>OX421842.1:1282266-2662266 GCA_949127995.1 Suillia variegata
TCCTCCTGCTGCTGCTGCTTATTCAGAAACTATTCTATTTATGCTTTCTGCCTTCGTGTCGCTTACAATCGCCACAGAAGTGTAAGAAGAAGAACAACAAATAAGATACTTGCTACAAAAAAAATATTCTTAGAATGAAAAAAAGGAAAAAATAATAACAAGTAGGCAAAAAGGAAAGGTTCGCATCAAAGATCTGCAACGTGTCACATGTATAATTAATGCTACACATACATATGTATCGCAAGACATGTGACTTTCCAATGTCCTTCAAATTTTATCCTTATGTGGACCTAACCTAGAATCCATTTTGGAGCTAAACACATCCTGGTTTAACAATCAGGAAAGTAAAAAAATACTTTCGATTGGTTCCTGTCCACATATTCTTTGATAACAAAAATTATTTTAAAAAAAAAGTCAACGTTGAATGCCGTCTGCATGTGTGTTTAATATAAAACTGCCTGCTGTGCGCATGCGGTCTCCTCATAATGGATCTTACCCCGTTTTAATATGCTGTAATGGCACATTTTATTCATGGTACCAACGTGGTGGGCAAAACGCTCGGTCTGCATTCAACGCGCAGTAGCGTTGTATTTTCAAAGCTTGAAATGCCGTCATTGATGCCTTAACTAATAAAGACAGACGAGGCTAAAGATAGACGAGAAACAAAACAGACAAACAGACAGACAGACTAACTGACTGACATGCGGAAATGCTAAGTTGCCTGCCTGCAGAGAAGAATACATTCGCGTCATGTATGTAAACCAACCGTGGTGCATGTTAAATAAAAGCGCGACTCTGGATTGTGTGGATTGAAACCATTTAGTGAAGGCATGTTCCTTGTTGTCACTTTAAATATTTATCCGGGTTTTATGCTTTAAATTAAAATAAATAACAAACTCAGAGGAGACTCTGCTTTTTTTGTTTCTAGCCCTAACAACACTTTAAAGTCTTGTATGACAGCAATCGTTAAAATAACAATTAAAGTAAAGATATAAACGTCATATAACCCAAACACTATTTTCCAATTGAATTCATAAAAGGTTGCTTTAATTGCTAACCATGACGTTTCTTGTCTGACATTATTTTAAACAACACTTGACTACAGGTGAAACCGTTCTTTATGTGCATGGAAAACCTCCTCTGATAGCGTTGAAACGTTGGTAATAAAGACATAACTAAAAAGCTACAAAGACGACGTCACACATGGTCACATTATTTATTATCTGCGTTGCGCATAACTTAACGGTAGAATTAAAATGTCTACCTTCACGCAGAGCTAAATGCACTTTAAACAACAATAACAACTTGCCTCATCTCTGCCCTAACCAAACTGTTCAATACATGAAATATTCCAACGAACCTCTTTATGCTGTGCTGCCTTACTGCTAAAACGTGTAACGTGTGAGGTATTACAAATGTTGAGCACTTATCACCAGCGGCACTAAACACATAAACCCCCTTCGATCATCATAATGATAGTTGGTAAATTCGGATGATGATCATTGCCTTCGTCGAGGTATGGAAGGAATGTTTTTACACATATTTTCACAATTATTACGAAATGCCTGGCCTGGCTTCGACTTTGGTCTTAGTAGATTCTTTTCGCCATTTTCGCATTGACGCGACGGACGTTACCACTGCCGATTCCTATTCTTCACATTCCCATTTATTATGCTTTACCGTCGTGGCGATGGCGATGGCGATGGCGATGCCATACAATACACAAAAAATGAATAGGAAACGAAATAACGATAAATAAAACTTAAAGTTGGGTGCGGCGTTTGGGTTGGCGGAGGCGGCCACGCGGCAACGTTGATGGTGGCGGCGGCAACAAGCGCATGCGCGCATCATAAGGTCGGTCGTTTGTTCGTTCGCTCACTTAATTCCATTGATATTTTTACCATGGTTTCTGGTGCTAGAATTTTATGGGTAAAACAACAACAACAACAACAAAATATGTGCGCACCGGCGAACGATTATAGACTCGCTTAATGTCTTGATTTGAGGAAGGAGCATCAAAAGATGTGGGTAGCTATATAAGATTTGTTGTTTTGTTCTGTTCTGTTCTGTTGTATGAGCGCGAGAGCGTTATAAATATTTTAGGAACCTTTCGTTGAGTTTGATGTCATTATGCAGAAGATTTTGTGTGGCTGGCTTGTAGTGTCAGCAAGTATAAAAAATAGTTTTGGGTTGCCCGTTGGTTGTATGATGGTACCCACATATTTGAGGGAACCTAAATATGGTTGTAGATTAAGCGGAATTGTTAGATGAATTTATGTTTAATTTAAAGCGAGTCAAATTTATTGGTTCGACAAAGTCTTATTTTGTATTTTCTTTGTTTTTGTATTTACAGGGTAAAGCAAGAGGCAATCGAACTGCCATCTATCTGCGTTCAGTATTTCAATCCCACCTCGAATCGCTTGGAAGTTCGGTGCAAAAGCATGCGGGAAAAGTATTATTTGTTGCCATACTTGTTCTAAGTACTTTCTGCGTCGGCCTCAAGAGTGCACAGATTCACTCTAAAGTACATCAGCTATGGATTCAGGAGGGTGGCCGACTAGAGTCCGAACTGGCGTATACGCAGAAAACCATCGGTGAGGATGTCTCAAAAACACATCAGCTGATAATTCAAACAGCGCACGACCCCAATGCGTCTGTACTGCATCCGCAGGCATTGCTGGCGCATTTGGAGGTGCTGAAAAAGGCGACAGCGGTGAAGGTGCATATGTTTGATACGGAATGGGGCTTACGCGACATGTGCAATTCGCCAACAACGCCCAGTTTCGAGGGACATTATTTTATCGAACAGATATTTAAACATTTGATACCGTGTTCAATAATAACCCCGCTGGATTGTTTCTGGGAGGGTAGTCAGCTGCTGGGACCGGAGTTTCCAGTCCAAATACCGTGAGTACATAAATAACCAAATACAACTTTTGATAAATATAAATTATTTTCTTTATCTTTAATTTTACTTTGACAGTGGTATGGACAAACGGATTATGTGGACCACACTCAATCCATCTAGTCTTGTACAGACAATGAAGAAACAAATGAACGATCAGAAGATATCCTTTGACTTTGATACTGTTGAACAATACATGAAACGTGCTGCCATAACCTCCGGTTATACTGAGAAGCCGTGCCTAAACCCCATGAATCCACAATGTCCAGACACAGCACCAAACAAGCAGAGCCAACAACATCCTGATGTTGGTTCTATCCTCACAGGTGGCTGTTACGGCTACGCAGCCAAGTATATGCATTGGCCCGAGGAGCTGATAGTCGGTGGCGTTCAACGCAATCGTAGTGGACATCTTAAAAAAGCTAAGGGTTTACAAACCGTTGTCCAGCTTATGACCGAAAAAGAAATGTATGATTTGTGGAATGAAAACTACAAGGTTCATCACATTGGCTGGACTCAGGAGAAGGCTGCTGAAGTGCTCAATGCCTGGCAGCGTAATTTCTCCAAAGAAGTCGAAACACTGCTCAAGAACTCAAGAATTTCAAACAGTTACGATATTTATGTTTTTTCATCAGCGACCTTGGACGATATACTAGCAAAATTCTCCAATCCCAGCCCACTGAGCATAGTCATTGGAATTATTGCGACCGTTTTTTATGCATTTTGTACTCTGCTACGTTGGAAGGACCCGGTTAAAGGGCAGAGCAGTGTTGGCGTTGCGGGTGTGCTGCTTATTGGATTTTCGACAGCTGCCGGTTTGGGTTTGTGCGCCCTGATGGGCATTGTCTTTAATGCGGCAAGTACTCAGGTCGTGCCGTTCTTGGCAATCGGCTTGGGTGTTGATCACATCTTTATGTTAACAGCAGCCTATGCGGAGAGTAATCGCAAAGAGCAGACTAAGTTTATTCTGAAAAAAGTCGGCCCAAGTATTCTATTCAGCGCCTGTATTACGGCGGGCTCATTTTTTGCTGCGGTTTTCATACCAGTGCCCGCATTAAAGGTTTTCTGTTTGCAAGCGGCCATAGTTATGTGCTTCAATTTAGCTGCTTCGTTGCTTGTCTTTCCCGCAATGATTTCGTTAGACTTGCGTCGACGTACCGCAGGACGCGCGGATATCTTTTGCTGCTGCTTCCCAGTGTGGAAGGAAAAGCCCGTAGGCGTTTCGGCACTTAATAACAATGGACGTTATAACAACAATCGTCGTAATGACCGCTCAACAGCATATGGAGTTAAGAACTGTAATAGTCGTACTACAACTCCGACTGGTCTAAACAATAGCTCCGTGCAGACATTTAATCATCCGCACTTGGAGGAGGCGCTACTTTCGTGTTCCGAAAAACGTATGCCCAGTTTTTCGCTATCGAAGTTCGCTTTTAAATATTACGCGCCATTCTTGATGCAGAGTTGGGTTAAATTCCTCGCTGTCATAACGTTCGTCGGCACGCTTATCTTTAGTTTGTACGCCTCGACAAGGTTGCAAGACGGCCTCGATTTGATCGACCTTGTCCCGAAATACACCAACGAGTATAAGTTCCTTCATGCTCAGACCTCGATGTTTGGCTTCTACAGCATGTATGCCGTGACGCAGGGCAACTTTGAGTACCCGACGAACCAACGTTTGTTGCATGACTATCATGAGGCTTTTGTGCGCGTGCCGCATGTCATTAAAAATGACAATGGCGGCCTAACAGATTTTTGGCTTTCACTATTTCGCGATTGGCTGCGTAATCTGCAGCGCATTTTTGATCGTGAATTTCAAGCGGGACGTCTTACACAGGAAGGTTGGCATGCCAACGCGAGCAGTGACGCTATACTCGCCTATAAGCTGCTCGTGCAGACCGGATATGTTGACAATCCGATCGATAAAAGTTTGGTGACACAGAATCGTCTAGTTGACGCTGAGGGCATTATTAATCCGAAAGCTTTTTATAATTATCTGTCCGCTTGGGCAACTAATGATGTCTTCGCTTATGGCGCTTCCCAGGTAGGTTTGATAAATGATTACAAATGATTTGAACACTCTCAGCAATCAATGTGTAGTTACTTATATGGAGCTAGCAAAAGCTTTATTATAATTCATAATTGTTATTTTCTCATTTACAGGGTAAATTGCATCCAGAACCACGTCAGTATTACCATGTGCCAACTGAGTACGACCTGAAAATACCCAAAAGTTTACCCTTGGTCTATGCGCAATTGCCATTTTATTTACACGGCTTGACTGATACATCAGAGATTAAGACACTAATCGGTCATATTCGCGATTTGAGCGTCAAATTCGAGGCTCGTGGCCTGCCCAACTATCCGTCAGGTTGGTTTTAAAATTACCTTTTTATGTTGACATTTTTTCTTAATTTTTTGTTTGTTTTGTAGGCATTCCTTTCATCTTCTGGGAACAGTATATGACGCTGCGTTCGTCGCTTGCACTCATACTGAGCTGTTCCATCATTGCCGCTCTGGTGCTGGTTTCCATTTTGCTATTATCTGTATGGGCTGCAGTTTTGGTAGTGTTCAGCGTGATTGCATCATTGGCGCAGATTTTCGCCGCCATGACACTGTTGGGTATTAAATTATCTGCTATACCGGCCGTAATCTTAATACTTAGTGTAGGCATGATACTCTGCTTTACAGTGCACATCTCACTGGTATGTCTAGCACAATAATTAGCGATTTAAATTTAAAGAAACAAAACAATATCTACTTTTGCAGGGTTTTATGACATCCGTGGGTAATCGCGAGCGCCGTATTCAGCTCTCGTTGCAAGTTTCACTCGGACCCCTCACGCACGGTATACTGACATCCGCTCTGGCAGTATTTATGCTTTCGACATCACCCTTCGAGTTTGTCATTCGCCACTTTTTCTGGCTGCTGTTGGTTGTGCTTTGTGTCGGTGCATTCAATAGTCTCTTTATTTTTCCCATCATCCTGAGCATGATTGGGCCGGAGGCGGAATTGGTGCCACTTGAATACCCGGATCGAATTTCAACACCATCCCCGGTTATGACACGTAATAAGCGCGCTAATAAGACGGTAATTGTGCATGGATCAAGATCGTCACGTTCCTCCTGCAACAAGCCGCACTACCATCACAACAACAAGGATGTCAATCTTAATGATCCATCGCTGACGACAATCACCGAAGAGCCGCCATCGTGGAAATCTTCATCGTCGTCGATACAAATGAACAATGAATGGAGTGGTAACGGCGGTAATTGTAACGGCAGTAATAACGGTTCGGCGCAACTTAATAATGGCGGCCAATATGGCGGAGGTCATGGCAACATTAACAATGTAAACCACATCAACCCGAACATGAACAACTATCATCACCAGCAACAACATCAATCACACCAGCAACACCCGCAACAGTCCTATCCTTCACAACCACCACCGCCGCAGTATCATCAACATATGTCGTCCAATAAGGGTTCTAACTTTCCGCCCGAACTACAAAGCATTGTCGTGCAACCGGAAGTCACCGTCGAAACGCACCACTCCGATTCGAATACAACAAAAGTGACCGCGACAGCGAATATCAAAGTGGAGCTGGTGACGCCAGGTCGTGCGGTACGCAGTTACAACTTTACAAGTTAGCGTTAAGACGCTCGCCATATTAGTTTGTTTGTCTGCCCGCCTGCCTGCCTGCCCACCTGCCTGTGTGTGTGTATTAGTAAATTGTAGGAGTTCTAGTTTTACTGCCCAATCCTAGTCCCAATCCCAATTCCTTCTCTCACTTTTTGCGTCAAATAGAGAGCTGTAAATTGAAGAATTCAACAAAAAGAAAAAGAAGTTTCAACACAAAAGAAGAACTGCATTGAAATTAGAAATGGTTTCCTTACCTTTGTAAGGCTTTCCTACGATCTACAATCTATGACGGCGTTAATGTAAAACTTATTTTATTGCTATATTCATAATATAGAAAGACTTACAAGTTGAGGCACCATTGAGTAGTTACATACATTATTTATGGTTCTTACTATTTATTACTATAGTTAATATTAAAAGTTAAATTCATTTTATGCATTTAGTGTACGTTTTTAGTTCCACGTTTAAAGTAAACAAATAAAACACTATTAAAAAAGTCTTCATTACTTTGTTCCAAAAATTGTAAAATGCTTTTTTATTCAAATGACATAAAAATAAATCATATACTCGTAAACATAAAAAACCCATCAAAATTGCCTAGTGTAAAAAGGGACCAAATGTGGATCGTATTTTTAATCGTTAAACTATCGTTAAAAGTTGTCTAATCTTTACAGCTCTTTCCTCGAACTATATATAGTACCGAATTTTAAAAGTTTTTAATTATTAGATGATACTTATTTATTTAACAAAATGTACTTCATAATTATTGTTATACATAATATAAAAACGTAGACATAGAATTGTATATAAACCTGATTAAAGCCAAAATAACATCAGTACACAACCGCAAAAGCATTTAAAAAAATAGAAGTAAAGAAAAGAAAAAGTGCATTTAAGAATTAAAATTATTTCAAACTAATACATTAGTTTTATATATACATAAATATACTGTACAATTTTTTTAAAATATGATTTTAATTCTCTCAAAAGAAAAATAGAAAAAAAGACTGATGTTGTCTTTTGTCGAAATTTCATTGCGCTAAATACTCAAAATTTCATATCGTTTATATTTAGATAATAAAACTAATACAATTAAAAAAAAAAAAAACAACAAAAATAAGAACAAACTCTAAGATAAAGTGTACAAAATCAAAAGAAAAAACCCTTAAATTAAACCACAATTTGTAAATAATTTCATTTCGCTCGTAGAACTAATTTTGAATACTATTTTATTACTATTATTGTTAATGTCAACAATTTGTATTTGTAAAATTCGTTTGTTTACCTATAGTTTTAGTTAATTTAATTTTTTAAATATTTCATTTCAGAAGATATAAGCAAAACAAAAAAATTCTAAACTATGTTCCCAAACAGATCCGCGACTGTATACCAACAAAAAAAGCATTTGATACAAACGTAGAAACGCAACTGCATTTAATAACCTATTTCGAAATATCTGTTTTTTCTGTTTTTTTGTTTGTTGTTGTTGTGTACAATATGATTAACTAAATTTACTATTCAAATCAATATCGAATCTTATTGATATTGAACAAAAGGATTAGTTGCGTCCTTTGAATATATTTTATTTAAAAGTTATGAGTTATTTAAGTAATTTTGTGAATTACTTAAATGTGTATGAAATCAAATTACAAAATAATTTGGCAATGAAACTTAATTGCAAGAAAAAAAATAATCTAAAATTTAAATATGTTAATTAAAGACTATATTATTTGTAAAGCATACATACAAAAATGTTTTCTTTTTTATTATGACAATCAAACAGCAGACCGAACGATTTTATCTTGAAAGAAATTCACTTCCATATCGAAGGGAATTTCTATTCGAGTATTAAATCAATATGTTCCCTAGTACAGAAGCATTATTTGTTTGAAATTAGCAGTCAAAATGTCGCTTATTTTTAGTAAACGATATAAGAAAAAGTAAGTAAATGCTAAAATTTTCGTAAATGAAACCAAATTGAAATTTATTCAGAAACTAATGTAATTCAAGATTTGGTTAGAAATTTTGTAATTTATTAATTTGTGCCCTTCTGACAGGTCTAACATTTTTTAATGTTAGTTCTGTCTAATAGTACACATCATAAAGTTGCAACTACGTACTGACATCTTTTTGTTGATTATTATATTTTTGCCGGCGAAGTTCCTCCCACTCCTGACGGTGCATTTTCTTCCGATGCGAATGCATGTTGGCGTTAGAATTGAAGGTCTTCGGACAGTGCGGACACGTGTACAGCGCCTCACCGCCCGTATGTGTCGTCATGTGCTCCTGCAATTATAACATATTTTTTTTAATTTTAAAATTCAGAACGGATTTTAAAGCTACGATAGATATAAACAAAAGTGTTTTCGATTCAAGTTCAACTTAAGAAGTGCACAAATTAACGATTTAAGAACCAATTTTTAAAAGTATCATCAATTAATTTTTTATCAAAATTAAGCAAGAATACGCGCTCTTATAACGTCAATAAGACACTTTTATCTTTTCGTGAGTTAATTTGACAAGAAAATCCTTACTTTAAGTTCTCCGGCTCGCTTAAATGCTTTCGGACACATTGGGCATGCGTGTTTGCGCTCCAATCGGTGAGCATATTTCACGTGACTTTGATGCGCCGAAAGACTTGGTGATATTTTCGAACAAATGCTGCAGACTTGTGGTGTCCGATGCTCCTCTGAGTGCATCACTTTCATATGTCGCGCCAGCCCATGTTTGCTGCTGAGCGAAAGGCCGCATATCTCACATTTTAAAGGTGTAGCGATAAGAACGCCGTCTATAATGCCGTCGGCGTGTTCAGCCGCTTGATGTCGTCGCAGCGCTTCGTTCCCGCCGCCAATTGATTTTCCGCAAGTATCGCAGATCTTTGCGTACACACGCAAGTGGACCAGACGCAAATGTTGGTTCATCACTTGTTCGGTGGCAAAGCTGAGACGTTACATACATATGTTACAAAGTTAGCAATATATTTAAATTATAAAATAATAAAAATATATCTTACGTTTTCTCACACTGCGGACACGCAACCGTCTTCTGTTCGTCTGGCCAGTGTGTCAAACTGTGACTCGTTAATAAAGCACGACTATGAAAACGCTTGCCACATTCACCGCACTGATGTGGGCGTTCGCGTTTTTGCACCGCCTCATGTGCCGACTTTAAATGATTGTCCAAGCAGCGACGATCAGCCATGACCTTGCCGCAACGTGGACAACGAAAGTAAGCAGGATCTTGATGTACGTGAATGTGATCGCAGAGGAGACCACGTTTAAAAAGTTTCTTTCCACAGCAGAGCACATAACCGCGCGTTTGGTGCTGCTCGCGAAAGTGGCGCATGAGTGCGGTAAAGTCGGCGTGTTTTATATTAGAGCTGCTATAGGGACACAAAGCACAAATTAATTTAAAATTAGCTGAGTTAATAAAGTCATCGGACTTTTGCATTACAAGCGATTTTTTGGCATTTGACTGAAAGCGGCGGGGTGTCTTTTTCTCTAATTCTAATTCTGAATTCTCCGATTCCTCTTCCTGTTCAGACAGCGCCTGTGGAGGTGGCTTAAAGTCGTCGTCACTATGATCAGGAATATCGACAAAGTATGCCAGTTCACCTGCGTCCAGCTCGTCTTTAATTTTAGACATATCAATCTCCTGTTCTTCCTCCAATTTGTTGTCCTTCTCCAAATGCATTACTTTTTTTATTTTCTTCGAAGGCGCAACACATGTTCGCAAGGGGCGTCTTGCTATTGTTGTTGCTTCTAAGGATACATCCGGATACTTTCGAGGACGACCGCGACGGCGCACTGTTCTAGTTGGATGCGAAATCAACTCCTCCAATGCTTCCACTTTAATGTCACTCACCTCCACCTTTAAATCGTTCTTGTCGTGTACTAACGGCGGCACTGGCACCGGCACAAGCGGATCGATTATTGGCTGCAATTGGCTGAGCTGCTCTTGGGCGCGTTCAATCTTTAAATAAAATTGATGAAAGGCAAGTAGAGCTTGCCAGCAACATTGGCAAATGGAACGCTTATTGGGAGTTTTAGCATCAGGCTGCAAAATGCATTAAATCCAATTAAGTTTTATTTTACTTTTTAATCGCCATCTCACTTACATGCAACCAAAAGTGCTTCTCAATGATTTGCTCAATTTGCAACTCTTCTCCTTCCGCCGTATATATAGAAATGTGAACTGTAGGCGGTTCGGCAACCTCCAGGCATAATATGCAACACATTTTCTTGGTATTACCCAAATCTTTTCGAGGCTGTTTTGTTTAATAGTTCCAAACAAAAATAAAACCAAACTCAACAAAATCTGAAAAGTTCACCAGCTGTTTTGGAAATAATTGTGGTGCCACCTTTTACATCGTTTGTACTTAACCCAGTAGAATTAAGTAGTATTTTATAAACACAACACGATTTATATAAAATGTGGTTCGGCATTAATTTAAAAGACATTTAAAAAAGACAGTCCGATACGCTAAAAAGAACGATTTGCTTTTTGGTCTAAATACGCTTATAAAATATTTTCTCTATTTTTCTCCGCGTTGACATACAAGTTTGGATTGAATTATTTTTATACGTTTACACGTATTTGAACTTAATTGTCAGTTGAGACGTATGCCGAGAAGTACGCGACTATTATATGGACCGTTGAATTTACTCGTTGACAGCTCAATTGGAGTTTATTGTAATGGCAGCCCTATTGTAAAAAAAAACTGCCAAAACAAAATAGACAAAATATTTTTGCAGACATTTTTCGTGTTTTTTCTCATGAATTAAAAATAAATATAAATTTCATTTAAGAACGCGACAAAATGCCAGAGGAAACTAACGACAGCAAAGCGCAAAAGTTGGCAGCAGCGAGAAAAAAGGTAAAACTTAAATTTTAGCTGGAAATTGTTGGGACACTGCGCAACGTAAATGACACGTCACAAGCGATGTGTATGGAGCACCCTCTTTGCAACGAACAAAAATATTGATTTGTAAATTGGTCCAATAAGACTGATTTGTCTGTTTCATATTTTTCCATAAAAAGTTAGTTATACGAAACAATAAAACTCGCCTTGTATAATTTTTAACACTCGAAAAGTGTTTAGACCTCCTACTTACACGTCAAATAATTACAAAGTACAAAACCTTTTAACTCGACCTGTGTTATTGTTTCTTATTGCCACAGATTGTGACACAAACAAGTAGTATATCAAAAACTTATTTATTCTCATTTGTGCATTGTCACTTCCATCCTGAATGCAAGTGCTTTTCGAATGTTAATTTAATGAAGAATGGAATGACACAACGGAAAAATTGATTTTTTTTAAAACGCATTAAACAGTTTTTGAACTTATTATTATTTTTGAAATTTCAGTTAAAGGAGTATCAGAAGCGCAATAGTGAGACGTCGAAAACAACAGCAGTTGGAAACACAACCACTGAAGAGAATCATTCGTCGACGCCAGCGACAGCAGGAAGTATTTCAAGCAACTTGTCCGAAAAGTCTGTTTCGGAATTAAGTTTGAATGGCGGCGCTGCCACGCCTACAGCAACAGCATCAACAACAAAAGAAGAACCAAATGATGCGGCCGCGGTAACAGAAGCAGTAGTTGAAATGACTGTCGCTAGCGCAGCAAGCTATTTCCAAACACCGCCACCTACTGATGAGGTGCTTTTAAAACTCACCACCAACGCAGACGTGGACAGCCCCCAATTAGACGGTTCTCCACCTTCTTCAACACAGAGCATTAATGCCATTCAACTGCTTATTGCGGAAAAGACTCAAATTTCAGCTGAACTTAGTAAATGCCGTACAGCTTGTCGCGAACGTGATTTAGAATTGGAGGAGGTGCGTACACTTTATTCAGGCGCTTCCGCGCGTATCGCAGAACTGCAGCAACGCGTCATTGCACAACAACAAATCACCGATCAGTTGCGCCACTCCAATGCAGAACTTCAGCACGCTGTAGCCCAATCAAATGCCACAGCTGAAGATCGCTCTGCTCACTGTAATGAACTACAGCGACAGTTAGATTTGGCGCGTGAACACGCGGACGAGTTGGCGAAAAATGATAAGGATCAAAGCAATGCACTCGAAATGGCACAGCTGCGCATACGCCAACTATCCGATGAGGCGGCTTTCGGTGTGGTGGGTGGCAAGGAAGATGCTCGAATTGAAACGCTGACGCAGACACAGTTCATGTACGAACAGCAAATTCGCGATTTACAGGTAGGTGTGCCATTCAAATGTATAAGACAAAGAACATGTTTTTTAATACATATTTTTGTGTTGATTACCACAGGCGATGGTGCAACAGCTTAGCCAGGACAAGGAGCAGGCAAACATTCAGTACCAAAACTATGTGCAACATTTAAATGCGGAGCTAGCCGCTATTAACGAACGCAATTCCGAGTCATTAGACGAGTGTGCAAAACTGCAGGAACGCGAAAGACAGCTTGTCGATCATATTGGTGGACTGGAGCGTGAAATACAGCGCAATATTAGTCGTCAAGATCAGATGAAAGAGGAGCAAAAGCAACAGGTTAACGAAATATTTGTTTATGCGATGTTAATGCAATTAACAATACATTATTTTTTATTTGCAGGAAAGCTCGTCTACCAAAACACCGGAATTGACCAAGGAAATTGAGAAACTTACCGAACAATGCAACGATTACTCTTTCGAACGTCACGAATTCCAATTGAAAATTAAATCGCAGGAAGATCGCCTTGAGCAACTAAATGTCGTACTGCAGCAAAAGAATGATGAACTAGAAATGCTGCAAGAGCGTTTGGCAAACGTCAGTGCCATCCAACCGGATCAAACAAAACTACTTGCTACTATTGAATCGGACAAGGTGGCCGCATCGCGAGCACTCACACAAAATGTCGCTCTGAAACAGCAACTCGATGAACTAGAGTTGCGTTTCGTGCAGCTGACCAACGATAAGGCCGATCTTGTCAATGAGCGCGATGCGGAAGAGTATGCCAACCGTGAAATGCGCTCCAATTATGCGGCGTTAGAGGAACGTGTTCGCACCATCGATGAACGCTTCAAGTTCAAGGATGTGGAAATGATACGCTTGTCACATGAAAATATGGAGCTAAAGCGCAACAATTTGATTCTACAGCAACAAGTTGACCGCTTGCAGCATTATGAAGTAATAAGCTATTAAAAAATAATCGTATAAAATTAGTATATAAAATTGTCTATTGGATTTAAATTAAAATATTTTCCTTTTTATGTATTTTTCAGGTTCGCGACTATAGCGACAAATACAGGGAAACCGGTGAAAACGATAAAATTTCGGAATCGCTGCATGAACACGAGCATCAAGAACACGAACACCATGATCATGAACACCATGATCACGAACATCATGATCACGAACACCGTGATCAAAATATTTACAATCACCATGAGATCCAACATGATGATCAACACGATGAAAATAATCCAGAGCCGTTGTCCGAAGGCAGCGGCGACTCCACGTGTCATGAGGCGACAGAAAGCGAAGACCAACACTATTACCACGATCATGCGTCTGTAAACGAAAGTCTTGCTAATACTGTGCAGTACCGCCATCGTCATCAGACGCCACACTTGCATACTTCGGAGGCAGTTGAAAAATTGGAGAAACGCTTTACGCAACTAATGTCGCAGGTGGCCGATTTAACCGACGAAAAACAACGCCTCGAGCATCTTGTACTTCAGTTACAAAGCGAAACCGAGACAATTGGCGAATATATCGCACTCTATCAGACGCAACGACGCATTCTCAAACAACGCGAATATGAAAAAGCAGCGCAGACACAACTGCTGCAAGCAGAACGCGAAGAAATGCGGGAAAAGATAACGCTTCTCAACAATCTCGTTAGTAGTTTGGGCGTTGAGATGCCACAACAGCCACAGCAGCCGCAAAATGTACTGCCTCACATACAGGAGCATTTAAATGCTGCATTGGCGCAAAGCGTTAGCATTGAACCAGCGGCCATCGCGACGGAAGATAATTCGTTGCGTAATGTTTTTGATGGACAAGGCGAACAGCGAACCGAGGCACAAACATACGCCGCCGAAGTGGCACTACATCAAAAATTCAACTCGAACGATTCGCAGGAAATTCTAACGAAAATCCAAAATATTATTTCGGAAATTAAGGAGAACACCACCAAGGAAGTGCCAACGGTGGACCAAACGCATACAGCAGATCATTTGCACTGTTGCTCAGGCAAATTCGAGACGGTTTAAATTTTTCATGTTTTGAGTATTTTTGTAAATAATCTAAATTGGCAAAGCCAATTTTTTCAAACAAACAAAAATCTTCGCGGAGGACCAACAAAAATTCAAAATTAGACATTTTATATTCGACGAGTGTACGAATACTGTGGCCTGGTCATATTCCGGATTTTATATTTATTTAAAAATATTTCATTCTTGAATGAATTTTTCGTTTTTTTTAGATTTTTTGTTGGTCCTCTAGAAGTTTTGTCTCTAGATAAAAGGCTTTAACGTTTATCTAGATAAAAAGGGCTTTAACTTTTATATGCTTGTTTTTCAAACAATAGCAAATTGGATTTTTAGCAAATGCTTTAGGCTTTTCTTCTTTTGGGTACAAAAGTAAAATAAATTTTTGAAGGTTTGAAGCCATTACTATATCCAAATTAAAAAAAAATATAATAAAATACCTTACAACTATTATTATTATTATTAAAGTAATTGCAATAAAATTTAATTACAAATAAAATTATTCCTGCAATTGATGTACATACATGCATACATACATACATACATACATACATACATACATACATACATATACACATACATACATAAATACATATACCTAAAAGAAACAAATGGGTTTCTAAAATGAACGATTGATTTGTATTAAAATCGCCGAATATTCTATTTAATTGATTAGAAATTACAAAATTTTTTTAATAAGACGCTAAACGTAACGACGACCAAGCACCAAATTGAACATGCAGCAGTTGTAGCGGCAATACTCGTTAAATTTCGGTCTTCGATAAACTTGCAGTTGACGTTTGTGGGACATTTTATCATAAAGATGCCCTGTAAAATATTCAACATAGTTTCTTTGTCGAATTTGGCAGCGCTCTCGCCACATTCCTGCAGCGTCTTCGCTTCAAAACACTTGTGCTCAGCTATGCAGCACAATTCGTTTATTTTCTTCTCGTCATTTAGCGGTTTCCCTTCAGCTATTGATTTCGATAGAAACGCACTGAAGGAGTTTTGCTTATCTTCAATACAAGTTGTATTTGCAAGCTTTGAAAGACAGTTTATCTTCATAAAGGATTCCTCAACGTCAATGCAGACATGATCATAAATTGGCTGGCCGTTGCTGTGAACACGAGTGCACGCCTCCCCGCCGCCAGCGGTCGTAAGAATACAATTCAAAGATTTCTCATACGAAATGCACGACTCTTTCGCCGTGTCCAGTTGCTCGTCAAATGCAGACGATAATAAGATTATGTTCTCAGGGTAACGACACTTTTGAAGAATCTCAGCACATTGTTCAGTCTTTTCACTCGCTGGAAGGGCTAACTGAATCTGAGATTTGAATTAAATATAAAAGTTAAATCAATATTGTAGATTGACAATATATTAATTGATAATTTGGATAATAACCATTATATAAAAACCAAATCTGCTCAGATCCAGATTGACGTCCTTTTTGCCACGAAAAATAAAACAAAAAATTTATCTCAAAAATAAAATAAAAAATGACACAAAACGCTTTTGAATTTTAAAATTTAGAAAATTCATAAAAATCTCAAGTCTTTTACAATGTACCCAAACATTCGAAAAAATATGCTTAATAATTGTATATAACTCACCTAATTTATCGTATCTGCTAAATCGTGCTTGCATAATTCCAAATAATGATTTTTATTCCAAATAAACATTTCGGTTAAGATTGAGACATTGAATATTTAACAAATACTTGGACAAGAACTGCGAAAAAAAACAACAACAAAGACGAGCGTTTTTACTGTTGGCGAATGCACTCGAAAAGCAGCAAAACGTATCGGCGATGAGGCATTAAAATTTTTAGGTGTTAAATTGTTTAAGGGTCTGTATATGTTCAGCTGTGATGAATATCGTCATCAGCGTTGATATGGCAAGATGCACTCCCCACATAGCAATTGGAGCCTTATTGTGATGATGACCTTGTTGTTAATAGCCAATTTTCATATTAAAACTAGGTATAAAATCTAAACCAAAGCTTTATAAAATTCTAAAATTTTCTTTTCAAAATTAACGGAAAATGTCGTGCTGCGCCGAAAGAATAAAAGTTTCTCCTTCTTGTCCCTTCTCCAGAACTACTACCAGTCAAGCATTGACTCGATTTGTTGGCGAAATGAGGAGTACTTAGAAATGATAAAAGTAAATCAAAAGCGATTTTTTTTTTATACTATAATTTTTTTAAATATCGACTAAAAAAGTATAGTCCAAAAGTACAAGCAATTGAAATGGTTTATGTTTAATTAAGATACTTTGATAGTTTTTGTGGTAGCGGCAACACTGGATACTTTGGAAAGATGGAGAAAATTTTTGGGGATTTTTGGAAAATTTGGAATATGGGTAGAAAATGAAGACAGAAGTTTTAGTCACCTGGCAACACTGAGTCGAGTTGGTTGGATGTCGCGGCGAATCTTTAAAAAGTTGATTTGAATTGGTGTTGGTTGAAGAAGAAAAAGTACAACAAATTAATTTTTGTTTAAACAAATGCAGTGCGTGTGCAAAGAAGCTCAAAACGGAAGTACGGTCTTGAGCAAAAGAAGTTCCTAGCGAAAATTCGAATCGCCTTCTGCTCTTATTAACAATAAACGGAAAAAATTGTGCAAAGAAAAAAATATATATTTTCTCTATTCCCGAAAGAAGCAGGAAGAGGAGTGAACCGAACGACGAGAAACGACGAAGAATCAAAAGTCCCTTTTGTGTGAGCGAGAGACTGATTCGAATTGTGTGAATTTGTGTGTCAAAAATTCAAGCAAAATTAAATAATAGTTGCGAAAAGTTTATTGAATGTAAACTAATCAAAGTGCAAGAAAAAGGTTGTTCAAATCGGCTGCATTTTCCAACGGGAAAAAAACTAGGAATCGATACGGAAAATCTAGAAAAACTGCAATAAAAGATAAAACAAAAATCGCCCTTTTATTGGGATTTCTCACTTCTTGGCTTGCTCTTTCTCCTCCGCTTCGTGTGTGTGTTGTGTTCGTTTCGTTAGTGTGTTTTTAAGCGCCGGCGGCGAAGAGCAGGGTGTATCGCGAAACGACAACCAAATAAAATACGCCGATAAATATCCAGAGAAAGCGCACGGCACGACGCAAACTAACAAAGGAGGCGAAGAACGACCGACCGACGACGGCTGCAGAAATGCTGAAGAAGCAGCAGAAGTGTTGAGAAAAAGTTAAAAAGGCACGAAAATTTTTAAAATTTTAAGCAAAATAATACAAAAACTAAGAAAAGCAGCGAGTGTAAAGCGCAACTTTATGCATTAACGCCGGTGCAGAATTAAAAAAATTATGTGGTGAGTTTAACAAATTTCTTTGAATTTATGTTTTTGTGTGTTTGTCAAACAACGGAGAAAAAAAAACACCCACCCACCCTTTTGCCGCCCACAATAGAATGCCAAAAAGTAGCTCACTCGTCCTGTGTTGTGTGCACTGCTGTTCTGCTTCTTCTTTTGACGCGCGCCGTCGCGCGCATGTATCCTGCGACTGCTACTGGCTGGTGTCTATTTTTTTTGCACTACTCGTTTTCTCTGCCTTACACGCCCTTTTTACTTTTTATGAGCGGCGGCGGACAGACCCGAAACTCAAAATACGAATATTCGCTTTGAATGGCAACTCCTTGAATTGTTTTTGTTTTTTTTTGGTTTTGGTTTCGATTTTGGTTTTTTTTTTAAGTTTTGCTTTACTCAAATAGTTTTTGCTATAAACGTTAATGTTGCTCCAAAATTGCTTTTAAACAGCTGGTGTCTGGTAGCACCCTTTCTGCGAATCCGCTGTTACTCTTCTGCTCTCTCCTCTGCTTCTGACACATGTGTATGTCTGTCTGTCTGTCTGTATGTTGATCACACAAGTTACTCAACAAAACAGTTTGCGAAACCAGTTTACTTTGACTTGGTCGTGACCAGACAAGTCAGACTTGCACTCGATCGGGCTTCTTTCCAGTCGTCGGCTTGCCAGCTGTGTCGCCAGTATTTTTTCGTTGCTTCTCTTTGTGTTGCTTTTTCTGCGTTTATAGCACTTTTTCGCCAAGAGCAGAGTTGAGTATGTTTTTTTTATTGATTCTTAATAAAGTTCAAATTTCAAAAGTTGTAGAGATATCGGAAGAGGATTAAAAGCTGTCTTCATTACGTTTCATATGATGCCTCATATGTTGAAATCCGTTATTACGTTTTAATCTAATCTAGTTCGAACTTTGAAGGGGGATAGCTGCCCCCACAGCTGGGAGAGCGATTGCTTACCTTTCGATTAATTGTCATCAAAAAAATAATGTACACTTATTCAATGTTGCTTTGCTATTTTTTTTTTTTGCTTCAGCTCGATAAATATTTACAATAAATTTTCTGCATTATTTCTTGCTAATTAAAAATCTACTGCAAATGCAAAAACAAAATCTAATACAAATACAAATAATAATTCATAATCCGTTCGTTGCGCTCATTTTGCAATCGTTAAAGCCGGTTTCCCACCGCTACAATAGCAACAACAGTAACAATCGATTTCAACATTAAAATTACAACAATAAAAAAAACCAAAATCCCCAAAAGTAATATTAACCATACAAAAAAAAAAAAAAGAAAAGAGCCGAAAGAGAGCTTTTGAGCAAAGCGGCGGCCAAACAACAGCGTGTGCCTTTGACACATAGCAACAACAAAATCCAACAATAAACAGCAACAACAAAACGACTCGTTTAAGCTGACTCACTTTTGATTCTACTTTAAAAATCATCAAGAAAGAAGAAGAGGGCTAAAGTCCCTCAACGCTACGAAAAAGGTAACAAGTAAAAATAAACATAAACATAAGCAAATAAAAACCAGTTCAAACAGAAATCAAACTAACAACAGATTGAACAACAACAACAACAATAAAAAAAGCAGACCACAGCAACAACAGCAGCAAATGTGCTTCAATTGCCACACACACACAAACTCTCAAGACAAACCGCCACACATGGACTAAAACTTGCCGAGGTAAACATTTTGTTGTTGTTGCTGTTGTTGTTTTAAACATTTTGTTGCAGTTGCGCAGCTGATGTTGTTGCTGCATTATGCATGTGTGTCGGTACGCTTAATTCCTCCGAAAAAAAAACTCTTGCTTTTCTCTTGCGCGCTTATTCTGCTTCTTTTTTTTCTTCTTCTTAAGCCGCGAAAGATTTGCATTCGAAGTGGGTAAAAATTCTAAATTCACGCGAGTTGTTAATGCATTTTTCCTCATCTTTTTCTTCCTCCTCATCATCACATTCTTCTATTTTTAGCACACATTTCTATGGTTGTGTTTTTTATTTTGCATTGTTTTTCCTAATTTTAAATTCCAATTTTCCCAAGGAGCACAAATTCCCTGCGACTTATGGCATGTGTGTTTTTTTTTTCCTATTTAGTTAATGTGTGCGTGTGGGAAATCCTATTTGAAAATTTTCATAGACTCAGTCGAAAAAGTGACAAGTCCAAAAAAATAAACAAAAGTTTTCCAAAAATGTTAGCAGCTTTTTAAAAATAATGTTTTTCGTATTCGTCTAATTTTGATGTTTATCGTATTCGTGTCTATACCGATTAAAACCAAAACGATTTAGAAAATTCAAAAATTGTACAACAAGAATCAGCTGTTTTCGCTTGCTTGCGATAATCGACAATAAGTCTTTTAAACGATACGAACGTTTGTTTGGAGATGCAGAATGTAAAAAAATAGATGAAAGATTGTCATAGCCTAAAGCTGTAACTCGTCTTTTAAACATGCATATTGGATATAAAGTTACCTTAAAATACGATTTTCGCTGCGTTTTTTAATTTATTTTTTTTTATATGTACTACTTTGCCCTTAAGTCTATTTTAAATTATTATGTAACTTTTTATTGCAATCAAAAATGCATTTAATATCCATTTAGCTGCATTTAATGCCTTACAATATTTTTGTTTTTTTTATTTTAATTCCTCTTATTAAAATCTGTTTCACAAAATTCAAAACGAATGAATCATTTTTGATATCATTGATTTTGTTTTAGCTCTTGTTGCACAATTTAAACAATCTCTTTGTCTACGACTTTTAACAAAATACCATCGATACTCATTACTTAATCGCTTTCGACACCACCGGCTTTAGTCATTGGTTAATTGCAGAACGTGCTCACTTACCTACTTTAAATTGGACAAATGACGAAATGCATGTGGAATTTTTTCCACCTGTTTTTTTGTTTTGTTTTGTTTTGCTGACAACTGATAAGATAATGCTGGATTTTCGTTTTGTTTTTCTATTAACTGACTTTTGATTCTGATTTTATCGTGTGCTGCGGCGCGTCTTATCAAATGAACTAAAATGTGTCGACACGGCAGAAAGAACGCATTTTCGTGTCTCTTTCTTGTTAAATTAGGTTAAAATTCGTTACAAATGTAAAATGCTAAATTACATTTTTATTGCATTAAAGTGATGAAAAATAAGTTCTAAGATTGTAATAGTCACTTATGTATGTTAGATATTTTATACTTCTGGATCTTGTTTACATTATTTCGATTTCTACTCGAAACTAAAATTAATACAATAAGTAATTTGGTGAAATGCACTGCTGAACTCTCGGTTTAAAGATTTTAGAATACCCACATCAAAAGTGCAATGCCCGTTATTGACCAGATTGCTTTTTCTTCACATTTTTAATGTCACACAACTGAGGTTTGTCCGATCTGAACATCATTTTAAACTGAGCACACGCAAAAAAGGAGGATTTGGAATCGCCACATAAACTTCATCAACATTTCCGATGAAACATTTAAGAAGACACAAGCCAAGTCCAACCAACCTCTGTGCACTGGGCAGCCGCATGTGACTCATTATAGAAACATTCGCATGCTGCACATCCCAATATGCGGGATGCCATTGGAAAGTCTTTTAAGATGACACTATACTTATGTATCCTCAAAACAAAAAAACAAACTAAAAAAGAAGCAGAAAAAAATAACCAAGACAATAAATTGGGTATTTCAAGCATCATGTGGGCTTGGCTTGTGAGACCAATAAACTCGTTAGTTTAAATTTAAATAATAACTTTCGTTAGTATTTTATTTAGAAATGCTAGTTATATATGAATTTGTTATAGCAACAATCAAAGTCCATACCGCAAAAATGAAATGAAACCTGCCTTAGAATTTTTGTAATTTTTCCCATAAGAAACATATTTGAACTTTCCTTTCCTCTCTACACGCGTCGATTTTTTCAATTGCATTTGCTCACACATAAAATGTGACAAGTTGATTTTTAATCTTTTGTTTTGTATTTCTTTGATTTGATTTTATACTTGACACGGAACTTCTCTGCTATTTTCTCAATACGATAGACTTACTTTCTGTGTTTGTGTTTTTTTTTAATTTCATTTAAATTGCTTTGGTTCAATAATTTTGACGTCAAGACGAGCGCGCGCGCGCCTCGATAAACAATTTCCTCTTTTCGATTGCACAATTTTTATGTTTCTATTATATTTTCTTAAACTGTATTCTTTGCTTTGCGTTGCTTTGCCTGATTATTTATTTGTACTTTTTGAATTATTCATGAGGGCCATCCGTGCTACCCGCCCGACAGTCGGCCGTATGCCGTACGGATGTGCGTAAAGAACGTGTTTTGTGTTTAATTAAACAACCAGAAATATTCAAATCGCAGCGCGATTATTAATTTTTACGTTTTTCATTCATAAATTCATTTGCGTGATGTTTTGATTTGGTATTTGGTGAGGAAACCAAGGAAAGTTCTTGTTGATAGTGCATGACTCACCATCAACCAACATTTAAATGAAAACGCTGGTATTGTCAAATTTCCAAGTAACAAAAAATAGCAACTGCATCGTAATGGCATGCATTACCTTTTCGATGACCTGTCCTCGAAAGTGTAATATGCGCTAATTGAGTGCTATTAACTGTGAACGTAAGGAATATATCACTTACAATTGTTTTCGTTTTAAAGTTTCCTTTGCTGTGAATCAACAAACGAAGGTAAAATTCGATTTGGTACATGGCTGGAGTGTGTTCTAATTTTAAACTAACTTATAATAGACTTAAAACATACCCGAAATGGTCGTCAGACTGACAATTTTCTTGGGATTCCACTGACCTATTTTAAACTAGTTGTGATACAATCTATATATATAAAAATATAAAATCTATATATATAGTAAAAATATTCGATTATTTCACAAATATTGCTCCTAAAAATCTGAAATTTGGTATCCAAGTTTGTATAGGCATTGTCTATAACTTCACTAAAAATTAGCGTGGTTGGATCAATTTAACGCTTACTTTCAAAAAAGGGTGGATCAATTTTACGCCTATCACCATTGCTCAGAAACTGGATGTGCTATATAGAAAACATGTAACGGGATGCACCGGGAAGAATAAAAGGATATACAAAATCTACCACGCCCACTTATTACGCCCACCATTCTTTTAATTAAGTGAAAATAAACGATGACATTGCTAATATTGCTCCTGAAAATTAGGGATTTTGTTTCTGAGTTTGTATGCCGATAATTTCACAGCCGTAACTCAGAATCGCTACAACGGTGAGTACTGGGAAGTTCCGCTAACTAACGGGAGTACCGGGAAGTTCTTTTAACATTTTTTTAGTGGCATTGCAACGCATGCTGAGTTAAAAATAAAATCGACATTTATCAACTGCTTGATCAAAGTTCTGCTGGGTGTGTATTCGCAATAGCAGAAATTATTTTGCGAAGCATCTATTTCGGGTGCTATTAAATCTAATACCATCATCGAGTGAAAATGAATGTCTCAGCGCGTTATAAACATTTAAACTTGTTTTGTTTATGCATTTGCTTTTAATTTAATTTAATTTTATCCAAAAGCAGATATAAAACATTTGCCCAACTTTGCCTTTGTTCGATGGAACTAACAAAAGAAAATAAGTAATCCATTTTCATTTCATAAGTTAAGCTTCTGTGGAACTTCTTTTTGAAATGGTTTATTTAAGAATCAAATGCATTTTATATGTTTTGTATTTAAGTCTTCGCACAACTAATAAAAACAAGAACTCAACAAGAAATGCAAATTGCAAGTTGCATGTTTGCGCTGAATTCGCATTTCAGCACTATCCGGAGCAATATAGCTATAGCAATGCTACAGTTCACAACAAAAGTTGCCAAGCTTAGTTCCTTTTTTTTTATTATTTTTATTTTTTTTGAGATATTTTCCTGGGCAGTTATTATGTACTTTAAATTTTTCATGCTCGCCTTTTCCACGCAACAATTCAAAAGATTTGATCTATTTATTTTGTGACTTAAACTTTAAGCTAAAACATTTTTCTCCTCTTGCATTTGGAAATGTTAAATAATTGCATGAACAAATAAATCGCTTATACAATATTTTTGATACAGACAGAAGACATTTTCAAAACAACGATCAATAATTTTCGAAATTTTTTCTTTCTAGTTCATAGAACAAAGGTGTCCCAAGCCTCTAAATTTTTTATCAAAAAAACCTCTGAATCGTTACTTAAAAAATAACAAGCTCCATTCTTTTGAATTTTAGCGTTTTACATCTCATATTGCCACAGACGAAAAATAATATTTTTCACGGTACTTTATTTTTTATTTAGTATTATTCCATTTTTCTCTTTTTCATCATGCGCATCTTCTTCTTCTGCTTTTTGTTTGTTATTTATTTATCTCTTTATGTATTCCTTTTATATAATATTTCAGTTGCTTTTTGCTATTGTATTTATTTATCTTTTATTGTGTTTCTTTAAACAAAGTCAAAGTCAGTAAAATTTCACAAAAGTGGAGCTATTTAAGCTGTTTGCTTATTCGCTTTTTTGTTTGTAGAGTATTGTTCTTCTTCTGCTTATCTGTGCAGAATTTTATTCATATTTATAATTATTTGTTGTTTTTACACACACATGTACTGTTCCAACAACTTGGCTTAGACTATGGTGTATCTTTTTGCCTGTGTCAGTCGTTTGTCAGTGACTTTGTGCGCATTCTGCAGATATTTTTATTAATTATTTCTGTATGTGCTTTCTAATTCTTGCTTTATTTAAGTTTAAATCTAAACTTACACGTGCCATGCACACAAATCGAGCTTACTTAGTCGTCGCTACTTATTTATTTATCTTCTGTTGGTCCGTATAAACAGACAAATAAACAAACCAATTGACTTATCGCTTTTTTCAAATCGTTTACTTTGTCTCTTTCGTATTTCGGTTTAAAAAAAGCTCAGAAACAAGCGGAGTATGCAGCGTTTGTCAATATAAAGTACTCTGGAGCAAAGTTAAAGACTAAAGAGGCTGAAATTTGTAAGATGCAATCAACTTTCTGAAAATGTAATAAAATATTATAACTGTATTATATTATAACAGGTATTAGATATTTTACAAAACATTACATCAGAAGTTTTCCGGTAATGATATTGCAAAGGAAATACTTTGAAGTGCTCTGGAGTACACTTTCACAAATATAGCACTATTTTGTGTATTCAAGATCACATTGGAGTACTTCAATGTAGAGTTGCTGTTTTCTTAACAATTGATTTTTTAGACAAATTCGTAATGTTGAATTTTTAATAAGCAAATCAATTTTGGATTCGGAATTTCGACCTGATCTATAAGTTCATCTGATTGTTATTGTGATTTGTGGCTTCAGCCAGAGTTCATCCAAGATGAAGGCGCATTTAATATGTCTTGGGCTATGTACTGATAATGAGGAATTATGTTTAAAGGAAAACGATAAAGAAATGTTCATTACAATTACTTTTAGATTGTTTTTTTATTTTTTATGTCATGTATAGAAAATGAGGCGATTTGATTTGTCATACTTTGTTTCATGCTAAACTAAATTTTGTACCGAGAGAAGAACTTCGAAGTTCTTTATTTAGAAGTATCTTTTTTGGTATTTGCGTTCGAAGTTCTTCATTTGGAGCAGTTAGGAAAGAAGTGTCCAGAATACGTTTTAGCATTAAAGTTTCAAGTTTCATATCACGATTAATAAATATTATAATTAGTTCTTCATATCAATGAACTTATTTAATAAAAGTATATGCGTTAAAAATCGCACATTCTGTTAAGAAAAGTTTTCTTAAATTTCGCGTGACGATGTCTGTGTACTTTCAACTTTCGCGATCTATCGCTATGAATCATTGAATTTATCGCAGTATATAAAGAACCAATAAACGAGTGAAGCATTAAGTTCATGATAAAGTTAGCGACAAAATAAACTGATTCACACCGGTCGCTCATGACAATATGCTGATGACTGCAGCAGCAGCAGCAGGTAGAACAACCTTATTTCGTTAACTTGCAAAAGTCAAGAATTGCATCCAACAAAAAATGGTCAATTTGATTTGATGATGGCTCTTGCAACATAAATAAATTGGGAAAAAGAATCGGCTAAGAACCGAGACGTGTATAAGAAAGGTAGTTCTTTGTAAAGAACGACACCAGTTCACAAAGTGCTGCGATGATTCCGCATGAAACTTCAGACCGACCGGAAGCACTTCAAGTGTTTATTGCTACTATTCCACAAAAGCGAGCGATAGTTAGTTTTTTCATTTGCCTTTATGTTGGTTTTTTTCAACACAAGCTAGTTTGTAGCAAGTACTTTGCTACAAAAACAAAGAGCAAACGATTGCTTGGAAATTGTAGAAAATTATGCGTAAGTGTCGAGTCGGGTTTTGCAATGCAAACCGCAGAAAGAAAACTTTCAGAAATAACAAACAACAACCAACAAAAAATCTAAAATTTCAAAAAATTAAAACTTTAATCCGCACGCACACAAGCTTAAAACTCAAAGCAAATGCGCGTTCCCTGTCCAGGTTTTGCCTAGGGATTCATTTAAGCTGACGTTATGCAACTAAATTGTTACTTCAAACTATTTTATCAGAGTATTAAATTCCATGCATAAAGTTTTTCATATCCAAGTTTTGTTTCGCCAGCTCGTATTTTTTTTGGAGATTAAATGCTTACGCTTTGAAGCTATTGTTATGTATTTTTAGAAAATTTCAGAAATTAGGTTACTCATAAGCGTGTTATTTCAAGTTTGTGATATTGTGAAGGTCATTTCGTTTTGTTTTTTAAGTAGGCCACGAAACCACAAAATATCTCATCTATTTGAACACCATGCTAAATACAATTTGTTTTATCATATTTCTTAAGAATTTTATTGCCAGAAGAATCGGTTATTTAATTTTTTTTACATAAACAATCGGTTTATCAGCATCTTTGCAAATTTCGGTTTCAGTGAGGTTTCATTATAAAATCGAAAACCGTTTTCGGTTTCATCGCCTTTCGGCTTCGATTTTTTTTAATTGATTTCGATTTGATTTTGCTTTTAAATAACTTCCTTTAAGTGGTTTTAAATTCAAATTTGTTTCGAAATATGTTTCAGAGCAAATTTTAAATACTGAAATACTAATTCTTTTAATATAAACCCTTATTCCAATTCATTACCCCAACTTTTGTAGTTTTGTGCTCTCCGGCCATTCGATTAGTTTATTTGTTTTGTTCTTTAACTTTATACAGACCGGCGTAAATGTCATTTCTCCATTTCGATTGCAGCTTTACGATCGACATAAAATTCCGCACTTTATGATGATACTCCATATTCATTGACTTCATAACGATTTTTTCATGTTCATGTTCACTTTCGCTTATCGTTTTATTGGCTTTTATGTTAAGTACTTCTTGGTGATGCTTGTTGTTGTTTTTGTAACCTAAAAAATCTACAGAATTGTAAATTAGAGACTTTAATTTCTATATATATATATAAAGAATTAAACCTTAAGACAGGAAATCCGTTTGACTGTTCTGTTAAGTCAACAGTGAGTCTACAAATATTTAATGACAAAGGTTGTTCGTCACTTTATGAAAGCACCAAAAACAACAGCAATATGTCAACAAGTCAACCAAATCATAAATAGTAGCACACGTCATTCAGAATATCCAATACATCCAATATAGTTCGAACGTACTGCCCAATCGGCGCTACACGCCACGTTACACGCAGTTTGACAATTGACCTTCATTTGATATTATCATTTGACCGCAATTTTGTTCTATTTTTTCTTTTGTGTGAACCTGATGTGATTATATTTTTCCTCTTTTTCATTTAATATGAAATTTAATGTACTTCCCTGCTTCCCTTTTTAGCTAAGATTTTTATTATTTTGTTAATTTAGATTGATAATTTAAAAAGTAGTCTTTGCATTCAGAGTTAAAAATTATAAAAACAAAAAATTAAAATTTTTTTTTAAATGATTTTATCTATTTTTAGTCTCAAGTTTTCGAGTCAGCGGATCCAAAGTTTGGAGCACCTTAACCATTCTCTTTTCCAAAGGTGCTTCAGTTGCATATATAAAACATTTATTTTAAATTGACTTAAACAAAATCTTTTTTTTTTGCCAACAAAAATTTGATTAAGTCTTCAATTTATTTGTTTAGTTTTGACAGGGCTGTACGCACTTGTATTTCGAATGATAATTCTTATTGTAACAAGTGATCCGTTGATGGGTTCATCAGATGCATCGGATCTCATTCATTGTACAAGTGTGTACAAGTGTGACATGCATTTTATACTTAAAAATATGTTGTCGCTGACCTTTTACTTTTGCTTTTGCTTCTTCTTCGTTTTCTTCTTCTTCTTCTTGTGATTGTTATGATGTTGTTGTTGTTGCTGTTGTTGTTATTATTGTTATTGTAGTCTCAATTGCTTATTGCTTGATTAAATTATGAATTCATTTCTTTGGTTTACTTTACGAACTTTGACTGCGTTGTCATTTGTTATGCAGTCGTTTTTCTATTATTACAGATAGTTATACTTGTAGTAAGCATCTTTTAAGCGATACGGGTATTCTGTAGATTAATTGGCTTTAACGGCTTTGTGGAGGCGCGACAATTTTGTTGAGTACTGTGACTTGTGATAGAAAACATACTATATAAAAAAGCACATGATAGATAGTTGAATAGGCATTTAAGCATTTATTAATCTTTAAGTTATAATTCAGCTAGATCATTATAATTTTTTATTTGTTTTCGTTTTAAATTTATAAACATTGTATAAACTCTTGTTGATCTTTTTCTTTAACTGATTCTTATTTGATTTGTATAGAATTCTGATTTGAAACTAAATCCTGAATAATTGTGCTAAAAATTGTTTCGCAACAATCAATCAAGCGGCATTAACAAGTTTCATCCAATTTATTGTTACACACACAAATCAGTCAACAAGAAAATTAATTCTGATGAAATTTTGAACTCTTTTTATCGCGCTACATCATCAACATTGTTATTGGCAACATTTCGACAATAACGACGACGACGACGACGACGACGACGTTGACTTTCAACAAAGCACCAAACAGAGCGAATCTATTGTAGCTATTAATTACTCACAGACACTCCTTCGATTTTCCAAAATTTCGATGACTTGATGCTGTGTTCCACTGTATACGACTCTGCCCCTTTCAAACCTGACTAAACCAAACCAGACGAACTTCGACGTATTCTTTGCGCTAGTTTTCATTTTGTCGAAGCTGAACTGGTCCAAAGACTCGCACATAAATTTGACTATTAAGACGATTATTTGACTAACAAGCGAACAAACCAACGGCCGAACGAACGAACGAACCAGTCGAATCAAGTGAGTTGAATTTTGCTAATGGGGTTAGGAGGGCGGAGATAAACACGACGCGGGCGGAGACGTATCACAACTAATTAATAGTTTGTAAGATTTGTTTCGTATTTTTTCAATTGTTATTATTTTTTGGGTTGTTGATATTCGGTTCATGTCTTATTAAGATGAACTTTTGTGGTCATGATTTTTGTTTGTTTTGGATGTCATTACAATTGGACTACTCGTATTGTTAATTTGCATTTGAAATTTACCGCCGTATGTTTCGCCGACAGAAACGACTTCCTCTCAGTTTATAATTTGTTTCTTCTATTTTTTGTCTACTAATTTTTTATTCAAATTTATAATTTAAATTAATTAAATTGTTGTTTGATAATAAGTTTCAATAATTTCACACTTTACTCTAAATTTGAAATTTTACATTAAAATGATTCACATTTTTTGTTTACAAATGCATTAACGTGAAATTAATATTATAATGTCAAAAATACATTGTTATATAAAAAAACAAATAATTTTAAGTTATTTCTTTGAGTGTAGCGCTAAACTCTCGACTATGTGTGTTGAAGTTATCATCATTAGTAATTTGTGTCTGGCTTGAGGAGTAGTTATGGGAAGGGACAATGCAAAAAAAAAACCAAGTTAAAAGCGAAAACTCATTAAGCTTAATGGTTCAACAAAGCGACAAACGTGAGCACATAATGAAATGGGTATAATTTTGTTATGTTATATTCAGTCGGAAGTATATTTAAATATACGTTACATGAAATACTATTAAATTTGGGAAATGTTAAACGGTATATAAAACAGTAGTCCAAATATCTAAAAAAGTACAATATAAAAACATTTTAAAGCTTTTGCAAACTTAAAATATCTGTCGAAAGCGACTTTTTTTCTTGAACTTTTCGTTTAAAGTGTCACACTATCTGAAATCTATGAAACTAAACAAACTAGTACGTAAATGAACACCTTTCACTCTTAATAGAGGCGCCAGGCACGAAAATTCCTAGAACAAAAAGTCACGCCGTAGAATGCGATTTAAAAAGGTCAGTTTAGTTTGTCACACAAATGAAAAACGTTGACCGTTTTTGTGTGGAAAAACCGCTAAGTAATGCAAACATAGCGTGACAAACCAATTTTGTCAGCGTTTTTTTGTTTGTTTATTAAGCGAGCATTCTAATGTTACCTGACGCTTACAAAAAAGACGGTCGGTCACATAAAGAAGGTAAACAGTGATTTTGACTCAGCAAAGTTTGGCGCAAATGTACACTCAAAAGTCAAATTCGAATGTTGAAGTAATTTTAAGTTCCTCATGTTTAATTTTTGATAAGAATTACTTACTTATCTGCTAATATCAAACTAACATTTAAAAAATTCCTAGCTAAATAGTACAATTTTTATTTTGTGTAATTTTCTTTTAACTTTGTAATTTTTACCGTGTACTGTTGCAGTTTTTCTTTTGTACATAGGTCGACAATTTGTAAGTGTTGACTGTGACGGCAGAAAAATTGATGGTAACGCACCTTTTAAATGTCAGGGATTTGGAATATTAATGCGAATAGAGAATTTTTTAATTTAGTAAATTAGTTAAGTGTGATGCATAGAAATGCAGATGAAGCGATAAGCTGCAAAAAACAAAACATGATTTTTGCTTTGAACCTAAATGCAGTATACCTTCATTATATACAAGTACATACGTACATACATATATATGAATTTTGTTTCCATGGAAATTAAACTGAAACAGCTGAGTTAACAACATTACAAAGTAAACAAATGCGAGGAATCCCATTTAAATATTGTACGTCGACCGCTTTTAGCAAATTGCTTCAGCAAATGAGACACCTTTAAAAGTTACTAAAATCAACTGCAGTTGAAGAAAAACCTCCTCTTATCATTAAGTAAACTCGAAACAACTGTTTATAGCAGCTGAAATAAATATATTTCACCGCATTATTAATATTAACTTCCTTTGCTGACGAAAAACGCTGAAAAAATACGCGAATTTGTCATCAGTCATAAAAATGACGAATTGTACCGATACGCGCAAAGTCATTAAAATTTGACCTCAATTTCGTAGTACAAATATACCGACATTGCTTTAAGACGTTTCTGGACAAGTATGAAATTATAATGGTCATTTAATACACTAAAAAAGCTTAACTATTAAATTGATATGCGAGATCTTAATTTCTTCCTGTAATTCTTTTGGTTCTCTATTTGACTTAGTTACAATTGTTTTTTTTCTTCTATCTCTTATCAACTTTTTTGGCAAATGTCACAATTTTTAAGCAAGCACTTTGAATAATCGAATATAGTAAAAGACATTTGAATTAAAATTTTATTACGAGTATTGGCATAGTAGAAATAAAGTTGTATGCGGTTACTGGGCATATAGGAAACCAGTTCTGTTCCGAAGTCATTGTTCGCCAAAGCTCAAGAAGAACATCACCACAAGTCGGACAAAGACAACGATTTCGATAAGGATGTAGATGTGGAGTACTTGGGTTACATACGCCACCCGTAACCAATAGCCACAGGCAAGAGTTGGCAATTCTTAAACATAATAAAACGAAGTTACCACCAAGCAAAAACATAACAAACCCAAAAGGTGGCAACAAGATAAATTAAAAGCGAAAGAAGGCACAACGAGTTATAAGAGGAAATAAAAGGCACAAGCAAAAAAAGTTTGTCAGGAAAATAACAAAATCGTAAACGAGGTGTGACGATTGCTGGAGTAATATGTTATTCGGATGTGAAGGAAGAAGCCGTCGCAAAAAAAAGAACCCAGTCTTTAATAATTAAGTTGGTAATTGAAGTAATGAAATGGTAATAACTTAGATGCGTTCGAGCAAATGCGATTAAATACATTTATGGGTATTTCGAAAAAGGTGGAACACGTTCAAAAATTCTCAAATAAAATTGCAATTTTTTTTATATACTCGTATATATTAATATTATAAAGATAAAAAAGGAAGTTCAGATTTAGAATATATAGAAAATTCAAGATTTTTATAAAATTTGTGATGAAGAGTCTTTAAACTGAAGTTCTAAGCGCAAAATTTACATTCTTATTTGTGCTCTCATTAAACTCCTTAACCCAAATTAAGTTTATTCTTGGTGTTTTTCTATTAAGAATCATGCATATTTTCCTCCTGACTAGACGAGGCAATAACGAGGTCTTGTGCACTTCAATAAAGCGCCCCAATAACATCTTGTTGGAATAAGATGACTCTCCTTGACTTAACCGCGGGACACACCCCAACCGTACTGTAATGCGCAATAGTGTCAATCACCGTCGTTGCCTGCACTCACTGAAAATTCTGCAAAAATATACGGAAATTGGAAAAAAAACAAATAAAAATTCCAGGAAAAATGACAAAAACGTGTTTAAACAGAATTGTGTACTATGACTTCTATTGCGTAGTATATGGTGGTACGTAACGCCCCAGGGTTGAACGTGGACGTACGCCGAAAGTCATACCAAAAATTGTTTAAAGAATACAAACAAAAATAGACCCTACGATACCATTCAATTTGATGAGTCGCCTTCATCCGACAAGAAAACAAACCAACTGCAGTCACAACAAATTTCATTAATCCACAGTTAAGGGGGACGATAGAAGAAGTATTTGTGCCTTTAATGCCATTTACTACAAGACGAACTGACTGACACTCCGGGTTAAATGCGAAATTTAAACTCCATTTTTATGACGACGGAAACCCTAAACATGAAATTGGGCTTCATTACATAAAGCCAGCCCACACACGCTAAATAAGAATAAGAAGAAGAAGAAACAAACAAAAAATCACATGACAAAATGGGGCATTCACCCACTCAAATATACACTGAAAAAAACATTTTTAAATTTATTTTTCTCTTCAAAAGTTGCACACCTCAAAGAAATGCAATTTTCGAGTTAGCTTACAAATTGTTGTTGCTTTTTTTACTGTCAAAAAGCAGTTAGGTTACTTTTAATGTAACGATTGGCAAAATTTTTTATCGTTGGTAGAAAAAGCGAAGTAGACGCATTTCGAATTGTGTCACACTTGACGAAATAAATTATATAAAAGTAGTTTTTAGGTCTTGTGATTTATACCCGAATTTTAAGTCTTTTCGAAATTTCTTTTTTAACTTAAAATTTGTTGTGTGTATCCACTGTTTCCTACAGTACAACTCTACTACACGGTTAAGAAAGTGGAAGCATTGTTGAATTGATAGTTGGTTGGTTGGATGGATGAATGGAGGGTGTCATGCACATTTTTAAGGGAGCATACAGCCGAGGGGTTGTCATGTCTTTCGGTTCAAAAGTGTAAACAAGCATTTACACCATCCATAGCCACATTATCTGCCAGCCTATACAAGGAGGAGGAATTTGTGACGTAGTTGTGTCCCGGCTGAATGTGTAGAATGTATTTTTCTCTTGTTTTGACGTGTTAGTGTTAAGGTAAATGGACTTGCGGGAGGGTGTTCTTATACTCCAAATTACAACACTTAATTGTGTGCATATGTTGGTCATGACGAATTAAATACGCGTGCATTGTCGAAATGGTTACAATTCGCATAGCAGTTTCCCTAGCGATATAAACAGAAAACTAGTAAAATTATGTAAACCTTGGCTTTAAACATGTTAAACGCTTCGTAATAAAAATAATGTCGTAAATCAGTGACGGCTTTTTTCTTTTTTCCTTTGTTGTATATCGGGTAAATTAGCGCGCAGCAAGTTTTTAATTAACACTTTTAATTTCACAGTTCAGTCGAGACTTGTATTGGTCCGGTTGTGAAGCTTTGCTATTCAACTGCACTTATGTTAGATTGCGTCAACCAACTTATCATCTTCAGGGCGCATTACAGCTCATCAAGATGGCGCTAGATATTCAATCGCATCATTTGCAATTGAAGTGTACGTTGTAGAAAATAAAAACAAACAAACAAACAGCCAACTTGTGCCATACAATTTGCCAACACATCTGTCGACAAATTGGCTATAGACGCGGCGGCATATGGAAAATGATGTGCCGCAGCATGTAGTTATGTTATGGTCGGCATGGCAGTGCACGGCATGATTTGGCATGGCATGGTATGGTATGGTATAATAATAGCATACATATTCACGGTGCGTAGACTGTTTAACACATTGAATCAACCGGCCAATTTCAAATGTTGCTCTTGTGCAAGCCAAAAGCTGTTGTTGTTATTGTTGTTGTTAGTAATATCGTGATTAAACTTAATTTTTACGCTCAGTTTGGTATTGGTTTTAAAGTAGTTTATGGCCTAAGTTGCTGATGCTAGTACAACAATTGTAGAAAACAAAGCTATTCAATATAGTCTTGTGCATCTTGTACTAAACTAGCTTTAGTATGCTAGTACAAGATGTATTTAATATCTAGAAGAATCAAAATATGGAGCGAAGAAGTAATAACAAGACCAAGATCAATAGTGCAGAATATTGTAATGCAACACGGCATAAGAGAAAAACGCTTTTGATGGAAGGCCAAAGACGATATAATAAAAATGAGGCAATTGTTTTGTTATCTTCTGCAAAAGCTAAATATGAAATGAAAGAACAAGCTTAAGATGCTTTTCTTATACTGTTTTTTACACCTTAATAATTGATTATCGAAAATTTAAAATAATTTTTGATAATCGACAGTTCATTGGATTAGTTTTTAAGCTAGTTAAATACATTCCATGCGTTAAGTTTGTTTCTCAATTTTGCGTTCGATGCTTAGAAAATTCACTCTATTTAACAGTAAAATGTTATTTTCCTCTGTCCCTAATGACAGCAACACTTATGATGACTATTTCTTCAATAATAACCAAATCAGATGCAGTGCCATTTAATGTTGTTTCATAATATTCCGCCACAGCAGTTACATATTATTATTATACGGTTTCATTATTGCCCGTTAAAAAAAAACTTTTTCAATTTCCTTTTCTATTTGACGTCTTCGCGCTTGTCGGCAAGACTTTGCCAACTTTCCCGAACGAGCAGTCAAAGCAAAAATGCTTTAATGCCAGATGTGACTAAGTCATTACACTGTGCCTTTGATGATTTATAGAAATCTGAAACATTTTTAGAAATAAAACAGAAACAGACAAAAAACGTTCAACTACGATATTGATTTTCCTAAAATTCTTTTGTAATTCAAATAATATGCCTCGAAATGACGCAAAATCACCGCAAAAAAATCAAGAAATTTTAAAAATGCGACTTAGCCAGATCTTGCATTAAGTACTGCAGTTGCAAGCAACAATGAAAGCTTGGCTGTCCACGAAGCGTCGCTATAGAATTTTTGCGCTTTTCTAGTGCTTAGTAATTTGTTTATGAATAACGCCCAAACTTGGCGCGGAAAAGCATTCAAGCAATTTTCATATTACCATATTTTTTAATGCATGGCGCGGTTATTAACTTTAACCTTGAAATATCCTAGGATACAAAAATACCAAACTCGTATACCAAATGCAGAATTATCGATTTTAGAATTCTTGCTAAAAGGGAGGAAGTACCCCATACCCACAGAAGTAATTGTTTGGGGTTTAATTGTGCCCAGAATTCACCGCCTGCTCTATTCCCACTTAATGGTATTTTATTGCTAAATTCATTGTAAATTGTATCGTTGCCCCAGGCATGGAACACGTGTGCGTCATATTCTGCCGGCCGTATGCCGAATTGTGCTCACCCGGCCACATGTGACCGGGTACAACATTTAAATGTCCTTTCGAAAATCTCCACTATCTTTTGAGTTTAGTCGAATGTGCGCCTATATTGAAAATGATTATTCAAACGCAGTAGCTGGGAAATTGGGTAATAGGGTAAAAGGGTTAACAGCGCAATTTGCATAGCAAGCAAACATGTCGTAACGACTTAGTAATCTATTTTACAAACATGTGGAATATTCATAACGTGGCTTATCCGGTTGTTTCTTTAATCTTGCTCCTGATGAATCTTTAAATATTAAATTTTGAGTGTTTTTTAATAACTTTAGAATTTTAAATGTTTAGAATTTGAATGGAAAAAATTGTTGACGTTTTTAAAATTGATATCACATTAAAATATTGGGAATTATTTTTATGATGAAAAAGAGCTTTATTATACTTAATATAAGTTTAAAGTTTTTTAAAGGTATTCACAAAATCCCATAGGATATTTTGTGAATACCGAAATTGTTCTTAAAGTTCCTCTATTCGAATCCTTTCTCTATTTGGACTTGTCTTTTGTGAAAATTTAAGCAAGCGTAAATAATATATATATCTGCAGCTCCATGCTATTCTTCTACGTCATCTTGGGCACATGCAAACCCCTTTACCTCCATCGCAGTACAATATCTGCAAGGATGACCCAGTTTTGTTTTTGTTTTGCATGTTGCTTTGTTTTTGTTTTTTTTAAGTACGACAATGGCGTTTACGTCGTTCCATGCAAGTCTCAGTGTTTTCAAATTCCGCAAATATCGTTTTGTTGAAATTCATTTTTTTGGTTTTATCATTTTTGGCACGTTATAATAAAAAATTATATATGCTTGGATTTTTGCTTCACGTCCTTTTCCTCCTTTTGGATATTAAAATTTTTGTTTAGTTATTTATTTAATATCCCACAAAAATAGGCGTTCAAGTTTAACTATTTCGGCTAATTCCGATTGTCTGAATTTTTATGAATTTAGTTGGACTGTGGCGGTATTCGTTGCAGTTGCTTTTAACTAAAGTCTTCAATAACGTCAGCAGTGCAGGAGTACATAACTGCATTGCAGTGTCCTGAAAGTTTAGGGTTATTTTCTTTTTTTTTTCCTGTAGAGGTCTTTGAACTTTGCGCGATTTCTCAAAAGTTTGCATGCTTCTTTGCGGCTCAGAATTGGTAGCAGTAGGGGAGTTGCAACCTTTTTGAAAAATTTAAAATACCAGAAAATATTTTTGAATTATGTGCTTTAATAGAATGAATATTTTATAGTCACTAAATTTATGACGATTATCTTTTTTGCGAATAATTTTTGAAATTGCTATTAAAATAGAGTTTGTCTCTTATATAATGTGTAATTAATTTTAAAATATGCACAGATTTTGTGACTGTCATTTTTTGGTTTGCGCAAAATAAAATAATAGGGAAATTTTGTCAACTCGAGGTAAGAGCGTCATTATATTTACTGTTTTTCTAACTTTACACGCATTACTCGTTATACTTTCTCGAATATTTGACACAATCGTTAAAACTGTTATCATGCCTAGACAGAAGAACGATCTTTTGGTGCAGATTGTGACCGGTCATTGCACAACACACAAATCGCAGGCACAATAGTTTATCAACATAAATCCAATCTTTTCGTTAGGTACCACTGCTCACCCTGAATCCAAGCAAAAAGGTTTGGAATATTTAATGTCACAGCATTTGCAACATTTATTTCCCAACTTTTCTGCCTAAAACAATTCTGCCAATATATCACTTAAAGTGACGGTCATAAATCCAATTTGTCACCCCGTCCTCTTAAAACAATATTTGCACTAGAGACACAGAAAATATTTTCATGTCGTCACGTAATAAAAAAATAATAACAATTCTTTACTCTGTGATGACTTTAACAATTTTTGAACTTTCTATATAGACAAATAATTGGATTTAATATTATGATTGCCAACCGTGCGATATTTGCAAAATTATAGGAAAACTTCGGTGAGTAACAGAGTTACTGTTTATTCTTCAAAACTGCTTACACTAAAACAAATCTTTATATCGTATAAAGTATAATCATTAAAAAACATTGAATTACAATAAATATTGTTAAATTTACATTTAATGAAACATTTTATATGAATATCGTAAAAGTTAATGTAAACTTTCAGTAATGAGAATCACTTACTAAAATAATAATTCAAGTGTTATTTCGACCTTTTCTACCATCTTTCAAAAAGCTAAATGTCAAGTGTTATTTTAACCTATTCTCTTAACTATTTTTAAGGTTCTTAATAAACATATTTTTTTTTTATGGTGTAGTCTTCTACATTCCAGCATAATTTATCACTCTGAATGGGTGATGATATAGTAGTATAGTATATAACTACAGGTTATTGCCCTCTAAAATTAGAACTAAATTATGCGAATGTATCCGCCATGGTCTAGGAGCGTGTATAGATTTCATTTCATTCATACATAAAACATCTTTTCTTTTGATGTACTTGTATACTTTTTTTTGTGTATGTTTGGCGGAAATTGTGTAAAAGTTGTTCGTTTTTTCTTGTTGCTTCTTTTAGAACGAACATCCGTGCTATTTCTTTTTGTTTGTTTGTTTGTTTTTTTTTATAAAATATTTTGCCCTATTATCATTGTAGGCTTTCATTGATTTTTTGATTTTCCTTTTTCCCTTTAATTTTTTGTTTTTTTTTTTTGTTTGGTGTGCCTAGTCGAAGTTTTATAGTCATCTCGTCGTGTACTTCATCGACCCTTGCAGGAATTTATTTTAGTTTTATGACTCTTCAACGTTGAATGGCGTCGGTCGCCTGCTAAGGTGGGGTTGAAAATTGAAATTCCAGCTAAAATTTGCCACCTTCGCAGAATGTTTGCTTTCTTCTTTTATTCGGTGGAGCCGAAGTGAATAAAAGGTGTTCTTGTAATGGTTTGATTTTTGTACTCCGTTGTTCCGGCTTCCAGATTTTGAAATAGTTTAGAAAGTAAGTTAAAATATTTGTATCGAAATGTGTCACATGATTTCAGCTTTTCGACAAATTTAAAAAACGTTTTTACTGATATATTGTATAATTAATTTTTGTTTATAAAAATAGTTTGTTCTTTTCATTTGCATAAATGAAACTTTTTATACATTTATCTTTTGCAGATCTCATACATAACTCTTAACGAGGAAAACAACCGAAAAGAAGGATTCGCCGCCAAAAGATAACCCAAATTTTAGCCGTAAAACCAAGAAAATCGTCTCTAGGAAAACGCTTTGTAAAGATTTCAATCAATCGTAACAACAAGTCAAAGACTCAAGACTCAAATCCAAAAGGCTTTTAATAAACAAAAAAAAAAAACTAATTTCCAGCGAACCTTTTTCTTTTTACTATACACAACAAATACGAAGCGGTTTTTTACACTTTTACAAAATGACGTAAGTACAAATAAATCGAACTTTTTATTACTAGTTTTAAGTTTAGAGTGTAATGTTTCACATTTTCACAGTTTTACTTATTTAATTTTATTTGAAAAGCAATTTTCTTTGTGTAAAATCGCTCTAGAATAAGCGATTGGTTACCACAAGAGTTTGGTGCGCGTTGAAACTGCGAATGCACTGAACCGGTTGATCTTAGTTGAGGAGCTTTGTTTAGTTGCCGGAAACTTTCGAATGTGCATTTTTGTAGCAATGTTTCTACGTACTTTTGTTGTGGTTTTGTCCGATTGCAGTTCAAGGACATTTCTTTTCCTGTGGATAACAATAAAAAGTTGGCAATTTGTAGTTTTGTTGTTTGTTCATTTGCACGAGGTCTATTTTGATTGTGTCTATTTTTTGATCATCATCAGTTTGATTTTTAATTGAATTTAATTGAAGTTATTTAAATTACAAATATCACATTTTGTCAAAGGAACGTTTCGGAGTTATAAGACCAAGAATATTTCATAATTAATAATCAGTTAAATATTTTAAATACTGACTATAAAAGAATTTTAGTGAATTTAATGGAATTTTCTTGTAGTTGACATTAAATATTCGCCAGCAGTGAAGTTAGTTTTGCCTTAAATCCCTTTGAATGCTTTCATAACCTCATTTACTGTTTTGCTAACTTTTGTATTTATCATTTTAGCTAAAATGAGAATTTGTTTGTGTGCGTTTCAACACGCATTAACACACTAAAAGTCCGATTGGGTGAGGCAGCAATTTGGCTATAATAATATATACTGTCATGGTAGTTGGAATAGCTCGTATGTCGCACTAATGTCACATAGAACAGAACTACGTTTTTCCTTACCGTGCTTTGAACATTCGAGATCAGGATTTTGACAGTCGAACTAAATACAAATAGAAGCAACTTTCTGTCACCTTATTAAAGAAGTTGTCAGTGGGTTCAATTGGTTTTCAGCTGAGAGATCAAGCCCTGAGTTTAAGGACATTTTTCGTTTTACTTTCAAAATTTCGATTGTTACATACGAGCTTTTGCCACTACCAGGAGTATATATAAAAGTAGACCAGAAATACTCAAACTGTTTTAATAGGTTCTTGACTCATTTGCTCCTGACTGACTAACCGAAAAATACAGAAAAACCAGCAGTAGCAGCAGCAGTGAAGGGTGTGTCTTGATTGCTCCCCGATGAATAGCAGCGACCGAATGTGTAACAACGCATCGAAGCGACAGGAGCAGCAGCAGAAGCTCTTTTGTGCGAGCTTTAAAATTAATTTTTCGCAGAATTAAGTTGTTGTTTGTATTCTGCTTCTACGAAGGGTAATTTTTCTACTTCTACTGTACGGGAATAATTCTTTTACGAAGGATATTTTTTAAGCCGACGACGCTGTTACACATCGTAGCTTGGCTACGCAGCATAGCAATGTGACTGCTGAGCGTAATAGTTGCAAATTAAATGGGAAACATTTGTCGACCCGAAGAGTTGTAAGTGTGTGAAACCGTTGAACGGTTAAACAACGCAAATACCGTGAATATAAAAATTAATTCTTAGTGATAAAAACCGAGTTTGGATTAGTGTTTTTTTTTCCTTTTTTTGCACTTGTCACGTTTGCTCTGTAGTAGCAACATTTGCCAACGATAGCAACACTTGTGGACATTAAATGTATTCGTGATGAATTTGTATAATTAAGCAGTAAATTTGTTATCAGCAACATTTTATTTTTGCTTTTATTTCTCATTTTTTGTATTTTTTTATATCAGCAATTTGAAAATATTTGTGGCGCAATTCGTGTGTACAACAGCTGCAGTTGTTACTGCCTGCTGTCGCGTAGCAGATATCAGCAATTATTGCTGCCACTTCTTCTTTCTTTATCGCTACAATAAATATCGAGTGCAGCTACAATTTGTTTCTCTTGTCTTTGTTGTTGTTTGTGGTGAATATGTTGCAGCGTCGACTGTTGCTGCTGCTGATAAGTGAAATTCAATTTTAAAACATTCGTTGTTCAATGTTGCTGCCGCAAGCTGTTGCCGTCTCTGCGTGCATTCGTTCTAGTTAACTGACGATGCATCAAATGGCAAAATAAAAATAAAAATAAAAAGTATATACGAATACACCCCTCAAAATATTTGGAGGTAAAAGTACTTAATACGTTAATTGATGTGAAGTGCTGCTGGCGCTGCTGTTGCATTCAACTCCTTTCAAGCAAATGTTGCTGCTGCATGAAGCGCAATCAAAGATATCTTCTTTTTTTCTATAAATTTAATTATCATTAAGTGGATACCTTTTTGTGAGCTTTACTTTTGATGTAGTTGCACTTTTTTCGACAATGTGTAATTTTTTCTTTTAAAAGATATTCGATTTTATCTAGAAACTCAGTTAGGAGATCTTTTCAGTAACTAAGTTGATTAAGTCTTAACAAATTTTTCTATTATTTTTCCTTTACCATTTTAATAATTAAATTAATTTTCCATCATCATTATCCGCTATTAACTAAATTCAGTTAATGGATTTTTTAATAGATTCCCAGCTTATTTATTTAGGGCAAGACTATTTCAATAACAATTGACTTATATCATGACGACATGTGAAAATTTAGAGTAGACAATTTATTATTTTAAGTTGTGTCTATTTTGATAAACAAAGTTATGCAAAAGCGACATAACTTAAAATTAATGAAAGATATTTTTGTTCTGTTTATGTTAACTCGGTAATTAAAATGTTTGGGTTGTGTCACTTTTTAATTGGGTGTGTGATATGTACCTTCAATCTAAACTGACTAAAATTATGTACCTCGACAATTTAAGTAGACATTTCGTCAAACAGAATCGAGTCTAAACATGACCTACATAGAGTGCACATACACACACACACACACCGAGGATGCTCCCTACACTCCCTGAAGGCACACAAGTGTTTTTCCCCAAACAACGTCAAATAATTGAATAAAGTTGACGTTGTTAGGAAATACAATAGTTTAGCAGAGGAAAATAGATTACCACCAGCATGAAACGATACAAGAACGAACCGACAACAGCGAAAACAACCAAACACACACACAATATGAAAGATGAGTAAAGAAGAAAATAATTCGATGGCTTTCTCCGTTTGGGCGAAGAAGAAAAGCAGGAACAGCTTTAAACTGCCAACAAAACCAGCGAGCGGCGGATATCGAAGCGCAGCGCTGATTTCCGACTTTGCCAACAAGCCAACTATAGTAACAACGAGGAGAGTCAAGTCACTTCATGTTGGTTGGTTGGCTGGCTGGCTGGCTGGCGACAGCGATGACGTAAATATCCCGCACAAGGATAACGCCACCATCGCCAGGATAGTTGTGAGCAAGAAGGAGCGCCACTAAGGTTGAATGACTGTTTGGCAGGCAAGTCAAACTGAGTCGAGCAGTTTGGCGGCAAAAGCGTATTGAGTGTTGATATTTGATACTCCAACTACTGAGTAAGTAGAGTAGAGGTGGTGGTGATGGCTATGATGGTAATAATAATGGTGGAAGTAGTGGTTGTAAAAAAAACAACAACAAGAGACACACCTTAATTCATTGGGAAACAAACAAGAAAAACGTTCGAGTTTATGTTTGCGAATAAACTAGACAGAAAACAAATTAATAGAGGCAAAGGTAAAAACAACAAAAGTAGGAAAAGTCACAGCAGGTTGTTTTATTTGTTTATTGTCATAGGATTACAGGAAAAGATTCGACTTGATACGGTGTGCTGTGAGCTAAAGCCAATAAATAGGAAAATCAGTGAAACCTTAAAAGTGTATTTAGCTGCTAAGTTTAGCTGCGAGTTTAATGGGCACTAACGCACTCTTTAAAAGTGACCAACCAAGGGTTATCGAAAATTATTAAACACCACTTCTATCTTTAGTAATTATTTGTTTAAGAAACACTAAAGTTAATGTTTGTTTAGGGTGCTCACAAATAACTTTACATACGAAATGTTTTTTTTTATAGGAAATATATAATATTTAATTGTTGTGTTCGAATCTTATGTAAATAGAAAATGAAGAGAGAAAACATTTCACATTCTTTCCATTTTCAAACATTTTTTGGACGCTGTATTTTCAAAGTTTTCGAAGAACTGTGGCCCTGTATCGCTCGTACACTCGACTTTGTTGACTCAGGCATTCAATAATCGTGTGTGTGTGTGTGCGTGCATTCCTGTGTGCACTTCTGTGTGTACTTTTGTATGTTTGTGTTTGTGTGTGTGCATTTATGCCAATTATAAGAGCACATGTTCTATTTATGCACTTCTTAGAAAAAGCTCAAACCTGGATGTGGTATGGCTATAACACCTTGACTCAACTTGACTTGATTTGGCTTGACTTGACTCACCCACCACCACTAAAACTAATCAGTTTAGTGCACACACAAAGCGGAGAGTGACTTTAAAATCTGCCGCCGCTGCCTAATTAAAAATGCTAAATAAATGCACAACACAACAACACACCGCATCCATTTGAAGGACTTGTGACGTGTGTGAAACTTTTCAAATGACGCCAAAACGCTTTGAAAGGCAAAAGAAAAAAATACTTGAGGCTAAAAGCAGATTGAAATCTCGTTTGTCATATAATTTAATTTTAATTTTTTTAAATATTTTTCAATGTGTTAGTATGCATACGACTTTTTCATAAGTCTTCACTTAAAGTCTTTTGTTTCTGAAAACCTTATTTGTTTTGAAAAAAATAATAATATAAAAAACAAATTATGTTGATAAAAACAAATAAAACGTATTCGCAGATTTTAATATCAAAACGTAACATGTGTTAAATTTAACACTTTTGGTATGAGTAAAGGATTTGAAATAGAAACTCTCGGGTACTTCCTTTAGAATAAAGTTTTTGACAGGGTGGCTATAAATCTCACGCTCAGCTCGCTAAAATATTTTAGCAAATCAGTCAACATTCATAATAAACTCTTCCGCCCAATTTGATAACAGACCCCGAAATGACTAACTGCGGAATTTACATCTTCGAAATGAACTCAATCCGGTGGGTGTGTGTTTGTTCTCATATGTGTTGCAGTTTTAATTTTCGGTCAGCTTGAAACAAACCAAAGTCAGAGCGGTTGTTGATAAATCAAACTACTGAATATACTTAAGTGCATACTGAGCAATTACTAAGTTGACTATATAAAATATAAAATACTTTAAGAGTGAATTGAATTTTATAAAGTGAGAATTAGGTAAAATTATAACAAACCGAGTCTTGCCTCTTGTTGGTTTAATCTAATTGGAATTCTTCATTGAATTCAACAATTTTCAATTTAGGCTCAATGAGTTAAGATCGTTTCTTTCTGTTGTAGAACTTTTTCAAATTGAAAAGAATTTTTGGATTTAATTTTCAATTCTTCACTAATTACATCAGTTCCACATAACGCTTACGATGATAATCCAAAATCGCTCTAAACCGAATGATTGATAATATTGTCTACTTAAAAAATTTAATAAAATTCATTAAAGAAAGGCAGAAGGAAAAAAAATAACATTAATGGAAAAATCTACTCGTTGTAATTGAAAATCCGCAACTCTTCTCTGTCTGCTACTATCGTCGCTGTTGCTGTGCTTGGGGCAGTCATGCTGTGCTGCTAGCTAGCGAGCTAGACTATGATAACCTAGGCAAAAGTAATCATGGCGCATCTTAACGTGTGTTCCCGACATAATTGCCCAGTAATTTGGCTTGTCTTGTGTCTTGGCACATACTTACCGCCAAGTAGTAAAATTGTATCGACTCGACTCGACACGTCTCGTGTATCGTTTCGTTTCGTTTCGTTTCAAATCGCATAGTATCGTATGAAATGCTGTGCCAAGCTATGGCATGGCATGGCATGGCATAAGTATCGCATTGTTAGTTATGTATGGGTTTATCTGTAAGTATGGCTTATACGCACATTTATCTACATTTACTTACTTCGGCTTGCTGAGCTGCAGAATAATGGCGTTTTTATTTGAGTGCTTATTTTACTTACTTATTTATTTTTTTTTTTGTTTAATAAAAAACAATTTTTTCTTTATTTGTTATTTTTATTTTCTATAAGTATAATATTTTATTGACTTTAACGCTGGTCAGTCAGCAGTCAGCAGAAGCAGAGCCTTACTTAGCTGTTCAAAATTTATTTATTGTTTCTTTTTTCTTTCTGCTTTCTGCTCTGTGCGCTTTTGATTACTTTTTTAATTTCAATTCGCAACTTGTTGTAGTTTTTATATGTTTTCTTTGATTCGTGTTCTCCAACGCGATAAATATCCAACAACTCTGGAGATTAGGTTGGTTCGCAATTTAAACCTACATTTGGTTTACTTGCTTTTTCATTTATTTATTGCCACGCCCACAATTCGAATCGACTTTTTCTTTTTAAAAATCTGCGATCGATATTATTAAAATTTTTACATAGAGCAGATTCCTTAAAACAGTCAAGTCAAAGAACATTAATAAAGTAATTGGTTCATGTAAGTTTGTATACATATGTATGTGGATTGTCTTTATAAAATTGTATTTTCAAAATATAAATTGTGAACCACCTTGCAAGTTATTCTCAAAGATACGCAGCGGCGTTCCAAACGCCTCTCATGCACAATAACAACAACATTAATAACAACTACAACAATACCACACTCAAATACACACTTAAATAGAGACTTGCACACTTACACAATTTCGAATTCGTTTCAATTCATTCACATCTTGAGGCTGGCTTTTCATTACACTTCATCTACGAGATGCTTTTAGTCGCATTGGCGTGGTTAGACTCGATTGACGACGCGATCCAAAACGATCCGAGTTCGATTTTGAAACCAAGACGGACGCGCGAGCAATTTAGCTGCTTTCGGGCAATAAGTGTCGATATTTTGTGTTTTTTGTTTGTTTTGTTGCTGTATTTGTTTTTGTTATTAGTGGGTTTTAATGTGATTTTGCAAATTTTGTTATATTGTACAAAGCTTAATAAAGTAAATCTGCGCCTCAGAAATATCGTCAAAACCAAAGGTCATGAAGAAACTCTACGCCAAGACTTCGTTTTCGAGCAAGAAATCCAACACACACAAGAACAGCAAAAAAATTGAGGAGCAAACGGCAAGCGATGTCAAACAAGCGATCATACACGCCTATCGCAGCGATTCACAGCATCCTGTCGATGATCCAGCACCGCCTTCTATGAACGCCGCCAACACGGATGCTCGACGAAAAACCAGTTTATATGCGCCTAAACACCCATTCACTGCCTCCAATGTGATCGCAGAAGCTGCTGATTTCGATGAATCACCATATCTTGCGCATAGTACGACACTTCCGACTATGGTGCAGCGTTATCAGCTTGAGGATCCGCATTATTACTATTCCATAGCAGAATTGGAGAATTTAAATATGCTCGATCATCGACAGCCACAATATCATCGGCAATTGCGAGAACAACAACAACAGCAGCAGCATCAACTGCAACAGACATTCCATCAACATCATCAGTTGGTTCTGCAGCTTCCCATGGTTGGCACTTCAGCGGAATTCAATTCCATCGGTTTAACCGCCACCAACACCCCCTTATCACCAGCAATAGCAGCAGCAACTATTACTGCCACAACGATGACGACAACATCCTCTTCCACTTCGCCAATTTATGAAGCACCACAAATTGTCACCAGCACATTACTTCCTCCGCCACCGCCGCCACCGACTTCGGTCAATAACATAACCACTGCCGCTGCATTTCTCAATAATGTCAATGATAATGATGATTATGATGACAATGATTATACTTACGATTTTGATGTTGGCGATGGCGATGCCGATGATGATGATGATGTAGCTGCTGTTGATGGTGGTACAGACTTTGGTTCATTGCCCATGCGGCAGCGGCAACAACATTGCGACCGCTACCTTCTCCGTCGCTGTACAACATCAGCTTCCATGTCGCCATTGTTGTCGTTGTCGCCATCACCATCATCAGCGGCAGCGGCGGCGGCGACGGCGGTGGATACCCTACGCAGACGACGCATTATTCAGTTGCCATTGTTGCAGCATACCAATTCAATGCCTTCAATCAGAACAAGTAGTCCACATGATGTGCAGCAGCGCAGTTTTGCTGCTACTCAACAGCAGCAGCAGCAGCAACAACAGCATCAGCAACAGTTTCAACGGCAACTGGAACAACAATTGGAACACTATCATCACCACCCTCAGCGTCATAATTCGGTCAAAGAGAAATTCATTAACGCTAATTTTAATGGTGCAATATTCGCGTATGTTTTTATTTATTTTTGAGTTTTAATTTTTTCTGCGTTTTTGTTTTTGTTCTTGTTTAGTTTTCTTTTTTCGTTTATTGGGCTTTTATGTTAGCCTGATTTTTTAATGGACAAACATTCCATTGATATCGTTTGTAGGTGTGCTGTGTTTGTGTTTTATAGTTTTATTTCTACGTTTATAGTCCTTCGTGTCAAAGGATGCTTTCGAACTTTAATTTATAGAAATATGCGCAAGTGAAAAAATACAAAAAAGGAAAAAATTTATTCGTTCAAGAGTGAGTGAGAGAGTAAGTGAGTGAGTGAGTGAGTGAGTGAGTAAAAAACGCCATTAAAATGTCCGATGGTAAAAAAGAAACTTAAAAAAGTATCGAAAATTAAAAATATTACAAAACAACAACAAGTAAATAATTATCATTGGATGAAATGACCATAAAACACAAATACCTTCAAATCATTAAATTATTTTGACAATTTTTTATTTTAATGCACTTAAAATCGAAAATATGCAAAATGTGTCGCAGTTAGGCTAGAGAGACATTTAACTAATTTAGATGGATGTACGCTAAACAGTATTTAAACAATATTGAATAAAAGTTAATTAGAAAATATGCGAAAACATGCATTTATTTAAAAATATGCCATAATATGCATCCACGATTAAAAAACATGCATGAAAAAGGTGTTGCAGTAAAAATAAGACAGAAATTTTACTATTTAAAAAATAGATAACAAATTAACTTATCGAATACCAAATAAACAAAAGAGCAAATAAAAAATATGCATAAAACAAACATTTATTGGAAAATATGCAAGAAATGCACTAACGATTCATTGAATTGCTTTCCATAGTGTGACTAAAATTATTATCACAATCAGATTGTTTTCAATAATCACACGTTGTGGCCAAATGATTGTTTCGGATTTTAGGCAGTTACTGTGCAAGACTATTTGTGACCAAAAACGAAACTTTTTTGCTTTTAAACGAAATGAGTTCCTTGACCAAATGGAGACAATCAATTAATTTTGATGCAAGTATTACCTCGCATATGATCGGGCATTAAACCTGGATGGCGTGTTTAAAAAGGCAGCAGTACACAAACAAATTTGTGTTTGAATTTGTTTTTGTTTTATAATTTTATTCATAAACAAATAAACAAATTCAAATTGCAAAATAACCAAAATAACCAATGAAAAACAAATCAATTGTTTTTGTACATTAGTTTTAGTTTATCTATGTATATTGTTTTTTGCTGTGCAGCGCCCTCTATGTGGTTTACGTTTTTCCAATCCGCTCAAAGATTTTTTTGAAACGCTTGAGCAATTTAATTTCACTTGCAATTTGCGCAGAACAGTTTAACGAAACATGCAAATAACTTTTTTTGTAACGCTTTCGATTATTTTTTGCGCCTTAAATTTTACTGAAAATTTCACTTTTTGCAAATGAAAAAATTATTGTTTTTTTAATTAAAACAAATATGGAAGAGTAGGAAAATAAACAAACTACAGAAAAATAGAAAAAAGTTCACTTTCATTTGACGACGCTGGGGCAAAGCTACGTAATAACATTTATCATCGTGACATTATATAAAAAACTTCTTTTGTGTTGTTTATTTTTTTAATTTTGTTTGCTAGACTTTACTAAATGTCAGTCAGCCTCGACTCGGCCTTTTTTGTTTTGCCAATTGCCAAGTGTTTGTTCAAGTCTAGAGTAGAGTAAAAAAAAGAAGAAGAAAAAAAGAAACAGCTTGTTAACTTGTTAAAGCCATATACGAGCGTATGAGAGCCGAGTTTAAAAGTGTCTGTCTACGTATACCTGGCTGTAGCCTGGCTATAGCCTGCTGCACAGTACTTTTATATTGAGGTACCTTATAGAAAATCGTATATTTTAAACTTTGCTATACAAAATAAAAACTATTTGGAAAATTTTCAAATTAACACACACAATTTTTTTTTTTTTTAAGTTTTAAGATGTTTGAACAACCCAACCACGTCACATAACAAAGTCTTATTAGCAATTTAAATTTAAGTTTTGTGTCCATATATTTTGTCACTGTGTGTTGCCTACCTGTCAGCTGGACTGACTTCTTGGCTTGCCAACTTTAGCATTTTCCACTTGTTTAATTGTTGTCGCTTTGGTCGTCGTTGTCGTCGATGTCGTTGTTTGTTGCCTTAAACTACAACGCTTTGTTTGTTGAACTAGAAACACACAACTTGCAGCATATACAATTTTATTGTTGTTGTTGTTGTTGTTTTTCATCATTGTCGTTGTTATTCAAGTCTTCATAACTTTTTAACTTTATGAGGTACTTTACACTGAAGCTGCAACATCGCTGGGAATGTTGTTGCTTTAGCTTCTGCTGCTGATGTATTGCATCTGCAATTGCTGTTGTTCATTTTTGTTTTTGTTGTTTTTTGTTTAGTTTTCATTTCTTATTCTCGCTTAAAAGATGTTTCCAATTTTTTGCTTGCAATTGTAAATTTTCTAATGATTTGATCTTGTTTTAAATTTCATGAGAAATGTGATTCATGTCGTTCATTCTAAAATTGTTTGGTGCGGTAGCAGGTGAGGTGTGTGTGTCTCTGTATGTGTGTGTGTGCGTTGTCGTGTTTGTATTTGTTGCTTTCAATTTAAATTCTTCGGTTCTGATGTTGTAGGAAGTTGTGCAAATATGTTTGAATTTATTTCCTGTTTGTGGTTGAATTTGCAGTTTTCTTCTTGATTTGCATTAATCGGATTAACCGATTTTTATAGTTTAATTTGAAATAGTTTTTTTTTATTGACACAATTGAATATAAAATACCGAATATCAGTACCAACAAGAACCCTACTCATTTAAACCATTTGAAACTAATTACAAGCAAGGAGTAAAAGTTCTTCCACATTTCATTGAAATTATTAATGTGTTTCCTTTTTCTTTTCTCGCTTGCAGTGAACAAAGTATTATCGGGGCACGTGCCTCTGTCATGGTCTACGATGATAACCAAAAGAAATGGGTGCCCTCGGGCTCCTCGTCGGGTCTCAGCAAAGTGCAAATCTACCATCATCAGCAGAACAACACATTTCGCGTGGTCGGACGCAAGTTGCAGGATCACGAGGTGGTCATCAATTGTTCCATACTCAAGGGTCTCAAGTACAATCAGGCCACAGCGACATTTCATCAATGGCGCGATTCGAAATATGTTTACGGTCTAAATTTCTCAAGTCAAAACGATGCCGAGGCATTTGCGCGTGCCATGATGCATGCCTTGGAGGTGAGTGGTGGTGGTGTTGGTAGTGGTGTTGGTCTCGGCGCTGGCGGTCACGCTGGAGTGAGTCTAATTTTTTCCAAATTATATGTTTTTCAAAATTGCACAACATTATTCAAATCGTTTTTTTTTTGCTTCTTTACTTACTATTCATTTGTATAGGTTCTAAGTGGCCGAGTTGCCAATAATCCTGGTCAGCCCGGCACAAATGGCAATGGCTATGAGGAGGATATGGGCTATCGTACAATGACCAGCGAGGATGCGGCTATATTGCGACAACAACAACAAATCACTGGACAAGTAACACCGTCGGCGCAGACACCAACCTCGCAGACAAATCAAAACAATATACCACAGAGCCCACCGACACCGCAGGGACATCATCGTACAAGCAGGTATGTTGGAAATGGAACCGTCATCGATTCGGGTGGTGTATGAATGGGTGTATTTTATTGGGGGACGGAGCCAATTTGAGTTTATAACTCCAAATTCGTGCTAAATCTATGATGATTAAATATACGGTATTTGGAACGCTCGTTTTTTCGTAGTTCTGTTAGAAATTGAAGTTTGCATAGTTTCTTGGAATTTGTTTGATTTTTTTTTATGTTTTTCATGGATAAAGTGTTTTGTTGGCATTTGTTTTGTAATTTTAATGAAAACAAATTTTAAATTACTTTTAACTTTGTTGATTTTCGAGAATAATTCATTTTAATTTTGGCTTTAATCAAATGAATTCGATGACTTCAAATTTGAGTTTATTACATTTGAATTAGTACATTTTCATTATCAAATTTGTAATTAGTACTTTCATAATTATTTGATTTAGCATATCTAATAAAAGCTCACATGTGCCAAATTTAAATATATTGTAAATTCGCCTTAAACTTTAGTAAATTAAGATTTAGAAGAATTTATGACTTTGACTTAAGAATTCATTGATTTATTGCAATATTCGAATTATTTACATTTTCGATATCTTATAGAAATGTTTTTAGTCTTGTAGTTTTGTGTGTGTTTGATGCTGTTGTTATTGTTGTTTTATTTTTAAATAATCCATCAAATATTTAGTAAAGTTAAGTATAAACTTAAATATCACGAATTGCCTGAAAAATTAATTTGAAATTATTTTTTGTTTTTCTGTATTTTTCTGTCTTCCTTTTTTGGTTTGTATCGCTCGCTCGCCTGTTCGTTCGTTCGTCCATCACCAAAACGCATACACACACACACGCATATTTGATGCGTTTCTTGCTGCAATTCACCGCTCTTTCAAAAATTCACATAAATTAATTTACCCCACTCTCTTTAATCCAAATCTACCCCTCACCATCCCATACCTTTTTTTGTCATTCCTGATTTCCTTAATTCGGTTAAAAACAACAAAAAAAATATTACAAAATTTTAACATTTTCAAAAAAATTCGAATTCGAAAAAAAAAAAAAAAAACAAAACAAAATTACAAACACTAAAGAAATTCCCTTAGCGCTCCGCCGGCTCCGCAACCACAGCAAATGTCAATGCCACAACAGCAGCAGCAACAACAACAACAACAGCAGCAGCAATTGTACGGACAGACTGGCAGCGGACCAACGCAAAATGGCCAACTGCAACAACAACAACAACAACTGCCACCACAGCAACAACAACAATCGCAGATACCACCAGCACCGGGTCAGACGCAATATCATGCGCCACAACAAATACAACAACAACAACAGCAACAACATCCGGTTTATGCGTCACAACAACAAATGATCAATCCAGGATATCAACAGCAACAAAATCAGGTTGGTAACGAATGGGAAATAAATTAGGACATTTTTATTACAATTAGCTAAAATATTATTCTTATTCGTATTTCTGTTTGTATAAGTATTATATCCAAATTTTGACAAAATTCAGGTGTGAGATCACACCTGAATACCAATAATTAAGTTCTTTTAATAGAAAAAATTGGATTTCTTTGTAAAACGTAATTAAAAATGGAAAAATATTTTAAAAGGAACTGTTCTGAAAGTTCAAAATGTTTCTAGTATAAATCTGATCTTCATTTTATTTAAAATGAAAGTTATTAAAGTGATTTAATATAAATACGCCTACTTATACCAAAACATCCTGTATTTAATATATTTAACTTTTTTTAATTTAAAAAATTTTCCTTTTTATTTTTTTGCTTTATTTCCAAGCAAAATTCTTATTTATTTCTGTTTTTCTGTCTCATTTCATTTTTCATCCCACTCCGTCAACACCGTCCGTCCATCGAACTTTTTTTTCATGCTTGATTCCTTGCGGAATCACCAACCACCACCAACACCCGCTGAACCTACCTTTGCAAAATACAAAAAAAAAAAAAAAAACAACAAAACGACAAAATTCAAATCCTGCAAAAACAATTTGGCCTACTTTCAAAAACGCAAACAATATCACAAAAATCTCCTCGAACTTGCCTCGCCTCAGTATCAGCAACCACCTCCTCACTATGTGTTATCAAGTTCTAATCCAAATCTAAATCTGCATCAATATCCACAACAGGCGGGCGTCATACCGGGTGCGCCCCAACCGCCTATGCCGCCACCACATCAACAACAAAATGGCGGCGGTGGTAGTGGCCCCATTTACATTGCCGCCGGACAGCCCCAACCGCCACCAATGCCGTCGCAGGGCATACCAACATCGGCGTCCTCCAATAGCGTCGTCTATGGCAGTCAGCAATTGATCGGCGGCGGTGGTGTGGTGCCACAACCACCGCCTGCGCCGCCCATGCAACAGCAAAATGGGCCACCGCCACCCATACCACCGCCGAATATGTTTGGACAGCAAAATGGTAGCGGCGTCGGTCAGCAGGAGAACATCTACGGCCAGGTGCCGCCAATGCCGCCAATGATGCCAGCCAGTGGTGTTGTTGCTGCTGGTGGTATTCCCATGCCACCGCCGCTTAATCGTATGAGTAGCGGCGGCGGCGCACCTGCTGCACCGCCTCCACCACCCACATTCGGCGGTGGTGTTGGTCCACCGCAAATGTTTAACGGCAACAATGCACCGCCACCTGCACCACAGCCACCTGCTGCACCACCTGCGCCGCCAATGATGATGGGCGGTCCCGGTGGTCCAGGTGCACCGCCACCACCACCTCCGCCACCAATGGGTGGTATGGCCTCCAAGTCGGGTGATCCACAGGCGGACCTAATGGGCTCGCTAGCAGCGCAATTGCAACAGGCCAAACTCAAGAAGAACAAGGTGAGTTTTTTCTCCTTTTATAAAATTCCATATTTTAAATTTTATTTTGAAATAAAAATAATAACAATTTTGTCCGGCAGAATTCTCTACCGCCCACAGAGAACAGCGGCAGCAGCACTTCGAGTGGCGGCAGCGGCAACTATGGCACCATTGGCCGCAGTTCGAATGGCATGGCTTCCATGATGGACGAAATGGCTAAAACACTGGCACGACGACGCGCTCAAGCGGAAAAGAAGGTGAGTTTTGTAAATTTCCAACAACGATTTAAATGTAAAATTAATTTCCAATATTTTTGTTTTTTATTAGCCCGAACCCGAGCCCGAACCAGAAGTGAAACAACGACCCTGGGAGAAATCGAACACTTTGCCCCACAAGCTGGGCTCTTCCTCATCGAATTCGAGTAATGGCAATTCAAATTGCAACAACACATCGAACAGTGGCAGCGAATCACCGCGACCGATACGCAAACGCTTTGGCAGCGCCAGCGAGGAGACGATACTTAAGGTAGGCACAAGTGAATTTTTTTTAAGAGCAGAAACATTACGCCTAGCGACTAGAAATTTTGATGTCATCGAAATTGGAATGTGGGATAAATTGGCTACCTCGTAAATAAAACTTGGAAACATGAGATATGCTCTTTTAAATAAATATCAGTTGAGAATATCTTCTAAAGATTACTTCAACAAGTTACATTAAACCAGAAAAAGTTTGATTTTCTAACATCAAGTCAATTTAAAGCAAAAAGCATCAAGTCAATTTACATCAATTTCTTTTTGGAAATCGACAAAAATATCAAAAAAAAAAAAAAAATTATCATCGCCTAAAATGTGCTTAATCAGATATGATGTTTTTTAGCTGATAAATGATTTAAAAATTGGTTTTAATGCGTTTTACTATTGCAGCAGGTCAATGGCGATGGTTTGTCGTTAGCGTTATCTGGCGGCGATTTGGATACTTTGAAGGCTGAAATTGTGCGAGAGATGCGTTTGGAGATCCAAAAAGTGAAACAGGAAATCATAGACGGTAAGTTGACCTATTATGAAAAAAAAAAACAAAAAGCGAAGAATATATTCTCATCTCAAATAAATTTCCTTTTGCAGCTATCAAATCCGAGTTCAATAGGAGGTAAGAAAAGCAACAGCAAGCAGCGTAGCAGCAAAATGTCGCAAGTCCCGAAAATGTCGTTTTTTATACAAGTAAAACTAAACAAAATTTAAAAAAAAATGGTAAAATAAAAAAGCAAAAAAAAAAAATTATAAAAAAATATTTACGAAATTAATATATTAAAAAAAATATATATATAAATTAAAATTATATAATCTTAAACAAAGAAAAAAAGAAAGAAAAGTAGTGAAAACGAATACAATGAACTGAAATTATTTAAATTTTAAATATTAAATTAACTAAAAAACTAAAACAAAATTAAGTAGCAAAGAAAGGAATGAAAAAAATTAAATAAAATAAAATAAAAATAAATGTTGCGTGCATAAAACGGTAAACCAACAACTTTTCAAATATATTGATATGTAGTTCACACATACATACTCGTATATGTATTAACACAGACATACACACACACACACATGCAAACAAACAAACATATATAGATCCTAACGGCTTATATATTTGATGGAAAGAAACCGTTCATATTTCCAATTCCAAACAAAAAAATATTAAAAGAAATAAAAAAAAAAACACACAACTTGAAAAATTAAACCAAATTACACACACAAAGAAAACATTTCATATACTCGTAAAAAAATTTGGCAACGTTGTAGGCAAAAATTAAGAAAATAATAAATAAAAAAAACCAAGAATTCAAAATCGATTTCGATTTTTTTGTTGTTGTTTGTTTTGTTTATGAAAAGACAGCGTTAGTGTCGACAAAAGCGTAGTAGTAATTTTTACCCCAAAAAGTACATTTAAACAAAGGCAAAAACAAAAACAAACACAAAAAACAGCAACAACTGAAAATCATGATCAAATCAATGCGAAAACGAATTGCATAAAAATTACATACATACAAACAAACATATATACATAAATTATTGATATACATACATAACATACTTAAATACTAACTATAAACTTAAAATAAATTAAAGTATCGTATAAAGCGTAAATTAAACAAATAAATAAATAAATACAAATACAAATAAATAAATATTTAATTTAAGTGTAAAATAATCTCTACCGCTCTTGTATTTATATTATATATATATATGCATATATCTAAAATCTAACAACAACTCTATCAAAATGTAATTTTTAAACTATATATAACTACATCGTATTATTTCCAAAAACAAAAACAAACAAAAAATGCATTTTATTAAAAAAACACACACACACACACAAGTTGGAAAATATTGTGAATTAATTCATTTAATTTCGCTTTGTTTTGTTTTGTTTTATTTTACTTTTAAAACTCACAAACCAGATCAAGTAATTTTTGGATTAACTTTGCTTATTCGACGCGGCGTAGTAATCATTACTTTGGAATTTTAATTGAATTCAGATCTAAATTATTGTAACTGTTATTTAATCTGTTGATGTAGTTTACTATTTTTCACCTCTCCAGTTAAGTGTTTACTTGCTAGTAATCATTACTTAATTGTAATTTAAATTCTTAGCTTTAATCTTGTGCAATTTCGAGTTTTTGTAATCGGTTTTACAATTTTGAAAGTGAAAAGTTGATTTGTAAAATTAAAATATTTTCATAATGGTTTAAGTAATCATTACTTTGGAATTGATGCTTTGCATTAGTTGTTCTTAAGTCATTGTAATTGATATTTAATATCGTTATACCTTATTTTAAAAATAACATTTTTCATCAAAACCCTTAGGGAAAATGTAATTGGTAATTAATTCTTAAAATACCTAAAAAGTTATTAAAGCAGTACCTTAATTTTTGACGAGTTAATTCTATTTTTCCGAAAATAAATTTTGTCCAATTACATTTCTCTTTTAAACCAATCAAACTATTTAATTACATTTTCTTATAAATAATTTTAATTGTAATCAGTAATTAACAGTTAAACTGCGTAGGAAGTAATTTAAATTTGATCTAAAGATGGAATTTAAACTTTTTGTTTCACTGTAAACAAATATTAGGAAAATTTACGAATGAATTTTGAGTGATTTGTGCGGCCAATTACAATTACTTGAAATAAGTAAATTAGTAGTAATTTATTTAATTTGCTTAAATAGAATAACAATTACTTAATTCTACTTTAAATAAACTTTCTAATACTTGACCTTGACGGTTTAAATTGTGATTGATAATTGCAATTTAATTTTTGGTTTGAAATCTGTAATGGAATCTTAATGTAATGATTACTTCTCTCTCGCCGCTGCGCATTACTGGTGGCATACATGAGAACACATACACACTCACACACACACAACTTATTGTGGTTTAATAAATATTTGTCGTTAGTTTTTGTCAACTTTTGTTTGTGTCTCTAGGAATCATTGTTTAATTTCACTAAACTTGAATCACTTTCAGTCGCAGTTTTGTTTGATCGTGTTTTAAGTAATTCAATTTAAAGGTCAACTGTAGGAAATGTTTTCAATTAACATTTAATTCTTTTAATCTAATTTAAGTCGAAATAATTTTTCTACTCTCGTTTAAAAGATCGTAAATCTTTTAAGTTAATACTTTGTGAAATATTCGATTATTGATATTTTATAAATAAAAGTATATAAACTAACCTAAAAATAGTAATAAAAATAAAGTTTATACACACAGAAGAAGAAACAACAACAACAACAACAAAATATGCATAATAAACTGCTTTCTAAATGTTACCTACTATTATTATTATTATTATTATCTCTTATTATACACAAACAGAATAAAACGAAACAAAAAACGGAAATTTTAAAATAAAATCTTAGAAACTTCGTAAGCGCATCGCAAAGAACACGAAATCCGCAGAAATTGAAAAAAAAAAAACAACAACAGCAACAGCAACAAATTATTTAACATCTAAGCGTATTATTAAAAATAAAATCAGAAAGAAAAAGAAAATGAAAAAGAAACCATTAGTGCGTAAGGCCAAAGCAAATTTCATAAATAAAATATATATACAAAAGAAAAAGAAGAAAAAAAAAAATATATTATATATTATTTTATAAATTTTATTTTAAACTTTTTATTTAAGGTAAACTTAATTTGTTCTATTTTAGAGGTCCAATTTTTATTTAATAAGAAAGAAGTCAAGAATTGACCAATAAAAGAAATTTTTTGTAAATTTCTTTGTTTTGTTTTTTCTCGGGTTTTTTGTTTACTGATCTTAAGGACTAAACTAAAAAAGGAGAATGTATAGAAGAGGAAGTTAAAGTTAAGAAAATAATGATCTCGAAATTGTTGTAATTACTTGCAATTGATGTCAACTCCAGTAATCAGCGAAACCGGAAGTCGTTAAATGACTTGCCGCAGGTTTTGACAAATGGAAATGCTCCTCCATAATTACATAATCACATTTTAATTACTGTAAAGTACTTAAAATAACAACAACAACAAAAACGTATTTAAATCACGAGATCGCTTTGCGCACTTTATAAGTAATACGGAAAAATGCAAATTACAAAATTAAAATTAGCTTAAATTTCAAATATGTTATTTTTGAAATGTGCAATTCTTTTTTAATTACTTCGAAGTAATTGAAAGATAATCGACTAAATAAAAATGTCTTTCGTTTATTCTATTCAATTATTTTGGATGCAACGAGAAAAGAAAAATTCATGTTTGATTACTTCGAGATAGTCCAAGACAGCCAATATCAAGAGGCCGAGTTAGCGCTTGCCAATGTTGCGGTTGTAGGCGGCTTAAGTGAGTTTATGCGGCTCAGCAATTGCAAAACTTTTTAGTACAATGTAACAAAAGTTCAATTCCGGGAAAGCTAATAATTCAGTAGACTTTTTTAGAACGATTCAAAAATCGGTCAATTTGGAGAACCAAAACATTGTCGAGGGCTCCAAAAATCTCAAATAACCGATTCTAAAATGTGAGTCAAATAGGAATCAGCATAACTCTAATGAATGAGAGAAAGTTCATATTTATGCAATTAATGTGTTGATTGGTTACTTGTGAAACTGCACTTGGAGCTACATAACTGAAATTCATTGCTAAGATAGATCTAGAATCTACATCTACATGGATATTATTTTGTAAGGGCTCAAAGCTCTTTGATGGGCGATGGATAAGTAATCTATTTGCGAGTTACTTAAAACCAAGTTAAAATGTATGGAGTTATACATAAAGTACAAGCATGACAAAGTTGTACATAATAATCGGACAGTAATCGCAAACTGCAATTACAATGGAATTTTAATTATTTCAGTAGTAGTCAAACAAAAAAGTAGTACCAAAAAACAGTGGAAAAGTAATGGCGATTATCTAAAAAGTTTAAATAATTCGAATAAAAAGTCTTAAACAATTGCTTCTGAATTTTATTGTAATTAAAATGTAATTATAAATTAGCTTTGCTTTCCTTCGAATAAAATACCATTAAAAGAAAAGTAATTGGAGTCTTCTTGCGCGTAACTTTGAAACAGAATTGAAAGGTTCCGTTTATATACAATATATCTAATGATAACTTAAATGGCTTCAAAATAGAAAAAGAAAATGAACGAAACTAGCGGAAAGTAAATTTAATAACAATACAAAAATAAAATAGCGAATATCAACAGAAAACTACTCAAATCAATTTGTACATTCAACATAACCTGCAAATGTCTCATGACTATGGAAAAAGAAAAATGGCGTCTGCGTTGTTTCCGCTGACTGCGATACGATAGAAAACAAATTTTAAAATTAATAACTGAAAAAATTTGAATCATGTCGAACATGGCGCATGCATTTCCGTTTCAACCGGAAACCGGCTAAACGCCGTTAAATATAAATCAAATCAAATCAAATGACATTAAATAAAATAAAAAATAAAGAACGCGTGCAACATCAGCTTCCGTTTTGATATAAAAAAAGAAACAACAGAAATAAAAACAAAAACGTAATAGTAAAAGTAAATTGTGTAGAAAAAGTATAAGTTTTGTTTTTGAGCTACTTTGTTTTTGTATTTAAAATCGATTAACAAACAAACAAACAAAAATATCCAATATAACTTAAGAATAAAGAGAAAACATTAATTTAATATTAATTACTTTGTATTGTAGTTTACAAATGCAAAAACAAAAACCAAAAACCGAAAAAGGAAATGTTGAAAAATGTGTATTTAAAATTTTACTTTATTTATACATACATACGTACATACATATGTGCATACATACATACTCGTATATGTGTGCATATTAAACTTAATTGTAAGTATTTCTTTTTTTACCGCATATTTTAAGTGCATACATACATACATACATATATAAATTCCATGATTTTTCGTATTTTATATAACAGAAATTAAATTTTGATAAGTATGTACCCATATTATTTAATATTGACATTAAACAAAACAACAAAAAGAAAAACATAAAATCGATATCCGATTTTTTGCACACTTGCGGCTTACATTAAATCGATTTCGATAAAAGAAAATAAGAAAAGAAAAGAAGAAAAGAAAAGAAGCGTGTATCAGCGCTACAGAAAATGAAAAATGAAATTCTCAAAATTGAAATCTTTAATCCGATGCGGATAATCATAAAACAATAAAAATCGCCGCACACAATTCGAATAATGCAAAAAAAAAACCAAATGATTGAACTAATAAGTAAACAAAAACAAAACAAAACCAACAAAAAGAATATTCATATTAAATAAAAATAAAAACGCAAACGTTTATGTAAAAAAAACAAACGAACTCTGAGTTTTATTGAGTTATCCGTGGTGTAGTTAATACAAGTCTAAGGTGAGGAAAGTAGAAAAATGTTTCTCTCCACCTCGAAATTGTTTCTCTCTTTGAAAATTGAACTTTTGTGCAGTTGCCATGGTGAGTTCGCTCAATTTGCGTTCTCATTTCTACCTTACCTGACCTTTTTATTCGACCATGGAATTATCGGACTAATAAAAGTAATATTTTAATATATCTTGGATAAGGTGTTGCCCTGCCTTGCATTTAGGCAACCCTCGATACGCCTGTCTGTCAATTAGAGTCCCTAAAAAGTTCACGCGTCGTTCAACGGAAAACATAAAGTAAAATTAACATTTTCAAATAATTCCAATTTCAAACGAAAAAAATTAACGATTTACAAAATTACAAAATTGCAAAATTAAGAAAACAATTTCATTTAGAAAACAGAACGAATTTTTGTATTTGAAATGAATTTATGAAAATATTTGAAATGCGGAATATTGCATTAAAATTTAAACTGCATTTATCCGCTTCTACAAAAGTATTTAAACCAGCTGAGCGGCGCCATTCACAACGTAAACTGGTCGAATGAGCGAAAGCTCCGTCACTTTATTCGCTCTTATTTTGCTTTTCAGTGATAAAGAAAAGAGCAAAGAAGCAACGAAAGCTCATTTCGGTTGAGCGCTTCTGGACACGATTCCTGATGTTGGCTTAGTTCAAAATAGACGAGCTGCGAGTGAGGTACGTTCCGCGGACAAATTGCCAAACGATTTCAATTCAGCCCCTGACAAGTGACAAGGAAAAACAAACAACAAAAAAAAACCGTTTGCGAGAACTTTTGACGCCGACTGTGGCCGCGCACAAGAGCGAATGCGAATGTGTTGTGTGTGTGTGTTTGAGTTTGTGTGCGTGTGTGTGTGAGTTTGTTGGCAACAAACATTAGTGCAAAAATAAATATAACAACAACAAATTGAATACAACAAAAATAAAACAAAAGTGTTGCGTGCTGAGAACAAAAAATGAAAGATTTGCAAAAGAATTAAGCAAAAGAATGCATAAATAAATCTCAAAATAATTAATAAAAGCATGAAAAACAACAAAAATAAAAATTCAAAATGACAAAAATTAAAGAAAATCGAAGGGAATCGAAGAGAATCGCAACAAAAGCGACTTAAAACTGTTTCAACAAACAATTTCATTATTAATGCGAAATAAATTTCAACAAATTCAATAAACACAAATAATTAATTAGCTAGATTAAATATTTCGATAAAACAACAACAACAACAACAACACTCGCCAAAAACAAAACTTAATTGTTCTAACTTGCGGGGAACTCAAGCCGGAAAAAAAGAAACAACAAATCAAATAACAGAAAGGAAAATAAATAAAAAATAGAACAACAAATCAGAAAAATCAAAAGAAAACCTTCGAATTTCTTTCGTTTATTTATTGTATTTAATAGCGACGAAAAAAAAAGTTCGTGTTTGAGTTATTGCTGCCAGCTGGTTGAATGCTTTCCTCTTCTTCTTCTTTTTCTTCTTCTTCTAGTTTTACTTTGCGGCATATTTGTAGATTTGGGATGCGAAGAGTCGAAGTTTATTTGTTTTTGTATCGCATGACATTTGATTCCTTGTTTATGTTTATGTTTTTGTTGTTGTAAGGCGTTTGAGTATTGTTGTTGGTGGTCGTAGGCTGTTGGCTCCTTTGAGTTTTGAGTGCAACTTGAGTGCTTTATTGATTTTCGAGCGACAAGTGCGTCCACAAGTCCAAATTGAGTTTATTTGAATTTTTCTTTTCATTTGATGATTCCATTAGTTTTTATTTTGGTAAAATTATAATAAAATAAATGTATTCTACAAAATCAAAATCAAAAAATGTGGATTAGCTTAGTTTCGTATATGAGCTCCAATTTGTTTCTTTCTATACGCGTTGTTTCATTATTTTGGAGGGGCAAGGAATGTGCGGGTCAAAGTCAAATTACAAAACGACACGAAGTAAAAAAATGACCGTTCCCGTGATTAATGAACGTTCCCATTAAAAAATGTAAAGCGTCAAAATTTAATTTTTGACCGAAATAAAATTACTTTCTGGTTTTTTGTTTTTTGTGAATTTATTGTTTCTTGTATTTAGACTCAAATTTAAAAGTCGTCTTTCTCTCGAATTGTTGGTTAATGATTTCCACTTTTCGACTTGTGATTTTTATGAGATTTTGGTTGCACATTCGATTTTTTGGGTTTTTAAACTTATTTTTCATGTTATATGAAAACGTTAGAAAAATGAAATATCTCGAAATTAAAATTGCGAAATTAAGGAATCAAAATTTTTATATTTTATAAAATTTTCGATGAAATTTATTTTTTATTAAATATTTTTGGGCGGTGTTTTTTTTCTAATTCACTGTATAAATTGAGATAATTAATTAGGGTGGTTGGAACATACAATTTAAAAACAGTTGTGAACAAAAAACAGAATGTATATCAATTTTATTTGTTATTGCTTATGAAGATTTCCTTTTCTCTCCGAATAAAAAAGATTTTAAGTTGATTATCTAAATAATATTAGCTGAATAATATTGAATAAAAGAAGAACCTCAATTTTCAATACTATCTTTTGCACTTTAAGAGGTTGTACCTTCCCCTCACCCTCTTCATCTGCTGGCAGCTTTAATCAATTTAAGATTTGTGTTATCATAAATTAAAACGTTAAAAATGATCTCGGCGCAATGTCTTCCTCTTTTTTATAGTAAATTTTACCGCGCGTAAAATTGCGACATACCTACTCACGATCCGCCCCCTACCCAACTCGAAGACATGAGCAGCGAGCAGGAGCAACGCATCTGAAGAATACAGCTGAGCAGAGAATCCGAGACAACACGAAAAGTGTGAACTAGTGCGTAATTTTTTTTCTTGTTTTGATTTCTTCTCGTTGCTCCGAACGTTTGCAGAAAATAGCTAAGAAATTATCTTTCTTTGTTGAATTTTGTAGTTTTTACGAAACTTTTGGAAAAAATAAGCACTCAACGCTTTAGAGGGAGCGAACGATTTTTCAAAAATACAAAATACTGAGGGATTTTATTTTTTTAATACAATTTCGTGTCTGAAATTATATTCAAAAGTTTGAAACTGCAAACCAGAAGAAGAAGAGACAAGAAGAAAAACAAAAACAAAAACAAAGCGAAACGATCTTTTCGATCCGCTCGATCCTTTCCGTCGGTGGCCTTGCTTTTAGAAGATTTTCTAGATACAAAACCACAACTCGAGTGAGTTTATTTTATTTTGTTCTATTCTATTCTATTCAATTTATAAATATATGTATATACACACATTTAATTGTTGTTGTTGGTTTGTTTGGTCTGGCAAATATACTATCTAGCGATTGCCACACAGATCTACATATGTGCTCTGTCCGTGTTGACGGTGTTTGTTAATGTTTTGCATTATTGGCTTATTTCGTAGAATTCCCGAGAATTGGCGAATATTTTCGTTCGCGTTTAATTTTGGTATTTTTATTTTGTTTTGGTTTTAGGCTGTGCTAAATTTTAGGTTTGTGCTAAACAAAGTGATTTTTTTTTTCACTTTGGCAATAGAAAAGAAAACACACACACACACACACACACACACAATATTTATTAACAACAAATAAAACAAAATCAAGATTTTATTTTCAAAATTTACACAACACAAATTTATGTATTTCACTTTATAATAGCTTTTTGTTATTAAAAACACAAAAACAAACAAGAAAAAAAACCAGTGCACACTCTAGCAATTAAACTAACCAAATTTGGCAAAACAATCTACACTAAAAATCACAAAATTTTATTTCATTTCGCTTTTTATTGTGCTTTGTGCTTCTTTAAAAACCAAAAAAACAAATAAATATTATAAAATAAAAAAATTCGAAATTTTCAAATTACATAAAATTATTATTTTTTATCAAATCAATTTCCAATCGACTTTAATTCTACAACAAAATATTGCTCTCTTACGGATTTCAACCGACGGATTTAACGCAACGCAATTTTGTGGATTACGACGTATTCTGCTAACTCAACAAACATTTTTGCTGCTTTTCGTGGTAAGTTTGAATGAACTTTTGTGATTTTCTCTTCTCTTCTCTTTACTTCATGACATCTTTAAGCCTATTAAAATAAATCGCATCGAATTTTCGCATTAAATAGAAGAAACCACGCCTTACGCCAAAAAACATATTCGAGATTCAGTGTAAACGAACCTGTAATATTACCTGTAATTTACCCACTAGCGCCGCTGAGCTATCAGATAAATTTGTCATCATAAGGTTTTGTTAAACGTAAAGTTATCTCGCTTACAGCGGTTATATGTACTAGTGATATTACTTGTTATTAGACCGTAATTTAACGATTGAATTTGTACATGTTTATATTCGTAGCTATAAACAATTTCGACTCAAACCTCATTCGGAATTACCATATAATAAATTTTGTAGCGTTTGCCCAAGTATTCTTTTAATGATATTTCCCATTGGGGACTACAATTGAAATTGTGGATTAAGAGACGATTGCAGCCAATTATCGGTAATCTGTCATGTGGAAAATTATATAAATTTAAAGTAAAAATATTCAGCAATTTATTTAATGCCAATACTTTTTACCAAACAACGTTGTCAATGATTTTCTTTTGTGCTTACAATTCAATATAAAATATGAAAGGTTATTTTTCTTAAATCATCAAAATTTCTACAACCGACAACCTCATCGATTCAATCGAAAAATATTGCTGCTATGTTCTTTTAAATTTTTCGCATAGAAATTTCAATTTCGCTTTTGTCTGACATTTTTCAAGGGTGGTTTCCCCCACTTGGCCTGCTTGGTTCGTAATTTGTTTTTTTGTTTTTTTGTTCTTCCTCTGCTAACCTAGTGCCTTGCATTTGATTTTGACAGTCGAGTAGAATATGCCACATCCTTTAATGCTTTTCTATTTATTTGTTTTTTGTGTGGCTGGATATTCGTTTTGGTAAATAAGAAGAGCAAACTAAACTAGAAAATGGGGAGAAAGTCGAGTGCTAGCAGACAGACACTGCGCAGGAAACGCATTTTAGAGTATTTCAGCGCACATGTCCTTTTTGCCTTAAGGCGACAAAAGCTTTTCCCTGTGTTGCCTTAAAGACCTTAAGCTTAAGTGTTGTTAAACTTTTGGAAGCTACTGTAGCGCGAGTGTAAGTTACGCATTCCGTGATTACTCTCTCCACTCACTCGCTCTTTTTCTCTTTTCCTCTTTTCGACCTTTTGCCATGAGTTTTTGGCCGCTTAAATTGTTTTTTTTATTTTTTTACTTTTAAAGTTTTTTCTTTCTCTTTTGTAGAACCTGTCAAAATAAAATTTGTGCCACTTTTAATGGGAACGTTTCAAGCGAATTCAAAAACCAGTGATGTCATTTTACTTTTGAGTATTCAAAAACTTAAATTTCCGATTCTCCTTCTATGTACTCTTAACTTTTCGTTAATAACTGGTTCGTTTAATTAATTGAACATTTCATAAGGCTCCTTTTGTCCAACCCATCGGAAAGAGTGTTCTATGCGCCGCGCCTAATTGTTGGTTAAATATTTTATGAACTTTGGTCTACCACACATAATCGTGCTCATGTTCCAAACTTTTGTGGCAATGATTTACCACATGTTCAGTCTTTCATGGTTACTTCAATTTCCGTTGAGTTTCAAACTTCGAAAATCGTTTTGCTAGTTCAAAAGTTCATTTACCATTTACAGTACAAACAAGAGAATATTATTATAAAAAGTGACAAAGTTAATTATTTATAAGCAATTACAAAATGTCACACAATTATCTGAATTTTTTTACCAATCAATTGACTTGATATACCTCTTCCACTGCGTTTGCATAGAAGCATATCCCAGTCAGACATCAATGGCACATTGCGTATAAAATTGTACTTTACTTTTGTGAAGTTTACGACAAAGTCGACAAAGTATAAATACCTTTTATACAAATCTATATATACTACAAAACCTCCGCGAAAATGCGTAACGCTTCATTATACGAAAATTCGACTAAAAGCGTTTGCCAGCGAAACTTTTAAGATTTGTATGTCATCATCCGAACTTGAGCTTAAATGACGCAATTTTCAAAACCGTGAATGACTTTACTGGCCATAGTCGCAAACCAAATATGAGGAGCTGCTAGATTGTCGAAATACATTTACACATACTTACATACACGTGCATGTTAAATTCCAAGAAACTTAGAAATTCTTAATATTTTGACAATGCGCCCGTAACATGTCAACGTACGCTGTGCAGATGACGTCTTATTACCGAGATATATGACGTGGTGGCAATTAATTTACATGCAGCACTGAGAGTTTTTTTGTTTTTAAGCTTACTGAGAATTCTTGATATTTGTACAATATATTTAATGCTATTGTAATTAAACCTTAAAATTATAAGGCATCACATTATGTCTGCTTATCATGACAAACGACACTTTCCAAAAAATAAAGCACCCCTAGAAATTATTAGATGAAATTATGTTGAACCATTTGAATGCCATACATACAGGCCATTCATGCATGTTGGAATGTCATTAACATTAACTCCCAAATGGCGTGCTATAAGAAAAGTAGGCAAATATCACTGCCCTTTAACCGACAAAAAAGAACCAAAGAAAAGTTTCGGCAACGTAATTCGGTTTAAATTTTAGGTCGATGGTTGTTATTGTGTTAAATTGAGAGACAGACAAGGAGGCAGACAGACATACCGACAGGCAGTCAGCCAGTCAGTCAGACAGACAAAATAACAGGCATGCCGACAGTGTAACATAAAAAAAAAACAGGCAAACCCACACGTTTTTCCAGACGATCGATATAAGCTTTTCTTTTTTTGGGAGGGAAGTACTGAAACTAGGACATGCTGAACGCTTTTGTGGTACGTGACAAAGGGACTGCAACTTGCCACTCAGAATGTATACTTTCCTTCCTTGTCATACGACATGGTTCCGTGGATAAGCTGTGTAAAAAGGCAAGACACTGTAAGACAAATCTTAAGCCACTTGCCTTGTTTCATGTAACACTAATTGTGTTATAGTGCTGTTAAAATCAAAACTTCAACACTTCTTTACCGACCAAGACCCGGGTTAATATCTCTAAGTACATCAATTTATGGTTTCTATATACTTTAAAGTATTTAGGATAATACTGAAACCAATAACAAAAATATTGTTAATTTTGTAATACTTTTATTGGATTTTCTTCTACTTTTGAATTTGAATGAGCATAAAATTCATTTCTTTATCTATCGACAATGCTTATGAGACAAGATTTCTACATTCGTTGTTGGTATTTGGTATTTGTTCTTTACTTTTGTATTAGTGAGTTGCATTCGAGTTGAAATATACAATTGAGATCTGATAATTAAAGGATTGTTATTGTATCATTAAGTAAATATTTAAACTGTTGAATATTTGATGGCACTGTGTAGTGGGCGTGTTCGTTTTCATACGCTCCCACAATTAATTATTAAAATTTTTGTTTTTCCCTCAACTACTCGTAAACTTAAACTAACTGCCCGGATTGCTTAAAAATGAGCATTTTCTCAAAGAGACATAAAACAAAAAGCGTTTCTGTAATAAAATCCATTTTGTCTAGCAAAATATTTTGCGCGGGTTCAAGCGACTTTCTGGAATTCAAAGAAAACACTTGAAACAATGACTTCTTTATTACCAACAACCAACAACCAACTAACGTAGACAATATGCTTTGTACATTAAACAAAACAAAAAAACTAAGCAATTATCTCAACAATGAACAAATAAGAAAGACGAACGGTTTATGATTCTAAGCAGAAGACTCACATACGCGATGCAATTACAATTACAAAACTTGTGGCACTTATAGTAAAGAGTATCTAGCTAAGGAATAACAATAAACAGAGTTCGAGGAAATTAAAATTTTGTTGGGAGGAAGAAATAAATGAAGAAATTATTTCTTCTACTAAAAATATATTTCTTAAAACGTTAGTTTCGTCCATAAAAAACCGCAATTAAAAACGCTTGCAAAGTCACGTCAAAATCCACATCCGCACATTTAAATGGCCATAAACCGTCCAAATAGTTTGTTAGCTAGCCACGTTAGTGAAACAAGAAAAAGTTCGTTATTAGACTTATACGAAATCGGCGTTACGGTACCTTCGGTAAGTTTAGCTTTTATAGACACGCATTACCTGGTCGTTAACGCTTTTCAGCCCGAACAAATTTTCTAATTATGATTTTAAACACTTTTCAGGTATTTTCATATTATTTTTTTTTTTGATGCCAATAATTATGGAAGCGTTAAAATCTCTTTGCGCTGTTAATGGCGTTAAACCGAAGGAGGAGCTGTGATTTCTTTATTTTTGATAATCAATGCAAAAGTGCGATATGCAAGACATTAAATGAAGCTTATCTTGAAAGAGTATCTTACCTTTGGAGCTACATAAGAGTGACTCTAAATGATGCAAGTCTATTCAAAATGTTGGCAGATTTTTACCGTTTATAGCAACGTCTTTCAACAATAGTTTAACGTTATTTCTATGTTGATTATGCAAATATAGTAAATGTCTATCTAAAGTGGCTTATTGTGGACAATAAAACCGAGGAACAATATTTTATAACTACTTTTTTTCTAATGTAATTTCCATATGCTAATTGCAAGATTAACATGCTCTCATCGTAAATTTGCGAGCTTTAAAGTATGTTTGAAATTTTTCGCAATTTTACACACTTTTTGGTACAACTTCCTTGAAAATTGTTAACCATAATGAGAAGTAGTCTTGCGGCTCCAGTGTAAAATCAACACAGTTCCATGTTAAAATGTCAATTTAATGGGTCACTTTTAACACATTTTTGGTTGCCGTGTTAAATTAACACTTTCGCTATGTAAATAAATTTTCAATTTCACCTTATTTTGGCATGACAACTTTCGAGTTTGTCAGCCAACTTCCGGAGTTACCCACTCTAGGACACATACGAGTAATTATAGTAATCATTTTAAAGTAGCAACTCAAACTAATGTCAGTTCAGATTAAATACACTGGACAACAATTTAAGTGTCGGGTCAGGTTGTGCGCCGATCTCTCAATACTCGAAAACATGCAATTTTGCTAATCAACGCAACATTTAATTTTTGTATTTTTTTTATTTTTTTTTTGAAAAGTCGTTTTGAGCGTTGCGTGTTGCGTGTGGTGACCCCCTAACAGAGTGTAGCAAAAAAGCTTAGGTTAAGCTGGTGTGTTTTTTTTGTTTTGTGCTTTATTTAATTCGTTTTTATGTCTACTTTTGTTTCAATTTGCTGAATTTTTAATTTTGGCGACGATTCGAACGTTTGTGTCTATTTTTGGGCCGGCAATTCGAGGTGCGTCCGAAAAAATAAAATAAAATAGAATTCAATTTTGCTTGCGGTTTACTCAAAAAAGAAATTCCAAGCTTATGAGATCACTGAGGCCAAGGGTACTAAGTCATAATAATGATAAAGTAAATTAAAAAAATTGAAAATTGAAATCAATTTTAAATTATTGAAAACTAAAAATTTGAATTGGTCACTCTTCTGTGCTATCGCCAATTAAGTATTAATTGTCAAAAATTGTTAAAAAAAAGTTTGTCTAAAAGTATAAAAAATCGTTAAACAGTATTTAAACTCTTTATTCCAGTCAAAATATCTTCATACACTGTAGACACTTTCTTTACTTATACCATGAAAAACAAATTTTTAAAACTTAAAACAACTTTTACCGCAAATTGTTGCATTTCAACAAAAGTTTAAGAAACTGTAACCAGACTTTAACAGATATTTTATTTATGACTTAATAACCTTTATAAGCGCCATTATCGTCTTTTCTTCGCGAAGAAAAACAGACAATTGCGAATAGTTACTTACGCAGTATTATTATTAAAAAGAAGACAACAAAAACGACGATAAAAAAAACGTGTTTTCTTGCCAATTATCAACATGCAAAGTCAACAGAACGTACCTTAAACCTTGCACCTTGCACGAGTATATGAACCAACCCGACTATTTACATTCACCTCGCTTGGTTGGAGCTCCCTTTGAAAACGAACCGATTGCACACAGTCTGTTTTCTAATACGACTAGCATTATTAATGATGAAGGCAGCTGGCGGCTCTGGACATGGGGGACAGGGAGTCAACATTCAAATGACAGTTATTTGCGACACCTTCCAATGCAACTTTCAGTCGAACACGTTCGATAGTCTAAGGCAACTTTAAAAGTTTACATTTGACGTGGAAAAGTATTATTCGGAAATTATTGATTTTTGCGTGCGATTGACGATTGAGTCATGCTAAAAAAAACATTGTTTTATTTAAAAAAAATAAAAATCATTTGTTTATATCTTTCTCTGTATGTACATTCAATGTACAATTAGAAATAATGCAGATGATGAACATGATTGTATGGTATCAGAGTTTTTCCGCACAGCCAGCCGGAAATGGTTTTCGAGCGTGGTAAATTCATAAAATTACAATTGCAGCCGCTGTACACAAAACTCGCACACAGTCAGATGTGTTAAGATAAATAAAAATATACTAGATACACATACATTTGTACATATACTCGTATGTATGTATGCATGTATGTATTTTTAAATTGATGAGAAATTGGCACGTCATGTTTTTTTTTTTTTTTTTTAAAGTGTCAACGTATTTTTGGTGCGCACTGTTTCGAGGGCAGCAGCCGTTCAGTTCAGTTTTGTTCTTTCATTCATGAGTGGCAATAAAGTTCCCACAGCGATAATAACAACCGTGGTTACTTTTTTATGTTTTTTTTTTCTTTTTCGTTTTTGTACTTATTAACCCAAATATTTTGTTGTTGTTAAGGTACTTGTATGTTATCAATTTTATTTCACTTGTTTAATTTTAAAGCAAACATTAAATAAACTTTTACTTGACTTTTATCCACATACAAAAGCAGAAGAAATTGTTTTAAAAAACATTTAAAAAAAAAATTGTCTGCGTCATTTGACGCCAGCTTATCTCAAACGCTTCTAATCATTACTTCCGATCAAAATTACGCATTTTTAGAAATTGTTTGACTTTTTAAACGGCTGGTCACCTTGTGAAAATAAAATGTAAACAACTGATACGATCGCTGCTTGACTGACTTGACTGACTGCATGAAAGGGCCAACAAAATTTTGTTGTCAAACAATTGACCACTAACAAATAACGAAAATAAAAATGTTACTCGTACTTTAATTTACTTTACTTTACTTTGATTTACTTAAAAAAATGTAATGAATTCAAAAATTTAATTTTCTTTTTTCAAACATTTTTTCGCTCTGACTAATTTTGTTGTAGTCGTACTAATCGAAAAACCCAATTAGCACTTTGTCGGAATGCTTTGTTGTGTGCTTTTAAGGAGTGTAGAAAAAAGCGAAGCATTTGAAATACTCGATTTTTTTTATCGAATTCACATTAGCAACTTTTGTAAATTTGTTTGTCAATGTCGTTCCATGCATATTAACTACCTTATTAAATTTGAGTTTTTTCCTTTTAAATACCCAATTGCAAAAACAACAATAGTCATCAGTTTTTAATAGGCAAGTAATAAAACTTTAAATTATTTCAATTTATAAATAAAAAAAAAATTAAACGACTTTTACATATACATATGAAATTTATTTTTAATGGATCTATTGTTGCTTTGATATATGCTAATGTCAATAGTTTACAAATAAATTTTGCCAAAGATTGTCTAATAAAAAATCCCAATCGCAGAATTAAAAATTAAGTATGATAGTTTTGAGATAGTTTGGTGATAGTTAGGAATAATTGTTGCCTTACTGTCGATCTCTCGCACAGAAGATAAAAAGGAGATTTTTATTGTTGGCTTATATATCCAAACAACTATCGAATAAATGACACAAAGGAGATAATAACAAAAAAACTATAATATTACTTTCCTATCTTAAAAAAATATAATAAATAAATATTAGTCGCATTCCATATCATGTGGGTGGAAGATAGTTTCACATATGGCAGATAGTTTCACGATAGTTTTAAATTTTTCTCTAGACTCTGTCTCTAGCGCCAACGATAGAAAAAAGATATATCTCGATTATGAATCTTATATCATATCAAATCGCAAACTACAGATCAAAACGATCTCTCATATCGTCAGATGTCTAGTCATTTTTAAGACATCTTTTGACGGGTATTACGCCGCTTCTTGACTAACATTTTGTAATTAAAAATACGAAATCCTACACAATTTTTCGATTTCGAATTTTCGATTAATTAACTTCAAAATCAAACGAATTATCAATAAATACATACATACATACATACATACATACATACATACATACATATAACTATGAGATATTTCGAACATTTTCTAATTTTCCTGCTGACTCGGCGCGCTCACTTTCAAACAACTTTTCACTCTAATCGATTCGTTGAACTCTCACCGCCGCCGTCACTTTTATTTATTTTTTATTTTTTGGGTTTTCAATTTTGTGGTCAATTAATTCGCTTAATCGGCTTCCGACGCATCGTTCGACCTGGATCTGAAAATGTGTGTTTGAGTTGTGAGCTCTGAGTTCTGAGTGGTTGGCTGTAGCCAGTTGAATTCGCTTTTCAATTTGACATTTTCCAAAAATGGATTTTGCCAACGCTTCACTAAATGATGTGACTACGGACTTATACAAACAAATCTGTACATACACACATACATACATACATACATACATACATACATACATACATACATACATACATATATACCAAGTTGTGTTATTTTACGATTGTAATTCAATACATGGTGATGGACTGTGCTGGCAGTGCTACTCATTAGTCAGATTCTATTTTTAAATGTGCCACATTAAATACTAATAAACAATCTGGAAACACAAACAAAAACAAAAATAAATAATAATATTGAAATAAAAATGTGACTTTTGCCCTTGTCGCTTGATTGAAACCGCCTGAATGACGAGGGACATTGGGCTTGAGTAATTAGATTAATTTGTGCGCCCCTTTGATGGCACTGATCGGGCAGCAGGCGCCCGCTGTGGAAATGGTCGAGCTTTATGTTTACATTTGGCAAATTCACAAAAAGTGTCTTATTCGGGTCTCGTATTTAAAATCGTTTATGTTGTTCAATTCATATTCATAACAAAATAAATGTAAATATATTATATACGAGTATATTAATTAAATAATCAATCCAGTTCTTATTGCGATCTCATCAATATTTCATATCTGATCAATTTCTATCTTAATTTATCGCTTGATATCTCGAATTAAGAATCTGCATATCATTCCTTGAACAATTTCTAACTGTTTGTTGATTTTAATTAATTATATTTTATATACTTGTAAGTTCTAAAACCAAATATCAAATCATATCATCAAGCTGTTGAGGTTCGGCCAGAGCATATGAGTATGCTCGTATGCTCAGAGTTTTACAGTGAACTTTATGATCGCAGTTCGGTTTTTACATATTGCAGAATTGCAATTATTACAATAATTGTAATATCATTAAGTAATTGTGAATAAAAAAATCATTATCAAATGAAGTTGACGTGTAGGCAATAGCGTTAATTGTATGCTCGGCAACATTGTGCACACACACAAAATCACGTTACACCGCACAACACACGAAATGATGCATCTCTTGCAATTAATCGCATTTAGCATTTGTTTTTGTTGTTGCTTTATTTTTCTCTTTACAATAAAACCATTAATTAATGGTCTTTATCATGTAAGTAAAATGCTAATCTTAAGTGTGCCCATACATTATAGCCGAGTTATTTGAAAACCGAAAAAAACAGATGTTTGCATTTTCAGCTGGCTGACAATGTGCAAAAACTATTAACATATAAAAAATGTAAATACTCGTATGTATATGTGAATATCTATGTATAGTAGATATCTAAATTAAATTGAAATGCTTCTGTTCAGTCGGTTCGAACTATTTTGGTAGACGAAAGGCATTTCTCGCGTGTAAAGCCAAAAATTCGTTGTTAGGGTAAATCCTACCGAATAGCTTGTTTGTTTGTTTGTTTGTTATAGTTGTCGATGTTGTTTTTGTTTTTGTTGTTCTTGTTATTTTTGTTTTTGTTGTCGCTGATTTCTTGGCACTCGCCGATGATGCATAAGCGGTAAAATTTCAGCAATTGTCGGTCGGTCGGTCGGTCGATACTAAAAATAACAACCAAACTTAAAAGCAATAAAACAAATGAAAAAAGTTTCTCATACCCGCGTACTGAAACAATTTTGAATATATGAGGGTCCGTCCAGCAAACAAGCACAAAATTATATTAAACCACAGTGCCAAAAATTGATCACGTGCTTTATGAACTCGCTATGGACCATCTGATGATTAGGAATCGAGCCGAAAGATGGAATTTGTGATCCAAAAACTTCTATATAAGAAATAGATTTACTTTGCTTTTTCGATCCCGCTTCTTGTTGTTGTTTTTTTAGTGTAGCGTGCATATTTATTGTACTTATACACCAATAATTTTTGAAAATAATTTTTTCTAATTTATTAGAAAAAATCCCACATATTAGATGTGCTTTGAATGTATTTATAGGCATCTGCGCGGGAGCAGGAAAGGCGGGCATGATGCCGCACACCTCTGAACTAAAAGCAAAAAATAATCAATAAGCTCGTGGCAAAATCTTATTTATAATCAAAAGCTATTTTTTACAGTCATTAAAAAATAAATAAAAATATTTGAAATAAATTTAATTGCCAATTTTATAATTTGAAAATTTGTTTGGTTTCCCAGCGCAACGAGCGCGCACAGTGGGTTGGGCTGTTAGATTTGGTAGGTGGCACGGCGTGGCGCGTATTGTTTATGATACAAGAGCGCGCGCAGTCACTCGCTTGCTCATCGCATCGTGTACATAGCATCGTGTTGCCATGTTGTCGCCATGTCTCATCTTTGGCCAACATTCAGTTTCGACGGTTTGCGCCACCGCTGGTTGAGAGTTTTTTGAAGCGTATCGGCAAAAATAAGAATCAAAGAAATACACAAATGGGAAGTAAATGTGGCTACAAACAGCAGCAAACAACATCATCATCAACAACAACAACAACAACAACATAAACTAGAAACAATGATCAAGAACAATGTGGCAACTTTTTAGTTTAAAGAGTTCGAGCTGGTATTAGTGCGCGTACATAGCTTCCTAGCTTCTTAGCGTTTTCGGTTTGCTATTCTGGCAGTACTTGTCGTTGAGATAATAGCTCAAAAGGTTTAGCTGTTGCTTTATGCTGTTCTTATTATTATTTTTGTTGTGGTTGTCGTGGTTGTTGTTGCTGTTTTAGCCACCACACTGCAGCACAGAAATTCACATCAGGCAAGTCTATTGACCTCAGTTCACGATTCTACAATAAATTAAAATAACAACAAAAACAACATCAAGAACAACACAACTACAACGGGCCGCGTTGTTGTAGCCCGATGCGCGAATCAAGCAACAGCAACAAAAACACTTTTGTAGTCTTGGCTAAAATCCGTTTGTACACGTTTGACTATGTTGGCGTGCGGCGCGATTCGAGCCGGCTAAATTTGTCGTCTGGCGACAGTGGGACAAATCAACAAAATTGTTTTTTTTAAATGTTGTACAATTATGGAATCCACAAATTGTTAAGTAAAAAAAGTTTAAACAATTCCCAATAGTCAAAACTATTATTGCAAAATTAAAACAACATTTTTGCATAATGTACTTTAAAAGAAACGGTCGTCATACAAATCGTAATCGCTGAAAGACAGCTGATCTAAAATGCTGTTTACATATGAACGTCCACCACTGTACTCTTCTACACTGCTCCTAAAAATTACGTCATCGCCTACTAAATAAAATGAATAAAACGAAGCCTAAAAATGGAAGGTTTTTTTAATAAGAAACGAAAAAAAAAAAAACTATATTAAACTAATTTATGACTGGCATAAATAACATTCGAAATGGTCGACATTTAAATACATGCAAAATGTGGTAACAATAACAATACATACATACATATATACATACATATTTAAAGAATAGATTTTAAGCATAGCTAATTATTATTTCCGTCAGGTGGACTTATAACCAATATCAAAGTTTATCTAAATTTAGATATTTGGTAAAGTCTTATCATACACAAATTGTATCAAGTTAACTTTTGGTACAATGAAATCTTGCAATGATATCTTATTTGGGTTATAACAGATCTAATCAGAGTCTAATCATCAGATAGATGCTTATATTTTGCTCAGATCATATAAGCCTCAAAACAGTCTTACATTAATTAATGTTATTTTGATATTAGGATTGAAATTTGAAAAGTATATTTTGTTAATGGTTTAAATATAATTACATATGTATATGCTCCTCAATATATTGCAATAAGCTTGCTTTGACCTTTAGTAAAAAAACTGAAATGTTTAATATTGATATACATTTCTTAAATATTCAATGAAACCTCTCTTTCGATATGCAAATGCTAGGTCTAAACTACTAACATAAGTAAATTGTATCTGTAATTCTGTAAGTTTCAAAAATTCATCAAGTACTCTTACTTATGTATTTATAAAAAAAATTAAGCTATAAAAGTGAGTTTAATTCTTGGTCACATTGCAAAATGTCGCAACGGGTAATAAAAGCTTTACAAACGTTTGGAATATGCAACCGGAAGAATACCGATTCCGGCCGCCAACTTGTTGCATCACGCGGAAAACATTTCGTGTCTTGGAGTATAATGAAAAAACTCTGCTGCTCGGCAGTAAAACGCAATTATGGCCACATTATTCCAAAACGAGTGAAAAACGATAAACTAAAACGTGTTCCATTCATCATGATGCGGACGGGATGCATTGTGCGCAGAAATGGCACGACTTAATGCGGCTAACGTGCAAAATTATTATTGCAAATTTATATATATATATATATATATATATATATATATATATATATATATATATAAATTTATATAAATTTATATATATATATATATATATATATATATATATATATATATATATATATATATATATATATATATATATATATATATATATATATATATATACAAAAATCGATCGATCAGTTCAGAAATGCCGACAATGAAAGTGCAATCAGGCATGCAACACGGGGAAGTGTTATTTTTATGCATTTGTTTCTTTTAGCATATGAAGAGTTGAAGCGCAGTCTTCAGCAGCGAAGATGAAATTATTAACCTCTGGTTAGAGTCTAACCCAAATAGTGGCTGAATCAATCAAGCCTAATCAGGGTGGCCAGGTTTTAATTACCGATACACGATGCAGCATGCTAAAATAGTTAGTAGTGCAAACTCACTGGCTTGCATCGCTTGCGAATTGAGAAACTAGAACGAGACGCGTGAATTGAATTAACGCAGGCAAATTAAATGCAACGCCGCACCGGCATTCCATTAAATGTTAAATGCAGTCAGTGGCAGATTCAGTCAACCAGTCAATCAGTCAACCGTTAATTTCACGTTATTTTAGTGGTCAAATCAATTCACTTAAAAAAGAGGAATATGCTGAAAAGAAAAAAGTTGGCCTCGGAATGTTTGGAATATTTTTATTAAGTGACTAAACAACTTTTATTTTATGCATAAAACGATTTTTTTTATTGATTGACTGATTGATTGATTGATTGATTGATCAAGCAATTAACTTTTAAGTTCAAAATATGTTTTTGTAATAGTGTAAAATAGAGTAAATGTCATCAGACATTCTGATCTGATCGGATCTTTTTTATCTGGTTTTATATTTTATTTGGAGTTCATAAACTATTTATTCTAACTCCCGACATAATCTGATTAAAACAAAACTGATTGTTATTGTATCACAAGAGATTTGATCATAAATGAAACCAGAGGTAATCAAATCACTCAATCAAGTTAAAATTTTAAAATCCTCAATCTCAGATCTCTAAAATTTTAGAAGAACAACAACAACAACAATATCTTTTCCTGCCTGAAAAGTCAAGTCTCTAAAAATAAAATTGAATTATTTCCGGATTCCGATAGACAATTCAAATTTGAGCAAATCTACCTTAAAACCATCATAAAAAATTCCTTTCAATTGTGAAACACAACAAAAATTCGTATGTAAGTAAATTTAAACATTATAAAAATTTATGTTTTAATAACAAACGTTTGTTTTTTTTAATAGAGTAGACATTTGTAAACAAAATTAAACAACAACAAAAAAAATCAAAAATTTCAAACAATAAATCTTTGCGATACAGTTTGTTTACGCTGTCATTTCGTGTTGAGCAATTGAGCAATGTGTGAAATCTGCTGTAAGATGCGAAAACTGAAATGCGCAAGATTACGTCATGTACGAAAGTGCACCACACAGAGAAGAAGTACAAAACAAACACTGAGCAAACAATGACGTCAATCTGAACGGCGCGATGAGGTGCGATTCAGCACGCATGCAGCCGTAAAAATAAATCAACATGCGTCGCAGCGTATCGCAGCGCTACGAGCGAGATCCAAAAATAAATACCGTTTCGTTCGTTTTGGAAAAATGTTCGAAAAATCAAAATTGTATTTTGAGTATCTTATTGTTTTTTGTTTGTGTCTAGTCAAAATTGGGCTAACTTTTAGTTAATCAATCTCTTTGCGTCGGCGCACAGATGTGCTGTTTAGATTCGTATCCACAAGATACACACATAGCGCGACGCTAGTTTTTCAATGAAATTTTGCTCACAAGTTCATTTCGATTCAGTTTCATTTCGGTTTTTGAACGTTCCAATTTTAATTTTCGGTTCTATTCTGTTCTGTTCGGTTCGGTAGATTTTCGGTTTTAAATTTTGTTTTATTATTTTTATATGTACATTTAAATAAATTTTGCAATTAATCCCTTAGTTTTGCATATTTCCAAACGTGTGAGTTGTTGTATTTGTGTTTTTAAATATTTTAATTATGAAGTGTATGAAAATTGCTTCCTTTCGTAATATTTGAAAATTTTTATTTGCTAAAAATAGAATTTGAAAAATATTTGTTTCCCTCTTCTGTGAATATAGTTGTTGTTGTTGGTATTTTATTTATTTTTTTTTTTTCTGGTTCATTTTTGCTGTCAGTTTTCGTTTGGTGTTCATCTGCAGTCTGCCCCGGTGCTCGCTCAGATGTTTCGTGTCAATCGCCACAATTGCAAATAATCTGCAAGGAAAACAAGAAAAAGTTTAAAAATACAAAAATATAAAAACGCAAAAATTGCAAACTTTAATTGCGCAAAAAAACAACAACGACAAAACAAAAGAATCGATAAATAATTGCATTTGTTTTGTGTACTTGTTGGATTCATCTTTGGAGTGTTTATGCAGCATTTACCAGGGTAATTAACCAATTGCGTTTGAGTTTTTTGTATTCTGCAGGTTAACTGAAAAATCTCTTAATTCAAATTCAAAATTATTCCGCTTACTCAACAAATCACTCTCGTGATCAATGGGTTTAGTATATATTTATTTATATAACGGTTACTTTATAAATCCTTCGACAATTCTTCTCTCTTAAACCATTTTAATGCAACCCCAAAATAAAGGTTTCAAAATCCTTGTTCACTCCAACTTTGCTGTTGATCCTTTTGAATCCTTTAATGGTAGATTGATAATATCGATAAAAAATATTAAAAAACAATGATGAAGGTTGTGAACTACTAAATATAAACCATTTAAGTCTATACATAAGTCTAACCATTTCTTTTATCAAAAAATTAACCATTGAAACTAATATCCTTAATTTTCGCTCTCTTACAGATATGATGCCTAAACTGACATCTGCTCTTATTGCTCTCTGCTGCTAACTAAACTATGGATCTAGCAGATCAAATCGATGACTACATTTGTTCATTCGAGGGAATTGGTGATTTAGCAATGGACTCGTTAGCAATGTTCGTATTCATCTGGGCCGTATTGGCCCTCTTCATAGTATGGCTGTGCAAATTTTTATACAATAAGTACATGATCAAAGAGAAAACTCCGAGTGCCAGCACGAGCACTAGTCGCCAGAGTAGTGTGGCGCCCGGCAATGGATCGGCAAAAACCGATAAGCAACGTCTATCCGAACCAAGAGAACTAAACGCGAGCAAAATTGATATTAAGGTAGGTCGGGTGATAGAACCAACCCCTCCCCCCACCCCTTTCCTTTGTTCGACAAGAAACATTTGCCGCAAGGAGCATACATTTTTGTATACTCCGTATTAATTTAAAACTGCTTTCATATAACCGCAACACTATCTATGCAGGATGTGCTCGCAAAACCTTCTGCTGGTGGAGGACGTGGTCGTGCACCAGCGCCTATTGCTGGAGTTGGCGGTGCCGTCACCGGTGGACCACGTCGCCGAGTTGTGCGCCAAAGTTCAACGGGTCCTGAGAATCGTAAGAAACGTTTTGTACCGCCACCATCGAATGTCGTGGGACCTGAAACTGTAAGAGCGGATATTTTTGCACTTTTTCATGGTATTTAAAACTATTTTAAAATTTTTAAACGCTCGTTTAGACTTCCGTGACCTGGACTAGTCAAGCGTTCCGTTGGCTTTACAGCGATCTTGTCATTGTCAACGAACTGCTGATGTCTTGGGTGATTGCCTTAAATGATACCTTGAAGACTTCCGTAGAACAGGTAAGAGTGCGTCGCTTTGCCGACTGTTTTACAAAAAATTTCGTATCTCTAATATTACAAAGAGAGAAACGAGTTTGTTTCGTGTTCACTTTAAAATTCATTTCGCATCATAAATTTAAATCACAAAGAGTTGTGACATCATCGGTCAAATGTGACCATGCGGTAATCGATATGATGTCATTGCGTTGATTTTTGATTGTCTGTTTTTAATTAAAACTGTCTGCCGCTTTGTTTCTACTGACATCTTTACGACGACTTTCTTTCGTTGTCGTTTCTTGTTGGTTGCATTTTTACGCATTTCAGTTTTTTTTTTATTGCCTTTGATAATATCCAAAAGTCGTCCATACGATTCCATTTCGTACGTACATTTATGGCACAGTTATTGGGCACCGCTGCCAATGCTAGTGAAAGTATACATATTGTGCAGACATCTTGGCGCTGCGTCAAGACATTTCACTTATTTAAGTTGATCCAAAAACAAAAATAAAAATAAATTACGGAAAACTTTGAGCATAATCCGTAAATAGATCGGATTATATCTGAAATTAGTTTTAATCTTATTTTAACGAGATATGATAAAAACTATTTCAAATTTTATAATTTGATCTACATGAAGAAATTAACACTAAAATAATGTTAAAAATAATATTCATACAAACTGAAAAATGGTCCCTGTGATGTAAGAAGTGCAGCTTCTGAGACACATTTTCCGTTCATAGAAAACGACATTAGGAAACTTCCAAAACAAAACACAAAAATTGTAAAAGCGTTCAAAAAGGCTTCAATAAATAAATTTATTGTACAAAACAGTATTCAGTCAAATCGTTGATTCATGCATTACGTAAGCGGTTCTTATTTTAAAACGTGGTTCACATGATTAAATATACATACATACATATATACAAGCAGAAGCTTAGTCCAATATAAAAAAAAGAAAAAAATAAACATAAATTTCAAAAGTACGAAACCAGAAAGCAAAACACAAAAAATGTTAACCTTGGCCTCAGTCTCACTAACTACACGAGATAAAAAGCTAATAAAAAAATATAAATAAAAAAATTTCAAAACAAGAACAAGAAACGTAATGTTAAAAAAACAACAATTTATTTTTGCTTTTTGTTGTGGCTGAGCGATTCCAGCTTGCTGTTTTGAAGCAGCCGGTCTCAGCGAACCGGTCTTTGTGATAGGCTTGTAGGAAATGAGCAGAGCACAAGCTTAATGGTATGCTAGACTTTTTTTGTTGCTTTTGCTTTTGTTCGTACTTGTACAAACGAATAGATTTATTTTTAATTTTATATAAAATATATATATGTATATTTAGTATAATTAGTGATAGTTTATAAACTTTTTATCACATTTTTTGTTTGCATTAATTAAGGAATTTATAAGCAAAGCGTTGAAACTGAAATGGAACTACTCCAATGTAGGACTTGACTTGGCTTAACTAAACTTTGGTAGGAATAAGTTGTTTCGCTTTCGATTAGAAGCTGTCGTTTAAAAGTCATAATAAATTTTGTCGATAACTTCATAACTTTTAGATGATTTGAATGTCCTATTCTTAAAAAAGATTTGTAGTTTTTATTTTGTTTTAGATTTTTTTAATAGACGTGGACTCTGAAATGAGCTTTCATTGTAAAATATATTGAATATATTTTAGAAGCTTTGTCGATAACTTGACAAATTTTGCAAGCATCTTCTGGTCAAAATTGAGTTTTTTAAACCTATGCAATTAGGCAGATGATGGTGTTACTTAAAAGCGATTACCGAATTAAGGCTAGGGGCATCATACCGAATTGTTTGATATCTAGATTTTAGAGATACTGCACTTTTAGTTTAGTCTGCTCTCTTGAAAATATATCGTATAATAATTTATTAAAGTACCATACAATGAATTGTTGCTTCCTTTCTCCAAACACTCCAATTTATAAATGCTAATTAAACTTTCAGCATGGCGTCGCTGTGGAAATTGTACGCGTCCTGCCCGATAGTCCGGCGCCAGCTTTAAATAATATCTTCTGCAATTGCGATGAACAAAATCCCGCAGATATGGTAAAGTTCAAAGCGACAATTTTTGCTCAACTTTATTAACCTAATTAAAAACTACCTCCGCCTTTTTTTGTACTCTACCTACCCTTAGCTAATAACATTCGACTGTGATGCAATGCCAGTGCTGCAGGTGAAAACGTTCCGTCAGAAGTCGGGCAAGGTGGACACTTCGCACTACAAAGTCACCGTATCGCGTTTTCGCGCACGCATGGCCTGCCAAATGAATTACAACCACCTGAAGGGTGAGATGCGCGTTGAAGGTTATCCCGATGTGAGTGTGACCTAAATAGAAAAATATATATATATATATTGCATTGTATATACACATATATATATTCAAATTCAGCAAATTTGAGCTTCTTATTTGAGTAGAAATCATAAAATTGCAAAAAAAATCTGCGCTAGTAGTTCTAAAATTTATTTTTTTAATGATGTAATTTTTGTTGTTTTTTTTATATATTTATCCAACTGCAGGTACGCATTGGCATGAATAGCGTAGGTGCCATTAAACCGCTCGACCAGGATGAGCAACAGCTGCAGGAGGTTATTGCTGAGATACTGACTACGGCGCTGCGTGATACCGTCTATCCGGTGGACTTTTCGCTCTATGCGACATGCCCGCGAGCCGAAATCGAACCGCTGGAAATGCCCGTAATATATCCCGTGCATTATGATTCTTTGGCGGTGAGCGCGTGCAAGAGCAAATGAGAATTGAGAAACGAACATTACTTTCAATGTCGTCGCATTGTCAAATCGAACAGTTTCATTGTTGTTTTTATTTTTACACAATTTATAACACAATGTTTAAGTTGTCGATGGTTCGATGACATTTTACTTTACAACATGTCCTAATACGAATTTTCGAGTTCTTACCACTCAAATACAATAACTGTCAGTCATTGTTTGTCGCAATAACAATAACAATATCAATTGTATTGTATTGTATTGTACTGTATTTGTACTGTAATACAGCATACACTATTCTCTATGTTCTGGCACGCCCATTTCCTAATACTCTTAACATTACTTCTACTTGTGCATTTACTTAACAAATAATACATTTTGTCGACGATGAAATTCGCCCTTGGTAAAAAAAGAAATAATACCACAACTCGTTTGTCTTGTCATCTCAACAATTGTCATTGTAAAATGTCATGCTAAAGTTTAGTTAATTCGACTAAAATGTCTTGTTATTTTTTTCTTCTACTTTTGCTCTTTTTCAGAGATCCTATGAATATTATTATAATTATTGACCACGTACATACTAACCGAAATATTAATCAAATTTTAAATATTGTTAAATTGATAATTTTTATTGTATTTTCGATATGAAATTGTGTTTGCTAAAAGTTTGATCATTATTAAAACTCAACTATGCTCTCTAAATCAAAGGCGAATTTCATTAAACGAAAATCAAAATGTTTTTATTTTTCTCATTTATTTTATAAACTCTTAAACACTCTCTTCATCTCATTGAATTACTTTAATTTATCAACTACGCCTCATTCCCCTCCTTACGTCACACACACAGCACAATATGGAGGGCCTCAATGCCAGTCTGGGTCACCATCAGCCAATGATTTCCGGACGTCGTCTGCTGGTGAAAATCGTTAAGGGCGATGGCCTGAAGGATGCTCGCGACCCTTACGTGGTCGTGGAAATGGATGAGCCTGCGCAGAAAAACCAGACAGGCGCGCGACAGGGCTTGAATCCATACTGGGATGAGCATTTCCTATTGTGAGTATTTCAAGTTTTTCTTCAAGTAAACTTTTGCAAATATATTTTTTATTGAATAAATCATCCTTAATTTAATCTCTCTTAACTTTTAGTGAGCTCTCACCGCAATCTGCGGAAATTCTCTTCGAAGTCTATGACCGTCCCGTAAACGCCTCCGATCCGCCCAAATTCCTTGGCCTTGGTTTGGTCGGCATCGATGAATTGGCTGTGGGTCCTGCCTCCACACAAGTGCTGTCGCTACAGCCACGCCCCTACGAAACACAACCGGTCGCCGGTAGCATAACCGTTGATTTTGTGTTCATCGAAGGAGCGGAGATACCGGCCGGACCAAGACCATACAAACTGAAGGAGGCGCTACGCATTAGTACGCCCATGATCAATGAACATATTAAGAATGGATCGGATCTGGCGGATGCGGCTGTGCGCGCATTACAAGATGGCGCTCTAACAGCGAACGGTCAGCCTAGTAAGAGCACGCTGATAATACACAGTGTGCAGCGGGTAAGTGATAAAGAAAGATCCTATATTGGGGCTTAGTTAAATCAAAAACTGATCGGTGCAAGATCCCTAAAATACAATTAAAGAGAAAAATTGTGCTATTAGATTAAGGATCTCAAAAGCTAAATGTTTTTATTTTGTATTTCTGAGCAATACTTTAACTTTGTGCAAATCATAAACCGTTGATAACTTGAGAAATATTCCGTCGTAATATCTATTTTTATCTCGACTTCACGTGAGCTCTTTTAAATTGTAAATTGAAAAGCTTTCAATAAAGTGTTAAGCACACCACTTTTAAAACTTACTTTTGAGATTTAAGTTCTGAAATTCCAAAAGCTTTTTTATTTATATATTATACTTCAAACATATAATAACTTAAAAGTTCTAAAATTCTCTTTTTTATTTCTTAAGTAATTTTTAAGCTTTATACTCGTTTCTCTCTGGAAATAAGGTCTTACCAGATTTTGTATTTTAGTGATCTTCCATTAAAGCACAAACATTTCCTTTTGCTACTTTATTACTTTTCTATATTTTGTTTAAATCTAACTCCAAACTTTATCAATCAATTTTTGTATGTTTATTCTCATTTTATTTTCATGTTCTCACTTCGTTTTTTATGCATTTGAACACATATCCCAGAATCAAAACAATCCAAATGCATTTAAGGTAATTTTTTATTTTTACTCATTTTGCCATTAAACTTTCGTTTCGTTTCGTTTTGAGTTGATTTGAGTTGATTTGAATCGTTTTTGACAAATTTAATTGCAACCATAACAATTCCTCTGTTAACTTTTAAGTTGCTATCACAATACAAACGAAAACAATTTAACCATATGTCTTAATATACAAGTAGACTTAACAAGTTTTGTTTTTTTTATGAAAAATTCTCCTAACTCGTTCGCTTTATTAACCATTGCTGCAATGTTTCCTTCAATCAACCGCAAACCAAAAAAAAAAAAACAAAACGCCAGGTTGAGCTGAACAAAGAAGGCAAAATCGAAATTAAAGAATCTCCCGCTGAACTTGAAGCTGCCGTAGCTAAAGTTATCGAAAGCTCACTGAACGAAATTAGCGCAGTTCTGCCACACGCTGCAGCAGAGCAAATCGAACAAATCCTGCAGGATACCTCAGTGGCGACAGACATTACGGACAGTCCAACTGATTCGTATCCAACGCAAGAAATCGGTCAAGATGAGTCGTCGGTTGTGACATCGTCAGGTAATACCAGTGCGCTGGAAGGATCAAACGCGGAGGTAAGTACGGCAAAGCTTTTTGGATTTCGTTTCTATGTGTGTGCGATTTTATTTGAGTTCGATCGAAAAGCTTGCAATGTATTGAAATATAAAAATAGCTTGATTAACTTCAATCTTTTTATATACAAATATTAAGAAATTCTGTATGCATGGCAATTGGTTTTTGAATAATCATGATTGAAAGTTTATTATGATGCATTAAATTAATGTAAAAATCTATATAACATATTGTTTATTAGTTTAAGAAGTTTCTAAAGCCTTCAAAGCTTAAAAGCATTAAACTTTCAAAATATACTAAAAGCTCTTAAAGTATTTCTATTTTAATGTAGACGAATTCGAAGGCTTTTAAAGTTTTTTAAAATACTTATATTGAAAATTGTTTCAGCTTAAAATCGATAAAAGAACAATATTTTTTTTTTGGTTTAATATTAAACATAAAGTATGTGTATGCTTCAAAACTTTTAAAGCTTTAAAAGCTTTTACTGAATGACTAACAAATTTTAATGGCATTTCTTTTCAATCCACCAGTTTGGTCATCCGAATGCTGCCTCCTCGCCCAACGGACATCACAACAACTATCAATTCAATGGCGCTGCTGCTGGTGCGGCCAACAACAATGGCAGCTATAACAACAACTATCACAATATGACCACAGCCAGTAGCGGCTACAACAGCAACAGCTTGCCACGCAATGGTGGCGCTTTGGCGCGCAACACAACAGCTACGCCCCCATCCGATTTGGAAGTGGACGATCGCGGACGCAGTAAAAAACGTAATTTCTTTGGAACACTAAAAAAACGTTTAAGTCGATCCAAGACACGAACCCATTCGGCTGATCGCGGCGCTTTGGCGTCGTCACATAATAATAACGGTACAACCCCAACAGGAACACTTAACGGTGATTCACGTTCATTATCTGTCGATCGTGCTGTAATGTCTAAAAGCAATTCACTTGGTAATTACCTTCACTCCACCACCTATCCCGTTTCATTTCACCCTACTTACCTCACCTCACCTCACCACACCACACCTCACTACACTATTTTCTATATTTTTTTTTTCAATTTATTCACCGATTAACGCATTTTTTGTACTAATTTTAATTAATAGTTAATTGATAATTGGTGTTTTTGTTTAAATTGATGAATTTTATTTTTCCAAATTTATGCAAATATTATATAATCTAAGTTCTTTAGACATTTTGATCTAGACTACAATTAAGTTACTAGTAATTGAAAACCAAGAATTGATTATATCAAAATGGTATTTTGTAAATTTCACTTAAAGATTCTTAAATTTTTAAGCTCTCAGATTCTTAAAGTTTAATTTTTGGTTTTAATCATATTCTCTTTCTTCATTTGGGAGTTACTTGTATTTTACTATACCGTAAATTTCACCACGGTACTCTGCACTCGTGGTGGAATTTACGTTGCACACGTGTGCAAGTGCAAAATTAAAAGCTCTTACTCATTTTGCAAACCAGATCAATCTGTCTAGCCGTCAAGAAGCTAACGAAATTACGAAAAACTTACTACATTTGTCAGTCACATTTTTGCGTTTCATAAATTTACTGTTAGTATTATTAATTTCAACTCACAATTTCTACTATTTCGTATCTTCTTTCTGTCTTTCTTCTTTTTCTTTGTGTGTTTTTTTCAAACCTAAAATTACGACAATGTACTACCAAAAAACATTTAAAATTCCTCACATACTCGCAATGTACTCAATCAATGTCGTCAATGTATGTAACTACTTGTAAATGTATGTATGTATGTATTTTTAACAACTACACCTATACCAACGCACACACGAAACACAAACACATATACTTAAATATTTACATAAAAATTATTTGGATTTTGGATTTATAATTATAAATATTACTTATATATAATTATGATTTGCTGCTTTACTTTATAATTATTTCTTCACATTCTTTTTTATTAATCTCATAATTTCCCATTTATTAATTAATTTTTTTGTTTTTTCTTTTGATTTTATTTTCATATTTGTTTTGGGCCTACCTACTACCACTTTCGGACAAAATCTTTGGTGAAATGTTTGGTTTTATTTTTATGAAATTATATGCACGCTTTAAAAAACAAAATCAAATTCAAATAAAAAAAATTACGAAAACAACAACAACAACAACAACAACAACGCAAAGGACCCCGCATGGGAATGGGCGTGCCACAAACACTTGATCACTCAAGACGATCTTCAATTTCAGAATCTTCGGCAATGTCAGGTTTCTCGTCGGCTAGCAACAAAACGTACGTGCACGAAGCATCTACACTGGTGCTGGAGACTATGGAGAATGGCATTAAGAGGTGAGACAAAGGAGCTTTATCTAAATGAAAGCTTCAAAAGATCTTGATAAAAAGTGTTACGCTTATTCACACGTATAAAGTTTATAAATTGTTTAGCTGTTGAGACTCAAGAGTTTAAAAAATGCTAAATATCACACATTAAAGCTTTAAAGCTCTTCGAAAGTCATAAAAGCTTTAAGGACATTTGAATGTTTGATTTCGAATTGATTTAAAATTTCAATTTATTAAAGCTCTTGCAACTGTTAAGCTATAAACCAATTTGAGCTGCAAATATAATAAGTTTTGAGGTCTGTCCCTCTACTTTATAAAGCTTTTTAAGAATAAGTGAAAGACTTACGATTTAAATATAAACCAAAAATATTTCTTATTCGAAAATTATCTTCTTCTCTTTGTTCACCCGCTTAGGCATTTCATTGTACCGCTCGCAATTGCACAACGTCCAAGATGGCGTCGCAAGGGCACAAAGTTGCACATCTACAACGATCACACTTTTATTGCCAAGCATTTGAGCGGGTAAGTATCCCACGGATGGAAGGTTTCTTTAAATGAGCCTAGCTCAACTTTCATGAATTTACAGAAGCGGCTTGCAATGTTCGATCTGCATGAAATCGATTCCGCGACGACCAGGTAAACAGGGCTACGAGTGCCGCGACTGTCAGCTGATCTGTCATAAGCAATGCCACATTCGTGCGCCGCAGGCGTGTCCTAATCCCACAGTACTTTCAATGGAATTGTGAGTTTAAAATACATTTTTTTGTTTTGTTTTTTAGATCTACTCTTTTCATTTTGATATACTAATTCAATTATTATTTTCTTTTCTTTTCCCACAAAAAAAAACCTTCCTATTCTATTCATATGAACTTTAAACACACACACACTTACATTTATATAAAAAATACATGAAACAGGACCTCATTTCCGGTACTCACAGAAAAAGATATATACTTAGTCAACTAATAATGAAATATTTATGATAATTTTTGTGCCCTACCTACAATTAAACATGTTGACTTTAAACTATCACAATTTAAGCTTTTTAAACATTTTTCAGTTCTTAATCAAATAAAATATGATTGATACATTAAATTTTTTTTACTTTATAACTTGCTTTCCTTTGGAAATATCGGCAGCTTTATGTTTAGACAACTTTATGGCTTACAATTGCAAAATTGTTTTGATTTTTTAAATATTTTTATTATTTGCTACTGTAAGCTTTTATTGTGCTTTAATTTGTTAGTAGGCATATATACACAACAATAATAACTGAGAGAACTTTTCTATTTTAATAAAGCTTTTAACTACATCATCATTGTCCGTTAGCTTTTACTTATTTTCTTTATTATGAAAATTTTTAAAAAGCTTTCCAACAACTGGACTGAATTTTAATGCAAAATCTTAAACCTCTTGTCAGCGCTTTAATGTTGCAATATTTGTTATCTTTCCGTCAACAAAGTTCATTGCCCTTGTAACTTTTAAGTTTCTTGAATTCACGTAGTACCTTGCACATGAATTAAAAAATGTGAAAGTCCTTCAGCTTTAGTGTACTTTAAAAATAATGTGATTAAGTTTAAAAGCTCTTATGCCTTTGACAAGCTTTTGTATTATAGAACTATCAAACACTTAATCATACAGCTTTTACTTTATAAAATCAAATTTGTTATTACATATAAATAAATTCTTTTACAACAATGAAGGTAAAAATTTAATTTTAACTCAAACAAAACTTTAATGCATCTCAAAGAGCTTTTCAGTTTTTTTAAATTATTTTAGACAAAAAGCTCAACAGCTCCTCGAAGATATTTCTGATTATTGTTTACATTAAGCGTTCAATGCAGACACATTTTTTTTGTTATTCACGTTCTCAACAATTTAAAATCTTTTTCAATTTATTAAAAGCTTTGTGCATACAATTGATTTAGGTGTTACATACATACAAATGTTCACCTTTCTGTTAAATCAAACTTACAGCACAACTTTAACACATTTTTATCTGTCTCTCTCTCTCTCTCTCTCTTTTTACAATTTAAAAAATTAATAACAATTATCTGTGCAATATACACGGAACAAACTAAAACTTCACAACAACAACAGGATGACTAGCTTTGACTAGGCAGCTACACTTGAAATAAAATCGACCTATTTAAATACAAATATTTAAACTGAAAACAATTTTGTAATTTTGTGAAATTTTAATTGAAATCAAAAGAATCCGAATGCCATCCAAAAATGCTTTTAAGAATCCATTATTAAATCTAAAACTAGTTAAATAAATAAGAACAAACTTTAATAAGCTTTCGAAGAAGCACTTTTCAAAATTTAAAACTATAAGTCAACAGAGAAAAGCTTTAAAAATCTAAAGAAAGAAATGAGAAAAGCGATTTCCGAATACTTGAAAAACGGGTAAGCGTGATTGCATGCGATTGTTTTTGTGTTAATCTTTTTTTGAAAACTCTGTTTCAAAAATGTCGTTAAAGCTTTCAAATTGAAATCAAAATGTTGCATTAGTATGTGTTTAAAAATGCAATAACCGAGCATGCCGCAAAAATAATTTCAAATCGTAAATATTTGAAAATATCGAAATCTGTGCTTTTTTGACCTACATATGGAATGCCTGTTAGATGCGCAAAGCTTTAAAGCTTTGTCCACGTTTTTATGCTTTGTTCAAATTCTGTGAGTTTTAATCGGCAAATGTTTGCTTGGTTAATTATTGACTGTATACATATTTACTTTTAAGTTTTTTTTTTGTTTTAGGCCAGCAAGTTAATATTTGAAAAAAAAAAATCCAATTTATTTCGTAAATAAAAAAGCTTTCAATAAGTATTCTCGATTGAAATATTTTTTAAATTGTTTTAAACTTTATTTAAAACAAAGATTTCTTTAAGTGAAAGCTTTACAGCAGAGAAGACGTTAAGCTTTAAAGCTCCGATAACTTAAAGTGGACTTGGTTTTTTTTTAATTGTAATAGTAACTTTAAAAATGTTCGAAGAATGCTAATAATATCCAAAGCTTAAAAGTTTTAATAGCTTTACATAATTTTTAGAGTCCATAGCTTACGTTATGGATACTTCCTTTAATTTGTTTTGATGATTAATTAAATAAATATTTAAAATTGGCAAAGGAAGCTTAAATGCTTAAAAGCTCTAACTTAAAGTCAGAACTTTAAAGCTCTTTAGTTTTTAAATAGAGTTTTGAATTAAAACTTTGGATTATTAAATTTCAAATAAATTTAAACAACTTTAAAATTTTAAAAGTGTTTTCCTACTCAAATATTTTTTTTTTGCAATTTTAATTTGTTTATGGCTGAAATTTGTTTTGAGAATTTTTTTCAACTTTTTTGTTTATTTTGTTTAGCTTGAGTTAAAAATTAATAAATATTTTATTTTACAGATCGAAACTAAATTCGGCCGCAGCTGATCGCAGCATAAGAAAATCGTGAGAAATTTACAACAAAAACAACAATAAAAACGAGTAAATGCAGTTGAATATGCGCGAAAATTCAAAGCAAATATGAAAAAAAAAAAAAAAATCAAACAAACAAAAAAAAATCTCGCACACTTTTACATCAAAACTAAAAAAAAAACTATAACTGACAACAACAAAAAAAAGAAACAAATTCGACTCCACTTAAAATGAATAAATTTAATTTTACACACAGACACACACACACACACACTCAAACGAAATAAATTCAAATTAAAAGAAAAAAAAATATTTTCTACATAAAATTCAATGAAGAAAACAAAAACAAAAACAAAATTATATTCTTAATTTAGGTTTAAGCCAAATGTTAATTTTCTGTGTCCTAAAATATGTTAAATTTATACAAAAACAAATTTATAAAACAATTATTGTTTAAATTTTTACTATTAACGTATTTTAATTTTTTTCCGTGCAATCGAAATTTCGAATTTTTTTATACTTCCAATTTTTATTTTTACTTTTTATTGCAATCTCAAAACGAAAAACCGTTAGTCTTCTGTTTCAATTATGAAATTTGTTTTATTTTTCAACCATTTGTAAAGAAAAGCTCTCTTGAAAAAAAACAAAAAAAAAACAAATTATAAAGTGTAAAAAATATTTCAAAAACTAAAAAGGAAAAACAAAAGATATTATGAAATTATTTACACACATTACAACAAAAATGTAATAAAAGTTTTTTCAGTTAAAGAAAATGGTGGATTACGATAAACAAACAAAAGGAAAAATCGTGTTTTATTAAAATGTTTACCGTTATTTTAGCTGCTTATAAAAGATTTATTTTATGTCCACAATTCGCGAGAGAGTAACCCGAAATGCTTAAATCTTCAAAAGCCAAAGAGATATTAAAAGAACTAGTAAAGGCGCTGAAGTCGGTTTTAATGCCTTTCATATGACACCTTATTCGTCCGAATATTCGGAATTGTTTAAATCCGAATTTTAACTTTGAAGTGGTCCAATAATTTCCTTCCACTGGCCGAGTGGAGCAATTGTTGTTGGAATCGGTTTTAGTCAATTTTCGCCATTTGCGTTTTTGTTTTATTATTAAATGAAATGACCAAATCTTATAAAAAAATTCAATCGATTGTTGGATTATTAATCAATTACAGAAACAAACTTTTTGTGGATTACATCTTTCGAGCTTATCCTCTGTCTTCTCTTTCGTTTTATCTTTCCACCCATATCGATAAGAAAAAGAAAACCTCATGAAATGTTTATAAACAATTTAATTTCAAACAAATCGATTTATTTCGATTTTATTCTACAACAATCGAAAAGAAAAGGCAAATGTGCGCAGCCCTGATTTCGACCGCACAGCGTTGCAATACCGAAAACTCTACATAAAGTGCGCAATGTGCGGCGACACGGCAACCCTCTTTTTGTGTAGAGCAAAAGAAAAACGAGTAAGAAAAAGAAGTAAGCGGAGATTTTCAAACATCTGACAACACTGGCGCTGTCGTGTCGTTCACTCGCTCGCTCGCTCGTTGCTTCCTTCCCGTGGAACCGTGAAACATAAAGTTTTGTGTTTTCTTAATGAGATAGTAAAATCACACACAAATTAGCGAATAATAAAAGATATACTTAAGAAAAAACTGGAAAAAAAGCGCCGTTGAGCATGAGTTGAAGTGTGAAGAAACGCGAAAAACCAGCGCAAAGTGTTTGTAAAATAGAAAATTGGCAGCGCCCTTCGTTTTTTTCTCGTGTCGTTTTGTGTCTCATTTTATTCAGTTCTTCTTCTTGCTGACGGACGGGATTTTCTGCGCTCATTTGTGTGTCGTGTTGTTGTTTTGTGTGAGTGCTCTTTGTGCACATGAGAAGAGGAATGCATAAGTGGGCAACAGAAAGAAGCAAAATTAATAATTTGTTTAATACAAAATTTTTATTATTTTTAAATTTAGTGAGTTTTTTTTGAAAATTATCGTGTTTTGTTTTTGCGCGAAAATTTGTGTTACAAGTGGTTAAAAAAACTAAAAATTTGTTTTGGGAAATTGTGAAATTGCTGGCGTGTCAGTCAGTTGTCGTCGTCGTCTGTCCAACGGTGCTCCAACTATTCACATCTGCTTATAATTCCGTCTGCTGCCTGCTACTTCCACGCCCCCTTTGCTGCGCTGCGCAACATACTTTGTAAATTATTCGTTTCGTTTTCTTTTTCGGTGTGCGTGCGTGCATTTTTAATTTTTCCGGATTCGCGAAAATAAAATAAAAGAAAAGCAAAATCTTATAAAACAAGAAAAAAACATTTCGAGCAGGTGGTGCGGCCGCAGTCGCAGTCGCCTTTACGCTCCGACGTCGTCGTCGTTGTCGGCTTCGTTTGTCTGTCTGTCTGCTGTTTTGTCGTTGAATTGACGTTGCAGTTCGCAGTCGTCGTTCCGTCATTGCTTTCTTCCGTCGCGGCGTCACTTTTGTTTCGGCACACCTTTCTTGTTGTTTTTCGTAACGACCACTTGTCTTGCCTCCTTCCCGCCCTCGCCCGTTTGACCGCGCGCTCGTTGACAATTATCGAAAAACACGATAAACCACAAAAAATATAAATAAGAGACAAAAAAATCCGTCGCAATAAATTTAATTTTTGTTGTTTTTTTCGCCCCTTTCGTTTTTATATGTTATTAATTTGCAAAAAATCGTATTCGCCACAAAGTGTGAAAATATAAAAATTAAAAAAATTTGCTAAAATTACGCAAGCTTGACTAGCGTTAAAAATTATGTAAAATATTAAAAGAAGAAGAAAAATCTTTGAAATCCAAATTTATTCAACAAACAAAACACAAAAATTGTGTTCGTTTAATTTTTCTCTTTTGGAATTGTGTTCGTTGTGCACTTGTTTTTGTGTGTGGCCTTGAGCAGCCGCCGCCACTGAAATTGTTTTCTGTCGCAAAGCAGCAGCAGACAAACAACAATTACAACAAGAACAGCTACCATCAAGATGGCGCACCACAATGCCAACCTGCTCAGCTCAGATATTTCGCGGCGCAATCCGCAGGACGAGTACGAGCTCATTCAGAAAATCGGTTCCGGCACCTATGGCGATGTTTATAAGGTAAGCGTTCCGTTTTTTTTGTGGATTATTTTATTTTGCGCATTCGAAACCATGCTACAAAACGTTTGTTTTTGGACTGGACTTCTGTTTGGAAGGAGGATACCCTTTAAACATTATCGGATCATCAACAATTGTTTTAAGAATGGATGAGAATTATATACAACTTAAAGAAGTTATGCTTTACAAAGAAAATAGGGATTGAAAATTGTTTAGTTGATTTTTTTTTGTACCTTTTTGGTAATCGCATTGAAAACACGAAACCTTTGAAAGAACACTTTCGGATTTCCAACTCGATTAGACGGTGACGACACGAAAAAGAATGTTAAAAGTAAACGAATACGATTTTTGTCGTCTTTAATGTTTTAATGAAAACCGTAAACAAAATCTTTTTATTGAAATATACAAATTCGATTTAAACATTTAATAAAAAACATCATCAAGAGATTTCAAGAAGAAGACATGAACAATTTTACCAAACAGGTATTACAATAATGTGTTATCATTGCCATCGTCTTAATTACGTTAAAACGTAAAAGATTACGAACGTAAACGTAAAATATGAATTACAAAATCTTAATCTAAGACGATTCCGCTTGCACACGAACCGATCGTGTAGACTCGCGTTCGAGATACGTAACGTAAAATTAGGTACAACAATTTAACAAGTTTTGTTAGTCAAAAGCGTTATCAAAGATAAACAATAACGATTTTGGCTGGAATCTGACGTTCAGACGTTGAGTTGCTAAATATCAAAACTTGAAAAGAACAGAATTCACTTTGAAATATTACTAAAATATTTAAGCGATTTGTATAGAAATTCCACATTGTCGACATGTGCAAATGTATGAATTGATGATATCGCTCGAGGTCCCTAAGAAAATCAAAGATAAACGAGAACTCGAAGCCGCCTAGCTTAGCCCAGCATGGTTGCCTCCCTCCTTCCCTGCTGTCTGCCTGCCTGTCCGTTTGTCTGCCACAAAAAATTAATCCGCAAACGAATGCAGCGAGAAGCATCAAATGTTCGCCCCTTCGAAGTCGCTCTTCAGTAGCTTTTCGAGCTCTGAATATCATTCATCCATTCGTTCATACGTGCATGCATGCATTTATTTATTTACGCCAGTGTTGAAAGCGGCAATTGTTTTTAAGCGTTCAATTTTACTTTTGTTACAGGAAATCTATTTTTTTTTATTAATTCTGCTATCTAGAGAATGAATTACTTACTTTCTTAATTTGCCTTAAATAAATTTAAAGGATTATTAAGTCATTATAAATATCTTCACTGATTTCTTTATATTTTTATGCATTCCTGCTTCTATTCCAAGTCGTCATAATGCACGCCCTTCGGCGGACAGTAGAAGCTCCCCTTTATTTGTTTAGACACACGCTCGCATACAAATACAACGAAACAATATTTATGTGTATTGTGTGTGAGTGTGTCTGTGTATCGCATAAATATCTTATTTGTATGTGCGCGCGAGTGAACGTTTGAAGTTGAGCTCTATGTATCGAGAATGCAATTTGGAAACAAATCTTCCAGACTCAGACGAGCAGTTCCGCAACGTTCGTAGCACTCGTCGTTCGTTCATCTGTTTATCTGTCTGTCTGTCTGCAGCAATTATTTCTTGTTGTTTTTGTTTCCGACTGCAGCTATTGTTGTTTGTTTTTAAGTATGTATTTTTTTCTTTGGATTTGTTTTTATTATGCTAAGTTTAATGGCAACCCAGCACAGCGCATTTCGCTACATCCTTCAGCTTTGGCTTGGTTTTGATGATGATGAGTTTTTGTTGATGGCATCGACAACTTGCCGAAAGGAAATTATGAATAATTTTAGTTTAAAACCAACGTGAACTACTGGGAAATGTGTTTCTGTTGAAGTGAAAATATTTAAATTCTGCTTGAACTTAGTATAGTATTTTTATTTATAGAGATTGTTAAATCTTAGTTATGTAGCGAACCACACAATCCTAACCATCTCTTGTACCATGAACACTGATTGTATCTAAGAGTGTTCTCAATCCATGTATAATAAAATGGAACACTCGTGTAGACGCCTAATTTATTCGGATTAGCACAACCAACACCCCACGAAACTATTCCGACAAGGGCATAGTTTTGTACCATTGGTCCGCCCGAATCGCCATTACATGAATCCTTGCCGCCACAATCAAAACCAGCGCACAGATTACCGTCAGTTACCGTACCAGCATTCGGATCGTTAAGGTACTGATTAAAGCACACAATATTTGGTTTAATCAGTAAATCAACTGCTTGTAAAATTCTGGATGTTGGTTCATATTCTCCGAGTTTTCCCCAACCAGTGACTCTTACAACAGATCCATAAACGGGCGTTTCCTTGGCCAACGCAATCGGCAGGGCAACGTTGCTGTATATGATCTCCTCTCTTAGAAACATAAAAGCAATGTCAAAGTCCAAAGTATTTGAATTAAACTCCTTGTGTATTACAACTTTATCGGCCTGTATTGTATTTCTGTCGCTAACTCCGATCGCTGTGACTCCGTATTGAATAAGGTAGCGGTTAAGCTGGCTATCAAAACAGTGTGCAGCCGACAAGACCGCTTTTGTATTAATAATGCTGCCACCACAAAGGCTCGGTACATCAAGGTGAAGTACTACCACTTGATAGGGTGCAGCCTCAATGGTGATATCGTCACCACCAACAATTCGACCGTCTAATTCCTGGCTTGGGTCTTGTGGTATAATAGTCGATCCAAAGGTGCCGCAAGCTCCTGCAACCAAAAGCAGCAAACAAATGCCGAACATTTTGCGTTTTCAAGTTGCCAATTCAAACTGAATTCTATGGAGTATTTGCTAACGCTTTTTATAGGCCTTGTCGCGGTTAAATTCATACTTATATAAGTATTCGGTTTATCAGATCGTTTACCTATCATTGAGAAAAGATAACCCGAAAATCACTAGCGTGCCAAGTGTGTACTTTCCTTGATGAGTTTTAAAACTTAACTTAAGTACTTTCATCCGCAATAAATATCCGAATCTTATCTAGTTGAGCCGCTAAATTAAAATTATTATTATAAATATTTCATTTAATTTATTAATTAATAACTCACCGCACCGCTGCGTTCTTTTCATACATAATAAACTATTTTTTGTTAATGAATATTTGCTAAGGAGTTTATAGATTAGTGCAAAGTACTTTCTATAAAATAATATTCAATCACAATTATATTTTTTATCAATTTAATATCAAAAAAAATGCTTCGTTTAAAATTTTTTGCATAATACTGCTTACCGCTTTCAGCATAAGTAATCATTTAATGTTTGCTTCCGAAGCGTTTTCCATTGGCTGGAACCAATCGTAGGAAATTGTGTTTAGGTTTTATAATAAATAATTCTTAAATCCTCGTTTTCCGAAGCACTTTTATTGAAGTCAACGATATAATTTCAAAAACTCGTAAAACAACAAAAATAAACTTTGCATATAAAAGACTGCACTCACTTTTTTTTTATAGAAATTATGCATATGTATGTATTTATTTTAAGTTAAATTTGTGATTCAGTTGGTTTTTATTTCATTTTATTTATTTATGTCCAAGGAGTCAGTTTCTGTCAGAAAATCAATCGATTTGCCCTAATTTAATTCTTAATTTATCCGTGTTCTTTATTGACTTTACCTCTTAAATTTTTAGTTTTATATTTAACTAACTTGAATTAACGGAAGAAATTTAGCGCGAGTTAATTAACTTTTTAGAGGTTTTCAAACTAAATAGGAAAGTTAAAAATTAGCAGGACCGATAGCCTCAGCAGCTAGTGTCCCTTACATGTAATTAAATAAATAAAAATTAGCAAACAAAATTAATTAACTTTTATCTAGTTCGTGCCCAGCTCTGTTATCTCGCTTACACAAGTTATACGTACTAGTGACATTACTTGTTATTAGATCGTAATTTAACCAGCAAATTCACTAATTTTAAGTTATGCGAATGAGAAGGTCATATGGAAATGTGATTATGTGTAGTAATAGTAATAGTAAAAGTTAAATCTTATTGTTGTGTTTAAATTTCGTAAGCAAACAATTTAGAAGTGTTAAATCACTCAGAATATTTTTTTTAAATGTATGCGTTTTGTAGTTTACGAGTTTCATTTCAGCTTTAATTTTTTTGTATTCCTGTAAAAAAGAAAACATTTGCATCAAATTGAAATTTTAAAATTTGTCCATTGTTTGTGGATTTATGTTTTTAAATTTTGGAAAAATATGCCCAAACTAAGTAATCAAGTGCCAACCAACCCTTTTAAAAATCAGCCAACAAGAACCACAATAATGGTAATAACAACAATAGCAACCCTAAATTTGCGACAGCACACACACTGCCAGCGCTGATGATGTTGAGCGGCAACTCTAATCCGCGCGCTGACCTTATTTCGCCGCAAGTGGCGTTAATTTTCGCGTCTTCATCATCGCCAACGACGCCACACGCGGACGTGGCAGAAAACCAGCAGTTACCAGTCAACAGTGTGGATGGATATGCTGCGCTGCTTTACGCTTCGCTTTAGTTTTGTAAGGCAGGCGGCTGGCAGGCGATCAGGCAGGCGATCAGGAAGGCAGCATCGAGTACAAGCGACGCAATTAAGTTTGCAGTGTGTCGATGTCTGTGTATGGGTATGTGTGCGTCGTCGTCTGTATTTGTTTGTAATTCTGGCTATGTGTGCGTGATGCATGCGTCCATTCGTGTTGCCTTTGTAGCCAGCATAAAAGGCACTTGTTTTCGTTTGTTGTTGTTTTTATTTTTATTGTTGTCTTTGTTACCGTCGCATTTCCAAATAGATACACTCACACTTGAACATGCAAACATACACACGAAAAGACACAAAAATACACATACACATGTATGTACTCGTATGTTGATATGTATGTATTTGGTTAGCTGTGGCAACATAGCCACACCACAGAATTCGTTGTTCTTTGCCATCTCGTGTGGAACGCACACGCCTGCCAGTGTTTATCAATGATACAGCAGGACAAAAGCACACGAGGCATCGCGCACCCGACGTCTGGCTGGAGCTTTAACTTACTTTAAATTAGCTATTTTTAAAGCTGCAACAGTTTTTTTTTTAAGTAGTATCTTAAATTCTGAATTAAAAAAAAGCTTAGAGTCCAAAATTATTTTAAATTTTGAAGTGTTTAGAAAACTATTGTTCACAAGTACCTAAGGTTTGTTGTTGTTGTTCTTCGAAACATAAGACAATTAAACCCATTGAAATCCATCCCAAAGTTTAAAATGCTTAAGCTTAAAGTTCAGAAGTTCATAAAGCTTAAGGACAAAGTTAATAATGAAAACAAAATTAAAAGAGCTTTTACGTTAGAAAAACTTAAAAGCATAAATTATTATGTTGTTAAACAAAGAGAGAGTTTAAAAATGTATTGTAGTGTATCCACTAGGCGACTAAGCCAAATGTTATAGTGTAGCGTACACTCTTGGTGAATATGCAAAGTTCTATTTGGTTTTTGGGTGTTCGATTTCGTGTGACACATTTTCGTCACCAAGTGCATTGTATACGAAAATGTATGCATTTCACTCAATGATCGAATTACACTCAATTACTATTTCGTTCTTTGTTTATGTTCTAGCCAATAGAAATGCGCCTTGGTTGATCAAATTATGTTGCGATCACCAATGGTATTTCTATCCCTTTTCTATGCCCAATATTTATGAATAATGATATGATTTATCAATAATATTATTAAGTATGAAAGAGACCAAAAGGCTCTTTCCAAATATTGTAAAGTTTCGGAATCTGCTATATAAAGCCGATCCCGAAACTAAAGAATTCAGAGTTGAGCTGATATGCTCTTGGGCTTCGTCCCAATTAAGCTATCTCCAACTCTCCCGGAATTCGTGGCCTCGGCCAATTCCAACAAAAATCAAATAATCTATAATTAAAAATAAAGTTAATTATTTTAAAACAATAAACTTCGTTTATCATTATAGTATAAAGGATTTAGAAGTGTTAGAAGTGTAAAGAAGGATCTAATAAAAATATCAAAAAACTTATATAACTTGTAAAATTTGTTTCAATGTTTTTTATGTACATTTAAAACAAAAAGAAACCCTTAACGCTTTACTCCGTTCAGTCGTTAATTTCCTACCCAACATGTTAATTAAGTTTCAACATCGTGGAGTGTTGCGGGCGAGTGGTCGGTCTGTTGGCTAAAAGAGCATTAAATCCATTTGATTCCCAGAATCCCAACACCATTTTTTTTAACTGGCGCAAACTCGCTCATCCTTTCATATCATTTAGAGTCCAGCGTAGCTTTGTGTGTGTTTTTTGTTAATCAGCTATTTTCTTTTTTGCATATAGCAAATTTTTTTTTTTTTTTGAACTTGTAGACCACAAAGCTTTCAACAAGGGATGCAATGCAAAACGTTTTAGATTTAAAGAATTAACGATTACACTGTGCAACACACAAGATTGCAGATGGCTTAATAAACCTAAAAACAAATCTGAAAGTAAAGTAAAATAACTGGTTAAATAACTAGTTAAATTAGAAGTAGTTAAGAACTTTATTGATGAGTATTTTGAATTAATTGCTGCTGATCGTCGCTGTAATAATCTTAATCGCATTCAGCCGACTCGGAATCACTGTAGCCCTACATACATACATACTTACACAAAGATCTTCTGTCCATTTATTCAGCCACCCAAAGACAAATAAAAATAATATAACATCCTTTTACTTTACTTTCTCTCACGTTTGTTGTTTTTTGTTCACATTATTTTTCGTTTGCCATGTTTGCAGTTGGCGGTTCATCTGTTGGTGTGGGTGCTTCGGCTGCTGCTTCGGTATGTACCAAATATGTATCCAGGTCCTGTCATGCTTCGCTATTGGGCGTGTCGTCGTTGGCGTCCTCATTCTCCGCGCTGTATGCTTGCTTACCTCTTTTTTTTTAATGTTCTATTTGCCATTTTGACATGGGTTCCTCCACATTTCGTTCTTATTTCTTTTATGGCAAAGTGTCATTGTGGAGCCCTTTTTTTGTCACACTCCTGCTGCTTCAATGTTTTTTTTTGCATTTAAATAAAATAAAAGCAATAGAAGCGCCTGTGCCAAGTCAAGCACATGGTTTTTATTTTCTCACTTGTATTCCTTTTGGTTTGTTTCTTCGTTTTGGTCTTCTTTATTTGTGTCGAGGTTTTCCTTTGCAGTTTCTCACAATCAGCTGATTTGTGTGTGCTTGTTTCTCCTGGCTGCTGCTTGCTCTTCATTCTTGGTGTTTATTTGGTTTTCGCTGTTCTGCTTTTGCTGATACTTTGTGTTCACATACACCAGAACAAAAATAAAAAATAAATAATCTACATGAAGTTGCTGTAAAAATAACATTATCCCATATTTGCCAATATTAAAATTATTTCAAATTGCATTTGTCACTAAATAATAAAGAAATTATATAAAAGTTACATAAAATGAATATTAAAATAATATTAAAGTATTAGTTTTTAAGCTAAAAACAAAAACGAAAAATTAAGTCGTTAACGATTTCCGCTTTTAAGATAAATGTTCCTTGTGATTATAGATAATTGATAAGGCTTTAATAACTCTTGATATGCCTTATTTTGTTAGTAAATCACTATTTTACATACGTATGACTTCTTTTTTTAAGTGTTCTTCTTGTTCTTCTCCTTTTTGTTGGTTTTTAGGGCCCTTTTTGACGTTGGCAATAGCCGGAAGTTTATCTTCTTTCGTTATGTATCCCGCTGTTTGGCCGTACAAGTTTAATGTTGTTCTTGTTTTTGCATTTCTCTTTGTTTCGTACACTTTGGGAGCACTTTGTGTTGGTTTTTTGTTTGCTTTTGTTTCGCTGCTGTTTTCGTTTTCTTGGCCTTAAATTAATTCTTAAATGTCTCAAATTGGCAAAGTCTATTTGGGACCTTTGGTTTTTTTTCCTGGTTGTTGTAAAAAGTTTACAAGAGATTTAAATAATTGGACTGATTTGGGTAATACTAAGACAAAAGTTTATTTTAGTTTAATTTACATGAACAAAAATTATACAGTATGATCCAGGCAAGGTTGAAAGTGTCGCTGTTCGTTTTAGCATCCTTGAGCTAAAGCTTTTAATGTTATTGTAGTTTTGTATGTGTTGTCAATAACTCTTAATTAACATATTAAAATATTAAATGTTATTAAGTAAATGAGAATGTACTGCACAACATGCTTTCCTGTATCCTGAAAGTATTCACTGATTGGATACCTCTGAGTCAACTTCATCATCTCATTTTGACGTTTTTATTATCTTTATCTTTCTCTAACCATTTTGGAGAAACAAAAACCTAGAAGACAATCGTGACATGTGCCAGACTCAAAAAAATATGTATTTAGCAATTTCTGCCCCTTCGTTCCTCGTCTCTCCCCCTTTAACTAGCTGCGGCACTAAGTATTCGCACAACAGCTCTTCAGCAGTCAAGGTCGCACAAAAACAAGTTCATCGCATGAGAAGATAATGAAGTAACCGTCCAACTAAACCACCACAACAAGAAGAGCAGAGACGAACAACACAGTCTCTGCCGCAGCCTCAGTCCCAGCCTCACACACACTCAAAAGCGGCATGCAGCATGCACAATAAAAGAACAATGAAAATGAAAAGAAACAACAAAATTTAAAACTTGAACTTCACTCGATATTTTGTGTAGTACACTTATGAATGTACCCTTCGTTTGACTTTTCTTTAAATTAACTTACTTGCATTCAGCGTTACTTTATTTAGCATTATTGTGTGAATTCGTATTTTTTTCCTTCTTCATTTTCTCGCTTTGAACTTTACTTCTTATTAAATTTTAATGTACACTCAAGAAATCTTTTATGTACACTGACCGAAAAATAAAAATTCAAAATTCAATGCTAAATGATTACTTCTGTTTTCGAAATATTACATTTTAACATATTGAAAATATTAATTTAACACTAAAACAACTAAAATATGTCAATTATTTTATTATTTTATTATTAAATGACGTAAATGCGTTGTTAAGATTTCAAACTAAAATAAAGTTGTTATTTCTTGGGTGTGTCATTGTTTATTTTTGCACTCTTTCTACTTTACTTTGCCTTACGGTTTATATAAGTAGAATTCATCATTTTGTTGTACTTTTGTGCTTTGTGTCAATGTTGCCATCCACTTGGTTCTTCCAGTTCTTTGACTTCATAAACTGCTTTGTGTGTTTGTCGCCTTCTGTCGCTTTGGCCGCTTTCAGACTTTACTAATTTCACTAAATTCTTTATTAATTTATTTTGTCATCGTTTTGCCGTAATTTTGTATTCTTCTTCTCTGACATTTTCTTCCTTCTTTTATTCTAATACCGCTTCTCGGTGCTCGGCTGCCTCTTGTCTTGTGCAATATTATTTTAATAATTTTAGCATGTCGTCTTTAATTAACTTTTCAGTTGAGTGTTTACTTATTTTATGTTTGTTTGTTTTTTCCCCCGTTCGTATCTTCTCTATCTTCCTCTATTCCGCTGCTTTTGTGTCTGTCAAGCCTTCGTGCGTTCCAACCAGAATGAATGTTATTTTGGTGAAATTAATTTAGCATGATGTTAAAGTTTATGTAAACTTGTAAGTTGGGTTAATTATTGTAGTTTTCGTTTACGGTCTAAATTTCATTCAGAAAGTAATCCAAGTTTGGCTGCGCTTACTTGGAACTGCGCTGTCTCTCAAGCATTATGAATTGTCTTATTTGAGCATCAGTTTTAAGCTTTGATTACTATTTAAAATTTATAAAATGTTTGACAAGCCGGAATTACACGATAAACTGAACATAATTTGTGTATATATTCCATAAATTTACTGGAGATAAATACAAGAACGTATTTGTCATTTTAAAGCTATACTTTAAATATTCTTATATCGCTCGCAGAGTTCAAGCCCGTTGCCAACGAGTAAGTCAATAAGTTCTGGCAACAAACAAAAGTGTTTTTTGAAAAAGCTCAGTAATACATTGCGTTAATTTATTCCAACACATTTTTGATGGGTCTCATTCAAGCCAAAACTATAGATTAAGTTAATATAAACGAAGTTCTTGTGGCGCTTTTAATTGCTGCTTGTTTCTGCAAATCCTAAGCCCGGAAATATTTTGTTTTTGTTTGTATCATATGTTTTCTGTTACAAAAATCCAAGCCAGACATATGGCTTTAATTAATGCCAAAACTTTTCGACATTGTAATAAAATATTTAAATTAATTGTATCAGCAAAAGTTTTCGGAACACAATTCACTTATTTCGAAAATTTCATTAGTAGAGTGAGGAGAGCACCCTCAGATAAATGCCCTTGGTCCCTTGCCATCATCATCAGCAAAAGCATCAGCATCAGCAACAACATCGGCGGCGGCGGTTGTGATGACGGTGTCGGTGGCATCAGCATCATCGTTGTACCCCGCGCCGCACCACACCACACGCCCCACGCACTTTACTTGGCCACAGTCTCATTTCGGTTTTTTAACGCAATTATGGCAAAACTTGTGCTCGCTACATGCGCAACTTTTGACTTGAGTTAATTTCGACGTAAATTTATGCCATCTCCTCCAAGTAGCTAAAATTTTTACATTTTTCTACTTTTACTCTATGTGTTTTTTTATTTTTCTCTGTTGCTACTTTTTGATTTTTGCCTTTGGCTGGCTGCACGCGTTGACAATTTCGCTAAGGGTTTTCGGATGCGAACATGGGCGTAGGTCAGAGTGCTACTGTTCGGAAATGGATTTGATTTGAGTCAAATAATAGAACAGTGTGCAATTATTTCAACTTAACATCTTAAATAATTATTGAGATTTTTAAGATTTTCACATTCGCTCGCATGCCCCTTGTAAACCTTCTGGCTACGCCTTTAGATACGCAACACAAGTTTCCATCAACTTTGGTAATTTGCTTCCAAAAGTAACAACAACAAGTTAAAGTTTCCTATGTTCAGTGCTATAAGAACAAAGAAAACTCCAGCTTAAAAAAGCGAAATTATTTGATTGCCATTATTTATTGACAAGAACCCTTTTGAAATCAAGAATTGTTATTAAATTTTAAAAATAAAGACTTACAATTTATTTTTGAATATCCGACTTAAAAAACCGAATGTAGCGCTTGAGTAAAATCTAAAACTAGTGACTGTGGACTCTGAACGCGGCATGCGTTGGAAAATTGTCACTTTGACTGGGTTTTGTTGGTTGGTTTGTTTTGGTTTTTTAGAGCTGCAGTTGCTGAGGCGGTTATTATTTTTAACTCTCGGGTTTGTTGAACTGCTTTTCATCTTTTTGCTTCAGTTGCGTTTGCGCAGTGGGCTGCTGCTGCTCCGCTGCTGCTATTGTTGTTGATGAATAATTTGTTGCGTCTTTCGATTAGAGCGACTGACGGCCTTAATATTAATATAATTGCTGGAAAATGTTGCGCTTTGTTCTTTGCAATTATTTTGTTAGCGTTTTGGGTGACACATCATAACTATAAACTTCTATTCTTGACAGGCATTAAAATAAACCACAAATTTTTACAGGTCTTAAAATACGGAAATATCTAAAATTGTATCTTTTAAAAAAATCAGTGGGAATGAAATCCTTATCAATATCTTTCCAAGTAAATGTCCAAAGAGAAATTTATTTTAGCTTAAAATATATTATTTCATTGACCATTATATCTTCAATTTATCAATTTGCCAAACTAATGATTTAGCTGCTTACAAAAAAGAAAAACAACCGCAGAAATCACCCAACTTTGTCACCAATAATTTAGCAATTATTGTGGTTGTTAAATTGTTTATTGCCACCGCTGACAGAAATGGCGATAATTTATGAAACAATAAAAGTGTTCCTTCCACCGTCCACCTTCGCAATTGAGAAACCAAACAACAAAAGAACTTCAACTTTCGATACCTTCAGCATAACTGAATGAAATATGATGCCGCCAAGCAACGAATTTTGCAGCATCACCAGCGGTAACAGGGCAAAAGTAACCGAAACAAAAACACTTTCTGTTACATCAGCAAAAATGGAAGTTTTCTTCGTGTGCTGTGCAGCTCGCTTTCAAAACCTTGAAACGGGTGTTTTTGTTGCTGTTGCTGTTGTTGTTTGCTATGCTCGCTGACGTTGGCGTTGAAACCAACGAAATCCCCAAACAGAAATCCTTCAATTATGCAATTTCCTATTTTCAGTCGCGATCGCGCGCTTGTAGGTGTCTGTCAGTCTGTCACCTTTGCTAACTACAAGCTGCAAAGAAACAGTTGTCATTCTAGTTACATAGTTAACTACGTTTTGTGCTAGAGCAAAAAAGTTTTCCCGATGTCGCGCTAACGTATCGTCACAATCGCTTTGTTTTTTTATTGTCGACTCTTTTTTTTTTGGCAGTTGTTGGGTCCTCAGCGACTCCTCACTAAAATTGGTTTTGATTATGGTCGGTTATCGTTTGGCGCGAAGGTTGGTCAATTCAATTCTTCTCCGTTTTGGTCACAATGGGACAATAGTTAAGTGAGTTTTATCAACATTTTTAGGGAAGGGCATTTTTTGTAAACAAAACTTTTAAAAGATAACTTAAAGATGGATAATAATGGAGTATCTAACTATTGAAAGTGCACTTTTAACCCGAATATTTAAATTGAAGCTTAATCAGAATATTCACATACAACTTTCAAATTGTGTTTACTTCTTTAAAAAATACTTTCTTGACATTTTTCAAACTTGTTCTTTAAAACGTTACGACACACACTAAGCGAAACAAATTCTTTTGCAGCAATATTTACTGATGAACTCATAAAGAGTTCTTAACTACATAATTTGGTTATTAAAAGTCAGTGAAGCATACCAAAATAAAAGAACCAAAAAATAAAACAAAAAGAAACAAGTTTCAAAATTTCAACGTGACTAATTCCCAAAGCATTTTGTTGTGCATTTCAATCGTTGTTTAATGCTTGGCTTATGAGTGATTCCATGTCATATTTCCATATCTCTGACTGACTGACTGACTGACTGACTGACTGACACAAAGAACATATTATTTATTTTTGAAATACAGCTTTTTTTCAAATGGACAGACAGACTGCATTATATTTTACGTCAAAGCACAAAGAAACAGTTCGCAAATCTGTTTTTTTTTCTTCTTTTTCTTTTTATGTTTAATTTTGGATAATATTTTAGCCAACAAGTTTAATCGAAAAGATTGTCAAAACAAAGTAAATAATTTTAAGAAGCTTCTCTTTGCACACTGACGCACGAAGTCGAAGAGTGCGAATGTGTGTATAGTAAATATGTAAACTTAAATGAACGAACGATAAGTTTTAAAAGAAATTTATCAAACGTTTTTTTTTCTTCTGCGTACTTCTCAATTGGATTTCAAAAGCACAAGTCCAAATACGTAAAAGAATACTTAAAATAAGCTGTAAAGAAATAACATAATAACGCAAATAAATAAATAAATAAAAAAATTCTTTATTGATAAACAAAAAAAATTAAAATGAAAAACATTTTGCAAAGCTTAAAATTTCCAATTTTCAAAACAATGACAAGGCGCACAAATCACAAAATAATGACACACATAACGCAATCAAATTCCAATTCTATGCGCACATACACGTACACACTCACATACACATATACTTCTACAAATATGGCGCACAACGAACCGAACGGTTGCTTAAGTGGCGAATGCTAATTTCCACATTTGCGATTAACGCGCCTCAGCTCATTTCAGCTCAGCTCAGCTACTTCAATTGAACGCAATCAAAAAGATTCGACATTCTACACACACATACACACGTAAAAATAAAAACAAATGTGTGTCTGTGTGTGTGTAAGTTCTATATTGAACTCAATATTTGCTGAAGTGTGGCATAATTTCTATTTTTTTTTGATTTTTTTTTTAAGGAAAAAAAATATTATGACGACGATGACAGCCGCCGACACCGGCCAATTTTCCAATGAGGCAACCAAAAACGTACACGAAAAAGAAAGAAACAAACAAACAAACGAATACAAGAGAGATCGAAAAGCGATCCATTACACCTGTCATCTGTCATTGCGTTTCTGCGGTAGTCGACGTTGCTGTGGGGAAGGGCAGGGAAGGAGGGTGGAAATGGACATTTTCCAGAAGTCATGTATGGATATAAAAAGATAAAAAATCGACAGAGCAAAAAATCGAAAAATCACAACAGATTTTTAAATTTGTATCTTGGTTTGGCGGGAATTGTGAGGTTTTCTTTTAAAGTTATTCATGGACACCAAGAGAGGACCCCCAACACGTCTTATCTAGTAGGCCGAAAAAAGTCGAGAGCATTTGTTTAATATATTATATAATACTAACATTTTATTTTAGTGTAGCGATTGCATGTTGTTGCACTACGATTTTCATGATAAGTAAATGTATAATGTGTGTGTGTGTGTGTTTGTGTGTTTGTGTTTGTGTCTTGTTCAACTACTGCATTTTTTTCATATACTTATTCGTATTTGCTAAGCAATTTTATTGTGTCAAGCGATAATTTTGAGTTCTACTTACAATATTAATTTTTTTGTATTTTTTATTGTATATTTCTTTAAAGTGCTGCCTTCCTTCCACTCGGTAGTCTCGGTACTACTCGGCCACTCGAGTGTGTACTTTTTCTATCTACTCTCTTCTACAATATTATCGTTTCGCATGATAATGAAAATCACAGCTCAAGTGTTCGTTCTTTTGAAATTATTATCCGTTCAAATATTTGTATGCATACAAAAAAGAACTCAATTGCAAAGCGTTTGTAAGAAATGTATCTTGAGAATATGCAAAATATCTCAAGCATTCTCGTATTTTGTTTTGCTTGTTTCGAATTTTCAAATCAAGATGAAAACTATCAAATTGAAAACAATTCGAAATGTTCAGTTTCGTAATTTAACCAAAAGCAATATTGCTCGAATAAGAAAGTTTAAACTTTGATTATTGCAGTCGATACGAGGAGTCTATTAAGATAAGTCTTTTATGAAGTACAACATTTTGCAACAAACTCATTTTTGTTGGTTCTGGTTATTTCAGACAATGAAAAAAAAATAAAAAATCTTTATCAATAATTCTCAACAGTTGCATAAGTTGAAAAATAAAAATTCGTTTGTGATAATAGTTTTGGTAATTTTGGGTTTAACATTGTTCATTATATCTGTATATAATTGAGGAGCTTTTAATCAAAAACCAATAAATCCATCAACAATAAAAAACTGATTACTTTCTCAACTAAAAAACCTATAAAAAATGTTTCTTTGCTTCTAAAAAAAAGCTTCAAATAATCTGGCGAAAACATTTGGAAATATTTTTTAAAATTGGCTCACAACTTGGATATATCAGTTTTGGATTTGAAACTTATTTTGAATTTGTCTGTGCTTGTATTTATCGGTTTTTTAAATTGAGTAATTAATTTTTGAACAAATTCTTTGATTGCATAAAATTGAAGTTTGGATTCATATTAAGGACCTTAGAATCGTTTATGTTTTAAAAATTTGAAAAGATTTTGGCCAATGCAAATTTTGACGTTTCCCAAAGGAATGGACAATAAGAGTTTTAAAAACTTAATAGGGGGATTATTAGAATAAAAAATATGAGGTCAGATAGAGACTTAACTTAACTTATTTACAGATGGAAAAAATAATAATTTTAAATTGACGCTCCTCAGCTAATTTTTTTGCTGTGATATATTAAATTGATAGCGTTTTTTTTTTTAAATAAAAAATTGTAGTAAGTTATCATATGCGACAATTGAATAGGTTAGTTGTTGTTTTTATTTTATTATTATTGTTGTTGTATTTTTTATTTATGTGCATAAAAGTGCACAAAATGTCCTTTGATATATTCAAAACATTTTCGCTTAAACTTTCGTTTTGCTTTGAGCAGAATTTAAATGCTCACCCGCCGCACATGACCTTTACCTAAGAGTAAAGTACTTTAAATGAAGTACATTAATTCGACTTACTTTGTTTCGAGCGTAGTTTGTATATGTATATATATACACATAAATGCACACATACATATAACCTTTATAAAGTGTTGCCACACTGTTTAAAAGATTATCGCTCGAGTTTATTTGTTATGCAAATACATTTAATTTATGTGATAACTGCAGGTGGCAGCACTTTAAATTAATAAAGCGCGGTTTATGCCTAAATTGAAGAAGTTGGGTGAGGAGGCGCCACTTAATTTTGCCTCGAGTAGCAAGTAGCCGAGTAGGAGAGTAGCAGCAGAGCAGAAGCAGAGGCACAACAGCAGTAGCTAAAAGCACTTGTCATCGTGTTATCCATCCAGCGCCATGTCGATGGCGATGTCGATGGGGATGGTGATTATTATTTTATTATTTTTCCCGCCGCTTCGCTTCGTTTTCGGTGTTTCACTAAATTTGCATTTATCGATCGAATTCGTACTTCTTCAGGCGTTTACACTTCAGATTCTTTGCGCTGCTGCTTCTTCTCACTTCTCACTTCTCACTTCAAACTTCAATTATTTCACTTAAAAAGGCTTCTTCATAATTTCATACAGAATTCGTTCAAACACTCGCTGAACCACTTAAGCGGGCTTTTGTTTCAATTATGCGTAAGTTGTGTAATTTTAATAAATAAGTGCGTTTTGGGAATTTTCGGTATTTTTGTCTGATACTTTTTGGATTAATGAATTTTATTGACTTTCGTTTCAATACGAAAAAGTTTGCAAATAGCTCAAATTAAAATGTATCGAAGATTATGTTGTACGTTTGTTTGTTTGTATGGATTATGTGCGCATCCCCGGGGGTGCATGTTGTAGCATATTTAGCCAGCTATTCTGAGTGGTTTTTACTTTTCAAGGCATTGGTTATTTATTGGCTTGTTTTTTGTTTTGACATCTGCTCTGCTCTGCTGATCTGATCTAATAATTTGTACATTAAATACGCACGTTTCTTGTCAAATGCAGATTTGTGCTATCCTCGCTTTCACACTAAATAAACGAGTATTTCGAATCGTTTCAATTTAAATGTTGTACTTCTTTCCTTGGTTTTTGTTATTTATTAATTTCTATTTTAACGATTTCTAAACTTTTACCAAATACATTTGAAATAAACGAACCAGTTTTAAACGCCTCAACAATGTTAGACAGTTTTACATAATCTATAAAACATTCAACGGTTATGTTAATTGATTTGGTTTCATTAATATTTAATTTTAAACTGAAAGATAAGCATTTGCTAAAGAAGGCAAATCCACTTAATGAGAATACATAAAAATCTGAAACAGGTAAAACTTATTTTGAGTAACTGAATGATTTTGAATTTTTAAAATATAAGATAGAAATTAAACGTTAAGCCCATCTTAGAATCAAGAAAATCATACAGCCCGATTGCTAAGCATAACTGTAGTTATCCCCTTAAATTCCATGTTCATCTTGTGCTACTTAACCAGTTAAAGACGCTACTCAAATGAGTTGATAAGTTTTGCATTTTGTATTTCGGACATTCGAAAAAAAAACGAGCTTGCCGTTTGGTTTAAACCTTTTAAACTAATTGAACTCGTCCATTATTGAGTATCGAATCATGTTGCTTTTTCCAACTGCCGCCATCGAACATCCTTTCGTCACAAATGAAATACACATAAACTACCTCTTGGCAGCAACATTTCTAAGGATGTAGCAGAGATCATATCCTATCGCAGTGTATCCTATTGCAGCTGATGTGTTGGTCCTTTTAGCAGTGCAGCGGATGGTTAAACGAAGAGACACTTGAAAAAAACTTTATGTAAATTTTGTATTATAATAAAAATTGTTAAATTGATATTGCCGCATGAAAAAAGTAGAATTTATTTCAATATCAAATTGATATTAAGTAATATAAAATTAAATTTTTTCCACATAAGTTTTAAGGGAAGTTTTTTGAATGTTTTCCATGTATACACACAGTCCCGAAAGTCCTAAATGGACATTCATAAAGAATGTATTCCAATACACAGAAACATCCTTGCGCACACAGACAGACACAATTTAATTAGTAAAACTAATCCCATTGGTCGCAGCGAAGCGGCCAAACGCTAAAGTACAAAATAGAAATTGCTTCAGACGTTGACGACGAGGACGACGAAGACGACGGCAGAGTTGATGACGACCATGATGATGATGATGAGGTCGTTGCCAAATGTTGCCTTAACACTGGGGCCACTTAAGTTTATTGCCGCTTACTGACTGCTGTGATATTTCGAGGAGCGGGTGCGAGTGTTTGAAGAGGCCTGCTTTTTTTAACAAACTTGCTCAATTTATGCAAAATTGTTTGCATTGGCTTTTTTTCTCTCGTTGGGCTTTGTAAGGTACTCGCCCAACAAATTGAAATTCTGCGCCGGTAAACGTTAAAATAATCTGCCAAGTTCATGGCGCACTCATATTGACTGCCATAGAATTCATATTTTGTTAAACAAGTCGAGAAAAGCGTTTGTCATTGGTCGCAGCTGTGCCCGCCTAGATGGTCTCCATTTGCATATGTCTATGTTCCACAGTGATTTTCAAATATTTATAGAATTTTTGATTTGAAGGTAATGGATTTGTGTGTTGCCAATTTATGATAGACTTCCCTGGAAAATGCTTTTTTTATTTAAAAATATTATTGTTTTTTTTTTGTTGTCTTTTTGAGACGCACAAGCATTTGGAATCTGAGCAAACACACGAACTCAGATGTGGCGTGTCTCTCATCCTAAAATTCTCTTTCGAATATGCTTACAAATAAATATTTTTTATGCTTGAATGGGTTTATTTGTGTATGCGTCAGTGGATATTAGGGTTCGGATTTTATTGTTCGTTTTCAATAAAACACCAAATAAAGTTAAATATTTGCATACAAATCTGTTTTTAAATGCAGTGTGTTTAATTTTTGAAACAACACGACAATTTGTTTAGAAGAATAGATTAATAATATAATACAATTTAATAGTTAGGGAAATTTAAACTTCTTCAGAAAGGAAAAGAAAACAATTTCCCTATTTTTTACTTGATTTGTTGCAGCTCTGGGTCTTTTTTTCTCAATACTTGTAGAATAAACAATCTTGCCGGAAATAAAATCCGAACCCCAGGGAATATTAACCCACACAAACATATGAAGAATCCATTTATGCAACTAGGTCAGGGTCAAGTAAAATATTATTTTTCGCGTTGGTATTTTAGAGCTTAAACATTTTTTGATTTTCATTTTGGCATTTCAAAAGACTTGAAATTTTATACGCTCAACTGCACACGAAAACACATACATACACCTGTCTTTGTGCAAATACATGCACTGAAAGGCAATCACACACATTCGAATGCCAACAAAAACAATATACAAAAAAGAATAACTTCAAAGAATACAAAATAGTTTGTTAATGAAAAATCCTGAGGCATTTTATGCTGAAGAAGCTTAATGATACAAAAATGTTTTTATTGTTATTCTGATATGAAGTTTACATTTGGTAATTGTTTGTGGTTTTGAAAAAAAAATGCATATCAATTTGTTGAAGTTTAACATTCTTATAATGTTAAATATGTATTTAATATTAAATTAAATCACTTGATTTTAATGTTTTTGTTGTTTTTAGTAAACTGTTCTCACACACTCGCCCAAACTACAAACACACTCAAATGACAAAATCAAAAGTTTTCGAAAATGAAAAAAGAAACAGTAAAACAAATCACAAACCACATACACACACACACACACTCACACTCAAAAAACTAAACGGAAATGAAATAACAAGAAAAATCCTCCAAATCGCTGTCAACACTTCGTCCGTGTATTTGTCATGAGTTTGTTTGTAAACGTGTGCGTGTGTGTGTGTGCTTTTAATGCACATGTCTGATTTCACTTTACTTACGCCCTACTTTTTGACACGCCCACTTTATATTTTTACATTTTTGCCTACCTTTCCTAGGCTGCCTATCCTGCAGCATCGTTGCTGGATACATTTTTCCTCTACGGAATAAAAACATTTCCGTGCTGGGTAATTTTTGTTTTATTTGATTTTGTTGCTAATTTTTATTTCTTTTTGTTTGTTTATTTTTGTTATTGTTGTTGTTGTTGTGCTGTGCTTTATATATGTAAAATGTTGTGATAAACTTTCCAAACAGGTAAATGTGTAAATTTTATGAAAAACTTTTTTAAAGCTGGCGTGAAAATGTTAAAACGAAATTTTGAACGGCGTGGCATGATTTAGTTTAAGCTTAGCCTCATGGTTTGCGATTGGGTTTCTAGTTTTTAGATATGCAAATATTTAATTGTGCTTGTCAGGGAGTGACCATCTCTGTTTGCATATTTCACCGGAAATTGCAAGGAAGTCATGCGAATGCATTGATGTGATTTTTGTTGTTGTTGTTGTTGTTTTCGCAAACATTTTTTGTTTTGTTATTGATTTTGATATGGCTGTTTGGAAAACAAAAAAATTGAATTGCATTAGCAGAAATGGAATTTTTTTTAACAAATTATAAAAAGAGCTTTTAAATTTAGTGAGCTTTTTGGATGAGTAAAATTGAACTCATTATCAATAATAATGGTACCATTCTTCAACTTAGTAATCGTAATTTAATAAAACTTTCTTTTGTTCGTTCATATTTAAAAAAAAAAACAATTAAATTACTCATTGAACGAGTTAAGTAAGTTTTTGAAAAGTTTTGAAAATTCTCAAACTAAAATTAAATGTCAAAAGAGTGTTAAAAAAGTTATTTAGTACATATGCTTCAAAAATTTTCGAGGCATTTTCTTGATTGGAGGAATCCACTTATTAAGTTTAAAAGACAAGTTAAGCAAACGCTTCATAAGGGACTCGCTATGGACCTAGTCTGGTCAATGTGGGGCATTTGCCGCCACTCGAACCTAAGCTTCAAATGGGACCTTAGCTATCGAAATAAGCGTTGTTGAATACGTAGAAATATTATCACCCCAGCAGCATGAATCATGAAAATGTTTCCTATCGCCGTTTTTTATATTTTAAAAGATTAGAGAGTAGCAATATTATAAAAACTTTATAAACATTTTATAAATATTTATTGTTAACGAAAAAATGCAAAAAATTAATTTTTTTTATCAAAAGAGTGTGCTGGAGGGTTGGAGGTTGGAGGCATTAATCTGTGTTTTTCTGTTTTGCCACGACTTTTCGCCATAATATTTTTCTCGTTATGCTGAAATGTAATTTAATTCTGTAAACTAATTAGTTGCAAAGTGCTTCTTCTTCTTTTTTTTTCGTTAGCAAAATATTATTTCGTTTAAGCCCAAAGTACTTTTCTCATTTGCCATGCAGAAAAGAAGTTAAACGAAATGCATTTTTTCCTGAAGTAACAATTTTCTGCCACATCGCCTAACGACGACATGCAAAAGAATAGAGAAAAGCGAAAACAAGTGCAGAATGAAAATTTAAATTTTGCTCTTTTTCATTACATATTTTATTTAATTTTTTCTAAGTATACGAGTACATATTTAAAGGCAAACATTTTGCTCATTACTTGATTAGAGCAGAGCAGAGCAGAGTGCACACGCTTCGTCGTGCTTTTGCTATAATATTCCGCCTTCAGTTTGCTTCGGCACTCTTTTTCTTTTTTTCTTTTCGTTGTCCGCTTCTGTTCCACAGTTTATGCTCTCCAACTGATTTCGATTGCAGAACTTTTAAAATTTTCATTAAAAAATTTTCTATTGAAAAATCAATTCAAAGGTTTTCATTTTTTCTTTGGCTAAAAGAAAAACATCACATTTACGCTTCTGAGTACAAAACTTTTCGCCAATACTTTTACAATACTTTTTCGACAGTTTTGTAAAATTTGTTCGCCTGACATGCAATTTAATTAACTGTCATTTGATCGCTTTGGGTTGTAAGTTTGTCTACACTAAAAAAATTTTAAAGTTATGTTTAATAAATACGAAAACAAAACTTTTACATTAAAATCGCGTTAACTTAACATTGAGTATTTTGAAGCTTAGAATTTATTGTCAAAAGTATATGATGATAATTTATGTTTGTATATATAATAACAACATAAATATGCGAACTTTCAATATTAAATTCATATGAAAAAATATCATTTTAACAATAAATAATGTAGTTCTGTATAACATATAAAGTGCTTTTTATTATTGTGAAAAGTATTTCGAAATACTGTCATTTTAACAGCTTTTTAATTGTTGTGTAAGTATGTTTTCAATTTTCTGCAATTTTGGCTACTCAACTGTGTCTGTCGGTCTGTTCCTTTGTTTATTTGCTTGTAAGTCTGTTTGTCTGTTCGTCTGTTAATGTTGTGTGTGTGTGTGTGTGTCTGTCTTAATAGTCTTTTGATATTTTTGACCCAATTTTGTCTGCACTTCGTTGCAATACGGCTATACAAATTTATGTCGACTTGTGACTCTGTGTCCCCCAAGTGACGGACTGACTGACTGAGACGGTCGTCGTCATCGTCATCGTCGTCGATGTCGTTTCGCTTCGTTCTGTTGTTCATTACACTGCGCTGTTGTTACACAGTTGTCTATGTTCTCGTTCGGTTGTTCTGCCTGCTCTTCTTGTCCATTGTGTTACTTGTTCATCGTTGTGCTTCGTAGCTGCTTTTGCACCCCCTCTAGTTGCAATTAGTTTGCTGTCGCTCGTTTAGCTCTAGCACGAGTATTTTGTAGCTAGCTGTCGCTATGCGAAATTTGACCCATTCTCCGATGACCTCATGTCTCATATTGTTTGTAATACACCTTAACATAGCACACTGAAATAATAGTTAATCATATTGATACAATTTTGTTATTAGGCGATCATTTGTTTTTCATATTAATAAACATTTTAATTATATTAATTAAAATAGTAAACGCATTGATGAATAAGTTCTATGTATACTTAAACTTTCACATTTATATTCTTGTATTGCTTTGATAGTAAATTCCAAATCATTTTTCGACTACTAAATAACAATTGTGAATTTCGATAAATATTTGCTTAATTTGTTCGCCAGTTCTTCCTGTGTACTTGAGCACATCTAAGTACCCACAAATAAGCGTAAAATTGTTGTCATGGATTTGTTGGCGTTGGCGATTATGTTGTAGTGTGCCTCTCTGCTATTGATTTTATAGATCCGTAATTAATATTGAAAGGCGGTTTGGAACATTAACCTTTGAATCAATTATGCTTTGTCCTCGCAAAATCATGTCGATTGATTTTCAATCAGAATCAAGTGAACTTAATCGGAATATATTCGTGTCATAGTTTTTAACAAGTACTTTCACTCTAGTTTTTTACCTATTCATTTATTTATTTAAACTATTAATTTTTGTACAAAAAACCTCTAACACAATTCGTTATCTTTTTACTTTTGGCTATTAATTTGCATTCTTATAATTTCAAAATCAAAATCGATTTTTAAGCAATCCTAAAATGATTTCGACTCAACTATTATTTTCTGCACTTCATATTCAATCCGGAAAACTTTTGACACATCAGTCGAAATATTAACTCCCTCGATGGCAAGCGACAAAAAATTGTCTGTTAACTTTTACCTTATCATGACTCGACTAAATTTAATGACATTGACACAAATGCACGTCAGGTAAAGTGGCAAGCGTAACAAGCGCATATTGCAGCATTTCTCTTAAGCCCCCGCCATCCATAAATTGACTTACAAAGGCAGGCGGCACCATGTGCATCATCAGCAGCGCTTCCTTCATTCCTGCACAGCAGTTGCAAATTTAGTTAGTGCCAGCGACGCCAACGATTGCGACTACTAACCATGAACGCGTTTTTTGTCGTTTTTATTTTCGATTCTCTTGCTCGGTTCGGCTTCTTCCTTTGCTTTGGTGCGCCGCTGACACAGTCATGCCGGAGGATTGAGTCGTCGTTGTCGTCGTCGAAACAAAGCGCCGCAGCAGCGCGTTAACTGAAGGTGACAGTTGTGACAATCGAGGACGACGACGACTAAGCAACTTAAACCTATTAGCCCGACATTTTTAGTTTTTGATATGGTATTAGCTAAAGAATTAAAGAAACTGAGCAGAGATAAATATACAAAAAAAAGTTTCTAAAATTTACCTAAAATGACTTTGTGACAAATTAGTCATCAAATTGTCGAGAATAAATCATACTTATAAAACAAAACAACACAACACAAAAGATTTATAAACTTTTAATTCGTGTAGATAATCTACGCAATTTTGATGAAAAGTGTTTTACAAATAATCAGTTTCAAATCTATCGAATCCATTTTTTTGGGGGGTAAAAGAATAAACTTTAATAGGGTAAAATATGTTTACACTAGACTCATTAAGTAAGACTAGAATCTTCTATCCATTCTGGCATGTAATTTATTCAATTAGTGACTAGCGCTGTGCAATTTTTCCGGCTTGTAACTATTGTGCTGCGATAACAAAGCCCGTTCGTGCCAAGTTAATTTTCTAACTTTTCACTCGAACTTTTTCGACTCGGTATCTCTTTTTTTGTGTATGTGTGTTAGTTTTGTTTTTATTTTTTATTTTTTGAATCCTGTAAAACTTTGCCAATTATAATTAAATGCAAAAACTGCCTTCGCCTTCGAAACGGAAACTAAATTGTGCCGAAGCTTGTTCGCTCTTTTTGTTGTTTGTTGTTATTGTTGTTGTTGTTGTGATTTTAAACAAGGACTGCTGCCAAAGGATAATGAACTTTGAAAATAAGTAAAACTGCTTTTGCTTTGTTTACAAAGTATGTTCTAAAGAAGAAAAAACCAAAACCAAAAGCAAAAACAAAAACAAAAGTAAACAATTGCACTTAGCTTTGTTGTCTGCAATTTTTTCAAATTTGAAAATAAAATGAAATTCTTTCGTTCGAAACATTTTTGCCAAAAAAAAAAAATACATAAATTTGTTATGATGTTGTTGTGGTTTAAATATAATTAACACACGCAAACACACATGCTTACTCCAATACAAATTCTGTTTGTATTGTACAGTAATGGCGAACGAAAATATATTTTCATATTAAAATCTACTTATGCCTCAAATCGTTTTTGCGAAGACCGAGTTAGTTTATACATTTCTTAATACAATACAACAAGTACATAAAAATATATTCTAAAAAGTGCGTTCCTCTTTTCTGACTAGTACTGTAAGCATTATACATATATAGTCGTCATCGTTTCTGTTGGCATATCTGCGATTCGTCGGCGCAAACAAAGTTTTGTTTACACTAGCTCCTTTCTCCTCCGTCTATTTCGCAGATGGTTTCGGTGGATTGCTCAAACTCTGGCTGTGCTACTGGTCGATTGGTATATGGCCACCATAGGAAAAGTGGGGAAAGGGTAGTGGGTAGAAAGGGCACACACAATGCGCTGCTCCGACCACGAAGAAAACCGCACGCACGCATATGTACAAGTATATAAAATTTACTTAAGGGATTTCTTATCGAGCAGTTTCGAATCGGCGAACAACGCTCGGCACAGCCATAGCCATAGCCAAGGAATTTGGTGGTTTCAAATTGGTATTTGGGGAATTAAATAGTGTAAAATTGTGTACTTATCAACTAGACAAACCAACAATTTAGCGAGATTTTTTAAATGCGCACTAGAGCCCTCTGCTCCATCTCAAGTGGTTTCTGCTTCGGTTTCGGTTTGTGGTACTCTGGCGCTTTGTGGTATTCAGAATGGTAAACAAAGTTACGCGTAAATGGCGCAATTAAATTCAATTTTTAAAGAACCCTTCGTTAAGTTTTATAATTGTTGTTGTTTTTTTTAGAATTCTTTCGATATTCAAGAAAATTAAAGTGCTTGGTTTGAGAAACTATTTTTTTATTAAAAACTTTTTTAAACAAATATTCATATATGCAGAAGAAGAGGTTCCCCTTGCTTTCCTTAACCGGATAATGTGGCGCTGCTTGAAACTATTTTAATTGTAGTTGCGTGTTGGGTGTCGTGAAACCTGTACCAAACTCTTTTATTCACATGTAATTTATGTGTCTACTTTGTTTAAATATTAGTTTCGAATATTTTATAATTTTATTTGTTTAATTTCCTCCAAAAATCCGTTTCCGTTTTTCATCAACTACTTTCAACAATTATATTAATGTACCTAACGAATTTTTTGATTACATTTTGTTTTCAAATGTATCTAAACAAGCTTTTCCACAATTCACTCTAGAGTATCTTTTATTCTTATTTTAAGATATTTTATCCAGTAAAATAAACCAAACATTTTGTTTATATGCGCGCTTTACATTTTTTGTATACTTTGTTTTTTTACATATGGTCTATGCCGAGAACCGAACCCTACACGCTTGTACATGGTATCTTTAAATACTTTCATATAGATTTGTTCTTGTTGGTTTCTGTTTTTTAATGTGGTTTTTTTTCGGAATACTTGATTTGGATTTCTTTTTTTTTTGCTCTTTATTGAATATTTATTTCACACATGTTACCATGTAGGCGCTCGCGCGGCGCACAAAGAGTTTCTCTTTAGAATTGGATCGATTTCAGTGGTTTAGTTATTCCCCAAACGGGGAGGGGACGGTCCTCCACTACCCCGCTACCACCTTCGCAGAAATTTGCCTAAAAAAAAACTTGTGCTATATTTTGGTTTTTTGGGTTTCTGCCGCCGTCGTCGTCGTCGCCAACATAGTCTGCCGCCGCTCAATTTGTTTTCAGTTGGTGCTCATTTGGTAACTAAGGCAGCGCTGCTTGTTGCTATTGATTCGTTTGATTGTACAAGGTGGCGCAAAAGAAGTCATCCGATGTTGTTTGGCTCTTATTTTTTTTCTAAATAAAAAACTTCGATTCTGTTTTTTGATTATGTTTATTTAGACCTTTAGAATTAATTGTGTTAAGTCGAGAAGATGATATCGGATAAATGGGCGCCGTCACAATTGATTGCCATACGGGCTCGTTTTATGGCATTTTCCATCACTTCGGCGAGAGTTTCGGGCGATAAATTCTCGCATTCGTGTCGGATATTTTCCTTGAGGGCTTCCAAGGTCTCAGGCTTGTTGATGTAAACACGAGACTTCAAAAAACCCCATAAAAAGAAGTCCGGGACCGTTAAATCGGGCGATCTGGCGGGCCAGTGCAAATCGCCAAAACGCGAAATTAAGCGACCCGGAAACGCGGCCTTCAGAATGTCGGTTGTGGCTCGTGCAGTGTGTGCTGTTGCTCCGTCCTGTTGGAACCACATGTCCACCAGTCCTAATTCGTCCAGTTCGGGCAGAAAAAACTCGGTCAACATTGCCCTATAGCGCGCACCGTCCACTGTTGTCGTTTGACCCGCGGCGTTCGGCCCGATGACTCCTCCAGCGTGAACAGCGCACAACGCAGTCACTTTGAGCGGGTGTAATGGTTTCTCGTGCATCACTCGCGGATTTTCGGTTCCCCAGAAGCGATAATTTTGCTTGTTCACGTACCCGCTGAGGTGAAAATGAGCCTCATCGCTCATTATGATTTTTGCCAACACCACAGACGAATTGTTACGCAAAAAAATAGACACAATTATTCCGCGTTCACTTGTATTCTGTATCTGTCTAGTCCACAAATGTCAAAACAGATTTGACATTGGCGGCCATTTGCAAAAATGAGAGCATCTTCCAATAGGGTGATTTCTTTTGCGCCACCTTGTACTAGCAAAAGAAAGACAGACAGAAAAAAGTGTTAAGTGTAAATATCATTTGTGGAAGTTGTTTTTCTTTGGGATTAATTTTTTACGTATGTATGTATGTATGTATTTATTTTTTTTACTTATTTATGTATTTAAATGTATGTGTAAATATGGTCTCTGTTGGGAATCTTACCGATAACTTAGACTGTTTAGAGACAAATTGAATATGAAATTTCTGTATATGATACTTTAATGTATTTGAGAAAACGAAATTCTTATTAAGATCTTAACTTAATTTCTCTCATTTTCTTTATTTTCAGGTAATTGACTGAAGCGCGCGACCGTTTGTAAGCTTAATTTAAAATTACATTTCATCATTTCTTTAGTTAACTATTTTGTAAAAAAAAACATTCGAACTTCTATTGGTTTACGTAGAGACTTCTTTTAACTTAATCACTACATAGAAAATTGCTTTTTCCAATATTTTTTTAAACGATATTTGTTGTATGTTGTATGTATCCTTATATATTGTATATTAATGGTACTTCAAACGCAAAGATTTTGTTTTGGTGATAGATATTCTCCTTTGTATTGCTAAATTGTGATAATAACTTTTTATTTTACTTCATCATCTAACATACACCAAAGGAAGTTCAGTTACTATACATTTCCATGCAATTGATCCAATTTACTTGTATCGAAATCCACTTCTGACAGCATAGATTCCAGCCCTTACCCTTATGCTAAATGGTGATAGTCCGTGTACTGCAACTACTCGAGTTTGAGTTTATCTCTTATGAAATCTGGAATCGTGTGCCACATTCTCGTCTCGTTTTCTTGCTTAATTGAAACACAACAATTGCAGCTTCTAGCTTCTGAAATAAAGTTGATTTGTTTTTCGCTTTCTTTTTTGTTGTTGTTGTTTTCGTTTAGGTAGTGAGCGAGTGTGTGCATATTTTCGTATTTATAATTCTGCGGATATGTTGTTTTTTTTATTCAACACAATTTCATTTTCATTTGTTTATGTCAGATTTTTGCTTTGCTTTGCTTTGCAGCGTCAGAGTCAGAGTCCTCAGTCGTCGTCTGTGCTGATGTTGAACTCTTGGCGGAGGTTTTTTTTGGCATTTTTGGTTTTTTGGTTTTTCGTTTATTTTTTTGTTGGCGCACTTCATTTTTCGCCGTTCATTCTTTGGAAAAAATTCTGTTTCTCATTTTCATTTTAGTTTTTTAAGTGCATTTTTATGCAACGTTCGTTTTCGCCCTTTTTCTGTTTCTTTCTATCGTGTGCATGAATCATGAGTTATATGCATAGTTTTTTGTGTTTGTTGCCTGGTGTTATTTTTGTTCCTTGTTTGCTGCCGTAATTTTCTGCAGTTTTGTGTTCTTCGCTGAACGCTGAACGCTGAAATCTGCATTTAACTGTCAGAGATCTGAACTTGAGCGGTAGTTATACGTAGAACGTTTTTTTCTTCCCTGCTCGCACTGCGATGGTTGTAAATTCTTGCTTTTATAACTCTTTCACTATAAATTCAATTTAATTAAGCGTCTGAAGTGTGGCAGAAACGTTAATGCTTTTTTTCTTCCACAGTTTTCGGTACTGAAATTCAAACAATTTAAGCCCAGAATCATTTTTCCCAGTTTTCCTCGGCGATTTCACCTAGCTGAAACAATATTTGTTTTGCTGCACACATCCTTAGCAGAAAAGTGCTCTTAGTTTTATTTACCACAGTTAACTACTATCGCTAACTTTTCCCCCCCTTTAGTCCCTCATCTTGATTCTTATATTCCTCAGCTCCAACGAATCTTTCGCTTTTCCAATTTCACCATAAAAATTTCACTTTTTCGTTCGTAGCTTTGTTTTACTATTCCTTTCGAGTATCGACGTTTTTCCTTAAAATCAATCCTTGCATTTAGAAAAGTGACGGGCAAAACTCTTTCATTAGCAGGTTCTGAACGCAACAAAATTAAAAAAAGCATTTATTTAACAACAAAATCTCTTCATGACAAAGCTTTATTTAATCAAGCTAATATTCTAACATATCAAGGGGATTTCAATCAAAAACCGATAAATTCAATTTTAGACAAAATTTATTTATTGATCTGAGCTGAGTTTCTCAAAAAGCTTAGACTCCGTTTTGAAGTTAAGTTTATGTTCAAATACTCATCGATCCAAAAATAAGAAAGTTTTTAAACCAAATTAAACTTGTAAACAGTGTAAATATTTAGTTTTTGTATTTTTGTAGACTTGTTTTTGGTTTTGTAGTTGATTACCTTGTAACAGCTTTACTCGCCACTGCACATATCTTTGCCATTCTATTTGCATTTGCTGCTACTTACAAGAACGTGTGTCTGTCGGGTATATCCCTGCGCTTAAATCCTTTTCATTGCACCATTAGTTTCGAAAATTTGATGAAGCTGCTCGCTGCTGCTCAGTTGTGCTCAGCACTTCTGCTTTAGCTGCTCTTTTGCAGTTTAGTAAAGTTTATCTTTTGCCAAATTGAATTTTTATTGCGTAAATATTGAAGTTGGTTCAGTCGGTCGGTCGCAATATACGCGCAGACGTTATTTAAACCAGGGATGTATTTTATGCGCATTTTAAAGTTACATTTTTTATTTTATTATTTCGTATGGGATTTTTCTTCGTTTTTGTGTTTTTTTTTGTCTATCCAAACGCCAAATGACACTAAAAATTCCTTAGTACCGAATTTATGTATGTTCACATTTTTGTTGTTGTTGTTTTTGGTTTTTATGATCGTCTGTACATACAGTTTCCGCTCTTGGTATATGCAAAATATGCAAAAAGTTTAGAATTTGTGTCTGCGCGCGGGTTGGGTGGGCGTGCAAGTGCGGAAAATGTTTCGGGGCTGGTGGTAATTTATAAAATATTGCAGAGCTTTTTTCAGTATTATTATATTTTTGTTGTTTTTGTTTTTTTAAGAAACTATTGTAGTATTCTTATGATACATATTTCTTGCTTCAGCGTATCATGGCACAGTAGCTGCTTATAATACGCTCGGTGTATGTTATTCCACATAGAACGAATGTGATTTTATTTATGACATATTTTGTCAGTTTGATATTAAAGGATTTTTTGTAGTTTAGTATTGGAGATTTTTTTGGCGATGTATTCGTATTCGTATTCATATTAATGTTTTATCTTTATTGTCCTATCTATTGTTAACTATAGAAAGTTCTTAGACGCCTTCGAATAAAACCGAAAATCTCATTTTCTTCTTTATGAGAAAAAATAAAGATGTGTAAGACCTTGTTAAAAATATAATAAGTATACGAAATCATTACTCAGGCTTAGTTATTCAAATCTCATGAGGAAGTATTACCATTGATTTATTTGATATAGCAGGAGATACCAAAAATATATTTTGAAATGTTAGTCCTGAATATCCTCGAGGCAACAAAAAAATTTTGTATGTTATATTCGATTGGGCAATAAGTTTTTTGTGTTTTTCTCAATAGCGTTTCTTATGGATATATCATGTTCTAATTAAAAGCTCCTCCTCCTCTTTTAGTTCAGTGTAGATACATTTCTGAATCAACTAATTGTCAAGTGTTTAAAAATGTTCTTTTCAGTCTATCGTCATTTGAAATAGTTTATTCGTTAGCTGCTTAAGTTGTGCACTATCTGCGGACAACAAAACAGTCATCGGCGTTTTATCTTGACGACACTATCGAAGAAAACTTTTGTTTTTTTTGTGCTGCAATTTACCTGCTCTTATGATTATCTCGTTGTTTTTGTTTCTTCTACAAATTCAAGTCAATAATTTTTGCTGACGTCTGTTCAAGAGATTGTTGATTGCGCACTATCGTCTCTTAGCAAGTACAAGCGGACTGGACCGTGCCAAAAGATAAGCGCTTTTCAACGGTGACCACTGGTTCTGTACTTTACTTCCACTGAACTTTTCATATTTAAATTTCGCATTTCGCACATAACAAATAAATTTTATTATGACGCGAACGTTTTACGCTCCATTTATAAGCGACTTACTTACTTTTGTTAATTTTTTTTGCCGCGTCAGACAGCGCAACGAACGGTCAAAGATTGCAAATTGAATTCCTTTTCGGTGCATATTTCATTTGTACTTCCTCTGATACTTCTCTCCGTCTTATCAATATTAAATTAAATTTTCAACAAGTTTTAAGGTAATATTCGCAAATTAACATGTTTACCTGTCGGTCCAAAGTCCCAACATGCCGAAGTCAAACAAAAACAAAAAAACACCAGAAACGTTGTTTATCGCTACGTAAATTTTTTCTTTTTTTTTTGGGTAAATTTTATTGAGTTTTTACGTTATCAAAAATAAATGTTCAAAGTGCCTACAAAAAAAGGAAAGAAAACAAAAAACATCGCCTTATGGAAACCGGCGGCAAGGTTTCTTTATCCAATTTACTTATTTACAAATTTTTTATTGAAGCATATTTTACGAAATGTTTTTTGTTGCCTTGTCAATTTGCCAGTTAGCAGTGCTGTTCGGTTCGGCTGATAACAACAACGTGTGATAGGCACGGCACATTTACACAAGCATTTGCTAGATTGTTTTCTTTTAGATATAAATATGTAGAATATTTATATGTTTGTAATACGATCTATTTAAATAAAACGTAAAATAAGTATTTAAATTAGAAAATTCACTTTTCAATGAATTTCTAATGCTAAACGGCTCTTTTGTAATAATCTCTTCAAGTCCAGTTAGAGAAGAACTTTTATCATGCAAATTAAAAATATTCGATTTTATAATATCATTTTTTCTTTAAAAAACGAAACTTGTAAAAATTGCAACGGTTTTAAATTCCCAAGTATTGTGTTTAAAATGTGACTGAGCAGCATAGCTCGTTCGCTCGCTTGTTCGCTCGCCCCTTAAAAATGGCGACAACCTGCTCAAAATGTGTAAATAAATATTTAAAAATAACGCATCTCGTGCAGCTGGGCACGCAGTGATAGCATTAACGCCGCCATTAACAGCAGAAGCAGCCATCGCCCATTGCCCATTGCCGAGAAACAGCATACACCGTAATAATAATAATAACTATGAGCTAGGGTAACCAGCCAGACCCACCGACCGACCAACCGACCGACTGATGGACCGAAAGTGAGGTACTTCACGCACAGTACTTGGGTCCGCACTTTTTTGTGTGAGTTCTTGGCAAAGTTATGCCCAGGGAATTCCTGCTTTGCACTGCACCGAGCAGAAAATAGTTCAAATTATTTTTGTTTTGGTTTGAATGTTGCAGTTGGGGAATTAGAGCAAAATGTTCTTGTCTTATTTTATATATAAATATAAATATATATATTTTGCATTGCTGCTGTTACTGTGCGCACATTGAGTTGGCATATTTTTAGCGCGTCGCGTCTATTGTAAAATGTAAAATGTGTATTTTTTATATATACAGTATATACAGTATTGCGAGTAAATGATTTTGTATGAAGTTGTTTTGCTGCTGCTGCTTCAAAGGTGACCAAACTTTTGTTGACATATCATTTTACGTTTTCGCAATGAACGCGTCAACAACATTTGTCTTTTTCCCGAGGGTAATTATTTTCGCTTGGTTCACGTGTAGCTGTAATTTGAGGAGCTTCAAATCAAAAACTGATTAAGTTATTTTATTTTACGAAAGCATTGTTGTATATTTCAGCTTGTTGAGTTGAACGAGTGATCGAGACATATATGAGCTTTTTTTTAGAATCCTGTTGGAAAGATTACCGATAAATTGAGGATGGATCGAAAAGAAATTTAAAGAAATCATTCATTCGACAATAAAACAAATGAAGGATCGATTAGATTAGATTATTGAAGATTCTGCTGAAACCCAATTTAATAAATTAAGGTTGTTTCCCTTAGCCCTAATTGGTCAAATTGGATTGGTAGAATTTATTATCATCCTTATTGATTTATTATAATCCTTTAAATTTAGTTTGTTAGTTATTTTTAAAACAATATTTTTTTAAAAGACTTGTTGGTTTTTGCTTTAAACACGCGCAAACTTTTATTAAGGCTTTAATTTCTATTTGGATTTATAACGCTTATCGCAATTGAACAGCGCCGTAACAGTCACAGCCACAGTCACAGTCGAGCACTGTTGCACGGCATAATTTCTCTAAGGATAAGAAATGGCGGCAAGTTTTATTACATGTTTTCCTTTATGCCTACTAAACTGTTGAATGATACATCTCATAGAAGAATAAGAGAACAAAGACAAAGACAGCTTATCATGAGCGTCGACATTGTGGGAAAAAGAGGCTGCATTATCCCCTACAAGGTCGGTTAATGAAAATATTGCCATAATTAAAATTAATTAAAAATTTGTAATTAAATTATTAATTTCAATCTCAGTTTTTGAAAAGGTTAACAAATGCAATGACCAAGCATATAATTGTTTAAAGATATTGTTGTTAAAAAAATTATTATCAACCAAACCCTCTGACTAAAGTTTTTAACACGCCCTTCGCGCTAGGACGTATCTGTTGCCGCTGTCATCAGGGGCTCAAAGCCCCAGAAGCATAACAGCGAACAAAACAAAAAAAAAGAAAGGAAAAGTAATTCTTGCTCAAGGTTCTTCTCCTGCTCCTTCGTCCACGTCTTCATCTTATTACGAGTACTCGTACTTCTTCACATGTGACACCAAAACTTTTCATTTCATTTTTTTTTTTGATTTTGTTTTTCGTTTTGTTTTTCTTGTTGTTTTTATTTTCACTTTGTTTTATCAAATGGCAAACTTTGTCGCACTGGAACAGAACGTATTGGTCGGTCGGTCGGTCGGTCGGTTTGTTTCCCTCTCTGTTTGCATAGAAGAGTTCTTTATACTTTATAGTATTTTTTGTTTGTTTGTTTTTTACTTGCTGCTTGCATTCTTTGTGTTGGTTTTTTGCAGTCGTGTGTATTTGCTTTCTTTCAAGGACATTTTCGTTTGGCATTATGCGATTAAATGGATTCAGTGTGCGTTTATTTTTTTATTTCATCTCTCTAAGTTTTTATTTTTATTCCTACTCTGTGTGTATGTGTGTGTGTGATGTACGAGTATGTGTATGTTTTTGTACATACATATACGCGTATATTAATACAACTCACGTGCACAGCATGGCAGGCAGGCAGGCAGGCAGGCACCTTGCACAGGTGCTTTTGCTTTGCTGTGACATTTCACACATACGTTGACAGTCATTTTGACAGCGCGAATGGTAATTAATTATATCCATGTGCAATTAGAAGAAAACACGCTGCAAACTTTTTTATTCCGCCCTGAAATGAATCGGAGCAACGCGCATTCATACGAAAAAAACAAAATGCTCAAAATAAACTGATTTTATTTTAATTTAATGTTCTTTATTTCTTTATTTTAATGTTCTTTTAATATAATTTGTTGCTAAAATTTCACAAATTGATTAATACTTACTCAGTTTTGTATTAATCATTTCTCGATGTTTACTCTTTTTTAAATACGAATTTACATTTTATAATAAAAAATAAAAATAAAATTGTCTTTCTTAAACACAAAAAAATAAATAAATCATGTAAAATTAACATGGAAATAAGATTTTCAGGCCATTTGAACTTCTTCTTAACATTTGAAATATGTATTATTGGTTTTATTCACTTGTCCGATAAACATTTTCGACACATTTTGTCAATATTTTACAATAGAAAATTTTGAGGACTTTCAATATTGAATTGTGTACATTTCAAAATTTTCATAGGAATGTATTTTTGTGAAAATTCTCCGCCTGTAAAAATTCAAAAATTGTTATAAAATAAGAAAAACTTAAAATGAGCAACAAAAAAGAAAAAAAAAGTTCAACGAACTAAGAATTTATTGCTAATGCAATACAAACTTGTTTATTTGTTTTATTTTTCAAGCAAATATCGCATTAGAAGAATTTGTTCGTGGCTCTAAATTTTCCTATGAAGAAAGAAAATGTGCGAAATTTTCTTTTCACAATTTAAAAAAAAAACTTCACATAGATAAATTAATTCGGTTTTTGTTTATTTACAAAGAACTATAAAAGCTAATTTGAAAATGTTCGAACCTGAGGAAGATTTAGCACATAATCACAGTTTACAGCGCCAATAATTGAATTTTTTTCGTTTTCCATAGGAAGACTCTGTCATAAATTCGCAGAAAAGCCGGAGCCGCCGGAGCTGCGTCGCCTCCCGCTGCCCTCGACTGCAAAATTAATTTCAATTAATAAATATGTTTCATGCATAGTTTTAATTAATTTTCCACATTTTCCATGTTTCCACTGCAATTTGTGGATTTCTTTTCTTTTTTGTTTTGTTTATTCGGTGTTTTGTTTTGTTTTTGTTTGTTTGTTTTTTTCTGCTGCCAGGCAAGCCATTTTTTTGGTTTGCTAATTTCTACGCTGTGTGCAATACAAAAAATAATTGAAATATAAAAGAAAAAACAACAAAAAAAAAAAGAAATATGGGGAAATTCTTGCTGCCGCTGAATTGCGTCGACAGCTGGCATGGAGTGCTGAGGATGATATGCCGCAAACGACAGGCGGAGGCGCGCTCGGGCGCGAACAGTGGAAGGTGCCGCGCCACCGCCACATTGCGCGCACAAAACATGCAACAAAGGCGGCGGGCGGCCGGCTCTTGCAGCGTAGAACATTTTTTTGCTTCTGCTATTTGCATTTTTCTATTATTAAAATGTGAATTTCTCACAAGCGAGCTTTGCGTATGCTAAACTATTTACAGCGCGTGACGACGAGTTGCAGGCTGACCAGAAGTTTGCAATTTGTAAAATTAATTAAATTGTATTTGCATTGTGGAAGATGCCAGTTTGGTCGATAGAGCTTTAATTACAATAAGTCATTAAAGAAAAAACAATTAATTTAATTGAAAAAAAGCTTGAAAGTTAAGAAAAAAATAAAAAAAATTAAAAAGCTTCAAGATTAAAGTAAAAATAAAAAAAGTTAAAAAGCTTAAAGTTCATAAATTGGCAAAACATTACAAAACCAACCCAACTAATTTCAAATTTTCTTGAGTGCATTCAACTCTCAAATCGAATCCAAATCAAAGTCGACAAAAATTGTTTAATGCTTTTTTCTTTTCTTCAAGTTCTTTTGCTGTCTTCATATTGTGTAGGAGGCAAAAGTATGGCGCGCAGTTGGCTTCGTTCGTCGTTTCTTTGATTCTTTTGTCATCTTCAACTTTTGCCCTCATTTGAGCGACTTTTAACTTTGCTCGCAAATCTTAATAAATTACAATAAATTAAGTAAATGCTAATGGTGTGCGTCCAATTAAGATATGACAATGGAGAAGCTACCTCCTGTCCAACCACTGCCTCCCGACCAACGCTAACCGCACTTGAAAGGCTTCATTGTTTTGCGAAGGAGTTTAAGGCTTTGTTTTTTGTTTTTGCTTTTGCTTTAAACTTTACTGGTTTTAGTAGCTGTTAATTGCTATTGTTGTTTTTGTTGTTGTTGTTGTTGTGTAAGTGTTGTAGGTGTTAGTCCAGATTATAATTAAGCATGTTGTCAAGAAAGTTTAAGTAAATGAATATTTGAAAGTTGACATGTCGCTCTTGGGGTGAACTTTTGACTTTAATACTTTAATTACTTAATTTGTTATTGAACAAAATATTAAAAAAAAAAAAATAAAAATTTTAATTTTTTTTTGTTAAATGTTACTTGAGAATTCTTTACTTAATTTTATTAAATTGTGCATTAAAAAATTATTATCACATATAGTTTTAAAACTTGATAGAAAGCTGTGGGTGCTTTAAAGCTTTTAAAGAGGTAAAGCTTTAAAAAGCTTTTTCGGTATTTTTCAACTTTTGTTTATTTTTGCTGCGCTTTTTTGAACTTTATGATTTTATTTGCGTAAGCTTTTTAGATTTATCTCCATTGATGTTTAAAGTAATTTATTGAATTGTATAGTTGCCAACTTTTTTGAAGGTCTTTAAGCTTTTTAAAGACCTTGAGCACTTAAATATTACCAGTGGATAGTTTTATTAAATTTAAAGTTACCATTTTCTTGTTTCTTCTATTCAGTTTTCTTTAGTTTTTTCTATTTCAAAATATTCCATAAATAATAAAGCAAGAAACATGCTTGCACGGACAAGACATTCCAACAACTTAAATGGAAAACTTCTAAAAAGCTTCTTGGCTGACTTACATAAACTTTAAAAAAGAAAAAGTAAAACAAAAAAAATTACGTTAGTTACAAGAGTTACCTACGTCAAGTTTATTTGTTGCAACTGCCACCCGAAGTAATCGCTAAAATTAATCGAGCTGGCAATTTTAAAGTTCGAAAGCCACAATTTCAGCGGTTCAGGGTTCACGGTTCGAGTTCAACATTAACCGCCCGCCAACCAAACCATCCATTTCGTCTCATAACGTAAAATCCTTTTGCTGCGCTAGCGTAGCGTGCAATAAAAATAAAGTTAAGCTAAAAAGGTTGTTAGCTTAAATTGGACATTTAACGGACATGCAAGAATGCACACATACATACACAAAAAATTCTTATATACTCGTACACATAAAAATAAAGAGGAAGAAGAAGTGGGTAGTAAATAGAAGAACGAGATACAAACTTTGACATTTTATTTTCCCTCCCCCTTTTTATACTTTCGTTTGGGTAAAATAATCGTAAAAGCAAAGCAAAAATATTTAAATTTTTAAAGTAAAAATACTTAAATTTTTTTAATGTTCAATTTTTGAAAATTTTAACCAAACTCAAAAGTTGACTGCCTTGAACCCCGGCGATTACTTTGTGGCGCTGAGCAGCTTTTTGTGGGGTGTCTTTTGAGTCGCGCCAAAGCTTACTTATATCGGTCTGGCACTGTTGGTTGCCAAGCCAATTTTGTTTGTCTGTCTCTTGTTTTTTGTGTGTGCTCAGTTTTTCATGTTTGTAAAAGTCTTTGTTGTCTGCTAGTCTGGCAAAGTTTTGTTTATTTGTTTTCCTCTTCTTTTTTCAGTGTTTATTTTAATAATTTTGTCGTCTCTACCGAACCTCAGCTTTGCTTTTAATCTAAATTATCAGCGGTTATTGCGTTTTTAATGCCAACACTTTATGCCCGCCACGCTACGCCACGGTCGCACAACTCCCTGCCACGTCATACCAGGCCGGCATGAAAGTCAGTGACAAGATGGCAACACTGGCTGGCAGTCCAATTGCAAAGTTGGACGGGCTGTCTTGCCCGTATGTCTGTTTGTTTGTGTGTGAAAATAATCTTAAATGAAGTAATTAGTTGAAATTGCGATTCTTTCGAGAGGGAATTTCTGCTGTGGAGTTTTTTTTAGTTTTTAAGTGACAAAACGATTAAGACACCGCAGCGGTATCGGGACTGCTTCAACCAAACTAAGTTAAGTTGGTTAACTTAAATATAGAATTAACTATTTTCGAATCAGCACGCAATTTTACATATTATCCTTTCTAATTAAGGTAATATCGTTTCTATCTTTTGTTTTTGCTCCCAAGAAATCAATTTCCGTTGTTGCTGCTCATATATTTTAATAGTCTTTTGGTTTGTTCCTAAAAAAAAGTTGCTGATCACATTTTTAAACTTTCAAAAATGTTGCTAGCTCTATCATAAATTTACGACTCCCTCGCTGTTATTTTCATTTAAAGAATTTTTTAAGTATATGATTTTAATATTTGCAACTTAACGATTGGCACTTAGTTTTAGTACAGAATTTAGTACTGTTTAGTAGTAAATTTTTGCAATACATTTTTGGAACTAATTTTAAAAACTAAATTTTTAGTACTAAATTTTAAATAGTATGTTTTTAGTATAAACAACACAATTATTTTATAATTTTTACAAAAAGAACAAAATTCCAATTTCCATTTATTCCATTTTATTCTAATCTAAGAACTTGATTAACTTTTTCTTGCTTGAATAAGTTTTTCTTGTGGATGGCTTTGTTTGGACTGTGTTTCATTGCCTGACTGGGTACTTGCCTAGTTTTGGTTTTTCGTTTCTTTTTCTGTGTGTATGTACTCATGCTGTGGCAGCAGAAGAAGCAGCAGTAGTTGTCAAAACGAAGAAGAAGCCCTCAAGAAAAATAAATTAGTTTAGGAAATGCATAATAAACACCATCAAATAAATGAGCTTTAAGCACAATTTCCCTCACACACTACACAACACAAATACACTAAAAAGGACACTATTACAGCGCAAAGGGATAAGTCTACAAAATAACACACACACACATATACACACACACAGCGATGGCAAACTCAAACACCTTTGCAATTTGAAGTCATGCATTTATTTATGAACTCCGAGTGGAATTCTCTACTACCATCGCAGCCGTATCAGCAAGAAAAATACAATTAAATTTTATATGTATGTGAACTAGGGTGGATCAATATTAGATATTGCAAGGATGACATCAAATCAAACACCTTATGAAAATTTTATTAATTTTATCATTTTGATTTTTAAATATTAAATATTAGTTTTACATTAACAGCACATGAAAAAAGAACAAAAGTTCAGGGGGTCATATAATACCCACACAATTTACGCCACTCTAATCTGAACGTTATCACACTGTGGTTAGCTATTGTTAGCATGTGTATTTGTAGTTTAGTGGGAGTGTGTGTGTGTATGCGCGCAGGTATTAGTGGAGTACAGTAAGCCTTTGTTGTTGTTTGTGTAAGGGGTCGTTGGAATCATGAAGTCAACTACAACTTTTGCGTATAACACTTGGCTTTGTTTATCGTTTTTGTATGTGTGTGTGTTTGAGCACGTCATAGTCATGTCAGCCGTACTTCAGCGGTAATGAATTCATTTTGGTTCAGTCGTTCGGGGGACGGACTTCTCACGTTGCTTCTGTTGAAATTAAGAAATTATGGGGTTGGTTCTCCTTTTCAAGAAAGAACTTGTTGAAAGTTCGTATTGTATTCATTTTGTGTAAGATAGAAAACATATGAAGATTATAAATAAATCGTAACTTTAATGGTTATTGATTCGTAAATTTCGAAATCATTGAAAGTAAATCCTTAAGCTTAAAAGCTCCATTAAAGATCTTTTTAAATGTTCAAACAAAAGTGTGATAAAAAAATATAACAATTTCAAAAATATTTAATCAGAGCAATACAAACGAAGTTTGAAAGTATTTTTCCAGTGTTTTGGTGAGCTTTCTTGCAAACAGTTTACATTTTTAATGTTACTACAAAACCTTTTAAAGTTTTTAAAATTAAAGCTTTAAATCTTTGTAAAAAATCTTTGGAACTTTAAATTTTATATATATTTTAAAAATTTTGTTAAACTTAAAAGCTGTATAAAAGAAGAATTTTAAATAAGCTTTAAGTCTTTAAGAGTCATGTAAAGGTCTTTAAGCTTTTTATTAAGTGGAAACAGCTTAAATTTTCAATGAAATGTTGAAAGATTCAAAAAGCTTAACTTATTTTTTACAATATTTAAAAACAACAAGTTTAAAAAGCTTCACAAAAAAAAATTAATACGCTTTTGCATTTTTTTTTATCAACAGCTTTGGTCATAGTATTGCAAATAAAAAAACTATGCTTGTAGTAAAAAAATTTCCCTTGCTTAATGGCAAGAATCGATATTGATAACAAAAAAAAAAAAAAAAAAAAATTGTTTTAAGCTGGAAAAACATTTGTAATACTTATGCACAAGCACAATATCCAACACTGCAATATTTTCCACGTATACACACACACACAACTTGACAAGCACAAACACTTTCCCACACAGACACACTTATACATAGACGAATTTGTGTAAGCATGTTTCACGCTTCTCTGCAGATGACACTCAAAATCAGATACAAATGTTCAAACTGATGGTAACAGCACAACGCATCACACTACCAAATACCAGACAGACAGACAGACAGACAGACAGACAGACGGACGGAAAAAAAAATAGCGAAAATAAATAAAACAAAACAAAAAATCCCCTAAACGAAAATATTTGATAAAATTATTAGGGTATTCCTAGGCGGCATCGTAATGTCGTAAATCTTTGTTAAAGATGACTCAATTATTAAAAATTTAATAATTTCTGGATTCCAGCAGGAATACGACAGAGACGTAAATTACCGCACATGCAAAAGAAGCTTTGTGAATACCCTCGGAAATGGAGAAATGAAGCAATTGTGATTGGGATCGATATTAGACAAAATTCTGTTCGGAAAAATCAGCGTCACAATTTGTTGTTGTTGGTTTTGCTTATGAAAAAAACAAATACAAATGATTAATCGCCAGCAATACTCGCTGTCATGTTTTGTTATGTATGAATGTATGTATGTATGTATGTATGTATGTATGTATGTATGTATGTATGTATGTATGTATGTATGTATGTATATTTTGTTTTTTTATAATGGACTTTTGAGAAATTTGTCAGAATTTTCACAATTTTTGTATGCGTTTTTATTTTTTTGATTTAATTTTTTGCTGGCTGCCTGCGAAAATGTAATTTTGAGCCGCTCTAAATAATTCAGCGTATCAATAAAATACTTCAAATTGCACGAGGAAGAAGCACATTCAGCAGAGGAGGAACAGGAACATCAAGTATTGAAAACATGTGCACGTCGCACATTTTTTATCTTGTAATTTTTTTTCTCGCTCTCGCTCTCTCTCATTTTGTTTGTTGGTTTTTTGTTGGTATTTGTTGCAAAATTGACACAAAATTGAATTTGACTTTTTAAATAAAATTGGCATTGACCCAGGCTCATTCTCGAAACGGTTTACCCGAATTCCCCAATCAGCAGTTTGGCGGCGGCAAAGCGCAAATGTTATATAAAAAAGTGGTTGTTGTTGTTTTTGTTGTTGTTGGTGAGCACGTTCGCTCGCTCGATGGTTGTTTGGGGTTGTGCCGTATTTTTGTGAAATTACAAAAAAAAGAGGAAAAATTAAATTTTCAGTAGTGGCATTAAATTGTGTGTCATTGTAAATGCCACAATCGCAATTTTAAGCACACGACGCAAAATTTTTGATTCAAAAGTTATGTGAAAATTCTCTTAGTTCAAAACTATGTAAATTGGTAGAAATGCTGTTTATAAAAAAAATGCCCCGAAAGAAAATTAAAAAATTCGATTTAAATTATAATTATGCCGATGTGGACTTTATTGACAATCATTTGTCATCCTTTCAGAAGTAAATTTAACAAAACTTTTTAATGCTATTTTTTCGCTTCAATTTACGTAGTTTTGAAACATTTTTGTGTTAGAAAAACTTGTTTCTGTAAATTTCCCTAAACGGGAAATTTTTCAAAATGTGCTGAAATTCATGATTATGGATTTTGTAACCTTTCAAAAAATATTTTTAAGATAAATTACTATTCTTTTGGTTTTTTAACGTAAATTTTACTAGGTAGTAAATATTATTTTTTAAATATTTCATTAAATTGTAAACTTTTGGGCATACAAGATTTTAAACCGTGCTCATAATTGTTCTTAGTGAATAATCAAAAATTTAAGCAATCATCCTAAAATTTATAAATCTGTTATCTTTTAAATGCCATGTATAAAATTTCTTTCTATCTTTCGCTTAATTTAGGCAAGAACAAATTCACAAAATTCCCTTTTTTTTCCGTGTGTATCAAGTCTTTGCAAATATCACGCAATATATTGCATTGCTGCAGTAATTTGATTAAAACGTAATTTAATCATGCGATTCGAATTCTTTATTTCGACCATGCTCGTCGTATTTGGGGTAAATTTTAATGCTGCCTGCTGACGTTTTTAATTTGCGGAAAAATACGAATTATTAAAAAAAATATGTTGTCATTATTGATTTCATATCTCGCAATTGCCGACACGATATGAGATTCTTTACTGACAACAAATATATGAGAGTACATACTTTTCGATACTTCAAAATTGCAGGATTTAATAAATATTATTGAGTTGTTTGACATACATATGTACACACATAAAAAAGCAGTATTAAAATTTTAGTTAACAATGATAGTTAATTGTTGATCTCAGTAATTAGTTTCATTTAACTGGCACTGCCCACAGACGCCGCCACACCCACTTGAATATGCAAGCATCACTTTGTAATTTGGCTGCCTACTTTAAGTTTAACTTTGACTTTACATATTTCGACTTTTTCTCAATTAAATTGTTTGCCAACTTTGCGCATAAACACTTAATCTTGTTGAGGTTGAGATCCAAAGGAGAACAAAAAAAGTACATACAAATTGTTCGAATTAAAAATTCCACTCTCGTCTCTGCCCTGCAACGACGACTCCTCTTTCCTAGACTACATGCGGCGATAACACAGTTTTTGCATTTGCCATTCTGAGTTCTTTCGTTCATTCGCTCGTTCGCTCGCTCGTTCGAAACTCAAATGAAACAGTAGTTAAAAATGTTTAAAATAAATTTAACTTTTTGTGCACACATCGTAGAAACAACTTAATTAAAGTATAAAGTAAACAAATAAGCAATGATAACGCATAAAATGCTGAAATGTTGGCATGAGGATCAGCCAAACTAAGTGCACGGCATGGATGCATTTGGACGGCGTTTGGCCGAAGACCTCTTAATATTATTTACAACTTTTAGATTGGATTTTGTGGAAACTTTAAGCTAAATTTAAAATGATAAGTGTGAAAATTAAAAAAAAAATAATGATCCAGTTTTAATAAAGGCGTGTAACTATTGGATACTTAATAATCGTTTATACGAGTTCATTTTAAAATAAATTTTTACTAATCCATTTTACTAAATATTGTTTGGCTTTTATTTCCCATATACGAGTAAAAATAACTTTTCTTCTTCAATTTTAACAATAAAAATAAATTCAATTCTCATGATTTTTAATTTTTCAATTCGATTTTATTTACGAACATTAAAGCTTTGATTTGTCTATACTTTACCGCTTCATTTGAATATTTTACTCCAAAATTGACCAAAAGTGGCTTTTAAAAAATTCCTTAAAATTTTCCATGAAGGCATAAAAGTTCGTCGATCCGCAACTTCAGGTATTAAATTCAATTCAGCGTAATTTGTTTGAACACAAGTGTATTCCTTGATACACTTCCAGTTTCAGTAATGTATCTGCTACATTAATTTCTGTATTTTTTTCTTCAAAATTAACTCTAGGCCTAGATAAATTTGTTTTTTGAAAGGTTGGTGCACTCTTGCGTAGTTATACTTGCGGTTTACTTTTACCGCCACTTCAATAAACCTGCCGGAAATGAGCTTTAAATTTTGCATGACCGCAGCACGAACATCCGCTGTTCGTTGTCCGCCAACGCTATCGCTTCTGCAGTAGCAACAAATAAAAAGGATTTGCCATCAAGCTGTACTTATTATGCCAACGTATGCATTATGCGCCAACCGCAGCGCCGAAACAGCATATGCTGCTTACTGCTTGCGCTTGCTGCTTCTGAAAGCGTTTCATTACGTTTTACTCAGTTCACTCATGCATATGCACGAGGAGTCGAACAAATGAACGAACGAGCGAACGAATGGACGGAAGGAAGCTTTGGCGATTACACGTTTCCAGAAATTACATGGTCAATTGGAGCAAAGCGTGTATGTAACGTACAGCCTTGCTCAAAGATTTGTGGCAGCTTTGACAATGCTGTGTAAAGCTTTTTGTTTTTTTTTTTAGAAATACGCTTTTGAAAATATTCTTGTTTTATTGAAAAAAAAAAGATTGATTGAATCCCAGAAAGAAAACTTAAATTTTTTTTAAAAAATAGTTTCATTAAAAAAAATGTGTTTATAATGAGTAAAACGTGTTTTTATATCTAAAATATTTTAAATTTCCCTGGAAGGGATAAATGGTATTTAACTCTCGTAAGTGACCAATTAAATAATGTTCTGCATTTTGTATTGCATTCCATAAAATGTTTGAACACAGTTTAAAAGACACAAAAAGCTTTTCTTAGAAGTCCCATACTTGTGTATGCTGCTGTATAAATGTCGTGTATGTAACAACTTTACATAAATTCTTGTATGAAAGGAAACGCAATGTGCGGCCAGGAAGTGCAATATTATTGATTACATCAATTGGGATTTTAAGTAAACTATTGCACAACAAGATTAATTTGTTGCTGCGGCTGATATCCTTAGGGAGTAGACTTCTTCCTACGAAATTATTATTCAATGAATTCAATATTTATTTATCTTATTAAATATTAAAGCGCTCTTCTGGTTTTTGTTAAGCTTGCAAAAGTTTCACTTGCGAGAATACGTGCTGCATAATTTATTTATTTGCAATAAACCAATTTTTCACTATACAATTCAACCCATCCACTTATCTTACCTTTTTGCAATATTTTCTGTCGTCGTCGTTGTTGTTGTTTTATTGTATTTTTTTGTTTTTGTTTTTGCACACAAAAGTTTCGTTTCGTCGTCCTCATTGTTGTCCTCATTATTATTTTTCTTGCAACAATAAACATTGCAGTGATTTCATTTCGTTCAGTGTTGCTTGCTTGGAAGCGCATTTCCCATCTTCCATTGCCCGCTGATGTTGGCGTATTTTCACCGGTAATAATCCACACAACGCAAACCAATATGCAGCTGCAATGGCAACCCACAAGCACACAATATACTCGTACTATATACACACATTCAGACTCTGATATCAACTGATTTTCTGTTTCTGTATTATTTTTTTTGTTGCTTTTTCGCTGCTTTGTTGTTGAGGTTGTTGCTGTGAAAAACTTTCGCAACAGTAATCATTTTCCTCTTTAGTTTTGCCATGTTCTTTTCCGCAAATTTTCGGTCTGTGGAGTTACTATATTGTGTAGTTTGGTATAGCCTTGTGCATCCTTGAGGTGTACATGCCGCTGCTACTGCACTGCTCCGGCTGCTTTATTGTTAATGTGCTCGTGTGTCTGTATGTATTTGTGGTAGTGAGTGTGTGTTGCTCTTATCCTTGCTTTGATATTTCGCTCGGTTTATGATGATAAAGTGATTTTTGTAAGAGTTGCAATGGCTCGCATCATGTATCACTGTTCTTGATACTTTCAATGGGTTGATATTTTTGTTTCTGTTGAATAAAATGACTTTTTTCAGTGCAAATGAACTTTATTCTTTTAATTCAATGACAATGCTTTGATAAATTTGACTTTACACGGTTTTGAAAAAAATTCCCCTAATGGAAATTTGTGAAACTTTCTTCAATTGCAAAATGATACTTAAATTAGTTTTGTTAGCACGGTTGGCACATAAAATACAACAAAAAAAAATGTCCCAAAAATATCTCTTTGAGGGAAATTAATTCAAATAACATTGAAAAACAATTTCATAACCAAACACAAAACAATTACACTATTTCAAAAATTATAGTAGCACGTTCTGGCCGATTTTATGCGCATAACGGAGATTTTTAACTGTGGAATTTCATTTCCTTCTAGCCGAAGTTTGATTTGAGGAATACCACTGCAAACTCAAACTCACTCAAATGTACAGCGAACAATTGCAATTCGCAAATTGCAAAACCTATTGACCTGTAAACACTCGATGATTTTGCCTGCTATTCAACGTGCTGCCGCCACCACACGCGCATAATGCAGAGGCTGCACTTATGTACCTCAAAAAATACTTTGTTAAGAATTGGAAAACTTTCTTGAAAGCAAAAATAAATTTAAAAAAAAAAAACCTTTTCGTTGTCGTCATTTGGCAAGTAACGAAACGCAGTCGGAGAAAATCAATGCAGCAGCAACGCAAATGTCGACGACGACGACGACTACGACGAAAAGGCAAAGTTCAATTTGACAGGCAAAGTGTCGGGAATTGCAGCTCGCGTCGTGCTGCGCGCCAAATTCAAATAGTTTCAAAATCAATTTCAGGACATTGTTGTGAAATGACTTGCGGTTTGGTATTTAATGGATTTGCTTTTGAAATTGACGTTTTCTCTTTTTTTGTGTTCTCTCCTTTGGTTTCGGCTGCTGCTGCTGCTTCAACTACTTTTTAAATATTTGAACTTTGAGCGAAATTTGTGCGATGCCGCTTTACCTCGCGCGAAAACCATCAGCTGGCATGATTTTCTGCGCTTACACTTTTATGGGAAATTTATTGAAAATGAAAATATTTGCATAACACAAAGTGGGGCAACAGGAACAGGCACTAAGAAACCCTTATGCATAAATGCGGGCCAATTTGTGTGAGCACAGCGGAAAAAAAACCGAAGGAGAACCTATCTTGTGATAAAATGGAAATTGCACTTCGTTGTTTAACGATAGGGAAGGAAATGGAAAATTTATTGGTAGTACACTTGAAAAAATATAATAGCAAAATTAAATAGTTACAATACAATTTTAATTTTTACCATTTTACACTCTACTTTTACACATTACGTTTTAAATTAAAGGTTTCTAAAAATACATACAATTTTCCCTTTTTAGGATTTATTTTAGAGAAACATTAAAGAACATTTACATTGATTGATATCAAATTTACATCTTTAACTGACATTAAGTAATATCATATACACATTTTATAATGTAAATTTATTTCAACCATTGTATTTTTTTGGTTCTACATTATCTTTAAAATTTTTGTTTTGATTTTTTCCCGTGTATTACCGAGTGCTATAGGTACGACATTGAGAAATGTAAAATGCCACCTTAAAGCGTTTTTCGTATAAAATTTTATTTGCACTTTACCACTATTATTGACCTTATTCTCAAACGTAACCGCCCGCCGGCCCGGTCGTCTATATCAAACAAAAAGCTAATTTCCTGCTTCTTTTTCTATCGTCCGCAGGCCAAACGCATTCAAAGCAATGAACTGGCGGCCATCAAAGTCATCAAACTGGAACCCACCGATGACATACAGATCATACAGCAGGAGATTATTATGATGCGCGACTGTCGACATCCGAACATTATCGCATACTATGGCTCGTATCTGCGACGCGATAAACTTTGGATTTGCATGGAATACTGCGGCGGTGGCAGTCTGCAGGACATTTACCAAGTCACCGGTCCGCTTAGCGAACAGCAAATTGCGTACATGTGTCGCGAAACGCTAAAAGGCCTCGAGTACCTTCATTCAATGGGCAAAATGCATCGTGATATCAAAGGCGCCAATATACTCTTGACTGAATATGGTGATGTCAAATTAGCGGATTTTGGCGTTTCGGCGCAAATAACAGCGACAATTAATAAGCGCAAAAGCTTTATAGGTAAGTCAAAGTTCTGCCTGCAACTAATTGCCAACATTTTTTTATTTTCACTGTGCGCAGTTGAGTTATAGTTTAATTGTAAGATTTTTAAATAGGTAATTTTATATAGGTAATTCTTTGTTTTTAGATATTCTTACAAAACTTTCCTAATAACGATAATTTGTAAAGTTAAATTAAACCATAAATTTTGTTTAAATTGTTTTTTTTTTTTAATTTTATTTTTTATTTCCCTAAACTAAAAATTGCCCAAACAACGCCCAATTAAGCTTTGATAGTCGAAAAAACATTAAAATGAACTCGTATTACGATATGTGAAATTTCCCTGATGGCAGAATTAAGCAAAGTTCGCTAAATAGCTGGAGCAATTGTTGATATGCGCTCCGCACAAATGTGCACTTTTGTGCTGCACGCGCTTAATTAGTTTTCCATGTTTTGGCCCCAATTATTTTGATGAGCGAAAATACATATGCGCCAATTAAGACCAACGTTTACAACTATTTGCAAAAAATGTCTGTCTGTCTGTTGTTCTTGTTGTTATTCTGTTATTCTGTTGCATATTTCCGCGAGCTGTGATTTGTATCGAGCAAAACTGGGGAACGTGGCGCTGCGCTTGCGGTCACACATTTTTTTGTTTTCAAAAAGAATGTTTTCCGCCACATTTTTTCCGCCATTTGTAAATATGCTTTGTACAAATTATATTCAGCTAGGTTTTTTTTTTGGTTTGACTTGTTTGTGCAGTACGAAGCTTTTATTTTAAACAAGCAACAAATCGTTTGTCTTTGTGTTGGTATACCCTACAATATATATTTTAAATACGTATACGTACATACTTTGTGATTTTATTTTGCATATATGTATTTCGTAAGAACATGCAGTAAATTCGCTGTGCCGCATTTCAGGTATTTGACACTTTTTTGTTGTACGTTATTTTTGGTTTTTTGTTTACTGAAGCTTCTATCCGTAAACATTTCATTCAATTTATTTGTTGATCTTGGCGCATTTCTGCCATTTTGTGTTTCTTCGGCAATTTTCTTGTTGATTATGCAAATTTCATTTGCTGTTGTTATTCGGTTGTGTTTGTATAATATTTAAGTGCAAACCGGTGATGCATTTGTAGGTTTGTCGAGACATCCTTTGTCTATTAAAAAAACGAATTTTCGCAATGATGAAGTATTAAATTAAATATATTTTTCAAGAAATTATACAATATAACATATTTGAACTCTTCTGGTGTAAGAGAGACTATCTTTATTTATATAAATATTGGAATGAAAAAATTTTTAATTTGCATTTATTTTTAAATTAAAAGCTACCTTAAGATAAAAATGCTCTTTTTTATTTTCATGCCTTAAAAATATTTCATTTATAATAATAACATGTTTAACTTTCTGAAGAAATGAATTTATTTATCGATGGAACTAAACAACTTACAAAATAATTTTGAAATGTATTAAAATTACGTATGCTTTAATAATCCTGCCTAGTTCGATGTCATTGAATATTTAAACAGAATTTTTGCTTATAACCAATTTGAAATTTAAATTTCATGTATTGTAAAAGAGGATAACCGAAAGCGAACATGTTTAATGTTTGTTCATTAGCATTAAGTGAATAAGTATTGTTTAATTTCCTTTAGCACAATGCCAATAATTGCAATATTTTCAGCTCATGCTGTGCACATCATAAAAGCCTAAATTCTTCGAAATAGCCGCAGGCAAGAGGACATGGCCCAAAATTGTCACAAACTGTCAATTGCACATTTAATACAATTATATGAAGAAAAAAAAACAAAAAACAACATAACAAAAGAAAAGAAAAAAAACATCCTAAAAGCAAATAAAAAAATGTAATTTTAACAATTTAATTTTCCATGCTCTCGAGCAGAAGCGAGAAAATAGTAGCGTAAAACTGCCAATAAAAAAATAAAAAATACGTTAGTACTTGCCTCATTTCAAGCATACCAACCGTAAAAAAGAGGAAGAAGAATAAAATAAAAGCAATGCGAAGAGAAAAGAAATTGTGGCAACAAAATTGTAAGAAAAGTGACCATTGTTTGTTTTTACTTAAGCACCACATCACACCATTCCTTTCCACTCCATACGATACGATACGATGCCATACCAGTCCAGGCGCACACTACGCACCACATTTAAACGCCCACCATTGTATTCACTTGCTTGAAAATGTTTGTAACATTTTTTATTTACTTGTCTCTTTCCTTAGTTTTTTCTTTAAAATGGAAGAATAGAATAGAAAACTTCGCAACACAACAGCAAATAATTTAAAATGGTCTCATTTTGTATTGTTTTCTTTTTCTTATTCTTATTCTTCTTGTTTTTATTTTAAAAAGAATATTGTTTCTTGTTTGTTTGTTGTTTTGTTTGTTGCTACTCTTGTTCAGTCTCAGCCCATTCGGAGGAGTTTAAAAATTCAAACTCACTTCTTTTGCTTATTGAGGTTTCCTTTATTTAATATAATTTTATTTTTATAATTTTTTGTTATCATCACACAATAAAATAGTTTTTCCTTTATGAAAACTAGAAAAGAAAATTCAGTGACAACAAATACGCACAGCTATTAGTCCTATAGCTATAGCTAGCGAGTATCACCCAGCATAGGGTCGCCCTTTTGAGTGATTTAAAGTTTCGCTTAAATTCCACATCCGCATCCGGTTATTTATTGTATGAAAATTTGCTGTTGTCGTGTGTGTGAATTGTTTGTTGTAAAATATTGCCCGGTTCAGCGCATAAATAAATGGCAGCATCAAAACTATCGTACGAGTATATCCTAAATATGCATATGTATTCACTTATACTTACATCTATAGTATATAGCAATATATATAACAATATATTTTGTATTTTTGGCATTTTACTCGTTCACCATCAAAATTTGTGAGTTTTGGTAGATTTTTCACATTTCATCACAACTTGCAGAATTTTCGTAACGTGGCTTGATGTGGCGTGGCGTGGCGGGGCGTGTTGAGGGCAAACGTTTTGTGTGCAAGTGTGGTGATGTGTCAGAATAGCTGCTGCTGCTACTGCTTAAACCACAAAGAATGCTGCCTGCCTGCTGCCAGTATTGTTGTGGCAAGACAGCCAGTTTTAAAGTGTTATATAAATAACGAATATTTCAAGCATAATTTCCTGTAACAGAAAAGAGAAGTTTTTTGTTTTGTCAATATTAAATAGTTGAAATTAAAAGACTAACTTCGTTTTATGATGTCAGCTAAAATTATATTATTTTTAAGAAATTACTCAAAATTATTCCACAAGGGAAATTTTTGGTACTTCTGTTAAATTTCCCTTATCTTAAACTTTATATTGTACACTTAATCATGACATACAATTATAAAGTACTTATGCAGGTACAAAAAAAAACCAACAACAAAAATTTCGTACACGTTTGTACATACAGACAGAACCTTTAAATGCTTTTTCGTAAAATTTTCTATTAATAAAATCAAAGATTTTGAATTTTTTTATTTCCGCTTCGGTTTTTTGAAATAAACCAATTAAATAACGTCAAATTTAATTAAATTGTCGCATTGTCAGAGTTTTCATTTTTAACTTTTTTTTAACCAAAGCTCGTTATTTGCCGCTTTATCTCTTTAGTTAAATGCTTCGCTGGTGACTGTCTTTCCGCAAGTCAGCTTCCGTTCGTCTATCGCTCTTACGATATCATTCAGTCGCTCGCTCGCTCGCTCACTCACTCACTCATTCACTTAGTCAGTCAGTCACTTCACCAAAATGTCAATCAACTCAATTATAAAAACAAGCAATTCATTTTATTATCCCTAATCCTTGTCGGTGCCGCTTTTGTTCGTTTCTACTGTTGCTGCTGTCTGTTTCACGTTTGATTCCTGCTGCATTGCTTGAATTTTCTTATTTACCACCACCGCCCACCTCAAAGTGGTGTTGCGAATATTTCGTTTATTATTTTATTTTGGCCATAAATTAAGTTTGATTTGTTTGTTTTTTTTTGAGCTGTACTTCAGAACTTGATGAATTTGTCTTTCTGTAGGTCGTAGTCTACGCCCACTATACTGGCCAAATTGTCGGTGTCGTTTATCGCCTCCGAGATTTAATTTTATTTGATTTGATTTCATTTAACAGGATATTTATTTTTTTCTTCAGTTCTTTTGATTTTGCTTTATTTAATCTTTTCTTCCATTGAAAATTTTGTTCATTCATTAAATTCGAGTTTGTTCGCCGATTTATTGGGAATTTATTTGTATGCGAAATGTCGCCTGTCTGACTGTTTATATTGTATGTCTGTCTGTCTATCTATCTATCTATCTATCTATCTATCTATCTATCTATCTATCTATCTATCTATCTATCTATCTATCTATCTATCTATCTATCTATCTATCTATCTATCTATCTATCTATCTGTGTGTCTTTGTATGGGTACAAATGAATCAAATAACTCAGTTTTTAAATTTGTGGATTTCCTTTTTAACGAACGGATTTGTATTAAATTTCAAATATTTTGAAGAAAAAAAAAAAAGAAATCTTTAATTGGAAAATTCAAAATTCATTTAAAATACAAATAACCAACACGGACATTTGTTTATTTTTTAAGAAGAGATGTTATTTTTTTAAAGTAACTTGAAGCATATCTATATATACATACATATACGTTTTTGCAACTAAACATTTAAAAAATAAAATGTTTTAAATAAAAAATTGCCTAAGCTGTGTTTGTAAATAGCTCACATCATACGACTCGATCGCACAGCTTATTCCACTTGTTGCGCTGAGCGAACGAGCGAGTTAGTCGTATGTAAGTTTCTTTCAATCCTGGCAATAAGTGCTCTTTTGTGGCACTTTTACAAACGCTTGTTTAAATTTCTATTATTTTTTGTTTGTTTTTAACAATTTCTCTCTTACCCTCGCGCTTTTGCTTAAATTCTCAACATATTAAAGGTCAAACAAAGTCTTAACAATCCTTGTTTTCGTATTTAACCTGGGCGTATGAGCAACATTAATTTAAATTTAAAAAATGTGCATTACTCATACGTCTCGAAGTACTTCAGCTTTTTCGCTTAATCATTTTTCTTCGTACAGTAGCATTGCGTAATTTATAATCAAACCATCATGGAGAACAGAATCACAAATAAAATAAAATTAAATAAAGAGCGTTCTTTAGTTTGACTTTCAAATTGAGTCATAAAACTCCTCCAACACGCCTTGTTGCAAATTTGATTACAGAAAAAGTGAGCACTAAATTGTAAATGTACGACAAGAGCAGCAATTTGGCTTAATGAAAATGCAGCATGCGCTCTTTTTTCTTAATTAATGTATTCCTTTTTTTACGTTGAAAACGTTTAAATTTTAACGGTACACTTAAAACGTTTAAATCAAATTTTAAATGAAAATGCAAATGTGTTTGTTTGTGTGTATGTGGATGTGTGTGTATATGTAGATTCTCTGTCTGTCTATGTCTGCTGCTATGGCAGCTGCGATTTGTTTGTGTATTTTGCTATTGTTGTTGTTGTTGTTGTTGTTGCTAACTTGTTAATGACACTAAACACGGCGTAAGCACCTTTTTATTGAATACTAAAAGACGTCTTTGGTGCTGCAGCGCACATACACATACACACACACACGCAGTCAGACACGTATGTTTGTATGACAAGTAAATGTGTGCGTGCGTACGTGTATGTGTGTTAGACTTTTAAGTGTGTGCTTGAAGAACGCGCTTGTGTGTGTTTGAGTGTTGTTTGAGTGATGTTTGTATGCTGCTATCTGCGCGCACATGCTTCGCATATTTTTGTTCTTTTTCATTTTTCTTTTCTTCTTCTTCGTCTCTGTCATCATCTTCACCAGCAACGTCGCTGCCGTCGTCGTCGTCTTCAACCACACAAAAACGTTTGCGCACACAGCGAGCGTACGCGTTTCGCCTCTTAAGGTCGTCCATACATATTTATTATTCCTTTATATTTATCATCATTCGCACACACACACACACTCACATATATACGTACTTGTACACTGCGATTCAAACAAATAGCACCTTTTTTACATTTAAATTTTTTGTTTCATTCGATTTTTGATATTGCTTTCAGAATGTATACAAAAAATTAAAAATGAATAAGTATTAACCACCCTAATCTAATCGTTCTTATAATTTGATCAGTTCGTCTCAAGCAGAACATAAAACCTTTTACAAATTGTTGTCTAATGTCTCCAAAGGTTTCTAGGATATCGTTTAACAAGAGAATGTCAATATGCAAAAATTGTTTTTGACAAAGTCAAAAATTTAAAAAAATTTAATTGTCAAGCTATGCGCTCAAAGCGTCCACATCCTTCGTTGCACGACTGTCATGTATGCTCGTATTTGTCATGTCACGTTGATACGTTTCTCGCACTTTGCGTTGTCATTTTTTATTTTTTTTTTTGCTTGTCATTCATAACAGAACAGAATGGAAGAACATATTTTTGTTTTGTGCACTACTACTACTACTCAAATACAACAACAAAAACAACAAAAACAAAAGCAGTAGCGAGAAGTGCAATGAATCCTTTTTGTATTCGTGTCTTGTTTAGAAAAACAAATACAAAATAAGCACCCTGTGTCACAATATTGCATCATGTTGTTTAAATTGCGTGTGGCTGATGTTTCTTTTTTTTTCGTTATTTTCGTTTTCGGTTTGTTTGTTTGTTGTTTTTTATTTATTTTTTTTTGTTGCATTCATTCATTTAAATTGTTTGGTTGCGCTCTTGGCGTTTTCTGTTCTGTTTTGCTTCTGTCGGGTTTTGATAAGAGTTTATATATATGTATATATGTATGTTTATTTTTTATTTGTATTTTAGTTTGTATCTGTGTGCTCCCTTTTTATAGACATGTCATTTAAGTTCAAAGAACCTGTAGGTACTCTTTAGGTAGGCACTAGGCACCTATCTAAGTGCCTATGTAAAAAATCTACTTTGTTATGGGATTTGAAGTGGCGCCGTTGAGGGTTGCTTAAAAGTTCACTGAAATTTCAAGTGGCAGTTTTTAGGCAGCGCCAAGAACTGACAACGATGGGTGCTTTTTTTTCAAATATGATTAATCGTTATTTGGTCGGTTCGTTCTTCTTATTTTTTGTTTGATTATGGCAAAATTTACTGTTTCTGCTTTAATTTGTTTTTAAAATGAAAATTGTGAAAAATGTAAACATTTGAGGAAATTTATGATCATATTTTGTTTTTATTTGATTTAATGTGGTTGATAGAAACGATTCTCCATTAGAAAAATCAATTTAAAGATTCTTTCAACTTGTTGGGATTTGAAATATTAACCTTTGAACTACGAAAAGCATTATGTTACATAAAATACATAATGTTACTCATACATTCCAATGTGCGTTAAACTCTTTCAAGTTTTGTGGCTATAATAATCGAAACGTATGTGCAAAAGATATTCTCGTAAAAACTCTTGTCTATTTTGTATGTGCTCGTTAAAATACACAAAATTAGCAAACTTTAGTGTTAAAATTAACCCCAGTCTGTGGTCTTCAGTGCGTATGAGTGTCGTTTATTTTATTTCTAGTTTTAATAGTTTCTTTTTATATGTGCATTATCATAAAAATACATTTTGCAAATGTAGTACACTAAAATATTTTGCGACATTTTTTATCACATCAAAATTAGTCATCCGTGCGTATGAGTGATAAATATTTCCAAAGTTTCTTTAAATTGCTTTATCATTTCTAAACTAAAGTTAAGATTTTATTATTGTTAAAAATTTTAATTATTATTTCATTCACATTTAAAATGATTTAATAGCAACCGGACAAGTCAAGATGCTCCTTGAATTAAATGACACTCATACGTCCCGATGTCAAATCAAATATTTGACATTTTTTATTGACTAAAATCGTGAATTCACTCAATAAAGTTTGTTTGCATTACACCGAAAGTGAAATAGATCTAATAGAAGTGTTTTAAAAATGCACTTAACAAATGAACTGAAATTGTATATCGTAAATAATTTCTGTTTTAATAATATCTTTAATTAATTCGAATTTTCCTATTACACATTTCCCTTTTAAAGTGCTCTTATATTTCTTTGAACCTAAAATACGAGTCCCTCAGGCATTCACTGTTGCAATTAAAAATCAAATTGAACAATGTTGCCTTGAATTTTTCCTGAAAATACTTGAATAGTGGTTAATTTTGATTAAAGCTTTATCAATATTAAAACATAATATCAATAAAATAAAATGAAATAGTATTAAAACTGTTTAAAATTAAATATCACTCATACAGTCGCAGCTTGAACTTCAAAGAGCAAATATTAAAATATACAATATTTGAATTAGTAAATAATTGCAGTCTCAATTGCGGAAAACGAAAAAACAAAAAAACAAATTTATTTTTAATAAACAAAAAACAAGCGCTCACGCTCGAAAATCAACATCACTCATGTGGCATGTGGCATGTTGCACTAACCGCATAATTTATATAGAAAGGCTTAATTGGGTGCGATTGCGGAGCTGATCCTAATTGTTTTATGCTGCAATTAAATTTCAATTGAATTAAAATAATACTGGGAAATTATTGGCATACATTTTGGTCGCATTTAACTAACAAACAAACAAACAAACAAACATGCAAAAAAGCAGACAAACAAGAAATTATTTACAACATAATTACAGCAATTGCGAAAATAGCGGCGATAATATTTAAATGTTACGCCTACACAGAGTTGGGAAGTGCATTCCCCTCTTAATTGTTATTTGAAATTTAAACCATTAGACAATTTCTTTTTTAGCATTCATTTAAATTTTATTTAACAAATATTTCTTTAAAATTTTTGGATTCTTTTCTTTTTTCCAGGTACGCCCTATTGGATGGCGCCCGAGGTAGCGGCGGTCGAGCGCAAGGGTGGCTATAATCAATTATGTGATATATGGGCGTGCGGCATAACGGCAATTGGTAAGTGCACAAATTACTTGCTTTGGTTTTACAAAAAATATTTGATGTTTTTATTTTTGTATTCCCTTTTGTAATAATTGGTAATTTTTTTTTATATTATTTCTTACTAAACTAAAGTGCACAAATGCATTTTCTTACAAACAATTACTATTAAAGCATAAAATGGTTTTCTTAAGTTGAGTCCTTAACGATAGAGACATCAAAATACGATTTTTCTTAAACTACACTGTTTAATTAATTGTTCTCCATATAATTTGTTGTGTGGTCTTTGAAACACCTTGTTAAAAAAACTTAAACTTACTTCTTAGTGCCTCGCATACTTTGCAAGAATAGGCAGGCAATAAAAACCAAAAGTTATTGTGCTCTTAATGGGGTCATTTGCCACAAGCTTTCTTTAATCCATGCGTACGCGTGCGAGCTCCTGCTCACTCTCTCTACTAGTACATAGTGACATAGTATGAGAGTACGTTTGTGTGTGTGTGTGTGTGTGTCAGTATCTGTTTGCGCTGTATCTAAGGTGTTTGTAATTTATGTTTTCATGAATATATTTGCCAGGATTATAAAGGTTACTTGGTTTGGCAATTAATCTTTGCATACTTTTAAGGTTTGCTGCTTGACACAAAACTTGTTCGGCGGCTTTGGAAGTGCTTAGAGGCGTTTAGGCGCTGGGGATTGAATATTTAATTTAATGTTAATTTAAGCGCATAGCACACAAATTAATTAAACCACAAAGTAATGTTTTAACATTTGATATATTTATAAGATGAAAATACGAATAATTTTTTTATAAAAATTTTATTTAAAAAAAAAAATTATATCTTCAATGTATTTAAAGCTGAAAATTTGTATTTCCTTGCAGAACTCGCCGAACTGCAGCCGCCCATGTTCGATCTGCATCCGATGCGCGCCTTGTTCCTCATGTCGAAAAGCGGCTTTAAGCCGCCCACACTGACCAACAAAGAGAAATGGAGCCCCACATTTCACAATTTCATTAAAACCGCATTAACAAAAAATCCGAAAAAGCGTCCCACGGCCGAACGTCTGCTGCAGCATCCGTTCGTGCAGGGCGAGATGTCAGTGCGTGTGGCCAAGGAACTGCTCCAGAAATATTTAAGTCCGAATCAGCAGTTCTATTACTATTTGGACGGGGACGAAGAGGTGAGTTTTTCTTTCGAACGGTTGAGGTGAAATTTATGAGCCATCACGTGCAAAGATAAATGCGTACGCCAAAAGTTTTTACGCTCGTTGGTAGAAGATTTACAGCGTTGGCGATAGTCGCCATCGCTCGAATCAGCCAGTCAGCCCAGTCGCAAGCGAACGCATCGCAACGTAGCAAGGTGTTTGCTTGTAGATTACTGCGGATTTTTTCAGAGGCCGTTTTTCGTTGGTGGCGGCAGCGGTAACAAAAGTGGCGTCTATGCGGCGCCAATGTCAATGCCGTAGCCCCGACGTTTTCTTGTTTGTAGTTTTTTTTCGGAATCTTTGGTTTTGTGTTTGTTTGGAAACTGTTCTCAATTAGATTTATCGATTGGTAAACATTTACGATTTATGCGTATTTTACACAGCCGAAATATGTTTAAAATTGGCTAAAAATAGAAATAGCAAAAAAAAAAACATAAATAAAATAAAACGCTGATTTCGCTAAAAACACGGCGAAATTCGATGTCGGTGCCACGGGTCGTATGAGTGTTGTTTATTTAGTGAAATTGTTAAATTTGCACAGTTGACAGATGAAATAATTGAATGCAGCCAAGCGCAAATAAATGCAGCTTAAATGTTCGACTGATTGTGTTGCGGTCTTATTGGAATTTAATAAATTGAAACGGTTTTACTAAATTTGCTTGTCTAAAGCCAAAAGAAATTACGGAACAAATTAATTTATTTTCAATTTCAAATATTGTTAATCACCTTTAATATTTTATTTCGTCGCATCACTTTTAGTTGTTCTTTTAACATTGCATATTGCTCTCAATATTAAGTATATTACGTAATGTTAATTTAACTTTGAACATGTTTTTCTTGACATTACAATATCAATTTTTCAATAATAATGTAAAGCTAGCCAAAGTGATTCCTTTTGCCTTTACAAATTTGCTCGCGAAGAAAACAATTTTTCAAAGGTTCCTTTCCGCTTTAGGAGTGCTTAATTGTCATTAATTTTTTATAAAAGCTTGAATGCAGACAACAAAAATTTATTTCGAAATTTGTCCCGTCGTTTTTTTTTATTACATTTTGTCAGTTTTTGCTGAAATATATTTTTCGGTGCAACGGCACGTATGAGTGTCATTCATTTGTTTGCTTACTATATTTGGTTTTGATAACAAAAAGTAAAAATGATGAATTCACGTTGAAAGCGCAGCGCAAGGCCTGCGAAATAATTAAATGCAGCGACGCGTAAATGTGCAAAATTGTGGTTTTAATTTACAAACTCTGCCTGCCTTTGTGTGTGTGTGTGTGTGTGTGTGTGTGTGTGTGTGTGTGTGTGTGTGTGTGTGTGTGTGTGTGTGTGTGTGTGTGTGTGTGTGTGTGTGTATGTGTGTGTGTATGTGTGTGTGTGTGTGTGTGTGTGTGTGTGTGTGTGTGTGTGTGTGTGTGTGTGTGTGTGTATTTGACTCCGATGGCAAAGCAATTAGTACCAAAATATGTGATGGCCAGTTTTTTTCGGCGTGGTTTGCTGTGTGCGTTTTTTAAACAATTTGAATTTGTTTGTGGGAAATTAAGTTTACTTTTAATTCAAAGAATTCAAAAATACATTTTTTTAAATCAACAAAAATTTAACAGTAAGAAATACTTCAAATTTTAATTTAACAAAATCAGATTCATTAAAATTTAATTTATTTTGTGAATTTTTTTAAATTACGCAGAATGATTTTTTTCACCTCCATTTTACGTTTTGTATTTATTTCGCCCTTGCAGACTGTCGCCAGCGTACCGCAACGAATCGCGAGTAAAATGACATCAAGGTCAAATGGTATTTCGCCGCAGAACCACACATTAAAAACAGGTAAACTTCATTCAGCCAGCCAAGCCGTGCCAGCCTTTATGAATTCGCACAAATATTTCGGGCGCATTTTAAATATTCGCTTGCATTTCCATTTGACTAACTGTTTTGTTTGTATGTTCCTTCAACTGTCCTTGCGGTGTTGCTTCAGGAATGACAACAACAGCAACTACGAATAACTGGAACGAACGTTCTTCTAGTCCCGAAACGCTGCCCAGCGACATGTAAGTACCACTCTATACTCTACTTATGTCCTATAATTACCCGATCTAACTACTACAAACCTATTTATGTACTTGGCTTTGAATCAACTTTAACCCATTATGTACGCCTTAACGCCTAAAAGTATACCACATGCCAAAATGCCTTGAAAATTTCATGTGTTTCAGATTTGATTGTTCCTTTTTTTTTTAATTTACATATGAAAATGTTTTTATTTTAGATTTTAGTATTTAATATTTATTGGGAAATTCGTTGAAGAGATTTAAGAATTGAAATTGCATTTTATAGATTTTGATGAATTTAAATATGAAGTTATTTGTTGTTAAATTTATATTTTTAAAAGAGTTTCTCAGTAATTTTTATTAAGTTTTTATTTAATGACTCTTCAGACGCTTTCGTTAAAATTGAAATTGTTTAAACAAACAAAAGTTTTCGCGTTTTCGTTTTCGTTTTTATTTTGTTTTTACAATCTCATTTATGTATAATTTGTTTACACGCTTTTACATACACTTACATATACATCCATAACTGCCTACATACAAAAACAAACGCATACGTCCGCTCGCCAACCGCATACAACTACATGCATACATATCAACATACAAACATAAATTGGCTTTTAATAAATTATTAACGAGAGAATGAACAGTGTTGCCAACTCTCGTAAATTGAAGTGCATTTATTTTTCCACTTTTTGTTTTTCAATTTTTTCATTTTCATTTTTAGGTTTTTATACCCCACACGCACTTAATTTGATTTACTTATTTCCGTTTTTATTTCTTTTATTTGTATTTGTATTTGTTTCTTTTCTTTTTCTTTTCATTTATTCTAGTCCTTTGTTGAAACAGAAACACAAACTGAGCGGCACTTTAATTATGAACATGTCTTTAAGGTTAGGCTTTTAAATTAAACTTAAGACGCTTAAACAACTTTAAAATTAAAAATTTATTTTTAATTGGTTTTTTTTTCTGTTTTGTTGGCGCTTTTCCTTCCTTCGCCTTTAACATTTCCAGAACTTGTTGCCTGGTTTTCGTTCTTGTCGCGTGGTTTTCATGCTTCTTCGGTCTGCCGCCAAACTTTGTTTTATTTCCTGCCTTAGCCACTTCCGCTGCAAGAAATTTCGAAAATTCCACAACAAAATGAAGTTTTCCGCCTTTATCCAAATAAGCCGCAATTTGTGCCAATTTCGAACAAAAAAAGAAAATTTATAAATTTTAAGATACCACAAGAAAAATAGACGAAGACGCTTTGTTGTGTTGCGCCTGTTTGGCCTTTGCCGCCGTCCACTGTGCGAGTGGGCGAGTGTGTGTGTGTGTGTATGGAATGCGCTTTGCTTCCTTCTATTTTTCTTCTTCCATGATTTGCCTTTATTTTGTAGTATTTCGCTGCATTATTGTGTGATTTTTATATTTCTGAATACGAATTTTTGAATTTGCATTTGAATTAATTTTGTTGTTGTTGTATTCTTTATAATAATGCACGTCTCTTATTTATCTTCTGTGTATTATGATTACTAACATTTTCCTTTTGGCGTCACGTGCAGTTCCATTTAAACTGCAAATTCTTATTACGCTTGAGATAGTATCTAAGATTAGATTATTGTGATACAAAGTAATCATTTCGTTATTGAAATATGAAAATTATCATAGCAATCGTTTGATAGAAACAAAAACAACTTTATTATTTTATACTGAAGTTATAAACGCATTTGAAATGATTGATAAAATGGAATAATAAATTTCATTGGTTATGTTTTTAGAAAAAAAAAAACACTCGTACAGAACTTATTAAGTTTCATGAGGAAATCGCTTTGAATTCTTTAAAATAAAAGATTTCTGAGCGACTCATGGTCAAAAAGACATCTTCAGTCCTAAAAATCAAAGTTTTACGACAAGAAAACAAGTGGGAAAATATAATAACAAATAATTGTATAATAAATATTAATTTACGAATAAATTAGTATTTTTTAAATAAACCGATATTTAAAAAAAGCTGCAAACTCTTCAAGAGTACAACTTTTACCAAAAAGACTTTTCTATCAAATTTGAACTTGCCCTGAAGTTATTTTAACTTAAATTGCTTAACTCATTTAAGTTTGCTCACGCACACCTTTCATGAATCGTGTACAATAGCTACACAAGCTATTCGATTTTAGGAAGCAACAGTAAAGAGGAAGAAAGAAAGAAATAAATAATTACTCATACGCAACGTATCCCAAGTAATGCAGGGCGACATAAATCACACTCAATTTTATTTCATTTGATTTTATTTTAAAGAAGAACTTATAAACAATAAAAGCACAAATGCAATTACGTGAAGAAAAACGAAAATAGAATAGAAGAAGAAAAGTTGAAGTTTGTGTGTATTATTGTAAAAAAAGCTAAAAAAAAAACTACTTTAATTAATATTGTTTAAAACTTTTGTAATTTTTTACTAAGTAATTTAATTTTTATTTTAATCGACTTGAAAATAAGAACAAATTTATTCTCCTTCAGATTATTATCATTTTCTCATAACTTATTATAATTAAACTAATTCGAACTATGAAGAAAAAAACTTTAAATTTGTATTCAATTTATTTGAAAATCAAAATATCTTAAAATCGTTAATTTAAAGACAAAAACAAATAACTCAAATTATAACAATTATTTTTTTTTTTTATTTTTTAAAGGGAATTTTATTTATTCGCTTTTTTTCTGTGTTTTTGTGTGAAAAGTTTTCGATGCCAACTTCAATTCGAAAAGCAGATAAAATAAAAGTTGCACTCACACAGACAGACAGACAGACATACAGACAGACAGGGCAAATTTTCGAATTTAATTTAAAAGTAATTTGCGCAACGAAGGAAAACTTTCAAGTCTGCTTCTCTCATTTTCTTTTTTCTTATCATTTTTTTTGGTTGTTTATAAAATAAAAATAAAAGCTTTATGACGGCTTCCAAGAAAATTGTTTATGCCGAGACAAATTATTGTCTCCCAGTAAGTGTTAATGTGTATGTGTAGCTGTGTGTGTGTGTGTGTGTGTGCGTCTGCCTGTGTAAGTTGTGTGTGTGTGTGTGCACGTCGTCTGTCTGGCACCCACACATAAGAATATTTATGTCGACAAAATAAATAAAACGAAAAATAAAAAAATGGAGAAATGCATTTATAGAATTTGAGCATGTTTTATGCTTTTTCTTTCTTTTTCACACACACATACCCTCTCATGGGCAAACACACAGACAAACTAACATTTATCACAGACACAACTTAAGCTGTCAGTTTTTTCTCTCTCGTTATTGTTGGTTTTGTTGTAGATTTGACTTGCAACAGCTCTGTTGACAGAATGCGAGCGAGTGGGCGGGCGAGCGGTATGCAGCGGTGAAGTTGCAAGAAAAAGGCTAAACAAGAAAAATGCTCGCATACTCGTACACATTCGAGTGGTTTTGGGAATAATTCTATTTTAAATTAAATCACTATTCAATATTAAAAAATAATTTTGCAAAAAATCAAAGAACGATTTAATTGAAAAATAAAAGAATATTGATAAATAGAATCCAAAACCAGTCTAACACACATGCATATGGAATTTGTGTCTAGGCTTAGGAATCGCCACCATCTTTTTTCGTTTATAAAGCGCTTTGCTTTTCTTTATTGTTGTTGTGCTGTCGGCGTTACGGCTGCGCCGAGCTTTTTAGCTTTGCCTAGCTAAGCCACCCGCTTCGTACACATACAAACGCACACTCAAACACAAACACACTTCAAAGCCTATAAGGATATTTCGCCTATATTAGTTTTTGTTGTAGTTAGCCCGAGCGAAAGGTCTATGCGAGGCTTTAGGCGCGTCTATGTTTCATTTGGGAATTTTGTTAGTTGTGTGTGGCATAGCGCGGCGCGGCGCGGCACGGCGCGTGTTGTTGTTGAACTCGGGTCAGGTTAGGCCAGGTCATTGTCGCGAACTTTTCTCATCGAAAGCTGCTGCGATGGGTTTTTCGTCTTTTCTTTTCCATTCTCATTTGTGAAATCTATTTAAATAAATTAGCAAAATGTTGGTTTTGGCTTAAATGGAATTTAGCAAACCTTAGGAGCTTTCATTAAGCTTTTGACAAGGAAAATGTGCTGCTCTAATGGTCTGATACAATGTAATTTAAACATATGAATAAACTAACAATTTGAAGTTGAATTTAGAAAGGCTTTGGAGCTTTCGAAAAGTGTTACAAACAAAACTTAAGAATTAATAAGAAAACAAATTAACATACTTAAGTTCAACTTTTGCGTAGCTTCGAAATTTAATTTGATTAAATTGGAATTAAAAGAAATGTAAAGACCTTTAGAGCTTTGACTATTGAAACATTTAAAATGGGCAAGGTCTTTCTAAATCCGCAAAATATAATCTAAATTACCCAATTAACATTTTTAAGACAAAGCTTACTTTAGCAAGTCTTTGAAGCTTTTATAGTTTTCAAAGCTTTGACGCAGAACCACCGCCATTAAATTGCTTTTAGTTTTACAAATTGAAAAACATTAACTAGATGAAACTATTAAATTAGAAATGAACTCCTCCCTTCAAGCTTTGCGTTTTGTTTCAGTCGTTACCAGTTTTTAGCTCTTTATCAACTTTAAATATATTTAACACTTTCGTTCAATAAGCGTTACTTTTTTCCTACCTAAACTGTTGCTTTATTTAATTATTTTTTTAATTACAAACAAAAAACCAAATATTTTTTCTACATTTGTGTTATTTTGTAGGAGTCTCTTACAATATATTGATGAGGAGCTCAAGCTAAGGTAATTATTTTAAAATTAAACAAAAAATAAAATACCAAAACACTTAGTAACCTCCTTCACAAATCTATACCTAATCTTTATCGGCAGGGTACTCTCACCAGTTACCCTGAAAAATTTCCCATTTTGAAAAATATAATCGAAAATTTTAAATTTCAAATTCATCCCCAGTAGCGAATTTCACATCAATCATTGTAAAAATTTGTGCCCACCAACATGCGCCATTGTTTCAACAGCATTGCTCGTATATCGTATAGTACATACCGATCTACCTTCCACTCTGCCTTCTACCTTAGAGACTGGTCTACTAGTTCAAATCTATCATTTATTATTTCTCTCACACTATCATTCATTTATTGTATTTGGTTTTTTACTGATAATTTGTTTGTATTATTTGTTATTTGTTGTTATTGTATTTTATTATTTTTTGTTGTTGTTGCTTTTTGTAATATTGAGTAAGTAATCGAGTCGAGGGATGAGTTGTTATTTTGTAATTAAACACACATACGCGATGCTATTAAAATTTCCCGGTGAATTTTGTGTTTTGTTTTGTTTCATTTGGTTTTAGTTTATAATTTATGTATAAATTTGTTTTTGGTATGTATGTTTGCATGTATGTACGTGTTTATATTTCAAATTCTTAATTTACATTAATGTTGTTTATTTGTGGTAGTGCCTGCCTGCAACTGTATTAAGGATAAACAACTAGTTGCGTTTTCTTTACTGCCAACAAATGTTGCCATGGAAAATGTAACATTTGTTTTTTTTTGTTGCCTTCTTTAATTTACTTGTTTGTTTCACATTAATATGCATAAATTTGAAATTTTTTGAATTTACAAGGCAACATTGCAACTTTTAATTGGTTGACAGAGCAGAAAATGTAACATTGTTGCATTGTTGTAGTGTGACATTTTGAGCATAATATGCAAATAGTTGCGTTTACTTTAAAAAAGCAACAAAATTTGATCTCTGAACTTTTAAGATTTAAATGGAAAATTTTAAAGTCAGAAATAATTCAAAGAATTCGATTTGATGCGTTTGTTGGGAACATGGGGAAAAGATGCGGATTGGTTTAAACAGGCAAACTTGTTCGACTGATTTCGTTCTAACTATTATGAAGTAAACTTTTTTCTTTTCCTTAATTTTATTCAATTTGTTTGTAACTTAACCTTGATTTGTAAATTTGTAGTTTTTTGTTTGTATGTTTTGTTTTAATACTAGAAAAAGCATTTACTAACACATGTGCATCCCTAGCAAACACATACACACATTTTCTCATTACTCACACATACTTGTAGGATATTTTAATTGATTTAAAGAAGTGTCCGTCATAAAGACGCATCGTCATTTTTAACAGCAACTCGAAATGCAATTAGCAATAAAAACAGTTATGCAATGGCACAAACACACACACACACACACTTGCACTCTTTTAAGTTCTCTAATGTCTTTTCCCACATCGTCCTTACAGAGCCACTTTGCCATTAACCGATACCAAAGATTTACTTAGCACCGAATGTCACTGCGCACACGGCAGCAGTAGCAGCAGTGGCGGCGGCGGCGTCGGAAGTACCTCCAACAATGGCCACCATCATGGCAGCAACCTGAACAATGGCGCTGCTGCGTTGACATCTTCACTATCGACAAATGCAGTTTCCTCGTCTACGTCCTCGGTCCTCGCTTATGCAGCGCCTGCTACTTCGACAACAACCAATGGCGGCGGCAGTGGCGGTGGTTTTATGTCGCACATTGCTGCTGGCATTTCCAATTTACGAACTAGCGCTGTCGACGCAATCTCATCGAGCAGTCACCATCATCATCATCACCAGCACCACCAACAACAGCAACAACAACAACACAACAACGATAACAATTCCTCCACCTCTGCGACGTCATCTTTTGCACATTATTTGCGCCACGGCAGTAGCAATAATTCCCGCTCAACAACTGCTGGAGTCGCTGCCGTCACTACGTCATCTTCTTCGTTTTACACTTCCCCACCGTTTTCGTCGAACTCGCCATCGTCGGCGACAGCGGCTGTGTCCACTAATGGCAAGACGCCCACTTATAGTTTACACGATAATTCCTGTTCGGAGCTGCGCGGCGGAGATGTTGTCGGAGGCGGTGGCGGTGGTAGTGGTATGATCTACTCGCCCACATCGCCCTCTTTGTCTGCAGCTGGCGCTGCTGTCAACGCCATGATACATTCCTCGACTTCCGCCTCCGTCGTCTCCTCCTCTTACTCGTCGCCCACTTCGCATTTGTATAGCAATTTGTTGCGCAACAATGGCGCCGCCGCCAATTATTTAAATAGCAACACGGATATGGCGGATGATAGTATATCGATGTTGACTTCAACAACAACAACAACGCCGACTACCATACCCGCATCGCCACTTGCTGTCGCAGTGGCCGAAGAAGATGCTTCACCGACGACTCCGACGAACAGCAACAACAGCCACAATAACTGTGATTTTAGACATGAAAGTAATCAGGTTGGTGAACTCCAAATGTTTGTTGTTATCTTTCTTATTAGATGTGGATGTTTTGTGAAGAGACATAAAAACTATTTATTAATAATTTAAGTATTGCAAATAGTTGTAAACTATTTTTATCAACAGCTTTATTAAGTTGTGTATGAAATTAATTTCTTGTGGAGATTTCTGATGAAGGATTTTTGTCAATATATGGAACTCTAATGGAAGTATAATATTTTACTCGATATTTTAGATAGGATTACTTATATTTAGTATATTTCATTTTATTTAAGTATTGAATATTGATCTTATTTTTATTTTATAGAATGGCTTGGAGGACTCACCACGTCGTCATAGCTCGATGGACCAATTAATTGGTTTGCTCAATGAAATGGGTAAAACGTCAAGAACACGCAGCCTCAGCGACGGTGGCACACAAGACGACGATGAAGGTATTTGTAATAAAGTGTTGGAAGTCATAAACTCTTTTACTTAAATTTATTGTTTTTGTTTTGATGACTTTAGTCGAAAAAGAAGCGCAACCCGATCTGCTGAACAATACGCCGCCCGTGCCGCCCAAACGCTCGCATCGACGTCGTCATACACCGCCGCGTCCCATTTCGAATGGGCTGCCGCCCACGCCCAAAGTCCATATGGGCGCATGCTTTTCGAAAATTTTCAATGGTTGTCCGTTGCGCGTACATTGCACCGCCTCATGGATACATCCGGAGACGCGCGATCAACATTTGCTGATTGGCGCTGAGGAGGGCATCTTCAATTTGAACATGAACGAACTGCACGATGCGGCAATCGATCAGCTGTTTCCACGTCGTACCACCTGGCTGTATGTGATCAAGGATGTGCTGATGAGTTTGTCAGGTGCGCGTGCCGCTTAAATTTGTAATTTAAATTAATAAAAAAAAATTGTAATTCGAAATTTTGTCCATTTCAGGCAAGTCCTGCCAACTCTATCGCCACGATCTTATCGCGCTGCACTCAAAGCAAACGCATCGCTTTTCGCTGCACATGAACAAAATTCCCGAGCGTTTGGTGCCGCGTAAATTTGCACTCACCACCAAAGTTCCGGACACCAAAGGCTGCACACAGTGCTGTGTCACACGCAATCCCTACAACGGGTACAAGTATTTGTGCGGCGCCACGCCGAGCGGCATCTTTCTAATGCAGTGGTACGATCCTCTCAACAAATTTATGCTGCTCAAGCAGTGCGAGTGGCCGGCCACAAGCATTCTGGGCGGCGGTCATGGCTGTGTGCAGAACGGGCATACGCCCGTCTTTGAGATGATCATCACGCCCGAACTAGAATATCCGATTGTGTGTACGGGCGTACGAAAGGCGCTGAACGGTTGTCTCAAGCTGGAGCTGATCAACATGAATAGTGGTATTGATGCCGCTCTAATCGCAGGAATTGCTTACTTAAATTTGTTTCTGTTTTTTTTTTTTTGTTCATTTCGTGCACAGGCGCCAGTTGGTTTCACTCGGACGATTTGGAGTATGATGCCATGGCGACAATGGTGCCGCGTCGCGATCTGTTGAAAGTCGTCAAGGTGCATCAGGTGGAGAAGGACGCCATACTGGTCTGCTATGGCAATCTAATGCAAGTCGTCACGCTGCAGGGCAATCCGAAGCAGCACAAGAAAATGGTCTCACAGCTCAATTTCGATTTTAGCGTGGACAGCATCGGTAAGGCGTCGCATTAATTTGTCCACTTTCTTCATAAAATCGAGATCTTTTGTTATTTTTGCAGTTTGCCTACCGGACAGTGTTTTAGCATTCCACAAGCACGGCATGCAGGGCAAGTCGTTGCGCAACGGCGAAATAACGCAGGAAATTAAGGACATGAGTCGAACATATCGTTTGCTCGGCAGTGATAAGTGAGCGCCCACAAAATAAATTAATAATAATATTAAATCGCGACTAAATGAAATGTTCAAATTGCTTTTAACTTTACACACAGAGTCGTCGCGTTGGAGAGTCAACTGCTGCGCACAGGTTCGCTCGGCAGCGAAGAGGGCCACGACCTTTATATTTTAGCGGGACACGAGGCCAGTTACTAAAGCGCGACGCAGGCGTAGCCAAAACCAAACAAAGCAAAACCAACCTAGCAACCTACTTATACTTACTAACTCTTAGCACTTAAACACATTTAGCTATTAAACAGGAAAGAAATTGTTTACTAAATTAGTAATTCACGAAACAAACAACAACAACAACTACAGAAATGGCGTGTTAAATTCTATAGTTTATCAATTGTTTCCATTAAATAGAAAAATGCTTTTGTTGATTGAAAGTGAGTCTTACAAAATCGAGCAACAATAACAATTAAATTAGAACTAAATCGAAATTTCAACAGAAGATTGAAATTTAGATTTTAAATTTTAATCCGCTATAGAAATGACTTTTGAAATTAGTTTTTAAATAAAAATTGCAAATTGATTATGCAGAATTTAAAATTATTTTATAATTAAAATATTATTTTCACCGAAAGATTGAAAATGTTGAAATGATTAACTTTAGTCGGAATTCAATTAAAGTTTTAACTTGAAACATGATTTGCTTGTTTAAATTGAATCCGATTTTTAAATGATGTGAATTATTTTAAAATTGCAATTAAATGCATTATTCAATTGTTTCACTAGTTGAAATGTTTATTCTTAATTCATTTTGTAAAACGAAATTTATAAATGACTTTCGCAACTTTTGATTGATTTTTCAATGATATTCGGCAATTGATATAATAATATTTCATGTTGTTGTGAAAGTCATTTTGAGAATTTAGTTGATTTTTCAATTAAAACGTAATAATCGACACCTTTGTTAAAATTTGCAATTTAGAACTTAAAACTAAAATTTAGTTTGAAATATATCTGTAAATTATATTTTAAGTTGAGTAATGATTGACTACTTAACAAGTTAGTTTAAAATTTCAATTGAACTTTGAAATCTGTTTGAATTTTCACTTTATTAAATTGAAATGTACACTTAAAATTTGTCAAATAGTCAAATGCCGGCAACTATTCATAAATGAGTGAAATATTCTCTTCTATTTAGTTTAGTATTAACAATTTTCATTTTACACGCGAAGCACTGCACCCAAATGAAATTTAGCAAACCTAGAACAACTTTTGTTTCTTTTAGCTTCGATTTTATTTCAAACCAGAATTATTGATTGTGTCGGTTTGAAATTTTAGTTTTAGTATTTCTTTCTAGTAAGTAATGCCTGAGCGTAATTGAGTTCGTATGAGGAGAACCGAAAGTAGCGTAGCGCAAAGGCGTAAAAGTGACGTTTGACTAATTAAAACTGAACAAAAAAAGAAAAACGAACATTTTTTAGATTCTTCAAGTAGTCACTTAAAAAAGATTTAGCAACAAAAGCAAATACGCAATTGTAATTAAATAATTAAATTTAACACACACACACACACACAAACAGAATAAAAGAAACCTAAAAAATTAAATTTAAATTATTTGGCAATTATTATCGCAAGTATTCAGAGTTTATTGAAAATGAAAGGAGGAGAGGAGCAAAGTGCGAAGAAGAAAAAACTGTGCAGAAAAGTCTATTTTTAATATTAGCCCTTAATTAGCGAAGAAGAGGAAGAGGAAGAGAAAAAGATAAACACTATTTAGTATTATTAACAAATTTTGAACTTAATACTAATTGAAAATAGTTTGTAAGAAAGAAGCTCCCAATTAACATTGTACGTACTAACTAACTTATTCAGAGTTTAGCCACTTGTGTACATTTTTGAAACTACATACATACACACATACATACATAAATACATGCATACATACATATATACAAAATGAATAAAACCGAAAGAAACTAAAATAACAAAAACAAAAACAACAAAAATGTAGATTTATCAACAAACAAAGAAACAAACAAACAAACAAAAAAGTTACTGAACGCAACGCAATTAAATCACTTAAAATTTAAGTGCAATATTAGTAACGCCAACAACAACAACAACAACAAGTAAAGAAAATAAAAAAATAATTTAAATTTAAATTTCCAGTTAAACAATTTTAAAAATGCATTCGATCCAGTGAAGCGGAAAGGTGTGCGCGAGGGGAAACGGGTCAAACGGGCGAAAACTTCAATAATTGTTTTTTTTTTCTTTTAGTTGAAATTCAATAAATTCAAATAATTTCAAATTTTTTTGTGCAATTTCGAATTTGGAAATAATTTAAAAATATTGAAATATTTTTGTTTTTTGTTTAAAAGTAATTTGAGTTTACAGTTTAGTTTTTAATAAAACTAAACTAAATTTTATATTTTGAAATACTGAATTAATTTTTAAATAAAATTTTTAATCAAAATTCGATTACAATTTCGATTGTTTTAAAAAATTTTTCTAATGTTTTTAAATTTGAATTAATTCATTAATTGAATGAAATTATTTTTGAAATTTATATTCCAAAAACAAATAATTTTTTTTTTAATTTCAGATAGATTTTTTAATTACGCTTGAAAAATGAAAGTTTCAATTAATATTGAAATTAAATTTAAATCGTAATTTGATTTGATTTCGAATTGTGAAGTTAAAATACATTTATTTTTACAAAATATTATCAATTCGAATTTTACACTTTAATCGGATTTTAGAGGCGAAAATCGATTTTTTTTTAATTAAATTTCAGTTGAAATTCAAATTGAATTCCGTTAATTAACTAAAATTCGTAGTTTGGAATTGAATTTTTTATTGGGAATACTTACATTGGGAATACTTAGTACTTATCAAAATTTAAAAGAAAAAGTTCACGACTCGAGCAAAAAAAAACGAAATAAAAATTAAAGGCAAGGGAAACAAAATTTGAAAAAGTATGGGAAAATCCATCAGTAGCCAAAAATCCCCACAAACACACTCGCACACACGCATACACGTGCATTTTGAGAAGTTCTTAAAAAGCAAACGAGAGGAGAAGAAGAACAAGCAGAAATGAGAAAAAATTCAAATAATCGGTTTTGCGTTGGGAATCATTTCGGGAGTTTGACCAGCGAGAGAGAAATTTTACAGTTCTAAAAACTATTAAGAAAACAACAACAACAACAAACAAACAAACAAAAACTACAAAGTAAAAACTTAGTTTAACGGTGTAAATTTAGCGTATCTAGGCACGTTTGAAAATGTTTGAAAGTATTCGCGAAAAAATGTGAAATTGATAGAAATTAATTTAATTTAAATTAACTTAATATTAAATTAAAAAAGTATATAACGGCAGTTTGTATGCTGCATAAAAAAAAGTAAATTAGAAACACGAAAAAAGATGAAATTGCAAAAATTACAAATAACAAAAATACGAAAATGTTGAATTAATTATCTAAAAAAACAAAAGATCAAAAAACTAAATTTAAACGGAATGGATGAAAAGAAATAAAGAAGAAGAATGTAAGATATAAAACGAAAATCGTGAATACTTTATTTGACAGTTGATTGGTTCGCCCAAATTCATGTTCTGATATCCTGTTGGCGCAGTGGGAGGAAAAATGCGTCTCCAATTTTTTCTTAAAGATTTTTATATTTTGTTTACTATTGAAGATGGTCACCCTAAAGAGGTAATATTTTCATGTTTCTGCTTTGCCTTAATTTTTCCCAAGAGACAAGTGGTATACGAAATTGATTAGGCTTTAACCCTGCAATATTAACCCTCATCATTTTACTGTATTATCACTTTTATGAAGAAATTGCAAAAAAAATTCTCATATCTTCAAAAGTTTTTGAAATAACTCAAAAAACAATTGTGAGGCCTTGGAGTACTTTTCAATATCTTCTATGTGACAATTCATTTGTTGGAATCCGTTTCTCTGTTCTTGAGTTTTATCCCTTACAATGCCCAACTTCAAGAATAATTCCTCCGGAGTAAAAACGCCAAACGTTTTTTGGAATCTTATTTTATTCTTAAGTTGGTTAGTATCAGCGTTGGCAAGGGTTTCTTTATCGGACAAGAAACATCCATCCAGCGATTTGCAGTGGGTTCCCTCAAATAGTTATTTTGTAGTGCACACGACGTATATCAGCTCTTCAACTTAGCTTTAGAGACGTACGCGAACGCGGGTGTGTGCCTTGGCTTAACTAAATTTCTTGGCAGCACTATTCAGAATAATTGAACGAACTTGGCAGCACTAAACTTTTTGACATTTTCGGACGGATTTGTTGTTTCTTTTTTAATCTGTCAGTGGCCGAGTCGCTCGCTCTTATTTGAGTTTATTTTGAATTTAAATTCCCATCGGTGTGGTTGATTTCGCGGTGGTGCAAAAAGTAATTATTTTTATTTAAATTTTGTCTTCAAAATATTTGCAAGAATTCTTGTTGTTTCGAGTGAAGCACTCGTGTCGGCTCGTTCGCACTTGTGCTCTTTAACGGGAAACACACAAATTTACGGTGCTGCTCTGGCACAAAACGAAGTGTTATGTTTGTGCAAAGTGACAAAACATGAAATAAGAAAAAATACTAAAAATCAAACTTGCAGGGAAAAAATTGTCAATATTTCAATATATTTTCGAAGAAAATGATTATAAATTGCGCATTTTGTGTTTTCATGGTTTTAAATCTGCGCCACTGGGCGGCAACTTGGCCACACAGGTTGCTAATTATTGCGATTGAATAAAAAAAAAATTCGCAGAGTTAGTGTTTTTATCGTGCAAAAAAGTGACGTCATAATAACTTGTCTACCAACATTCGTCATCGAGACGACCGACCGACCGACCGACGTTAGTTAGTTTTTTTTGCTTTATGTGAGAATTCTTATTTGTGTTTGTTTGTTATATGTGGAAAGTGCGAAAATTATGGTTAAAAATGCAGAAAATGTGAATAGATAATAAATAAAAACAAAGTGAAATACATGCAACAAAAACAAACGAATTCTGCACATACATACGAAATAAATTTGCAAACCATCTTAAAAAAGCGAAGAAGTGAAAAACAAGCAAAGGTCATCACAAAAGAACAAACAAAAAAACAACAAAATACTACAAATACAAAAATAGTAAAAGCAGACAACAAGAGCAAGCAGGATTAGAGTTTCTCCTTAAAACATTTTTCGAGTATTCGGTTCTTTCACAACTCAAAATTATAAATTTTTGCATTCAATCGTTTTGTTCTGGGCAATGTTAAATTAAATATAAATTTAAAGTATATAAAAAATATATTTATATATGTGTATATATCAACCGGTATTGGTAGCTGAAATGAAAATAAAAATGTGTTTTGTATAAAATTAGGTTATGTACAAGAAATGTTTGAAGACTCCATTTTATATAAAAATAAAGTAACCACTTAGTTGATTAAATTTTATTTTACGATATAGAATTGATCACGGTCTCATTTGGTATATCATAATTTGAATAATCTTAAAAAGCAGTTCTCATTTCTCAGTGGTTATTCGGTACTGAGAAAAAAATAAGTACCTTAGATTATTGCATTCAAGATAAAAAAAAATATTTTTTTTTAAGTTTCAGTAGGTAACCATTTGATTTTCGGTTAAAATTACTTATCAAAAAACTTGCTTATGTCATTTTGCGTCTTAGTCGAAGTGACGTTGATCACTTAGATCCGGATCACCCAGAGCATTCGCACGGCAAGCACACAACAATGTGGCTCAAGTAAAAGACTAAAAAAAGACAAATAAGAAACAATTAAAATTAACAACAGCTGTTGTCGGAAACAATAAGCAACAACAACCAACAAAAAGAACAGACAAAGACGACACAAAATATTAAAAAAAAGGCAAATTAAAACGACAAAATCTGTGTTAACAAACAACTCAAGCGCGTCTTCAAAACGACCCGAAGCAAGCCCACCTTCAGTGTTTGCACACAAAAGAAAAAATAGTAAAAGATAAAGAAAAGATTGTGCGAAAATTATAAAAAGCAAAATAGTCGATACGTCGGATTGGTACAGAACAAGCGCAGCGCCTCTGAAGAACCGCAGTCTTTAATTTTACCATCAGTGTGTATGTGTGTGTGCATGTATAAAGATGGATAATTAACCAACACAGACACATGAAACGAAACCCGATTCTACTAAAATATAAATACTCTAATCCAAATAACATAAGTTGGCCAAAAGAGAGCTTGTGTCGCCTGGAGGCTACACAAACATTAGCCACACTTTCATCGAAATCTACCTGGATCCTCTCGTTTGACTGTCGTGTTCACTGCAGATTACGCTCTCGCTTAAATATCTTTTGAATTTGCACTTGTTCTTCATCGAGCTCCTTTGTTGTCTCCTTTGTTGACTGACTCCCTTGTTGGCTCTTGTAGGCAGCAGCCTTCAGCATCTGCTCTCGACATAGCAGTAGAAGCACCTGCAGCGGAGGCCGTAAAAAATGGGCAGTGTCTGGAAGCGTCTGCAACGCGTCAATAAACGCGCGGCAAAATTTCAATTTACCGCTTCGTATCATGAGCTGCGCTTGGAGACCACCGCCAAATGGTAAGTTAGAGTATTAAAAATACTTTCTAAAATTTGTATTCTACTTATTTTAAACGTTGATAAACATTTAGCAAAAAATTTAACTCAAATCAAAAAGGTTTTAAAAAAGTGTTTTGATTATTTTGAGGGTGGGCTAATATAGAACCAAAGCCATCAGACCGTGAGGCCATTGGAAATCTGCTTAACGTTATCGTAGAGATCATTTATTGATCGTTTTTATTTATCATGTAATTATTTTTTTTAAAGTTTTTTCTTGTTACTTAAAAAATTTTAATTTTATAACTTACCGTTTTTTAAGTTTTTTATAATATATTTAAATAATTTCCAAAGGTATAATTTTACTCATACTGATTAATATTTAAAACAACAACGAGAGTAGAATGCATATCGATCGAATATGCCCAGAGCTAGATCTAAAGCTGAGCAGTTTAGTTTAGAGTTAAAATTTAATGATCAGTTGCCATCTTACAGTTCAGATTGTTGACCTGCAAGATTACTTGTGTACCTAACTGACTGATGATTAAACGCTCCATATTGAGCGTTAGCACTTGCTCAGCAGGTTTTTCAATTAGTTTTAACTGCGTGTTTATTTCTATTTTTATTCTTTCGATCTAACTCATTTTTCAAAACAAAAAATTGCCGCGAGCTTGTCTTCACGAAGGTTCTTCATCGGTTGATTCTGAATTGTATTCATGAAGTGTTTTTTGTTTTTATTTTATAGAATAGATTTTTGTTGATTGTTTTTATTGAGTACCAAAGTAGCTTCTTTCAGTTTTGTGCCGTCACAAGTTTTTTTTACATTTTTTTAATTGTTTTTTAGCGTGGATTCTTGCACAGCGTCTTTATTTTGATGAATTTAGTCGCATACGCATATCAGTACAATTTTATGCGACGCTGATATTTTTTTCCTAAACTTGCATTTTCTAGTTTTTTATGCTACTGATAATTTTTTTATGTTTTGTTTGTTTTTTCTTTGTTGTGTCGCAGGCATAAACTTGTATTAACGCATCATATATATTTTATTTTAATCTACAACTGGTTTCCTGCTTTTTTTTTATAAAATGAAAAAAGAAAAACCCATTGAAAGTGCTTTTTATCGCACTGCGTGGAAGTAAAGAATGTCAAAGACTTCGGCTTCTCTTTGCTTTTATTTAACTTGCTCAAATAAATTATTTAAATGGCGAAAATGGCGCACATTAATAAAGAAATAAATATTTTGTGTAATTTTTAGTTTGGTTCTTTTTTAAGCTATTTTATTAATTCAATTAAGTGTAAATTAAATTGATTATTCTTCATTTTATGGATTAATGAGATAAGCAAGAGTCGTTTGTTCGATTTACTCATCCAAAACAAAAACTCAAGCAAAATAGTTAAACGCCCACGCTGCCAACTGAGTCTCTAAATTCTCTTAATTGAAAACACTCAGCAAAGCTCCAAAATATTCTTTTAAACACTTTAAGCTGCTTACACTACACGCACACGAACAGAGGAAAGGTGTCGCCCGTTTGGCATTCGAGATGGGCGAAATATTTGAGTGTCCATTATGAATTATGTTAATTTTTGATGATGATAAATTGGACTAAAAACTATTGGCAACCTAGTTATATAGTTTGGTATTTATCATAATTGAAGTAGTGTTTCACGATTAATAGAATGTACTTATACACGTTTGTGCGAATAATGAGTATTTGTAAATGTTTAAAATAGTTAATAAAAGCAATTAATTGAAAAAAATTTAAATGATAAATATTTATTTGTATTAAGAGTATAAAATTTATTTGAGAAATAATTTTAAATATATTTAGCAAAACACGTTAAAATACACCTCCTCAATAAAAATGTAAAGCCCTAAAGCCAATAGAGAGGAGATAAAATAATTCATTTCATAAGGAACAATTGGAAATTAGAACACCTAAAATAAGTTCTTTGAAAATATGTTTAAGAAACAATAACCAGATTCATTTCTAAAAACAATTTAAAAATACAAAATTAAGTTTAATAAAAAATATTTTAATACTTTGGTCACTTATTGATTTGCACGTTTTGTATTTTAATTATAATGAACTAATTTGGTAATGACAGAAAAGGTTAAACGGTGCAAAGTGTCATTGCAAATGGCTTTGTTTAATTTTTCTATGCAGATTCTACCTTCTGATTTTGTTTAAAATGTTCTTTACGTCTTACTTTTGTTATCTTAGAAATGTGCAAAACACAAACGACAAATAAAAATATTTTTTACTTGACTTTAGTTATGAAAATCAAATCGGTAAATTAACACGCCGCTTCTAGGCTAAGATAACCGCTTTTGCGGTTATCATGCGCCATTTCTAGTCGTCCATAAGCCTCCGCTCGACCGGCCCCCTCGTCAATTATTTTTAACCGCTTCGCCGTTGCATTGGGCTGCGAATCCGATTCAGTATCAGAATCAGAGCAAACCCCGACCGCATAAATTTATGTATTTGCTAATAATTGCAAATATTCGTTCTTTTGTTTTGTTTTGTTTTTTCGCGCTTTGCAATTATTGCCAGCATTTATCACTTGTATCTCAATAACTGTCGGTATCTATCTAACGATCTATCTGTACGTGTATGCCAGTCGCTCGCTACTTATCTGTGTATCTTTGCGCTTCACGCTAAAATAAATTGCAAATGTTTTTCATTTTCAAAGTGTTTTTTCCTTGGTACGTTTTTGGATCTTTTTGTTTATAACGCAATTTGTTGTTAATGAGTTGCAGCATTTGTTGTTATAGTTGTTTATATTTGCCACAAGCAGCAGCTATCTGAACTCTGTCTGATGTGCTCGTATCTGCAGGAACATGTATCTCAATTGATTTTTCTGTTCGTTCTTGTTGTTTGTATTTCAATATTAGTGCAAAATGTTTTGAGCTTAACTTTTGCACTGTCAGTCAGTTGCGAGGTTTTCAATATTATGTATTTCTCTGTATGCTGTCTTTTTTTTTGTATCATTTTTTTTAATTGCATGTATGTATTTATGTATTTTGTAATTGAGTTTTGCACGGTTTAATGCGGTTTTTCGCGGAAAACTGGGTTAAAGCGTATTTTGTGTTTAAATATTAAAATTGATGCTGCATGTTGGTAGTTCAAGTAATGACGGTAACCACATTAGTTTATATTGTCATTAAAGAAAAGCATTAAATTATCTTAAAAAAAAGATCATCTTTAAAATAATGTTGCTTAAAAGTTTCATTTTTAATTGTTTTGTAAGTTGGTAGAAAAAAGTTTTAAATTATTATTGATTCAAATTAGTATATCGGGAAATTACCCATACATAAAATATTCTTGGCAATAAGAAACAACTTAGCAGCCCCGTAGTCATAATCTTATGATATTTAAAACTCTCTTTTAGTACTCAAAATATATTCGAAATAGCAGTGGCAATCTTAAAAACATTTATAAAAGACTTTGTTTTCTGAAATACCTCAAAATAAACCAAAAAGTGCGGCGCAAAAGTTGTTCCGCCTTGCAAATATTTTTGCATGCGTTCTTTTACAAATTAAAGCTCATTCTCTATATAAAATTTAGAAAACTGCTAAAAATAATTTTGTTTTGCTATTGAACATTTCAAAGCGAATCTTTTTTGTATTTGTATTTCTTAATTTTTTTTTGTTTAATTATATTTTCCGCAACTGCACATTTTGGCATTTCCCACTTTGGCATTGAACGTTTTGCGCGGGAAAGAGGTAAACTCGAAGAAATAAAGAAAGAAATAAAAAAATAGAATCGAACGAGTGCTTTTAAGAAATTAGCACGTGAGTGTCGTTCGAATCTTGTGGAAAGCAGACTTGGCACTGCTCTTGTATTTTTAAGATACATATTTATTTTTGCTTGTGCGACTGACTTCAGGGTGACAAATGACTTGTTTTCTTTTCATTATATCATTATATCATCTTTTGGATTTTGTCGTGTTTTTGTTGTTTTTCTCTCATGTTTCTTTCGATTGTAAATATCAACAAGAATTTGTTAATAAACTATAACGATTTCGTATCCAGCGGTCAGTTCGAAACAGTTGATGTCATGAGGTTTTTTTTGTAGATATTTATTACATACACGCGCTTTGTTTATTTGAATGTTTGGCAACCACGCATTTCGACTGATGATTCGCTTTTTTTATATTCACAAATATGACTTAACGTATTTTTATTTTATTTTTGTCACACTATTTTTTTTTCACCCCAAAAAAGTGAGGCTTTTGTTAAGTATTATTTTGACGTCAGCTTTTTAAATTTACAAAAAATATTAAACAAACAAGCAAATAATTGAAATTATTTGCTTACTGATATGCTGACGGTTGAACTTTTGCACATGTCTGCCATGGGGCCATTTTCATCAGTATCAGTACGCCTCAAGAATAAAGAGAAGCAATATGTAAAAAACGATCCTAATTTGTTGCCACATTATGGAAATTCTTCCTTCCTTCCTGGATTTATTTTTACAAGCTCTTCTCACTCTCTTCTCGTTCGCTTTTCCTGCGATTAAATTTCCATTGTTACGTTTCTTAAAACGTTGGTTATGCGCCCTTTCTCTTAGGGGGACACTATCCCATTTAAGTATGCTTTATTCTGTTTTTGTTGTTGTTGTTGTAAAATATGCTGAGGATATTTTGTGAAAAATGATGTCACAACGTTGCGTTAGTGTCATTTACTGCGGGCTTTTAGCGCATAATGCGGTCAGTGACATCTCTCCTTAGCTGAAGTAAATCGTATGTTTGAGTGCCGACTTACGTGCCCCTATGCTGGGGAAAATTTATACTCGCTTGTGGTATTGCAAAATTGTAAGGCCTAGGGATAGCTGGTATACAAAAGGACTACACGAGCGTAACAGAACGTACACAACTGAAGTAAAAATAAAGTAAATTTAGCGTAACGTTAAACAACTCATGTGTGACTTGTGTTTTTGGACGTATTTGATTAATTTTAGTGTGAAATTAGTTTGAGTAACTTTTAAGTTGTTATTTAATTCTTAAGTTTAATTAAAAAAACACTATAAATTTCCCTTATATAAATATGTAATTATACTTAAAATCAAATGAAGTTCGGTTATTAAATTTATACGAAAGAAAATGGCAGACATAAGCGAAAAAATCCTTCCATACAAATTCCGTGCTTTAAAAGGGAAAATCTAATTGCTTGTCTTTGCTGCCCACAAAACTGGCACGTTTATCAACACTTTTCCTTGTTCCACCCGCGCGCGCGCCTATATCAACACCATTAACCACGCGCGCGCGCTAAACTTTTCATTTTGCCTTTGCCTTTAATGCTTTAGGTCGACACCGACGCAAAGCAACAAACTCCAGATGGCGTCGCCAGTCGAGACACTTGAAATGCGACTAAGAGTTATCTTGCAATGGCCCAGTAATGGAGGAGATGGTGGTAGTTGGTGGTGGAGCAGTAGGAGGCACATAATGTGGAGAAGAAATTTTCCAGCAATTTGCTGCACTCAATGAGTAGTAAGCAGTAATTGATGCAGACGACGACAACGTCGTCAACTTGTCTCTTGCATCACCTTTTGTGCTCACTGAGATTGCTTAGGGAAATTTTCATTGGATGCGCAGAGTATCTAATGAATGATTTGTCTATTTAATATTATATATAGTACTAGCGAATGCCCGGTATGCGTTGCAATGCCACTTAAAAAAAATGGTAGCAGAACTTCCCGGTACTTCTCGGTACTTCCCGGTACTTCCGTTAGTAACGGAACTTCCCGGTACTCCCGTTAGTTAGCGGAACTTTTCGGTATTCACCGTTGTAGCGATTCTGAGTTATGGCTGTGAAATTATCGGCATACAAACTTAGAAACAAAATCCCAAATTTTTAGGAGCAATATTAGCAATGTCATCGTATATTTTTACTTAATTAAATAAATTGAGGGCGTAATAAGTGGGCGTGGCAAATTTTGTATTTCCTGTTATTCTTCCCGGTGCATCCCGTTACATGTTTTCTATATAGCACAATAAGTTTCTGAGCAAAGGTGTTAGGCGTAAAAATGATCCACCCTTTTTTTGAAAGTGGGCGTTAAATTGATCCAACCACGACCATTTTTAGGGAAGTTATCGACAGTGCCAATACAAACTCAGATACCAAATTTCAGATTTTTAGGAGCAATATTAGCCACTTTAACTTAGTTTTACAAGTTGTGGGCGTAATAGGTGGGCGTGGCAAAATTTTCTTTGCCCTAAACCTACGTTGGCATGAGCACAGCAACTCCCTAAAATTTCATCAAAATCGGATGAATGGTTTAGACGCCCATTTGGTACAAAGAAAGAAAGATAGAAGAATTCATTTTTATATATATAGATAGAAGATTTTTTTCTTCGTTTTCGAACAAGTGTGAAGGTGTCTGTGCTCTGTGCAGCCTTTTCTTTGCTTTAATTTATTATGTCTGGTTGAATGGGAATTTATTACTGTGCGATTTATTCTAGTGGCTAGGATAAGTGAAATTTTGTAAAATTTTTAGGTGCGCAACAGAAATTAGTAAAATAATAATTTCATGTAAGAGGAAATTAATTTTTCCATTTAGGAACATTTTCTTAATAATCCGTAAATTTTGTTTGTTAGCTTATATCCATTAAACGATATTTAACAAAATCGTTTCTACTAATTTATTTTTATTTTTATAAAAATGCTTCTTATTGTTTTTTATGTTCAATTCATTTTAATTATTTTGTGTTAAATGTGGACAATTTTCAATAAAATTAAATTAGACAGATATTATTTTCATGTATTGAAAGAATAATCGTTTTATTAATATCAAAAATCAATAAATTGCATAATACGAAAAGGGGAAGGGGTAATATCAATTGTAACTAACAACAACCGCATTTTGTTGCCGTATTTTTTGTGTGGTTATCTTACCAATACAGCAACTACAAACGTCTGTCTGTGCCATACTGCGTCACAAATGTGCACGAAATGCGTTTTTTATTTTTGTTTACAAAAAAAAAAAAAAAAAAAAACAAGAAAACAACTACAATAAAATCTAAGTATATAAAATTACCACAATTAAATTCGCTTAGTCGAAGGCGCAAAGTCCATGAAGCATGAAAATCAACATTTTGTTGTATTTTGTTGTTGAATTGGGGGTGAATTATAATATATATTATAATCAAACTGACAACTGAACTAAGTTAAGTTTGATTTGATAACTAAACTTTGGCTTGAATGTTTGAATATTTCAAAAATATAACAACTGCAAAGAAGTCGTAATTTTGGGTATTTCCTAAAACTGCATTTGTTCGATTATTTAGAAATATTTTAATTGCGATTGGTACACTATAATACTTAAATTAAGAATGGATGAACTAATTTCCCTTTTTGTAGAAATATAATTAAATGCATTTTTAATTTGTTACATAATAAAAAACTATACTAAGTATTTAAATTAAAAAATGGGAAACATATTTATTTCTGTACTCTAATAAAAAATCATCTCTATTTGTTTTTTATTTAAAGCAATTGAACATTTTTTTTAGTTTAATCCCTGTTTAATTTCTATTATCGACCATCCATAACTTCCCGACGACAAAGTTTACTCAGCCATTAAAATAAATGTGCCACCTTTGACATTGTGGCCATTAAGCGTAGCCACAGTTGGTTATTTTACTCGCTCTCGCTCCTCCCCTCCCGCCACCTTATTTCTCACCATGCTCACGGTCAGCATTAACAAAATTACATTTTGAAAATTATACGCCGGTTGTTTTTGAAAGACTAAAAACCGTCCGTACCGTAAGTAGTTACCCCCCTCTTAGGAAACAACAAAGTCCGCCGACCGCCAAACAAGGGAAACAACCCTTAAAAAATATCCCCACTTACTCGTCTACCAGCAAAAAGATAACATTTAACCAAGCACAAACAGTTGTTAGCTCACATAGCTACTAAATTGGGTTCTCTGCAGCGGGGAAAGAGGGTTTATGTAAAGTTTTGTTTGTATTGTGAGGCCATTTGGGAAATTTTCAAATGTCAATAACATTAGAACGAGCGTTTGCTGGTTGGTAACTTGCTCGTTGAAACGTAGAAAATCCTCATAATATCCTTGAGCGCGCAACATTTTGAAATTATCTAAAGTTTTTGTAAAGCAAAAGGACAAAGAAACGGAGAAGCATATTTTTTGTGACTTGCGTGGCTGATATCGATTGAAGTTATTTTGTTGTTTTGCCGCACTCGTCTCAGTTGTTTTTCTCTCCAATCGTATTTGATATATTGTTTGTGAACGTGTCCTTAAGCAGCTACAGACATACACACATTTTTATGTACTTAGACTACATGGTATACATATAAATATGTATTTTTCTTCTACGTAAAGAAAACTTTCCAGTATCTTTTGTGACTGTTATCAAATGGTACTAAAAAAACTTGAACTCTGTTTATTTGTGAATTATTTGGTTATGGAAAATATGAAAATACTCGAATGTATTCAACATTTTCAGGGTCAACTGAAAGTTGAAAAAATAGCAAGCAAACGAAAAAAAGGCAAACCGTGAATCGGTATAAAAAGTCTTACTTGTGGGTGAAGTCGTTTTGCTTTTGCCCAGTAAAAACAGTCAAAAGTCCCTTGCTGTGTTTTTTCTTTTGAGATTTACCATTTCTTATCTAATTGAATATTTCTGTTCTTGCTTTAAAAGTGGAATTATATTTTCAATTAAATACGATACGTTTAAAAATTATACTTACGCGTATACAAATTGTCTACAGTTTTCCCCTCTATTTAACATTGAATTTATTTACATAGAGATTATGCGCGGCGTTCGCTCGCAACGTTTGCTCGCTCGCTTTTATGCGCCTAGCGTGTTAATGGATCAGTATTTTTATGCGAACATAAAAACGTACACTAAACATTTCATTGAGCATTGCGCTGCGTTGTGTGCGCGCCGAAAATCTCATTAAAAACATAAAATTTTCTAAATTTTGCGTGCGGTTAATGGACTCTATAGATTTTTAAAAGTACTTTTATGTTGTAATATTTATTTAAGTATTTTATGTTGCAAAATGCATTTTATTTATTAAAAAAAAAATGTATTAGGTGTACAAATAAGTTTCCGCCGTTTTTTGTTAATAAAATAATATTTAAACGATTTTAAATGATGTGAGACTGCTTGCTGAGTGACTTCTAAACTAAGTGCAAGTTCCTTTTGTGTTTGAGACGAATCTTCACCCAATAATTTCTCCAAATCTGCATCCTCGTAGATTTTCGGCCTTCCACTGGATCTTTGTCTTTTATGTCAAAATCACCTTTTTTAAATTTTTGAAACCACTCACGACATGTTCTCTCACTCAAAGCATCCTCATTATATGCTTCTACGAGCAATCGATGCGACTCAGCAGCAGATTTTTTTAAATTATTATAAAAAAATAAATTAAAAGTTCCCGCAAATGACACTTAGTTGGCTCAAATTGAGACATTTTTAGATGAAGAAAAATATCTGATGCTAATGCGAACTTAATAACATGATAAGGTTATGTTGTTCTGGAATAAACAAACTAATTTTCAAGTAGGTTACCATCTGCGAATTCCAACGTAAACCTCGTGCCACGCCATCTTTCTCAAAACGGCGGAAACTTATTTGTACACCTAATAGGTTAAAAAAGTCTAATAAAACTAGATTCTTTCGGTTTGTACAATTTGACATTTTGATTTGATTGAAGAACTCAAATAGTTTAAATCAAGTTATAATCACTTAAACCGGTCAAATCGGTTGATCCAAAAAATTCACTTTTGCTCAGTTTATTTCGTAAATACTATTGAATCAAAATTCGTCTATTTAAAATCGTTTCTCGGTTTGAATCGGTTGAATGCGGTAAATCATTTGAAATTTATTTATGCTTAAAAACAGTCAAAACAAGCTAAAACCATTTTAAATTTTTATCGTTTTAAACTAATTAATTTCTCCGAATTTAAATTAACGTGGTAAAGTTGTTTGAGTTTGTACTTAAGTACTTTGATTTCTGTAACGGTTGCGCTGTTTATTTCTTCTTTTTACTTTGCCTTGAATATTCCTTAAAAGCAAATTTAACCCGTTTTTGTTTACTTTTCTCGCTATCACAACGAATATTTACTTGACTTTTGAGTTCATTATCTGTAGCAGGAGTTATCTACAATTTCTTAAAATTATATTTACCTAATTTTATTTTCAACTTGATAAGAAATTGAGTTATCTTCTTTATTCGTATTATCATTATTATTAATTTTTTGAATAGATTTCAGTGTGCCATATTAAGAGAAACCATTGGAAATTGAATGGGTCGTTCGTTCACGCGGCCACTCCAAATTTAGTAAGCGTCACTATTGTTGGCATAGTAATCAGCTCAAATATATGTATATGTTTTATATGTATGTACGTATATGTCCAAATTTACACAAAGAAAAGTGCTACCGTCATTCATGCACATCGATTTTCTAGATTTGTTTTTTGTGTTTCCTTTTTTTATTATGCTGTCAATATATCTCGCTATCCAAGTGATATGATATGCTACTTGGTTGGCTTTCCGTTTTGAGTTTAAATTTTTAATAATATGCTATTCTGATGCTAAATGACGACTAGTATCATCATCATCGTCGTCGTTGTTGTTGTCGTTGTCGTTGCCGGTGCTTGTCAATTATTTACGACAGTGACAAACCTAATTCGCTGTAATGTTTATCTAGGGTGCCCCTCTGTTTAAAGCTCATATTTCACATGTGGCTGCCGCATGTACGCGAGTTTGTCTGAACGTTATTAACGTTATTCCACACTACAAAAAAACATTTAAAGATATTTAAACATTTAAATATTACCAATTAAACATTTTAATATTTCTGTTTTTAAATTTGTGCTTTATTTAATTTATACAATATAAAGTAAAATTGAAATTATTTTGTCAATAGTGAAATGAGAATTAATATCAAATTAACATTAGGAAATATCGTACGAACATTAAATAATTAAGCTGTTGAATGACAACACAAAACTCGTATAAAAATCATATTCCACATTATTGATTCGTTGTTTTGATTTTTTTGTGTGTGTGTGCATTTTTGTATCTTTTTCCATTCGAGTATCTGTGGGTGAATACGCTTAAGCTCTCGAGTGGCGCATATTTTCATTTATAATTGAAGTTATTTTTTTTTAAGATTTTTCATTTATTTTGCTTTTCTTAAGTATTATTGTTGTTTCGCTCTTGAGTATTTTTTTATGTAAGCATTTTATTTGTATTGCCTGCAATTGCATAGATTTTCCTTTAATTAAAAAAATCGATTGATTGAAAATGAAAAAAAAACAAATACAAATAATAATAATAAACTTAAACAATTTGGCATTCATCAAAGGCAAGCAGCACATGTATGCACCACTTTAAAGTTTATGTTCATTCTCAGAAATTGTGTTGTGCAATGAACTTTTGTTGTTGTTGTTGTTGTCATTTTTAGAAAATTTCATTCATTATTCGTGTTTCTTGCAGTTGGTAAGCACAGATTTATTATTATAATAACTGGCCGCATTATCTGTACGATTATGCCACATGTTGCTTATCGCGCCGATTGAAGGATACTCAACTACGCCGCTTCCAAGTAACTGCATTGAGTGGCTCATTCATAATTCATTACGTTCATTTGTATGTGTTTTTTCTTCTTTTTTGTCGTGTGTGTGTGTTTAACATCATCTGAAGACAAAAGCTGGTAGAAATCGTTATTGTGAATAATGAAATACTATACGATACGAAACCAATAAAAATCTTAAACATTTGATAACCTTAAAATACAAATTTATATTGATTTACCATTTACTTTAACGTTTACCAAACTTATTGTTTTTATTGGTTTTGCTTTGCATAATATTTGTTTTAATATCTTCTCATTGTTGCACAAATTACTGCGGTAATGAAACCGCATCCAGGTTTTGGTTCCTGGATGTTGGAAACTAGTTTCGCCACTAAAGTTTAGGAAATTATTATTTTACTATATTTTTTTTAAAGCCAAAAATATTCTCAATTGAAATATTTGATAAATTTTTTTAATTTCATTATTAAAAAAAATTTATTTATTCAAAGTATAATTCAAAGTTTTAATTTTTTTCGAACAACTCTTCAAAAACGTATTTCAATGAAGTTGAAAATTTGTTTTGTAGATTTGTTAACTCATTGACCTTTTCATACCCCCCAGCAAGTAACGAAATACATATACAAAAATCATTCGAGCGCTAAAACATTGTCAATAGTCAATGTTAGCGACTGCATTTTGTGTCTGACTGTCTGCATGTCTGTCTGTCTGTGTGTTGAGTGCGTCTTTTTATTATCATATTCAAAGTTTTCCAATTGACAAACTTGTTTATTCAACGGTGTAAAAGAAATGGTTTACTATGTTTATTAAAGTTATTTACTCTTATTTTGTAGTTATCGGCGAAAATTGGAAAATATTGAATATCCGATTTTCAGTAGCTCAGTTCGAAGTCCGTTTCAGCGACGGTTTTAAAGCACTTATAATCAAAAAGAAAAACCAAATAAACTGCAAGTCAAGCTAGAAGCGCAGTTTATGCAACTTTGCGCTAATTAAATGTTATTTCAAACTTGCGCTTCGTCATTAATATAAAATACTCATAGTCGAGGTTTTTGTTTAGGTTTTAGTGTGTTTTTTTTAATGCGATCATCATAGTACCAAAAGGTCATTATTGTCGCTTGATTATTTCCAATGGCGTTTGTTTTGTTTTGTTTTATACAATATATTTATTTTTTTCTATTCCATATATTTGCATTTATTTGACGGTTTCGTAAGCGCGTATAAATATCTATATTCCTTTTAACATAACTAAATTGCGTGTGCGCCCTTCGAGGTCAACCGTATTTGCACTTTTTCCCATTTGTTATTATACATATATGCATATACGAGTGTATATACATATTTTTGTTCGTATTGCTATTTATTTAGTTGCGTTCTATTTACTGTCGGAATATTGTGCGCATTTTATTCATATTTTAATTGTTAATTGTCTGCCATATGTAGAATCGACTTTAGTTCTCTTCGTTTATATATTTTGTTGATTTTGTTAGGGAATGTTCTGTCTAATTAACATATGACAATCACATGCATTTTAAATTTACATAAACTTTTAATTATTAATAGGTATTGCCCGATTTGTGCGCGCTACCGCATTTTTTGCTGTGACCAAAATTATTTTCTTAGCGCCCTTTTAATATATGAGACCTACTTTGCAGACCTCGAGAAATAAACAGCCACTTTTCCAAAGTTTTCGTTTTTCTTTTGTAGGCTAAGTACCCTCGTATATGCAGTGGTATCTTTATATTCAATATTTTGTATATTTTGTTCCAAAACTCACCTTTTTTAATGTATTAAAATATACATATGTCTGTAATGGGAGTACACCCACGCAATTATAAAATATGTTCTTGTAAAAGGTTTTTATTAAAAACAGCTCAGAAAGAAATGAATACAGAAAGTAGACAAAAATGGCGGGTGTGTCTGTTCATGAACTACATTTACAAGGATACATGATCCTTTTGTATTTTTATATTTCATGCAAACACAATGGAAAAGACTCAGTTCAGTTATTTTGTAGCTTGGTATTTGTAATCCTTGACAACCAAATGCAACTACAATAACAATGAAAAGATTCATCAGTGCGAAAAGCGATTTTCCACGCAACTCCAAACTCTACAAAAGTAAATTTCTGCTGCTTTCTGAGTCATGTTGAGCTCGTATCATCGAGCAGTATCAGCAGACAGTGACTGCGAAACTGAATTTATATATTTACTGTTTTTTTTTTGCTATACTGCAGTAAAAGAGTCCGCCTCCTGCATTGGATCAGCATCATAAGCGGCTGCGATTTATGCGGGTCCGTCGCTCACAGGAAGCAGTGCTGCAGTGCAATCAGCAATTGCGGCGTTTCTTTTCGTTACTCTCAAGAATGAAGTTCTTCTTGTAATTATAATCGCTTTGCAGCAATTGTGGTATGCAGCATTTACGTCATACGCTGCTGTTCACAAGATTGCGGCCATTGCTAGATTCCAGTCAATTGTTACAAACAATTAAAATAATAAAGTCTTTCAAGAAATTAAATAAACAACCAAAGAACACTTTTAATAAAATAGGTTAAATCGATAATTTAAAGTAGGTTCAAATAAAAGTTTTAATAAATATTTTAAACTTAATTGCTTTACAACTTATTCAAATCAAATGCACACGAGTGTAGCACTGAAATGATATCCTCTTTGGCGGCGAAGAAGCAAACTACAACAAATTTTATTAAAAAAACGGAAATTCACAATTATGCAGTGGCAATTCCAGAAGCGAGTTCAAAGCTCTTCTCGATTAAAATTTGCTGAGCCATGTGCTACTGCTACTGGCGCTCGCTGCTGGCCGCTTCAATGATTTTATTTCGTTTATTTATTTAATTGCATGTTTTACACAGATACAGTATCTGTGTACGAGTATACATATGTATCTGCACTTGTCATGTGTAGCGGGAATGTGTTTGTATGTTTTGTAGCAAATTCGTAATGAGATAATTTTTTTCTTTTACATTTTGTTTTGATAAAATTTTTTTTTTTTTTATAATTGTTTTGATTCCGAAATTTCCTTAAATGACAACAACCCCGTTTGTGATTACTTTCTTTCTGTCTTCTTTTTAATTATTTTTTTTAATTTTATCTTGTTGTTATTTTTTGTTTACTTCTAGTTTAAGTTCATTTTTGGCCACATTCCAATCCAATCGCGCTGACAATTGGCATTCAATTAGCGATTTTTTTTTATTTTTCGTGTCATCGTTTTGTTTGTTGAAGTCGTTTTTGTTTTGATTCCTGTTGTCCTTGAGCATTTCGTTACAATTCCAAACGTCTAAAGAGGAATTTACTTCGCCTATTCGGTTTTTAACTTTTATAGCTGCCTTGACTTGTTCCGGGATTGCATGCAAACAAATTGAGTTTATTTATAATTGGATTTTAAGGTGAAGGAATAACTTAAATCACACTTAAGTAATTACTTTAGTCCAAAAATCTTAAATGTAACAAAGAACTCACTTAGTTAACACATTAAAAATAAGTTTTTACGAAAATTGGATTTACTGGTTTTTGATTTAAAGCATTACAAATGTGAAAACTTAAAAAGCGTTTTTCAAAAAAAACTTTCTTCTAGTAATTTTTTTCTCTTACAGTTAAATCATTTTTCCCAACTCAAAGCGTTAAATAAAGTTATTTTAATCAATTGTTTATTTTTCTTTTCATTTCCATTTAATAGTATGCAATTAAAATTGACAACTTTATTTGTATGTTTATAATTAAATTGACATTTTAACACTTCCCAATTTTATTACAAAATAATATTGATATATTTTGTTGTACTTAATTGCTAAAAACACTTTTTTAATTAATGGTTTCTGAATTAAGCAATAAAATAAATAAAAAACAATTAACTATTTTATTATAGGTATAAATTATTTAGCTGACAGCATTTCTAAATACCTGTTAAATTTGCATTTATAGATAGAGTAGGTGAAATTGTGTTTCCCCAATAAACGCGGTAATGCTTTTATATATACGTTGTAATAAAGTAATGCAAATTAAATCAACGAAACATCAGACTCACGCTCACATATTTGCATTTAATTACTTAATATTAGAAAAGGATTACCAAAAAAAAGTTTTGTTGCTGTTATTAAATCAAAATCAACTATGATCACTTTTTAACTGCATACCGGCTGCTGCTTTCCAAGCAATTCAAGTGTTTGGATAACTGCATCCTTAGCACTTCCACACTTATTCACTCACTGCACAACAGCAGCCTCAAAGCGTTCACGTTTGAACACACGCTTTCAACACCCAAAACCGAGGAACGTGAGGCAATTAAAGAGGCATGCATATTTAATAACTCCGCCAGAATGCCACTTACTCCGCTCACTTCACTTCAAAAGCGCAGAAATAGAGCAAACAGCATTTTTCGCTTTGGTAGTTACATAAATTCCAACAACAAAAACAACAACAAAAAATAAAAATGTAGAATTTAAAAAAAAATTTAAAATCTGACATAGAAAAGATTTGACCCAGTTCTGGGCGAAAATGTGCTGCGGGCCAAAACGTTTTTGTTGATGCATACGGATCCAGTTCAGCAGTTTTGTAAGTGGCAACAAGAGCGAAAGTTACTTGCGGCGCTGCATCCTTGAGCCTTCTTCTATCGTTTTGTTATTATTCTTTTTTGGGATTGTCCGTACGTTATGTATGCTGCATGCTACAAAGACACACATAAAACCCTCTCTACAGTACTATTTAGATTTTACTTATTTTTTCGCCATGATGTTGATGACGAGCTTCAAAATGTTGATGTTGTTGCTGCTGTTGGTTGTTTATGCCAAAAGACAGTTTCAGGTTGCACCTGGCAGCCAGTTTATATCTTCTTTTCTTTCTTTATCTCTTAAAATTATTTTTAAATTAAATAGGCGCTGCCAACGTGCTGTTGCCTGTGTTGGTGTTAGTGTGAGTGTGAGTGTGTGTGTGTGTGTGAGTGTGTGTGAGTGTGTGAAGATGTGTAATTTTCAATGCGACTAATGAGTTGCTTCTGCCTATTTGCCACACTGCCTGCATCCTCATGTCGAGTGGGAGCAGAATAAGAAGGAGGCTTCTTTACTAGGCAAACAGTTTTTAATGAGTTGGTACATTTTTTAATAACCTTAATGCCAACTGCAGGTGATGAAATGTTGCCGGTAGCATACTCGTACAAGCTTAGAACGTTTTGAGTTGATAATATGATGATAATTATTCGTCTAATAACAAGGCCATAAAATATTAATATAGCATTTTTCATACTTAACTAAATTAAAAAAAAAATGTCAAATACAAAATCGAAAATGTTTAACGAATGTTTTATACGGTAAAAATTTATAATTTAAATAATATAAAATTATAAATTTGATTACCGTTCTTTTTACTTAATAAATTTCTTTCTTTATCTATTGTAGGCGTCCCTCAAATCTCGCCGTCGTCTGGACGCGTCGTTCACGACGTGTTGCATCGGCGCCACTCCCTTGGGAGCCCGATATGATGAATCCGCTGGTGGGACATATTTCCTGGCCGGTGCCAGATAACCATGCCATTTCGGTGACGCTCTTTAAAGATCCGCGGACGCACGAACTCGAAGACAAGGATTGGACCTTTGTCATTGAAGATGTAAGTACTTTAGAGCACTTGAAATAAATGATTTTTTAGCTCTTCCAAGTCTAAAGCTTTTGTTTTACTGCTGTCATGTATCTCAGATTGAGGACACTTTTTAAATGACTTCATTTCAGTTTTTATACTTTGTATCTTTTCTGTTGTAAATTATAAATTGCACAAGAATCAATTTAATGAATACCTTCGTCGCTTTAACGCCCTTTTTTGTTTCGCATTTTTTGTGTGCTACTTTTATGACTTTGTATCGGTAGGTACGGACATATCAAGGTCGCATGTCGAAGGATAATTTTGAAATTTTCCATTTGTGCGCACTCTGAAGAGGCGAGGCGCTCCCAAAGTGTATCGTACGCTTAGGGTACTTCAATGTTTGTAATATTGTGTAATGCTATATGTACTTACTGTTGTATTTAACTGTACCTACAAGTACTCTTAATGTATTTCACATGTTCATTTAACTCAGAGTCATTGTCAACGACAACTTTTCAAGGTTATTGTTGTTCTTAACATTTTTGTTTTTCAACTATCGATCCGTAGGAAATTTTTATTTGTTCAATTAAAATAAAGCCTCATTTGTATACGTTTTTGAACCAGTGCGGCAAACAAACACCACCAAAAATTTAAGTTTTATTCAATATTTCGTAGGTAAAGTAAAACTATAAAATTTTTAACATTAGGAAAATCATTTTCAATAAAATTTATTACAAACATTTATATACAATTTAAGATTTTTGTGAGTTTAATTTAAGATCAGGATTGGAATACTTGTCCGTTTCTTATTATGATAGACCAAATGTTAAATTTATTATATACTTAACTAAAACTATGTATATAAAAATAATTGCAAAAAATAATTTAAAATTCTTGCTGTCGCATTAAATTTATTATTATTTTGTCTGCATTGTTCATTGAACAGCGAAACAGCTCTCAGCGTTTGCTTATACCAAGTCGAAGAAGTACTAAATTCATAAAGCAATTTTAAAATCATCACGTACTTTCCATTTTATTCATTTCCGCGCCACATTTCCTTTTACAAACAAACAAACGAAACGAAATTGCGCCCAATTGAGCGCACAAACCGCAATTTCATAAGAACCTCCTCATAGATAGATAGATATACATAAATGTAAAAATGAAATTCCTGACACGGTCACGCGCGCGCTCAGCATAAATCTGCAGCGCTTTATAATAAGCGCACAAACCAAGCCAAAACCAAAAAATAGTGCTAAAGCGGCTATTGTGGACTTGCTTTAAAAACTGAGTTTCTTTTGACGATTTAATTTTTTAAGAATTTAAAATTATATTGTATCGATTTAAAAAAAAAAGAAAACCAATGTTAAATTTACTAACAAACTTTATTCTTTTTCCTCTCGTGTCTTGCAGATAACGCCACTCGGCAAGAAGCGCGTGCTTGCCTCTGCCAGTATAAATATGCGTCGTTACGCCAGTATCGAATCGACACAGCAAAGCTTTACGCTCAGTCTAAAGCCGGTCTCACGCAAAATAACCGCCGCCGATTTGGAGCTGACCGTGAGTTGTGTCTTTCTGCGCGAAGGCAAAGCAACGTGAGTAACTCGTACTCTTTATAAGACTGTCAATACTAATTCTCTTGTTTTTATTTTATGTCTCTTTGAGCAGAGATGAAGACATGCAGAGCGTCGTTTCTCTGATGTCCGTCAATAATAACTGTGATGTGGCGCCGCTCGACGATTTGGAAGACATTCCCGATTTGGAGAGTTCGGGTGATATATCCGATCATTTGTTTGACTTTACACAACAACTCGAACAGATGACAACGAGTCTGAATGGTTGCATCGATTTACCGACGCCATTGAGTGGTGAGTTCGCTTTAATAGTTTTTAAATTTGTTTTTTTTTTGTTTGTTGTTTGTATTTATTTTTTTGTTATTCGTTTGTATTGTCGTATTCCCATCCGTTAAAGTATTTGTTTGTGTTGTAAAATTATGTTTTTTTTGTAAGGTTTAATCTTTTTTCAATTCGTCTTTAGTCCAAGAATATATATTTTGATTTACTACATTAAATTCTAGTTTGAATCAAAATAAATATATCTATTTTTTATATATATGTATAACAATTAAACCATTTTTTTTAGACCAGAATTTAAAATTTTTTATATACTAATTTTATTAGAAAAAGTTTTTCTTTGTTGTTAAATAATAAATAAATAAATAATTAAAATTTTGATTCAGTACCAAAATATAAAATCCAGCCACTTTTTAAATTTAATTTATTTCGAATTTTAATTTCATTCTATTATTTTTTAAACTGAAAATTGTTTATTGTAAATTTATATATGTACTCTGTTTTATTTTTGTTTTATTTTTCCACCTCTGCGCTCCTAAAAAAAACTGTTGAATCATCTATATAAACTACTATGTACTTATCTCCACTTATATACACAACCGTATACCGTACTGTATTGCGTTTTTATGTATGTTAATTTGTTGATGTTGTCGTTGCCGTTATCTTGTATTACTACTACCGTTACCGTTACGTTATCATTATCGTTGTCGTTGTTGTTGTACCGTACCTATGGTCCCATCCATATACCGTATCCGTAGTACCTTCATTGTCCGAAGATCCAACTCCACTGGCCGAAGTTAATCGTTTAAATTTCGAACTCGACTCAGATAAAAACTTTAGCGAAAGCGGCGGCGATGATTCGCTAAAGACGCCAAGTGCTACAATCAAATCGCCATTAACTCAGCAACAGCAACATAATGTTGACAACTACAAGCCAGCATCAACGACGGCGACATCTGCAGCATCAGCAGCATCAACTGTTCCTACACCTGCACAACAGCAACAACAACGCCAATTACAAACAGATGAGACACCAGTCGCAGCGGGCAGAAAAGATAAAAGGTCACTACCCGTCACAGTGACAGTAACCAGTAAAATTGTGACCTCAACACCGATTGGCAAAAATGCTACAAATCTCGCTGAAAAACCGACAACGGAGACTACAAGCGTTGAAGACGCTGCTGGCGCTCGCAAAGCACTTAACTTTAATAGCACCGCGGAAAAAGTTGCGTCATCTGCCATAGTTTCCAAACAAAATGGCGACGTTGAAAAAACTTCGGAGAACACACAAAAGCTATTTGATATCGCCGTTAACGAGAAGAAAACACCGGCTGAAGCGTCTAGATTGTCTGAAAGTAGTCAACAAAAATCATATACCGAAAAATCCAGCATTTTCGGTACTGAAAAGTTTTCAGCACCTTTAGTCACCACCACCGATGAACATAATCGTACAATTACCAGCAACAGTAACAATAGCAGCAGCAGCACCACTGCCACCATAACGCCCAGCCAACAAAAATCGCGTACTGAAACAAAACGCGCTGAATTGCAGCCGTTAAATTTGAAAAAGAACTACGATCAAGAACCGCCCAACAGCAACAATTCTCTCTCGTCGGGTTTGTTGTCGGTGCAAAACAACTCGGTGCTCAGCAATAGTGGTAACAGTAACTCCAGCAAGCCTGTGGAGAAAATCATACTCAAGGAGAACACACCCGGTCAGGATCTGCTTGAATGGTGCAAGGAGGTAACGCGCGATTGTCCTACCGTCAAGGTGACTAATCTGACGACAAGCTGGCGTAATGGCATGGCCTTCTGTGCCATTATACACCACTTTGAGCCAGACTTGATGTAAGTTGATATTTGAAAAATATAAATTAAAACAAAAAAAAAAATTTATTGAAATAATTTTTATTTAAGTCTTTCTTGTTATTTAAAATTAATGTAATTTTCTTCTTTTTTTTCTCACAGCGACATGTCAAAACTATCCGCGCACGATGTCGTCGGTAATTGTCGCACCGCCTTCGATGCGGCCGAATCACTTGGCATACCACGCGTCATCGAGCCGCGTGACATGAGTTTGCTGGCGGTGCCGGACAAATTGGCCGTCATGACGTATCTGCATCAATTGCGAGCGCACTTCACCGGCAAACAGTTGCAAATTGAACAAATTGGTAAAAAATTGCGAAAAGTCTCTTAATTGGAATAAAATTAAAAATATTTTTTCTTTTGTATTTTTTCTATCGAAAAGGTACCACATCGGACGAGTCCAGCTACGTAATTGGCAATTACAAATCGGACAATCTTTCGCAGAATCTGCTTAATTTGAGCCACCTCAAGGCGCAACTATTGCATCAGAATTCGCTCGATGACGATATCTTCGGCATTGGCGGCAGCGTTGGTGCTGGCGACAATAGCAAATCGTCGAATACACAACAACTTTCGCCCACGTCAAAGAAAGACGTCAAGAATCTAATACTCTCCGGTTCAAAGAGTATCCTTGGCAAAGTACTCTCACCCACAAAGGATAAGAATAGCATTAATGCGTCACAGCATTCGAATTTGTCGTCGCTGGCTGCGTTAGGCAATCAAACACCGCCACCGTCGACGACTGCTGATGCTAACGAAGAGTCGGAAGAGTTTAACTCACAGCAACAACAGCAACAAATAACAGTACCAACTTCGCCCACCAGTTTGGATCCAAATACCGCGAATGTGAGTGATTTTTAATTTGATTGGTATTTCTTCTTTTTGCTTTATTGGCAGGCACGATATTAGGCTTTGTTGAACACACTTGCTTGTTTTAAAGTTTTTAAAAAAGTTGTTTTTTTAATACTTAGTGCTAAAATTTAAGCAGCTGTTTTTTTTTTAAATTCAGAATTTTGTTGAAGTTGTTTTTTATTTAATTCGTAAAAATACTTTGTAATTATTTTCCATCCAGTCTTGTTTTTATTTTCCAAAAAGACTAAAGTAGGAATTCGTGGTTTTAGTATAAAATCATAATTATAGTTTTATTCACATTTAATTTTAAATCACATTGCTCGCTTATAATTTTATTTTAATGCTTTTGTTTGGCTTGTTTTTGTTTTTGTTTTTTCGAATATTATAATTTTAGCGAATTTTATCACGGCATAAAGAAATGAGCGAAAAAGCCAAAACGATGATGGAAAAATTAAAAATTTCCAACGGCGAAAAAAACGAACACGACGTGAGTACTTCTTTTTTTATTTTATTAACTTTTTTTCTTAATTTACTTAAGCTTAATTTTAGTCAAAAATAAAAAAAAAACTATATCTAAAAGTTAAAATGACTTTTACTAAGATTTGTTTGTCTCTCACCAGGAGGAACGCCAGCAACGACTACGCGAACAGGCGCGTCGCCTCATACTTGAGACGCGCACCAAGGCGACGAACGGCAGTGGCAGTCTCGATAGTCCCACCTCGCCCACCAAACTGAAACGCATGAATTTCTCGCCCGAACGCACTATTTCACCCATACATAACGGCATCGAAGATTACGGTTTTGGTGGTGGAAGCGGCAGTGGTTCGCCCACAAAAGTTGCACCTCTATCGCCACTCAAGAAAATAACACCTCCACGTGATATCGATGCGAGTAGTAATAACAAATCAAGTCCTAGTCATAGATTAAGCGATCGCTTTAATAGCGTCAGCAGTCCGCTGCAGTCCTTTAGCGCTGTGATGGATCGCATTTCGCCGAAAGGCGAACGAAAGGTAAGAAATTTCAAACCAAATTACAAAAAAAAAATGATATTAAACAATTTTATATTAGGTGTACAAATAAGTTTCCGCCGTTTTTTGTTAATAAAATAATATTTAAACGATTTTAAACGATGTGAGACTGCTTGCTGAGTGACTTCTAAACTAAGTGCAAGTTCCTTTTGTGTTTGAGACGAATCTTCACCCAATAATTTCTCCAAATCTGCATCCTCGTAAATTTTCGGCCTTCCACTGGATCTTTGTCTTTTATGTCAAAATCACCTTTTTTAAATTTTTGAAACCACTCACGACATGTTCTCTCACTCAAAGCATCCTCATTATATGCTTCTACGAGCAATCGATGCGACTCAGCAGCAGAATTTTTTAAATTAAAAAAATAAATTAAAAGTTCCCGCAAATGACACTTAGTTGGCTCAAATTGAGACATTTTTAGATGAAGAAAAATATATGATGCTAATGCGAACTTAATAACATGATAAGGTTATGTTGTTCTGGAATAAACAAACTAATTTTCAAGTAGGTTACCATCTGCGAATTCCAACGTAAACCTCGTGCCACGCCATCTTTCTCAAAACGGCGGAAACTTATTTGTACATCTAATAAAAAAAAAAAAATAATCATTTTAATGTCATCAATTTGTTCTCTTTCTAGGGCGACAAACGCTCGTACATCGAATCCGAATTGGAGGCGCTCGAACGCGAACAAGAGGCCATCGATCAAAAGGCCAGCAGCCTGGAGAAGAAGCTACGCGCCGTCATGGGCGGCAATCCAAGTAATAACAGAACGAATCGCAATCCTTTTCTTAGATTGCTACGCAATAGTATTGGTGGTGGTGAAACGATTAGAATTAAATTAAACGAAGACTTTATGCTTACGCCCGCGGCCGAAGACGACTCGCACAGCGATTCGCCAACGTCGTCTTCATCATCGCCGCTGACGAGCGGTGACGAAGGCGACCGCGACGACGGTGTTCAACAACGCCGGCGACGCAGTGCCGCGCGTAGACACAAACATCGCCAAACTGTGAACACGACGCGAACGCGTCAACGTTCGCATTCATGTTTTGTCGATACGAATCTGAAACATCAAAACGACAACTCCTCCATACAAAACCATCCCTATAGCATTATGTCTCCCGCCTCATCCGATCATTCCTCTTGTGATAATTTAAAAATGCTTCAATTTGGCGGCTCTGCTGCTGATGAGAATGAAGAGGTGACGCGACGACGACGCAGGTCCCACAGCAGTAGTTGCAGGCCGCCATCGTCGTCGTTTTCGGCGGCCGGAAGACTCCGCTCGCGTAGTCGTAGTCATTGTGGTGGTAAATCCACATTTCGTTAGCAAATTTTTTGCAATTTTGCATTTCAGCAAATTACATTTTTAATATGCAACGCAAATGCAAAAATATGCTTTTTAGCGCTTGCGCTTGTACTAATTGCAGGGGTCAAAATTCTGTTGTTTAAAAAAATATTCTAAAATAATTCTAAAATTATCTTTTATTTTTAAAAACATCTGAAAAACTGTATTCTCTAAGATATTATTATTTTTTTTTTTATTGACCTTTTTCGAATTTTCAGTTTATTGTTTAATTTAAATAACAAATTTACGCTCGCAATACTTCCAAAAATTGTCCAAATACTGGACTTTGAAATTTTAAAATTTTCACTTTATGGAATTCTGACCCGCTGCCCTGCCCGTCTCGCTTATCCGAACTTACTCAAAAAGCGATGCACTCACTGTATTCGTTCGTCGTTCTTCGTTGTTGTTCTTGTTATTGTCATGCTTAAGCACACGCCTCCCTTAAAGTTAAGTCCCTGACATGTTCTCACAAAACCGCTTTAGATTCTAGACGTGCTGCATCGCTCCTCGCTGTACATTAACCAAATTCATAACATACAAAAAAAATAAAAAATCAAAACTCATTAAACAATTCGAATTAATTTAAAATTGTCGTTTTGTACAATTGTTATTAAAAAATGTTAATATGTTAATAAATGTGCTTAATTTGAGCGCTTAGCGCAAACTTGTACAAAAGAAAATAAACCAACGTTTCTAACATCTCAGCTCACTCCACTAATCATGCCATGCTGCGCCTAACCAGCTGCCTATACTAAGCGTTTAAATGTTTTTTAATACAATAGTTTTTCGAAATGTTCTTCAAAAAAAGAAGTACTGTCATCATAAAATAATTCTTATGGTTTTTTACATTGAAAATGTTGAATAATATAATTAAATTTCTGTTCCAATGTACAGAATCGGAGGAGACCGAGGAGCAATTGCTCTCGCAATGGTTTACGCTTGTCAATAAGAAGAATGCGCTTCTGCGTCGTCAAATGCAACTTAATATACTGTGAGTACTGTACAAAAAAAACATTTCTAAATTGATTATTAGATTTTAGTTAAGTTTTTTAACGAAATTTTTGTTAAATTATTTTAATAAAATATTTTTTAATTTAAATTGAATTAAATTCCTTTGCACAGCGAACAAGAAAGCGATTTAGAACGCAAATACACCATGCTCAATCAAGAGCTACGCGCAGCGCAATCTGTCGAGGATTGGCGCAAGACCGAAGCGCAACGCGAGAAGGAACGTTTGCTGCTCGAGGAGCTGGTGGCGATTGTTGATAAGCGCGATCAGCTTGTGCAGCATTTGCACAATCAGGAAATTGCGTAAGTTATCACAAAAAATGTATACAAGAATTGTATGAACTTAATTTTATTTGTATATATTGTATCCAGCATTGAGGACGATCACGAAATTGCGCGTGAATTGGAGCAGGTCGATATTAGCGGCGCTAAGGAAAAATGCGTGATTCAATAAAAGAGGAGGAAATCAACTCAAATGGAACTTAACGAAAAACTTAACAGGAAAAAGACTTCCATGACTGCAACAATAACAACAGCAACTTATTGTGTACTCAAACAACACTTAGCTAAAAAGAAGAAAATGTACGCCAACATGGCGTAGTCAAATTTGTAGCTAGTATCGTTACACTGTCAAACAAAAAATGTTTTTAATTTTAAAAACCTTAACAAATATGAAAAAACTTAAAATTTGCTTAATACGTGCAAAATTCTGTGTCTAGCTTTACTATTTCATTTCCATTTCGAAAACTATACAAATGGAAAAGACCTATTTTTTAAATTTAAATAAACCTTTTTTTTATTCAAATAAAAAACAAACAATTTAAAATGCACAATTTAATGAACAAGGTTCAACGAAACTTTTAACAGAATTCAATTGACTAAAAACACTTAGCAGCAACAATTACAAAAACAACAACAGCAATATTTTGCCATATTAACTTGAATTCTACTGTGCTCAGTAATAGTGCAAAACCGAAAACCAAAATGTTAGAACCAATTCAAATATAAGTGAAATTGTAAAGTTTTTGCATCTTAATTTCTTCTTTTTTTGCACATTTCAAAAACAAACAGTTCAAGTGTAAAATTTCGAATTTGAAATATGGAAAACCAAAAAAAAAAAATATAAATATAAAAAGAAAAAGGAAAAACCGAAATTAATGCAAAGAATTCAACACGTCCGTTAGTACTTTAAGTCAAAGTGAAACTTAAAAATATAACTTAAACAAAAAAATCGATTACAAGAAGAAAAAGAAAACAACAACAACAACAACAAATCAGTTCAACAAGTTTTTTCCTTTCCTACAATACTTAAAACGATTCTGTGCCATTGTTTACTTATTTATATTTTTAGCCTATTCGCCTTTTCGCCTTTCTTTATGCAGATACTCATTAATTTGTCGGAAATTTCTTAATTTTCGTAATTTCTTTAAAAATTTAACTAAACCTTTTTTTTAAAGAGATGAAACCAATTTATTTTTAGCTGTGGTTGGTTTTCGCTTGAAAAATTAACTTTTTTGTATAATATTTTATCCAGACGATTTTGTAAATTTATTTTTAGAACCTTTAAAATATTTTAGTCGTTAGTTTGTATTTAATTTGTTTGACTATTTAGTGTGATTTTATGTACTATTGTAATGTATTATTTATTTATATTTAATTTAGTTAAATTTAGTTTTTGTATCTTTAGAACTGCTTTCTACCACAACTCCCCCCCTCCCAAAACCGTTCTTGCTACTTTTTTTTTATGTTTTTATATGCAGACTTGATTAGTTTTGTAAAATATTATTTTCCGCTTTTGTTTGTTTTCGTGTATTTTTAAGTGAGTTTTTTATGCATATATATTTTAATTTATAACAAAAACATTAAACTTGGTGTTTCTATTTTAACGTTTAAGTTCGTTTTTAGTTGACAAAGAGAAATTAATTAACTTAAGCGATACAAAAGTGAAAAATGAATAAAATAAAAAATGTAATTGCAAATATTTGAGAATAAAAAATATAAAATTATATCATATGAACAAATAAATTATATTATTACTATAAACTTAAATGAGGTCTTTTAAGATTTTGTCGAAGTACATGAACGAAAAATTACAATTATAGCATTTTAAAGGGGCTGACGTTTCAAAATTTATGTCAAAATCTCTCCCAAATATCCGTTTTATTTTTTTTTATGAAAAATGTTTGTTTTTGTTGCATGTGTTCGACTTTAAGGTAACAAACAGGCTCAAACTTAAAATTCCTTAAAATCCTTTAAGTAGTTCACTAGAGCCCAAGATTTCTTCTTACCCATCCGATTTGGATGACCGCAGAAAAAGCCTATGACGCGATTCCGACAAGCGCATCCTTTTGCATCATAAGACCATCGTATGATACGCATATTTGCAAAATAGAATGAGTTAAAGTATTTACATACTTTACATATCCTTTGCAACTTTTAAGGCATTTAAAAAAAATCCACACGTTTTGGAGAAAAACTGAAAAAGCATTTGGGCTCCAGTTTCGATTTTTGTCCCACGGTGTAATCAATCGAACAATTTTATATAATATTTTCGTTAGAGACGAAAATTCATGAATTCATTATCCAACAAATGCTCAATGAATGGTTGGGAAATTGAAAAATATTGATTACACATGTTTTGTTTTCAAGTCTTTCCAATAAATATAGTTTCAAAAGTGGTAACTTATAATCGTAATTGGATTTTATTCAGCACTATTTATTTAAAAAATAATTAGTTACATTGCAAAAAGTTTTTACTATATATCGTAAATTTCAATACACATTCACAAATTGTCGAAAAGAAAAACTCAAAATGCGTTTCGATCGTTCGTTCGATAATCTTAAAAATTAGTTAAAAAGCTCGAATGATTTTCGTTGACATACATATGACATTATATGTGTGGGCTTAAAGCTTAAGTAGATAAGTACACTTTTATTGCAAACATATTTACCTAGTTTTGTTACCTTGAATATTTCAATAACTATTTACAAAATTTTGACAAATTTTTATTAGATGGACTATACCTAAATTATTGAGTTATTTTGTTTGTTTCTGGTCTGCTGCCTCTGGAAAATACACTTAACATTTTTCATAATAATTATATTCCTACACCCAAAAAGAAAATAAGGTCATAAAAAGTCACAGTAAAAATTGGGTTGGGTGTATAACTAGCTAAACTAGAGTTTTTCTGGTTTAGAACTTTTCCAAGTAGAAGTTTTTATTTTGGAAGTCAATTGGAAGTGCTAGACTCGTTACTCCTGTATGCTGGGAGTTCAATGGAAGTACCAAAGCAATTTCTGAGGGGATGCCAATTTAAAAGAATGACTACCCTAATTTTTTTTTTAGTTAGTTTACTAAGAACTAATTGTGCCACATACATCGTCGTGCCTAAGTTTATGGTTTAGCCGCTGCGGTCTCAATTTCAGCTGGCGGCTGTGCTGTAGCCATCGGCGGCGTTTTCGTTGTTACTTTGACAGCCGTGACTGGCGGAGCTGCTGCAGCCAATGCTGCCTGACGTTTTTCTTCCTCCATTTCGAGACGTTCGACCTTCTTGATTTTACTTAGTTTTCCTGTAATTCCGAAGTTTGTGTTAATAATATATAATTAAAATGGCAATTGCTTTTCGGAACTTACGCGCACACTTCAGCATTATGGTGCCCCACCAAATGGACCAACCCCAGCCGACCAAACAGAAGAGCACGCAAAAGAACTGCGATACCGCCACGATGATGTTAATGATAAGAGCGCCTACACGCGCTTTTGCGCTGTCATAATGCGAAAATCGTGGTATTCCAACGCAGAGACAAAATAGACCAGAGAGCAGTGTTCCTGAAAAGAGAAAAATAACAAATTGTACGTTTATATGATTTTGAAAATTGTCCTGACGCAGGTCAACCATGCTAAAGACTTGTTTCAAAACAACTTTATATTTTAATCGATCTGTTAAATGAATATTTTTTTACCGAGTCCTGGAAACACCATATTGCAGATGGCGCAGAACCAGGCTAGCCATAGTGGCAGCACTGGTATGGCGCCCTTCATTTTCGAATTGTATTCCACTAGGTCCACATGCAATTTTCGACGCGTATCCTGCAACGCAAAAGGACATTTTGAAATATAAAAAGGTAATCCGTGTTTTGTTTTTTATTTTTACAAAGTAGACGTACCTCGGCTGGTGGTGGAGGTGCCTTCATGCTGGCACGACGGCTATCACTGGCCACCGGCGCTGGTTGTTTTTTGCAGCACAGCAACTTTCCCCAGAAACGCTTGCAACAGCCCCTAGAACCAAAGTTAATAAAATGTATCACGTACACAAACCTTATCTCAGACAAGAACACTCACTGCTTTGGCATTGCTTCTGCACCCTCCAGAGCCGAGGCATCTGTTGCTGTAATGCCGGCCTCCGGATCCTGCCATGCTGCTGAGCCACCACCGCCGCCATCAACAGAGCCTACAGCTGATCCTCGACCAGTGACGGCGGCGTCGACTGCACGCTTACGTCTGCATGGTATACAAAAGCAGCATTTCTTTACTTCGGTCTCGGCGCCGGTTGTTGTCTCGACTTTATTGACCGAGCGACAGCAGAACACTTTGCTTAGGCACAAACCGCATTTGCTTTGTTTCGCTGGTCCCGTTGCAGGCGCAAAACGTGCCGTGTGCTCTGTCGCCTCTTCGCGAATGGTTTCCATTTTGGGTTGTTGCTCGACAATGGCCATTTCTTCGGTGGCTGCCGCACCAACAGCTGGCGGCTTTTTGCGACACCGTTTGCAGCAGTTAAGTTTTTGCCAACAGCTTGTCTTAAGCTTTTTGGGTTGCGGCTTCGTCTCATCGATTACTTCGAGATTGGTCGTCGTTGCGCTACTCGTTGCCGAGAGAACCGGCTCCTCGGATTCATCGTGCAACTTGGTCTTTTTGTTGCGGCGACAACAGCGTGAACAACGCGCCGAACGGCGACATGGCATGCAGAATTTCGTACAAAAGCGACAGCAACCGCGCGGCTGATCGTCTTCGTCGTCCTTTTCTTCGAGGAATTCTTGACTACCGGTTCTGGAAGACAAAATTATGAATTTACTCATACATTTGTATTGTAAGTTTTCAATAATCCCATTAATCGAGAAAATATTGATGAAAGCTTAAAGCTTATCAAAAAATCATTGCGATCAACATTTTAATATATAAATAAGATCAGATAATTTTTTTTTTTAATTTTGAGTTTTTAATTTTGAGAAAGAATAAAGATAATTAAAATTTATCCTCAATATTTTTACAAAAATTTTAAAATATTTTGAAAAGCTTTTAACTTAGGATCACTTAAAACAAAAACAAAGTTTTGAATATCTTTGAAAAAAACTTATCATTATGATGATCTGATAAAGTTGAAATTAGATCATGGGAAAAAAGCTTATCAGATAAAAAAGTTTTTCAAAAAAAAGGCTTTTAAAGAAATTTTTATTAAATTATTTTAGACTTAAAATACAGCAAAAAAAAAAGGTTTTTGAAAAACAAATTTTTTAAATAGAAAAATATAAAGAGAAACCAATTAAAATTCTAATAAAGAAAACATCAACTTAATTTTAGAAAATGGTCAAAATAAAAAAATATTTGTAAGGAAAATAATTTTAACAACTTATTGTAGAATACGCATGGGCGGACAGAGCTCATATGAAATGCAGTTCCGCCCTTTTGAAAGAAATCAGGTCAGTGCAGAATTTGCAATGCTAATTTTGCCGTCATGTGACTAGTCACATGTAAATTACGACTAGTTGTAGTATACGAGTACATAAATAAGCTTTTATAATCCACCACTCCTCGATTTATAATTCGCTTTCTAATTTTTCTATGAGCGAAAAGTAACGAAAAAGTCTCACCCATAATTCCGGAAACTGCACTGAATTCGCGGGTGGGTGGGTGCGTCACATGCAACATTTGGGATTGACTCGGGCAGTCAAAGTACATATTTGCATATTGGACACATGCAGTTGGTGGCAACAACAAAACACAAACAGAAGAGCGATTTCAAGTCAAGTTTGCCGCTTCAATATAAATCAGCGCTTAAGAATAATAAGTAAAAGCTTATATCGCCGTCAGCGAGGATTATTATCGCGACAGTTGGCGGTAATGCATAACTTCCGGTGCAGTGCGGTGCGGTGCGGTTTGGTGCGCTGGCACGTTCGATTTTATTGTTGAACTAATTGCCCTACATTAGACCTGCTTACAATTTTATTTTTTTTTTTTTTTTGGAGCGCCAGAGTCCTTGTGAATTATTGTAAATAAGAAAACTTCTTTTCTTTCATTTTTAATAGTTGCAGGAAATTTTCGAAAATACTAAAGTACACCTTCGTAGAATTGTATATTTGTATCGTTTAAACCAGTCTAATGTTCTGCACAGTATATACAAGTAAATTGTGAATATATTTACAAAAAACTGCTTAATGGCTTTTAGTACAAATTTCCGGTATTTTTACTTCAATGTCCTCGCGAAGGATGTTCCGTTGATTGTTTTGAGTTTCTTCAAACGGAAGTCCATTTTGTGACCTCATGTGGGAACAAAAAAAACAGATAAAAAAACTCAGTCATTTCTGCAAGGTTGCCGTATTTTATTGACGTTTTGTGCACATACTCGCAAGCGAACAAAGGAGCAGACACATCATCGTGTCTGTCTGTGTGTAGTTACTTCCACTTCGAAAGGTTATGATGGCGCTGGCCGTCATGGCACATTTGAAAATTTTCTTTGATTTCGATTTTATTTTTGTGTATATATATATGCACTTTTTTTTGATCCTGTTGTTTTGCTCTTTTACACTTTTATTACTTTACGATTTTTCGCGCCAACCATAATAATTCAAATTAGCCATTACCGCAAAATGCCAATTTTGTCAAGGTCAGTTGATGTACAGTACTACGAGTGTGTGTGTGTATGTATTCGCGTTGTAAGGTAACAATTTTTGTTGTTTCCCCCTTTTTCTTTTTTTTTTTGTTAGGTGAAACTTTTAAGGTATGAGTAATTGTTTTTAATTTGTTTTCGTAGAAAAAAGTTCTCATATTCAGTTTTGGAAAACGAAGTTAATGCAGAAATAAAACATATTTATTTTTTAATAAAAAGCATTAATAAATGTGAACAAAAGTTATGTAAATGTTTTTTTTTTTATATTGACTATAAAATCGTAATTTGTTGGCTTTGAGGTTTTAATGCCTTGTGGGGAGGTGTATTTCAATATACAATATAGTAGGCTACCAGAAACAAATGTTGGTTCGAGCCTTTGTGCCTTTGAAAAATGATTTATATTATTAGCGTTGAATTCTAAATCGATTGATAATGTTTGTTCGTCCGTCTGTTCATCCAAGCAATATCATTCGTAGTATCAGAGATATCGAATTGAAATTTGGTATGTGAGCTTCTGTTAAAAAACAAAAGTTACGTTCTAGGTTAAGCAAAATCGATTTAAAACTAATCCTAACCGCAATTCAAAGCTCGTTTTAAAAATGATTTGTAAATCTTGTATTTGAGTTTATCTTTTAAGTAGGAAATGAACAACACTGACTAAAATATAGGCGGAATGGAATAAGAACAACACCCACTTTAGGCACAATAAGCAGATTTTAGTAGGTTGACATATTTTCTTGGCAATGGTGGAGGGTACTTAAGTTCAGATATCACTTTAGTGCATCGTCAATGGAATTGACGTCGTTTTTATGATGCATCACTCAACAACCGGAGCTAGTTAATATATTTTTTATTTGTTGATTTTCAAAAGTATTGCTTAATTTATGATTTTAGTGTACTATAATTGCCAGTATTTAAGGGTAATTGTTAATTTACTTCAAATACTTAGTAACATTACAATAGCAAAAATTAAAGCTTAAGTATTAAACGAGCCAAAACTCTTTAATTAATGAGAAATTAACCGTTCTGATAAATCCACGAATATTGTTTTTTCTTGTATTATTATAAAAGTATTTTGTAGATCAAAGTGGTCACAGTCGAATTACAGTAGAACAAACCCGAATTATTCGTGTTATCCGCAATGACACGAGAATACCAACAAGTCACGACAAATTACCAAACGAAAACCAAAACCGAAAAAGTTAAAAAACCCGCAGCGAATCGAACAAATTAATTTGCGAGTACAACTTCACCGTCGGAGCGGATGCCAACAAATTAAACAGCGAAATATCTCACAAACAAAAGGAAAATCCGAACGTAGAAATTGGCAAGAAAGGCAACTCTAACTAGCCACCCGGTACACAGGTTAACTAACAAGAAAACCCATACGAAAAATATAGAAAATGGGTAAATAAGCATTTTTTTTTATATATTTGCGAAAAGTGACAGCAGCGGCGCTTTTCGCCGTCCGTTCCAATGAATTTCGCGGTACTTTAAAAATGGCCGCTCAACAATAACGGGTCATAAGTAACGTTTCGATTTTGGTTTTGGTTTTGGTATTAAATGCGAGTAACGCGAGATGCAATCAGCGGCGATAACCAACCACAACGAATTTTCGTCAAACACGAAAGTTGCGTAGCAAAGCGAAGTTCACCTTTTCAGCACATTTTTCCTTTTCGCGGCGATTACGCGCGACCTCACCAAAACAAAAAACAAAAATTTTCGAAAAATGTGACCTGCTCGGGCCAACGACCAAACACAATTTGGTCAGAAGACATACACGCTGACCGAATTGGATCCTTAGGCAGGCTACAATTTTGTGTTGACAAGGTCAGCACGACGGCACGTTTCTGGCGTTTAGCCCAGCGTAAATATAAAAGCTTACTTTAGGTATTCAGCCTAATAAAATGGGGCTGCTTAATTGTACGACGGTTGTAATCGCAGTCGTCCACTGAGTAAATAAATAAAACGTTAGCGGCTGCGGTCATGTTTCGGTTATAACTCTGGTTGAGGAACAATCACTGGACGTGAGAGCTAACACTGAGCGATAAAGTGAACTTTTAAGTTAAAATGTTAAAAGTAAACTTCTTTACTTCCCGGTTGATGAGTTAAACGTTTTTCTATTTTAGTTTTAAAATTTAAATTTTCAAACAAAGACTCACAAATTGTTTAAGTATTCTTTTTATTTTGGCTATAACATTTTCGTAAATTGTGTAGTTGGCATGGGAAAATGTAAAAACTACGACGAGGCTGGACTGAAAGTTGCCTGAATAGCAATCAAGTGATAAATGAACAATCCCCAAACTTTACTCATTTTAACTTTTGGCAGACATTTCTTTCCAGTGTATGTCGCCGCACTTACCACAATTTTAACGATAACAACTTTAAGCAAAAAATAACTTTAAAGATAAATTTCTTCTGAAATACCTGAAGAAATACTTCTCCGCGTCGGCGAATTCCTGCGGCAAATCGATGTGGAAGACCACTGAATTCTTTTGTTTGCCCTTTTTCTGAAGCATTTTCATCAATGGCGGCGCCTTTGGTTGTTTGATGCGGTGCGGTGCGGTTCGGTTCGGTTAGTTGCGTTTAACCTTGCTCTAAAAGTGCATTCACAAAACAACGAAGCGAAATTGTTTTAATGACGCCAAACACGCTTGCCGCGAACGAATGGATATACGAGCAGCTGAATGGTGCCCGCCTCTACTTAATTTTCGAGTGAACCAATTTTGTCAAGATGCCCTTTTAACTCCGCCAAATAAGTTTTTGTTATCGACAAAATTTCGGTTGTTAACTTTTTAAGTCCGTCCTCTCAATGTTTTTTAATTGAAAATTATTTTTTAGCTGATGGCTGCACACGGAGCAGCTGTACCGCACCGGCCGAGTTGTGTCGTAGAGCGCGCGATTGTCCAGTCGAAACTGATTTGTTATTGCGGTGTGAAACGCCAGTGGAGCCCCACGAAAGCGAAAAGCATTTTTTTGAAAATCGCGCAAAGTTTTTGCCTGCCTCATTTTTATTACCTTTGTTTTTGTAGCCCCTGCCCACCTCCTTCCTTCCTTCCTTCCTGCTTTATCGTTTCAAAACTATTTTCCATATTGCTGTACAAACATGAAGGACGCGACAAGGCATGGAACGGAAATCCTTTAATGGTTGGGAGCGACCGAACGAGCGCGGCGTTTGGGGGAAGAGTTGGGTCACGTGGCATTTTTGTGTATGGCATGGGTTTTGGCAATATTGACGCATTATGAGTGGCCACGATAGGCCACAGTCGACGTCTAGAGTGGTTGTTATACATCGAAAGAAATTTTGCGAGACAAATTTTCATAAACATTTCTAAAGTTGTAGTTTCCATCGAACGTTTAAAAATGAATGCATTCCTGGAGCGCTATCAAAGGTTGAGGCCTCAATATGACACCAACAACAACAAAATTGGGTGACATTAAAACTGTCTATTATTTTTTATTTTTTAAAGAAAGGATAATGAAGAGGCACGTTGCAATTTTTGGAAAGTAAAATCCAGGATGACAATTGGCTTAAAATGTTCAAAATGAAAGGAAAGCTTTATTTGATAGATACAGATACTAACTACACACATTAGGTTTGACTCCAGTAGTGTCCAGCAATATTGATGCTCCCATAACGGGTGGCAGAATTTGTCGACAAACAAACATTATTATATATTGTATTTATAAGTAGGAATACATAAATATTTCTTAAATCGACTTGATTTTTAAGGCTACAAATTTTGTTCAGTGTATTCAATGAATTCGGGTGGAGAGGGGGTCGTGTAAAAATGTAAAAATTTTCGTAGGATCAAGAAATGTGGCTGAAATTCGATGAGTGTGTGTTTTGGTGTGAGGTGTAAATGTATTCGTGCCGAAGGTAAAAGCAATATGCCATGTGAGTTTTAAAAATTGTGGCGTAAGTTATGATTTCTTGAGTTTTTTTTTTTAAAGTGTTCAATTTGTTGGTACAGCAACAAAAAGTACCGCACTACCGCTTTTAATAAGAGAATTTTATCATTTTTTATAAAAATTATAAACTAAAACACTGGATATTAAGTTGAAATACTTTTCATACAATTCTCAATTTTTTCTTTCGAAATTTGAGTTTTAAATATTTGTGTTCACTATCTCAATAACTAAAAAATGCTCGAAAGAAATATTTTCTTAATTAGTGCTACGTTGGATTTTACACAACACTTTCTTTCATTTCTTTCATTTTGTACTCGCTATCGTCCTGGAAAGGAGCTATGCGCGAATGCGATAGTTGCCCATGTCAGTTGGCAATAAAAAAGTTCTTATCGTTCTGCTGAAGAATTATAATAATAATTTGGAACTTTTTAATGTGATTGCCGAGTCAGTTTGTTTGTGTTATTAGAAGTGTAGGATTAGATGCTATAAGTAAAATTTCAAGTACAAAATGACAATAACAAAACGGCACTGGTGAGGAAGGAGCATTTGACGTTTGTGCTTGAGTTTGACTAAGTCAGTCCTAAGATCATGGGAAATGGAAAAATAATAACACACAATTTAAGTATACGAAAAAAAAACATTTCAACAGTTTCTGGATTTTTAGTTTAAAATATAACTACTTTGACCTTTACGTTCATCCGCTTTGTGTGGCGTTTGCGGTATGGGATATGCTAAGGTATGGCTGCAATATCGCATGCAAGCAATTGCAAATTTTTGACAACCAACAACATGTTTGTAATGAAATCATTTGATTTATGCAAAAGTTAATAATGACATTTTACAGTGAAGCCTTGTATGCGAAAACCAGTTGGTAACTATTCAACCTAGAAAAACTTCATTCATATTCGTACATGTGTAAGGTTAGAGAGAAGTCAATTGCACAATTTGCGTTGGTATGCAAAATATGCCAAAATTACAATTAAAAGGATGTGGTCAATAGTGACAACAAGATACAAATCAACAAACCCACATAAAAAAACAATCATACAATATAAAATTAACAGTTTTTCAGGTTATTTTCAACACTAATAAACAAGCTTTAACAAATATTTCAGGTTTTATTTATTTTATTCAGTTGTCAGATACGAATTTTGGCATATTTTGACAATTTTTAACAAAATATGATGGACCAAATGTCATTTTAACATGTTATCTTATTCTTAAAGTTGCTGAAATTAACATTACAGTTCATGTTAAATTAACACTGATCATATTAATATTTATTTTGTCATGCTATTTTAATACTTTGCCGCAATGTAAAATAAAACATGAACAATTTTAAAATCTTTATTATATTGTATATAACTTGATATATATTAAAATACGATTATAGTGTCAGCCGGACAAACAGACGGATGGACAAATTAAATTTTAACTAGGGTACAAATAGTAGGCCAAACTCAATACCATACGCCCTACGGTACGTGTGGGCGTAGAGTATAAATACAAATTTAATTTCAGATTTAATTACTAAATTTAAATGAGGTCCACTAAACGTCACGAGTACATAGCGATAAAACCTTCATAAGTGTGACATTTTGGCGTCCCAAGACATAAAACACGCAAATCATGTTGTACGAATTAAAATATTCAAATAAGAAAAAACTTGTTTGCAATTTGCAGAACCAATTCCAAGGATTAGGGAAACCCAGAGGCAATCAAACTGCGTGCGAAAACGGCATTATTCAAAAAGACGAGCATTTCAAAATATTCAAAGTATTTCTGGTATGCAACTGTGGCTAGAGAAAGAAGAAGAACACATGCGATTTTGCGAATGTGCAATTCGCATGTGTTGGTTGGTAAAATGTGGCCAAAGTAACGCTCTTAAACACGTCACGCTATGCCGAACAAGCGTCACAAGCGTCACAAGTGGCGAGAAGCGAGCGCCACAATTAAGCGTACAATAACCCATGCGGAATTTTGATTTCATTCAGCTGCGAGATGATTTCTTGCAAGAAAAAACTCAATATTTAGGTCAGTCCGAAACGCTGATGGTGACAAGAGGAAAATTTGATTTATGATTCATAATTAAAAGCGATAAATCGCGGAAAATGTCAACACAATTTAGGTGCGGAAAGTAGGCTGACTGCCTGATGCGGTGGACATGTTGACCGTTTAATTAACGTGACCAGGCATGTTTTCAAGTATTACTCAAGAGAGTGTAGTTCCTCAAGAAACAGAATGTATGTCATTTCATGTTGGTGACTTTTACATGATTTTATAAATTAGTATACTCACTTGCCACCACCACCACTGCCCGTTGCAGATTCACCCTGGCCATCGGGCGAACGACGTTTGATATCTCCTTTGAAGTCATCACCATTACCATTGCTTGGCTCTGCTACGGAATTCACGTGTCCCACACCAACAGTTGTTGGTGCTGCTGTTGAAGACGCCGCATTAACTGGCGTTCCAACGCCGGCACTCTTGTCGTCCAGCCCAAATTCGTAATTCTGGAAATTTGCACTTTCACTGTCAACTTCAGGCAAAACTGATATAGCACGTGCACTAACCCTTTCAGTCGCATCACCTTCTCCAATGTTCAACACGGAAACAGCCGCCTCTATGGGTTGTGTGGGCGGCAGCGGCGAAGACTTTGTCGTGGATGAAATCGTAGCTCCAGTAGAACTTCCGGCATTAACTTCTCCAATACCACCACCACCACTACCACTACTTTCTTTCACAACATGTGCCGCTACATTGTTGGCCTTCTTTATATCTTCGGCTGTACCGCCACGTGAAACTGAAGCGCCCGTCTTTCCTGATTTATTCTCAACCACGGTAGTTATACTGGATGTAGGTGAAGTCGCGCCATCTGAGACTTTGCCCATGTCCTGCTCCATACTTTTCAAATCGGTCAGGTTCTCATTAATTGTCTTGCGTATATCATCGGTCGCATCGGTCACCTTTTGTTGTATGTTTTCCAGTGTTTTTTGCGATTTTTCCAATATGCTGGAAGCGTCCTCTGCTGACATTGCTAGATGCTGATTGGCCATTGACGAGGTCACCTGTGCGGTAACAGCAGCAGTAGTCATTGATATCGGTTTGCCATTTATATCGCTTATGGCCGCTTCCTCTGTGATCTTTCCACTAAGCGGACTGTCAGATCGTTTTTTATTTTGTAGACTTATTCGCGAGCCCAAGCGGATCAATGACACATTCGAAACTTGACGTTTAAGTTTGGCCACACCACCACCGCCGCCACCAATGACTTGACTCGGCGTTGGTGAATTAGTCGTTGACGATGCAACATTACTTTCATTAACCGCAACAGGATGTTTTTCTGCAGCAACATCGACCTTTCCCTCATCTTTTGCTATTGTCACCTCTGATTTTGTATTCGTGACCTTCTTAAGGTTCTTCGAAGAAACTTCATTTTTCAATCCATTCGCGGTAGTTGGTGTCTTCTTTATACTTATCGATGACGGCTCACGTTTTACTGATTTCATTTTTCCACCCGCTACTCTACTCGGTATCGGTGGCTTCTTTTGTAAATTCGAAGCTTCCCGTTTAAGTTGAGTGCCTCCAGCAGCTGCTGCAATACCAGTCTTTTGAAGATTGCTTGGTTGCTTCTTGGCAGCTGTCGCTTGTTTGCCCACCGATGACGGCGTTCGCTTGACACTCGATTCAGGTTTCTGTACAGAACCGGGCGCTTTTTTGGCACTTGAGGGCTGCTTTCTTTGAGGGACGGGTGTTTTACGTGGTGGAGATGTAACCAATTTAGTTTTTCCTTTCGATTTAGGCGGTGATTTGGAGGCACTTTCTTTTCTGGTGGTAGCACCGACTCCACTTGTTGCACGTGTGGGTATACGAGAGCGGGAATTTCGACGTTGTTCGAGTGCCGAAGAATTGCCAACACCAGAAGCTTTACCTCCTATTTTAACACCCTCCCGACTTTTTGCACGCGCCTTACTCGTTGGGCTAATTGATCCTCTTCGTTTACCTATTTTGCCATTACCAACAGGACGACGACGCATCGCATGTGGGCTAAGTGAAATCGATTGCCTTCGATCCGGAATAATACTCTCTCGCCTTCGACCGCCAATTAGAATACTTGGTGATACACTGCCCGCTCTTATTCTATCCACTACCTCACCAATTGATGTCATACTCAGTCGGGAATTCGATCGTGAATTGGCCAACTCCTTGGCCAGATCCATGCGGGAGTTTGGACGGGAACTGGTGCGTGAGGGAGGACCTCGCGAAATAGGTCTCGTGGAAGCACGCGAAGTAGAACGCGAAGGGGCACGTGAGGTTCCACGTGAGGTTGCTGTGCTGCGTATTGTAGCACGTGATGGAGAACGACTTGAAGTTGCGCGTGAAGTTCGTCCCGAAAGTGGAAGTTGGGCAGTAAATTCTTTGAGCGGTGATGATGAACGCGAGTGTACACGCGAGCCTGGCTGTGAGTTCATGCGGGAGTTTGCTTGTGAAGTTACTGATGTAACGCCGTTACGTATAGGTATTTTTGACAGCGAATCGCGACGTGATGTCACATCGGAAAGAGTCTCTGAGGCAGCTAACGATAGTGCCGCCGTGTTAATAGGACTTTGTGGCGAACTGCTGTCTTTATTTGGCGTTCCTATGATAGGTGAAAGAGTTGTTGGCTTGGCGATTTTTGTACGCGGTGTGCGACTGTGTACACCAAAATTGCTGGGTGGTACTATAGACGGCCGACGTTTGGATGCGGGACTTGCGTCTGGCAAAATGGACTGTCGCCGCGGAGTTTTTGGACTTGCTCCGGGTGTAATAGATTTTCGCCGTTGTGGTTGCTGCGTTAGCGAAGGTCGACGAAAGCTAAAATCTGATGTAGTTACAGTACTTAGATTTGAACTACGTCGATCCGAAGCAGTAAGTGTTGAACTTCGACGCTCAGGCGATGTTGAACTTGAGCGCCGACGATTTTGTATACTCAAAGGTGATAGTGATGGTCTGCGCAGCTTTTCTTGGACTAACAAATCGTCCATGCTGGTCCAATTTGAACGTAGAGGTATGCGAGACATGCTATCTGCACTATTGATAATGCGTAGCAGACCACGTTGCTGACGTGTTGGATTCGGATTCGGTTTAAGTGGGCGGGGCAGTGCACCCGGTGGAAATATCGCAGGTTCACGTCCCAAATCCACAGTGGAACGAAACAGTCGCGGTATAGCCGTACGGTATGGGTCGGTTATAAATGGCAGTGTCTCAGAGCTCTTCATTTTTGGATCGTAGTCGGTTGGCAGTGTTGAGGAGCGACGTCGTTGCATCGGCAGTGGTGTGTCCTGTGAAGAAGTCAACGATTCACGGTACTGGAGTATGCCCTTCTGTGGCATTTTACTCGGACTGTGGCGACCGGTCATGTTAAATTGAACCGAAGGACGTGGAGAGTCGTCGGAGGTCATTAGACCAGTAGGATGGGCACTAAGATGTGGCAATTTAAGTTGCATGGATGTTAAGGACTTGCGTTGAAGATGATAACGTGGCTTAGCAATAGGTTTTGCGATTGATGATGATGAAGTTGTGGTTGGCTCTTTGGTTGGACGAGTTGAAGATGCTGATTTTTGCTTGAATGTACCGTTCGGGCTTTGTGCGCGCGAAGATTGTGCTGATCTATCGGTGATGATGGTAAATGAAGATTTCTTGTGCAGGCGTGGTTGGTCAATGCTAAAAAATGAGAGAAATTTAAAAATGTTATTTTAATAAGTTGACCGATATTACCGATAGTCGCCACCAGTGGCAACTAAATCCTTCAGGATCACCGGTGACATTTCGCGCTTAATACTAGGTTTTGGTTCTCCCTCATTCGGTTCTGGTTCTTGATGCTCTAACTCATATTCCTCGAGTGCCGGCGTAGGCGGCAAAGAAGGCGGAGGTGCTGCGGGTGGTAGCGGAGGTGGAAAGTTTTGTCCCAAACCTTCAAATGTGCTTTTTCGACGCTGTTTAAGATATTGCGGTGGTGATACCAATAAATCACTTTCCATTTCTCGCAACAGAGTTGGTGAGGGATCAGGCGGTCGTGCTGGTGCTAGCGCATCTAAAGATACTGTGGGATGTTCGAGAGTTTGTGTCGTGTCGAGCAGACGCTCTTCGCCACCACTACTCGACCCATTCGAATCATTGATCATCGCCGCAACAGGCGAGTGTTGCATGGGCATTTCATCACGTTTAATCGAAATGACATTCTTCGAACTGGGACGCATTTTAGGTATTTTACTAAACTCAGGAAAATCATGCGTAGCGGGACGAAACCACTCATTGCTCGAATATGATTCATTGGAACACTGGCGTGCGTAGGCCTTTGGTGGCGGAGGCGGAGGTGGTGTTGGCGATGATTGATCTGTCATCTGACTATGACTGCAAGAAGAGAAAGTAAGAAATTGCTTGAAAGCTATAAACACCTCAACTAACCTGAACGAACCCACATTCGACTTAAAGTCTTCAGCAAAGCTGGAAACTCTTCTTGTTGCTTCAGAGTACTCTCGTCGGCCAGTCGCATCACTAACCGATATTGTCTCAGCCATTTCAAGTAAATTCTCTGCAGGTTCGCTAATATCATAAAACGTCGGTCTCCGCAGAATATCATCCGGTGTTAGTAGGGCATAATTTGGAGAGTCTCTGGGCTCAGAACTTGAGCCGCCACTTGAATTAGGTAATATCTGTATGTCGGGCGGTTTTAAAAGCGGCAGTACATCGAAATTACGTGTACTCGAATTATTGGAGAAACGACGACTTATCGACGAACTATAGGGCACATCGGAGAAGAGGCGACTATGCGTTGACATAGTAACGGTACGTCCGAAAGGCGGTTGTTCTTCCTCGGAACTAGCGATATCAATGCTGGTAGTGACGGTGGGTCGAAAGCTAAACTGAAAATCTGTGGGCTGTGGTGGCGGCACGGGATCACCGAAGAGACTGCTGTATTGCGAAGGATCGATATCGATATCGACATCAACGTCGGGAGCTTGTCGTGATGCTGTTTTAGAATGACGTGAGTGACACGTTGACGGTGACATGGTTGAGTAGTTATAGTCGAGTGGTATAATGGCGGGTGTGGTGCGGCAACACGTACTCGTCGCAGACGTTATTGGACGTTGCAGTAATAACGCTGGTGGTGTTGGTGTTGTCGTCGTCGTCGTTGATGATATGGATGACCTATTCATATTGCGAACATAGGCGTCAGCTTATCGCGGGAAGCACTGATGATAGGTTCTAGTAAATGGAAATTTCGGTTTGGTAGTTGTATCAATCTAAAAAAATGTATAAGTAGAAAACGCAATTCAAATATTGTAACTAAATTATTGTACTTCTAAAATAAACCAACTCCGCAATGAAATAAATTTTAATAAGGAAAGATTACCAGATCTTTAAAAAAATAATTATCCACTGGATATTTGGTTTTCATAATTTATAAGTTCATTTTTCGCTTAAAAGTTATTTCATCGGAATCCATTTCCCTTGACAGTTAATTTAAAGCACTATTAATTAACTCAACCTGCCGATGCGCATATCCTTGCGCTTGATAATGCTGGAGGTATGCTCCTCTTGTTGCTTTGTATGTCCCTGACTGTCAGCTGCTTCGGCTCCACCGGTGCGCTACTTCCACAACCGGCTTCGGCGATTTGGTGTGCGTTGCACTGAGACAAACACATTGACTTGATATCGATTTGCAGCGTGCTCTTTTTTAAAAAACTTTCCTCGAGAGTTGGTATACTTCTTGCATATCAGACTGACTTAGCGCCTGTGTCCAATTTTCCAGCTGTGCATGTGTGAGTGAAGTGGTCAATTGGTGATATTATTGTATATTTTGAGAAATACAAGAAATTCACCAACGTATTCGCGGCGCTCTTTGCTTTGTTCTGCTGACGTGCTGCTTGCATGCTTTTAGGCGCCCGAGCCCAACGTCCTGCATGTGTGGTGGTCGACTTTTTTCGCCTTGCGAGGCTAGTGTTGTCGTTGCCGCTTTTCTCTAGCGTTTCTGTCCAGTTCAATGGCTTTTGTTAATTTAAAATTTTTAGCGGTAATAAAGTGGATTTCGGTTTTTCCATTTTTTGAGCGTCTCGTTTTAAAAGTGGGCAGCGCAGCTTTTAAATTTTATGGAAAGTCGCATTACAATTGAAGTTTCGTGCCTTTCTCCTGGTTTGCTTTTAGTTTCTTCTTGACTATGCTAAAGTGGAAGTAAGTGTTTTGGTGGCTGACTGGCTGACTCTATTCAAAGTGGCAGGGCATTTCGTTCGCAAGCGTGTGACTTAATTTTTCTGCAAGAAATCAATATAGTATATATGATAATTACTGTAAAATAGTTTTTAACTTTATAAAACTATCATAGCACTTAGTTATGATGACAGTTGCTATGATAAATTTAAATGACTGATATACACAAACTGTATATCAAGAATTAAAGAAATCAGTTACATTTTATATCCAACCAAAAATCTTATTTCCTTGGCATATAAATTATATACAATTGTATAAGTTGTCAGTCCTTTTTGGTTTTTGTATAGTTAGTTCGCGACTATTTTGGCTTAGCATTGTTTTCTCGGGCGGTCACTAGATAAGTCTCCTGAAGGCTTCCACTTTATTTCCAGTAAGATTAGTTTTTATTTTTTAATTTTTTTATTTAAAATATTAAAAATTTAATTTTGCAATAAATATATTTTCTTGTTTTTTTTATGCATAATCTCACGTAATAAATTTATTATATTTATTAAATTGTTAAATGCAATATTGTTGTTGTTCTACATGTGCCCAAATATATATGCAAACTTTCTGAACTTGAAACTCGGCGCTTAAATCAATTAAACTACAAAGAGGCAACAACTTTTACATAGACAATTTAGTCCTTCGTCGAGTGGGCGTTACACGTTCTGACACCAAAAAAAAAACTTCAGCACGGCATAACAACAAAAACAAAGAAAAAACAGCAACAACGACAACAAAACTGACATTCAAAACTGTACGTCACAATCCGGAGCAGCAAGTGAGCCGCCAAACGCTCGGCACCAAACTAAAGTGAAGCGCTGGAAAAAGGCAAATTCATTGTCAGCCCAGCCACTTCAAACGTTTTCGGCAAGCTTCAAAAAATAAATAAATAAATATTATTATTAATGAAATGCAGCAAAGGCTGCTTGATACGCCGCATGCAGCAGCGGCGGCGTGTCTGCATGTGCGCTGCGCAGCATGTTTTCTTGCCACATGAGTGAGCTGTGCGCGCTTTCAACTTGTTTGCGTTAAGAGAGCATATCAACAAGCTGTTATGCGATGAAGATGTGCCATTGGCAAACTGTGGAGCAGCTCCTTTCTTTATTTTAATAAAAAATATTAAAAAAAAATTTATTATAAACCTTTTAAAAGAAAAAATTAATTTCATTCTGAGATGGAAATCAATAAATATACAATATATTAAGTTACTTTTTTATAATCAAATAGTTTTGTATTATTAGATTCGTTTAGTGTTAAACTAACATGTTGAAAAGCTGCAGTGTTGATTTAACATGTTGTCATGTCGAATAACCACTCCGCAGTGTTTATTTAACATTTTGTCATGTTAATTTAATTTTAAACTTTTCAAAATTCTTTTACGATAAATTCCAATCTTGGCAGTAGTCAACTTGTATTTAAGATCTTTTATATCCTTTTACTCCTTCATAACGTCACAAAATCGTGTGCGTGCATCTGCTTTAGAATTCGACTGAGCCTAGGATTGGCGTTTCATGGTCAAACTGAAATTGCTATTTTGCAAACATTTTGTGCAGCGTGTAATTTTTGTATTTGTAATTCTAAAAACGCATATAATTTGAAATTATTAGAAACGGATTTGTAAAGACTTCTTTGTGCATATGCATATAAGTAAATGCTTTTCAATTGCATGCAGTAAATTGCATTATTATGGCTCAGACAGCCAACGGCGCTTTAAACATGGACATGAGCATTTTGGCTAAAATAACGACTACCTTACAATAATTTAATTTAATATTTTTTGTTTTGTTTGTAGTTTTTTTTGTACTTCAGTCTAACGCCGCCACTTAATGCTGAGTTGCGGAAATTATACAAATTCCGTTGGCTGAGTTTTGTCGAAATGCAATCTAGGCTAGATTAAAGACCAAGACATGCTCCTAGTTCTGCATATAAGTATGTGAATAATTACATGTTTTTTTTTAAATGCAAACAACTAAAAGTGTTTTAAATTATTGTATGAAAATCTCAATTCTCATCAAGTGTGTATAAGCTTTTATTAAAGGAAGCCCCAGCGTTCATTTTGAATTTATCTTAAACAGAATTTTTTATAATTTTTCGACTTGGATGTAATTTTGTATTTTAAATTAAAAGTATTTAAAAAAAAATTTTATATACCATGTGTAATTTAGAATAGATGAAAGAAAAGGTTTATGCAAATACAAATATTGCATGCAGAGATTATTTAAATATCTCAACCGAAATATTTTTTTGCAACCATTTCTCTTAGTAAAAATAAACCAAAATTTAAATTTCAATTCTTATATAATCACCTGAAAAACCAACCAATACGCACAGCCAACTTAAAATTTATAACCCCAGATCGACCGTTTAATTCAATAATTGCCGCGTTTAAATAGGCGCATTTGTGGCAGAAAGGTGCAACGCTTTCGACTGTAAGTTAAACTTTAGTTTACGGCAAATAACCATGAAACAATTACAACAAAAAACTAAAACGTACAAATGTAAAGAAAATATTTTTTTAATTGTGAAAAAGCTCGTAAATCGCAAATTGAAATGATTAAAGCGGAACGAAATGTAAACGATTGCACGATTTAATTCAGCTTAAACCAAAACTTTCACTTGTGACTATTACAAACAAATATAAAAAATAAAAAAAAAAAGCATTCAAAGTGAAAATAAAACAATTAAAAATCTTTAAATTTTTAATTAAAAAAAAAACAATCATGAAGTGCTTAAAAACCAGCAAAGACCTCAAATCGAACAGCAAAAGCCCAAAACTACATCACTTCCGGTTCATACACACATACACACGTAGAACAACACGAGCACCTAACACCAACAAAAATGCACGCACACTATAAAAACGCTTCCTACAAACAAATACAAAAAAAAAAAAATGCGGAAGAGCGCGCGAAACTCACTTCCGGCATTGATTTTTTCCGTCTGCTTCGAATTTTGGTTAAGAGTTTAGCCTACTTTTAGGCTTGTTAAATAAAAAACCAAATAAAATCGCAGGTACTCGCCAAACAGAAAGAAACATAAACATCTCGTGGCAGCTTTTAAAAGCCGGCTCCAAATTTGGTCACACTCATTTTTTTGTTGTTTTTTGATTGTTTTTTTGTTTTTGTTTTTGTGTGTTACTAAATTTAGACTTGACTAGCTTCCTTATTGATTTCCTGAGCGCCGTCGTTTTATTTTGTTTTTGCATAAATTTCGTTGTATAGTTTTTTATTGGTCAATTGTGTCGGCGCCTAAAACCAAGCAATTAATTGTGCTTTAATCTTGAACGCGCGCGCTCCTTGTAGATGCGGAGATAAGCGTGCAGCCCAGGAATGTAGGTCAAAGTGTTTAACCGCAAAGAGCGCAAACATATTGCTTAATATTGCTTAATGCAAGATGAACTTAATTGTTATGACATAATTGTGTCGGATACCTCCTAAATGTAGGCTAAGGTTCTTAAGATAGGCGCAATCCTGCATAGTTTTGGTATTTATTGGCATCATTCCGTAATCTAAGTGGATGATTGAAATACTCCGGTTGGTTTTGCTAAAGGTCAAATATTTTAACAAATGTTTACATATGTTTTTTTTTTATTAAAAAATTATTAATTTGTATTTTCCTTATTTCATTTTTATTTAAAAATATCTTCATATGCTCAGTAAAATTCAAAATATCAAAATAAACGCTTTCAACAACGTTGCGACTTGAATGCCTTTGGTCATGAGAAAAAGCCACAAAATTGAAAGTAAACGTCATTTGTGACAACAACAACAACAACAGGCCGAAATAAACTGTTGCAGTTGCAGTTGAAACTGCAGCAAAATGTTTTTTGGCTTCAGACTTCGCAATCGGCGTGTAAACAATGCAGACGATAATAAATTTTTGAGTGGACAATAAATTGTTCACAGGAAGCAAATGCGAACAAGGCAAAAGGACGAGGTCGGCTTTCCAACTAACCTTTTTTTTTTTTTTTTATTTTATATATATAGGAATATAAATCAATCAATCAATGACAGAAAAATTGCTTTTCTTATATAAATTGCAATTCAGCATATTTAATTGTGCTTAGTTTTTGTTTTTTAATTTAGTCTAACTTTAGTTTAGTTAACTCAAATATTTCTTAAATAAATTGTTCGATCAAATGAATACGAGTACTCTAAATTTTGAAGCTTTAAGTTTCTTTATGCTCCTTAATTTTTGAAGTAATTCTATATTTTAAAGACTTTAAGATTCCCAAGTGTATACGATTTAATTAAACTTTGCTTTAATGATTACTTTGATATTTAAAGAGCTTTAGGATTTCAAGAACTTTAAACTTTAGAACTCTCGCTAAGCTCAAGAAGTAGTATGAACTCAGCGATCGAGTCGAATTTCAAGAGCTTTAATTTAATTATTATTCTTTTTTTTCTTAGAAATAATTTCATTCAGCGTAGAACCGGAATTAAACTTCTAAAAACTTTATTTACATTAAAACTTAATTTTGTTTAAAACATTTAAAAAAATAGTTTTATACCATTCTAATTTATTTGTAAAGACGGGAAATGTAAAAAACAGATTTCCATGCAACACTACACACAAACAACAACAACACGCGACAGCAACTGAACTACAACAATGAGAAGCAATTGACGTTGCACCACCAACACTGACTAACGTGAACTAACGCTGCCAGCACACAGCGTTAGCAGTGGCTCAGCACTAGTTTGCCCAAGACAGAAACAACAAAGACGAGCCGCCGACCGACCCTCCCACCGTCTTCTTGAAATGTGCCACGCTCTTCTCACACGAAAACTTTTTAAACTCATTTGACACTTGAGGAGCGCGAAATCACTTCAAAGTGTTGTTGAGAAGTTTTACACTCACACACACGCACACACACACAGACACATGAACATGCACACATACAGAGAAATACCACGCGCACCATTTCGCACTATAAAATTCGCCGCGAATTGTTTTGGTCTTAAGTGGGTTATGCCTGCCGAGTACGGCGAAAGTACCTGTTGTTGTATTGTTGTTGTCGTGTTGTGCATTCTGCACGCGATTTCATTGCTTCAGGTTTTTCGTCTTCTTCTTCTTCTTAATGTTGTTTTATTTTATTTTTTGTTTTTCTTTTTTGGCGCTTGTTCGCTTTATTCAGTATTATTTATTTGTGTCGAACGCATTTGAGTGGTAAACAAAAACAAACTAAAAAACTAAACTCAAATTACGTTGCATATTTGTAGGCGTTTTAACATTTGCGAAATGTTGGAGTAAGGAACGTTGCAAACATCTTTTGATTTTTACTGACGTTCTTGGTAAAATATTAAATAATATAGAATGCTATATAAAAGACTAAGCTTTAAAATTTAATTTCATTATTTCCCCTTCTATGTATAAACGATAAATAATGTATCAAGATAAAATTAATTTTTTCCACTTTTAGAGAAGAAACCGAAAAGTTGAAGTTTGAATCAAAATATTCAACCTCTGAAAATGTAATCTAAGTTTAAAATGTACAAACTGATTGTAAACCATTTAAAACTTTTTAGTTAAGTCTCATCAATATGTAAGTAAGCCAATTAATAAAGTGGCCTGTGGCTAAGTATTTTCTACTCGAAGTACACATGTAGTTGAAGCACCTTTTATTTCTTTTGCAGGAATTCCTTAATCACCCACCATGCACCCAAAATAATGACACTTTTAGTCGAGGTACCTAACCGATATACTCAACCGTTGATCCGAAAAAAGTTAGTTCTTAGCCATTTCCCAATTAAGCCCTTCCTTCTCTCCTAAACAGCCTTTACCTAATTAACGAAGTTTTTATTTTTAACTCTGCCTCTCATGCATACAGGTAGCACTTTTAACCCATACACACCCACACTAAACATAAAAAACACTTGCAATTGCTCTTGTTTTACCACATCCTTTGGCAACCCAAGACAAGGATATGCAAATCGAAGCAATGAAAATAAAAAAGCCGAACTAAAAGAAAGAAAAAAGAAATAGAATAAAAGACAGAAAGAAAGAAACAAAGAAACAAAAAGAAAAACCGAAACGGAGGTGATTGTATTTCCTTGGCTTTGGAAAGCGCGAAAGGGTCAACAAAATATTCAACAACAGCAAAAGCTACCTACAACAACAAACATTTTATACACTACACTTTAAAGTCTACACCACTACTACTACAGAAACAACAAAGTCAACAACATGTGAAGGGACCAAACAGCGCTTGTGTGTATTCGAGAGGCAGGCTACATTGGGGAATATCCTTGACTGGGCTAATGTCGAGACATAAAGTTTCTGTTTCTACTGACGCGACGACGACGACTCTTTAAAGTGGCGAATCGCATACAAAGCGCAGACGAAGCCAGCCGAGCAGACCGGACGCGTTTTCTTTTTTTTTTGGCTGATGTCTGAATTGGAGAAGGTGTTGAGCAAAAGAAGGACAACACTCTTAAATAAAAATTGTAGTTCAAATTATTTGGAAAACACATATGTACAAACTCGTATGTATAAGTACATACTTGAAGAAAATAAATACAACTTTTATTCATATAAATTTGTTTAAACAATTGAAACCAATTTCAAACACTGAGAGTAACTCAGCAACAAATTTGTTTAGTAAAAGGAAGATTTATATTTCTAGACCAGATTAAAGGGGCATATAAGGGACGAAATTTTGGATATGAGAATTCAAAAAATAAAATACTAAGAAAAAAATTTCAAATGGTTGCAGAATTTTAAACAAAAAATGTACTAAAAATAGTTTAAAACTATTTTTGCGAAGTTATAGTTTAATCGGATGAATTTGACATACGAGTTCGTTCTTTAGACCAATAAATTTGTTATTGAAATTTAAAGTTTTGCTACAATATATTTTTTGTTAATCACTTTCATTCAAATTCGTGTGTATGTATTCCTGTTTCGGAAATATGTGCACCGAAAAGGTGCAGTATTAAGGAGTCCGCCGGAATCCAGCACCAACAGTAACACTCATTTAAAATGTATAAAATAAAACACGATCATCACAATCGATCTATTCGATCTATTCATGTATTAAACAAATTTCAATAGTTTATTTAAACAATTTCGATTTTTTCTGAGTGTGTTAACAAGTCTGAATTCGTTTGCGACATGAAGCCAAGTCAACTGCAGTTTAATTGTGAGGTGCTGTATTGCACACGGTGCTGCTTAAATAGTGTTGCATATTTGTAGGTGCTGCGGCCGACGTTAGGTTGAAAGGAGTTTGCGTATGGGAACGAGGAACATTAAGGAGAATTGCATTAATTTTACTGCATACATTTTTTTAAGTGTTTTTTTTTTACTTTTGCATTGTTTTGTCGTTGTTGTTGTTGTTGTTGTTGTTAATTTAATGTGCAGCTAAGATAAGTGACCGTTTCAATGAGAGATTAGACGAACTTCAGTTGATTAATATAACATTTTTTTAAATTATAGGCAAAACGAAAAGATTTGTTCACATGTTACAACAAAATTTCTCAACTTTTAATTTGAGTTTGATTCACTTTTTCATTCGATTTAAATCAAATATTTATTTAACTTATTCAAGAAATGAAATCATTCAACTTCTTTTTGTTTCTCGCTTTTCACTTTTTACTTTTTCAATTTAGTAGAGAAATTAAATTTTCTTAAATTTCACTACGTAATGTATCATACTTAAATTTGTTTTACACACATTTTCCATTTTGTATCAACATTATTTTTTTGCCGTTTTGGAATCAAGTCGCTTCCAGGTTTTTCGCGTCGTTCCGTTGCACTTGCCGTCCGTTATTAAACTGAAAAGTACATTTTCCTCGGCTGGCCATAGACGCGAGTAATTTTTCGCCAATAGTCCTTAAAGCCACACCAGCAAGTTGGTAGCACTAAGTTACCTTTGCGCCGTTTGAATGGCGAAAAACACTGGGAAACGTAAGAAACGAACTGACGAACAAACGGACGAAAACGTGGGTCAGTAAACCTACTTCCGGTTGACATAAATTCGCCTTGGACATGAAAACTTGCTTGCGTCGCTGTTGTTCTTGTAGCTCTTAATATTTGCTGTTGTTGTACGGTTTCCACTACACACATAAGTTTACATATATATGAAGTTGAGTTTTTGGAATTTGAAAATGCTTTGATTGTGAATTTTTGTTGGGAAGTACGAAGTTGCTCATACCCAGCAAAAAATTGAGCTTAGCGTAAAAAACAAGCGGTCAGCTAGCATTTGTTTTGCAGCTGATTTCCGAAAAGTAAATAAAAGTATGTTTTAAATGTTTACTAGAGATGTTCCTGCGTTAAACGTATTAATAACATTAAGTTGCTTACTGCCTTCTGATAATTACCAACCAAATGCTTGTTGAATGCATTATGGAATCTATTATTAGATAACCATTTTTTTAAATTTTATGTTAAATAAAAGCGAATAGATTTAATTAATTATGCAAAATTTACTCCTGAAGTATTTAACCTACAGTCAAGCATATCATGCAGAAGTAGCAGCATTTGAAAATTGATATGCTACCAAAATGTTTGCTGGGTATGTTAAAGCGCACTTCTTCGAGAAGCGTTTTATAGATACAGAATTTTGGAAACTATATAAAAACAAAATTTTCCAATACAAATATTATTTTGGTTTTAGTAAAGTCGAACTATTGGGCTAGAACAAATAATTTTTTAAGTATGTTTTGTACTAAGTATCTAAAAGTGTTTAAGTATCGAGGGTCGTGGGTTTAAGCCATGTTGGAAAATTAATTAATGTTAAAACCGAAAATCTAAAACTAAAATCGAAAAGCTCCGGACTCCTGAAGTTTTAAATATTTTAAAATGAAAAATGTTTTCAAAACTGACTTTCAAAAGAGTAAAAAATGCAATTTTTTTAATATTTAACAATTAAATTCTGGAATTTTATTGTCGATTTAATATATCTTAATCATGTTAATAATAAGAAAATAAAAATTTGTTTACCGTACTTAATATTTACATATAACAGTCCTCGTAACCGATAACCGCTAATAAAACTTTACCAACGTCAAGTAGTTGATATATTGTATGATTGGGTTTTATAAAAACTTTACTAAACTCTTTTTGAAACTTAAATTTCACCACTTAAATAAACTATTTCAAATTTGTGCTGTTTAAAATAAATCTTGAACTTTTAAACAATGGCACCGAACTCCCTAAAGTATGCAACAAAACTTTACGAAATTCTTTCAACACTTTGGTGGTAATTTACGAAACACAACTCAAAAAAAAAAAACAAAACCCTCGCTGTGCCTTTAATTTATTTATTAAGTGACACCGGGTTTGGAAAGTACGGCTCACAAGCGACGATTGCTTGGACACTGTAAACACTTGTGAGCGCCGCTAAAGGCGTTCGCCTGGAAAACCGTTTTAATACGCTTTATTACAAAATCAACAACAACAACAATAACACATATACTCGTAGTATAGCATATATTAGCGCACCAAACGCAAGCGTACGAATACAAAATCTTTGCCATTTGCGTCCAACCGATGTTGGGCCCTCCCCACTACGCTTTGTCAAAATAATGAAATTTAATATGATGGCCTAAAAGTATGCAATGCTGGGTGCTAACAATTATTTCTATTGTTATTAACTGCCAGGATAGCAGTCGTATTTCTTTGCCACAAACCGCTGCCATCATACAATTTTTCTTTATACCCACTTCTACCTACAGTTGCGGTCATTTCAATATGTCTGCAAGTACTTATAAATATGTATGTGAAAGTCGTAAGAATTAATTTTTATAATTTGTTAAATTTTTACCGTTGAAGTAACCATGGGACTTTGGGTAAAACTTTTCAATTGGAGATATGCCGTTGTTCAACTTCTTCTTGTTTACATTTTGATTACCTGTCGTTTGATACTAAATATTAGGTGTACAAATAAGTTTCCGCCGTTTTTTGTTAATAAAATAATATTTAAACGATTTTAAACGATGTGAGACTGCTTGCTGAGTGACTTCTAAACTAAGTGCAAGTTCCTTTTGTGTTTGAGACGAATCTTCACCCAATAATTTCTCCAAATCTGCATCCTCGTAAATTTTCGGCCTTCCACTGGATCTTTGTCTTTTATGTCAAAATCACCTTTTTTAAATTTTTGAAACCACTCACGACATGTTCTCTCACTCAAAGCATCCTCATTATATGCTTCTACGAGCAATCGATGCGACTCAGCAGCAGAATTTTTTAAATTAAAAAAATAAATTTAAAGTTCCCGCAAATGACACTTAGTTGGCTCAAATTGAGACATTTTTAGATGAAGAAAAATATATGATGCTAATGCGAACTTAATAACATGATAAGGTTATGTTGTTCTGGAATAAACAAACTAATTTTCAAGTAGGTTACCACCTGCGAATTCCAACGTAAACCTCGTGCCACGCCATCTTTCTCAAAACGGATTTATTTATTTGTACACCTAATATAATATTTTAACCATTCTCAATCAAATAAAAATACAAAAATAATCAGAGATGTCGAGTCGAAAATTTAGATTTTTGTTTCTGTAGTTTTTGTATGTGTACCCTGGCTAAAAAATACCATAATTGAGATATTAAGGTATGAAAAAATTTATGTTTCCTTTTAAATTTTAACAAATTGAATTTTTATATAGAAACGTCCAGGACTGTAGAGCCCTTCCGAAGACACCATGCTGTTACACACAGGACGCAAGTAATAATGTAAGTGAAAGGGTGCGTGAGGGGAAAAACATTTAACTAACAACAGCGAAAAGTTAACTAACGGCTGCGGTTTTAGGCCAAGTTTGGTTTGAATTTGTCGCTCACCGAACACCCGAAAATAAATATGAAAAATCCGCGGCTATGAGTAAACAAAAAAACCAGGTCAAGGATTTACAGCAACAAATAAAAAATACAAATATACTAAAATGCTCATAAAAATCAGCGCTTACGCAGCAGGACGAAACGTGCTCGTCATGATTCTGCGTGCCACGCAAAAATGTGCCCAGATATTCTACGCCAAAAGGTGTTGCAGGTTTTTTTCGGCTTTTCGGGTAACCGACAACAACAAAAAAGGAGGTTAATTTTAATTGCTTCGGCATTGATTTTCTCACTGGCATTTTGTTTTGTACAATATATTTTCAAAAATTTTTCCTATAAATTAAATTTTTCCTCCGCTCTCGCAGCACGTGTAATCTTTGGCTGGGCGAGGCGAGGCCGCCTAAAAGATGGCAACATTTCAACGCCACTTTTGCACAATTGCGCGCATTTGTGGCGATTTTAATTTCCGTCGGTCACTTTGTCCTAGTGTGCATGTATATGTGTGTGTGTCATATTGGTCAAATTAATTTCATTCAATTTGCTTAGCCTTTCGCTGGTGATTATGGGTTAAAAGTGTGTGTGTGTGTTTTTTTTTTGCAGAAGTAGGTGTGTGTGTATGCGCTATTTTGCAATTTTCTTTCAAAACGTTTTAATGGAAATTTAAATTGTTGCTTATTAAAAGCACAGTGGGGCAATTGTGCTCATTAAATACCAAAAAAGAAGAAGTTTGTACATTGAAGTCTTCTTGTAAGCATCGATCATGATTTCAAAAATTAAGAAAATATCTTTTGAAATTGATTTTTCTATTAGCAATTTCTAAATGACACATTAGAGCCAAGTTATGCGTGATTTATTATAAATTTTGTTAGGCATTTCAATTGCAATTGAATTAAAGAGACAAATTTTAACAACTTTGTCGCCTTTTAATGTAAGAAAGAGGGAAGAGATAAGGAGAGTGGTCCATTGTATATTAATAAAAATTAAAAAAGTAATAATAAATGTATAAATGCTAACTTAACTACATAAATATTTAAAAAAAATTTGCTACTACAATTGACTAGTGCAAAAGGGGACTAGGAAAATAAACGGGATAACACCAATTGGTTTTCCAGCACTTTTATAATATATAAAAGAAAACAGATTGTAGTTTTTTTTAAAATCGCTTAGAGCCATAAAAGTTAGAAATGAAAATACCGAAATGAAGATTCCAAAAAATGTTTAATACCAAAAGATATTTTGTAAAAAAAAATTTATTGAAATGAATCAAACTTAATTTTAATTTGCAGCCTTAAAAGGTATTTTTGGTTCAAATGCTTTTGCCTCTTATCGATGCATAAAATTTTAATTTTATTTGAATTTATTTTTATAAGCCACTTAACCCACTGTGCGTTGTCGTCGCACCTTCATCATGCAAATGAAAACAAAAAACGAAAACAAAGCGTCAAACAAATCAATGCTGGCCAATAATGAATACCAAGTGACCATTTACTTAAACGCAATTGCGGTCACCATCGCCACCGACCGACCACCACCCACCGCTCGCGCAATTATTTTAATGGAAATTCCTTTCGTTTTTACTTTCCTGGTTTTATTTTAATTTTTCTCGTCTTTCGTTTTTCTTTGTTCTTGTTTCGTTTTGCACATTTTCCATGTTTCATGTTTGATTAGGGCAGTTTTTCCGCGTCATGATTTCATATTTATTTGTTGTTGTTTTGTTTTTTTTAATGGGCTTTTTGAATTTTCTGATTGCAGCACACACGCGCACGCACGCTCCATTTTATTATTAGAATATGCAAAATGTTAAATGTGGGTCAGGCAGATACAGATACAAAATAACACACACACACACAATCTAGCTGGGTGGGTGCACTTTATGACCAACCGACGGACCGACTTACTGCGCGTGTGTGTGTGTGTGTGTTTGGTTGATGCGAAATACGACGACAATCGCGTGGGAAAATCATATTTTTCGGTTGTTTAAGGCGAAATTGGCGGGTGAAGATATTTTCATATTTGCAATTTGAGGCGCGCTTTAAGGCGCAGCGCAGTCGAAATGCAATTTCGACGCCGGATATGATATGTGATTATTCTGAAAGGTTTAGGAGGGAGTGCTAAATCGGGTTTAATTGGAATCGCAATTGCATGCCTTTTGGTTCTTTTTTGCTTTAACAATTTAACGGAAAATTCGAAGAGTGACAATGTGGGATGGTGAATATTTGAAGAAAATTGCATTTTTAAGATTTAAATTATTAAAAAAATGTAATCTAAGTAAATCAATTTCTTGAATCTTAAACATAAATTAATGCTATATACAATTCTGTACTTTGAGTATTCAGGGAGTGTTGACCACAAGAGATGATGAAGAGTTGAGTTTTAAATAAAATTTTTACTAATTTATTAAACGAAATTGTTTATGGTTTCAAAAACACAAAATTTAAACTTGTGGTTTTTAACCATCTTAGCAAAAAAAAATTTATTTAAAATACTTAATTTATGTTGGCAGACTGAATGTTATCAGCTTGCTCAGGATTCGAATGTTCAAATTAACTTGCGCGCGAAACATTCAAAGTTTTTCTTAGACCACCCACCCCATTTGGAGTGCCTGCCCATCTGTCGGTAATGTGACGCTCTGCTTTATCGACCTTGCCTGTTTGTTGTACTGCATTTATACAGATATTTCTGTTTTTCTCCGTTCTTGAGTTCAAATATGCATTCGATAACAATAAAAAATAGTCTGTAATCGCTGGGACAGACGGACGGACGGACATCATCAATTCGACGCCCCTCTGGGCGCACATACCAAATTTCAAGTTGCTCCGCTCAATGCAACTCTATTGTGAATTGTCAATCTTTCTTGGGCTCTCTATCGCTAATAATTCCTTACTCGCTCTCTCTCCTCTTTCGGTTTCTTCAGTTTCCACTCTCATTCGACCAAAACAAAAAATTAACAAATTTCGAGATTCCGAGATTCCGAAATTCCGCGGAAATTTTGTTACTTTTGAGCATTTTTTTACATAATTTCTGTTACTTTTCAAAAAAAAAAGAAGGAGGAAGGAGGAGTTTGGAGAGGGTGCGTGCCTTGGCTTTAGGAGCAATCAATATTCATCTGGTTATGACTAGTGAACTTAAATAATGGCGTGGTGAAAAATAGCAACCATGCCCAGGGTTCGGACCATAGCATTGCGATTGCGTAGTGAATGATGAACAAAATCGTAGTAAGCCTTAAATTTCCGTAGTATAAAAAGTGCAATAGTGTTTTAGAACTGAATAAATAATATTTTGGACAAAATTGACAACATATTTTTTTGTTTCTCCGTCTACTTTTTTCCTTTTTCCCTATAAAGAACGCATAGCATTAACAAACAAATAAAGAAACTAATGTATATTATTTAAGAACTTAAATCGTAGTTGATTTCAGTTAAAGCGGAGTGGCGGAGCAGATTTTAAAATTTTTCGAAAAGCGTAGCAAATATACTCCGAACACTGACCATGCCTTTAATGTATTTATCTACCACTTTTTGTTTGTGTATGTATATCGCGAGACTCTCAGTCAGCATTCAGTTCTCTACTTTATCTACCTGAATATTTCACACTTGCATTCTTCTCTTTGACGAGAATTTCTTGTTCATTTCTTTTGTTGTGTCAATCTTAAATTTAAATAAAACAATAATAATAATAATAATAATAATAATAATAATAATAATAATAATAATAATAATAATAATAATAATAATAATAATAATAAATTTATATAAACAAACTCGCAATTGAAAGCTGTAATTCAAGTTGAGTCAGTTCGGAAATATTTTGCAACACCCAGACAGGGAGAATGGGTAAAATACAATCAGCAAAACCCAGCCGAAATAGATCCTACGGCTTTGTGTGGCCCAAAGTATCAGTTCGACTGTTGATACAGGAATACGAGGCACGTCCTGACTTGTGGGATTCGGAGAGAGCACTTTACAGAGACCGGTGAGAATTGTTACCAGAATGATCCGCAATTTTGAAGACTGTGGCTGGCTGGCATGCATCATTTTTGTTTATTCTGCAATTGATAACTCTAACTAAATATGTCTGTCAGTAGATGAAAACTACAATTGGAATTTGTCGTTTGCTTGGTATTTTCATCGTTTAGGGCTCATAAGCTGCAGCTGCTCAGAGAAATCGCCGGCAATATTGGCATTGAGGTTAAAGACATTACCGCGAAAATTCACAATCTACGGTTTGTTATTTATTAATACTTACACATCACATACATGTTCAATACAAAAGTGGCACAACTTAAAAAAATTGAATTTTGAGTTATATTGCTTCAAAAGTAAGAAAACTCAACAAATGACATTTTTCAGAAAAATTTTCCTCAAATTAAGTTAGATCTTAAAAATCATGAAGAAAAACCCAATATATCGAGTTTTAATAATTAATTTTTTTGGTTTTAGTAAACTATTTAAGTTTATGACACTTCTGCTGTATTATTATTAACTTACAACAACAACAACAACACAATTTTACGTGCTGGTATAGTTGATAATTATAAAAACGAAAAATTGAAGTTTATTACCTGAAAATGGGATTTTGTGAGTTGTGTCAGTTTTTAAGTAGGTGTACCCCTACCAAAACTGTTCACAATAATCGAAAGCAAAGAACCTGTTTCGTTTCATTTTGTTGTTGATGTTAAATTTGCTGTCAAAAAGCAGTAGTTAAGTCTCTTTTCATGTTACATGCAACGCTGTCATGGTCATTCATGCGCAAGTCACAATCAAGTTTTATTTTTAGTTATGCCGTACAGTTCGAATCGATGACATCGTCGGTCGTAGCAACTTTTAAACCGCACTATTTAAAGTTGTGACACATTTTTCTCTTTTTTTTCTTGGTTGTTTATGGAGAAATTAATCAGATTTTGTAAATATTAGCTGTGTGTGTTACTGCTTAATTTATAATTGCCAAAATGAATATGTCCACGGGAAGGAACGGTTACTAGATTTGTCACTATAAAGAGAGATTCTTCAGTTGCGTCACTTTAGATAATTTATTGAAGAACAGATGTCAGTCATGTCCGAGGAAGAGGAAGAGGTATCGGAATCAATCAAAGAAGAAATATGTTCTGCTGTACTCACACCTGAATGCAAAATGTCTCCACACACTGATGATGATGAAGATGATGATGATGGTCCTGAAGAAGATCCGTTTCAGGAAAACTTTAAAGATCAATTTATTTTATCTGAATTACCACCCCATCAAGACTGTTCATCTGTTTCTTTCGATTCAATGGCTGCAAGTACAACCTCCCAAAGCAAAGTGGAAACTGGAAAGCAAAGAGAATCAATGCCAAGTAAGTCCAACTCAGACGTTAAGAGAGCAAAATTACTAAGGAATTCGGGTCAATCGTATACATCGCAATCAAAATCAAAAAAGAATTTTGAAGTAAGAAAAATGCGTCCACCTTGCGGCGAAAAGTGTCGGTTGCACTGTAGCGAAAAGATAAGCGAAACTTATCGACAACATTTGTTTGATCGGTTTTGGAGCATTGGTGATTTGCAGCGACAGCGGGAATATATAGCTGCGAGTATGGTCCCCATAGAACCCAAATACCGATACTCGAGTACGCAAGACTTTCGCAAATGCAACAATGCATTTCATTTTGTGGTCGACGGCAGCAATGTCAGAGTTTGCAAGACCTTCTTCGCATCCACCCTTGATATAAATGATCGCACCATTCGAACGGTCATTTCGAAAAAGAATTCGGACGGATTTGTAGAGTCCGATTTGCGCGGAAAACATAATAAGCATCCGACTGTTAGTCTAGAAATCAAGGAGAGCGTAAGAGGGTTTTTAAGAGCCATACCAAGAATTGAGTCACTCGATTTGGGAGGCCGTAGAAGTCAGGCGAATCTATACCGGGAGTATAAGGAACTTCGAGAAAAGAGAAATTTACCTTGTGCACATCCTGTCATGTTCAATAGATTCTTTAACAATGAGTTCAATAAACATTCATTTTTAAAATCTAACAAGGACCAATCTGATTTGTGCAAGTCGAACACGAACGCGGATGGCGATCAACAGCCAGCTTTGAGCGACGCTTATAATTCGCAACAGGAAGAGAAAGAGGTGTAAGAAAAGTTTTTAAATTCTTGGGATTCATTCGGGTACTTTTACGAAGGGAATTTTGCACTTGAATTGAATGAAATTCAAACAAAATTGAAGCTTATCGGCTTCAAAGAAAACTCGGCTTGATTTAAGTAAAAGTGAACTAGCGTTAAAAATTTCGCTTGATTTAAATAAAATGCTTAGTTATTATATTAAATATGTATGTATTATATATAGAACAAAATAATCAAATAATTGTGTTTAAATAAAAATGCATTTTGATTTGAAATAATTTTTAAATGATATCAAAAATATTTTATTTTATTCTGAAAATTGTCATATTTTGAGTATTGCCATATATGAAGTGGGTGTGCCAACTGAAGTAGTCCCACAATTTAAAATATACAATTGAAACAAAAAAAACTTAATACAAGTATTTAAATTGTAATAGTAAAAAATTCCTATAATGAAAAATAAGTAAAAAATTAACCGTATAAAAGTCCAAAAAGAAAACTTTAAATTAGTTAAAAGATATCACTTACACTCTTATGTTACTTAGCATTTTATACACGTGTATTGCAGATGTCAGCTCAATGCAGAAAACCGGAGATTAAGTCAGAAACGCGATGCCAACGAAGTTGCAACAACGCGTTGGGAATATTACAACTCACTGAAATTCTTACCTATTGCAAATACCACTTGTAGACCAATTGGCGGGTCTTCAAATTTGGTAAGTAAACGAGGTCTTATGCCTATTTTTTATATAAGTTTGAATTAGTAATTTAGTTTTTATTAAATTACGCATTAAAATATGTCGACAAAATTTTGTAACCTTAATTTGCATGTCCACTTACAGGGAAATACCACAGACGATGATGCCAGTCACGAATATTCGAATGCGTGCAAAAAAACTAAATATAGAAAGGTAAAGTTACTAAAACTGACCAATTTTTGGCTATAAATTGTTAAGTAGATCTTGTGAAACAAATGAGATAAATTAAGAAATCAATTACCCTTTCTTTTAATTCAAAGTTAATTATGCACAATCATTGATATATTGTATTAATTATAAATTTAATATGAAGTTATGTGCCTGTGTAGTATCCACTCGAAAACCATCAAAAATAAAGAATTTAAAAAAACGTTAATTTAAAAAGAAGAGGATTACCTTCGAATTTTAAAGTCAAGCTTAAATCTGTCTTGTCGAATTTTAGGTTTTTGTCTTTCTTGAAGTGAATTGACCACGACTTTTAAAGAGTTTTCTTATAACCAAAACTTTCAGATACTGCCACGTTTGGACTCAAATAGGAGTAATTCTCCAGGATGTGATGATGATGACGAGGAGGACGTGGAGGAAGTAACACAATACGAACACGAGACGTATTACATAAACAATGCACCTTCGCTATCATCAACAAATTCGTCGACAAATCCGTCAGAAAGGAAAAGCACCTCCATCAGTACACAAATCCACAGCACGTCGAATACTAGAATAAATGCGACTCCCACCGCCAGCGTCTGCAAAGCCATTGCAGACGCGCCTCTGCAAATTGCGAACAGTTTTACATCTAAACCCACGGACACACATCAAATATTCGGCGACTATGTGGCCGACCAAATGCGCGGCATGACCGCTGCCAAATGCAAACGACTCAAACTGATCATTCAACGGGCAATTCTTGAACTTGAAGAGGAGCCTGACGACCCACTGCGCTCGTCAGCTATTCCAGTTAAGAAGTCCACAGAGTCATGCGTAGGAGAAATGTCGGTCGAAATTAAGGAAGAGCAGCAAGATTTGTATATATAACGAAATTAACTTTTTATAACTAATTTGTATTTCCAATAAATGATTGAATTATTTTGAAAAAAAAGTGTCCAATTTTTCTTAAAAATGTTTGAGAGAACATTTTCTTTCGGTTGAAGTTATTCGCTGCAATTGTTTAGAAAACTTGTGGCCAGGCAAAAAATATGTATGTATGTATGTATGTATGTATGTATGTATGTATGTATGTATGTATGTATGTATGTATGTATGTATGTAGGTAATACACGGCAAAAAATTTATTATAGATTCGTTATTTAATTTTTTTTTTTCAATTAATTTTATTTTTCAATAATTTTAACCAAACATAATTACATACTTATAATCTTTTTAGTTTTATGTATTTTTTACTTTTAACACAATAATGCATAAGTTGTGTATGTATTTTATTTTGTTATATATATCTAAAACGCACATTGACTACTTTGATACACGAATACATATATGTAAATTCTTAGTACAGTTATATATAATGCAAAATCCTTTTATGTAACAATTTACTTAGTTTTTTATGAGAAAATATATTGATATATGAATGGTTTTTTATTTTCGAGCTTAAGATTTAAAAAAAAAACACCATTAACAAAAACAACAACAAGTCAAATATTACATTTACTGTTTGAAAAAAGTGTTTCTTTTCTTTAAGCATTGTAAAATTCTCATATACTTTTAGCATTTCTTGTTTCATACTGATGTGAAAGTGCAAATCTTCGAAAACAGTTTTTTTTTTTAAGTTTGTTGTTGCGTATGTTAAAAGAAAAAGAACAACAACAAAGTGTTGGTGACTAGTACTCGTACCTTAAGTTCGAAAAAATTACCCCACTATCGTATTTTTACTATTGTTTCGCTAATTCAAAATACATTTTTACTAAACAATACAATTAAATATGAAAGCTTACTGAAAAAGATGTATACAAATAAGATAATAATAATGTCTTATACATTAATAAACTCAAATCTAATCAAATCAAAATGTGCAATATATAAAAATTCAGACGCTTGACTCTAGACGGGAACATGGTAATAACTAGTTACCTACTGCTTATGTTCATAAACATTCCGTAGTATTCACTTTTGAATTTTCACTCCTAATTTCATATCTCATCGCGACCATCTCAAATTCTGAAAAAAATATACGAAAAAAACAAACGAAAGTAGGTTTAACTGTCTAATAGACCTGACTACAGTTGGGTGCCAATATTTTTACATACTCACGAGTACATAAGTATCAACTTTACTTAACATTATTATTATTAGTTGTTGTTTTATAATATTTTAAACAAGTTCGCTTATGTTAGTTAGGTAAAGAATTTACTACAAACCTTCTTTGAATTTTATTCTCATTGGCTTACTTTCATTTTCATTTTAATTTTTTTCTTCTTCAAATTTATGTTTACAAGCCAAGTTAAGCTTTTCTTTGTTTGTTGCAAAATGTTCTCCGTCCTTTAATTAATTTTTACAAGTGTGCATATTTTAACAGTGTGTTTTACTGTGTATGTGTGTGGGTGTGTGTGTGTGTGTGTTATTGCAATTTTATTGTTTGTCACATGCGAATGTATGCTTTAAGCTTTATTCTATTATTTTGTTCGTAGGAAAATATTTTATTTAAGTTTAGGTTTTAAGCTGTGTTGTGTTTCGTCTTTTAGGTGTAAAGGTGGTATTTTGTACTCTATTCCAAAGATGTATTTTAAGTGGAATGAATTTTCGCTCAGTGTAAAGAGTTTCATCAGCAAATGTTTTTAATTCATCTCGGTTACATTCTCTTCTTTTTACAAATTTTTTGCATTTCATCGTAATTTTGTACAAATCGAATTCAATCAAGTTTGTGTCATTTTTAATGTTTATAAATAAAACTATCGCAAGCACTGTCGAAAAGACTGTTTGTTGTTGTCCTAGAAGTTCGAAATGATTTGCATTTTGTAATTGGAAATTTAAACTGTGAAATCGACAGTGCTTCAACAGTATTTTGTCTGCTTGAACATACTTAATGTACTTAATTAAGTGCGGTACTTTCTTGCTCCTGCAATTATGAACTTGTTCGAATTACTTTTTATTCAATATTTTTTTTTACAATTTCGAAGAACATCAAATCGATGTCTTCTGAGTGTTAGGTTCGATACACTTTCAAAGTAAACAATATGATAATTTACACTTTTAAATGGTTCATATTCCGAATGTCATTCTTTTATAATTTTACACTCTACTTTTGACTTGGCTTTCTCGAATAGTATTTTGAAAAATATTGGTTTTTCCTTTTTGTTTTTTATACTTTGGTGGTTGGTTCCTTTGCGGTTTTGCTGTGCCAGAGGAGGGTGAACGTTTTTGTGTGTGTACATTTTTTATTTCAAAGTTTCTTTTACTGAATTAATATTTATTTTTAAATACCATTTTAGATTTCATTTTTGAAAAGTTTTTATTGGTATGCGTATCAGGATGCTTGTATTCGTTTTTGTGTTTATATTTTCAAGCAATTTGTTATAAAGCATTTTTACACTTAATACATTTAAATATTTAAATATTGATTGCAATATGCAATTCACTTTAATAAACTTGTTGTGTTTGTTTGTTTGTTTGTTTGTTTGTTTGTTTGTTTTTTACAATCAATTGGAATTTTTTCGTGTTTAGTGTAAGTCATACAATTTCAGTGTTTTGGTTACTTTGATTTTTCAGTGTGTAAAGTTAGAACTTTGACAGGGTAAATCAAGCGGTTAGCTTCTAAATATGTGTATGTATGTAAGTATGTATGTATATATGTATAGGTAGGTGTAATGCCAATAAAGTGTTCCAAAAAAGAATTTAAACTTTCAAATAAAAATGATATGGTCAACACAGTAATTTATACAGAGTGAAAAGCTCTCGAAGAGTGTTACAGTAACAAAGTGAACTTCTTTTGAAAACGATGTGTAATTCTTGTAGGATCAAAGATTTTATTTCACTGAAGTTGTTGGTAATTTTCGTGTAATTCCAACGATCAAAAGCCTAAAACGACAATGACCTGAGACAATTTACTGCAATATTACTTTACAATCCTTATTTCACATAACACTTAGTCCGTGTAAAACTAACACAGTACTTCCTACTGTATTTTTATTTTTTGTTTGTTATACTAACAACTTTACTATGACGGGCGGTCTTTCGCTATCAGCTTTTCTTTTGGCGTTTTCATTATTGTTTTGTTGTTATCCAGTTAGTTAATTTCTTTTTCATTAATTTTTTGTATAATTAATAAATTAAAATATTGCAACAGTTTCACTACAAATGTTTGTTGATTTTTGTATTTATGTAAATTAACATAACTTACAATTAATCTGGTTCTTCATATATATATATATATACTGTATATATAAAGCATTTTTGAAGCAGTTTTCTATTTTTTAGTGTATACATTCTTGTTCAATATTCAAATTTTTGGGCTTTTATTGTGTTGGTTTTATACAAAATGTGGATTTGTTTTATTTCAATTCATTATTAACATTATTTGCGTTTTAAGTAGCTTTAGTACATTTTCCATGTATGTATATGTATTAGCTCGGTGTATTCTGTATTGTTCGGTATTTCTATTGCAAAAGTATTTGTGTATGCTAAGTTTCATCCTTTAGTCGCCATTGAGAAACATTTTACCATAATACTTTCGCTATGATATTTTCTTTAATAAATTAGTTTAAGATTTGTTATTAGTTTTAGTTAGTACCAATTCTTATTTCATTTTTGTTTTTAATTGTTAGTGAATTGTAGGTTTTAGTAGGTGGGTTGTTGGTACTCCATACCTTCATGATCCATTCCTAAAAGAAAGGGCAAAAGTTAGAAAATTAGTTAGAACAGCGACGGTGGAACTAGAACTTGAAATAATCTTTAAAAATTAGAATTAGAATTAGAATTCCAAAAAAAAAATTGCAATTTTAAAACGAGCTTTTACCTTGCTGCTGCTGCTGTCCGCCGCTGAAGGGTGACGCACTATACTGGTCGTTGTCATTGTCCATGGAATAACTGGTGTAGGCCTGCTGATGCACCACATTTGCCGGATCCGTCTCAAAGGCCGATGTGAACTCATCACCAGCGCCAATGAGAAAACGTTTATAGGCCAAGAATGCCAATAAAGCCTATTCAATTAGAGCAGTAATTAAACATCACCACGTAACTAGTTTATCTTGCCAGCACATACCCATACGAAAATCGAAAAGAACGAGAACACAATGACGGCCTGCATGTTGGTCACACCAACGCCGCCCAGCGGCATTGGAGCTGAACTCCATTCCGACCATAAGTAGAGGAAACAAACAAAGTACCCAAATGCCCAGACCGCTATACCAAGAAAAACGTTTAGAACATTAATTAATGTAATCGATGCTTTTTTTCTAATTATCTTTGCTACATGTTAAATTCTGTAAATGAATTATACTGACCCGAGGCCGCCATATCGATCATAACGAAACGTTTTCTACTTTTTACGGACGACATCCGTTCGAATTGAAATTCGCCGACAATGAAGGCTATCGCCAAAATAAATCCGAATCCGCTCATTAATCCGCCAAACTCGCAGGCCATCACTTTTCCATTAAAGAGACACGTATCCTTACCGTTCGGCCCTTTGGCATACCCATCCGTGGCAATACAGCCGAGTACAATTGTGGAAAAAAGCTTAAAGTAATTACAAAAAACGAACAAATTATTTTTATTAGATTTTAACAAATTTTTGAGTTAACCCTTTTTATACTTATAGATAGATAGTGTGGGATGAAAGTAGGTTAAGTTATTTTTAATAGAGTATTGTGATCATTATCTTTATAACTAATTGGTGTTCTGAAAGATTTGGGGTTTAAACTCTCTTTGAGTAAACGAAGTTAGGTCAACGTTGGTTTCCAATTAAAGGTAACTTGTATTTCTGCTATGGATCTAGTTTAGTCTTTGAGAGGCATTCGCCGCCACTCTAACCTAACGTAACCTTGGGTCCTCTCGAAATTTTGAATCATTACCTCAATTTGGGTTTTCGACAATAATCGGTTTAACCATTCGAGACTTTATTCCTTCACATTTGGAGAATCAAAAACGACAAACATTTTTAATTGTACATGGAATTATTTAGATACAATTAGTTACTAAACCGGTTAAACTATAAATAAACAATTATCAATCAATTATAAACAAAAATCAATAATAATTGAAGAATAAAAATAAAATGCGAAAACTTTGTTTTGTGTACGAAAATCTATTCAAAGGACAAATCAAAAATTGAATAACGTCATCGACGAGACCACCAGCTGTTTTTGAGTTTGCTCCTGTCCACCGTTCGACCAAAATATCGACATGTGTGAGAATTTCGAACGTGCCATGTGCCATTTTCCATTTTCCATACATAAATATTTGCTTGTCGTCGTAGCTGCAGGCGGAAAATATTCTTAAAGAAAATGTGCAAACCGTTTAAGTCATATATACATACAGTAGATAAATATATGCTTAGCTTATGTATGAATGAGTATGCGTTAGTCGACGCTTTATAGTATACAAAATAATGATTCCATGTGCAAATATTTCGAGGCTGAAACTATGTTGGTGTAGGTAGTTAGGCCCAACTGCCATCCTAAACTCTGTTCGGAAGACCTGTAGTACCAAAAAAATAATTTATCTTTGGACTGATCTACGCAACTTTAATTAAGTAGAAGTCTAAAATAATAATTTTTAAAGTATCGGTTAATACAATTCATAACAAAAAATACCAGAAGACTCAAAAACACCCTACACACAAATTTTCGAGTATATGAAAATGTCTACTTTTACGAATATTTCACTGCGTCGATTAGAACATTTTTTTGAATTTGTATTTTCTTAAAATATTTGTTTATGGGATAATTAAATTTTAGATTTAGACGGCTTTCAATGATTTTGAAATGTTCATGTTCAGCTTTTCAAAGCACATCAGTGTGTGCGAGCAACCCTTACTCGAGTGGACCACGATTTATTATATTTAAAAAAATTAATGATTTGACCCAATTGAAAATGGGGCATGCCACACTACCTTGGCCACAAGGTCAAGTTAAGAAATACTACGAACGAGTGCAACAAGCAACATTATGTCAACAACAAAGCCAACAACAATAACTATTTTCAAGTATCTGAAGTGAAGTTAGGTGAAGTGACTTCCACTTCTACTTCCACTTCAAGGATATCAAGAGGCAAAACTATTTAAATTAAATTAAAAGTTGGGAAGCAGCAACACGAGCAAAAAAAAGAAAAGATTTTTATGAAATCGTGTCAATGCAAAAAAATCCATTTTTTTTTTGTAATACATAAACGAAGGAAAAACAAAGCTTAGCACAAAGGCGGAAATAATGAGTGAGGTATGTATGTAGGCGTGCTGCTGGATGCCATGGAATGGACTAAGAAGAAAAGAAGAAGAGCATGATGACATCGAATGGTTATGGGGTATATGGCATGACGCAGAAGAAGCCAACTTAACTTCAAAGGGGGTGATGGTGCAATGCGGGCACTTAGCTATATAAATCGTTTGTGTGGCCTTGTCCAACGACAAAAACAGCAACAATTACAACAAAGTAACAGATACAAAAGAAAAATAATAAATAATAATTCTAATAACCAAGTTAAATTTTTTGATTTATTAAATAGAAAATTCAAACGAAAATTTAAATTTGAGGCAAGTCTCATAGAACTTGAAAGAGTCAAGAAACACCCTAAAACAAAAAAATAGAGAAGCAACTATCAAAGAACTTTCGACTAGCAGCAAAATTTATTGGCGCGTGTTACATGAGATCATGATGTATGTAGGTAAGTCGATAAGCAAATACTGTCCATATTTTGACTTGATGAATTTCCGTTGATAACCAAATAAATAAATAAAAAGTGTCCGACTGACCTGACCGTCTGCCTGCCTGCCACTCTACTGGGACAAAGACAAAATTTATAAAGTGCTGAGCAACAGAAAAAAGAGCGATTTATTTCCATTAAGGAATTGTGTCTGGTCAAATCAAATCAATAGTTTGAATTTATTTGCAGAAGAGCTTTGCAATAGGCAATAGGCACAAAAAAAGAAAATAGATTTGTGCAATCAAGTGACTCGAACCCGAAATAAAATTATCCTAATAGGTTGAGTTGATTTGCGTCCGGTCGTCGGTCCGTATGTCCGTCCGTCCATACTAGCCGAAATCGATTAGTGCTACATTTTAATAGGCAGGGGTCACCTAATAACCTTATAATATAATGAGCGCTTAGAGCTTATTGTGCTTTTAGTTTTTCCATTTGCCTTATTTTATGTCTTTGTTATGTGAATTGACTCGAAAGTCCGCCTGTCCAGCGATTACAGCCGTAGTTTTAAAGATATCGAACAGACATCTTAAAGCGGAATTAAGTTCTAGAATGAGCAAGATCGAACTACTTCCACACAAAAATGGTTGAAGTGGAGACAACCATAGGCACACGAAACTACTGACAATAAATGGGCGTGATCGAACGAAAATAACGCTCTCTTGTAATCGAAACATGATATACAAACATATGTATGTATGTATGTATGTATGTATGTATGTATGTATGTATGTATGTATGTATGTATGTATGTATGTATGTATGTATGTATGTATGTATGTATGTATGTATGTATGTATGTATAAGAAAATGTACTACAAAATCACATTTTTGTGCCTCTAAAATGTTGTAGGGTATTTGTGATAACTTCTGTAACTAGTTCTTAATCATTTAAGGATACAAATTATTTCTTTCATCTAGTGTTGTGGGCCATGATGGAAAATTTAGTAACCCTTTGTAAAACAGGAAAAATTGTGTCCATTAATTTCGAATTGTTTAATATTGCCAATTTGTATGTAATTAATTTGACTTGATTTATTTTTACACAAATTACAAATGCACAAAAAATCCATTTCAGCAAGTGCCGACCGACCGACCGACGGGTACATTTGTGCACACGATGCGCGAGTGAATCACATTAACCCATACATGCATGCATACATGCATGCTTGTATGTGTAAATCGACACTTTTGTATTTGTTCCCTCAGGGGTATGTATGCCCGTACACTCTGAGATCACAGTTCGTATGCGAAACACATCCATCAATTCTCAACCCACTGCACAATATAATTTTAATCGTGCTGAAATGATTTGTTCATGCATTTCAGTTGGTAAGCGAAAGAGAGGGAAGTGGCTTGGGACATATGCATGGAAAGTGCATGTCGAATAGGCGTGGCATATTTTGTGACGTTGTAAATGTTATTAAAATGTTCATCAATTCAATGCAATATATAATTGACGCGATTATTGAATTAATGATGATTATTAAATTATCGTTTTTGTTTTATTATTTTGAAATATTTGAAAATAAAAAAGTTGAACAACCGAAAGTATACTTAGTTAATAAACAATAGATTCATATAAACTTATATAAACTTTTTAATTCCAAAAATGATCATTGGACTTATATTTTGGACAAAGATCATTTCTTTTGGGTTTTCCATTTAAAATTATATATCCTGCAGAATGACGTAAATCAAGAAACAATCGAATCGTAATTAACACCTCAAAACCCGTTTAATCGGTTTCTGATATACAATAGATTTGTTTATACAACTGTAAAATCCAAGTTAATTTTTTGGATTTCACATTTCGCAAATCTGAGAAACCGGATATGCTTTTAAATTTGATCTTCATTGATGTAATAATTTGAACTTTTGTTTAAAACGACTTCCTGCATACATATTTTAATTTATTTAACCCTCGATTAAATAGAAATCAAAACCCTGGACTTTTACAAAAAATATGACATTTCATTAGCAGCAAACTGAACGTCGCTATTTGATTGAACGCAGCTGTACGTATATCAAATTTTGTTTTAAATAAGTTAACAATGTATTGTATATGTACATGTATGTATTAATTCGTGTGATAGATTTTGTATTGATTATGCATAAATTATATGAAAGGTTTATGAAAAATAAAACATAAATCAGAATAATCGTGAATATCAAAGGACAAACAAGTAGCCATCCCATAAAAAATTGCAAATTTTGCACATTCACATATGTATCATACATGTACTCATGTACGAGTATGTGTGTTTGTACGAGAATGTTATTAAAAAAGGACCCTCCGATTTTCTTTTTATTTATTTTAACGTTATACGTATGTATGTAGAGTTGAGGCCCTCGACACACATGACACACATGTACACTCTCCACACACACACACACACGCACACCCCACATCCAACGCAAACACTAACATACTTACCCATGCAAGTGCGCGTATCACAACTTGTGGTTTCATGGCAAATGTCAGCGGATCAAAGGCACCGCCAGCCTTGCCCCCGCCATAGGCGCCACCCGCATTTATATTCAGGATTTGATTTAGCATATCCATTGCTGAGCTCTGTGTACTTTTTATATATGCGTTTGTAATTAAAAATCTTTAAATTGCAACTGATTTATTTGTGTATTTAAACTTTTGTAGAAAATATATATATATTTTTTTTGGTTTTCTTTTTCAGACACTGCAGCGCATGTAAAATCGAAATCGAGGTGTGATAGAAAAATGATTACAAAATCACCAGCGACCACGACACGATGAAAAGAAGAAAGGAAAAAAATCACACGCTTCTGTTAATAAAATTAGTGGTGCTTTTTAATGGCGACGAATACGAAGACGACGACGACGACGACGGACAATGTTTTTGAAAAAGTTATAAAACAATGACGATTCGCTGATCTAGTGCGAAAAAGCGCTGCGCACAATTTATGAATATTTAATGTTGTTTTTCTTTTTTTTTAATAAATGTTGGTTTTCCCAATTTTTGTTTTTCGCTTGTCTTGAAGCGATTTCAATTGAATTCGAGTATTTTTCTTCGCACACACACTTTAACCGCTTCGCACTTCGTCCTCAACTGGCGTTGTCCTGTGCTGATTATGTGTGTATATACCACGGCGTATTTGTGTTTGATGAGAAAAAGCAACTGTTTTTGGGGGTGGGTGGTGAGAGCGCGAGTTACTTTTCAGACAACGCAACACTAACTGAAATATTTTTGTTTGCTCTTTTTGTTCGTTGCATTCGGAAAAGCTTTTATTTTCTTTGGATGTGTTTCGTCAATGTCGTCGTCGTTTGTTAGGGTAGGTGGATTGATGGCAGGTGGTTGGTTAGGGGTTGCACGGGAGATTGATTGAGAAGGGTGAATTTCCCGCTCTCTGTATTTGCGCCCTGACACTTTTTGTTTCTGCGCATGTTCGAGAATTTTCTTTGAAATAATTGTTCGAAACCGGATGTGAAAAATATCAGTTAAAAATATTTTTTTTTAATGTACGAGTAAATGTTTAGTAATAAAATGTTTTCAAATGTTAAATTTCAAAAGAAAAAGATTTAATAAATTTTTAAAAACAATTTAAGGCTTTACTTTAGCGAGACATTTAAAATGCTTCTCTTTCTAAAACTAATATAACTTTTCTGTTCTACGAAATACGGGGGTAAATGCAATCCTGGCATAGTTCTCGCCCAACGACTGAGTACGGATTTAGTTGTTATTGAAGTTAGCGGGACGCTTCTCAACGAAAGCGTTCATACCCTCCTTGCGATCCTCCTGTAAAAATAAAATATTTAAATTAGATAAAAATAAGTTACAAAACTTAAAATACAAATTCAAAGCAATTTCAACTTACGGTCGAGAAAGTGGCATGGAAAGTTCTGCGCTCAAACTTGAGACCCTCCTGCAAGGTGGTCTCATAGGCGGTATTTACCGCCTCCTTGCACAGCTGTACAATCAGTCCAGAGTGTGTACCGATCTTCTCGCCCAGCTTGACCGCTTCGCTGACCAGTTGATCAGCGGGAATGACCTTGCTGACCAAACCCATCTTCTCGGCATCGGCGGCATTGATCATGTTGCCAGTCAGACAGATCTCCATGGCCTTCGATTTGCCGACAACGCGTGTCAGACGCTGAGTGCCGCCAGCACCGGGAATCGTGCCCAATGCGATTTCAGGCTGACCGAATTTGGCCTTATCGCCGGCATAAATAATGTCGCACATCATGGCCAGCTCACAGCCGCCGCCGAGCGCATAACCATTGACTGCCGCAATAATAGGCTTTTGACAGCGTGCCACACGCGTCCAATCGTTAAGGAAATTGCCCATAATGCACTGTGAATAGGTGTTCGGGGCCATTTCTTTGATGTCAGCGCCTGCGGCAAAAGCCTTTTCGCTACCGGTGATGACAATCGCAGCGATGCTGTTGTCCTTCTCGTAGGCATCCAGCTGTGTGCTCAGTTCCTTCATCAGACCGTTGCAGAGAGCATTCAACGCTTTCGGGCGGTTAAGAGTGATGACTGCGACATTTTTCTTTTCGCCTGTCACTTCAGCCTTGATGTACTCCAAATTAGAGGCGGCTATGTGGAAAAAAAAGATAAACCATTTTTAATATAGAATGAAAAAAAAGAGAAACCAATTTTAAGTTAAAGTTTTAAAAGTACGTACTGGGGATTTAGTTGGAAAAGGACATATTCAATATAAGAATATAAGGTGCATTTGGTGAAGACAAATCATTTTTTTGTAAATCTTAGAATAAGCGCGACAGGAGAGTAAATTCTGTTTGAGAATAATACAAGGTTAATAAAACGATTCAAAATATTTTTGTGCTTAAAATACAAAACAATATAACTCCAGTCAGAAGTATAGTCCTATACTGTTTGTCCCGTTAATAAATAAATTTTTGTTTAATCAAGTATAAATTAAAATTATATAAAAAAAGTTTTTTATCCGTTCCAATTTTTCGTGTTTTCAAGGTTTGCAAATGTATAATTTAAAAAATTACATAAAATTTTATGAATTACATAAAATTTAAAAATTAATTTCGTTTTAACTCATTTTTTTATGAATTTTGTATTCGATTATTTGGACTATTTGTTATTATATTTAATGGTATAAAAAATGTAAGTAATTGGAAAATTTAAGTATGTACATATTTACATATTTAATTAAAAATTCGTTGTTTTAAATTATGATTTTAATTTTTTAACTTAACATATAGCAAATAAATAAGATTTTGCTTCCAAAGTTTATTTGTTGTCAATTATTTTGTCAGCTATTAATTACCTAACAATTCGACCATTTGAAGAAAAAATAAAAATAAAAAAAGTATCGCAACAAAAACTTATTTTGCAAAACAACCTGAGCACCTCAAAGCAAGATAAGTAAAGCACAGCTGCTTTCTTGCTTGTTACGTAAGATGAAGCATTCCAAATAGAAATTTATTTATTTTCAACAAAGAACCGGCTTTGCTATTCCTATTCGTTAAGGGCTTCTGTCCTTCAAAAGGGCACACCCATTTAGTTGCATTGTACTTCCACAAACTATCAATGCAAGCAGACTCCAAAGTCCATGCGCTAAATCTTTTCTACCTGTCCAACCCTCCCCAATTCAATACAACCTGCCGGCAATGCGGCTATGCACTCACCAGCCGAATAGAAACGTGGCGCTAGTTGAGGATTTTTGGCAGCTATTTGAAGCATATTTTGGGCACGTCCAGCCAGAATCTTTGCGATGTTTGCCATTTTTGTTGTTGAACCTCTGTGAAATTACAAAAAAAATTTAAGGGGCTGGATTTTAAATACAATAAAATAGTGGCAACCGCCGCCATTTGAGGTACTTACGCAGCGAACACTGGAGAAGAAATGCCACTATCGTGTCTCTAAAGACTATTGATCGTTATAATAAAGAAAGAGAACCTACCGCACACCACTACCACAGTATACAAGACGCATCCAGTCAGCTAGCACCTCTAAACTGTCAAAAGGAAGAAACAGCTGATAGGAAGAAGAAGAACAACAGAGGAGTGTTGAAATATAGGTGGGTACAAAGTACCCAAGTAACCTACTGTTATTAAATTTTGGTACTCTAGAGAATAGGAATTTGTGGATAAACACAAAACATATTGTATATCAATAATTATGGATAGTAGTGCCTTCGTTTGCTCTATCATTTGGTCAGTAGGTTTGGATTGAGGTGGCATCACTTTTGGAGATTACTCGAAATTCTGTAGCTTGTGGTTATTGTTGCAATTTAACATTGTACTCAACAGAGGTCAACTGTGACGTCAAAACATGCGCATGTCATAATCTTTATATATTATTTGAATTACGCTAAGCACACAAATCGTGCTTATTAAATAAAGTTTGTGCATGATATGAGTGTTATATTGTTACAAATTTTTTTATCCATTAAAATATAGGTATAAATAAAATTTGATGGTTCCGGTTCCTCGCAAGTATTAACCGTTGTAAAAATGTCTGGGCGTTCTTTTTCATTTGATAATGACCATGCGCCCTGGCTGATGATCATTTAGGGGGTAATGGCGATCTTAAGGACACCGTCACGCTGGTTTCCGAAGAGGTCGTAGGCCTCCTCAATGTCATCGAGTTTGAAACGGTGTGTGACCATTGGTTTGAAGTTGACGCGACCGCTTTGTACGATGCTTATAAGGCGACGCATGCGCTCCTTCCCACCAGGACAGAGACCATTGATGATGGTGTGGTCACCAAGACCAGCCACATAGGCATCGAGTGGTACTTTGATGTCGCTTCTGTAGATGCCCAGAGAACTGACTCTACCGCCGGGTTTAATGCAGCGGAGACAGCCCTCAAATGTAGCCTGTAAGCCGAGGGCCTCAATGGCGACGTCAGCACCGCGACACCCGGTAAGCTCCATGACTTCGTCTACGACGTTGCATTTGGTAAAGTCGAGCGTGTGATCTGCTCCGAGTTTCTTGGAGAATGCCAGACGATCGGGAAAGCGGTCAACGGTGATGATCTTGCTGGCACCCAAGAGCTTTGCACCAGCGGTAGCGGCGAGGCCGATGGGGCCTTGGGCGAAAACGACAACGGTGTCTCCGATTTTCACATTGCCATTCTCAGCACCACCAAAGCCGGTGGACATAATGTCAGGGCACATAAGCACTTGCTCGTCGGTGAGTTCTTCGGGTATAGGCATAAGGTTTGTCAAGGCGGCTGGCACGAGAAGATACTCGGCCTGGGCGCCGTCAATGGTGTTTCCAAACTTCCAGCCGCCCATAGGTTTGCCACCGCACTGGGATTTGATGCCCTCGAGGCAGCTGTGACAGGAGCCACAGGGAGTGATGGCTCCGACAAGGACACGCTGGCCTTTTTTGAAGCCGACGATACCTGGGCCCAAAGCCTCAATGACACCAATGGGCTCGTGTCCGATGATCAGGCCTTCCTTCACGGGAAAATTGCCCTTTAAGATGTGTACGTCGGTACCGCAGATAGTGGTGGTCGTAATCTTGATAAGGGCCTCACCGACCTTGGGAACGGGCACAGGCTTCTCATCAATAGCGATGCAATTCTTGCCCATGAAGACAGCAGCCTTCATGGTCTTCGGGGTTACGCTGCTCATGCAGCGTTTAAGCATTGCGAAAGGCGATATAATGTTCTTTTGATTGAATTGTTTCTGAAGGAAAAAACTTGATAAACAAATAATTAAACAGATTGGAAAGAAAAGGGAATTAAATCTATGTTCATCATCGCCAAAGTGTATTTAACAAAGTGTTTATTTTGGAACGCAAAAAGGATAAGAAAAATTATTTAATTAGAAAACTTTAGAACCTTTTTGTGGTAGTAGGTCCTTTGCTAGTCTACACTCTTCAAAGAAGTTCGCAGATAGGGACTTTTCAAAGGGTCGCCAAGTCATCTCAACTGACCATTAGAAGCTCAATAAAAGGACAAATTTTCTTATGCACTAACCAACTTAGTAAACCTTGTCTAAATACACAAAAAACTTAAAAACATTAAATAACACACTAAAATTACTTTATATAGGAGCTAATTATTAAATTTATATTATTCTTCTTCTATTAAAATATAGATGAAAATCAAATTTAATGGTTCTGCTTCCTCGCAAGTGTTGGCCGCTGTAAAAATTCATATGTCTGGGGGGTTCTTTTCCATTTGTTATTTAATAAATACAATGCGCCCTGGCTGATGATCACTTAGGGGGTAATGGCGACCTTAAGGACACCGTCACGCTGGTTTCCGAAGAGGTCGTAGGCCTCCTCAATCTCATCGAGCTTGAAGCGGTGTGTGACCATTGGTTTGAGGTTGACGCGACCGCCTTGTATGACGCTCATAAGGCGACGCATGCGCTCCTTCCCACCAGGACAGAGACCGGTGATGATGGTGTGGTCACCAAGACCGGCCACATAGGCATCGAGTGGTACTTTGAGGTCGCCGCTGTAGACGCCGAGGGAACTGACTCTACCGCCGGGTTTAATGCAGCGGAGACAGCCCTCAAAGGTAGACTGTAAGCCGAGGGCCTCAATGGCGACGTCGGCGCCGCGACACCCGGTAAGCTCCATGACCTCATCCACGACGTTGCATTTAGAAAAGTCGAGCGTGTGATCGGCGCCGAGCTTCTTAGAGAGAGCCAGACGATCGGGAAAACGGTCGACGGTGATGATCTTGCTGGCGCCCATGAGCTTGGCACCAGCGGTAGCGGCGAGACCGATAGGGCCCTGGGCGAAAACGACAACGGTGTCTCCGATTTTCACATTGCCATTCTCAGCACCACCAAAGCCGGTGGACATAATGTCAGGGCACATAAGCACTTGCTCGTCGGTGAGTTCTTCGGGTATGGGCATGAGGTTTGTCAAGGCGGCTGGCACGAGAAGGTATTCGGCCTGGGCGCCGTCAATAGTGTTTCCGAACTTCCAGCCGCCCATGTGTTTACCACCGCACTGGGATTTGATGCCCTCGAGGCAGCTGTGACAGGAGCCACAGGGAGTGATGGCTCCGACAACGACGCGCTGGCCTTTCTTGAAGCCTACCACACCTGGGCCCAAAGCCTCAACGACACCAACGGGCTCGTGTCCGATGGTCAAGCCTTCCTTTACGGGATACTCGCCCTTTAAGATATGCACGTCGGTACCGCAGATAGTGGTGGTCGTAATCTTGATGAGGGCCTCACCGACCTTGGGAACGGGCACAGGCTTCTCATCAATAGCGATGCAATTCTTGCCCATGAAGACAGCAGCCTTCATGGTCTTCGGGGTTACGCTGCTCATGCAGCGTTTAAGCATTGCGAAAGGCGATATAATGTTCTTTTGATTGAATTGTTTCTGAAGGAAAAAACTTGATAAACAAATAATTAAACAGATTGGAAAGAAAAGGGAATTAAATCTATGTTCATCATCGCCAAAGTGTATTTAACAAAGTGTTTATTTTGGAACGCAAAGAGGATAAAAAAAATTATTTAATTAGAAAACTTTAGAACCTTTTTGTGGTAGTAGGTCCTTTGCTAGTCTACACTCTTCAAAGAAGTTCGCACATAGGGACTTTTCAAAGGGTTGTCAAATTACCTCAACTGACCGTCAGAAGCTCAGTGAAAAGAAACATTTATATTTTAATTACTAACCAACTTAGTAAAGCTTGCCTAAATAAACGATATTAAATAACAAATTAATACTACTTTATACAGAAGCTAATTATCATTAGGCAAATTATAAGCTTTAATTAAAACAATAACAGAATACGTAATTTTTTAAAGTAAAAATAACAAAATTTATTTCTAATAAAACTTCATTATTTTACTAGTTAAGTTTGTTAGCAAATAAAAAAAAAGATATTCGAGTTACTTTTGTATAATAAAAATTAATAATTAAGTTTATAAAAACTGTAAAGTACCCAAAACCGAATTTCGAAATGCAGAGCCTAAAATTGAGCTTTTTGCAATGATTTAGTAAATACTTAGTAAGATAAAAAATAATACGGTTTGTATGAGGTACAAAGAATCAAGCAAATTATGCATTCTTGCTAAATATTTAAGTGGATAAATTTAATAATAAACGTAAATATTAAGTAATTCTTGTGAGGCGCGAAAAAATAAATCAAAAATAAAATAAAAATTCAGGTGAAAAATGTGTAAAATTAAATTATCTCAAATGCAAAAGCAGCGCAGTTCAGTATGCAAATTGAACAGGGTGGACTCTGAATGGATATGGTAGCCGCATGGTGTTGCACCTCACTTCTTGTTCGGATAAACGGGAGGCGTGCCATAGAATTTTCGCTTCTTTATGGTGCTTTTTAATGGTGTGGCTGGATGGAGATTTAAGAGAAAACATATTTTCGTATAACTTGTAATAAATTACAAATGGTTTTAAAGCTGTTTTAAATTATTAAATAGGTTTTAAATTTTTGTTGTTAACATTTTGCATATATGTATATTTAAGAATTCAAACTTACCATAAAGCGAATACAACGAATCCTTTTTGTTGCCGGGGTTGCGCGTCAACGTCGATGCGCTCTGACAATTATCTTTTTCGGAATCGAGCGTCACATACTGCGCCCAATACTGGCCGGGAATCTTAAGCAGATTCAGCATGACCGTATACTGCGTATAAACCTCTGTGAATATGGCATGTTGATCCGGATCGGGCGATGAATACCCAACAATTGTTGGACCAAAAACACGCGCAATATTCTCGATGGGCATCAGAATATCGCGACACTCGGCGATTCGTTGAAAATGCAGAATCAAAAAAGCCAAAGTGTCACGATTGGCCTGCGGCAACGTATCGATTGCGGCATAGAGATGGCGTGCGATTTCCGTTTCTTCAGGATTTTGCGCCGCATTACAAAAATCTTTCCAGAGTGCAGTTGGAATGAGTGGCTCACGCAGCGATCGCAAAAAGTCCTTGACGCAGCCACACAGCACATGAACATCGGCAGTGCCCAAATGGGGAGAACCCTTGCCGCGCAGAAAACGCTCCTTGAGCGCTTTGACTTCGCGCTCCGAACCTGAAACACGATATATGCCGACCTCGTTTAGGCCGCGTGTCTCAATTTCATTGACGCAGTGTACAATTAATGCCGGAATCATTGGCGAAATAGTCGGCGCGTGGTCTGAAATGAAACCCATTGAGAGCCCTTTAAGTGTGGGCGTTCCAGTCTGCGGTACGCAGCTTACCGTCAACAAATAGCGACAGTCAACGTGACAACGAATGGGACAATCGCGACAGCGCAACCCAACAGCACCAAATCGTATCCTAAAAATAAAATGTATTCAAAGAATATATAAAAAAAAAATTTACTGTTATATTTTGTACTCACTTCTTCTGACACTGCATACAAGTATCGGCGCGTATGAATGTCTTTTGGGTGAAATTGTGTTGCCGCAACATGGTTGGACGCAGCTGTTGTGCGGGCGATGAGAATTGTTTTGGTGGCATTGGTGCCTGTGCCTTGGTGGCAGGCGTCATAGGCGGCGCAGTGGCCTCTTTGAAGGGTGACGAACGATGATGCGGATTATGCGGCGGCAGAGGTGGGGACTCTTCTTGCTCTTCGACTTCAGCTTCTATCGCGATTGGCATTGATTCAATTGTGGATTCGGCGCGTATAACACCATAGCCATCTTGCGGTATGGTAACTTTTGTGGTGGCACAGATGCGTTCTGCATTCGGTGTTACATCGAGCGTGTGCTTTTGTACACCGACGCCACTACGACGCTGTGAGCGACGTGACGGTACCGGCGGCGGTGGTGTGGAGTGTGCTTTGATGGAAGTGTTGCCGATACCGCCGCCACCGACACTTAAGCGTGAGCGCTTGCTTCCTACACAAGGCACTGTGTTCTTCGGCAGCGAGGGACGATGCTTTTGCCAGGTGCGCGAATTGCGTACGTCGAGAAAATCATCCTCAGATTGAGTAATCGAGAGATCCGAAAGGAAGGATCCGGTTGAGTTAATTTCATTGCCATATTTTTCCTCAAGATGACGATTGATGGATTTGCGTTTACGCGGCAATGTATTGAGAAAGGCCAGTTTGTCCTTAGTTTCATCTTTCAGATTACGTTCGTGCTGGAGTAGATCAGCGACTGCAACAATTTTTTTTTCCTAAATGAACACAATACATTAGTCGAATATTTGTATTTAAATTATAAACCTCAAATACTATTTTCAAGTTACAATAAAAAATTAATACATTTTTGTAGACAAGTTTAAGTAGACAAATAATTTTAAAATCTTTACAACAAAACAATTTAAATTTTCAATTTTAACGCTTACCATTTGATCGCGTTCGTATTCTGCTTCGCGTCTAGCTTTGGTTTCCATTTCGAGCAGTCGGCGTGCGTGAAACAACTTCGTTTCTAAGTCCGCCATCGATTGCAACGATGCGTCAAGTTCCTTTTGTATGCGTTGCGTCTCTTGCGCTGTGTTCAGGCATTCCTGTCGAAATTTCTCCTGCAGTTGCAGTAGGCGTAAAAACTCTACAAAAGTTTTTTAATTAAAATTACATCTGTGTAATTTTCCTGCTAATTGTAGCTTACCCTCCTCCGCGGTGCCGTCTGTCAAAACTTTTATGCAACGTCGGATGTCATCGAAGGTCGCCAGTCTCGAAAGTCCTGCAACCGACATTTTGTTTGTCCTCTGATTCTTACACGATACTATCAATTTTATTTATTCGCTAATGCACCAATTATCTATTTCAATGATTTTCAATTGATTTAACACTTTTATTTTTATAGAATCTTTAAATAAAAAGTTAAGCAGCCGAAATGTCAAGGAAAAGAAACGCGCGCTGTATTTTTCTCTTTTTAAACAGGATTTGACAGCATCGGCCGTTGCTGTTCGTTGACAACAATGCAGCTGCCTGATTTACAGTTCAGTGGATTAGGGTTGCGTGCAGTTAGCAGTGCTGTCGTTGTCTAAAAAGTGCTGTTGAATAAGATTGGCAGCACCGGAATTAACAAAAAATACAAACACCAATTGTGAATGAAATACAAAAAGAAAAACAAAACAAAAATCAAAACAGATGATCAGAAAATTGTTTGTGGTAAAAAGTGGGGAACAAAAACAACAAACGTGTTTAAATAACTAAAAATGCTTCTTAAAACAATAAATTTGTCGCTGCGGCAGCCACATTGGCGAAACATGACCATAATGGCCAAATCCCTAAAATACTCTCAACACGGCGAACCGGCTGAAGTGTTGGAAATCGTTGAGCACAAACTAGATGAGCCGAAAGACCAGCAAGTGCTGGTAAAAATACTAGCGGCTCCCATTAATCCAGCTGATATTAATACCATACAAGGTGGGTATTTCTTTTATTTTCTCAAACAATTTTGTTAAAATTTTTTTATACTAATATGTAAATACAATAGGCAAATATCCGGTCAAGCCGAAATTTCCTGCCATTGGTGGCAACGAGTGCGTCGCCGAGGTCATCAGCGTTGGCAACAAAGTGACCAAAATCGTTGCCGGTCAGCTTGTAGTCCCTTTTGCCACCGGTCTGGGCACCTGGACGACACATGCGCTCTACGCCGAAGATCAACTGATGCCGGTTTCAAATAAAATCGGACTTGCTGAAGCGGCCACTATAACAGTTAACCCGTGCACAGCCTTTCGCATGCTTAAGGACTTTGTGCCACTGTCGGCGGGCGATTGTGTCATTCAGAATGGCGCCAACAGTGCCGTCGGCCAGGCAGTACATCAGCTGTGTAAAGCTTGGGGGCTGCAATCGGTTGGTGTAGTACGTAATCGGCCTGACATTGACGACTTGAAGGCGCATCTAAAGTGTCTGGGCGCCACCGAGGTGCTGACCGAGGAGGAAATGCGCACCAGCAACATATTTAAAGATGGTAGCGTTCCCAAACCACGGCTCGCCTTTAATTGTGTCGGTGGCAAGAGTGCCACCGAAGTGACGCGGCATTTAGATCATAAGGGTGTCATGGTCACTTATGGCGGCATGAGTCGTGAGCCGGTTATCGCCGCTACTGCTGCGCTTATTTTTAAGGACATTTCTTTCCGCGGCTTCTGGATGACGCGTTGGTCGAAGGAGAATTCCAAGTCGGCGGAACGTGCACAAATGTTTGCCGAGTTGTGTACGCTTATGGAGCAGGGGGCGTTTGTTGCGCCCGTGCATGAAATGGTACCATTGGCTAAGTTTCGCGATGCTGCTGCTGCTGCGTTGAGCTTTAAGGGCTTCACAGGCAAAAAGTTTATCTTGGATATGCAGTGCGCCTAGGTTTGGCTTTGATTTTGGTCTGTTGTTATTTCCTTTTTAGTTTTTAGTTGGCTTTAAGCTGCTTGGTTTCTGGGCAAAATTGCTTGCGCTCGGTGGTATTAAATAAAACTTTTAAAAAATGTGATAAAAAAATTTAAGGATTTTTTTTTTAATTTTTATTTTAACTAGATATCATGTGTTAACTTAGGACAAAAACAATCCATGTAAATTTACCAATGGTTTTAACGCTCTCCTACTTCATCGCAGCAAATGGTTAATTCCAAATTTTCTTTTTACCATTTTTTAATTTTTTTTTCATTTTTACACACTATAAAAATAAAGTTCAAATGCACTAATGACCCGCTCATTTGCATAGAGTTAATTAGGTTTAAGTCACGTCACATCCGTTTCCGGAGCGGCATACCCACGCATACATACACACACACTCAAGCACACTCTGAGCAATCGAACATGCCGACGAAAATTAGTCGCGCCAATTTTACTAAAATTTGAACAATCAACTTCACCGCGTGCGGCATTACAAATTATCGCACATACCGGTTAACTTATGCCGCAACGGCGGTTTGGTTTGTGTTCGCGTTCGCTGCTCCTTTCGCCAACTCCGCCTACATCGACTAAGGCCATTACTTTTTTAAGCTTATTTTGTTGGCGCGCGCGTTTCCGTTGCCTTTTTCGCGGGCGTTTTGTTTATAATAACGTTAACGTTTCGGTACCCGAAAGGTTGGGGGTGGTTGACAGCGACCGACGGAAAGAGGTGGGGTCTTGGGTAAATGTATGCGCTCCGATTCTGATTGGCAATCTTGTCGCGCTGTCGTCATAACGAAAACGCTTTTTATTTGGTTTTTGTAATGTGCAAAGCACGAAGGGCAGTCAGTTTGCCCAACTTGAAATGCATGTGTGTGTATATGTGTGCACGCCGATATTGTGCTATAAATGTGACGCCAGAAAGGATATTGTTGCGGCCCTTTTTGGTGTTAGTTTCAGTCGTCTGTGCATTTGCATAAAAATGCAATTATTATTTTTGTTGCATTGCTTCGTGTTTCTTTTGGCATATGGCTAATATTGATGTAACACGTTTTTGCATATGCGATATGATTCATTTAGTTTAAAAAATATGATTTCAATTTAAATGTAACAGTCAGTAAAAAAATTAAATAAAAAGTTAACTTAACATTTTTATTGAATACAAACTATGTAAATATTCGAACTTTTAATCTTTGTCCGGGGCGGGCTTCGGATATAATACTCGTAGGTACCGATATGATTTTTTGGATTAAAAAAGAGAAAATAAGCCCAAGCGACGTCTTATCGTTTAATTATATCGTATGCTGAACTGTAAGACAGACAAATTACATTGTGCTCGGTATCTATTCTTATCAAGTCCAAAATCCAATAATCGTGTTTGATATGAAATTGATTGAAAGCAATTTCTAGTCACATAGGAATCAATTTCTCTTCAAATTCTATCAATTTCAATTCCTTTTGAACTCTTCAATTTCATGAGTCGTGACTTGCCGCGACGATTCCTTGACAACTAATTTGATTGTTAAGTTGCTGTTCTTGCCTCCCACTTGCACATAGCACTTTATTTAATTGTTGCTTTTCTGAATGAGTGAACTATTACCAAGATAACTCGTAGAATGAATAATCAAGTTGGGTAAAGTTTAACTATTAAAGGAAAGTCGGCTAGACCTTTATTTTAATAGCACCTGTACCTAATCAATTATTCTTTGTTTTAGCTTAAAAACTGCTTAAGTTATTGGTAAGCAGATCAATAAGACTTTTAATCCAGTTTTTAGCCAAACCATAAAAAAGAAATTCATTTTATCTGAATTGTAAAGTACTTGCTACAAAACCACTTAAACAATTTAAATTTAATGACAAGGTATGAAACTGAAACCCGCTTATTAACGAGCGGACTAACAATATTTAACCTGATGCCATAAATCCAAAAACTGATAAACAAACCAAAACACATTTTACACTTTGGCATATTGCGCCTGGCAGATCAATAAAATTCGCGCTCTTACCCCTGGCCGCTCTCGAACAAATGTAAAATTTAAGCAATCCACAGAGAACCGAACAGGTGCAATACCTTCTCAATTGTACGGCAGCCGGCAGGTTTACAAGCCGAACTGCCGACATCATGTGCACAGAGTAGTGTGCTCTAGACATATAATAACGATTGGCTGAAGCAAGAACTAAATAAATGTGGGAAATTTGACGCTACTCGCGTGTGGCCTGCCATTTTGCCTCAGTCGTTCATCACTCGCGAGTCGCGACTCAGAAACTAAATTATAGTAACTTACAACCTCGAAGGATAAGAATATTCATATTTTGTTCCTCCTGACTGACTTACGATAACGGCTACGATGATGACGACGACGACGACGACGAGGTCACGACGACGTATTTCCTCGTGTAAGGCAGCGCAAGGGTCCTTTTATTTAGCCTTTGCAGCTCAATAAGGCAACTTGCTCGATGTGAGAACTCAGTACATTTCAAGCTTTTGTTCCGAATGGACGCGTCTATTCTAACATAGACTAGCAATACTTTTGGATTATTTTACTACAAAACGACCGCGTTGCAATGTCGTCCTTTGGCCAACAGCTTAATCCACGTGCTAATGTCTTTCTATTGGTCAATTTGGGCTGTGAAATGTTGTACGTGATTGATCAACGTTTAAAGGCGCAGAAAATTTCCGAGGATAAGTCGATACAAGGTAATTTATGACCGACCGCTGGGGGGGATATGTGGTCAAATGTAAATGGAGGAGTATGCAAAGTAAAGAATCTAAACTTACAGATGTAAAATTCATTTTGGGCAAATGTATTGCAAGTTGAATAAACATGGTTAAAATCATGGAAACGAGCAACGGATGAATTAGTTTCGGATATAAAGTGATAAATCAACTAAGTCAAATTGTTTGCAACTATTTTATTTTCAGTTTGTCTGATGGTTAGGATCCATAGGTTACAGTCAAAAGCCTCGTAAAAATGTAAGGAATAGTTACCTGCTATTCAAAAAACAATTTTAGCTACAAAAATATTGTATATTACATACGTATGTATGTACCAGGGCGATAAAAGTTTTAGTTATATTCCCGTTGACAATGAACAATTCTCCGTCAGTTTTTGTTTGCAATAGTAGTGGTAGTAAGTCGTTCGGCTTGTTGTGATTTTGTTGGTTATTTGTAACAGTTTTGTATGCTGGCGATTAAATGTGTGCTACCACAATAGCTCAAGATATTATTGCTCGAGGACGGTTGGTTCGGCAACAGAACAGTGGGGGTAATTACTCTCGCTGGCATTTTAATAATATTGCTGCCTGTTACTTTCTTGTATTTTTTCTGTTTGTTTAATTGTTTAATTGATATCGTGGCAGTGGCAATCTGGAAACGTGCATATCTCAAAGGAATGCAGGACATTTTGTAGTTCAGACACTTGGACACTATTAATGACTTCGTTTTTAATTATGACTTTGTTATTTAATGAATTCGTAATTTACATGGTCTAGAAATTCCAAGCAACAAACGTCCTAATTGAATGCTGCAAGTAAACTTCGAAAACTAACTTGGACAATTTTAATGAAAATTTTAATGGCTTGCGCATGTTTTGATCATAAGTGTCCATATATAATTGTGCCGTAGCCGACGAAAGTTTTTCCCAAGGCTCTGTATTCCCTATTTGGTATTAAAATTATTTGATAAGGTTGTACAATTATACACAATTTCATAACAAACATTGAAAACCCTTAAATAAAATTTTAATACATTTAAATATCGAGGCATACGCCATATCCAATTTAAATTTAATAATGTTACACATTTATTTCAAAGGATCAATACTTTTTTGCATGTCGTATTACATAAACCAACTCGAAATTCAAATGGTTGCCTTTTCTTGTTGCAGTGATTCACGACATAACCGCCGTACTGCTAGAGCCCAAATTTATCGATTCCCTCATCGTGGGTTCCACGCATGGCAACTCACAATTGCTTACAGCGGAACACTGTAAATTCATGCTAAACGACATAGCAACCTGTTCGCTAATGCGACTCGACGAAACTTCAATGGACAAACTGTGGAATCTAATGACGATGATCTACAAGTGGCAACTGTTCGTGTCGAAGCATCAGCATCATTTGCTCGACATTACGTGTCGGCATTTGGATGTGGTCGGGCGTTTGTATGCGGATGAGAAGCGCAGCATGTTGGTGGACTTTACAAAAAATACGTTATTGGATTTTTGGAACGCCTGCGACGAGAAAGCACAACTGACAATTTACCGCACGAATAAGGCATGGCTGCAGTGTTTCAATACGAAAATATCGCTGCTCATACGTCTGGGGTTCCAGGCGCTCGACGGCACTTTCTTTGAAAACGTGGACCAATGCTACTTTCGTGAATTTGTCGATTCGATAGGCGATAATGTTTACGAGAAGAGTTACGAAATAGCGTCACAGCGACATTCAAGTGATCAGAATGCAGGTTCGAGTTCAACGCGACGTCTGGATCAATTGGCAGAGATGTTGAGTTTCCAGCCAACGAATAGCGAAGATTTGAAACCGATCGATGCGACTAATTTCCAAAAGCAGTTCGAACATAATTTACAACAGTGCAATATACTGTTTGAGGATTTAGATGTAAATGGCATCAAGCCGATAACAATGGCGAAAGAGTCTAGCTTAACACTGGATGCGAATCTATTTCCCGATTCGTCGACGCAGCGCAACGATACAGATGAATGTGTAAAACTAAAGACGGTCTACAGTCGCAATTTCGATTTGTCGTCGAACGCGGCTGGAAAGAGTAATGGTGGACGTGGTTTGAAAAAGGACTTGTTGGAGCTGTACAGCAAAATGGACTAATGGGCGTGGAACGTAATTGAAATACGTAGTAGAAAACAAAGAGACTTTGTGCACTAGAGTAGAGCAATATTTAGACAACGATACACATATCAATTAAATAAATACAAACTTAAAATAATCATTAAACTAAGACATTCCTTAAGGTTTTATGTTGGAATAACATTACGAGTAACAGATTCAGATTAAAATTAACCGATTTGAGAAACACAACCGGGGCTATCGCTTTCACTTCAATCGCAGAGTCTCACTTCTGAATCTCTGCATTCTCTTGCCTTATAATTTTGTTATTCTAAAATTAAGTACGTTGAAACAAACAAACAAACAAACAAAGAATGAATGAATGAAAGAAAGAAAGAGCATTAATTATACTATTAAAATATTCTCGTTTTTATTCTTAAGACTTTAAAAATGTGTGTTTTTCTCGTAATTTCTTTTTCTCGTTTTCTTTTGCATGTTTTTTTTTGTTTTGTTTAACATTTAACAAATTTTTAATGCTGTAATAAATTAGAAAACATTCTCAAAAAATAGTCTAAAACAAAATTTAGTGATTTGTGTAGTAGGTAAAGGATTTCTTTCTTATTTCTTTTTCATTTTCTTTAAGTCAACATAATATGTATTTTCTTCTTCTTATCTTTTTTTTTTTTTTGGTGCGTATTTTAAGAGTTACAACATTTTAGGGTTAAATTCTAGTCTAGTCTAGTTTATTTTCTTTTTTTAATTACAAAAGTAATTAGAAGACTTGAGAGTTGAAGAGGATTTTTTTTGATTGATCTGGGCAAAAGCGAAGTGGGCTAAAAAGTTAAAGAAAAGCTTGAGCGTTTGTCTAGAGTACTTGAAATCCAAATACAATATTTAAACAATTTGAAATTAAAAATAAATTTTATGCAATAATTTAGTACAAAATCACGTTGATGTATTTTTAAGGTTCAATAGACTTTTTTTTTTTTGTAAAGGATTGAAGTCGATTTAAAATTGAAGAAAAAAATGTTTAACATTACATAAAGTTTCAAAGCGGCAAAATGTTTGTGCTTCTTTAGTAACGATTGTGGATTTGAACTTTTGTTAATATAAAATTTAGGAAAGCCCTTTTTTTGGTTTACATTTGAATTACAAATAAAAGATTTCAATGTGGTTCATATTTGCAAGAAAATTTAATTTAAAAAAGAAGTCATTGTGATTTAAAATCAATAATTTATAATGTGAAACATTGCATTCTTTAATTGCGTAAAGCTGAAAAAGAGAATGAGGGATTGCGTGACAAGTAATTTAAAAATTTAGTTTGATTTTTTTAATAGTTGCATCGATTTAGTTTTATCTATTAAAATTTCAGTTCTTGCTTTTCGCCAAAGGGAAAGCCATTGCACACTTTATGCAAAATAAACACTTTATAAGAACATTAACTTTTCGAAAGCAAGTCAGTGTGATTTTATTTTAAGATTTAGATTAATTTGAAATATAATAAAAAATATTTATCTTTTTTTTATGTCCATTTGATTGCAAACACAATTAAAATTTTTTAATCATTCAAGTTGTAAACAAATAAAAGTTCTCTTGTTCGATTTTGATAGAAACCATATTCTGAATCCAAAAAAAAAAAACACTCAAATAATTGATAAAAAAAAGAGAAAATCATTAAAATATTTAAAGTGCAGTATTTAAAATCAAAAAGTAGTCAAAAACGTACAATTTTAAATTGATTGAGTCTAACACAATTTTCATGCACATAAAAAAAATTAAATTATAATTTATGTATTGCAAAAATTTGTGCTGCTTTTTATAAAACTTTCAAAAACTGACAACTTAACTTTACAAACTTTTTAGCTTAACACGTCGCTATATGTTCTTATTGCAAAAAATACGCTCAATACGGTCTGAATTAAAAAAAATCGCTGTATGTGTTTTTTTTTTCTTGGAAAAAACAGTTCGGTTTTTGTTTCTTTTGCTTTTTTATGGCAACATATCATTTAGTGTGGCTTATCCGTCGTCGGTGTTGGCGGCGCCGGCTGTGCTAGTGCTGGAGCTGGTGTTGTTGGTAGAGACACAGTGTGTGCTGTTGTGTGCCTGTTACATTTTCGCTTTAAGCGGCACCGCATCGACGAGTATGTGCAGCGCCATCTTGAGGCACTCCTCGGCCGAGCTGATTTGAGCGCAGGGATAGGCTTCCGCGTGACTTGTGAGGAATTCGCAATATTTGCGATAATTATCCAATGCGAATTCGTAGTCGTATTTGACGAGGCTCTTCATGTCCGTCTCACCGTTGACATAGGGCACAAGCTCGTCCGTCTTCAGTTTGCCAAAATTGGGATAGTCATTTTCGCATGCCTCGCATTTGCAGGTGAAGCGGTACTGCATGGAGAGCGTATCGAAGCGCTGCTTCTTCGAGAATATAGCAAAGTGTGGCCTAAGAAGAGAGAAAAAAGAAAACGAAATATTTTAAATAAAGTAATTTAAAAGCAGATTATTAGGTCTAATTGAAATACCTTAATCTGTGGACGAATTATTTTAATCATATACACTTTCTGAATTGCTATTTGTGTAAAAAGATATACAAAAAACCTACCCATAAGTGTCGTAGAGCACGCCGCCAGCCTTGATCGGACGGAAGACAAACAAATACGCTTTAGTGCCGCAATACACGCGCAACGTATTTGGCGCACACGAGTGATTCAGCAGCGAAAGAAATGCAAACGCTCCGGATGAATGCGTCTGATCGTCCTTTGTCTCGTTGACCTGCTCGACGAGATCAATGCCATGCATATTCGATGGCGACGTCTGCAAATGACGAAACAGTAGTTCCGTAAAGAAATTCTGACCCTCTTCACCGCCCAAAAACTCCTTCAGGGGCGTATACTCAATAACGAAATGCTTGAGTACGGCGCAAACGACCGATCGCTGGAACAGATCCGAAACAGAGCGTTGATGTTGATTCGTGACAAGTCCATGAATGGCGCGATAGTGTTCGCGCGCAGTAAAATTCGTATAATCCAGATCATAGGCGGATTTTGATTGATTCTCAGGATCCTCGGCAAAAGACATCAGCTCTTCGATGGTGGGAAAGAGCTCCAGCGCCGACAGACAGACACGCAACGCAATGCCATGGATTTTATTAAACATCTTATGCAGCAAATCAATGATTGGACACTCGAAGCGATGAAAAGTCGCAACAGCGCGTCCGCGACACTCTTCCGAGCAGAACATCACCGAGCAACACGCTTCGCAGGGTATCAGCGTCAGATAATTTTCCTGCTTGCAGGTGGCGCATCGTATATAACGCATCGGCGGCAACAGTGTCGAACAGAAGGGCTCCTCGGTGGCGATTAAGTCGCCAACGTTGAGATCGCGTCGCGAACAAATGAAACGACCCTCTTCAGGTGTTTCGCGCAGCTCGAGACACTCGGCAATGTTGGGGATTTGCGGATGCGTTTCGTAGGTCATTTGAAAATCGTACGGCTGCAGATCGGGCGGCTGTGTCGCTACCAGAGCACGACAATCCTTTTCGCGTTTGTCCAACTTGTGAACTAGACGCTCTGGATAGTTGGCGCTGCGTGCAAGCTCAATATTTGCCAGACATTCGCGGTAGCGTTTCCATTCGAAGAGCACCGCCGAGCGATTGGCATAGCCGATCGAGAGATTCTCGGAGCCTGGTTCTGAGTAGCAAATGCTTTTGTTGTACAGTTCAAGAGCCTAAAATTCATGTTTGACAAAATAAAATAATTAGATTAATAATAAAATTGTAATTTTAAATATTTTTTTAAATGTTTAAATTACCTTATTAAAAAAAAAATATTTGTAATTTTTTTTTTCTTTTGGCTAATCTGTTTTTTGGGGTTGGGGTCGAGAAATAAATTTAAATATATTGAAATTATTATTTTTTTTGCAGAACATCTTTTTTGATTTAATTTTGCTTTTAAAAATTGGTTTCTTATCAGATACAAATTTATTAAAAGCTACACAAAATGTGATCAGTCAAACGCAGAAAATTAGTGAATTAAAATTTTGGCATAATTAATTTTTAGGACACGCAAGTTCTTCAACTAAACTAAAAACAATGCTACTGTAAAGTGCTACAAACGAAAATTGCATGCACACGTGCGTGCAGCTGGAGCGATCGTCAGCAAGCGTCTGACGTAATAACCCCCATCGCCGCTGAGGCCAACAACAACACACAATTCTTTACCTGAAAGTATTTCCTGTTCTTTAGCGAGAATTGCTCGTTGCCCAGCATACGAAATTCGGAGCTCTTCTTGTTGCATTTTGGCTCGCGCAGCTTCACATTCAAAAAGATCTTTTCGATGTATTTAAAATCGATGAGCGCGTGCTCCACGAAATTCACCTTCGAATAATTTTCCTTGAGTTCGTTAAATTTGCCCGAAATGATGCCGATTAATTTCCAGTCGTTGAGTTTCTTGACCAAATCGTCCGAAATATCATAGACGTCCATATTGGGGGAGTGTGACGAAAAGGCGGCTTTGTTGTTGTTGTTGGTATACTGTATGGCAGTAGTTTAGAAAATTGGAGCCGGCTTTTTGCTTCGTAACGTGGGGGAGGGGTGAGTTTGTACTAACTCTCTTAGTAGTTTAAAGTGGCAATTATTATTTGTAATTCCAATTCGTTTTGACTTGGAGGAATGCGTTGCATCCCCAACTTTCTTTCTCTTATTTGCGTTTTGACAGCTGCTGTCAAGTATGCTCCGTCGTCTCGTGCGTGTTCCCGGTTGCAAGACGCACGCACACACGCCGTCGTCGTTGTTGTCCGCCGCCTGTTTTTTGCACGCCCTTTTCTAGCGTGTTAGTGTAAGTGCTTTAAAGCGCCGTCTCTGCTCACGTGAAATTTGTACTTTTATTTTGCGAATTTCGTTAGCGCGAACAACTTTTAAGATAATTTTAATTTTTTTTCTAATTTAATAAGTCCAATTGGAGCAAGTCTGAAATGAATATTTTTCTGTCAAAGGAAATGTCAAAAACAGAGCGAATTCAGTACTAGAGATGTGAGTGAGCGTTGCGAATTTATAATCAATAGTTGCGGCGAATTGAAGTGTGCCTTGAAACAACTTCGTATTAGTGAACAAACATACTTACAAATTTAATTTGTATGCTTTCATTGATAAATTAGTTTTTAAATGCTCATTTTTAGGCATTCAAGCTTATTAAAGTCATCATTTGTATTCATGGCAAAATTAATAATTCCAATTAACGAATCCAATTAGAATTTTAATTCTATCTCTAAACCATATGTCCATCTCTATTTGGAGTCAATCTTTGAAATTAAACTGGTTTTAAATGATAATTTTACTGTACGCCTTAGGCGTACAGACAGATGATTTGCGTTTGCGAAATTAAACCTACGCAGTACTTGGAAAGCAAAACTACAAAGACGTAAATTTCTATAGGTCATAGTCATTTAGGAGAACCGTAAATTAATTTGCTTAGCAATCAAAGTCTTCATTTAAACATTTTATATATTCACATATATATTAAATAAATGCGCAGTAAACTTCACTTTTCAAAAACAGATATGTAAACCAAAGAGAAATTGAACATACCGGCAATTGCCTTTTCCCTCCCTCTTCAACAAATCCGTCAGTTTCGCAAGTTTAATTTCCTGATGTTAATGAAACCTGTGGTAACATTCATAATTGGTGATGGCCTCATAATCGTTTGATTGGCCAAGTAAATCTATGAAAAAGTAACGTAAATATAAAAAAGAAAATATGTTTTAAATTTGCAAAAAACCAGCAATAGTGTATTGTTTTTTAACCAGTAATTGATTCACTGCACTTCAGTTAAGTGTTATCAACTTGTGATAGAAAAAACAGTTTACTCGGTAAGTTTTTTACTTTTTCTTTAATTGGTAAGACTATTCAAGTTGTCGCCAATTTGTAACAAAATAATGGATCGTTTTATGATTAACAGATTTCAAAATTTTAATTTGAATTTTCGCTTACCCTAACCACCGGACTCAAGATTACGTTAAATAAAATTTGAAAGTTGAAAATAGTTTTTGTTAATATTTCGTCACTCTCAATTATCGAAAACCTATTACATGCAAACCAATAAACTGAATTTTGACACTGATTAGTGTACGGAGACTTCCTTTCTATTATATCCCAAATAGAACTGTAGGTAAACCTTATGATCGCCATTGCAAAAACAAATTCATAATGTTTTAAAAGCAAAAAAACTTTTCAATTTAAAATTAATGTCGTTAATTCAGAGTCACCATCAAACTCGCATTACACACTTTCGTAATTAAAAACTCAAAATTACGAAAATGAGCAAAACAAAACAAAAAAGAAAGAAAGTACAAGAAATTGTTCCAAGAAATCTGCGCGCAGCACTAAAACGAGATGAAAATACGCCTTTGCAGCTTAAGAACTCATTTGAAAAGTTTCAGACGTGTAGCCGAGGATAGTATGGCCGGCCGCAAATGCCTTGCTTTGGCTTTGGCTTTGGCAGTAAAGGGAACATGAATTTTTTTTAATAATTTGATGCCATTTCGTGTATTTCACCCTACATTCAAATGGTAGAGCGCATTGGTTTTGTGATTGTGGACAATTTAACATTGAAAAAAACATATTATAAAAAAAATGGATTTGATAAAATAATTGTAGGTCCCTTGACTTGCATTAGACTTGCACAACTCACTAGTTTGGGGAGAGGGAGAAAAAGGGGCGAGATGAGCGCTACACACTCGCCTGTACTGGTAATTATTTCGACGTGCTTTGTATAATAATATTGTATAAACGCTGAGATGTAGAATCAAATGCATGATTTAATTTTTTATCATAACCTCAGGATAATTTTTTTAATTGAAAATTACGTCATATCATTTAAAACTGTCGCACGCATATTGCTTTAGTTACTTTAATTAATATGCGACAAGAACCAAACGAATCCAAAGGTCGTGAAGACCGAGTGCTAATCCACGCACTTGTTGGTTAGCTGGTTGACTGGTCGGGTTTCCTTTTCCTTTGCCTTTGCCTTAGCTTTTGCTTTAAAATGGCAACACTGGAATGTGCCGGTATAAACGACCTACGACCGATATTTAACGCTAACGCCTTTTTTGTTTTTGTTGCCGCGCGGCGTGAAAAGTGTATAAAAAGGGATAAAACGACGGTTGTCAGGGAAATTTAAAACACGCGCTGCTTTTAATGGAAAAGTACCCCGAAGGATGCAAACGGATGCCAGCGACGGGAATACGTCTACAACAACAGAAACAACAACGAAGCGAAGACGTTCACATAAAACGGAAATAGCGACTGAGACCATTAACGCTGAACGCAGGAGTGCAAGAAATTCACTAAACGCTTCGCGGCACAGCAAGAACGACTTTAATGCTTGCGGGTGAACAGAAGCTAGGAACAGGACACTGCATCCACGTGTACCTTTATCGTTTGCAAAGAAAAGACCTCGGAGCGACAAAAATATCACAAGTCCATAAAAAGAGAAATAGATGTAGTGTCTGAAAGAAGAATAACAGGAGAAGGGGTGGGCGTTGAACTAAAGAATACAGTACTTTGGAGGCGTACACAATTAAAAAAAAATCGATTGTCCATACAACATTTCTCTGTCATTTATCAGTCCCTTAAATAAGAATACCAAACGCTGTATACTTGATTCTTTATACAAGGTGGCGCAAAAGAAGTCATCCGATGTTGTTTGGCTCTTATTTTTTTTCTAAATAAAAATCGTCGAGTCTGTTTTTTGATTATGTTTATTTAGACCTTTAGAATTAATTGTGTTAAGTCGAGAAGATGGTATCGGATAAATGGGCGCCGTCACAATTGATTGCCATACGGGCTCGTTTTATGGCATTTTCCATCACTTCGGCGAGAGTTTCGGGCGATAAATTCTCGTATTCGTGTCGGATATTTTCCTTGAGGGCTTCCAAGGTCTCAGGCTTGTTGATGTAAACACGAGACTTCAAAAAACTCCATAAAAAGAAGTCCGGGACCGTTAAATCGGGCGATCTGGCGGGCCAGTGCAAATCGCCAAAATGCGAAATTAAGCGACCCGGAAACGCGGCCTTCAGAATGTCGGTTGTGGCTCGTGCAGTGTGTGCTGTTGCTCCGTCCTGTTGGAACCACATGTCCACCAGTCCTAATTCGTCCAGTTCGGGCAGAAAAAACTCGGTCAACATTGCCCTATAGCGCGCACCGTCCACTGTTGTCGTTTGACCCGCGGCGTTCGGCCCGATGACTCCTCCAGCGTGAACAGCGCACCACGCAGTCACTTTGAGCGGGTGTAATGGTTTCTCGTGCATCACTCGCGGATTTTCGGTTCCCAAGAAGCGATAATTTTGCTTGTTCACGTACCCGCTGAGGTGAAAATGAGCCTCATCGCTCATTATGATTTTTGCCAACACCACAGACGAATTGTTACGCAAAAAAAAAAGACACAATTATTCCGCGTTCTTGGGGAGTGTATCGCTCCATGGCTTATTCACTTGTATTCCGTATCTGTCTAGTCCACAAATGTCAAAACAGATTTGACATTGGCGGCCATTTGCAAAAATGAGAGCATCTTCCAATAGGGTGATTAATTTTGCGCCACCCTGTATATATATATATATACAGGAAACGTGTCATAGCGTTATATGTATATATATATATATACAGGAAACGTGTCATAGCGTTATATGTATATATATATATATATATATATATATATATATATATATATATATATATATATATATATATATATATATATATATATATATATATATATATATATATATATATATATAGACAGGAAACGTGTCATAGCGTTATATGTATATATATATATATATATATATATATATATATATATATATATATATATATATATATATATATATATATATATATATATACAGGAAACGTGTCATAGCGTGCACAAAGCGTCTTCTTTGCTTTACTTTGAAGATGTTCAGTTTAGTTCAGTTCAAATCCTGTTCTTTCCTGTCCTGCGAACCACTCTTTTCTATAGTGCCTTTAGGATTTGATTAACATTTTGGCTGGTTTCGGTTGTGTCTCCCTTTTTTATATGAGGAATGTGTAAAATTCCACTTTAACTTTTCTACTTCGGTCTATATAATGTAGTGTGATAGAGCGATTGAACATAATCTAGAAAACAGAGGTTCAATAGAATCAGGGCCGTACGTATGAATTAAGGCGCCCGGTGCAGACTGGATATTGTCGCCCCTTAATAATATCTTATCTTTTAAACTTTGAAATGATTTGATGTAAAATTTTGTTATTGGAATTATTAAAACCTTTGTACAGATTTAGTTTTTAAATTTATTTTAGAGATGCTGTTTCACTTTATTCATTATCAAAGCAGATGAAGAATAAAAACAAAAAATAAAAGGTCCTCAAAATATTTGTCACTATTTCCTCTTACTTTATTGAGAAAAGCATATGAAGAAGCCGAACAAAAAATAGTACTCACTTTTCTTTTCAGAAAAAATCCCACTCTACCATCGAATTACAATTTCGTGCCGGCCCCTAGAGGAAGTTGCACATGCCACCCCTAGAAACTGCCGTCCGGGTCAATTGCCCCCTTCGTACCTCCCCTAGATACGGCCCTGAATAGAATAGTACGAAATATATATAGAAAAAATATAAATAATAGTTAAAAAAAACTAATTTTCCCTTACTACTGTTAAGTCTGTCAAGCAGATTTTATTATTTATTATTTATGAATATTTTAACTCGACATTATAATAACCAAAAAATAAAATTCAACCATTTATATGCATAGCAGAACGTACTGTGGCGCGTGTCGAAAGCGTTCTCTGGAACAAAACAAGCTTCTTTATTTTTTACATTCTCTAAAAAGGTTTGATAAACAGGAAACACAAGGTCCGTATAATTTCTTTGCATTTTTTGGAGTTAACTAGACAAAAGTTTAATAATAACAAAAACAGGACGCCAAAGGACGCAAGAACAGTGACTTTATTTAAGCGTGTTCTACTTGACTCGAACTTATATACAAAATGCATTTCAAATTGCAACAACAACAATTCCTGCTGCTGCTGTTGCAACAATATACGCGCCAGGACGTGTAAGGATAAACCAAAATGTTTACGCGAAAAGTACATGAAAGGTTAGCGAGTGAGCGCGCAAAGCAAAAACCTTAAGACTAAAAATACAATTACAATAACAATAACAACATCAACATTAACAGTAGCAACAATAATGGTGCAGTGTGGCAACAGTGTGGCAATAATGGTGCAGTGTGGCAACACTGCACCATTATTATTATCCTTAGCATAAACACGCCCTCGCAATGAGAGCGATGCGTCATTGCGAAAAGATCTACGCAGCAAGCAACGCGCGCAAGAAGCGAATGAATGCGCCACCAAAGCCGATTTGCATTTCCGACGACGACCTGACCACAATTGGCTGTGTCGCAGTGGCAACCTCAACAGCTGCTGTTGCCACTTTGCTATTTTTGTTGTTTCAGTACTACTCGCACGCTTGCTTACTCGCTCGCTTCGTTCTGCTTGAAAATTCTACTAATGACAACAAGGATAATAAAGATAAAACTGCCAAATGGCGCAACAGGTTTTCCTCTGTGTGTGTGTGTGTTTGTGTTTGTATTTGCGTTGTCGCCTTAATCGGATTTAAAAAAAGCGTAAATTTTCTTTCACTGGACAAATACAAATGAAAGACAGGGATTTGAATAATGGAGTCACGTTTTTTGCAAGAACATTTTAAAAAATTTATTTCGAAGCTTTTAGATATAAAGTTTTTTTGTTGTTGTTTTTATTTAAAAATGATTATGATATAATAAAAATTAATGTTATGAGTCTTACGAAAGCTGTTGAGTGTCGAGTCGGACCGTTCGAGAGTAGAATCTTACACAAAATTCGAAGTTTAAAAGGACATGCGAAGGCGCTAAGTGGACAAGAATGTATATTGGACGGTTCCCGGCTGTAAACGACAAAGACGCCCGCCTTTTCCGAATCATCATGGTTATATTTCTATATACTAAAAGAAGTACATACATGTTTTTATTTTATGTAGCTGTTGCTTTACTTTCTGCCGGCATCTTTGTTTTATTTAAAATTATTCGTGGTCTGCTGCCGGCAGACCGCTCATGGCAGCATATCGATAATATATCGTTAATATTTTTACAGTTATATCGTCGCTGTGAATTTTCCGTTTCATATTTTACAAACGTCGATATGAAAACGTTCCTTTTTCTTTTTTGTTTTCGGTTTTTGGCATTTTTTGCATTGGCTTCAATTATGTCGCAGGAGACTGCAGCGGAGTCCTTCTTCGTTTACGCGGGCCTGCAGGCTCAGCTCAGCTTTATTCAGTTCAGTAACCAGCTTGCCAGCAGAGGAGCATATTGCCCCATCGGTCTTCATTTATCGGTCATTTGCATTCGATAGTATCGAGATTGGTATTGGGTGTGCGAGAATATGCATGAAATAAATGCATATTTTTGCAGAGTTTTACGGTAGAGCACATGATGCGATTTATGTCTGCTCGTACAGTGGTATTTTATGCTGGTGGTATTTAATATGTGGTAAAACTCTTAACAGATTTATACATAAATATTATTTGAAGTAGATTACAACAAATTTCTGAGTTCCTTTAGCGATGTTTGTCCTGTAGTGCAGAAACTGGTCACTTTAGGCTTAAGAGATATTCCTTTAGTATTCTTAAAAATTAATATTTTAAATGATTTTGAATTTTTACAAAATTTTTAAATTATTGGTCCACACTGTAGTCGTTCTTTTGCGATAAAATTCACACACACCACACCACACGGATGTGAATTCGCACACACATTTTTTATTATTTTCACCAGAGCACTTTTACAATTTGTCATAATAAAGTCCGAAAACTACAAATTGAAAATTAATTTCATGCAAGAGTTTGCAACCAACACTGGGAGCACTCCACTGAGTCGACGGACCGACATGCATTCCGCATGCATGCTGCATATTATAATAACAATGTTTCACAACGAAATTGTTTTACTTCGAATTAATTCAAATTTACAACATAAGGCCAAAACATGTCCGGACAATTGAGCTGATTTATGGCCAACATAATTGCAGATTATTGTGCATAATTTGCATTCTATGGAGGATGTTGTTGGCATTTTAATAAAACTTCATACTTTAAATATTTTCTATATGCATATACATACTCGTATGTATTTTTTTTCTATAAATATGCATTTTAAGATGTTAAGAACAATTTCTTATCTGTCGTCGATATAATAATTTGTTGCTAAATTTTCCATTGTGTAATTTTAATATTTTTTTAATGTTCTCTTAAATTTATGAATACTAAAATATATGTATGTGCAATAAAAATAAGTGGTTAAAGGGCATCCATCATGAGCGAACAATGTTCTCTTCTCTTTGGGTTAAGTGACATATTTGGGATTAATTCTCAAATGGGCGTATAAAAATCACACCAAAAGTGGACTTAAATTCTTTTACGCTTCAAATTTTTATGCTTTTATGCATGATTTTTTTAGCAGATATTTAAAATCTGAATCTTGAAGGTTTATTTTCTTATATAAAAATATGCATTATAATGCTTTCTCCTGTCATTTTAATTTGGTGTCATTTGAAAGGCAATGGAATTATATGCCAACGCTATTTAGACTATAAATACAAAAGTAAATTCTTTTCATGTAAAATCTGTCTAAAAATTGTGCAACTTCTTTTTGGAATTTTTAAAGATTTTGCGAAAAAGAACCAAACCCCGACATGCACTTTCGAAATAGAATTGCAAAAAGATGAAATCCAATTTATAAATTTGGACAGCAATTAATTTAAAATGAAATTTTAAAGAAAGATGCTTCGCTTTAATGGATTAGGCATATTACCACTGACATTTTGCATGCATATTTAATGACAAATGCATACATAAACGGATAAACATGCGCTTGTGTATGTGCATACATAAATACACATATGTGTGTACACGTATAAATCGCTTTTGCCACTTTGACCTTTGACATGAAGAAGTGTAAAACCAGCACCGAATCTGTGAATTTTAAAAGTACTCGAAATGTGTGCGCAAAAATAAAAAAGTACATGTATCTGGATTGTGACAGTGCATATTAGGGTGGTACATATTTTGCAAAAATCTGTCGCTTACACTTGCTGCAACGTTGTCATTTGATCATATGGATTATACATATTATAATATTTGGTTTAATGATTTTAACATTAGTGTTAATTAAATTAATGGTTTTTTTTTTCTATTTTGGCTGGTCTTTCTTCTATTTACATAAAAACTATGTTTAAATCTTAATATTATTATTAGTCAACATTACTAATTTGATCTTTTGTGCAATGATTATCGTAATATATAAAATACAAAGAAGCTCCTCACTATACAAATGTGGCGACACCTACCGATAAATAGCATGACTTATCATAATCAAAGTGTCTGTACCATATAAACCTAAATAAGCACTTAATAATGCGTATTGACTTTTTACTGCATGTGTGAAGCAGATCCTCGGTTTCATGTCTGTATAAATTAAAGATTAAGTCGCTTCTCATCTTATTCCATAAAATTTTTTTTTATTACTTTTTTGTTGTTGTTTTTTAAGTTTTCTAAAACTGCTCATTAATTTTTTTTTACTTTCCTTGCTTTAGAAACAAAAATAAAAAAAATTTTAACTACTGCCTTTAAATGTGTGAGTGAGTGGCTTTCAAGCATAAACCGTTACAGACACAAACACACACATACACATATGAATTTCTGACACTTAATAAAATTAATGACATTTCATTTTAAAAGTGATTTACCGTGCGAGCTTTTCTGTCGCTCTTAAATTAAAAGCAAAAGTAGGCACAGGCGTGGGAGTGGGCGTCGACGGTAGAAAGGCGCAAAAATACACGACGCAGTGGCAATTCCAATTCTTGAATTCAACAAGTGAAGCGAACTTTAAATTCGCGCTGAAGTACACACACACATGTATAGTATACAATCGCACATGTAGGTATGTGTGTGTCAGCTCATTTAACTGCGCGATTTGCGCTCCAGCGCTCTAACCGCAATGATTATAAATCTAAATCGGCGCGTATTCAACCCACTCACTCATAACGCTCTACTCTATTTGCTCGAATTGTGAGCGGCCGTTTGCGCTGCGCTGCAAATGGCGAATTTCAAATGTGAAGCCTTCATCTATTGATACAGCGAACAGGTTAAAAAAGAAACGCAAAAAATAAAAAAAATGAAAAACGTTATAATTTCTGTGACCTTTTGACGGGTCCTTGGGTCTTCGGGTCGTTTCTGTTAACGATGACGCGTTAAAGGTTACTCAGCGCGCGGCTGTATCAAATTGTTTGCGCTTAGCTGAAATACCTGCTTTTTTAACGAGAATTTTAACGATAGATCTTAAAAACATGTTTATGACACATTGGGAAATCACTCGAATTGCGGAATGTATTCGGAATGGTCGGTTTAAAGCGCCCACAAGAGGAAAGAAAGCATTCTTCCATTTGGCGAATTCGGTGAAGTAGATTGAATGGAAACAAATATAGATATACAAAAATTTAACCATAATTAAAAACTGATTATATTAACAATGAAATCATGTAAATGTAACATAAAAATCACACTTTTTCAGGTATATATTTTTTAAATGTTAAAAATAATATTTTAAGTGTTATTTATTTTATTTCGGTTGTAGGTAAAAGTTATTTAGCAGTAGAAAATGTTTGGCAAATATTTGAAAAATTGCTTAAATAAACATCACAACTCATGTTAAATCAACACTGCATCATGTTATATTAACTAAACACTGCCATGCTATTTAAAAATTTTATTTTTGAAATTTAAAATGTATGTATGTATGTATGTATGTATGTATGTATGTATGTATGTATGTATGTATGTATGTATGTATGTATGTATGTATGCCTGTTGTGATGACTGTAGTCGGTTCGTGTCGCTTTTTGCATGATATTCCCACAAGCGGCTTAAGTTAAGCAATATTTCAGTCGATTAAGTAAAGTGCAAAGATGCCAATTAAACGGCAGACATCAAAGCTCTTCTTGTGCCCACCAGCAGTGCGCTACTGACAAAACGCAACTGCGCTGGAGAGCAACTTTGGCTGCCATCGGTAGCCAACCACCAGTTTCCGTCCTTAAATGGGAAATGCTCAATGAAAAGATACTAACTGCAAGTGCAAATAAATTAAAATCGGTTTTTTTTAATCAAACGTTTTAAAGTGCGTTTATATGCTAACAAAGATTTAAAGAAACTGAAACAAGTAACCGAAGTTACTTTATATAATCGGAATTTTGTTTCGCCATTTGTGAAGCTTATTAAAATATACTATTTTTTAATATGAAGATATATAAATATGTATAAAGTTGTTAATTTTTATTTAAGGATATAATCTGTTTTTTTCTGTTTTCGCCATAACATTTTTTATGGATTTATCGTTTTTTTTTTCTTCATAAAATCGTATTTTTTTATATTTTTACTAATAAGAAGAGATTCCTTGAAATACACTAAAATATATTTAATATACATAATATATTAAACAAATAGCAATCCAATGAGCTTTGGTTGTATGCGAATGCTACTCACACCGATACACATTATTAAAAATATCACGTCATACAATCTCAACACTTCACACGAGAAAATTCACAAAAAAGTTGCTTTGTGTTTGAAATGTATTTCCGTTTCATTTCCCTGTGATATTATGCAATTGAAAATATTTTTTTCTGAACTAGCTCAGCATGTTGCATGCAAACGCACTAGCAGCAGCAACAGCAGCAACAGCAGGAGCAGGAACAGAAGCTGGATCAGCAGATGCACAGGAGCAACACGAGTGGCATTGAGTAATGTTGCACGATTCATTAATATTAATAAACCTGAAATAGATAGATCGTAAACTTTGCTTTTCTCGGAAGGTGACGACCTATTTCCAACGAAGAAGTAAGCCAAGCCGATGCAGTAGAAGCAAATGCACAGACGACATCGAATCACGTGTTAATTCAGCGAAGGAATTCCAATTTCTGTAATTATCCTTAAGACATGTCTGAAGTAAAGAAAAAGCGAAAGCTTTAAAACTTTTTTTGCCAGCAAAAAGATAAAAGCGCCAGTGTTGACGAGGGGATTGAGCAACTGGTTGCATGCAACAAATCCAAGAACATAAAAAAACAAAGTTAATATGTACAAAAGTAAAAATTCAGCTTGTTAAACTCCTCGTACACAGCGCTCATAATTTAAAAACTCTTATCTCGGCTGGTGTTTCTACAACTCAAAGTGCAATTAAATTAGATTCCATTAAGTCAAGAAAAATGAAGAGGAACAGCGACGAACGAAGATGAAACACATTTTACAAAAAGGATAACAGCGACAACAACAAAAAAACGCACGGCTCAAAAGGAAAGGATAACAAAAGCGAGAATCTTGGGAATGAAACAAGCTGTTGACTGATTCCAGCGAGCAAAAACATGCAAGAGCAGAAAAAATGCCAAAATGATAAAAAGTTGTTGGGAAAGAATGTCGGTAATTAAAATGCAAAACATAGCGCGAAATATTTGCCAAATATTATAAAAAAAAAACACAGCCGCCGAAAAAAAAGATTTCTTTTCTTACACAAAAAAGCCATTGATGCAGCTAATTACCTTCTGGAGTTTTTGATCTTATGCGACGAAGGAACGAAGAATGCCTTGCAACATTCTTCCAGTTGACCGGACCGACTCAATGAGGCGGCCTGCCTGACGGTGTCTGTCCGTGGCCCGAACAAGTGCTTGAAATGATTTGTGCCTTTTCGTGCATGGATTATTTTCATTTCTTTAACGAAAGGGTTCTTCATTTATGCTCTTTTTTCTTTGTCTTTGAAATTCTACAAAGGCAAACAAAGAAAAGAAAAGAGAAATGAAATTGCCAAAAGGGAAATTAAGGCCGAATGGTTTTTTTCTGTACTGTGTCGCAGAGAGAAAGTCTTTTGACATGACAAATTTAATTTTATAAAGCTGACAATTTGTCACATTCTAATTGCAGATTTTCCGTTTTCCTTAAGCGGGTCTTTTCTGGTTATGAAAGTTTTAACTAATCAAGTTTGAGCGTTTATAATGACAAAAACTTTATAAATTTATCGATTATTTTTTGGGAAAACATCAAAAAAGCCAAATACTCGAATGAGTTTAATGGAAAACCCAACAACACGCACTTTTAAGATACTTGACAGTGTCATCATTTCGCTGCCAAAGGTAACAAAATACATTTCGACGGAATACTCGTACACTGCTGCCGAAATGTCATTTTGGGCAAGTAAACCCTGGAAGCATTTTCGCTTCAATAACTGCGTCAGACTGTCGAGCTCCGAGTACGTGACATTGACAGGTCATTTCAAGTGCAAACACTTGCAAATACCGAAAAATAAAGGGTCAGAGACAAATTTAAAAAACAAAAAAGAAGCACAGCGAAAAATTCAAAATATTCAAAATATTATATTAAAATGTTTAAATTAACAGGATATATTTTAAATTGTATCTCGGTGTTTGCATAACATGACAGCATGTATGTTTAACATGATTCACTGTTAATGACACAAAAGCTATTATGTTCAATTAATAAATATTAAAAATATAGCATAAATAAAGTTTTAATTCTACATGATGTAGTGTTAAATTAATATTTTTTATTTGTTAAATAAACATTCGATCCTATTGGCCGAACATTTTCTATTGTTAAATATTGACAGAATAAGCCAATTTTTTTTTTTTTACTACTAAATAAAATATATTACACTTACAATGTTTTTCAAAATACGTTGAAAATTATTTACCAGAAAAAGTGTTAATTTAATATGATTTCGTATACTTTAAAAATATTCAAACCTTTCACTTAAAGCATTTTGCACCGTTCATGTTAAGTTGTGTGCTTAACTATTTTTTCTGTTGCAATGTGGAAATGTTTTCCTGCTTTTCTTATTTTTGTATTTGGCTTGTCTCGTATTTTACATATCCATTTCAAGCCATATAAGAAATTGCTACTTAAGTGCTTTTGCGCCACCGAATCTATATCACGTTTTAGTTTCTGTCCTTCTTGTTGATAGAATCCCAATGTGTGTTTTTTTAATTGTATTTTTTTATTAAAAAGTTGATAAATTTAACTTCTGAAGTTTGGTTATTATCAACTTAGAAACTGGGAAAAGTACAAAGCTCTAAAATAGCTTTTAAATATTAGCCGTATTCATATAAACTTGCAATCATCGTATTTTTCTAACTCTAAAAAATTTGTAAACTCCGTTTTATGAACACATTTTTTTGGTTCTTGGAATGTTTTTGTGAATCATATGAAAAAATTATAAAAATAAAAAAATCAAATCGATCAATAAGAAATCAGAAATAATTGAACTCTTGGTGTAATAAATATAAGGTGAGGAAAGTGGAAAAATGAGTTATTTATTTTTTGTTTTATAATTCTACATTCGAAAAAATTCTATATACATATATACATTAAATATAAAATATGATTATTTTTTGTTGTTGTAAATCCTGTTAAAACGAAATTCCGTGTTAATTAATATGAAAAGATTTTAAATTTTTACTGCCAAATAATCGAGTTTTTTATTTTCGAAAATGGAAACAACTTTCTCACTCGTACTGTGCGCTTTAAGTTAAAAATAGGCAAAAAGAAAAAAAAACCGATAAAAAAAATTCCATATCAAATATCACAAATGTCAACGGAATTAAAAAAAACGAAACAACAGAACAGAAGCGATATTTGCCACAACAAACGCAAATGTGAGCTCAGCATCTAATCCTGTGTGCAGCGCACAACCACACTCACGCAAACACAATCGCACACACTCAAACGCACACACACAGATACATTTCAGATGCCACACTATGACAAAACACATAAATAATCTTCATTTTTGCAAATTTAACTTTTTACCTTGCGCCACGTCGCGTTCGTTTGACTACTGTCGGCGTTGCCGCGTCGCTAGGCGATTTGTTGAAACAAACATCTTCGAGAAAATCGAATAAAAAAACAAAAACAAAAACGAAATCCCACCTTAGATGAAAAGGTGTTAAGTGGTTTAAAAAAAAGAGCAAGATATACATATATAAATGTAGGTAGATAAAGTATAATACTCTATGTATGTAGTTTCGCAATATTCTTTTAGTATGCATATTATTTTTAGAGTATAATTATAATCGTTCCACTTCACCTAAAAACCTTCAAATACTTAAAGTACCCACTTTAGGAGACAGAAAACCTAAACATATTCAATACTAAACAACATTCTATATACTTTGTAGTTGGAAAGTCAAATGCTGTTGATGAAAACTGTCAAGTGTTCTTGGAGTTTGTCAATCAAACGATTGGCAATATTCAATTTAAAATTGCGCCTCGAAAGAAATCAATTTTGAAAACGAACTTTTGAAAGATTTTCAACCAATCGTTGGCAAATTGAAAAGCTTTTTGCTGTGCGTCATTTAAGAGTTTCAAGTGCGCACTTCGAATTTACACAACATAATTTTAAGCATTTTATTATATTCCAATTTATTTTGGCGAACCAAGAGTTCGCGCCACTCCAAGCCACGCTGTCATAAAATTGCCCCTTAAGGACAATCATCTGGCGCAGCAAGCAGACACATCTACCTATGAAGGATACGAAAGTGCGCTAAATAAAAAAGTAGCAAACAATTTACGTATTTTTATTATTTTCAATATACTCGTACGCAGAAAGCGCGAAGATGATGTCCTTTGGCGGCAGTCTAAGGGGGGCAATATACAATTTTTTGAACTGTGGTGTTACGACCTGTAGTATGTTTTTTGTTTTTGTTTTTGTTATGCATTGAAGGTGAAGTGTCAAAAATAAATTTATGGTAAGTTTGACATTTCGAGTGGAATAAATTTATATTTTCGATATTTGCGTGGGTAGGTTCGTGGGCACTAATATTGATAAAAGCGCGCTTTCGTTTTCTCAAATGTTTCATTTACTTAAGTGTCATCTTGAGAAAGAACCTTAAGTCGATAAGAGTATTTTTTAAATGCTAGTAGCAAATTGTTTTTTTGCATGATTTAAAAATCAATTAAAGTGCATTATAGTTTTTTCTTTCATAAAGGAATGCAACTGAAATGTCATATTCCACAAAAGCTCAAAGAACTTAAAAGTTCATTTCCATTTAAAGAAATTAATTACTCTACAAGTGACTACAGAGCGCTCTTAACCTCAGACTGCATTAACGTACTCGTAAAAAGCGAATTAAAGTTTTTCGGAGCGTAGTTAATCTAAAGCCTGAGACCAAGTTCTGTATGAAGATTTCAATAGAATTTTTCTCATATAAAACTTTTTCTTATTTTTCGCAAAATTTGTTTTATTAAATGAGCAAAAGCGGTTAACAACATTTTATTACAACCTAAAAAATAAAATAAAATTATTTAACAACATTAAGTAGAATGTCAAACAACAACAAAGAAGTACAAGTTTGTACGTATTCATGTACAAAATACCAAGATGTGCAGTAGAGGAAATGCGCGTGTGCATGTGCAACTCATGTGACTGTCATATTTGTGTTTTACACACGCACACCTACTCGTAACACTTTAGGGTGCTGCTGCAACTTCTCCTTCGTCATTTTCAGCTGCTGCTACTGTTGCTGTTGCTGCTGCTGTAGTTGATTATGTCAAAAGTCAAGTTATCTTGGCTAAAATGTGTTGCCAAATGCCTCGCCTCGCCTCGACTCGTGCTGTTCTTTGTGTTGACTGCTTTAAGTCGAAAACAACAGGCACACAATGTCAAAAATAGACACGCACACTTTTACAAATAGCAACACACATGCACAGAAATACATTCCAGATGAATTGAATTGAAATAAAATAAAATAACTTGGCTGTTCTTTAAAATAAATTATTTATGCTAAAGGAAAATATATTTTTGATTTATGTTAAAATAACTTTTACATAAATTCGTTAAATAGGATTAATAAAATTTATTTATAAACATATACATTAAAAAAAAATGAAATTAAATAATGAATCAATAAAATAAATACAAACAAAATTCGATTCAAACTTAAAATCGTGCGGAATAAAATAAAGCTTTCTAAAATTTATATAAATATATAATATATTGTATATAGCTGCTTCCACTCTTTCAATACGATTTTAATAAAAGTATCTGCTCCCTTCTAGTTTCGCTGGAGCAAGTGAAGTGAAACTGCAAATCTATAAACCTTCCAAATTGAACAAGAATTGCCTTCCAGTGATTCAGTTTAAATTCTTCATTTCAACGTTTCTTAAATTTTTTAAAAGTGCATTGCTCTGAACTTTTCTTTTCACCTTGAGTTAAATAGATATGTAAAAGATCACTTAAAATAAACAACATCTTGTATTGTGTTGTTTTTCCCCACTTTAAAATTAGTTTGTAAATAAAACTATTCACCTGAATATGAATATGAAATATGTCCAAGCAGAAACAAAATTGTCTCTGCTGTGTGTGATGTCGTAAACTGTTCTTAGTTTCGTACTACTTCCGTCCAGAGTGTGGATATAAATAACGATATTTAGCACAAGCAATCTTAAAATTAGAATTTGAAATCAAAGAGACATTCCAGCTAAAATAAATAAATAATTTCAATAAGTTCATCCTATTTATATTTAACATGGTTACATGCCACAAATAACTGACTTACTTATTTACTTTTCTTATCGTATATTATGCATTTACAGATGCCAAAAGTTGAGGGAAACCAATGAAAAACAACAACAACTACAACAACAACAACAACAAGAAAATACCACAACTAAAGAAAATCGGATTTCAAATGTAAATTTACACCAGATGACAAACACGACCACAAAGAAGAAATTCCCTCAACGCAGAAATACAAATACACACAAAGATACTAACACAGACACAGAATTGCGTTACAGGACAGTAACGCAGTATCGGCACAAACAGAGCAACAAACCAACAGACATACAAAAATATAACAAGCTCTACTTTATGCTGGTCTTTTACCGGAAGAGCGGCGGGAGTGAAAGCCCAGCGAAGAAGACTGCAGTAGAAGTAAGAACACTTTTTATCTAAATTGTTCAAACCGAATGTGCAAAGATTTTGATAACGAAATGTCTACTAAATTAAAAGTCTCAAAATGTATTCCGACAACCGGAAATGTTACTAGGAAAATGTCCTGCAGTAGCAGGAGTGCAATAAAAGCAATAACAAGAAGTTGCCGAAGTGGAAGCGAAACATATTGCAATGGAAAAGCATGACATGACATAAGCACACTTTCCTAAACAAACGAATACTGACACACTAACACTAACACATTCACAACTCACACGCTGACAAAATCCTGTAAACAACACATGGAAAATTGAAAATGAGAGCAACGTCACAAAAGTAAACAAAGGAAACAGTGAGCAAAGACACTCAAAAGTGAGCGCATTTAACCAGTCAAACTGGACAGCAGGACACTGTCACACTGTGAAACAGTGACGTTATTTTTTGAATTCCTGCACTTGATATTTGGCACAAATGAAGTTGGCGAAAGCAGACTGAACTCATGAGTGAAAGTTCACGCTACATAATAGAGAGATAAAAAGAGGCGGTTCGACTGAGGTAAGTGTTTCAAAAATGGGATGTGGAATTTTAGTAACATAAGCTTTTAAAGACAAATGAAGAAAAATTAAAATTTTTCTTATATAAACGAAAAAAATTTCATAACAAGAAAGAAAACTTGTAATACTTTTTGTTTGGAGTGGACAATGTTTTTTTGATATGTACACTTCTATTATATATCTAGTTACTTGATACCACTAAAATAACTAATTAACTAACTAACTAACTAACTAACTAACTAACTAACTTACTAACAATTTGTAGTATATATATATATGTAATATAGACTTCTACTATTATATGCTGTTAACAACCGCCACTGCTTTATTATTTCTTACTATATATGTATAGTTGCACACAGTTAAATAAATTTATTTTCAAAATGAAGATAAAGATATGCAGCGAAAGTTAAAGTCAGAGGTTAACCTAACTGACCTAAACAACGGGAGATAGTGAATGCAATTATTAAGTACAGAAATGTTCATGTCAATGTGCAAGTATTTCACTAACACACAAAAACATATATATATATATATATATATATATAAATACATATGTATATATAAGCACAACCTAGTAGATAATAATTTAGCAGGGACCTGTTTCGTACTGAATGACGGTCAGAAAAACCGATCTAAAAAAAAACATTACTAAATATTTTAATTTATCTTAAGGCCTACAAAATTTCAGCAGCAAATTTAGTTGTAATTTATGGCTAACTTATTATATAATTTAATTTTCCAACAACTTGTTATTTTTTATATAAATGGGTATAATTCTTAATTGTCTTGTGTAATAATAAAACTTTAATTTCTGGAAAATTACCAGCTTGAAATGGTACAAGTATAAGGAGATTTAGCTTTGAAATTTCATCTATCTGGCCTAAAAGGCCAATGCAATTTCATATAGCTATAAGACTTAAGTCTTTAGGATCCTTTTCTACTGGGTAGTAAGTTGTCAAGAAAATAACAATGTTGTCGATGTGTGCTCGCTTGTGTTCACATGCAGGAACATTTGTAAAAGAAGTTCATTAGAAGCGGATGGCATTGTTGCAGTTGCCCTTTGACGCTGTTGTTTGTGTGTGGTTGCATTGTGTTTCTGTATGGGCGTGTGCTTGCTGATACCAGCAGGTGTGAGATGTAAACATACTTAAAAATGGCACAAAGCATTTTTTGTACGTGTACAAAAAATTATTCCAGAATTGTAAACTTCAACATTTCCTTACGCTATAACCTTAAAGTGTATGACTAGAGTATAAGCCTTAAAATCTTGCTAAAAAAAATACTTTATTTGACTTAATTATTTGGATAATATGCTTCAAACATATATTAACTAGCTTTAAATACCTGGCGATGCTTGGTTTTTTTAATGCTATCAAATCTTTGTTTATAAGTTGACTAAGATTAAGAAATTGTCCAATCTCGACTACTTTCTTTGGGAGAATATTAATGAAAAGAAAAAAAAAACACTTTCCTTTATAATATTAGAAAGAAAAACATTGTCCCTCCTTTTCAACGAAGCACAAAAACCTTAACATTCTGGCAATGTCTCTCACGCTTAGACTCAAACGCATTCGAAGAATTTGATTGCGCAAGTATTATCGCAACACAAACAAAATAACAAAATCATGGCCATAAGACTACAAAAAAGATTCATAAATACAAGCTAGCACATTACATCACAACTGTTGTTTTTTTTAAATGCAAGTACCCATTGCAAAAAAACAACAACCAAATACGAAATATAAGCTACACGCATAACGTCTACAAGCTAAAGATCTAAAAAGTTATATATATATACGTAGAGTACATATGTATATGTCATACACTCGTACATTCTCATCCTCGAGTAGGTTTTCAAACAAATCCAACTTTAACATTTGCAAAGCGAAGAAAAACAGCCGATTTCGAAAAATTACTGGGACTATGCGCATAACAATATGACATAACAAAAACAACACCGGCAGCAATACATATTGGCGCTTTTCACCTTAAAACCGAGTAACCGGGAAAAAAACCGATTTTAAATAATCTGTAATAAAAAATAAGAGACCCGAAGGTTTTGCTTAGAGAAGTCGTTCCATTGAGCACTTCTTGAACAAATTTCTGATTGCTCAGGTATCTCAGGTAGTCTTAGTCAAAGTATTTGAAGTATCAAAATCGATTCTCCTTCAACCAGAAGTACATATACACATAATAGGTTATATGTAAAAAAACACAACATTTAATATTTTGCTTCTTTTGGTTGTTTGGTTAAAAAAAAGAAGTAATGTAATTATTAGTAAACAAGTTACCAAATTCAACAAGTGGTTACTTAAAATAAACGAATGCATCAGATCCCTAATATAGAACATTAACAACAGGACATGGCTACATCGTATCTATCTAAGGAGCAAAAACATTGAGTTGCGTTGAAGAGGATGAGCCACCGCAACCAAACAGACTGGAATGGTATTTGGTAAAAAACATTTCTTCAAAAGAAAAAAAAAGGAAATATTATAAAAAAAATTAAAATAACATAAACGACTATTACAAAAATGATTTGAACGAGTCGTTATCTAATTGCATCAGATGTTCCCTTACGGAATCTGGTCGCTGCTGGTGTATTTAAAATTCAAAATTTTGTTATGACTTGACAGCGTCGCGAAATGTTGCGTTGCAACACTTGCAACCGCAGCGACACATGGACGAAAAAATTGTTGACAGTCTGTCAGCCATATTGATGTATCGCTCAAACAGGTGGCAGCTAGGCAGCAAAGGCAAGAGCAGCAGTGGCAGTGGCAGTGGCAGCAGGTTGCCCGCATTATGCAACACAATTCGGTAACAAATTTTCGTTTGTGTGAATTGCGTTTGGATGCGATGTGGAATAATTAGAGTGAGATGGTTGACGAGGCGGTGATGTGAGGTGATGGGGCGACGTTTGTTTGTGCTTGTGATAGTGAATTGAGTGATGAATTGTCAGTCTGTTTTGCTGATCAGGCTTTTCGAACTTACTCGGATAATTACTGTTGACATACTCGTATGAGTCAATTGGCAGATTGACCTGCCTCACTTATCGTTGACCAATAAAACCAATTAAACCGTTCGATCATTACGAGGAAACGTTTTGAAAAATACATTTTGTTCTTCTTATAAGAGGTGAAAATGCAGGCAAAATTGAATATTTCTGTTTATGTTGAATACCATATAAAAAGAAAACTTTTAAAGTGTCCCTGGCTTTGCTGCTACTGTTGTTGTTGTTGTTGTTGTTGTTGTTTTCTCCTGACTAACCTTTCTTGTAATTTCAAGAAACTCGTTTATCTTTTGCAATTTCCGGCTTAAAATCGTCGACGTTATTCAGCGTTAAAGTGGGAATGCAAAACACAAAATTGCCTGCCGGAAGTCTCATCATTTTAAGTTCAAGGCTGCTTTCGAACATTTTTTCTCAAGCTGATAAATTAAAAATATATATAAAAAAAATAAAAATCTAAAAAATTAAATAAAAAAGGGATATCGAACTTGAAAATTACAGAATTTATACAATCACGAATAAAATAAGTAAAAATTTTCACGTATTTATTAAAAAGAGCGTTAAACGTTTTGCATATACCGCTCCATACCCCCCTCTCTATGCATGTATAATTGAAAATACTAACCGCACCACCCCACCCCGCCTCGCCTGCATGACTAGGTGAAAAGCTGCTTTGGCGGTGGCGACGCGATTCGTCTTCTTAGTCGGGGTTGGTACACAAAATACTTGTCAACATTTAAATTGGGGGATTTAACGGTGCTGACTATGCCGACGATAACGACGACGAGGATGTTAGTCAGAGTTTCTTTTAGCATCCGCTGAAGTCGCCACCTGAGCGCAATGAATAATAAATTCCAAACCTGTTGCCAAGATTACCACATCCCATTGAAATTGTGAAAAATTTGGGCATAAGATTTACTTATCAACTACTTTGGCCCGTTAATTATTTTATTTAATGTTGGCCATTTTTAATTAAAAGCACTTTTCTGGTTGTTTAAAATTTCGTTTACATTTTTATAGCCGTGATTTTAAAATCTCAAATATAATATGTAATGGATAAATGGATAGATAGATAGATAGATAGATAGATAGATAGATAGATAGATAGATAGATAGATAGATAGATAGATAGATAGATAGATATATAGATAGATAGATAGATAGATAGATAGATAGATAGATAGAAATAGATACATACATTCTTTTATACATAATAAAATAGTTCAGTTAATTTAAGAATTTAAATACATAACTTTAAGTAAAAAACAATTTCTGGCTTTAATACAAATATTTTCGTACCAAATTTTCCAGTGCTCATCATATTGTGTTGTAATGTCATTAACTTTTGCTAAAACTTCACTAAAAGCTCGTATTTTAAAATATTAAAATCGAAATCCGTATTTTACTCTTCGTACTTAAATCGACCTGTCCAAAAATTTCAGAATGTTTAAGTGTCAAAGTAAAACTTTCGTAACAAAACTTTGAACACAGAAAAAAATTATGGGAAGCAGTACAAAAATGTTAAAAGCTGTTAAAAGATCGATAAATGTTCAGTTATATATTTCGGTATAGCTCTGCGCTTTTGAAGTGGCGTGTCCAATCTTTTAAATCATTGACTTAAGTTTTCAGAGCTAAGAGCTTTGCAAGACTTAAAGTTATTGGCGTGTATTCATGGTCAAAATAAAGTTCATAATTATTAATGTTAAATTATTGTTTTATCCGTCAATTTGTGGTGAAATTTAAATAAACTTAAATATATTTAAAAAACAGAATTTTGTATTCATAAGTAAAACTTTTTCTGAATGCACATGTAAAAACTGTCAAAAAGTGCGCGTAAACTGTCCGACAGTGTAAACTTGGTCAAGTGAAAAATGCGCTTGTCTTAGTCCAAAAACAAACAAAAAAGAAATCGTAAAGGAAGCTAAATCTGAAGCCGAGCGAGAACTCAGTCGACAAAAACAAGTTTCCGTTTTTTTTGTTTTTCTGTTCGGTCTTCTTCACAATAACAACAACAACAACAACAACAACAACAACAACAACAATAAGAAACCTTTTATACAAAACCGGGAAAAAATAGGTTAAAAGTTTGCTTCTAACTTAATTGCGTCGGTACGACGTATAAAACACTTTTTGTTTTGCATGACATTCGAGATGGTTTAATTGAAATTGAATTACCATTTAAATTAAGGGAAATTAAATGAATTACAAAACAATTAATATTAAAAATTAGGGCGCACTCAAAAATATGATATCCCAAAGATACACTGCACAAAGAGATCGCATCTAAAAGAAGTGAAACTTTCAAATGAACTATTTTGGTAGTACGCAATTTTACTTAAGCACGAACGTCTATTTTAAAATAAACTTATTCCGCACAAAAGTATGCAACGCATTACATTTCCATTATTTGGAAGCAAATAAATTTGGAGTACTCCGCAGCGCGTTCGTTTTGAACTTTTGAATATTAACGTCTGCCAAAGCAAAAAGCAATTTTATAATTTTAATTTGTCTGGCGCCATTTAAATAATCTTCAACAAATTGATCCCTTTCTTCTTGTCGTCTTCTTTTCTTCGACCTCGTCTTCGTATTCGCCTTCTTTTTTACTTTATTATTTTAATTCATTTTGCAATTACTGTTAGTTACTTACTACAATATTTACTTATTGTCATTTAAATTTTGAATTTTCCATTCAAAAAAAAAAAAAAATAGAAAAAGAAAAATAAAAGGACAATAGCCATCTTGGCCACCCACGACACTGTGTCCTTTTGTGCTCCTGCTGATGCTCTGCTGCCGCTACTTTTGATACTTCTGGAAGTGGTAGTGTAGTAAATCCCGCGCAATTTTCGATGTTATTGTAACACAGATAAAAATATGAAAATTCTCCAAAATACAAATACAATTAAATTGACAAATGAGACGTCAATGTGATTAAGCACTTGAATTTATGTTTTTTGTGTATGTCTTTGTTTGTGTGTGGCTGTGTGTGTGTGTGTGTGTATGTGTGTTTAGTGTCCTTTACACATTCTGCTGCTGTAAATTGCAAGTTTCAATTTCTGTGTGGGTTCATTCCTCTGCAACTGTGACTCATACATTCTCGTACCTACATATGTGGCGTGCACTGTAGGCGAATCTCCACAAAAATTTTGTCGCATTAATCTTATGCTTTACTTACATTGGATCAGGCGTCTCATGGTTTGAATCAATAAAATAACATGTCAAAAATGATTTCAAAATATGAAGGTAATATTAATGTGTTCAAAAAACATTGTTATTCTCTTTTGTTTTTGAACAATAATAAAAATAACAACAATGTTATGAAGAGAAAATGCAAATTAAGTGACATTATTTGTATCAAACATTATAGATCATAGATCACGGATAATAGATCACATACCATTAATTAAAGATTATAGATCGTATAATACGAGTTATTATACAATATTTTACTAGAGAATGCCCGGCTTGCGTTGCAATGCCAATTAAAAAAAATGGTAGCAGAACTTCCCGGTACTCCCGTTAGTTAGCGGAACTTCTCGGTACTCACCGTTGTAGCGATTCTGAGTTACGGCTGTGAAATAATCGGCATACAAACTCAGAAACAAAATCCCAAATTTTTAGGAGTAATATTAGCAATGTCATCGTATATTTTCACTTATTTAAATAAATTGAGGGCGTTATAAGTGGGCGTGGCAAATATTGTATTTCCTTTTATTCTTCCCGGTGCATTTTGTTACATGTTTTCTATATAGCACATCAAGTTTTTGAGCAATGGTGTTAGGCGTAAAAATGATCCACCCTTTTTTTGAAAGTGGGCGTTAAATTTTCCAGCCACGCCCATTTTCGGGGAAGTTATCGACAGTGCCAATACAAACTCAGATACTAATTTTCAGATTTTTAGAATCAATATTAGCGAAATTATCGTATATTTTAACTTAGTTTTACAAATTGTGGGCGTAATAGGTGGGCGTGGCAAAATTTTCTTTGCCCTTAACCTAAGTTTGCGTGACCACAGCAACTCCCCAAAATTTCATCACAATCGGATTAATGGTTTAGACGCCCATTTGGTACAAAGAAAGATAGAAAGAAAGAAGAATTCATTTTTATATATATATAGACTTATACATGTCATAGATTACAGAGAATAAATTATAGTTCATTGATAATCACAGATTATACATTGATCACAGATTACAGAGAATAGATCACAGATTGCAAATCATAGATCGTAAAACATATATCACAGATTATTATAATAATAGATCATAGATGATAGATCTTAGTATATAGATAATAGATAATATAGAATAAATCGTAGATCATTGTACAGATCATAGATTAGGGATCATTCAGTATGTAGAAGATAGCTCACAAGTCATAGATCTGTCATTTAAATGGGTATAATTTGTATGTGGAGTTTTATTTATATAGTAAAGTGAAACTTTTCAAATCGCATGGATATATATTTGTTTCTTTCTAAAGTTTACAATGTCCAATTTTGCAACTTTTCGCATTTCGCAAGGGTCAGGGCGGGGTTTGCGTTTGTTTACTGTTTACTATGTGCGTTTTAGGACAACCAACACTGGCCAGAAATATTGTTTCCCATAATAAATTTCACACTTGCGTAGTTTCCATTAAGAAATTTAGTAAAAAAAAAAAAACACAATACCCACGCGCGCTTCGTTCGAGTCTCATTCACCCTCGCTTCCTCCTGCGCTACGACGTTTCAGAAAGAAAACTATTTGTAGTTGCCAGTTGCGGTGTCATAAAACATTTTGTTTCTCTGTGTCGTCGAGCAGTAGCAATGGCGAAATTGCCGCCGCATTTACTACGACGCGATGCGAAGCGATACGGAATTCTAAACCATTCTCATTGAGTACAAATATTTCTCGGATACTATTTTTGTACGCCCACGCGCGTCATGGTCGGTCGTATGAATCAGTTTCAATGAATGACTTTCTTTGCCCGCAGCAAAAGCAATCGAAGAGCTGTTTTGGCGCTTTGGTGCTCCTCCACGCATAGCGCGCGCAAGCTAGGACACAGCGTCACACATTGGCGGAGACATCATAGCGCCTGCCCGCCCGCACAAAGAACTGCCACCGCCCAACACCATCGAATGCCACCGCCAACTTTACTTAGCCGGATGTGCAGTGTGTGCGGGCGGGTGGACGGTCAGGCGGCATTATTACACCCAGAAAAAATATATTATTGCTAATTTAAAGCACAGCAAATTTAAAAGCTTTACAACATATTCAAAAGTGCTTTGACAGCTTTAACCTCAAAATAATCTTAAAGCTCAGAAAATATTGAATGCTGCCAAAAAGCTAAATTACGTTGAAAAAGCTAAATGAGCGCAAAGGTTTAGTGTTCTGAGAAATATTAACCATAAACTGTGAAAAGCTGAAAGCTTAGATGAGCTAAAAGCTAAGAGAGCTATATCTTAACTGTCTAATATTTTGATATAGATGGATACATTTCATTTTCACATCGAAACTTTTATTGATATAATTTTAAACAAAATTTTTTTTACTTTGTCTCTGAATGTTTTCCAAGTGTACGTGGCACTAGCGACGTTCCCAAATTGTCTGCTGCTAGTCTCGAACGTAGGCGTTTTGTAGTTTTAAGCGTTTCGCAATTGTGGCGATTGTCCTTTGCTGCGTTGGCCATATCTGCTATCGTACGTGTGTGTGTTTGTGTGTAGGTGTGAGTGTGTCTGCGCGTGTGTTTGTATTTATTTGGTTATTGCGGTTACGATGTGTCGCAGTGTTCCACTATTTTGTATGCAACACAAATCACCAGTGGTCATGTTGGGCTTTTCACAGATGCTTGCAAAATAGGAACTTATTCAGAATTGACTTATATTTATGTATGTTTGTATGTATGTATGTATGTATGTATGTATGTATGTATGTATGTATGTATGTATGTATGTATGTATGTATGTATGTATGTATGTATGTATGTATGTATGTATGTATAATAACAAAGATCTCAAGATATCAATATTAAACTAAAAAAATTTGAAAATAACTCACAAAATAATCGAGTTTAATCTTTTATGGTACATAAATAAAATCTCATTATTCATTCACCAATGCGGTGAATTTCTTGCAGTCAATAAGACTAACTGTAATTTGTATTTGTTGTTGTTGTTATGGTTGCTACTGTTTTTAAGAATGCCGTCATAGTTTTTATTGCAAAATTTCCAACACCACTGACGAAATTTGTTTTCATTGATGTTTTCGAATCTTCTCGACGTAAGTGTGTGTGCGTGTGTGCGTGTGTTTGTGAGCGATATCAAAAAATCGAAATATTGGTGATGTCAGCAATTTGGCATATCGCTTTAGTTGTTATTATTTGAATAATATAATAATAGTTAAATTTTCTCTAATTTACATATTATGAAGGGCGCTTTTCTTCGCTTTTCAATGCGAATCTCATAAAATTGTGACATGCTTTGTGTGCTTAAAGCCTTGAGGCAATAATGCCTTACGTCATGAATTGAATTTAGTTCATTTCACCATTCTACATCATCAACATCATTTATCAAATTATTTACATCAACAGAAGTAAGAAATTAATAAGAAGTATGAGCTAAAAGTTAAAGGGCTAAAGTTACTTAATGTTGAATTCAAAATTAACTAAGGTTTTGAATTCTTTAGTTTTAAAGTACCACAAAGATACAAACATATTTTATTTAAATATAAATTCGAAAAGTCGAATAGTTTCTAAACCGCATTAAAGTGCAAAAGATAAATAATCAAATTAATAAATAACTAGTCAGAGAATTATTTTCGGCAATAAAGCTTTGAAGAACTAGTTCAGTTAAATTAAACAAAGCTACTAAAAACTTTATAGAATGCTTTAAAGCTTCAAAAAAATTATAGTTAGTTCATTACTCAAAACAGTAGAAATTGTGAGAGGAATACTAAAATAAATTAAACATTTATCGGTTTCATTTAAACTATACGTTTTTTTTTTTTAATTACTTCACTTCTCTTGTCAAGTCTTTTGCCAACACATACACCCACCATATCCTATGCCTTCTTGATAATATTACTCACCGCTGACGGTGTCATCTCCTCGATAACGCTTAACCCGAATTATCTGTACATTAAATAATTACCATGGTAAATGTCCAATGAAGACTAACCAAACACCAAACGCCACAGTCCACAAACCAGTTCCTGCGCAGTTATACACCAAAATGACCAATTTAGATAATGCATCAGTTGGCAGCTAAACTCAAATTTTGCTTGGCCTGTGCAGAACGAAATACTTGTAATTAGAATCTCTAAAATACGCTCGAGTGCACTTTCACCCAAAGTCACTCTTTCACTCGTTCGCAACATTGTGTTAAAACGGAACGCATAATTAGCCGCAAAACTCTCTGTTACCATGTGAAATTTTTATTTGGGAACCCTCTTGATAAGTGCCTTAAAATAAGCACTAAATCTTTATACATATACCGAAATATATTTACCAGGGTTAAGATGCTTGAAGTTATTTGAGGTTGGGTGAATTTAAATATAAAAACTGATAAAATTTTGTTTGAGTGAGTGAGTTAGTAACTAGAAGTACTTCTCATGTAATATTTTTCAATCTATTAAACGCAAAATTAGTTACCGAATATTCCGTATTTTTTAATCCGAACCCTAATCTCAATACAGTTGTATGTACAATGAGTGAATTTCATGGCAGACCATTCTTTTGTCTTCCACGCACACTCACACACACGTACAACTACTTAACACGCTCATATTTATTTTAAGAAAATTTATACTTTCACTTTGCGTATTTTTAGCTAAGGCCAAACGCGCCGAAAAGTATGCAACCATACGCAGCTACTCGCACACGGTAGCTAAGTGGCGATGAAAGCCAAATTAATAAGGCATAAGTTCAGGCAACGCAATACATTTTTAGGCAAGTTATCGGGCGGAGTATTTATTATTTTTTCTATTTGTTCGAAGGAAGATGTATGAGAAATCCAAAAAGGTGTGCTCGCAAATGGCTTACGCGGTCAAGAACGCGATTATTATGGCCGGCTGGGCGAGTTGTTGGTTTTTATTTTTTTTTTGTCAAACAGTTTCGCCTATAAGCAGAAATTAAACTTATTTAGTCCGCTTTAAAACGACGATTTTTCGACGCAATGTACAAAGTTTGTTATATAGATCATTAAGCTTATTGTAAATCCCACATACTACTCAGGACAGCTTTTCCAAATATAAAAATACGAAAAAAATTCAAAATGACAGCCTTCGTTTGGTGATTTTGGCGCCCAATGAAAAACACGCCTACGAAGCAGTTCTTGTCACTCTTTTCAACACGTTTCAGTCATAAATTAGCTCGAGCTTATGTGCCTGCGGGCATACTCGATAAACTGACCCTGACTGTGTAACTTTAGATATGCTTGCTTAAATTTAATATATACTTATATACTCGTATATAAAGAAAACAAAAAAAATTCGCAAACTTATGCCAGACACGCAAAAATTCTATTTTTCGGTCAAAGAGGGGTGGGGGTGGTAAATTTGGTTGGGTGTAAATGTGCGATTTTCTATTTTTTTGTAGTAGACTTTTTAATACTCCGCCTTGAAGTTGATATGTGAGCTCAACACGCTTGAATATGTTGAGTAGAAAAACATTTTGTGGTTATATCCCTTAAAATGCTAAAATATTTTCTTCTGATAAATATAAAAATTATTAAAATATTTCAATTCTCAAAGCATCTTTCGCCCTTTTTATTAATTGTGTTGCTTAAAGTTCACTTTAATGGTTTGCTTTTTCCCATTTGTGGAGATAAGTGTTTCCTTCACCTGTTAGTTACTGTGCCACTGACGTCACAGCGCACCATCATCATCATCGTCATCGTCACGAAACTTTGTTAACCCACCCAAGCGACACACCTCGAAACTTAAAACGACGACTTTGACTTAACTCTGACATACGTACAGAGCAACGAACATAGCAACACGTGCTCAACTATTTTAACACCCCCAAATTGTATCCGGCAAAAGGCAGTCAATGCTTTTTAATCACTTCCGGTCGGTAAGCAGGTGAGCGGATAATGCCACTTTCAACCCAACCGAATGTATGCGAAAACGAAATACCTGTGCGAGCGTTTAATCCGCTATAATTTAAGCTAAGCGTACATACGCTTACATCGCTACAGTGTGGAGCAAAACTATTGACAAAAAAAGTACAAAACTGGAACCTCACCAAATCAAAGATTTGTATATGAAGTCTTGTCAAGTCTTGTCTAAGATTGTTAAGGACCAATCAGACTTATTTAGAACAATTTTAAAATGGTGAATTTTTGTGGCACTCTTTTAAGCACCACAATTTCCCCATTTGAAAGCACTTATGACAAACCCGAATCTATGTCGCATTATTGTGTTTGCCTGCGTGGCAGGCTTCTGAAGACGAGTTATACCTCAAATCATAACCAATAATATAATACATAAGATATGAAGTCATTCCGATGCATTAGATGTTAGACTCCGAGAAAGCCAGGCCGGAAAGAATTCAAAATATATGGTCCTTAATACCGTGGTTGAAATATATCTCAATCAGTGGAATTATAAACACTTTGGTTTTTTTCTTCATTCTAACTAAATACCTTTTATCCCGTTAGCAAATACCCATGCGAGTCGTTCATCGTGTCGCTTGGTGTATTTTAGTTTTGATCAACATTGTAAATACGGTTCATCATATTATTATTGGTCTTGTTGATTTTATGGTCGTTTTGTTATTGGTGACTGTTGTGGCGTTATGTCAACGTCATCATGAGAACTATTAATTTAATAGGATTGTCTTCGTTAAGGACTGAGGGATACTCGTATGCAAGGTTGCGTTATTCCACTGAGTAGAGTTTTAATATAAATTTTCGTTTAAGTTTTGGAGTTACCATGACGTGCATAATTATGACAGTTGACAGTTGTTGTCGTTGGTTGACGTTTGTTGATTGCTGTCAGTGATACATAACGTTGACTTGATTAAAGATGTCATAGTGTAAATGATTAAACACAATAACCATTAACACTATTTGCAAGGGTCTATGTACTTCAGATATATAATTGCTACTGAACTATTATAAATATGTATATAAGGTGATTAAAAGTTTAAACAAAAGTATGATTAAGAATTGAGTGCGAAGCATTGCGAATTTTAAAAAACAAACTCACTTATTTTATAAATTCGTGTAAATCCTGATTTAATGAATTTGTTAAGACTTTCATTGAACTCAAAAAAGAGCGAAAACTTCAAAAATTATCTTCGCAATTCGCGAATTAGATTTAAAGGAATCGTCTAAAATTACTAGTCCTGGTATGAAATTTCTGAACTGACATTTAAACTTTATCATGTCATCTCAGAATAGTTGTTGCTTCAATCTGAAGCAATCTGCATAACACAATAAAATGTAAAAAAATAATAAAAAATAATAATAACAAACAACCAAAAACTTTTGTATGCACCACTCAATGAATCATTCCGAGTTTGGGTAGAAGTTTGCAATATCGATTAATATGGATAGAGATATGTATATAGTATGTGTATTCCTTATCATGATCGTAAATTAAGTCGAGTCATGTCTTTTGTCTGTCTGCTTTTCTTTTTAACGTGAGTAAGAACCGCTGAAGATTTTGAGCTGATTTTGTATACTTTCTAATACGATTTCTTTAAAATCACTCGAGATATAATTTATGTATTTGTTATACTTCTGCTTTGTTTGTTTGTTTCGAATAAGAGATTAAATTAATAATAATAATATTAGGGTGCCTAATATATGTTATTTTTTGATATGTTAAAATAAAATGCTCATAACTTATTTGGTTATTTCGGTACATACGTTTTAGAAGATCTTTTAATTCAATAACATTAGGGTGATAAACGATATAAATTTCATTCCAATAATGTGATGCATTTACAATAGTCGGTGGGCCCGTCTGAAATGTCTCACTTGTTTTAAACAAACTTAAATAAGTTTCCCATATCGTCAAAAAATAAATCCCAGTGTGTGGGTTTTCAACGCTATGTCCATCTCAGATAGTTACCACGCTTTCACTTTAACTAACAAAAAAAACTTAAAGAAAAATATTAACAAAATTAAAAAAAGAACCACTGCTTTGGAAAACTTCGTGGCGTGTGTGACAGCTTATCGAAAAAAAAATGGAATATCTAGTTTCGGTGGCGACTAACGACTCTGGCGATAAATGAATTTTCCACACTTTTCCACAAACTTTTCTTCAAAAATTCACAGAATTATTCAAATGAAAAGTGTCACTGTTCAGCGAGTGCTGAAGTTGGCGGGCAAAGTGGAAAAAGTGGCGAAAATGCACAAAAATGAAAAGTGCAATAAAGTTAGTGGATTCCGTCGTTTCGCATATCGTGAGCGAATTTAATGCTGCGCTTATTAAACTCTTTATTCTTTGTTCTCATGTGTGTCTAGAATACTTTTTCTAATTTCCTTTAAGATATTATATTCATTTCACTTTTTACTAATTTCAGAAGTAATAAGTATAAAAGATACTGACCACGGAACTAAGAGCAAAAATTATTTCCTTTCCATTCCAAAATCCTTTGCCTAATGCTGATCATTTTGGTACATTTAAATATTGGTAATAACAAACCCGGACTTTAGAAATATGCTAATTTAAAGCGGGTACTTAAAAATGGATTACTTACTATAATAAAAACGGAGTTGGGCCAGTAACCAAGTTTTTTAATTGCGTTCACACTTTCCCAACTTTTTTAACAACGATTTTTTTGTTTTTATCCATACACTTTTATATGGAGTACAATAAAAGAGGACACCACCTCGTAAAGATATTGTGATCTTGTCAGTCTGCTAACTGTCATCAAAGCTTGAACGGTGACCACCACGACATCAGGACTATTCGGGGAATACAAATGCAATGGAATGCCCATATGTGGTCTGATGCAGAATCTCGACTGCTCGTACTTTGCCACAACAGTGAGTAACTAAAATTACAAGATTCTGATTTTAGGTCAACGTCATCAGCTTTTTTGTCCGCATCTTAAGCATTTGATGTCATCGTTGTTGTTGCCGTTGTTGTTATTTTTGTCGTCGTCATTTCCGTTCCGTGCACCCACCTTTCTTCTAGTTCTCTTTTGTCATTGCATTTAACATATTATTCAATTTTTTTTTTGGTTTATTCTCCCGTTGGTTTAGGATCTTGGATTTGGGCCAGTTTTCGCGCGCCACCACACTTAAAAGACGACAAAGCTTTGCTTGTTACCAGGCAAGTTGATTGCAAAACAGGATCAAAAACGTATCAACTGTGCTGGGGTCTGCTTTAAACGTGTGTGTGTGTGTGTGTGCGTGTCCTTATGTGTGTAGTGCTGTGTACGTATGTTTTTATTTGTGTTTGTGTCTGTGTGTTTTCGCTTGCACTTCCTTTTCTTTCGTCGGGTGGCTTCCGACTTGAGTCGAGTCGTCGAAGTCGTTTGGAAAATTTTTAATGTCTGTTGGGAAAATTGCCAAAAGTGCAACCAACCTACGGACATGTTGGAAAATAACGGATTTTAAAATATTTTCAGATGTTGACAGTTTTTCTTGGCTTTGGTGCTTACGGCAGCAGCCGATTTTTCGCACAATGAAACCCACACATAGACAATTTTCGTACAAACACACACAAAAAGAAACAAAAGAAGAAAGACAGTTCGCACGCATGCAAACGTACACACAGCCAAACAGACACACTCGTTCATAAAGTACCACCAGCAAGAAGAAGAAGAAGAAGCAGTAAAACGAACGACAAAAGAGGAAGCACTGCAAAACTACTTGCAACAATTTGAATGTCGGTGGTCAGCAAACGCCAACCATAGTCGCCTGTTTCGTACTTTTACGTACACACAAACACACATACATACTTGTACATGGTCTCACCAAACTTGTGTGTCTCTTTTTGGCGGTCGATGTCGATGTCATCCTTTGATGGCTGTACGAATTAAACGTGTAAAGTAATGATGATGGCGATGACTTTGGCTAAGGCAATGATGTCATGCTGGCGTTCTCCAATCCTGCGTGCATGCCTTACACTAATGTCATTTTGGCAATATTAATTCGATTGCGTCTGAGAATTATTGCATCTATTTGCATTTTTTATTTTAATCCAATGCAAGATGGAACATATTTATGCTTAATATATTATCTACAAGATCCGCTTGAAAACGCGAACATATTAACTTATATATGTGGTGAAGCTCACCTGTACCATTTTATCCCATACCGAATTTAATCTTGTATCAGTTCATCAGTTAAAGAATAATTACGATGTACCTAAGCATATGTTCCTGTAGTTTCTTCTTTGGAAAATCGTTGATATAGAGATAAAAGTTACCTGACCAAGAATCCTTAATCTGAAACTTGATAAACCAAGAAAGTGACCAAAAAGGTGCTCTATGGTTTCTTTTACGTTTAGTTCCAAGATATTCCTACACCAGTTGTTGGCAGTGTTTGGAATTTCCGAGACTTTTAACTGAATTAAGAGGAGACCAATGGTTACATTGACAGATCCCTTGTCTTCCTAAATCAACCACTTGATATCCCTAATTCAATCAAATCGCCACTGTCTAATTAAAATTCTGATATACTTATATACTTATAGGAAGCCACATATATTTATTTATCAAAAATCTTAAATTTATATAAAGCAATCCCACGGACTTACTTTCATACTCAACTTTAAGCTGTCTATGTTTCTTTGACAACCGAACCACTTCACGGCCGATGTCATCACATCCGGAGGCAATTTCTTCTAAGAGAAGAAAAAAAAATAACTTCCAATTTGGCCACCTCAGTTTGATTTCTGGCGGTAATAAATGAAACGTAGCCGAGCCGTGTTGTTACATCGACTTGGTTGTCAATGTCAAAACTTTTATGAATTTACCGAATTCAAACTTTGTGTCAATGCGATGTTTAGCCCACAGCGTGGTAGCAACGGACAAAAGAATGTTTCTTTAATTTGTTCGATACCTTTGGACAGTTCGAAGATCGAAGGAAACTTCAATGAAGGGAAAGTAATCTTTATTGGTAATTTATTTTGTGCGGTCTTATGAATTTACTAATTTACTAAAGTTTTTCCGAGAAAATTAATAAGAGAAAAACCTGTTTATTTTTCTTGAGCGGAAATATACGCCATTGAATTTGCTCGGTACATGCTTTTGCATCTTCAAGATGTTTCTGTAGGAAATAAGTCATTTTTGTTTGGCGAATACTTGGCACGATATATGGTGTGGCATAGCCTGGTAAATGCAAACGACAAGCGCAATGAAAAGTCAATTTATATTTTCCTGATAAATTCGAAACGTATCGCAAAAACGTTTAGTATGTGGAGCTGAACCAACAAGAAAAGAATAACCACAACAAAAGCAGGACAAAATTAAAAGCGTTGGAATGGAGGCAAGCGGAGCTGAGCTGAGCTGTATTGCAGTCGGTATCTCGATATGCAATAAAACGTAATTCAAAATCACAAATTCAATTGATTGTGCACAATTGCGTTGGACGTGCGATTGGACAGAGTGGAAGAGAATTATTGACTGCGTAGAAGCAAAGCAGCATTTATGATGTCGGTACATCATTTGAGGTTACGTTCCGGACGTCCTTGTTGTTGCTCGCTCGGTCCGCACTGAAGCGCATATATTATGGCGGCGGCGGGGCAATGGCAGTTAGTCAGACATTCGGCATATGCATGATACTTTTCCCACACCCTCAATTAATTTTGAAGCAAAATTGTGCACTCATGCATTCGCATTTGACATACTTTCCATCAGAATTGTCAAACAAACTGTTCTTGAGCCCGACCTGAGCTGAGTTGGAGGAGTTATGCAGCGAATGCTGCACATACATACATCTATACATATATCCATCCATCCATACATATATATGTGTGTATGTGTAATTTAGTGGCGTGGCTTTGCTTTGAGAGAAATGCACGCTTGTGAAACGCGTGCGTCATTTTATTGACAGCTTGAAAATGACACATGTCAGTAACTTGTACCCTGGGTGCATCGACGTCGACTGCAAAATGCGATTGCACTCACTCCAAAAGAAATTTAGTCTAATTTTTTGAGATGTTAAGAATTAATCCTGAACCATTTTCATAATTTTTCTAAATACCGAAAATGCAACCATTGATTTTATTTTATAATGGAGTTGACTAAATGGAGCCAGTGTTTTGGTATGTGATGACCAATTGCTGATTTGGTTTTCTGAACACGTTAATTGCAAAGTGCGTTTGTAAAAATGTAAGTTTATGTTTTAATTTGCTGTTATTTAATACTGTATTATCCTCAGCCAAATTTACGCTTCAAAACCAGAATTGCGAACCAAAACGGATTCGCCAATGCAGATTAGCGTGCCTAGTAAAAAGGGAACTTGGTTTGCAGCACACTGCAAAGAACCTTGATTAAAATTTAATCATAATTAAAAAAAACAAACGACGGTCTCATCATTGGCAGGTAACTCGACTAAATTTGCGTTACGCTTTTATTCACTAGTGAGTGTATTTTGGCAATTGGCAGTAAGTTAGACATTGTCTACACTTTAACACAAAGCGTTTCACAACTCGGAACGAACGAAGATGCCATTACTTGGGAATTCTCGAAATTTAGAGACTTAGTGCATTTTATTCAAATTTTACGAAACAAAGACGGAGCTTATTATGAGCTTTCTAGAGTGAGAGTTTAATTTTTCAAATGCCCAACAAAGCCTTCGTTGATATTGATATAAATCGCTAACTCCTAATTAGTGTCATTGTTCCAGACAGACATAATGTTTAAAGATCTAGAAATGTTAATTTTCTCACTCCTTTAAATGTACATACGAGTATATTGTACATTCTTATCTAATTTGTCCCGCTGTTTCAATCAGTGCTTACCTATACATTTCATCATTTTAACTTCACACTGTTTTTACTCTGCCACACTGTAATCTCGAATTGTCGTCTTGGAAAGCTTCACGTTTTCCTGGTATTATGATGTTCGTGGAATTTCTATACAAACCATCTGTGAGCTCGTTTCGCTTTCATATCATATGATACAATATATATGTACATATACATATATTTGTATAAATATTTTTATTATATATATTTTTGTCGCAGCCATGTTATTTTATCCTGCACATGGAATTTACATGTTCTGCTTATTCACTCGCATTTGGTGTTTTGTGTTATCTAGCGCGTAAAGTCGGTCATGTCACTTGGTGCATAACGAATGTCAGCAAATCTGTTTCTTTTTACGCTGATTGGATAAGAACGCAAAATATTGCGGATGCAAAATGCAAACGCGATTTAAATGCTAGAATACTTGTACTATATACAATATTATACTCGATTATGCAGATGTGCATAAACTGAAGTAGGGGACCAAAGTGGATTCTATCCGAAAGGGAGCTGCTTGCACAGCGAACAATTCTTGTCCACAATTTAAGGCATTTTTATACCATTCGCCACGGGGACGCCTGTACCGATTGGAATATTATTTTTCCATTTCTATTGTTCTTCCATTTGTGACGCCCTCAAGGAGGCGTGGTAGGTTAAACAATTGATTTCTTAGTCTGTTTAAAAACGGCCGTTAGTCTTTCCGTCTGTTCCAGCGATGACAGCCGTAGTTTAAGAGATATTGACATTTGGTATGTGTGATACTATTTTCTAACCGAAAATGAAGTTCTAGGATGGACAATAACGGACAAAAACTAGTCCCAAAACACAATCATTAAAGATAAGAACTTACACTGACAAAAAATATTATTCAGTTACCATGTATTACCCGGTTATACGATGTGGTCGCTGGTGTTATTTCAAAATCGAAAAACTGCTCGCCACTATAAATGTCCAGTGTAAAAGGGAACTTTCTATCGACTAGACCCAGTGAAGCTCATATAGAAATTTAATGTGATGAATAGCATTTTACTGTAGGTGGCCGTCCTAAAGGGATCTTAGTCCATTTTCCTGTATTTAAAATTGTTGCTACTTTGTAGTTCACTCACTCCGACAGTAGAGGATTGGTCTACGCTGTCATTCATCCTGTGTCGATTTTTGTAAACTTTGCCGTGTAAGTTCATCATCCTTTGCCTTTATGTGACATTTGTGATAATGTCTTTCCCTCAGTACTTGGTGCTTTAAACTAAAAACGACAAATGCAGAAAATAAATCTGCAAAATTGCAAAAGATGTTTCTGCTGTCGCTCCCAGTTTCCGCTGCGCCACTTTGTTGTTAACACAATTTTCCGCTTCATTGGTCAAATGCAGTTTTCTGCGATTTTTAGAAACGTTAAAGAGGAGAACTAGACCGCTGGAGAACGACGTAGGTGTGAAAATATTGTGGTTGGTTATGGCAGTTGATGGATGTGGCAGTGTTATTCTTAAGATGAATGGAATTGGGGCATTCTGGAATTTGTGGGATTCACGAATCGTGTATATAAATACTCTCGACTGTGATTTATTATTGTATTCTCGTAGTTAGGTTATTTTGATAAGGTCGAATATCTGTTAAATTTTAAAGATACTTCAAAAAAAGATTTGAAAACGCATTAAACGGGCAGCACTTTTAAATAAATAAAAGATAAGAAACAAAAACAAAAACAAAATTAACCGCTAATTTGAACGGATGTGTTTTTTATCTTTTCCTTTCATTAAATTGCCATAAATAAACCAATTACCACCACACAATGCAATTTATTTTTGATAAGCTTCTTTTCACGCGAGACACACAGATTCACACATTCACACCACTCACACTCAAACTTGTTTCGACTACCTATATATAGGTATGTGTGTATACACACTAACAAAAAAAACAAAAAATATTTTAAAAACATTTATCCTTTGTATGCGTTCTTTTGATGAGCGCGCCCGTGCGTAAGTGACGGCTGTGACTGATGATCATGGTTCGGATTTTAAGGCACAAAATCACAATTTTTAAGTGCCATTGAAAACAAAATATTAACTAATAAATTATACATTTTTCTAAAATGATTAAAATCAAATTTGTTGTTTTGACTTGATCCATTTTAAATAAATATTAATAACGATTTCGTTGATTTTTTAAGGTATACAATACATTTTCCAATATATAAGCAAATCACATATAGAAGCACTATTCAAAGTAAATAGCTTAAAAATGATAAAAATAAGTTTATAAAAACTAACTTAAGAGGAAAATAAAAAGATAAAAGTTAGTCAAACTATGTGCAGAAAACCGAACCCTAGTGTTGACTTATGCTGGCTGATGGTGTCCTAAGTGTCTGTATGTCTGTCTGTCTGTCTGGCTGGCTGGCTGACTGAGGTGACGAAGTGTTTGTCTTTGTTGCTCTCCCTTTTGCTCGCTCCCCGATCGCTTTGCGTCATAAGTTAATATATTTTCACTTACGTTATTAAGCGATGAATTAGGAACATTATAAACTGTATCTGGCCACTTGCTTTTATTTTTGTTATTGTTGGAATGTATTGTATGCTGGCGATGGTGTGTTTGCTTGTGTAAGTGCGTCAACGAGAACATGTGTGTGAGTGTAAATATATTTAGTGCACACATATTCTTATATGTGTGTTCTTCTATGAAATAAATAAGTATATTTATTTCTTAATAGCAACTTGATCCGCTCGATTCCTTAAATGAAATGTTCAGTTTATAGTGAAAATATTTACGTTTTCTTTTAATAGCGATTAAAGTGAAAACACAAATTTTCTGTGGAAATTCTATATTTAGTTTTTGCAGACACACTTGAAATGCTATTTTGTTCACTTGTGCAGTCGGAGTTCTCGAAATCTTCGAAATTTATAAATACAAAATTATAATAAGATTATATAAAAGTTTTGAAAACTTTACATGATTTGGAATACTTAATGTTTAAAAAGAGAAACTTAAAAAAGAAATATGTATATAACAAAGCTTAAAGTTATTTAAACTTGAATAAGATTCTAAACGATTTGTTAAACTTACTGTTTATAAACGCTGGAGACAGTTCCAAACAGCCTAAACCTAGATTTGTAAACAACTTTTACAAATTATTGCAACGAGACTGTCAAATTTCAATATTTTAAAGATGAGATAAATGTTAAATTAACATGCTTTTACAATTCAATTTACACATGTCTGTCTTGTACTGACTAATTAGAGAGATATGTTTGTATTTCTAAATTGAATCATGCAGAAAACTTAAATTGCAAATTCATCTCATCTCCTATTACCAAAAGGTATTTGCCCTTTGTCCTTTGCATTTGTATCAAACGCAGAAGGTGAATTTTTAAAATCAATAACTCCATTTATGCAAAATATTGTATTTCACTTTCCAAAGAACGCAAACGAAACGAAGCGATTTCGTTGAGTTTCGTTTGGAATTCCCTAAACACCCGAAAGGATATGCTTGTTGTACAACAACGGAGCACTTGTCTAGACCGGCTACAGAAACAGAAATAAAAACAAAAACAAAAACAGCCAAATTGTTGAACTCTAACAAAACTGAAATGGCCAATGCGAACTCTTATAAATAAATTAAACATAAATTAAAAGCGTTTTTTAAGTTAAAAATACACAAACAAAAAGTTATATAAAAGCATGAGATGTTTGCTATATAGAAAAAAACATCATTCGTGTTCGATTAGGTTATAATGGATGATGACGTCAACGTCGTGTTAACCTGGGCCAAAGAATGGCACATGTCTAATTAAATGAGTACAAAAAACTAAGACTTTGGTAACCTTTATGCTTAAGAAAGCTTTAAGCTCTGAAAATCCTAACGAGCTTTAAGTTTTTACGTGTTGAGCTTCTGATAGCTTTCACTTTCACACAATGTAAACAATTTTACGTTAATGATTGAAAAAAGCTCGTCAAAAGTTTATAATTGTTTGCATTAAAATACCAATTTACTTTGTTTAAAGGATCAAATTACATTGGATGTACCGACCTACCCTACAGCTGGTTTGTTATCAAAACTATGAACTACGAATGAGCAAAGTTAAAATGTTTTTTAAAGTTCTTTCGCTAAACTTTCGCCAGCATCGTCTGTGCGGCGAAATGAACGAATTATTTAAAAGTGCATTCAGATAAAATGAACATGGCACGACTTCCAAGGAAATAGCTAAAAAAAAGGGAATGAAAAAATATTTAAAACGTGGCGCAGTAATCAAAATGACATTCACAAAATGTCGTGGTCGCATTAAGTTTTTGTTAATGAAGTCGACGACGCGGATAGAAGGAAGATAGAAGTGTGGAAACCCACACAACGGCATTGATGATAAACATGGCCCGGAATTTACGACATTTTACAGTAAATAAATTAAATTAAAAAAACAAATATACAAAAAAGCTTGGTTTTAAACACTTTCTTACATTGTATGAAGTATGAAGTGAATTTATTTTAATGAATATAAAACAGCATTTTTACTAAAATCCGAACCCTGATGACGGTTGTTACTCAAGGCTATACTACATTCAACTATTAGCAAGTGAAATGGACAGACTCGGAGGTGGTCTGTCTAACTTTCTCTCACTGTGTGGCAATTTCTTCTATTTTTTGCGCGCGAGGGTATACAAAAAGCGCTAAATTAAGATTCGAGTTCTGTTCTGTTGCAATATGAGGTTAAACGTCACGTGACACGGTGTCACACTGTGGCGACTATTAGGAATTAGACGCACAATGAATGACACACGGAAAAAATATCCACAAAATTTAAATAGAATTTAAATTCGATTTGATAATTGACTCAAATTTAACTGGGCTAAAAAAGTTCACTTCAATTTTAATAGTCTAAAAATGTAAAAATTTTTTTTTACTAGTAAAAAAAAACTTTTAACATTTGTAAACTTTACATTTTGAAATTTTGTTTGTCAGTTAAATTAAGTAAAAAGTATTTTCTGAGTGTAGTGCGTAAGTAAATCAAACGAACTTAATCCCTATTGAAATGTTAATTGGATTTAAGCGTTGGCAAACCATAAAAAAATGTTTGCTGCCATTCGAAACTGCCATCGAAAGCGCCAAAAAAATGCGGAATATGAGGCAAATGCGAATAAATTAGGAAATTGTTACATAAAATGAAAAAAGTTGGATTTGGTTTCTTATCAAGCAAGGTTCACTTTAATCTATGAACACTTTTAATTTTAAAGTGGATTTTCTCACGGCGAAAGGATAAAGCTTAATTAACGCTTGTTAATTGTATACTAACACCTGCGTTAATAATTCTTAATTATAGCTGCGCAGCGATGCGGCGTTGCGGCGTTTCGGTAGCCGAATTTTGGTCATTTTCGCGCTTTGCACTAAATTCAAATTAATTTCGATAATAATGATAATAATTGACGAAGCCGCAGGAGTAGCTCTCTCATTAATTTACTATGGGCATTTGGAAGATTGCCCACGCCCATACGCTCTCTCTGCTCACGCCATGCGGATCAATTTGCGCTGCTAAATTGTTGTTGTTGCGTGTTATACAGTCGAATCTTGTAATCTAACTTTAAAGCACAACTTAATTAATCTTGGATTAAGTCTAAAAATAATAATAAATCAAGAACAAGAACAACAACAACATGTCATATATTAAAAATAGAAGGTTCTTCTTTTGAGTGTTTTTGAGCTTTAATTCTCAAATAGTTTAAAACTAGAAATAATTGGGCATAATTATAATTAAAAATTGCATATCTGGCAAAATGTATTATAAGTTTATATCTTTTCGGTTAGGTTCAATTTGGAATTTTATAATAAAAAAAATGTTTCTTAATAACTAAAATAATAATGTAATTTTCAATATTCCAAAATATGTTTCTTTTTCAAGGCACTGACAAATCAATCAGAAAAAGTCTATAAAGTTATTTTTAATTCTTCTAAGATTTTTTGTTAAATGAAAAAGTGGAAGTGGAGATCTTTGATTCTATGCCACTCAAATGAATCATAGCCGAATGCTAAATCGGCTAGTGGGTGGTTTGTTAGGCGAATTCAAAACAAAATGCAAATTTTATCTCAAGTGAGCATCTAAATACATTTAGCAAGACTTTTGATTTGAAAGCGGAAATGGATGGTTCCATGTTTTAGCCGACGTTTTTTTTTCTATTCTTATTTAGGGCAGTTGTAGGTGCTTAAACGTGAGTATTGTGGCAACGCAAAAACAAGCTCGAATCAATCAATCAATGTACTGTTATGATTTTTCTGATTTCCGCTTTTCCCCAAACTTGCTGAAGCAATTTTCTTTTTATTCCACAGCAGATCTAAATTTAGCAAATATAAATTTGTAGTTCAATTTGCGCAAAGACGTCAGTTTTCCGAGCACAAAGTCATATGTTAAATAGCGAACGGAAAAAATGTCATCTTCGGAGCACAGGCAGGCTTATAAATAGCAACCGTAACCGGAAGTACGCTACAAATCATTTGATTTGATTTAATCTTCCAGCGGAAACAAAATAAAAAAAAAACAGTAAATACAACTTTGCCAATTTTTGCCTCAATTTGTAAGAGGGAAAGAAGTTAAAGAAATTTGTTTATGAAAAAAAAAAAACAAAACAAAAACGACAACAAATCATTAGCCACAATTTGACAAGCGCCGGATACTGAACTTGTACAGTTCGGATATTGCACAGTATAGTACAGTACAGTACTGATCCGTCATACAGGTCAAAGTGCGCACAAAGCCAAAATAGCTGCCAAATGTAAATGACAATGGGCTATAATAAATATGGATAAAATACGATGTGCGTAGATATGCACACGCACGCGCATATGCATGCTTACAGTACTCAAGAACACCAACACAATCACAAGCGTATTTGTATTCAGCACTCGAAACGACATATCGATGAGTTCTATTGGACGCCTCTTTGTCAAAAGCATTTTCCGATTAGGCCGGTTAGGTCACAAACTCATTCCCTATTGCAGCTGTGTTTGTGTCTCATAATTAGGTTTTTTGCTGTAGGAGCTTAAAGCTTGGTTTTCTGATTGTAATATTTTGTACGCGTTACAATTTGTTACTAATTGAGAAAATCGTAAATCATTCTATCAAAAGAAACTTTTCTTTTATGTGCTTTCGAAAGTTTTGCGGCATAAAACTTACAAAGATCTTTGAAGCTAAATTAAGGTTGATTTTTTTTCATAGTAATGAGAACTTTAAAATTTTTCTTGAGTTAAGCTATGAAGTGAAGATTTACTTAATATTAGTTTCTAAAAGCTAAAAAGTTTTGAAAATATAAATGCAATAAATAAAATTGCGGTAAAAATTATTTATTTGCTTGAACTTAAAGTTTTTAACCTTTTGTGAAGCTTAAAGTGTATGGGTATATTAAAAAGCTTTGTACTTTTAATATTAAAAATCTCTCAAAACTTAACTTTTAAAAAACATTTTTTAATTTTTGATCTAGAGCATCAAGATTAAGCCTGCCAACTTAAAAACAAGCTTGGGTACTTATTGTTACTATTAAGAAAAAGCTTTTTTGTAATAGTAATTTGTAATTAAATCGCTTGACAATTTTTAAAATTTTGAAATTTTAACTTCTAGAAATTTGATAAATTTAAGCTTTCACATGAGAACGTGAGCTTTGTGACTAAAAATAAAGAAGAGAGGAAAAACAACACACAAAATAATCAAGTATATTAATTTTGTACAAAATTTTCAAGGTAACATGTTCATCTGTGTCCAGTCATCATCTTTTTATAACAGCTTTCCATTTATATATATCTGTATATATACGAGTGAATTTTGTTCTTTGTGGTTATTCTTGGTTATAATTTCGTTGGCCTCTTGTGTTCGCAAACTTTTTCTAACTACAGCGAGACAGACCTATCATTATTATTATTATTATTTTTCGATGGGCTTGTTTTTATAAATCTCAGCTATATTTAGCTGGTACAGAAGAGCCGCCGCCACATTCGAATGAATCAAATGATGATTATGAGGATGATGATGTGAGGCAATAAAAGTAATGCCTATTTTTAGTTAAATTCGCATGAAAATTCATAAATTAAACATGCGATGATGATGATGATGATGACGATGGGAATGGCGATGGTATCCTTTCCAATTCATTCGCTTCGCCATATTCTTTGGGACGTGGTATGTGGATAAAGCCACTCGTAGTCCCAATCTTATTTCTGTCCATTTCTGTGAGTTGGTTGTTTGTTCTTTTCTATTATGTCCAGCAAATTTACTCGTTAGTTGTTGTCCTATGGCTACGAATGTTTCTTTTACAACTTCATCCATTGCTGTGTGTCAAGTGCTTCTCAAGTTTGTCGGTGACGTTGACAGACAGAAATGCGGACAGACAGACAGACAGACAGACAGACAGACAGACAGACATACGGATGGTTATATAAAATATATATCCATTGATTTTGTACTTGATGACGCATCTACTTGCAATTCATCGCTTAAACCACAAAACTCAACTGATTCTGTCCATGGACCACAAACTTCGATAATTGTTTTCAAGCATCACGCCACGTCACGTCACGTCATGTCATTTATTTATGGCTGTGTCACTTTTTGGCTATTTACTATAACCAAATCAGTTTGGGTGTTACTCTTTGTCTGATTTCTTTGTTGTGTGTCAGTTTTGTAGTTTCTAATTAAAACTTTATGTTGCGAAAGTATCCGAAAGTTTCCGCTCAAGGTTTTAATTTACACTGAGTGTAAAGAAAGTTCTTCATTTTATTGAAGAGAGACAAAGAATTTCCAGGTACGCTCGTATTCTCTTTGTTTTGAAAATTTCCAAAACTTGTTTAATACTGCAATTAAAATTTTAAACAATTTCAATCATGGTTTTCAGTTAAGTATCTACTATTGTTATTGTATTTTGCACTTACTCTTACTAATCTTTTTTATGTGACGTTACATAATAATAATGGGAAGATTGTCTCTTCTTTTGAAGTAAAGTTTCGATGTCAGAATATTCATTCTTCATTAACTGGAACTCAGTTTAAGGGACAGCAATGCATTAATTATTTTCTGATACATTTCAATTTGTTCAACATAAATAAAACATTTTAATTATTTATTATTGTATATGGCCGCATAAAATTAACTGCACTCCAGTACTCCAGTGAACTACTTTGGTTGGTGTCTAAAAATACATTTCAAATTTGTGTGTATTTGCCATGTTTCATAACCGAGAGACACACACTCATATGTATATGGATGTGTGTATGAGTCAACACAGCACATGAGTAGCACCAGTTGACAGCACACACAAATTATAATAAGCTGGGAGACGAAAAAGGCGGTAAAGTCAAACAAAAACCACAAACAAAAATTAAACTAGCAAAAAGGTATGAAAAAGTGTTCTATGGGGACATTCAGCTCAAACGAAATGAGCAACTTGAAAGCGAACACAACATAACCTAAGCGTATTCATAATCTTTTATTGCTATTTAATTAGAAGTAATGTATTTTTTTTTGCTCCAATTTGTTTGACATATTATTAACTCTTAAGGAAACTTTTGTAAATGACTTGAAAGCCGACTTTAAGCTCAAAACAAATATTTAACTATGAAAGCATAAATTGCATATTAATGCATTTTTAATATTTAATTTAAATGCTTTCGGTATGCAAGTTCTCAATACCAATGTTTTTTAAAGAATATATAGACCACAAAGAAGTGAAACACTAAATTGCCACGCCTCCTTCTCTTTAAGCAACTTCCAAAGTCGAGTGAAATGCCACATCGGACCAGCGCAACTGTCAATCGAATGGAAATGACAAAAACATTTCACAGAAAATACAAACATTTTGGTACATATGTACATACATACATATGTATATCGATATGTACCCGTTTTTAGCAGTTACTTCGATTCGGGTGTCTACATCTGAGTAGCGTTGCCTGAGCGTACGATGGGTACCTTGCGTACACTGAGAATGAAGGAAATAGAGAAGAACTTTTACTTTTTTTTTATTAACTTACGCGAAAGCTGCCTCCACATACACATTCTCGTAAAAATAGATACAATTTGATTTAATGAATTCTTAATTATTAAGCTGGATAAAATTGTGTTAAATCGTTTTAAGACTTTTTAAATGTTTATTAAACAAATTAGAATATATTTCAACTTACTTTATAAAATATAGGTTAGCTAAAGTTATATTAGTTTAGATTAAAAACTTTAATAGTCAGCCACCAAAATAAGCGTTCTAGCAGACTTAACATTAGCTGCCAGTCCTAGGAATGCTATAATTTTCGAAATTTCATATTGAAACAAAGAAAAGAAGAAGAGATTTTTTTCAGTGTTTCTGCTATGCGTATGTATAATCGAAATTTTCTCAGCAGCTTTCGCAATTCTGCTGCAGGGAAAGAATTTCATGAGCAGTCGTTACTCGGCACGGTTCGTTTCGTTTCGTTTCGCTTTGGCTCGTCTCGGCTCGGCTCGGTTTGACTTGTTTGTTCGTAGTTTGTGTTTGTGCTTACGTCACAAACTTGCGTAGGCGTCATACTAGTGGCGCACCCACTGACCAGGGCAAAAGCAGAGCGAGCAAACGCGCCAGCCAGCCAGCCAGCAAGCAAACAAAAATCGAAAATATTAAGGCACACACACACACATACACACACTCACATACCTACCAATTCAAGACCAAAAAACAATGATGCTTCCCCAGTTCGGTTGCCTCAATGAAACTTTGCTATGGAGCTCGTTTGTAACTTGCCTTGGAGCCAATTGTGGAGCTCGCGCATGCGTCAGTTCCCGACCGACGTCGTAGTCATATGTCCGTGCATTCCTTTACTTCGGCAGGTTGTTGTAGACTTATGAGATTTTCGATGGACTGGCGTTCAGTGAACCACCAAGTGCATTTGGCTTGCGGTAGGACCATTTATGTGAGCAACGGGCGCTTGTCTTACTTTTGTATTATAGAAGTTGTAGGAATGAGCACACGCTTAAACGCGTCACTTTAACGCTCTTTTTCGAGCTAAGCAAACAGCTGTTTTGCACTCTAGAGGCATAGAGAGCGAGAGAGTCTTTTTTTGTTGTTGTTTTTGTTGTTGTCTTCATTGATGCAGCACAGCAACAAATTCCATCTGATGCCGGCTTTTCGAAAAATAACATTTTCGGAGTGCAAAATTCAACAAGAATTTTCTTTGCAGAGATAAGCTATTTGAAATCGGGACAGCAATTCACTTCAGTTCCAAGTTACCTGAGGGTCAGCTTCGATATAATTTGACAAAGTGTGAAATGAATTTGTGTGGGCATTATTTCTAAGACCTTGTTTGATATTAAGTTTCCCCCGACTTGTGTGTGCAACAAGGAATTTTGCATTTTTCCATACTTTTTCGAATATGATGGAGAAAACTTTCTCCAATTTCGAATACAAAACACCTACACAATATTTCGCTTGTTTGTCGCTTGCTGAAAACGACAAACGAGCCAACAATGAACTGGCGGCAGGAAATGAAGAGGCACTGGAGTGCAACCCATTCAACACTTGTACGGCATAGTACAAGGAGCAAAGTTGGAGAAAACAATGGCAAGCGACCATCTTTGAGCTGTTGTTGGCTTCGTCCTTTAAATTGCTGTATTTGATGTTGTTGTTGTTGTTGGTATACAACATTTACTCTTCGAAATTGAGTGTTGTCGTCACAGTGTCTCTGCATTTAGTACCATTTCTATGTGAAATTTATTTGGCACCTAGTTTTCATTGACGCTTCCGCTTAAGCGAGCAACTACAGGTATACTTACAAATATATAAGTAAGTATATACAGATACTTAAGGTAGGTACGCAGTATACGTTACACGATGCTTGAATGAAATGGATACTTTTCGGATAGAGAAGCTTTTCCGCAGCGAGCATTCAAAGCAAGTAGATCTAAATAATTCCGATACCTAAGAGAATGTAACTTTAAACCTTGCTAATTTAGATAAGATTAATACATTTTGTTTTCGTTTTCTAAAGCAATGCTTGATTCTTATTGAACTAATTATTTGTCAGTCGTTGGGCTATATAAATTTGAATGTAAAATTATGGAAACAATAAATTTGTGAGATCCATTAACGCTAATGATAGCTGACTGCCTTTTGTCATTTGTCATTTGGATGAGGAGTAAGCATATTTACAAATGTATTGAAATTTAATAAAAATTAAATATGATCCTTCTTATTGCAATTATGTAGTTTAGCAATTTTAGAAGAGATGTTAGCTTTCGGTACTTCTTTGTTATATTAGATGATTTTTAATTTAAGTCTTTGACTTAGACTTTGTGCTTTATTTTTAGAGTTCTCTATATAGAAGCTGTTGCGTATAAGCTTGTATCGGGAATTGATAATTGTATAATGCTTGTTTATAACTGTTTTGTGTGCTGGTAAATAACAAAACAAAAAAAAACATGTAAACAAGTATGTAAATAGGAATTTATTAAAATAATTCAAATTTTAACTGTCATGCTCGCGAAATTTCGCAAGTAAAGCATTCTCTTCCGTCCTCTCTCTTTAGCTCTATTGCGACACACAATGAATTCGCCGGAGTATTTTCCCCGCCTAGCGCCAACCCACACACATATGAGTAGGTACATTTTTTTTAAGCTAAAAAAACATACACAGAAATGTACTATGTGGAAAAGACTCACGCGCGTATTCCAAAAATATAACCATGTTGTTTTTTTGTGCTTACAAATAACAACAAGAGCAACAAAAAAATTGATACTATCGAACGAAAAACAGCCGAGCCGAGCCGGTCTCAAGTCGACGTGCCGACGACGGTCCATATACTACGGTAAGAGCGGCGGCAGTCGGGGGCCGATTGAAAGGACACTCGTTTCGGAATGCGAACTCTCCAAAATTAACTCGGCGAAGAAAACACGACGACGAAGGCGAAGGCGACTCTCCGCATTTGTAACGGTACTTGTCGACTTTCGACGGTCGGTAAAAACAAGTGGTTGAGCGAATAAAGTTTCAGCGCTGAGTGAACAAACGTTAAAGTTGCGTCGTTCTGGAGAAACACGAACAGCGGAAGAACTCAGAAGAACATATACAAAGGAGGAAAAGTATCCAACGAACTGAAAAATACACAGACTCACGAACACACACATACACACATATACACATGCTCGTATACTTTCCACACCGACAAGAAAAACAACAAAATAAGAAAGCAAAAAAAAATACGAGTAGCAGCAACGGTGGCAGCGACAACATCGACTACGAACGAACTGTTCAGTAGACAAACAGGCGAATCCTGCTGAGATGACGAGTCCTTGCTCGTCGGCGCAAACGTTAGGAAGGACAATTATTGTGGCAATTTTAAAGCGGATAAAATAAATGTGTGTATTTTGAATATATAAGAAAGAAAAATCTTAAAGAAATTTCAGTTCAGTGCAAGCAGGAAAAAGTGAATGAAATTATAAATATAAATTAAATCGAAAATTCAAAGAATATTATTCAAGGCACAAAATTTCACAAATCAAATTTTTCCGAAGTAAAAGTGTACCGCGTGAAGTGAAGAATCATTTAAATATAGATAGGTATATGTTAACACGTATTAAAGCTCAAGAAATCCAAGTGCCGTGTGCAAAAATTCTACTGTAGAAGAATTATTATTTTTGCACAAAAAGTTAACAGAGAGTGCTCTACTTGCTTGTGTTTATTAAAAGAAAAACGAAGAAAATATTGTTAAAATAAACAAAAGTAAAAAAAAAAAATTCCAGATATTTTTACATACAACTTTTTCGAATGCCAGAAACTAAACTCGTGAACTAACTGTGAGAAGTGTCAGCGTTTTGAATTTCGAAACCGTGAACTACCGCTTCGTAATTAAATTGTACTAGCAATGTACTTACAATGTTCTAAAAATATACTAAAAAGTTTAAAGTAGCAACCTTACCTTAACTAAACTGTCAGTTCAAGCCTTTAGTCATTATAGCACGAGAAGTCTTCGAAGTCTCATCTTAAAAAAGGAAAAAGAAACAAACAAACAAAAAAGAAAAAAAAACGCTTTCACAAAATTAAAGAGAGCGTGTTAAACCGGAAGTCAATGTGCAATGCAACATTTTAACAACCTTTTCCAACAGAATCGCTTCACGTCGTGTTGAGTTGAGTCGAGCGAGCACATAACTCCCAAACACTTAAACTGTTCCCTTTTTTTAAGTATTAGCAAAAAAACAGAAAAAAGGAGAAAAAAAGCTAAGAAAACACAAAAGAGCCCACTTCAAGACGCCTCAAGTCTCAAGAACCCAACCAACCAACCCGACCCGGTCGACCTGCCCGTCAAGACACCAACACACACAACAACAACAATAAAAAGAAGAAGGAAATTTTTGCTGTTGCTTATTTCTGCGTCCACCAAGGCTAACAGAAACAAAAGACATCGACAAGAAATAAGGCAAAAGAAAAGCTAAGAAAGCAAAACCGAAGTCTATAGTCCCTTGGGACTATCAGGCTGTTATCATCGTTAAAAATAACCACAGTGAAAAAGCGAAAACCAAAAATTAGCTATATTAGGGCAAAAAAATAAATAACTGTACATAAATACATATATTACGTAAAAGTACTTTGTGTGCAAGCCTTAACCGTAAACCAAACGCAAACAAGCGAGTTGAAAGTATTATCAGAAAAGTTGAAAAAATTCCTTACAACTTACGACGACGACGGCGACGACGACGACCAGAAACTATTAAAAGCAACAATCTTGCTGCGGCCTAAAATAGTTCGTAGTATTAATAGTAACGGTAAAAGTCGTAAATAACAACAACAGCAACAATATCAACGAGGCGAAGAAAAGTTGAGGAAAAAGTTTTGTGTTTGATGCTTGCTCGATAGTATTGATAAAAGTGGCGAAAGCAACAAAAAAGTGTTCAACTAGTGCTTTTGTAAGTCGAAGTTTATGTGTAAATAGACATCTTATCCTGAACGTTAGCCACGGTTAAGAAGTGCGAAACTCTCCATACATACATATATCGAAAGGAGAGCATACGAAAATCTTTACACGAATATATGTTACGAAGTTCCTGACGCGTAATCCAAAAGAACAAAAACGAAATACAAACAAGATCATTTGAAACGAAATCCTAATCAGAACAAGTAAAATTTCAAATCGGGAATTCGTTCCTTCTGGAAGGGTTGAAGCGATAAGTGGTAATCATCTAATCTATGCTTAAATTCAATGCGAAAATCAGAAAACCCTTCTATTTACAAGGCCAACTAACCAACCGAAGTTTATCTTCCGTTGCACGCAAGGAATCAACAACTTCCGCAAGGTTGATAAGATCTAGCAACACCAAGACTCACCAAAGGATTTAATAAAACACATCAGCACACAGCAGAATATACGAACAATAGTATCCAAGCGGAGCAGTTGTCGGAGCAAATAGCTTAAGCAATCGAGTTCTTTAACACAAACGCTCGAACAAAGCAGACTTCTAAAATAAGAACAAATTGAACAACTGCACGACAACAACCAAAACTAATTAAAAATATAACAACGGGCAACAGAAGCAGCATAAGAGACAAGTTGAAAATAAGCCAGCAAGACGGCGTGGAAGTTGCAGAAAAGAAGACATTTTCATTGATTATTGATTTTGTCTCTGTGCTGACACATAACACATAACACACTGAGATTGGTATATAAACAGGCGGTGGTAATAAAGACTGGTCATACACAGACACATACACATACAAAACAAAAATAAACATATGCACCCAGCAACAACAAGCACATTATTGTAATTTGAAGATTACAAGTTATACGAGAAGTACATAGAAGAGAAATAGCCAACCAACTGCGAAAGCAAAATAAAAGTGGAGACAAAAAAGCGTTACGACAAACCAAAAAAAGCCAGTAGTAAAACCTAACGAAAAGCATTTTATAGAATCATAGAAAACCACGGACGGTTGAAAAGCAAAACAACAAATACTAAAACCGAAAATAAACCGTCGTAGAAGTAGGAAATGCTTTTTTGGCAAAACGTCAAAATATCCTGAAGAAAAACAAGGATTACACAAGTTGGGCAGCGAAACGAAAAAAGAAAAAACAACAACTTAAGATTTCCCCCAAGGAGGAAAACAAACAAATCAACAGTAACAGTAACGGTGTTCTAGCAAGGCAGGCAAAAAGTTGCTGAAATCTTCGGCGCGTCGAGAAAATTGTTGCCAAAAAATTTAAAGTACCGATAACACGAAGGTTGGTGAATATTAGAGACAGCAAACAGCAGTCCTTCTTTTTGCCAAACACCAGCGGAAGAAGCCATTCCTGAGTTCCAGTTGACAACAACTACACGAACTTAGGTCAGACAGACAGACAAACAAGCAGTCAGACCGACAGCACTTTGCAAAAGCATTTTTCATATGTGACAAGCCCAACAACAACAACGCTAAACGCAACCCTTTCAGAAAAGGACGCTCAAATTAAGTAACTGGAAGACTATGTTCGGTAACAGTGGGGTATAATTGCAAAGCCTAATACCTTTTCCTAAAAACCTTACCCAAACGCGCAAAAATTTTAAAGTTCCCCGCCCTTCTTAAAAAAGAGTAAAGAAGAAAACAAAAACCAACAAAAAGTAAGTTTCAGAAACGTGTGTCGATAAACAGCAGAAAAATACCACGTTTAATCGAGAAACTCCGTCACATCAATAAAAAGAAAATGTTGTACTCGCTGGTACAGACACTGGTCTGCGTACTGCTCATACAAGGAGGCATATATGCACTGCATTTGTCGGGCAATATGGGCAGTACAGCGCCTATAAGCGATTCAAATAGCCAAAACAGCAATCAAGTCAACAACATGCTCAATGTCTTGGCCGCCGCCAGTCAGCAACATAATACACAACACGCTGGCGGCGGCGGCAGCAGCGTCAGCAGTGGTGGTAGTGATGGTGTTCCAAAAACGACGGGTACTTTAACGCCTGATTTCTTGCAGCTCGAACGTGAGCGTCTCATGATGCTGGGTCTGGCCAAACAGAAAGCAGCATCTAGTACTGGTCATCGTGGACGTTCGTACATAACAGGACGGGTACATATGACTCCAACGGCTGAAGAAGAAGCGGCCGCAAGTGAATATCCTGCGTTGGTGATGCAACAATCGCGCGGTTCATTGTACGGCAGCAAGATAATGCATCCGACAAAAGTGGACGACTATGAGTCGGTCGATAGTTATGATGGTGGCGGTGCTGTTCCGCCACGCAGACGTCCGCTTAAGTACGAATATGGTCGAGAGGTAACACCAGATGAAATGGATTTGGATGCATATATGGAACTGGAACCGGAACCCGAACCAGATGTCGATACGGTTGATTTGGATATAGATGGCTATCAGTATTGGGATGAATTGCTCGATGAACAACAGCGCAGTAAAGCCGCCAACTGGGACTCGGAACGACCCGAGTGGTCATCGTCATATGGTGGCTATCATGGTCATGGGCACATGGGAGCGTCTGGAACACACTTTCCAAGTAGTTCGTTTCAAACGTTAGAGGAGTTAGAAGCAAATCCGCCATCATCGTTGCAAGAGCTTTTCGATATAGAACAGCGTGATGAAGCTTTAAAGCAACATCAACATCAGCAACAACAACAACATCTTGCGGCCGCCGCAGTACGCAATGCCAACAACATTCGTCTGCAACAGAAATGGCAACGGAAACGTGCGCAACAACAAGCACCATTGCAACGAAATATCTTCGGTGGGCATTTGAAGCAACAGCAGCAGCAACAACAACAACAACAGCAGCAGCCACATCACTACAACCAACAGCATTCGAAGCTGTCAATTGCCAACTCAGAGGCCACAGCCACTAAACACATTGGCAAGATGTCGACAGCGTCGTCAGCTTCCGCAGCATCCAAAGCTGCAATGCAAAGTTCCTCTTCATTGCTACGCTCCGGCGCCGCATCTGCAGCAACTACAAGTGCTCTGAAAAATCAGGCACAGCAACCGTTGTCGTCAAATACCGACGGCTCAACACTGACAGCAGCTGGTGTTTCATCAAGGGACGGCGGAGCAAAAACAGGCGTCTCATCGCCGCCAGAGAAGCAACAACGCGAGAAAGAACAATTGCTGCATCCCAATCACAAGCGTTCGGGCACTATGTCATCAGCTGTCGGCGGTGGCGTTTATTCCGGCATGCAATCACCATTCAGCCACAGCATGGCAAGTCAATTAATGTTGCGCTCGGCGAGAGGACAGCGGCAATACGATGTGCCACAAATTGGTGAGTGAGTTGTTACATAAAAAAAACACACTAAACAAATCAAAACCTCCATTAATACCCTCGAGCCTGACAAAAAAAAACACTTCATTAAGTTCTTTTGGGCGCAAGTTGATCCCATTTAATATGACATTAAACTCATTTGGAATATCGTTTGACCGAAAAGCAATTTACTTATTTCTGCTTTTCTTTATTTGGTTCGGTTTTGGTTTTTTGGGTGTGTGGCTATTATTGTACTCCCCAAGCCACGTTTTTCCGATTGACCTTTTTCCGGTGGTAACCCCGATTTCGGTTTGGTTTAGTTTTTCTCTCTTCGGTTTTGGATTTCTGATTCAGTTATTACTTTTAGTACTTTGACTCTTTTTTTTCCTTCAACATTGATTGTATTTTCTTTTTATTTTTTGGCTGTTGTGTGCTTTGTTGTTGTTGTAGTTGTTGTTATTATAGTTATTCATTTGGTATGCTTGGTACGCCGCAGGGTGCTGTGTTTTTTATGGCTGTTTATTATTTTTTTGTTTTTTGTTTTGTCCATTGTTGACTTTTATACACTTGTTACGTATGTAGCAATAGTGAATTATACGCTTACGGAACGCTGTTTGTAATGCACTATTAGATAAGTAAACTTTGGAGATTTTACGACATGGCATTAAAAAGCCCGTCATATATCCTTTTTTTCGATATCATTGAAGTTGCTGTATTAGCTTGGGTGTCATTGAATTAGTAAACTTAGGTGGTACTTTGTTGTGATACACAACGCGATAAATCGTATTAATAGCAAATATTATCATTCGATGTTGTTTATCTCTCTATGATTGACATAAACACTTGACGCAATCAACAGCTTTATTTCTGGTTTATTGAATAAATACAAAATTTCCACAACTTGATCATTTACTGGCCAGCTTGTAATTTGATGTAAAAAATACAATTTCAATTTAAATGGTCGATTAAGCACTTGTAGTCTTTTCATCTATTTATATTATGGATTTGAATTTCAAAGGACGTTTATCAGAAGTGATTTCAATTTGTTTTTATTCACTTGATTACTACAAATGTACAATTTACTCGTATGTATTTAATGTTTACATTTTGATTTGTCTCTAATTTCGCATAAACGGGAAACGTCTTCGTTTCATACAATTTTAGCTTCAATTAAATCCTAATCAGACAATGTTGAGAATTATCCTATTGAATCATAATTTAAATTACACTAAATAGTTTTTTATTTCAATTTTAATTGTTTTTTGTTATGTAATATCATAAAATTGCGATACAATTTATAAATAATAGGCTATTCCTGTCCATGAATTGTAAATGATTTATTACAAATTTATAGTTTTTGTATAATATTTTCTTACAACAAAATATAATACATATGTGTTTTTTTGTTTTGTTCAATTGAAAAGTCTTTTTGCCTATCACATGTTGCTCTTAATTTTAAAATTTTCTTAATTTCAATGCATAACAATGTGTGTACGAACACGGACTTTAAACTGAAATTGACAATGAGCAACAGAACAAACGTATGCACAGTTTGCCAATGTATCCTTTATATGTATGTATGTATGTATGTATGTATGTATGTATGTATGTATGTATGTATGTGTGTATAATTGTATCACAAAATCAATATTTGTAATTAATTTGCAGTTTAAATCGCAATCAGACACTGATTAGCTTCGTGCATAATGTAATTAGCATAATCCACTTACGGGCGAAAAGATGTTAACATTACTTAAAAATCAATCCTTGCGAATCGCACATTGTTAAGCGTTATCGTTTTGTTTTATTATGTACATTCGCGCTGCAGTGGGCAATTCAATTTAATGTGTAATCAAAAGAATCCTGCTTTTTTCGTACTCATAGTCCAGTGTCCTGTATGTGCGAAAATCATTACAAGGACGATTACCAGACTCAGCAGGATATATGCGGCGCACACCACTCACTGTCACTTGTCTTGATTGTTTTTAATTCTATGCGATATTATGTTGCTGTTGCTATCTGAGTGTGTGTGTGTGTCAATGTAAAGGATGTTCTGATATTGTTGTTGTTGTGGTTGTTGTAGCTGTTCAGCTAATGATGATGACGGCGTTGATGACGATATTTTGTTTCCTGGCGATGAACACATGTTGCGTATGTGTGCGTAACTCTGTCTGGCTGTATTTAAGTACTGCCTGTGTGTGTGCTGGTATGTGTTGTATTTTGGTGCGGCAAGGATCACACACAACATTTTCCAATTGACATATTGCACATATACTAAAACAAAACACAAGCAAATAACAAAAAAAAAAGTTAATATTGTATAAAAAATTGTGAAAATTTATAAAGAGCAGAGGAATTTTCCAAGGTTCAAGTGTGTCGACAGCAAGTCTACTTGCAGCGCTGGCATTTTGCGTAAATAAAGAACAACAACAGCAACAACAACAACAACAAAAAGAGGAGAAAGGATATCCGAACACATGTGACTTGGTGTATATAAATTGTGAGTTCAAACAGCGTCATTGATGATATTAAAATAAATATCACACACACACACACACACAAAATACAAGCAGCACAGAAAGCAAGCGTAGGATCCCAGCAAAACATTTTGAAACCACTGAACAATTCACTTGTGAGTTATTTGCTGACAAACGGGTCTAAAACTTCATCACCGTGTTCAAATCTGAATGGGCGGGCAATTGATTGGAATTTTCATCCCTGATTTCACTCATACAACAAATATTCACTGCTAAATTATTAAGCGGTTTTGACATTTTTTACTGGGGTTTCGATGATAATACTTTCTTCACATTTATTATTTTTTACTTTATTGTTGTTGTTGTTGTTGGTTTGGGGTTGATGTTTTAATGCGATTTTTAAAGTGGCTTCGCGCGTGCACGCAAATTTTGGCTGACTGGGATATACCCAGCATTAAATTGTGTGATTCATCGTGGTGATGGTAATGTGATGTGATGTTGATGTTGATGCGACATTGGTGATGGTTGTAAAATTCGTAATTGCATTTTTATGTTAATCAAATCATTTATTGATTTTAGCATAATAAAATCCTGCAAAGACAAATGCGTAATATGCTTCATAAGTATTCTCTGGTGTATAGAAAGTATAAAAAAAGATTTGAAAGATTGGTTTTTGATTATTGAAATTATTAGCCAATAAGGATTGCAATTTTACTAAAAATTTGATTTTCATTTGATGTAAACAAACCAGAAATAATAACATTTAAAAAAATCGTATTTGGCTGAACTTAAAATATTTGCGTTATACGATCAAGTTTAATTTAAATGTCGATCAAAACATCTTAATATAATACTTTAACTCAAATTTAGAGATTGTAAAAATCAATTTTATTTTTATATCATTTATTTTAGGTCGCCTATAGCGATTTTCTTTCTTATTTCAGTCAACTTTTAGGCGAAATGCTCAGATATTTGCAATTTTAATGCAACTTCATTCTTTTTAATGTTTTTTAGTTATGTAATCTAATGAATTTTCCCATAATTATTTGAATTATTTTCAAGGTCATAAAATTTATTACCTCTTTTTTGTGCATATTTTTTAAATTTGTCTACATTTCTCTCTGTTATAAAAGGATTTTAATCTTCGAATACATGCCTTACTTAAAACTCATAAAGATTTTTTATTAAGTGTCCTTTTAGGCGCAATAAATAATCGTTATCACATTTGAGTGGAACAATTAAAACGTGGTTCGTCGAAAGAATTTAAATTTACGAATATTATTACACAAACATTTATATTATCTTTAAGATAACTAGATTTTAATACATTTATGCTATACCATACTTTTAGGCGCAATAAAATTGTTTTTATGATTTCAATTGAAATGATTATAAAACAGTGCCATATTTATTAATTACAAATCAAGACCAAGGCATTTGCATATATTTTCCAGCGTTCGCTTTTAGGCGCAATAAAACATAATCTACTCTAAATTATATGCTCTGTAAAAATGATTACCTCATTGATTTAAATTTAAATATTAAATTAACAAAGCAACCCACAAAGTGCTTCACTTAAACCTTGAATTCGAAATGAAACATAATTTTAGGACACTCAGTCGGGACATAATACAGACAGCATGTCGTCGGTTGAAATCAAACCAGAACTAAAGCAAATCCACTTGAAATGGAAATTCCCACACACACTTAAAATTTCCAAAAAAAAAAAAAAAAAAAAAAGTAGAATCCCACCTACATATTATAACACTAACTGTCAGCGTAGTCGTGTCCAATGTCCTTCCAACTAAATTTACGTAATATTTATCCTTCGACACCTCCTAATTTAAATGTTGACCACGCACTTGAAAAATTTACTCAAATTACTAAAGGAACGCAAAACCAACAACAACCACATCAATAAAACAAAAACTAAACGCGAAAAAGAACGTCAGATATACATACATCCACACACACACACACAAAATAAGGACATTGCTACCATACCGAAAATAAGGACACTTGGAGACGGGGCATGTGAAAGTGCGCAGAGTCCAACAATGAATTACCATATGCACCCTGGGGTGCTGTAACCAAATTAGAAAAAATCTCGCAACAATGCAGAGAAATAAAGTAAATGAAGCACACACACACACACACACAAACAAACAAACAAAAAAAAAGTCTGAATCAAGCGTCGACAAAAAGGATGAACCTTGAAATTCGTGGAATTCAGCGCCTAAAATATAATAAATACACACAAACACGACTAATTGTGTAAGTAGTGGTTTTATATACTTGTTATTATTGTTGTTATTGTTATTGTTACTGTTGGTGTGACATAAAGGATACCGTGTGCATATCCTTGTCATGCCCGGGAAATTCGAAAGTCGGCATTTGTCAAATTTGCTAATTGACACGGGTTGAAAACCCAACAAAAACAACAGAAAATGTTGAAACAATTTAATGTAATTACATTTTTAGTTTTCACAACATTTTCGTCCCTTCGCTGATGCAAGGTTAAATAATGATTCCGCAGCGATCAATTAAAACGGATCAAATTCAATTTTAATGGTTTTGTTTTTTAAGATGCTTAAAAATAGTTTAAAATTTCTACTCAATTATAACAATTGCAAGTTGGGTTAAATTTACTTACATTGGGAAAAATGTGATTTTTGCAGCCTTCCCCCGCTTGTGGCTTATGTGCACCTTTTGTGTCGGCTTGCAAAAAAGTGAGATTCTTGCACCATTTGATAAGTTAGTTTAAAAATCGATAAAGTTAAGTTGAATTATGTGCACCTCTTTGCAGCCGCTCGCTTGAAGAGATGACTTTTGTATTTGTAACCTATGCGTATATTTTAAGTTTAAAAAGGAGGCATCACTTGAAAACGCATAAAAATTTGTGAAAGTAAATTTTTTTTAAATAAGTTTTTAATCCGAAAATGATTAGTTGGAGCTTCTCGGTCTTTGAAGTTTTTCAAAAATTGAATTTTTCTTTAAATGAAGTAATTCCCACTATTTGCATTTTTATTTTTTACTTTTCGTTTTCCTTATTTAAGGGAGCATCTTATTCTGAGAATTTTGTTGTTGTTTTATTTATTTTTCATATTCGTTTTTGTTCTTTAATTTGAAAAAAATTCTGAAGTCTAGGCAGCATAACTCTTCTTTTATAGATCACATAATATAACCAAACATACAATAGCATTCCTTATTTTTTTTGTTGTTTTAATTTTGAATGTTTTGAAATTTTGCTTAAATTTAATTGGGTAAAAATTTGGCATAATACGGTACATTCGAAAGGACATTTGACATTTTCAGTTGGTCAGTTATGCGTGCTTGTGTATGAGTTTGCTCATGCAAGTGCTTGCTTGCTAGCTTGCTTGATATCCTGCAGCAAGGACATGCAGTTGCTTTTTTTCTCGCATTTATGCATGCATAAAAAAATCATATTTTGTATTTTGTATTTTTATTTAATTTTTTTTGCTAAAAAAAATGTATGCATATATATATATATATAAAACCACTCGACTTCATTTTTGATAAAATGAGTGTCAGTCCACGCGACGTTTCCATGGCTATGAGTGTAAAAAGCCTGGTAACGACGTCAAACTCACACATAGAACTTGTAAACAGTTTTCTATTTGCTTTTTCGTCTGTCCGACCGTCTATATGTCTGTCTGTGTTCGCGCTGGTAAGGACAAATTGTCCACTGTGCGTGAATCAACTTAGCGCAATAAATTATTTTCGGTGGTTTTTAGTGCAAGTGTGTGCGTTGTGACGTCAAACTGACAAAACCACAAATCGAATTTTCGTCGTTGTTGCCGTCTTTTAGGCGTGTTGTAGCACGCAAAGACGTCTGCTTCGCCGCTTGTTAAATAAATGAAGAAATTCGCAACTTGTAAATTGACTTAAAACTTTTGTGGTATTATTTTAATTTTCTGCCAAAATCCACTGTGGAGCTATTGTAGCGAATAGCATAGCGATGAACTTTTATGTCCAATGCGCCCTCAGGTATGCAAAAACTCTGGCATGTTTGGAAATTTATGAAAACAAGCATAACGCTGTTAAACGCGGTAAAGGACACAATTACAATTTTATGTGCTTAATTTTTTATAAAAAGAAACTACACATTTGTTATAAGTAAATACTGTAATAAAAAATATAAAATAACAGACGAGTCATATACATACATAAGTAAAGTGTCTGTAACTTTATCGGTTTCATCAGTTTTGCTTAATATGTCAATAAAATGAAATTTTAAATATCCATATACTTATTTAGAGCTTTATTAACTCTTAACTCCATTTCAAAATTTTGTAGTAAATATATTTTTATTTCACCTATTTTTTAAGCACCTTAATGTAGGCAAAGTCAAAAAGCTTAACGAACACTCCACTCTTCAACTTTACTATATGCAAATGTATTTTTATTGTTTTCCTTTTACGTTTTAGAACTCTTACTTATACTTTTTTCAATTTGCCAAAATAAACATACATAAATAAGGACACAGAATATTTCACGCGTTTCGCCTAAAAATAGGCAGCGAGCGACCTTTTGCAATTCAAGCGGTTTTTCTTGTTGTGCTATTTTTGATAATTGCGTATGTATTTGCCGTATTCCCACGGTAGTTTACTACACGTTGAAGACTACAACATTTCATTCATAATTTAATTTTTTCGACTTCCTACTTACTTACCTTACATCTACAATTTATCACAAACACAAAACAACACAAATACAACAACAACAACAACAGAAAAAGGAATAATAATGAAAGAAATCTCCATAAGCCTAAAAGTCTGCCACAAAGTTTATAAATTGCATCATACTGGCGCGGCCTACTACTACTACAACAAATAAAAAAACAACAACAACGACGACTACAACGACTATAGTATCTAGTCAACTAAAGAACTATGGCAATAAAGTATGATATATATGTACTCGTATGTATATAAAACGAAAGTCCTTGTCGCTTCATTGACAAAAAAAAACAACAACAAATACAAGTCAGGACAGCATCAGCGTCACAGCTATAAACCGACAGACTGACAGACAGACACACAGACTCATCAACTTATTAGTCATCCATATAAGAAGCACGAAAACGACAACAACCACAACAACTATTATCCTTTCGGTTATAGTGCCGAAAGTAGAAGAAAGCTCTCGCAATTGATTTCATAATCAATGAATGAATTTTTCTCATTGCTTTAGAATGATGGTGGAGATGGTGTTAGTGTAGTCCATATAACAATAGCAATTTAGAGCATGATGGGTGGGACACACACACTCACTCACTCATATTTCCACACATACCAGTATACACCCAGCACAAGGCGTAAGGAGAAAAGCCAGAAATCACAGACATATTTCGACAGTCATGAGTACACTTTGACTACTGAAGAAGGAAAGAAAACAAAAAAAATAAAAGAAAAGAAAAACTAAAAAAGAATACAAAACACAAACTGAAAAAAGTCTGAGGAAAGACTCTGACAAGAATCATGCCGAACGGATGCGCATACACGAGTATAAGAAGAATGGGTTGCGGCCATGTTGTGGTATTATGGTATGTCAGTCGGAGTCAATTCAATGTGGCAGGCGGTACAGGAAAGAGTGTTTGGTGACACTCACACACAATAAATACTTGCTGACACATAACGACGCACATTGGTGCATACACAAAAGAATGCAACCGAGTTCAGTAAACATTTTATTTTGATTAAAACTTTTCTTAAACTATTTTGCAAGTTTGTTTCGAAAAACTTTTTAAAATAAATTCTAGAATTTTACTTATTTTTTTTTTCGCTTTTATTTGAGTACCACTGTGCAACGCTGTTAGGCGAGCGGCGCTCAAGTTGTTGTCGTCAAACTGGCTAAATGGCTTGGATTGTGGCAAGGAACCCCCGAAAACTGTTTATTTGTTGTTGGTGTTACTGCCGTTACTCTTGCTGTTGTTGTGATGTTGTGAGGCAAAGAAAGGAGCACATTTTCCAACTGACAAATGTGCAGACTTGCCATAGACTGTGTGAAAAATGGCCACAGCAGCGTTAGCGAGGCAAATCCGGAAGTTGGTTGCGGATGCTGCTTTTGCCAGTGTGTTGGTATTTTGGTGCTGCGCTACTCGTGCATGCATGTGCGTGTCTGTGACTGCGTGTGTGTTGGTGTAGAATATCCTTCAATGGGTTTTCGTCGCGTATGTGTATGTACTCTAATGTAAATATAGTATTTTGCATTATAGTATAATTATGTATGCGAATTTTCGTTAAATGTGTGCACATGTGTGTATGTGTAAAATCTGCCAGAGTGTTGGTGTTGGCTGGAAGCTGTGTTGGCTCATTCTCCGTTAGCGAATACTGCTGCTGTTGCTGCTGATGATGATGATGATGTCATTGTTTATTGATTTACCTAGTGTTGGTTGTTGTTGTTTTTTCTTTTGGTTGAATTTTTATTTTTTTATATGCGTGGTTTCGTGCGAGATACAGTAAAAGAGTTCAAATGTTAAATTTTTTCGATTAGTATAGTTCTAGGCGCACTAGTCGGCTGAGCATTGCGTGCGCATGATAAAACATGTGACATTAAACAATTATTTCGTAGACAAGCTAATAATTTCCAAACAAACAAACAAAAAGATCAAATTGTAAACACGTGACCAAAGTGTAGTGATCATACAAAAAAAAGTATATTCCAAAAATGTATCCTTATTGCACTATGTCATGAAAAATATCTGAGGTCCTTTTATTTTCCTGAAATACATCAAAGACATTCATTGGCATAGAGATTAATATTCTCAAAGAATAGTTTACACACATTTTTAAAGCTCTCATGAGCTTAAGCTTAAAGGCAAAAGTTTGACAAAATTTCGAAACCCGAAATATTCATTAAACAGTAACATTTAAAATCTTAGTCCTTCAAACAGCTTAAAGCTCTAACGAAGCCTTAAAGCATATACAAAAACTATACTGCTCTTTGAGAAAATAATCTGTAAAACTTAATTTTATTATTTTTGAACACTGAAAAGTGAAAGCTTTAAGGTACAAAAACGTTAAGGTTATATTAAAACTAAACGCAACAAAATTGTACTCTCTTCTCTTAATATTTTGACTATGAATAATTATAGTGTTGGGAAATTTGTTTTGAAAGTTTTTTCGCATATCATTTTGACTTTTATATGAATATCACCGAATATTCATGAATACTCTCTTAAAATCCGAAATAAATAATTGGTAGCCAAACCAAACCAAACGAAAAAAACAACTTTTGATTAACAATTATTGTTTGCATATGTTGCGGCGCTGTGCGAAATTTTTATTCCAAAATGCTGCTCTCGTTTGCATAGTCATTATCGCATAAATTATGTTACTAACTAATTTGAATATCACTGGCCTCGTGTTGTTTAAGCGTAATATGCAAAATTAGATAGCATAGTTTTAGGCGATCGACAATTAATTAATACGCCCATTGTGAGTAGCGGCAGTACTGGCGGTCGTATTTTCCTCGAAAACAAATCGAAATGATTATTTTTAACAGCACTCGTACTCCACAGCCGGCCAGCCTGTTGGAAAATTTTGCAAGTTTTGCAAATTGAAAATGCAAATTTCGTTTTTGCCGACTGCTTTTAGGCTGCGAGCAAATTCAGCGCATTGGGAAATCAATGGTTGGCAGTTATCAATGCGCAAATGTCAAGCCGGTTGTTATTTTTAGACGGAAGCACTGCGGCACGGCTAAGAGGCTTTGCGCCTGAATTTAAACAGTTGACTAAATCGACAAAGAAAATCATAATAAAAGGTTGAATTGAGAAATGAATGATGGGAACTGATAAATGATGATTTGCAAAGTATCACGATTGATTTATTAAATTGATTAGAGGAGCAGAATGTATGACATTTGAATTTGCATGCATTTTAAATTACAAAGAATGTTCTTAAGTCCTTATTTATAACTTGATTTATATGTTATATTAATCTTATATATTTATTTTATTTTGATATTTGTTATTGCAATACGAGTGAAATGTTTTATAATTTCCAAAGCGACGAAATATTTTCACCATCCAAAGAGATGAGAGACTTTGTTTTAAAACAAATTGACCTTTAACCAAATTTTGCCATGACACTATACCAAACTTTTTCGGAGGTGCGGTGTAATTAACAAAACTTTTCAAATACCATTTAACTTGAAGAATTTTTAATGCGATTGCATTAAAAGTTAATTTTGCCATTAAATATTTAATTTCAAATATCTTTTAAATAATTAAATTTTTTCGAAAACGCTCAACCTAATTTCAGGGACTTTGTTGTTCTTGTTCTTCATATATGACAATATCAAAAATAAACAAAGCCAAAATGTAAATTAGCGTTCCGAAAATAAGCTAAAATACTCACAGGCGTAAGGACACCCTGCCCTGCCTTATGACATTTCGAATAGTTAAACTGTTGTTTGTCTGCTGCTTTCGCTGTAAAGTCTCATACATTTTTTATGAGCTTACTTCCGGCTATAGATCCGCTATAAAGGAACAAGCAAATGCTCCTTCTCTTATATGGATTTCCACAAGGAACTCTTTGTATAAAAAAAAACAAAATTTACTACATAAATTGCCATTTCATTTATGCGAGTAATACGTCAACGCGATTTTTTGTCTTTTTACTGCTTTGTTTTTAAGTTTGTTGTTGTTTTTTGGCTCTGTGTTTTCCATTTTTCACTTGGGCGGTAATTTCTTTGTCTGCTTGTTTGCAAACTCAAAGCTTAAGTGACCAATCAATAATAGAAGTAGATGCAAAAAAGAAAGAAAATTATGATTGATTGCTAAAATGTCAACTGACAGTGACGACGGGGTGGTGGGAGGTGGACTTACTAGATCGTTGCCAAAACTGTAAAGTAAATAAAAAAGAAATAAACAAACAAAAAAAAGTTAAACCCGCGAAGACGTTGAAAACTGCGTGCAAAAAGAAAATCATGCAACGCGAAACTTTCCTGACTAAGATTAATGAAGATAAACGTAAAATGTTGCATATTTTTAGTTGCTTATGAAATATTAAGCAGAGCTAAAAATAAAATAAAAAGCCGAAAGACCGATTTAAAGAAAGAAGATGAGCAGGATATTGTATACATTTATAATTGCTGCACGCACACACACACACACGCACGCACGCACGTACAAAATATCAACAGTTTACAATGAACTCGCCTAAAAGTAGGTGCGTATAAATAGCGTACTTAGTGCCTACAAATATACGAAGCAAAGTTTTGCTCGGGAATGTGTGTGTGTGTAAGTGATTGAAATTAATATTAGATGTTGTATATTTTTAGGCGATTTGCCTGTTTCATTCTAAGTGGGATCAGATCAAACGTTCGACAATTACGTGTTCGGTTGTGTTATGTAGACCACATATTTCTGTTTGCACTGCATAACTTAAGACGCGCTCGTTTGCGTTTTACGTGCAAAGCGTAGTTTATTTTCACTTTAAATAAGCTTCTTGACGCGAGCGCACGATAGTTATGGCAAGCTGATTTACATAAAAAGCGCTATTTGAATGCTGAAGAGCTGAAATTGTTTAGCATAGACTTAGGCGTATGATGAAGTGACATTTTGTTTTTTTTGTTTTGTTGATGTTTTGTAAAGGTCGTTGCTGTCGTCGTTGTGCTCATACATGTCATGTAGTAGGACAATGTAGTGCTAGAGCACTTTGCATTTAAATGACTCTAGAAATATAATTTTGAATTCATAAAAAAGTGGCATATTTTAGGATAAAACAATTGAGTTTATTTGTGATATTATAAATGTACATACTGAAGTTATGTGTACAAATTAAAAAAGCAGAGACAAATTTAAATTGTTGGCCAATTAAAAATTAATCTTAATGCATTTGCCCAAAAGTATGCTAGTTAAAAAAAATTTTGTTATAGAAAAAGTCATATGCAATAATTTATTTCTCAACTAAAATTCTTATCGACTAAAATAATATGATATCAAAATAGTATGAGGTAAAACAATTTTTACATTTCAAGCCTAAAATCAGGCTACACTAGCGCGAACCAAAACCATATAAACTGCTGTGCTATCTGCTCAAACAGGCGAAACAAACCCAAAAATGATTCCATTAAAACAAAAAAACAAAAAATACCTACAATAAATATGCTGTTTTAAGCATTTTTAGCAATTTCTCAAGCGTAGCCTTGCCACTTTCACGATCCTTGTCAAATACACACATACATCTACATACGCCCATACCCAAAAAAAATTACATAAACAAATAAATATGAAAAAACACAAAAAAAATGCAATAAAATTATAATCATATAAGGAATTTGAAACAACAACTACACGCACACATATTTACACACACACGCACACACATACAGTAGCACTAAATCAACACAGTGTCCTTGAACCATAACATTCTACTGTTTTGTTGTTGTTGTTGTTTCTGTTGTTTTGTTTCGTTCGAATTGTTACGACTAAAAACAGCGCACCAAAATAGGCAACGAAAAAGGATAAAATCAGAAGACTGACAACTTCAAGTGCACAAATGACAAATGTGTGTACGCCTGTTTCTATGTTCTATTTGTATGTGTGCAAATGTATGTGCTCGTGTATGTATGTGGCCATATTTTAAGTGCGTATATGTGTGCGTATGTGTGTATTGTGAATTGAAATCATGCACAATAAAAATTATTTCCATGGAAATTAATAGAATAAAAGCTGCAGACAGACAGAAAAAAAAAACAAAAACAAAAACAAGCAGCAGTTTCTACACATACCAGCGTCTATGTGTGCGTGAGTGTTTCAGTTCTTATTAAATAAACACAACACCAACACAAACACAAACATATGCAAAATGTATAAAAATAATAAATGAACATGAAATAAAAAAATTGATAACAAAGAAAGAAAGGAAAAAAGAAAAAAAAAACAAAACTAAAAGAACAACAACAGCCATAAACAATTTATAAAGCGGCCATTTATGCAGACAACACGCATAGCTAGATGAAAATGTGGTTGGCTGTGTGTGTGTGTGAGTGTGTGCGTTTCTGTGCGTTGAGTCAGTTAATTTTTACGGTTATATGCAAATGTCGTATAATTCAATTTGTTAAAGTTGTTTCGAAGTCTTGCCCTGAACACGCACATACGCAAATACATACTAACTTAGATACTTACTTACAGCCAGTCTGCGTTCCTTTGATTTGAGTTGGTCTATGCAAATTCATTCAAAGATAATCCAAATTTTAAAATGTTTAAACAATCTGAACTATCAAAAAAAGGAATTATTTCTGCTGGTGTTTCTGCCTAGATGTCTCATTCTCCTGGCATCCTCATCTTGACTGCGTTTTAGTGAAATTCTAAGCGAAATGAGGTACTGACAGTCGAGTTGCTGCATGCATAATTTATCAGCAGCGAACGCTTGTATCCTTTTTAGTCATCGCTTTGGCGTATCCTTTTTTGTTGTGCAAACAGTAAACAGGAATAAAACAACACGAAAAAACATTGTCTGAAATTTGTTGAGCTGCGTTTTTATTCGGTTCGGTTCGGTTTTTCTTTTACTTTTTCGTTGTTGTTATTTTTTGTTGCAAATTTGTTGTTTAATTCCTTGCATAGTCCATGCTGAGAGTCCTTTGTCCTGTTTCTTGTTGTTTTCAGTTGAGTTTGCATTTAGCTGGTATTTTTGTTTTTGTTATTATTTTGTGTTGCAAAAATAAATGCTGGAAATAGCACTACCACACACAACGAGCAGCTAAGAAAAAACGACCACAACAACAAATTGTGAAATAATAAACGTTCGTTATTTACTCTTTGCTTAACTCTTACTTAGAATACCAATACAATCGTCGTTAGATTCTCAAAATGACATTTCAATTTGCTGTCCATGGTGTCGATAATTTTTTTATTTATTTTTTGCAAAAATCGTATATATGTGATTAAAAAGAAAATTTACATACATATGTATGTTCATATTATATTATATATATTTATATATATTTAATTTGTTTCCACTTTGAAATCTCTGAGAAGTTGGACAAAAGCCAACGAAATTTTGGGAGAGATAAGAGAAATGTATCCTCATTTGCATTTCAATGTTATGAGATTTCAAACCCTAAATAATTAAAAATGTTCTAAGGTGCTTTAAATATATTATTTTTTGAACATATGTTTTATGTTGCGCCTGAAAGTACGCCATCTTTTTCATATGAATTTTAAGTAAATGCAGTTTTTTATATTATGAAATTGGAAAAATGTCATACGATCAGTAAAACTATTTTTTAGTTATTGCGAAAAAGTATCCAAATTACACCGAAACTCGAAGTGTCAAATAAGTTCCTAAAAATATGCTATATTTTCACTCTTAACTAAGAAATGTCGACTAGTTTTCTGTTGAAGTTTTTCTAGTACGAAAATTGTCTCTGATCCTTGAAGTTTTTCTTTTCTTGTAGCACTAAGAATACTTGCTGAACTTTTTCAAAGTAAAAAATGTTGAAACATTTTGATTAAAAAAAGGCTTCTTATAGAGCCATGGAATATATACGCTCAAAGTGTTCAAGTTAAAATTGATTAAATCAATCGAATTAGTTCGGTGCTAACGCCTGAACCTAATCTGATAGAAAAGAATTGCAAATTTTTTTATCTACACGTATTTCAACACAAACGCAACCGCCATAAATCAAATTTAATTGCAAACAAACTGTCACCTCCATCACATTTTGGGCTGACATTTATTGGAATCATTAATAAATTAAATTATATTGACCAAATACAGGACATCAAAATGCTATTGAAGCTTCAAAGCAAATAACATTAAAACCATTCCGTAAAATTATTTAATTGCAAACGAATTCAAAAAGTATGCAAACGAATATTCCGCATCAAATCAGACGAACCGTTGAACCCGTAAGTTCCTCTATTTACGAGGTTACTTTTTTACAAAATATGGACTTAACAGTTTTTGATTTAAGACTGCTCCAAGTTTCGTTCACAACGTTATTAAGTGGATTTAATGTCTTTGGTTAAAATACAGCACAAGCTGATTATTGAGTTGTATTGCGACAAAATATTGCGGCGTAGTTTGTAATTTGTAGCTTCTGCCGTAACCGCGCCAAGCGCAATTCCGTTAACCAGTTCAACGAAAGGTCAATTTAATTCGGGCATATCTCACGTATGTGTCTGTATTTGTTAAAGTGTGTTTGCGTGTATGTGTACGTCTTAGAATTCGTTTGCCTTGTCTGTGTTTCCTTTGGTAGGCCGCCTAAGGTAAATACGGCGGCCGAAGGATACAAATAATAAATGTCAATATTTACGCGTGGACACTAATAGACGACTGTCACACCGACCCATCCAGCCAACCAGCCAGCCAGCCATCCATCCCTCCGACTCACTCGGCCCATCGACCAATCGACTGTATTAAATCGCATCAATGATCACAGTCAGTGCACATAGACGAACACCAACACCAACATTAGGCACCGCCACCGCATATCCAAAAAACAAAACAAAAGTGTAATGCGAGTGACGTTTATGTGTCTGTGCGTCAAGGGCGTAGATGTGAAGTTAAAGTTCGGAGAAGACGACAAACCCCAAGCCAAATCATCGAACTTTGTTCAATTAAAATTAGTTTGTCATTGTTGAGGTATGAAATATGTTTTCAATAAAATGTATTTTATTTTTAAATTACGATAACTTCTAAACAGAGTGAAATAGCAAGTTGATGCAATACAATCAATGGTTCGTACATTCATCAACTATCATTTGGTACTTAATTTGCAAGTGAGTTACAGACGCTTCTTCAACGACCTGAAATAGTTTAAAATGTACAAAAGCTACTGACCTGATGATTTTGCGAGATTGAGAATTGCAAATAATTGATTCGTATAGGCGCGTTTTAAACATGAGCACTTCCGGTGTTTGTTGTTATGTGTGTGTTTATTTCTCATTGCTTGCTGCTGCTGCCACTGTCATTGTTGCTGTAGTCCCCGGCGACATTTTAAATGTCAACAGGTGACACACACCACAGCAACAATTTTCAATTTTTTTTTTAATTATTGCAACAAGTTGTTCCTTCATCGTTTCTTGGAATTTTTGCCTGGCTCCTTTTCTTGTTGTAGCTGTAGCTGTTGCTGTTGTTTTTTTTGTTCTTCTTTTGTTTTTGTTAATTGCTTATGACCAAGTTTTCTCTGTTTATTTATGTAATTGTTTGCTTTGTTGTTGCTATTGTGTGCACATTGGCGTTTCATTTGCTTTTGTTTGTTTTGTATTCGATGCGAGTGTCAAATGTGAAATGTCAAAATTATTTTTTTGCGTTCGCTGCTTCTCTGCCCTTCCAACCACCCACCCGCCTCACAACTTCTTGGCAAAACAATTTCATTCCAATTGATTTATTTTGTTTTAATTCCTTTCAAGTCATTTGCCGCAAATTAAGTTGCTGCCGGCGGAAAAGGTCACCGATAAAATTGATTCAGGCTTTCAGATTATTTTTGTTTTTGTGCGCTTGATTGACAGCTCAAGGTATTGAGAGAACTGTTTTTATTTTTGGAGTATATCAAAGAAATATTTTTTTTGTTTGTTTCGAATTTATGCAATTTTTTTCTTGATTTATCATTAGCAATTTTATTAAATAATATTGAAAACTTCAACGAAAGTGTCGTGATATTTTTAAAGAAAATGAGAAATACAATTTCTCGCGAAACTGTACTAAAAAAGTAAAATCTAAAAAATACTTAAACAAAGTTCCAGTTTAAGGCATTCCAACCATACAAAGAAATAATTTGTCTACCATCAACTTGATTTGCCACTGAACCTCTAATCGAAACTAATTGGAATATGACAATTTAAAAATGACCAATTAAGTTGAAAACTGCTGACAGAACAGATAAATTGCTGAGTTTCACAAATGTTTTCGAGGAAAAAAAAGATAGGCTCGCAATCTTTCGAGCTTTTCGAGTTTTCCAGTTTTTGCGTTTAAGGGAATCCCTTTGTATATCCAATGTTGCAGTTGAGGCGTTCAAAATGGTTAGCTGCAATTGTTGTTGCTGTTGTCTGCTATTGTTATGTATTTATGATAATTAAGCACTGTTAAATTAACTTCGCCTGCCTTAATTAAGTTGCAAATTATTTTATGCAATGCCATGCAATTCATTTTTCGGAGTTTCAGTACGAAAATTAATTAAATTAGCCGAACATTTGCAATGCTAATTTTTGAATTAAAATTAAAAAAAATTAAACGCTGCGGCAGTGTCAGTTATTTTCTTCAAATTAATTGTACCAGTAAATGGGAATAATTCCCAGTGGAATTGAATTTTTTATAATTCTTTTGTTTAGGGTGGGTATACATTATTCATTACAAGCTTAACTAACATGTCGTTGTCAAAATGCAAGAAAGAAATTTTAAAATGTCAACAAAAGTAAGTAAAAGTTATGGCTTCTTTGTATTAACTGTAAAGTTGTCATCTTTTTGGCTTTATGTCGCTAATTTTTTGTGAGGAGCTGTACTTTAATACAGGCTACCAGAAACTCTAGGGCCTTTGTTGCATTTTGCCAGCGATATAAATTTGACTTCAATTTTAGATTTCAAAAGAGCATTTTTAAGTTTCTACATTTAGTTAAACTTACATAACTTATTTCTTATTTCTCTATTTTCAGGTAAGTTAATGACGAAGAGTAATTTACTTCTATATACGGTATGTACATTCAATAAGTATAATAAAATTATTTAAAACAAAAAGAGAACATCATCAAATCAAATCGACGCTGATTATCTTTGTATAGTTATTGTCACACTTACCACGCCTAATTTGAGGAGTGACAAATGGACAAACCTTATCAATATAACCTAAAGTTCATTCGTGCACATGATATTATGTATACAAAATATTAGTTCCAATAACTGGAATTGAAATTAACTATTAAACTTAAGATCAACTGCCTGAGGAGTAGTTATATTATTGGGTTGTAATAGTAACAAACAGTTATAAACAGGCTTTGGATGTCTCCATATCGTTACAGAATTACTTGAATGTGAAGATCTGATTTGTTTCAACTATTACTTTGCATTTGATATAGTTTGACAAATGGATGCCATACAAAGATTTTAATTTAGCTCGATATTTGAGTTTCCCCCAAAAATGATAATACTCGCAGATTAAAATTCGTAATAATGTTAGCTTTAATTTGCCTTATCATTTATGGTGATTACATTTTTAACGTATCTAAATGAGAAATCTGAAGGTCACCAAAATTTTTAATTTTCCAAGAGTTGCCACAAAAGCGACACACATTAATTAAAATAAAAACAAAAACAAAAAATAAGAGCATTGCTTTGACACCTTAAAAAAGTGAAGCAGCTAAACAAGGCCGACGTTTGTTGTTTTACCATTTGCCGTGTTAATTAAAACTTTTTGCGTCGAACTTTTTTCACACAGCCAAAATGTCAGCATGTTAAGTTACAACAAGATTTTACATTTTGTGATAAGGGAGTGCCGCCTGCCAGCCAGTCAGCCAGCCACATTGCCTGCTTGCCTGATATGACCAATCGTCAAACGCGTTGCTGGCAACTGACCACTTCGCAACAGTCGCCACATTTCATTTGTGAACGCTTTCTTTGTGCTGTGTGCGTTCTGACAGTGCCTTGTAACGCCTCGAAGCGTCACAGCGTTAGTTAGATTTTTTGTTTATTAAAAACGAGTATGTACGTGTTTTATAATTGTTGTTGTCGTTTTACTGGACATACCCTACCTGAGCGGTACGTTACGAATCCACTTGGGCTGCGAGTACTTGACCCAAGTAGTTACTAATTCTAGGAAAATGTCATTAAGTGAGTAGCAATTTTTGCATTCGTTGTTGGTGTTGTTGCTGTTGCTGTTGTTACTGTTACTATTGTTTTTGTTGTTGTATTGTGGTTCTTGTTAAGCGCTGCACAACTGGAAAATTATCAACAAGCATAGAAAGAAAACCAAAAGGAAACGGAAAGGAAACGGAAGTGGCATTTCACAAAATGCACTGTTGCCAATTTTCCCCATCTCAACCGTTGACCGAACGAACGTTGGCAAACGACAAAAGGGCACGTTTGTGCGTGTAAGCCTGTGAGCGGATTTCGGTAATTGAGATTAGTTGTGAAATGACCTTTTCTTGAACCACAGCTACAAAGTACAAACGTTATTTAAATAAACTTTAAGCACAGTATCACACGGTAAAGTTGAACAAATGCGAATTTTTAATTAAATTACAGCGCATTAGGGGATACAACGGAGTTGGGGGTGTGTTAACGCATGAATACAGTTTTTAGTATACATTTATATTTCGCCATTTGATGGATAGTTGTTGAATTAGGCCAGAATAGTACTTTGCAAGCAAACAAATTACAAGCATTTCTTGGCTAAGAGATGTAAGTTATCATAGCAGAGTTGAAGTGAATATAATCCAGCCTAACAGCATCATTTTTTATCTCGAACAAGAGACAAAATGATATGCTGTATGAACGATTCGTGTACAGGCGAAATAGTCTGGAATTAAGATTTTATAATTTTTTGTTATCATTCACACTTTACGCGTTTTAACAAAGAGAGCAAATGTAACTGCAGCATTTCAAAACCGGTCTAAGGTTAATTGTCCTATGTGTGTTTTTATCGACATAAAAATGCACAAATTGTATATTATCGTCTCGTAACAATCAGCTGTTATCGTTTGACACGAACGATAAGTCTTTTTGACAAAGCGATCGCTTCTTTCGAAACACAAATTAGAACTTATAAAAATATGTATAGGAAATTTTGAAAAAATTTAAACCTTTTCGTTTGTTTGTTTTTTAAATGAAAAAAGTTAGTCTAACATGGCTGAACAAAAAGAAAAATTAGTAGCATTTTTCACCTACATTTTAGCTACTCCTTGTGCACATGTCGCTCCCGTAGTTACCCTCAAACGACGATATTAACTATTTTTAGCAAACCTTAAAATTTGCATTTTTGTAATTTGGATTGCGGCTTTGGGAGCTAACTAAAGCTCACAGCTTATCCTTTCAACATTACCATCACTCATGCATGTTAATAAAAGGTAGCATATGTTTTTTTTTTGCATAAAGCAAAGGTGTATTTCATGACCAGGAATGTGTGATGCGGAAACTTTTGCGTTAAAACTTTTCCATTTTTGGGCAATTTATGTTGCACCGCAGCAACTTATGCATTGAAATTATTCGGTGTATGCAAAAGTTTTACCCGAATATTGAAATAATACAACAAAAAATTCAACTCTGTATTCAAGTGTAAAACTTGTGTTTAAGAACAAAATTTTGGTAAATTAACAATTTTTATTTTTGCTTTTGCTTTTAAGAGTTTTTGAGTTTTTCCGCTTGATGAAAGACAAAATAATTGTAATTTAAATAAATAATTATTTTTAAAAAACTTTAACGCTCACTTTCTGAACTATTTTCGTCACTTCTCTTCGCACTCATAAATAAAAACATGCTTTAAAAATTATAAGAAAACACTTAAGAAGGAAAAAACGTGTCCTCGCCCCGGAGACACTTGCTCAAAAGCGCACCTCTGAGAAAATAAAGAAGATAATTAACAAGTAGCATAATAGCAGAACAAGAAGAATTAGCAGTAGCATAAGGAGACGACGAAGAAGAAGAAGACCGAACCCCAACTGCATTCACAACTGTCAAATGACGCAGCGGCGGCGGCGGATGACACTCTTGTCTGCGTTCAAGACGATTGTCGCCCGCAAGTTCCCTCGCATGCCTACAGCAAATTCCACTGAACTGCAAATAAGGTAAAACGAACGAAACAAAACAACAACTCCAACAACAACAACAACAACAACAATAATAAAATATAAAAAAGACAAAAATTATAAACAGTAGAAAAAAAGTGTAGCAGCAGCAAACGTTGACAGTTCGCAGACGGTGGCCACTTAACAGTACGACGGACAGACAGTTGGGCGTACAAGTAGACAGACAGACGGACAGACAACCTCACCTTTAAATGCACAATTCGCACGTCACAACCGACGCTGACGACGACGCGGTGGGCAAAGATAGGCCGCAAGGGGGCGCGACACTAAAACAAAAAGCGCGACTGGGACTGAATTTTTAAACCTCAATGAAAGGTATACAAAAAACGAGAAAAAACAAGTTACAACAAATACAAACAAGCAGGGGAAAAACCCGGGGAACAAAATGTGGAAAGTGCATTCACACGGAAAATTTCGACATCGCAGCCAGCATTTGAATACATTACAAGAAGCGAGCGAAAAAAAAGAGTTCGCCCCTTTTTGTATTTTGTATTACGGCAGCAAATATAAAACAACAACAAATCAGAGGCAGCAAGTGAAGGCCTTTTGGCTGCTACTGGTTTTTTTTCGCATTTCCCCACTTTTTTTGTTTTTGTCTTTGTTTTTTTTTTTTTGTTCTTTCAAATAATTTTGAAGCATTTTTAATAACCTAAAGGAGCGCAGAAGAGGGTGCAAAAGGGTGGGCGAAAGGTGGCGCCGCGACTACCGACACTGTTACAGTTTAAGTGTCAAAGTCACTTGGGCTGTAAGTTGTACCCCGGCTTTTGGAGCAGCCCTCGCTTGTTGTTTTTTTTCGCACATTTAAATATGGTGTTTAAAGACTTGACGAAATGAAGAAAAGTATGCAAAAAGAAATGCAAATGTTATCTTAAAATACTCATTTTAAGCTTCTTGCTACGTAGCTTTAAATAGCTTGCAAATATTGGTATAATTGAAAAGCCCTTTAGCATTTGGTTATATGTGCACTTCTCATCTTAACTTGTTAGCTACCGATTTATAAAAAGAAATGTTTAGGTTTTTTTAGCTATGAACCGCAGCTTAACTTTATTCAACGTCATTTTTTTTTTTGAATGTACAATATTTGTACTAAGCACTTAATTCTATCTAGTACATGATAGTCAAATTATATATAAACATATTTACATTAAGTATTTGAAAATCTCAACAGAAGCGTTTAAAACATTTTTAACTTTCCAAATTGTTGCCTAAAATTCTAAAAAAAGTTTAAAATAAGAGTTTTGAAAATAAAGTTCCGTTCTTTAAAGTTCTTGTTGTTTAAATTCTGGTTTCGAAAATCTTTTCTTTTAAATGCGATACTATACTTAATGGGTAAAGTACCCTAATGAATTGATTTAAACAGTTATCCATAGTACGTTTGAGTGGTTCACTTTACTGAAGTATTGTTGCCTAAATCGATTGAACCACTTTTGCCTTTGCATGCCACACTGCAGGGATTATAATTATTTTTTGTTATTATAATACTAACAAATTTTTTGCTTTTGCTTTCTAGTATTTTTTCCCTTATATCTATTACAATTCCGTAGACACACAGACACACATACATGCATACGTATACAGACATATGCAAATTTAAATTAAAGCTCAAGCCCAGACACATACATGCACAAATATCCTTTAACCGCAATCTCGCTTGCACTGCACAGCAAACACACATTCAGGCACTCACACATACACACACGCTGAGAAATCACTACCCAAATTGGTTTGGTTGCACTTATGTGCTCACCGTGTGCTCACTTTGCTCCACATTTCGCATACCACATTTTTATCCACACACTTATCCGCTTTTATCCACATACCACGGACGCAGTCGACAAACATTTTTTTTAACCAAACTAGATTTAACTTTGCTTGGCCTGGCTTGGCTTGGCTTGATTTCTTTTTCTATTTTTGTACCGAAATAATTACAGAGCATTTTATTCTGGTCGCCGTCGTCGTTCGTCTTCGTTTGCCGGCGTAGTTGACCCCACGCCACTTCTCAACTAAGCTCAACGCTCCGCACTTTACATACATTGTACCACTTTACCGTTCTAAGCACTGTACTTTGCAGTGGTCCAAACAACATGGAAAAATTTATTATTTTGTTAAAAGTTTTTGTTGGGTTTCTCTTTCTTAATTGAGAACTATTTGCTTGAAGTTTGTTGCTTAAATCTTTCGTTTTGTAATAGTTCATAATAATTTTGATGAAAGGAAATGTTGACGTTTTGTTGTAATTAAATTTTGATTTATAAAATATACTTGAAGTCTTTCATTTTTATTTAGTAAAAATTGCATTTTCTATTATTTTATTTAGGTAACTAAATAAAATAAAGTACTGTGTGCCTCGTTGTGCCGCCCCCACCGGAAATTGCTTCAATGTTGTGTGCGCGCCTAATGTGGCTCCTACGTCTGCAGAGCTGCAACGAGGCCGGTGCTTTTTTTGTTTGTTTGTAACGTTTCCTTTGAAAAAAGAAGACGCAAAGAGGCGCGACGTGACGCAGAGGCGATAGAGAAAAAGTGGCACGCCATCGAACGTCGTATGGAACTAGGTTACAACTATAGCAATAATAATACCCGTAATAGCAACAACAACAATGTGGACACGCCACAGCGTCCACTTAGAAATGGCGGCGGTGGACGACATTGCCACATTCTAATTTTTTTTCTTCATACTTATTTATAACTTTTATTATGGTTAATAATAATTTTTTTTTGGCCGAGCGTTCTCCTTCTTTTTCATTCGCTCGCTCGCTCGCTCGCTCACTTGCTCGTTCGGTTGTTCGTTCGTTGATTTAATGATGATTATCATTACAATGGGAGGGCATGTTGCCATATTCCGTCAAATGCGGTTTTACGTCGTACGGTGGTGGGCGGGCGAGCGGTTGCGGGGAGGGCGTAGAGCAGACCTGCTGGGTGTGTTGAGGAAACATTTACGTCAACGACTTGTCGTCGTAATCAATTCACCGGTTTGCGCTATGAAATATTTCAAGTGTTTTCTGTTTTCTTGTATGTGTACTGACCAAAAGTGGGTGTGGCATTCTCGTTCATAACACCATACAACACAACTCACAACTCACAAACGCACACACACACTATCAGAATTATTTTAATTGCATTTAAGTAAAGTTTTTTTTTTTACTTTTCCAGTGGGTGTAAATTTTCTAAAATGGAATTAAAATTTTTTTTCGGTTTTTGTAATTAAGCGAAAGAACAAAGGAAAGTTGTGTGTGTGTGTGTGTGTATTTAATTTCGTTGATTGATGTTGCCAATTTGCAAGTTTTGTGAATTTGTTGGTTTATGCCCCCAAAGGCTGCAAGTGTTGTTCAGAAAAACCTTTGGAAAGAAATTTTTCTTGTGAAAAACTAACATCAGGTAATTTAAATTATAACCTTGAACTTTATTATTTTTACATAATTAATTAAAAATTATTTTACACCTATAATAAATACACCCATATAAATAAATATATGACCAGGTTCGACTCCCGGCAATAGCCAATGTTTGGCATTGTGTTCTAGTGGGTACTAAAGCGAGTTGGCACTTAAGTACCTCAAGGCAGGTATATCAATTCGCTTAAGTGCCCGTAGGTACTTAAGTAAACAATTATTTTTATTAAAATAAATAAGTAATTATGTAAAATTTGCGATCTTTTCTCATTCTCAAGTTCCTCTTGATTGTGCTCTTTTGTTGTGTATTGTTGTTGTGGCCGACTAAAATTCTGTTGTGACTTTTCGATTATGTAGTGAAGTTTGATTTGTATTTTGGGCACTTTCAAATTTCATTGCGAAAATTTACGTTTACTGTGGATTGATAAGCAGTTTAATGCACCAAAATGTTATTTTGTTCTGCCCCGTTGTCTATAGAATTTTAATATATTTGTTTGCTCTAATCCAAATTGAATGACGGCAGTAATACCTCCTGGAGTTTAACATAAATCCAGTTTTTGTTTGGTTACTGAACGCTTTCAAAATAATGCTTTAAATTTGCTAGTCAATTGGCTATGCTTAGAAATCGTTCGTTATGCGGGTCGTTAACATTTGGCGCTCGCGCTCGCGCTCACCTCACCTTAAATAAGAATCCAATACACCGTTAGGTGATTTATGCATTTGATTTTATACAACAACTTCATAAAAATCGTATATAGTATTTTTAGTAGCGTTTGAAATTTATTGCTTTGAAAAAATGGGAACACTCAAAAATGTTTACAATCCAAATAACTTTGGAAATGAATTTATTTTATTTAACTTCCGGTCTCTTTCTTTTTTTTATTTTATTTGTAATTTTGTTGTTGTTGTTTTTGCTATTGGCGCATTGGCGCACACCCACGCGCAAGTAGGACAGGTGTTGCCTTCATAAATAACTGTGCATCGTAGCGGTGTGGAAACTTTTCCGGCCAAGTTATTGTCAAACCACACAAACAACTCATAAACTTGAAAGTTGGCGCTGCTGGCTGGCTGGCTGGCAGGTTGGCAGGTTGGTAGGTAAGCTCAAAAATAAAACATAAACATTAGCTTGAAGTTCGTGTAATCCACGAGCGCTTGGGATATTTTTGCTATTTTTAAAAGTGGAAAAATATTTCATTTAAAAACTTTTGCGCACAAAAGTACAAAAATTACATTTCCCAATAAAAACACAGCGAAGGAAATGAAAGAACGCCAGCAGCGGGAGCAGCGCTAAAACGTAAAAATTTCATCAGAAAACTTGGGTGGGCGGGGAAAAGTGCGCACAGGTTTTCCTAGCGCATCAATAAAAGGAAAGAAAACACAGAAACCCTGCAAATAAAGAAAGAACCAAAAATCAAAAAAAAAACGAAAAAAAAGCGAAATTAAACGCGCTACTTAAATGCGAGTAAATAAAATACGGCAACGCCGCCGCACTATATTCAGGAATTGCTCCGAAATTAAGAGCGCTCCGCTCATTCGTTTAAGTCTGTAAAGTAAGCAAACGAAGAAAAACAGCAGGATCATTTATGAGTAATCGTAAAGTCCCGGAAAGTTCTTAAAAACTCAACAAAAATATAAAAGTCAAAGTTGAGCTGAGCTGAGCAGAGCAGAGCAGTGTCGTCGTTTAAGATTTGGATTAAGATTAATTTCAGTGGTTTTACAGGTTGGATGCAACGCAGAGAAATGATATCTTCGATTTTGTTTTAATTTTTGTATTGATAGCAAAAGTTGTTATTATGAAGAAGAACGTATTCGCTTAGTGTGGAACTTTTAATGCCATTTGTGGTGGTCTAACTGGTGAACCGAATTAGAACTTCAATATTACCCAAAATGTGAAATGTGAAGAAATAAAAACAAGAATGCGCGCGAAATGTGCATTGGCCTTCTATGCTCAATGGCCCAGGTTCGATTCATAAACTGGTATACGAAACAAAAAACAGATGAAGTTATTTTTCAATATTTACAACGTGCAATTAAAAAACCTAGGAAAATTAAGAAAAACTTTGACTTACACTCTGCTGGCGTGGTAGAGCTTTCCTAATGTTTTTATCGAATATCTTCAATGGTTCCAAAGATGTCGTTTTAAAAAGAAATACCTACAAATAAATAAACATTAAAATTTATACGAGTATCAACTTATATTAATTACCAACAACAAAAATTAAATCACTTTCGATTGCCGAGTCAAGAAGAATTATAAAAGTTTGAACTTACATTTAAACATTTTTTGAAAACTATTTTCATTTTAGCTGAGGAAATTGTTTCTATTTGATGTTGTTTTCCTTTCCGAAAAGTAACACATCACTATAAATTATATAATTTACTTTTATTTTTGTAACAAAATTGCATCGCCATTGCCTTGGCTTGGCTACATACAAATTTAAAAATACATTTCGACCAAGTTTTAATGTAGGTAAATCGAGTTCAAAATAATTTGACGTTTAAAGACATTCGCTGCCAATTATGGCGAAAAATAGCAACACAATTAAAAGACAGACAGACAGACAGACAGACTGACTTGTCTATCATACAATTATTATGGCAAAACGCAGTGCGCCCTAGGATATGCATTGTTATTTTTACTCTTACTTTTAAAATGCTTACGTTTAAATGGACAAGGCTAGCATTATTTTATTTTAAAACACTCCCGAGTATCCGGTAATATTGACTGTTTTTTTTAAGTTTACCAAATGTGGGCATGGCAAATTTCATTTAATCAATAGAGCCTTTCAGGACCAATCTTAGGCATGTTCCAAATTTGTAGAGAATTAGTTCAGCCTTTTAACGTGACTCGGAAAACTTTGAACAAACCAACAGACAGACAAACACGTTAAGATTACACTCGTAGTTTATAGGATTATTAGGGAGTTGTTGTTGTCTTGCAGACCGACAACTAAGACAAGCAGAAGGCGCAGTACAGCGAAACTGATACGCTGACGGTCTTTAACCTGAAATGAAAGACTGACGGATTTATAGACGGACAAGCAGACAGACAGACAGACAGACAAAAAGACAGACAGCGAAAACAGTGACACAGCAAAAAGCATAAAGGCAAATGAAAATGAAACGTAAATAAAGATGGCCGCAATACATTTGAAAAGACATAGTGTTGCCATATGAAATTAATTTTTGTTTATTATATTGTATATAAGGAGATCTGAAAAAACTGAAACAAAAAAAAAATGGAACACTTACACAGCAAAAATTTGACTCTCTTGAAAGGTTATTCTCAGAAAAAAATACATTAAGGTAAAAAACAAATATCTGTCGGTATAAATCAGCTTATATTTTGGCTTAAATTTTATCTCATATTTTATATACAATTAGATGGCAACACCGCTCCTAAGTCGTATACAATTTCGAAAAATAGAGCACAGACAAAACGATAACAACAAATAAAGTTTATGTTGCAACGAGGTTACTGCGTATAAAAAAAAACAAAAACAAAACGGAGCAAAGTAATTTTCAATTTGCTTTGCGTCAAATACGCAGGACGGCAGCACGGCTACTGTTAGTGCGGTCGTCCTGTGTGCTTCTTCCTTTCAGACATCGAGACGCGACGCGACGAGCGTTATTAAATTTACTAGCATTTTGTAAATAATTCATTAATTCAATCATTTGCAGTTAATTCTATTTGCGTACAACAACAACAACAACAACAGGACATTTTTGTAAACGTAACCACAGCGCAAAAACGACTCAAAGTAGACTAGGCTACGAGAAAAGAACCCGAGCAGCGTTGCTCTGGTGCTCTGGTGCTGCCGCACACATTCGACTGTGCGCAACGCTGAATACGAAATGAGCAAAGTCAAAGAAGAAGACTTTCCATTGTGGATTCGTTGCGTTTTATTTCTTTGCGAGACATTTTTAAAATGTTTGGGAATTTACATACAGGAAAAAACATGTAAAATTAACACTTTTCGGGTTCAACGCTACTGAAAATGGAAAAAAAAATGTCATTTATTTTATTAAGTTGGTAAATAAATCTGTTGACATTTTCTGCTAATATTTAACATTACAAAATGTAAGGCCAATGCGATCCAATGTTAATTTAACAATTTATTTCGTGTTGTTTGAAAATATGTTATATTAATATAACAAAAATTTATAATACTGCTCATGTTAAATATAGACTTCATCATGTTAAAGTAACATTGCATCATGTTAATTTCACATATTCGCTGTTATGTTAAATTGCAGTTGCCAAGGATATTTGCTACCGATTTCAAATTTATTTTTTAATGTCTCTTAGCTATTATAGTACAATGCTGACATTTCTATTTGCCCAACTGACATTGCAAATATTACATGCAGAGTATTACAAAGACCAACAACAACAATAAACAAAGCCAAGCAATTCTCAAGCAATTTTCCTAAGTAAACATTTGAAACATTTTATCGAATGTTGTTTTCCTCGCTTGACGATGGCTGGCTGGCAAACATTTTCTTGGAACCATGAGCTTTACTTTTTGTAAATGTTTTTGTTATTCCTGCGTGAGTGAGCACACACGCTTAAGAAAAAACAAAAAACAAAACTTGTCGATTTTTGCTGCAGCCGCAGCCGCAGCTAAACAACGCCCCAAATCGGACATAAACAAATGTGTGCGCCAAGGCAGGCTGCCTCCCGCTTTGAACAAAATATCTAAACACTTTGCACCCCGGCGATATACCCGCACATACCCTACACAACATACACACATGCATAAACGCAAGTTATGCTGCTTTGGCTTATCCTGGTTTTATGCTTGCGAGCCATGATCTGCGATTTATATTTTTCGTTGCTTTGGCATTTTTTTCGTCGACATTTGAGCTGTCAACATGTTTTGAGCATTTTCTTTTTTTTTCGTTGCCTTTTTTTCATTTTTATATTTGCTTTTCTATAGCAATCTGTTGTTGTTGTTTATGACTTCTGGCGTTTTGCGGTTATCGTTGTTGTTTTGTTTTTGAGAAATTTTGAGCGCAGAATATTTTTTCCTGTGAAAAATGCAATAAACAACAACAAAATTGCTATCCAGCAAAAATCACATCTTTAAAGGTAAAAATGTGTATGTATATGTTTATGTATGTATTAGTATAACATGCACATGTGTTAGTGCGAAAAGTCAGAACATAAAAAGTTTTTTGTTAAGCTTTTTTGTTAAGCTGCGCTCGAGCTATTTGGTATTAAAGGCAGCGTAATACGAGCGCAGCACATTAGCCTCGGTTTTTGCTCGAAGTTCTGCTATAACAACAAAAACAACAACAATATGTATAACTCAAAAATATCGAATAACAAGAAAAAATTCTAAAAATAAAACACATTTTTGGTATGCAAGACGTGCCTCGCGCTCGCTCGCTCACTCGCTCGATCGCAGCGAAAAAAGTTAAAGCCAGGTCGAATCAAATCGAATCGAGGCAAACGTGTTTCGTGCCGGAAAGTGGAAAATTCAAATATAACGCTGCGTTTCTTTAACGAATTCGCAATTCGTATAAAAAACTTAAAGTGTCTTTAATGTGTTATTGTTTGTATGTGTGCGTTAACAATCACCTACACACACAAATACAAATTTGAATCGATGTATTTGCGTGATTTTGCCTTTTCTTCCCTTTGTTTCATTCATATCTATTTGTATTTGCCTTTTGCGGCCGCACACACATACCCCTACATAAATTGTTGCTAAAGTTCTTGGCGTTTGTTACTCTACTCACCCCCTCTCCCAATTTTGTTAGTATCGTGTAGTCAATACAGCAACAAGAAGAAGAAAAAAAAACCAAAGAAAAAACAAAGCACGCACGAATGGCGGCACCTTAGTGAACCGAAAAGCAACAAAAGTTACACTCAACGAATTTGGTTAATAATTATAGCAAAATAACTCATTTAATTTTGAAGCTTAATAAAATTTCTTGCCTCTCGAGTGAAAATTTAATCATCAACAATTTTGTCAATTTAATTTAAATTCTGTTTTGATTTTATTTGACGCCACAATTCAGGAGCTGTTAATCAAAAACCAATAAGTCCATATACGACCTACCAAAAAAAATAAAAATAATTAACGAGTTTTTCTTCTTTAACGAAACAATTCAAAACTAAATTTTTAATGAGCTCGCAAGATTCGAAACTAGTTTTGGATATATTTGTAAATATTTGATTTGAAGGTTTTGGCTTTTGACTACTCTAAACTTAACATAGTTAATGTATATCGAAAACTGAATTTTATCAAAAAAATGGATTACTCGGTCTTTGTTTTACAGCTCCTCAATTTCGTTTTAATCTTTGTTTCAATTATTTTTTTCCGAGTGTACGCGAACAACGAAAACAACAAAAGCCATCAACAGTTTGATACCTTCATCGCAGGGGAACAGGAGGCGAGCGTTGGGCGAGCATAGGCTCTGCTCTGTCGGTTGCTTACTTTGGGGAACTGAGCGCGAAATTCGCAGCCTTGTCTTGTCTTGTCTTGTCTTTTGGCTTATTTCAGTCTTTCTTTCGTTTTGTATTTATTTTTTCATCGTGCACCCGTTGGAGGTGTGGCAGCTAAGAAGAAGGCCTGTACGCGTGCTAACTTTTGCTACTCGTGTGTGTGTGTGTGTTTGTGTGTGTGTGTGCAAGTGTGTTTCTTCGTTTTAGTTTAACGAGATTTCTATTTTTAGCAACGAGATAATTTAACAACACTTTTTTCTTTCTGTTTTCTTGCTTCCTTTTGTCGATGTTTTTTTTCGCCGTTTCTGCATTTATTTTGTGTGGTGTGTGTATGTATGTGTTTTTTTATAGTGTATAGGGGAAGGTTCTGTTTTGTTCTTTTGCGTCTTGTCGTTTGGTTTCCCACCCCTCACACCAACAGTTTAACGCAGCATTTTAGCCATAAAACATTGTATTAGCCACGTTTAATGAATTTGTTAACGCGATTCGTTTCTTCTTATTTCTCCCTCTGTTTTTCTGTTTTTTATATTGTATATAAATTTTCTATTGGAGTTTGTTTTAGGCGGGCTAAGGCAAGTATTGGAAATTCCTCGTAATTCGATTTATAAAGCGACTGACTGGGATATTATCCCAAAAGCACGCAACGAGTGGACATATTTTGTTGGCAGTTTATTTTTGTTTTCCAACCCTTTACTAGGATTTTAAATAACATAAAAAAACCAGTAAATGACTGGGTTCGAAATACAGTTTTAAAAGTTTCTGAAGAATTTTTTAAATAGTTGAAAATTTTAAACAAGTCGAATTTTTGAAATTGCAGAATTTTAAGAAGCAGATTTTTTGATAAGCATTTAAAACCAAAATTAAGGTGAACTGATTTTTAACTAGGCAGAATTTACTCCAAGCTAAGTTTTTGTCCAAGCAGAATTTTGATCCGATCCCATTAGCAGGCATTAAATAACGAAACAACTTGTCAAGAACGTTTTAAAAACAGAAAATGATAACCCATTTAAAATGCAAAGTAAATATTATTACGGGAAATACGTCATGATCTGTTTATATACGACACTTGAGGGCATGGGTATATGAGTATGTGTGTGTGTGTGTGTGTGTGTCAAAATGACACACCTTCATAATTGCTGTGTTGCTCTGTATAAAAAAATTGTAGTTTTCCATTATAGTAAAAACATTCCATGAAAAAAGGTGAAGAAGAAATGCAAAGGAAAGAGAAGTGGAAAGAAAAACAGAAATAGAAACGAAATATCAAAAAATAAAAAATTGTTGTTTTATTTAAATTGAGCTGTTTTTTTGTTGTTGTTGTTGTTGTTTTTTGTTTGTTAGTTTGTTTAATTTTCAGTTATTGTTGTTAAATACATTCGTACACTTTGTTGCTTTTAATTTGCGCTCTTTTAACAACATTTAGCTACAAAAAAAGCAACAACAACAACAACAACAGGCGGCCGGATAAAACCACAAACAACAAAAACATTAAAAACGATTATTAATTTGGTTGGTTGACGTCAGAGCCGCCTTCTAACATTTTTCTTTCTTAGCGTTGTGCGGCCTCCTTTTTGCTCTTCAGCTGCTGTAACATTTTCGTCTTTTGTTGTTGTTGTTGTTGTTGTTGTTGTTGTTGCATACCTCTAGGCGCGGGCACTGAAGCTGGTGCTACGTGCGCCAGAGCTTTAATGCAAATTGTACGTGTGCGTCGGGGACGACGTCAAATGACAAAGACCACAACGACCGAAATTTGTTGTTTGTATTTTTGTTAGCTTAGTTGTGAACACAATCCCTCCCACCCACATGATTGTAACCAGCACGCCTCATTCATAACGCACACTAACTCGCCGCCAATATTACACTTAACAAAAACTTAATAATAGTACAGAATATTTGATTTTTTTTAATTTTTGATAGCAGAGAAATATTCTCTAAGCAGTCGATGTTAAAAGTTAATGTGAAGGTTAACATTTTATGAAAACGTAATTTTTTCAATTTATGCAAATTTTGCCTTTGTTATTATTCAAAGCAAACGTATTAATTATTAAAACATTTAATATTTTTATTTGATTTTTTCTATTCTTGATGTTACTTACTTTTATAATTTCTTTTGAACTTTTTACGCTGAGTGTATTTTATGACGTTGCCCTTCTAAATCGGTTTTTGTAAAATTTTCAGTTTTTATTTTTTTCGGTTTTCTTTTTTCATTCTTGTGCTGCGGCATTGCGTCCGTCCGACCGTCCGTCCGACCGACCGTCCGAACTATTTGTGCCGCAGTTTGTGGCATGTTATTTGGTGCCTTTCTTTTTATCCGTTCCGCTCCGTTTTTGCATTGTAATTCTCAAGTGTACTTTTCGTTGTTTGCCAACGAATGAACGACCGAACGAACGAACGGACGGACGGACGAAGAAATGGCCGAAAGGACAAAATGAGCGGACGGACAGAGGCGAATATGGTGAACGGATGATGGGTGTTCGCCATTGTTGTGCGTTGTTGCGGTTGACGTCGAAGTTGTTGTAATTTCTTTTTGTTTTTATTGTATTTGTTGTTTTTATTTGTGGTGGCAACGGTAACAATAACGGCGCAAATAACGGCAACTTGCTTGGCATATTTGTTTTTGGAAATTGTGCGTGGGTGTTTCTTTTTTTTATGTTGCATTCTTCGATGTTGTTGGTTTTTGATTTCAGCGGTTGTTTTTGTTTTTGGTTCACTTTTTGCTTTCCTCGGTTTTTTTTCTGATTAAAAAGTATGCAAAGTAAATAATCATTTTAAGTGGATTTTATGTGGAAGTTATTTTTCGTGTTAATTTGAAAACGTCAGATTTCACACTTCCTCTTCTTCTTCTCTCTTCTCTTTTCTTCTTTCGTTTTGGTTGTTTTTTTCTCTTCATGTTAATTTTTATTTTTTTCTGTTTTATTTTTTAACTTTAATGGCGAAATTATGTTCAAACTGATTTTACCGAAGAGGGCGAAGGAGGCAGGGGGAGTGGCAGTGTTGCCTTTTATGCTCATAATTGAAATATATGCATTTGAAAGCCACAGCAACAGTGAAAAGTAATTTTTTATATTCATTTGTCGAATTTTATGTTGCGTATACGCCAGGTGGGCCGAACGGTTTTTAAGTTTATGTTTCTCTGCTGGCACAGAAGAGCATCTTCAAAATTAGTTTGTAATGCGAAAAGTTTGGCTGTATACCCGAGCCTTGTTGGGCGACCTTAAAAGCAAATTATTATGTTAATTATTTATTCATAAAACTTAAGGATAATTGAATGGCACAGATTCAAACTAACATCTGCTAGATTTAAAAATTGAAAGCTGGTATAAAATAAATTATTTTTAAAGAAATTTAATTATATGGAAAGTAATATTAAGATCAATTTTAATTTGTGTTAGATTAGTTAATAATGTACATTTATATAAAATCTACTAAAATATAAAAAAGGTCCATTTACGTCCTTAAAAAACGATTAAATTCAAAATCAATCAAAAGTTGAAATCTTCACATAAATAATACGAAGCATAATTTAAAATTTCTTGCTATGAAGCATTAATAATAACAAGAAGAAGCACTGTAGCAAACATACACGACGAGGTAATTTTTTTTTGCGCATAATTACCGCAAAGAAAATCAGTTTTCGTCACGCTTCGTTGTTGCTTATTGAATTTTGAGTGCGCCTAAAAGCATACCACATAATTTAAAAATCATTTCCTTTTATATTAATTTCCATGAGCATGGGAATCTGATCTGTGTGTTCGTGTGTGAATTACTTTGACACACGCGTACGCAGATACAGACAGAAGTACCTACACATAGGCTTATACAAAAACGAACATCTACACACGAATCAACGTACACACTTCCCTCTGTTTGGATGTGTGTGTGTATATGTGTATTTGCATGTCACACAGCGTTGTTTAATTTCGTAAATTGCGCTTCAATTGTGGAAAATAGCTAAAGAGGAAAACATTTTTCGCTTTTCAATGTTTGTTAAAATGAATTTTTAATTTTAATAAATTACCGCCAAATATAAACTTTAACTTTCATTGAACAAAAATAAAAACAATTTAATTTTCATTTTCAAGCGAATTTAATTTGCCCGCATTGGAACTTTGTAATTTTATCAAATTACGGGTTGTTCATACGTCAAGTTGAATTTCCTTTGGAGCGCAGCAAATGCATCAAAGCATAAGTATTGCTTCCAGTTTTATTTAATTTTATTACATACATATGTATAATTCATATGTCATGGAGTTCCTTTTATATTAATTGTGTACCCATCGAAAATAAATTAATTTGTCCAAATATTTTATGCTGAAATCATTAAAACTGTTTGTATTGCAATTTGCTCATACGTCGTATTGGATTAAATGAAAAATGTTGGATTACAAAATCATTTAATACTTTAAAATCATGTTATTGGCGTTTTGTTATTGTTATTAAAAAAAAAACATTGTTTTTCGTTATGGCATTAACAATTTAAAATAATTGTTGCTTTTAATTGCTCATACGTCATGTTGCGTTTGCATTTCAAAATAAAAAGTAATTTAGCATTAAAACACCCACATCGGAATTAAAAATCGGAAATACAAAGCATAAGAAATTAAAATATACGTACATACATACATACATAGAGCACAACGCGACACCAACACACTCACAAATACGTAGACGTGTATTTAAAGGAACCGAATAAATAACGCAAGTCATATTTAATATGTAAAACGTAACATTCAAATTTAATGGGCCACAGCAGCAGCGCCTTTTCCCAATAACAATATTCTGCTGTGTGTTCGTGCTGTGTATATTCTGTGTGCTTGTGTGCGGCGTTTCCTGTGTGCTGCTTCCACTGAGTGCGGTCCCAAAGGAGCAACTCACAAAATAAAACAGAAAGAAAATTTAAAACATTTTATGAAAAGAAAACGCCGGCATTAAAGTTGATTTCCCATTTCTAAAATTGGACCACACAGATCACCTTGTTGAATGAGAATTCATCGTCGTCGGCGACGTCGTTGTCGTTTTGCGTCGTCCTTCGATGAATGTTTATTTTCAACTTTTGCCGTTTTCTACTAACTTAATTTACGGCACGAGCATGTGCCATTAGCAATAATTCTTCATCTTCTCCTCTTCGTAGATAGCGCCGTCCTTATATTGTATATTTATGTGTTTGTTTATTCGTTTATTCGTTTATGCGTTTTTTATTTACTTTACATCTTTTTCTCGACCATGTTATTTCAAGTTATTATTTACCTTGCCTAATTTGACCGAGATTGAAATATGAATTTTATGTTTAATAAATGTTGGTTTAACAAATACAATATATACATACATGACAGCAGAGATATATGGACAAACACGGGCCTCTGAACGTCGAATTATTGAAAATTTCAAACGATTTTATAGTATCCTTTCTTCACTACTAATGAAACTCACTCACAAGTCACGCACATCAAATAAATAAATTTTAGAGAAGTTTTACTTAACGTTATTTTATTCATTTTAATTGTAAAGATAAAATCAATTTAAATTGATAATAACAACTCTTCTTCTTCAACTTAAATTATAGTTATTTATAAGCAGCAATTCTCTCTTAATGTAAAATATTTCTTATTGATCAACAGCACGTATGAGTAATATTTTTTCTAAATTAATTATTATATACCGTTTGACAAGAAAAATCCATTTGAAATAAAGATTTATCTTCTATTTAACACCTTTTCTAGGTTACTCATACGTCAAGTATATCACTTGCATTAATTTGTTAATACAGACCAACTAAACGTCACAAAGTTCCTCAACATCATGAAGAATGACAAAATATGTTTTTAAATATTTATTTTATTTATGCACCATTTATATGTATAGCAAAACTTTACAACAATTAAATTAAATTCAAAAATACTCACACATCATTTTCAAACGCTATAATCAGGTTCTCCAAAATACTTAAAACTTCATTAAACATAATAAAAAGAATTTAATAACACCAGCAATTACAGCCAACCGGAATGCTAAACAACTCAATTAATCTTTAAGAAGCCATAAAATCCGTGTTTAAAACCCATTCATAATTCGACATAATTTCCTCAAACCCAAACGCACACCCAACACTCGCGTCTGTAAAATATCAACAAGTATTAAATTTGTTCTTTTCTGCTAAACTTTTTCCTGTTTGAAAATTCTTGAATTCCGGAAATTTCATCCTTTTTTCCTCAACAAAAAAAAAGTTAACCCATATTTTTCATGTAAATTAGGAGCAACCCTTTGTAATGCTTTTATTTTTCACAGAAGACCACTTCTGTGTTGGGTCTCTTACACATACATACTCGTATATGTATTGTATATACAACAAGCTATACACTCTTGCAGACAGCGCAGAAGAATGCCGCATGTGTCGCACATTCTCGCATGTACAACAACGCTGCAGCTGTGCGCTGTCGCTGGTCATATCCTTTAATCATAATTTGTAATTCAATGTGTTGCTCCCATGGGATTATTTCGCAAATTTTCAACAATTTCATATTTTGCGCTCATTTGTTATTATCTTGTTATTATTTTGTTTGCAAAATAAAATCCATTGTTGTCCTTTTTCCTTAAGCAGTTCTATTTTTCGTTTGTGCCTGTGCTTCGTGTGTTATTTTAAGAAAGTGAGCTTCACTAAAATATTCATTTTTTTAATGTAATCTGGTTTGGCACTGAATTTTAATGAAATTCTTTTATTGTAGTAAACGAAATTTTTCTGCTTCACTTTTTTTTAATTTTTATCTTTTCCCGTGCGACATTCTGCGCTGATAAATAAATTATATTTTTTTTAAATTTGGTTTTTTATAAGCTGCATAAATTGTGCGTAATTCAAGTTTAGGTTAATTTTTTTGTCAGAGCCAAAACTTTTCGACTTTTAAGCATTTCCACAGATTCAATTTACAACAATTAATTTGTATTCGACTTTTGTGCAACAAACAAATGTAATTGGAACTTCAACATGCGTTGGCCAGCACAATAAAGACCACAATTGCCATATCGATATGATGTGGCGGCGTACAACAAATAATTACGCGAATTTTTGTGTTTCACAGAACATGACAGTCAGCGCGTATATATGCCAGAAAGCCTATCAAACCAGACAAATGCAGTCTCTGTGCTACACGATTTGAGTGAAAGTTTCGAACGGCCAGTATAATTAATTTAATCATTCTAATTTGCCACTAATATAAAATATAAATTATTGCATATATTTAGGCATTCGGTGCGACACATTCATGGATTTGTTGGTTTAATTTCGTGTTTCTATTGTGGTTTGTTTGACTTTCTCAACACGTGTCCAAATAAATTGTGCAATCTGATGAAATAATTGTGAGAAATAACAGCAAAACACAGAGAAAATCAAAAGCACACAAAGTGTATTTGTGTGTGTCTGTGTGAGGGACGCGATTAAATCACTGCCATAGCAGATAGTTTTATTAAGTCTGCAATTATTTCTACACAATCACACTCATATGCGAGTCTATCTAACTAGAATGACAAATAGACGTATACGAGTATATGTAAGTGTGTACTGATATGGTAGAGAAAAGCAGATTGGGTTGTTGACCTCTACCGTCCGGTGTGTTAGTCGCATTTATTTAATTTTGTTTTATTTTTCTTAAGCATGCCACACCCCAAAAACGAGGCAAAAAAAAAACGAAAACTGGATAAACAAAGCCACAATTCCCAGTGCTAAATTACTCAATTATCCTTTAACATGTCCTTTCGCACAATTCATTGTATTCCTTGAGTTTATGTACACCTAAATAACTAGGCCTTTCTCGGCCATTTGTATTGTAATCAGTTTGTTTTGGTGTAATCCAGCGTTAATCATGTCTTAGTTTTAAGCCTAAAATTATGCAATTAAAAGCAAAACATATTGGCCAATACAATAGTTAAGACATGAATTAATGACCGTTTTTGATTTGGTTCAAATGGATTTCTTTTGTAATTTATATTTTTTATTTTCCCAAAAGTATGCAATGATCATTTTGGTACTAACATTCTAAGCTATTTTAAAGTTTTAATTAAAATTAATTTATTGCATATTTGTAGGCTGTAACAAAGGCCTATAAAGTTCTAATATAAAGTTTCCATATTAAATCCTTGTAACTAAAATTTTTTCAGCAAATACCAAAAATACGCAAAAAAGATAATATTAATAAAAGAAAAACAAACAAAAATCACATAAAAAAACTTCGAAAGCACAGAAACAACGGGTTTGCGTTCTAAAAATGGCGCACGGTGCGCGCTAAAAATACCGTTTTTATAATTGCGCTAAAACAAGAACAACAAAAAACAAAAAGACATTAAAATTTATTTTTGAATGCACGGAAAAACTGTTGACACATACCATCGCGAGCACACACATACACACACACGGATACACTCACAGCAACAACAACAGCACAGCGCATTGCCCGCGAGTACAGAAATTCCCACATACATTTAGGCGCGCAAACTATCGCGTGTACCGAGACCGTTAAAAAGCGAACTGCGCCGACAACTACCAAAACAAAAAGCTCACTAAATAAAAAAAGCTGCCTTCAAAAAAAGTAACCGCCGAAATAACGGTTCAAGCGCGTAGCGGCAAAAGGGCCAATACAGTTTTGCTTTTTTTCTGTGTGTGTTTGTGTGTGTGGGTAGGCACTTTTGCCACGACTTAACAAAACTAAAAAGCAACAACAGCAAAAACACAAAATGGAAGAAAAAAATTTCAAAATGTATTTCGGTACCCACATAAAATTAAAAAAAATTTTATATAAATAAAAGTCAGCAAAAATGGAGTAAAAGTAAAATAAAGTAACAATGGCGCCGTTTCCGTCCCTTTCAATTTTGTTGCCTTTTGCAATTTTTGTTGCTGTTGTTGTTGTTTTGTGCACGATACAAAATTCATTCGCGTCGCGTAAATTGAAGTGCGGCAGGTCGGAGGACACCTGTTGAAGGGCCAAGAAGAAACTGCCATCGCCACTGCCTGTGCACAATGGCCAAACACTGGCACAACGTCAGAATGCGCGGCTTGCGTTGCCGCCGCCTCAGCGCTTTGTACAACATGCAGCCACGATTATTACTTCTCAAAAAACAATAATTAAACTCATGCTAAATTGCGCATAAATAATTGCAATTATTTAAATGGCACATTTGCTTTGATGTGAAAAATGTCCGCTCTCATTTGTGTTTGTGTTTGCTTTTTCTTTTTTCTGTTCGCGTTTTTTAAATGTCTTGGCAATTTAATTAGCAAAAATTAGAGCGAGGCACTTATTTAAATTTTAGTTTTTTTTTGGTTTATGAAATTTTATTTTTGTTTGTTTACACACTAAATTTTTTTACATGTTTTAAAATTTGTCCTTGCATATTTATAGGCTGAGATGAATTTAAGAAAATTTTACTTTAAATTTATCCATATTCGTATTGCATAAATTCAGTGAATTCAATTGATCGCCACTTGTAACATATTGCAGACAATGTAGTTCCTAAAAGTATGCTTTAAATTTTGTTATATAAAAGTTAAAACCATTTAAAATTCAAAATAATTTGCTGAAAAATCAAGTAAAAAATTAAAACATTTGAATTCAAAATAACCTAACAAAGTTATTTTAAGTCTTGAGGGCTTTTAGGTTATACAGATAGCGCCATCTAGCAAGCAAATTGTTATACTCGAATTATATGGAAAAGTGTTTGTATACTGTATCGCTAGATGGCACCACATTTGCATGAGTATGGTGAGGAGCACTCGTTACTATTATAATTAATTAAACGCGCCAAAACAACGAAATTACTTTAAACCTTCGCACAAATATTTTACTATCATATTACAGCAAATAAATCCATTTTGTTAGAATATTTAGTATTTAAATTCTTTTAAATGAAAAATTAATATAATATTTTGTTCGTTGGCTTTATCAAATATATGTATGTACATATTGTACATATGTATATGCATAACGTTTTTGTTCATTCAACGCTTATATTCCAAGTATTTTAAAATTAAATTAATTTCAAATTTCGATGTACTCATGAAGTTCGAAAATAGCCCGGCTAATTAGCATATTAAGTGAAGATTTTTCGCACTAAAACGAAAAGTCGGAAAATATCTTCATGGGAAAATTTATTTTTAGTAGAAAATTGTACACACACGCACTAAAATCATAATTCAAAATTAATTAAAACTGATGGAAAAAAATAAGTAAATCGCCTCGGTCGAAACTTGTAAACTTGGTCAATGCACGCACAGGTTAAAAGAAAATACACAGCACACACACACACACCCACTTCAAAATGGAGGCAGGAGTGCGTGCCCAGGCTGGCTTTAAATACTACTCGACAGTCAAGCAGACCTCCCGACTGTGCGAAAAAATTTAAATGTTTAATCTAAAAATATGTAAAAACATTTTAAACATTTAAACAATCACAATAAAATGGTTTTTTTATTTTTTATTTTACCATAGTAAGCGAAATCCTGGAACTAAATAAAAACCAGTCTACATTATACACACAAAATTGACAGAGTCTCATTTTGCAAATTTGCATACGTGTGAGCAAATATATGCATGTGTGTGTAAAAAAAACCCTGACACTACTACACGTACAGAAATTAGTTCAAACACTCAAAACCACATACATACATACATACATACATACATACATACATACATACATACATACATACATCATGTACACACACAAAAACACTCAGCAGTAGTAAAACATTTGAGGTTAAAAATGGAGTCCTGTCGGGAAAAGACCGCAAAAAGTCAAACGCAGACGTTAACACAAAGTTATACGAAAAAAAAGCACACATACGGTTAATTGCGAGTGCGTGTATGTGGCAAATGTGTGGCACTGCCTACATGTACAATATAATAAAAAATACGAGCATAAAAAAAACAAACAAACAAACAGAACACGCACACACATGCGACAACAGGTTTCAACTTACACATCAAAACCATCCAAAGCAGAGTGTTGCGCCAGAAATTAACAACAACAAAATTGTTAACACAAAAATAGGAAATACTTAAAATATGGTAATACGGAAAAGGGAGAAGTAGGCGGGCGGCTTGGAAGGGTTTCGGTGACAACAAATGTGTGTGGTTGTAGCAATTGTAGGGTCATGCTCTTGTTCTTGCTCTTGTTCTTGTTCTTGTTCTGGTGCGTGTTGTAAGCTGAAACTGCTTGTGTATGCGTGTGTATGTTTTGTTTGTTTGTGTGTTTGAGTCGTTTTTCGGTTGTTGGTTTGGTTTTTTGTTGCTCGCTGACATGTGGTGCAGCAGTCGCTTCAAAATTGTCAACATGACCGAAAAGTAAGTGTGTATGTGTGTTTGTTGATTGGGCGAACCGAATTTTCACTTGTCACCAGCGCAACAATAAAAACATTAACAACAGCAACGACAAAGACAACACTTGTAAGAGCAACAACATTGACGCACACAAATTAAAAAAAAAAGTAAATAAATTGGAAACTGTGTCACAACACTTGAGAGTGGCAGTCATGTTGCAAGTGGATATGCTTCGCGCTCTGCTGTGGACAGATGAAAATCAGCTACACAACAATTATAGAAAATGTTTTTTGTTATTATAAAATTGAAATTATATTTTAGTTTAATAATGCATAATTTGTGAGTTCTTACTCTCTTACAACTCATGTACATATATTTGAAAATTACAAACTTTGCACGGGCTTTACAAAATACACTTATTTTAAAATATGCTTAAATATGCACTTACGATTGATAGCTATTTTAGTGGGAATTCCATGATTCGTAAAGATGTCTAAAACCCTTTAAGACGCCCAATGGAAATATGCATTTACATAGAATTCCTTTCCTCACTTCTTTTTTTTGCTTCATGATTTGAGCTTTTCTAATATATATGTATATACATATGTATGATAAAATAAATATATTTATACATTTTACTCATTAATAATGCTAAACTATTCTTAAATTATAATCTGATGTTTATTACTTTAAGAAGACGAAGTCAAACATTTTACCTAAACAAAAAGCACAAAACTTTTACTTTGCGCACATGAGAAATTTTTGAAAAAATTTTTAAACCAAAAACAAAACTTTTATTAAATTAATCTTTCATTTTATAATCTCGAACAATTTCTGCGAACTTTATCTAACTTGATAACTTTCGAAAGCAAAGAATTCTTATTTATGGCAATTTGCGGAAAGAAAAATGAAGAATTAAACAAAAAAACAACAACAAAACAGAAACCAATCAAAAAAGTTGTGCAGCGCGCGCTCAAATATTACACAGTAAATACGAGTAGTAACCACAATAACAACAGTAACAACAACAACAACAAAAATTCCAACAAATTCAAATACAACAAATTCAGTATGGTGGACACGAAGCAGAACAGAAATGCGCTGCGAGTTACGCTGCGCCGCCGCATAAGCTTTTATTTATGCGCAACGCAAACTTTTACCATCAGCTGCGGAAGTTGAAAGTTATTGCTATTGTAAAGTGTTGTTACTGTTACTGTAACTGTTTTATTTGTTGATGTTGTTTTTATTCTTGTTGATGCTGCAGTAGTTTTGTTGTTGTTGTCGTTTGGCTTTTTGAAAATATTAACTATAAAAAAAACAACAACAATGCGCTTGAAATAAAGCTTTACAAAACTATTTGCCGCCAAAACGTAAGCTATACCAAACTTAGTTGTGAGCGTGTGTTTTTCAATTAATTGATGTCAGCGTATTGGAGTGCACTTGCAAAATTCGAAACTTAATTAGAAAACTTTATTAACGTTAAACAAATTCATTATTATGCTGAAAAACCTTCAAGTTATTGTTTAGATTGAACAAAAAAATAATATGAAATTCAACAAAATTAAATAGATTACAGCTTTAAAGCTGTGCTATGAAAAAAGAAACTTGGTCTATAAACATCATGGGTACACAAGTTCATTTTTTTAGGAAGCTTAAATTTTTTGTAACTTTAAGCTTCAAACTTTTAGATATTAAATATTTAAAAAACAAAGAGCTTCGAATATGCCACAAAGCTTTTAACTTTAATTAAACGCTTCTATAAATTTTAAGTATATATAGGCATAGAAGTTTTTTAAACGAATACAAAAGCATTTGAAAGAACCGCTTTCAAATCAATTTTAAGAGCAATAAATTGAAAAATTGCCGAAAATTGTAGTCTCCTTAATTTTCTATAATAATGCAGTGACTTATGAATTTTTTTGTAATGCCCGAAACACTTTGTCACTTCCATACGATTCGATTCGCACAATCATCGTGTCGCACATCACTTTTCGGGTTTTCTAAAACTTCTCTAAGTATGTTTGAGGGTGTGTGTAAATCTTTCCGACAGTGGCTGTGACAATCTTTACGCCCATCGACAGGACGACTTTTATGCCGGATATTGCCAACAATAAACTTACTGACACTCGACCTAAAAACCACGACGACAAAACAAGACAAAACGAAAAATAGAAAAAATAAAATAAAAAACACACAAAACAAAAGCAACAATGACAGCAACAGCAACAAACTAATTAAGAAAACATAAAGTCCTGCCAAAGCACCCAAAAATCACAAATAACGCACACATACACACACACACACACTCACACAAATCTCTCCGTAAGCAACAAGATAAAGTTGTGCCAAGAAAGGACATTACCAGGACACCGCTTTGCTTGTCATTAACCTGAGCTGCCTCGATTGCCTCAGTCCGCCATAATATTTTTTTTCTTTTTTTTATTGAAGTCGAAGTTGTCTTTGTAGTTGTTGTTGTCGTTCTATTTTATATGATTCTTTGCGGCAGACATTTTTCTCACGACTATTGTGTTTTTTGTTGTAGATTTTGTTGTAGTTGTTGTTTCTGCTCGTCCTTTTATGCTTTTATGCCTTTCAATTTTAATGGGAATTTCAGCGGAGAGAACTTACTTTATTTTTATTACTCTACCTAGCTCGATTTTTTATGACCTCCACCAAACACATAACTAACATATGGATGTGTTTGCAACAGTGTAGCCCTGTAAACGTCAAGTGATGCCAAACATTTTCAACATGTAAAATTTTAAATTATTGTAAAAAATTAAAAAAAAAACCATAGAATAAGAAAAAAAATATTTAATTAATTTTAAAGCAAACAGAAATTATTTAAAATGTTTTGGAAAATTTTTAAAAGTTTTATGGAACCATACAACCATTAAACACATTAAGGGTATTCCAGAAAACCTCGAAACCACGGAAGTATTCGAGCCTATAAAAAGAACTGTCAAACATTTTATGAAAGTTGCAAATATTCGAGGCAAATTAAAAGTTGATCGGATGCTCCAGTGTCTCCTTCCTGTATGTAAAAAAAAACTACTAATGAAAAAAGTGAAATTTTTTGTAAAACTAGTAAAAATAATTATTTGTAGTAAATATTTCACAACTTACATACAAGCTATAAAACGAACCAAAAGACAGACAATACTAATTAGAAAATGACAATAGGCAGCACTTATTTAAAAATAACGAATTAAGTTAAAAACAACTGACAAAACTGTTTAATTGCTGAGATTCAGAAATGTTTTCGAGGTAACAAAAAAAAAAGATGCGTTCCCTAAAATAGGCTCGCAACCTTTTGAGCTTTCGAGTTTTCAAAATTTCGCATTGAAGAGTATCCACTTATTTACAAATGTTTTATAACACGCTCAAGCTTTTGTAGCGCCAACAATAAGGCGTAGTATGTACGACAATATATATATGTATATTTAAAAATGATTAGCTTGATTTAACGATATCGGTTTGTCTGTCTGTACGCTAGCCCGCCCATTTGTCTGTTTCAGCGATTGCAGTTCAAACGACCTAAAGTTTTATTGTATATTTAAGTGTCTACGTAAATAAAATAGCGTGCCATCACTAACGGCACAAATGCAAACAATAATGGCATAGCAACAAAAAACCAAAAACGAAAAAAGTTTAAATGTGTTAAAACTACATTAACGCACACTATTACAACATAAGCTGGCCTGCAGAGAGTAAAGCGACTCATTTCATTGTGTTTTCATGTCCCGAGCGCGGCAACAAATAAAGATTTATGCTTTAGTGTTGGATGTAAAAACACAAACAAACATAAAAAAAAACACAAAAGAGAAAAAAATTACATAGACAAGGTAGGAAAAAAAATATTGGATGAGCACAGGTAACAATTTATTATGGCCGTGCGACATATGCACTCTGACAGCACACACACACATCCACACGTAAGAGCGCGCAGAATGAGCAGCATCATTGTATAATTGTATATGTGTGTGTGCGACTAATACGAGCATTAAGTAGGCGTGGCGGCAGACGTTGAAGACGCGTTTAAGGCTACAATGCGGCGCGTGATATTTCCTGTTAAAAGGAAGATAATGACCGCCTAAATGATAGCAGCCGTACACACATAAATACTTACAAATGTATAGGTTGGTGTGAGAATTTTTTTTTGTATTTAAAGAAGAAGAGGAAGAATTTATAAAATGAGAAAAATTTAATTTATTTGTGTATCAAATGTTTATGATGTTGCTCATACGTCGTGTTAGACTAAGATTGAATTATGCAAGTTTAACAACTCAAGTTGTTGATACTCGTACATATATTGCATATATACAATATATGTACATATTCGTTATTATTCACTTAAATTCGCTTAGATGCATACATACATATATATTGTATGTATGTACATATGTACATATAAGTGTCTATATCTGGAAGGCATCTTAAACATGACGAAGGCTTCATTAACAAATTAGTGTTCTTTAGAGAATAATAAATCAAATAAAACTGCCTGAGCCTAAACCTGATGCCTGTACCTGAACCTGAACCTGTATCGGCTTTGCCGCTGACGTTTGTTCATCTTCTTTAATATCTTTAAGTAAATTAAACACATTATACACATGTATACACGCATTCGCACATCATGCACATATACAGAGAAAATGTTCTATGCAATTAGCCACAAGGCAATTTTGTGCAGAACCTTATTAAATTACATTAAGGCAACAACATAAAAACAATTTATAGCTTACGGCGCATTTCTTTTCTCCTCGCTTGCACGCTCTTAGTTATTTTGTTGTTGTGATGATATATTATATATTTTAAACATTGTACGTGTGTGTGTGTGTGTGGTTGTGTGTACAAAGAGGCGGCTGCTGCTGTTGCTGCCTGCCGCAAGCACGATTCAGACAGAGGCAGTCAGTCGTCAGTCATGCAGACAAGTGAGTATAATAGACACAAATGAGCGAACTCGCGAGCGAATGAGCGAATCAGCGACCGTGAGTGGGAGTGGGAGTATGAAACGTTGAAAGCATGAGTAAAGCAAAAGAAAAGCTCAAACCGCCGCGCACGGTTTTAATGGTGCGCCTAACTGTCTGCGCCTGCATTTTGTCTTCGACAGCGACTGTTGTTGTTGTTGTTATTGTTGTTGGAAATGTTGCTATTGCTGCCGCATGTCGAAACTTTTAAAGGAATTTTGTTAATATTAATTAAAATGCAAAATTAGAAAATGAGACGTGCGCGGATGATAATACCAGAACAATGTGAGTGAGAGAAGAGGAGGAGAGGAGAGGAGGGGGCGAAGAAAAGTGTTTAGCACAAAATAAAACAGAACATTGAGATAAACAAGACATTTCCAAAGCAAAAAAAGGCAAATTATGCATGGAATTAATTATGGCGTAAATAAAAAGTAAATAAAAAGAAAGAAAAAAAAAAGAGTACTACTTTGGAAAACTTCTCGAGTGTGGCATAATCAAGCGAAACAGGCAGGCAGGCAGGCAGGCAGACAGGCAGACAGACGAGACAAAATAAAACAAGAACATTTCAACTTTTTCACAGATCTCACTCAAGTGCGAAATTTAATCAAAATCTCATCAGAAATTCATTTTTGACCAAAAACAAGAAACAAAAGCAACAACAACAACAAAACACACAAGTATATACATAAAGGGATAAGTGGAAAATCTTGAGGACACCTGCGGCGTATTTGTGCATAAAAAAAATATGTATGACAAGTAGTGAAATGACACAACCCGACAAAATTTATCATCTTTCACCGAATCCGGAATATTCAATTCAATTTTCGCTGCAAGGACAACAATAACAACAACAACAATCACAATAACAACAAAAGTTATTGTCGCCGTAAGAAACAGAACGCTACATCAGCCTAGACGGTATACATAAACAACTCTGCGTGTGTCAAAGTGTTGGAAAATCGAAAACAACCAAGAGAACACACAAACACAAACACACACACACACAAACACATACACAAAATGAAAACAATATTTAGAAAAAGCAACAAAACAAAAAAGTAAATATATTTCTTATGAATTGCAACGAAGAGGCAGCAGATTTGGGCCAACAACCAACGACAAAAAAGAGATGGTTGAAAAAAAGGAGAAACCAAAGTGCTTGGAGTCGTGCAAGGATGCGCGAACACAAACGGAAGTGAAACTCATCAATTCTGTGTGCGTTGTCATTCATAACTATTTTTTGCGAATTTCGTTCCCTTGCGTTATGCTTGAGAAGCTGAGATGAATATTTGCTTCTGCAAAGACTTGTGGAAATGTCAAACGGAGTTGGTTTTTCTGTTTTTAAGGTTTTCTAAAGTTCAAATAAATCTTCGAAATCTTTCACTAGATTTCAAAATATATTCTTCACAAAGTTGTTTTACTTCTTGAATATTTAATACTGCATTTGAGTTAACTACAACTCTTCTCTTGGGATTTCACTTTTCCGTTTGAAATATAGGAGCTCTCACATCGATATCGATATTAAACTTTATATCTCTTGAAATACAACCGTTGTCGCACACTTTCGCAAAAATTATTAAAGACCTGCAAAAAGTCAACAATTAGGAGCCTAAAATTAATACAAAAACAACCATCAATGAATCGTTGGAAATATAACAACAAAGTCTGTTAAAAATGAAAGATTGCGTGAAAATGCCAATTATCAATTATTTTTTTTTAATAACATTTTTGATATCCTTTTGATTTTTTTATAAACTTTAAATTGTTTAACGATATTGTTTCGATTTTTATTATTAACTGAAAACAATTAAACACGAGTTAATTTTACATACATACATACATACATACATACATACATACATACATACATACATACATACATACATACATGCAAACATACATACGTGCTTACATGCATACATATGTACATATGTATGGATTCGTCTCATGCGTAATGAGTCGTGCTCAAGTATCATATCCAACAGTTATGCACAATTGCAATTTTTCTAAACGAAAGAAAGAACGTCAGTTCCATTGACAAAGTGATTTTTAAATGTCAGCACTCATCGCTCTGTTACTACCATGCCCCGCGGAGGGGGACCAACTCCATGTCGCCCTTAAATATGTATAAAACACCTGGGTACTTTAGTTTTAGTGGCAATCCTTTGAATTGAATAAAATATTCAATGAACGTGAGGAAATGCCATAAAATGCAACCAGAATAATAGCAATTACAACAACAACAACAATTACATTAAACGAGTGTCACAAACATAACCGTTAATTTGTTGTTTATACCGTTCATTTTTTGTTTGTTATTTCTTTTTTCTTTTTTTCTTTTGCAAGAGTAACGACAAAGTTAAAAATTGAGTGTCAAGTTGCAACTTGCATGCACACTTTTATCGCCCTTTCGGCAGCAACCAAATGACAGACGCGACAACGAGCAGCAAGCAACATTCAAATGTGCAATGGCAAGGAATTGTTGCCAATAATCCAACGAGGCAGTTGACGACAGTAGCGACTGCAATGACGGCGGCGGCGGCGTCATTGACGGAGTAGCCTCTTTTTTGCACTTCTCGTGAATGTTGTCTGCTAGCAGACGACTCGTCAGTAAGCGTGAATGTTGTTTGGTGTGAGCATTGAGCAGTGAAAATGCGACTAAAGAAAAACGAACGCTCGCGACGTCGTGTCTACGAAAAAGGGTTTTTTTTTTGCAACACACCGTGCTGTCATTAAATGCACTCGAGTCGGGGAGTCATTAATAAACAATCCAATGACATTTGCTCAAGTGTCACACTCGTCGACGGCTTAAGCTGGTGGTGGGAGTGACTTAAAATTACATTTATAAGTCACTAAACTAAATTGTTCTCAATATAAAAAAAATAATATTGTATGTATATTAGCTCTTTCAAAGAGGACAGAGAAACGAATTCGATCCTCTAAACTATCATAGTTCCATCCTGAATACATCGTGCCCAATAAATTAGTTAAATGAATATTTTTTTTAATTAATTTATATACAAATTGCTATCAAAGTTCATTCTCCGAGTGCGTTCGAGTTGTTGTTCGTGTGCGTTCGATTAGTATGAGTTAGTTTTGCTAAAAATAACAAATTTTCGAATTTTGTTCAACTCGCGAAACGCAAAATTCTTTTCGTGTTGAAGCGGCAACTTCTAACTTTGACAGCGCGTGGCGTAACATGGCTTGGCGCAATGAGGCGCGTGTGGACAGCAAATACAAAAGAAGAGTGAAGATGCCACCACATTCACATTCTTAGCAACATGTCCGGCGTCAAGGCGTGTAAGAACAACAACAATCAAAGAACAACTTCAGAGCAGCAACAGCGGCAGCAGCAGCACGCATGGCAACAGTCAACACACCATAGTAGCCAAGCGAGAAATAGTTTTCCCGGACGCAAACTAGAAAACTCAAAGAAAAACTGTCCAACTTTTAGTTGTTGTTTTTTCTTTTATTATTATTTTTCGCTATTTTTTTAAGCTTTTCCCTTCTTTTTTAAGATGTTCTTTTTTATTTTTTGAATTTTTTGTGAATTTTTGCTATTTCTGTCGCACGACATGAATTTTTGTGCGCGATGATGACACCAAAAAACTGAATGAACACACACAAACAACAGCAGCAAAAACAACAACAAACTGTCAGTCAGCCGCCCACCTACTGCCGCCCGTCGCCCACCGCCATCGCGTTATTGTCTCGACAGTGTGGCGCCTAAAAAGCTGCCAAACACAAATGCAACTTGCACATTTCGTTTGGTGTTTCGCTTCGTTCGCCGATGACTCAAAGAGGACGATGCCTGCCTCCGGATAGAGGGGAGCGGGGTTCTCACGAGAAAGCACTCTTGGGGCAGCGAGCGTTCGCTGCCACGAAAATCGTAAAATTTTCTCTCAAAAAATATGCACAAAATTGTTGTTGGTAGCTGGGAAAATAAGCACGAAAAAATAAAGAAAAAAGTTGAGCAAGCAAAAATCACGAAAAAGGAAGCAGCGCAGCGATTTAAGCTATAAATTGATGGTTTTATGTGCACATCAGGAAGAAATAAAAATTTTTGTTTGGCTGGATGTGTGTGTGTGTATGTGTGAGTGCTGCAATCCTTTAGGCGTGCAAGTTTAGCGTAAGCGGTCTAAGGAATCGCTTTCTCTTCCTCCTCGTTCAGATAAAGGCGTTGTCGCGATCTTTGCTTAGTGTATCCATTGAATAGTCTAAAATAGTCGCACAGTTTTAAATCTTATCAAAATAAGATTTTGATAAAAGAGCGTTTAAATCTGAGTTATTATTATTAATTTTTATTTTTTTTGAAATCAGATCAGGATCTAGTTACAACATAACAACAATGTTGTCGGTAAGTAAGGAAAATAATGGGAAGGACATGAAGGCGGACTCATGGCATATTAATAAAAGAAGAGAACTTTCAGCGTTTGAAGAATTTTTACACCAAATGGATCAGGTAGATTTACGTCAACTTGTGAATTTATCAAGAATTAAGCGATAAAAACTTATCCAAAGTGTTATTTAATTCAATTAAATAAAATACCTATACTTAGTTTAAATTATTTAGTTATGTATCAGTTGCAAGTTCAATATCCTTAAACAAGCACAACAATTTTAATAATCAACAAAATACATAGAAAAGGATATGCGAGGATATGCAAGGATATTTTGACAACAGTCGAAATTTACTACTTACATCTGACAATATTCGCAGAGAATTCTAAGAAGGAAAAGAATCTCTCGCAAAGACGCTTCCACTTATTTGTGCAGAATTGAGTTCAAAAGACACAAAGTGGGTTGCAATACGAAAAGAAAAGGAAAGGAAATGAAATGAAATGAAATGAAAAAAAACATAAAACAACACTTTACCAACAAAAAGAAAACCAAATGCAAAATGTTGTTGCTGCTGCTGGCACAGAAGACAACTATTGCTGCTCCTAAAGCAACGGATTGCACTGCTGCTGTTGCTGCTGGTGCTGCATGCAGCCCACGCAATATCACTTGAGACTTTGTGTTGCCAAAATAGAAATGGCAATGTACAAATTTTCAAAATGCGCTTTCCGAGTGTTTCACAACACTTGCGCACACCGTACAATTCCTTCCATTATGTGTATGTGTATGTGTGTCTTTGTGTCTGTCTGTGTGTGTGTGTGTGTTTGTCGGAAGTACTGTGGTATGCTGGTCAACAGTGCGTATGAGTAATGGTGCCGTTTGGATGAAAGCAACTCGAGCGTTATTGCTTGGTTTACATTTGTATGCGTGGTCTAGCATAATTCAAATGCCGAAGCGTGTGGGAGTTCCTTAATTTTGTTAGTTGAGAGTTTTTAAATAAATTTAAAATAGCATAAAGTTAAATTTTCAAACAGTTCGGCAGCAGTTCATATAAACTGGATTTTTGAATATCATTGGGATACTTACTAATAGCAAGTAATTGATTTCGGGTTTTAATTAAATAGATTTTTCGAAACTTCAACCCTCTTTTAAACAATTAGTGTAAATTTCAATTAAATAAACTTTGTATGATTACGTACAACAAATGAACTCTCTCAGTCACTTAATTAACACTTGGTCCCATTGATAAATCTTAAAAATGTTCTTCTGAAATCTTTTAAATTCCCCAGAAGTAACCTACACTATTCACACCGCCATCGGAGCACACTAATTCACTACTTGAATACAAAAACAATTGTTTCCAGTTCGCAAATCTTTATTGCTTGTAAATAATGCGATAGCACACGCATAAGACGCGTAAAGCCATTTCCGTCAATTTCGAAGTCGATTTGTGTTGCCACTTTTCTAAGTATTGCCAACTAAATGCCAAAAAAAAAGGAAAAACAAAACCCCGGATAACATAATCATTACCACCCACAGAACAACATCTTCGAAAGCCGTTTCAGCACTGTTTGTTGCAAGTAAAATCGACGGCAATCAATCAATAAATAAATAAGTCCGTGCCGTGCGCAGTGAGAAATAGCGCCTCATTAGGCAGGGCGCTTCCGAGTTGATTCACATCGGTATATAGACATCGCACATCGCCTAGAAATATGCTGCAATAAATAAAAAAGAGCGAGGTGAAATGAAGGAAAGCCACAGCAAAGAAAAGCCAAAACTGATCAATAGAAATCAACAAGCATAGCAGCCGACTACACTCGCAAAAATAAAGTTTGAAAGTACCTATAAATAAAAATCCACAGTGACATGGTAATAAGTCATGACTCATGCGTTTGGGCCAATTTGAACAGGGTTAATTTAATTTATAAAATACGATTGAATTACGATAATTTTACTTTACACATCATATCATTCACTTACTGTTTGATTGGGTTAGTTTACTTTTAGTTTTCTGTGGTTTATTTGGTTGATTTAGTTTTCGATGAGGGGAGTGGATAGCTCATGTGGATAATTTAGCAAACATTTCGTTTGTGTTTATTAACTTTCGTATGTGATTAATTTACAAAAAGTGTATTTAAAACATATTGTTAATATTTATATTGCAACTGAAATGAAGTTTTTCTTTTTGATTTTTGTCAAGTGCGCGATTTAAGTTCTACCTACAACAAATTCTTCTAACTATCAGCGTCAAGGAAAACACACAATCAAATCAGCAATGAAATAAAGCAAAGATAAAAAGCGAAAAACGCGCAACTTTACAACTTAAAAAATATAATAGTAAAAGACAAATTCAAAAGAAGCGCAACAAAATCGAAAAAACCAATAACAACAAAAAAAGAGGAGAAAGCGCCACAAACAAAACGCAAAAATAAAATTTTCAACCGGAGGCGCCAACATGTCCTACAAGTGATTTATTTTTATGTATTTGTTGGAAAAACTCGTTGTTGTTGTTCTCGTTGTTTCTGTTGTTGTTGCAGTTGAATCAAGCAATGAAAGAGGAGAACAAATGCGGGAGAAGAAGTAGTAGACTTAAAAAAGAGGAAGAACGACTAAAATGGAAAAATAGAAACGCGCAAACTATTTATAGCGACATGAGAACGCAAGCACCGGCGACGGCACTGGCACCCACACCCGCACCCGCACCCGGCTTCCCTAGATGTCGCTCCCGCCCTCGCCCCGCACTCCTCTTTTTCTTTTCCACCATTTTGTTTGCTAGTGCCCATCTTTTAGCCCTTATATGCTAGTCTCCTACAAGTCAATGATTGCCAGAAAGAAAATGTTCGAAGCATACTTTTATGCGCTGTGATTTTGTGTGTTAATGTGAACTAAAACATGCGCACACACACACACTTATATATAAATATATAAATGTATATATACTATAGAAAGGCAGTCTAGCATTGCAGACATTCTACGGATGGAATTTTATGTTTCAATGGACTTTGCTTTGCGATTTATTCGCTTTGGCAGCAGTTTTTATAACTTTTTTTAATTTTATTTTATTCTATTTACTTTTTTTAAGGCAATTCGAGTTTACCTGTGTGAGTGTGATCGTGTGTGTGTTTATGTTTGTTGGTGAACAAAATCGTGTGACTAATGCGCTTTGTGTGTGTGCGTATGTCTTTGTCAGTATAAATAAAAAAATAAGTCTTGAAATCATGTACACACACACACACACTAACACACACACACACACACAGGGAGAGAAAAACAAATAAAAGAATAAAATAGCAATAAATTCTATACAAAAACAAAACAAAAACAATTCAATTAAGCTCGGAGTTTGCATGCGAGTTCTGTTTGGTGCTCTGGACACGCACGCAAATTGTTGTTGTTTTCTTTTTTGATTAATTTTTTTGTCAGTCAGTGCGAAAGAAATGTTTAATTACATTTTTTGTTAGTGTCCTTTTTAATCAAAAAAAAAACGTATTTTATTTCTAGAGAACTAAAAAAATAGTGTATTGTTTTTTAAGCTTTTTTAAATATAAGTTAAGCATGGAATGTTTAGTGCTGCGAGATTCGTTGTAAATAAAAACTTTTGAAAAATCTAATAAAAACAAATAAATGTTTTTAATTACAAAATGAAAAAAAATTTAACTCAAGGAAAATAATTACTTGCGAACAAATTTAAAACAAAAAACTTTAATTAACCAAAGTGCTGCCAATTATTCTCCTCCACTTCTACTTCTATTTCTCCTACTCTTCACTTTGTCCTTGAACTCGTTTGTCTGCAAGGATCGCAACACGTGCTGCACCATTGCCACACCTTTTCTGCCTCAATCTCAATCTCACCCTCCACTCCACTCCACTCCACTCCAACTTCAACTGCTGATACCAAAAGTACCCACGCCCATCAACTACACGCTTACCATTATTTTTGGCTAATTTGTTGCCTAATTTCACTATTCGAATCATTTGCAATTACAACAACTTACGTACGTCAATTGTTGTATTTTTTTTGTGTCGAGTTGCTGTGGTACTCAATAGATAAAGGCGGGCGGGACGCAATGGAACGAAACGAAACGCTTGCGGTGCAAAGTTGACTTGGTGCATTTTCAAGGCCATTGGCAGCGACACCCGCACACAACTGAACTGTGCTTCATGTAAAAAAAGTACAAAAACATTACAACAACAACAGCAAAAACAGAACAAAACAAAACGAAAGTACGAACGAACGAACGAACGTTTAAGCAAACAATTGCGGGGCAAATTAAGTGCTGACGTCAAAAGGACAATGACAGGATACTATAACAAATACTTCTACATACGTCTATACATAACATACATACACACGTAGATATGCGACAGGTTACTGTTTAATTTTTTTTAGGTTTTTGCGGCGCAGTTTCTTGCCATCGCATGCCAACTATTAATATTATTATAGTGCTGTAATATTTCGATGTAAGTATACACAAAAAGTGAATGCTGTAAAATTCAACAAAATGTCAATTTGGTTTTACAACACCTTTTAAGATATTTAAAGAAAAATCGAATTCAAACTTGGCGATGAACACCGACATTTGTGGGATAGTCACTCAGTGGAAAGCAATCGTTCGGTTCTTAAAACTGTTTCAGTCCAGAACTTTTCATAGATCTCTACTTAAGTTATTTTTATCATAGATTTGTTAGAAGTTGTTTAATCTTTTTCTAAATTTAGTTAATGGCATATTTAAAATTTTTGTTTGTTTTTGTTTCATTTGCAGAATGTCCCACCGCAATCGACGGCATGGAGCGTTTTGCTTGTCCGACACCGGATATGCAGGGTCGCTATCGTTGCATAGACGATCATGTGCTGTGCGACGGCTTCATCGATTGTCCCGAAGGAGAGGATGAGAATCGAAATTCGTGCATGTTCTACAAGACGGTAAGCGAAAAAAGTTACCAAACTTGCCAGCGCTAAGCAAAATTGCTAAACCTTATTTAAGCATTGTTGCCGAACTTCATCAGCTATACTAACTAATTTGTTTTTCTTATTTTTTTTAATTTCAGACGAAAGCACACTTAGACGTCTTAGCCGATGCCCTGTTACGATGGGCGCGAGGTTAATTTCCACTGTATACTAACGCCCGCCTCCTAAAACGTCGTTTCGACAACCACGCCTCCCTATACTCCCAACAACACCTCCAAAACTTCAACAATAACAAACCACAAAAGAGAGCGAATCAAACGCTTGAATATTCGTTATGGCAATTCTTACAAAGCTCCGGTCCACCACCTGCTCCTTTCCAAACTCCTCTACGTCAAAATACCAGATGCAGAGCAAACGAATGTATAAAGCTGTCAAAAACAAAGATGACGAAAACGAAAACGAAGATAAGGATGGAGATGAAGAAGAAGAAAACAGAAAAAGTATGTAGTAGAATGTGTGCTAAAATTATACTAAATTGCATATTATTCTTAATATTATTAGTAATACTATATTGCATATGAGTATATCTATTATTTATTATAAACAACAAACACAACAACAATTTACTATTAAACCATAAATATGTAAAAATCGAGAAAGAGAGAGAGAGCGAAAAATAACGAGAGCGATAGAGAGAGTGTAATGTTTCGCTAGCCACGCTGCCATGGAATGCTAAAGATTAAAACAATTTCAATTTCAATTTCAATTGAATTTTCAATTGAATTAAATACTCACATGAAAGAAAAAAACGAAACTGCATGTTAAAAGTCGCTGGCGAAACATTTTTAGGTGATTGCCCCGTGTATAAATCCAAATGTGAGAAGTGAATAAGAACAATTGAAAAAATACCAAAAACAAACAAAAAACAAAAAATGGTTAGAAAAATATTAATTAATTAACGAATTAATGAACTATTTAAACAACAACAACAACAAAACTAGCAATTACGCATTAAATTGATAAACGCTAAACAAATACAAAGACTAACATATAAATTAAGTTAAAAAGTATTTAAACAACTGAAAAAAAGAAATGAATTTAATGTTTTCATTACTCGAAATCTTACGTTTACATTAACTAATTAACTAATTAACTAATTAATTAACTGATTGCATTTTTCAATTGAATTTATTAAAGTCTTCATTTTCTTTGTAAATTGTTCATATTTCGACACTTTTTATTTATTCAATAGAAACTTTAAGCTTGAACAAAAAACTAAATAATATAATAACAAAAATATTTTCTGGCATAAAAAATGTAAATATTAGAAGAAAAAAACACAAAATTTTGACTGGTCTGGCATTAAATGAAACATTAAATAATAAATTAACCAGTTATCGCCTATTTTATGAAATTTCGCTATTTTTTGGAACCCTTTTAAGTGCAATAATTAATTGTTTCAATTTTAATTTTATTTTTATTTACTTTTTATTTGGTTGGCATCAAAGTTCATTGAAAAATAACCTCTGCGGTTTAGATCTCTGGACCCGAAAAGTTGATTGCTACGGGCGGCTTGGACCTTTAAGGGGAAGCTTTTTTGGGAAAGCTTTAAATTGTCAAAAGCATCGAAACTCCAGAAAAAAGATTCAAGTTCTTGAGCAGTATTTACACTATGTAGAGTTTAAAGTTCCAAAATGAATGACATATACTCATAAAAAGCTAATTGCTCAATCAAGTTTAAGCACAAAATGTCTTGTTCTTTCGTAAGTATACAAATTCAAGAACGGTAAAACTTAAAGCTTGAGCTCGAACTTAATCGTACTGATAGCCATAAGCATAAGCCTTAAGCGTCGTTAACGCTTTATATTAACTGGACGCATTTCAGTTTAAAGAAGTTATAACAACTTTAAGCTCAACAAAGAAACAAATACAATATTAAAGCTCGCACTATAACCGATATCGGAGTCCAGCGAGTTTCTTTCATGACATGAACAAGCTGAATGTACATTTTTTTATTTAGTCTTAATTGTTAAAATTTTGTTTAAATTTTAAGTTTGTTGCATTTTTAATTTTATTTATAAGAACTTTTTTCATTCAATAGTTTCCTTGTGTTTAATTGTAATTTTAATTTGAATTTTTCAAATATTCAAAAAACGGCTTATGAAATTTAAAACTTATTAAATTAAATGGAAACAATTCTCATGGATACGGCAGCTATTGTAGATAAGTAAATTTATTTAAATAAAGAAATCAAAACAGAAAAACAGAAAAACATAAAAATAACTTAATTAATGCCCCACACGGCAATTAATACAATGAACTGTCAAACCTAACGAACAATTGCATGTAAAAAATGCCGTAAAATTATAAACAAAAACAAAAACAAAAATATATACTCAAATATAAAAATAAATTACATTAAATTGAATTTAATTGTCTTAAGAAATCCAAGCATGTAAGATATGTTAAAATATTAAGAAAACGCTTGAAACTAAACTTTCGATTTATTTTGATTTTTCCATTAAGTATTTTTTTGGTTGCGATTTTTTTTACTAATCTAAAGAGGAATACTTCAAAGAAAACCGATTACTTTGCGCTCTCGATTGCATCCAGCAATTTATTCTTTTCTTTTTAGCTATTGTGATAAATATTTAATTTCCTTGAATTCTTAAATTGTTAAAAGAAAACTTACTAATACCAACTCAAATACAAGAAGCAGATATGAAAAAAAAGAATCTTTTTCGTTCGGAAATATACAAAAATCAAATATTAATTAATGACATTTAATAAGAGTTTTTAAAAATAATTATCATAATATTGTATAACAAAATTTAACCGAAATACAACCGTCGTCAATAATTGAGGAAAGCCAAACAAAAAGACGCCTTAAAAATTTGCTAAACGAAATTTCAAAAGATACAAATACCGGCTACCAAAAACCGAATACAGAAAACGGAAAAAGGAAAACGGAAGAGAAAAGTAGTTCCAACAATCATTAATGTAACAATCATTCAAAAATAAAATCGAATTAACGGTTGTGTACACACTTTTTCAAAAGAACATTTTTAAGAAAAACTCTAATTACTTGGTTTTTACGAGAACGAACGGCTTGAAAATGGTTACTTTCGATAGATAAAAAAGTCAAATATCTTCTCATAGTTTTGTAAACTATTTTCCGCGAAGGTATTCGTTTAATTTCGGCAGTTAGAAAAACAAAATTCAATTAGTAGCAATAAGTAATTGCTTAAAGTAACGAGTATTTTTTTCATTTACCATTCATTTCAAAATCTCTTAATTTTTTGTAAAAAAAAAAACGAATAATTCTACAAAAATGTAACGAATAATTGAGTTGTTCTGTAATGTTTTTTCTGCTGTCAATTACAGTAACACCCGCTTAACGATCTTCGTTGATTTTCAGTTTTAAACAAGAAACCCACTATTCTACCATAACACTTAAGTAACGAATAACCATTGCAGTAATTAAAGAATAATAATTTAAAACCATAACTGAAAAGTAACCCACCTTTAAATTAAACCTAATCAAAAGAATTAACTCAAAATCTAACCGTTACTTCTAAGCAAAAACAAGAAAAAAACAACCTACTTAACTAACCGACTAGACGAATAATACCTAACTTAACAAAATTAAAAAACTGCACAAAGAAAATACATGAAAAAATTAAAATCAATTAATGAAATTAAAGCGCACTAATTAAAAAAACACACAGACAAAAAATCTATCCACTAAATTTAACGAAAAAGGAAGAAAAGAAGCCTTGAAGTTAAGAAATACGGAAGAAAGCATTTTCGAGGAAAAAGACAATTAAAACAAACGAGTAAAAGTAAAACAAAAAAAACATATATTTTTGGCCTATTTTTATAAAATCAAACAAAAGAAGAAGAAAAACCACAAAACACAAAACCAAAATCCACATTAAAACCGTTATTTATACATTCAGTTGGTTAAAATGAAAATCCAAACCACTTTAAAATAAGCGAAGAATTTGAGAAGAATTTGAGACATGCGAATGGAATAAATATACACAAACAAAAAATAGCTTGCGAGAATCTGTTTGTAAATACCTACTATATAGCAAAGAGAAAAATTAATTAACTCATTAATTAAATGTTGTAGTTGAGGCTATACGAAATAAGAGTCTAGACAGAGTTACATAACATACAAACATACATACAAACAAACATACATACATACATACATAATATGCATTAAGTCCCCCGAACACTGCAAACCTCCTGATTTCGAGCTTTTCTTTAACGAAGATCGTTAATTTGTTGAATATCGTAAATGTTTTTTTTTTATTGTTGTTTTATTTTTTTATTTCAAAAAAGTATTCTCTTAAATTTGAAAATATTTTTAGCTTGACAAAGCAAAGCATATTTTGTATAATATTGTATATAACGGGAAAAAAATAAACATTAGTCCAAATTACTCTCTCATTATTTTCTACCAAAATATAATTTTTAATTTTAAAACTTAAACATAACATAAAAAGGAAAAAAATTACATGACAAAAAAAGTATTTACAAAACCCAAACAAAGTATTTCTGTAAAATTCAATGTGTACTTGGCTTAAATTCCAAAGAAAAACAAAAACAAAAACAAAAAATATGATAAAAGTAAAAAAGTAATTTAAATCAAAAAATAAATAAATGTTAAAAAGTTTAAATATAATTGTTAAAAGTTATACAATAACTATTTGCGGTAAAACACAAACACACACAGGTACACATACATTTATACATACACACATACACACATAGACATGCATTAAGAGACATAACAACACATAAATTCATTGCCAACAAAAACCAAAAACAAAATACTAGAACACAAAACCAAAAACAAAACAAACAAACAAACACATTCAAATCGAATGTCATGAAATTGAACTGTATTTATTTGTATTTGTATATTGTAAAGCTTAAATGTCGAGACGCAAATGCCAACAACAACTAAACCAATAACAACAACAACAACAACAACAACAAAAACAACAGCTAATCTAGCAATTTCGAAATAAGCTTTCTTTGAGAATGTTCGAAATATATTTTGTTTATATTATATATCTGTACATATATATATATATATATATATCGATTATTATAAATAACTTTTAACTAATCATAACTGCATTTGTTTTTATTTATGTTTTATAATTAAATTTAAAGTTAAATTTATATTCTTGTGCGCATTTGCGTCTCATTTTTAGTCATTTTTAATAATTAAATTAACTGAATTATAAATACAACATTTAAATAAAAATACACACTTATTATACACAAAAACATAAACAAAAACTTTCTTTTTATTTCCACATACAAAACTCTTTTCCTTCTTCTTCTTCTTCTGTGCTCTTTTGGTAAACGAAACTTGTTGCGCCTATCTCTGCTACGTTTTTACTGTACATATATCAACTTTTTAACATTTTACATTGTTCAGTTTTTTATTTGAATTTAATTATTCATATTTTTATGGAAAATCTCTTCCCTTGATCTCTTTCTTTTTCATTGAATTGGTTTTTCTTTTTCAAACGATACAAAACTGAAAAGTAAAAGTAAAAAAACCTGAAGACACTTTCATAACTTTGTAATATTACTCACTACTTTTCCGGTTGAAGCCCCTCTTTTAATTTTGCATGAACGCCACCAACTCCCATAAGGAAGATATTTACACACACAAATGATCAACATTGTTTACTGAGTTTTTTCAAACAATATCCATCGTTCTGCTTCTTAAAATGAACAATATCGTAAAAAAACGATCACTTGTTTTATTTTTTATAATTGAAATAATTGAATTTTAGTGCAAATAACTTGTTTAAATCCGAGTAGTGACAAAATACAACTGACCAAACGGATAAGAACAGTTTGTATATTGTATTAAAATAAATTTGACTCAAAATTTGTCGTCGAGTACTTTAGTTACGGCTATGCCGAAGCTAATTACCGTACTTTATTCTTTTTATTTCTTTTTTTAAACTAAACTCAAACCACGCTGAGAATGAGACCACCTCCCGCAATCAAAGCGAAACGACGACTGAATTTCTGGCGTCGAGTCGAAACAATTTATATTTAACGAAAGCACGAACATTCGTTGCGCTCTTGCAATCGTGCTGAGAACGATCAGCGTTCTCTTTTACAACAATAATGGTGAGTTTTTGAACGTCTTAATTTTCTCGTATTGCTGAAGTTTTCGCTAAAAGTGAGGCTTAGAATTGTTGTTATTTAAATACAAAAACAATCCTTTGCGTTGAAAAACAAAATTGTTTGAAGTTAATTGTTTTCAAATATTCGCAGCATAAGTGTTAAGAAAGCTTTCAATACAAACTGAAATACATTTTAATGAACTGTTCTGTTCGCAAGTTGTGTAAACTTTGAACTTTCAGCAAAATGTATCAGTATCAGTTTAAGCTGGCTTAAGTAGAGAAATGTGATTTTTCATATGTCAAAAAAGAACTCCGAATAAATCGCAAAAGTTTAATTTTGCAAATATCTCGTTTTTGGTAAAATCGAGTGAGTTATAGCCAGCAGAAATCCTCTCAATAATTTTAATTATAGGAAAATAACTTAACGCTTACAGATAAAACTTAAAGTAAATGAATTTTTAACAATTAATATTTTAAGGAATTTTTGGTAGACAATTAAGTATAAATACATAAATAAATGATGATGTAAATTTCTAGTGATAGTTGAACTACATAAAAAAAACAAAAACAAATCGATGTTTTAAATGTCAGTGTTGCACACTAATTTCAGATTTTGGAAAAAAAAACAAACAAAAATTTGCAAAAAAATTGTCCGTGTACAATTTTAGAATTGAAGGAAAGGCAGATTTCGTGTAGACTTGTGTAGAAAGTAATTTTTGTAGTACTTGAATTTGTATTTGTAGCAGCCTAGTAGACAGTATGGCAGACATTTTAGAACGAAAGCCAGCAACAATTTGGGCTGAATTTTGTGTAGGGCTCAAATGTTGCAACCAGAACCACTCTAATACAAAAGCAAAACATAATTAACAAACTTAATATCCAAATAATAAAAAATGAAATAAAAAAAAAACATTGTCGCACTTTGAGTGCATTTGAATATATTTTTGCAATTTGATGTTTAATTCGACAACAAACATACCAAGAAAAACAAAAACAAAAACAAAACTCAAATATCTCACAATATTTTAAAACTAATAATTAATATTAAAGAATTTATTTAATAATTTTGAAACACACACTTATGAATGTTATGAGAAAAAAAACCTAGTACAAGCAAAACCAATAAAAAAATCATTAACATTTAAAATACATTTACATATGTGGATACATACATACATACATACACGCATTTGTATATAAGTATAGTGCTGAACACTAAAGTAAGATAGAGAGAAAATGTGCTTGTTATGCTCTGCTTCGGAATTAGAGCCCCTCGCTCGCCCACATAAATTAGTATTTGTAGCATGTAAGATGAGGCATGAGAGGATATCTGCATGGCATAACTTTAGGCGTGGCTAGTAAACTCGTGCGTTACAACGACAAAAAGAAATACATTTAATGGCTTCATTGGGTGTGGGACTGGGACTGTCAAAGAGCAACATGATTCTTAAATAGAAAACTTTCAGCTTCAACGACAATTCATTTTTACAATAATTTCAAAAAGTAAAATTAACCGTAGACATAAAATTTAAATTTAGAAAATCCATTTAAAATATCATTTATGATAAATTACTCAATTTTACATTCGAAATTTGTAAGTCAAAGTTTAAGTTTTTTTTTTAAAAATAATTGCATGCCTGAAAGCTTGCAATGATTTAGCAAAACAGAAACCAATACATTGAGAAATGTTTATTGAATAGCGAAATGCACTTGCGATATGATTCCAATATTTGATTTTGATGAAATTGAAATGTTATTCATTTCTGGCAAGTAGTTTTTGTTGTTTCATCAACATTGATTTTAACGTATAGCGCCTAACAGCCCAACATCTTCATTTGCAACTAAATTTTAAATTAAAATTACAAAAAAAATTACCTACTACAAATTTGAATTACGCCTAAAAGCTCTCGTCGAAAAGTCCGCTTAAAAGCCGTTAAATTTTTTCATTTTGTTCATCATTTTGAATAGGTGGCAAAAGCGTTGCACAATACAAATACAATGGAGGCTAAATGCGGTATTGATTTTACAGAAGCACAACATTTAATTCAATTAATATGAAACTAACATAAAAGCTGCAATCGCGCCCAAAAGTGCCCTTCAATTATGTCAGGTGATGTCACAAATTGAATAATGGTTTTTTTTTGCACACTCCGTCACTCAAACTAATTATTACAAAAACATTTAAAAAAAAATGGAATTTCATTATAACTACAATACTAAACGAAAAAAAATTGCATATACTCGTACACATTGAAAAAGAAAACTGTGCTTAAGTTGGACATCCGGAGCCACTGATGTCATATAATGTCACTTGTAGTAGAATTAGTTAAAAAACTGGAAAACAACTGAGAACAAACTTTTGCGAATATATTAATTTGATTAAGATTAACCACACCCACAACGGCAAATTGCAGCTTTTAATGTGTGAATAGAAATTTTGTATTTGTATTCTATCAAAATCAATTTACGTCGAGAATAGTGCCACAGCCTGAAGAAATGTAAAGTCGTGCCGCATTTATTTTGTATTTAAATTTGTCCCTTGCTTTGTATATTATAGTAATCAAGAACGAGCCTACTTTTAGGCACTCACCACTCAAAGGTTGAATACTTTTGTGTGGCAAACTTTAAGCACTTTTGCTAGCCACTCCCGAAACTCATTAAAAACGCAAACTTTTGCATTGATTACCCCTTCAGTCCTTCAGTTTTCACGTTTCGGTAAACAAACAAATCAAACCACATCAAGTGGCGAATTTTGAGGCGCCCGAAATTGTGCTTCACAAAATTGTCAACAACAACGAGCGCTCGCGCTCTCTAACCTATTGTGTCGAGCTATGGACGAGTGTAACGCAAGCGTCTTACTCTCGAACACAAACACTCTAAGGAGATTTGCGTAAGTTCTTCAACCACAACCTGACAAGGACAGACTCTTTCGAAAGTTTGTTTTAGCTTTTGCAGAAAAGTTCAAAGTGTACGCCATGCGCAAATATTGACAGGAAAAGGTCTTTTGCTAAGCGAATTTTTAAATTTTAATTGATTTCGTATAGCCAAACATCCCCCCAACCATCCCAATCTGAAGGCGCTATTTAAAACTTGAAATAAGATGTTGCCATGTGTGTGGGCAAAATAAATTCCATTGTCTACATTTGAGTGACACAGCAGGGAGGTAAGCGTAAATTGCTGCCTAAAGGTATGCAATGCACGATTTAAACCAACGAATTAAATTGAGCCTTAATTCGTTTGATCCAAATCGTGTTTTTGCATATACTCTTAAAGTATTTTCACATACTTAATATAAAATCAAGTTGATTTCATTAGTTATACTACATAATAAAGCGAAAATGATAAACACGAAATGCTGAAATGCGAAATAATTGAAAACCTTAACTTTAAATCGGATTTGCGATTGTCATTGACAGCAAGTAAAAGCCAAGAATCGATCGCTTAACTCATTCCACTCATTGAGCTGGACAAAGCCACTTGGAATGGACATGGAAAATTCAGTTATTATTGTTGTAAATATCTACAATATACCGGGTATTTGATCGCTTCACGTGGTTTATACGAATAAACACAAACTTAGAAGTGTATCTAAAATGGTGTAAGGTATTTGAGCTTCGTAGTTAATTAAGTTACTAATTTAGTTATGAATCTCGTCAGTGATTAATACTTAAGTCAATTTCTAATTTAATAGAAACTATTTGAATTATTTACCCGGTAAACCTTTTATCATTTGAAATTCAAAGTATTTGAGTACTTAAAATGTATTACCGCACTTCTTAACATTTATAAATCATGGTTTATGCAAAAATAAAATTTAGTTTTTATTGTTATTATTTGACATATAAACTTTTTTTTATACAACAAACATTCAACATGCCTCATGAGACTTATCAGGGGACTTTACTTTCTAAAGTGTTACCAAAATTTATTGTTTATATATAAAAATAAACTTAAAATATTTCTTAGTTTATCTCCTTCATTTTTCGAGAATTTATTTATATGCAGTTAACATTTGGAATATTGTTTTGAATATATTTTTCAATGTATTCTTAAATGTTTTTTTAATTGATATTTTTTAATGTCTCTATGTTAACTCTTTTTGCAACCTAACTACACTTCACTAAATTTCATCTACACTAAAATCGACAAAAGCAAATTTCACGAATATTGAAGCATTTTCCTAAAGGCAATTTTCCGCGTCAATTTATATATACAAAAGCAAAAATAATTTTAATTTTACCCTAAATACAAATTGGTTTTAAACTAACACACACACACACACACACTCAAACACACACACACACACAAGCAAACTTAATGAAAATTAAAATAGCAATAATATTTTATTTTCGATGCATGCATACATGGACAAATTACCTTACACTTAATACGCCTACAAGTTATTATACTAAAATTAATAAAATTTATGAGAAGAAAACCAAGAGAAGAAATTGTAAACAATTTTGATAAACAAAATCAAATCAAAAAACAAAAACAAAAACAAAAAAGAGAAAAAAAACAAGAGAACCATTTTGCACTGCACTGCACCTTTTTGTGATACAAACCACAATTGCACTTATGTATTTTTAGCAACAATTTTACCAAATAAATATTTTATTGCACAATTTTAGCACCCGAATTTTCGGATAACATATTAGATACTAGACATCTAGATACTCGTACTATATATATGTATACGTATATGTATGATACTACTATATAGCGTTAGTCTAGTCACGAGATTTTCTTTGAAAATGCACCAGTTTGTTTGTTTGTTCGTTTCAGCTTGCACATTTTTAGATGTACTTGCAAATACCAAAAACAAATTTGTTAAAACATTTCGAAATTAGTCGAAACGGAATTTTTGAAATGATTTTGACACGCAGGTGGAGGAGGGAGAGTTTACGATATTGTTAACATTGCTGCGATCAATAAGTTTTATCGATTTGGAATGATTTTCTTAATGTATGCTACATATAAAACTTAGAAATGTTGTCTAATAGTATACTTTCCAGCTTGAAGTAACAACTTTTAAATTATCATTGCATACTTTTAGGTGCGCTCTCAATCAGTTCGAAAAGAGAAAGGATATAATTGCCGCAACATTTGTTATGAATCATATTTTTAACGCTTAAACAGCCGAAAAGTATGCACCAAAAAAGAACTGAATTGTTATGTATATTATGAAATTGTAGTTGTTTTTGTTCTGATTGGTTGACGATTGTAATCCAAACAAAATACTAAAGCTGAGCCTAAAAGTATGCATCCAAATTATTTTAAATTATTCCTGCGTTTTAACCCTCAAAACTGCGTTGTCAAAAATTTCAAAAAAAAAATAAAAATTCATTATGAAAATTGCGTAGATTTTTCGTCACTTTGAAAAAAAAGAAAACCCAAGAGAAAATTTTCTAAACGCGATTTTTTTTAGTATGTAGTAGTCACGTGTACCTTAAAGCAAATCTAACTAACAATAAAAAAAATCAAATGGCAAATTGGCTACACTTCAAACTGGCTTACAGAGCAATCGGCAACGATAAGAGAGAGAGTAGACAACACAAACAAACAACTTATTTAAAGTTAATTTGAAGAGAAAAAAACCAAAAGGGAAACCAGAAATAATTTCCGCTGAGATTTAAAAATAAAACCGAAACAATTCTATGAGCACTCAAAATCCGTCCTTACTTTTTGCATTGACAAACTACTACATGGAATGACCCCAGCAAATGGCGTGACCCCGGAAATGCTGACAAACAATAGTTAAACAAACAAAAAATTAAATTAAATTAAAGCAACAAAAAACAAAAACTATGATAAAATCGCAAACTCGAAAGCGCTTCTCAAAAGGCCTTGAACAAAGAAAAAAAAACAAATAAAAAACGAACAAATTATGTCCCTCCCTACCCCCCGGACTTCGCTAATCTTAGCTTGATAAGAGCCACGCAGAAATCCAAACTATAGCAGCTTTTTGGGCTTTTTAGCTTAAGCAAGTAAATGTGTGTGTAAACTAAACGTATTCATTTCATTTGAGCGTAGATGTGTGGAGGATGTGTGCCGGAACTTAAATAAACTATATCAACAAACAAGTGAAAAAATGTTAGTTATTATTTGTAAACGCACGAACAAACACAATTCATTAGCCAAGTAAGTTTGATGTTGTGATGTGACAGCACCTAAAAGTATGCACCAGTTTTTCTCATTTCTACTTTTTTACTCTTTTTAGTGTCGTTGATTATTATACTTTAATTTTGTTGAATGCAACTGCACCAAAAATTAATGGCCTAAATATTTACAATATACAAAAAAATATAACAACAACAAAAAGAGTAAACAAAATATACCGTAAAACCTAAAAAAATATACAAATACAAAATTATACAAAATTAATCAAAAGAAAGTTTTACGATAACCGACAAAAATGCAAAAAAGTTCTCCTCCCCTTTACAAAAGATAAACCAACAACAACAAAAACGTTCAAGTCAATAAATAAGTAAAATTTAAAAAAAAATGTTTGTTGTTAAATTTTAGCATTAAGTAATTAATTAAACGCATTCAAGTTTGTTTTTACAAATAAAAAACAATTTAATAAATTCAAAAACTCGAAAATATTGTAAAGCTTTTTTTCGTATATGGCAACATTGGCAACAATGACTGCGCAACACTGTCAATTCAACTACGAAATGAACGTGGAACTTTTCAGTTTAATCATCGACAGATTTACCGCTAAGGAAAACTTTTGTTTTTTTTAGCTTTTGATTTTGAATTTATCGAAAACAAAAATTACTAAATTATAATTTATTTTTTTTTATTATTTTTATAAAAACTGAAAATTTCGCTTTTGACTTTGATAAAAATTTAATTCTAATTTCAAAGTTAAAAATGTTATCAAATTAAAAATAAAATTTAATTAATGACTCCGAATTAAAAAAGTTTCTAATGTAAAAAAAAATAAAATCTTTTTTTTTATATAATTTAAATTATTTCAGGTTTTTTACTTAATTTTGCTTTTGTTGATCAATTGATTAAATTTCTTCTCTGTTTGGATTAAAAAAAGAAAATAAGAAAAAGATTTCAGTTCAACAAATTTATGAATTAGTTTGCAACTTCGTCTTAAAAATTATGTAAATACAGTTTTTTATTAATTTGTTTTTTTTTGTAACTAAACTTTTGACCTTTATGTAAATACTCAAAGAAAACAATTTTTTACATTTATCTATGAACATAAAAACAAAAACAACAAAAAAATAAAACCGTTTTTCGAATTAATAATTTACGAAAGTATTATCCTGTATAAACCCAAACCAAATCGGCCTAAAGAACCTTTTCACAATTTCTTTTTCTCCTTGTTTTAGGCAATAAGTTCTTTGTATCAAATTGAAAACTAAATGTAATTTATTCAAATCATTTTTCGATAAACCAAAAACAAAAACAACAACAAAACAAAAAAATTTCGAAATTTTTGTGTACTTTTTACATAAGAGAAGAAAACAAATTTTAAGTCCTAAAGAAATTCTGAAACCACAAAATGCTCTGTTAAAAGTTAAAAACTTGAATGTATTAAATCTACCCATAAGCAAAAACAAAAACAAAAACAAACAAAAAACAAAAAGAAACTATTTTAAAATTTAGTTTTATTACTTTGTTCGAAAAAAAAGACTATTTATAAAAATTTCTGTAATTTTTCGAGAGTTAAAAAAAAAAACATTATATATACATATACATAAAGAAATTTAAATGAAACTAAAACAAAAACAAAAACAACAAAAAATTACCATTGTAAATGTTTTAAAAATTGTTTTATTTAATGGAAAAGAAAGGAAATTTATTAATTAATTAATTATGTACATTGGAAACCAGCAAAGCATTAAACTAAACAAACAACAAAAACAACAAAAAATAGTTATATATATATACATTTAAAGAAAATTACAACAACAACAACAAGAATTATTAAATCTTCAGTATAACATTCCATAAATAAACTAAACTAAAATAAATGAAAACGAAAAAGAAAAAGAAAAAAGTGCAACAACAAAACTGAAAGAAATTAATGAAAAAAACGAAAAACAAAAACAAACAAATAAATAAATAATTTATTATAAAAATATACAAATACAAAAATACACACACACACTCATACACATAAACTAAAAATGAACACTAACATAAAGACAACCAACAAACAAACAGACAGACAAACAGACAGACAGACAGACAGACAGACAGACAGACAGACAGACAGACAGACAAACAAACAGCAAAAACACATAATTTATGAGAATATATATATGTAAAATAAAAAAATGCCTCAGTCAGTATAAAAAAATAAAAAAAATCAAAGCGTTTTATTTCTGCATCTTTTGGTCGGGTAGCGGACAGCGGCGGACAGCGGCGGACTGAGCGCGTCGGCTTCAGCTGGTATTTTTATAACACGCTAATAACGCGAATTAATGTGGTGAGTATTTGTGCGCAATTTTATATACTTATATACACACATATACATATATATGTATATATTGTATATATTTATTTGCGAACAAAAAAGAGTCAAAATTTTTCACTTTTTATTTTACATACAGAGTTTAACGCTCAGTTATGCTTGTTCTGATCACATCCAACGAATGCGATTATCATTCGATATCTTTAAGATTGGCGAAATGTTCTCATAATATCTTAAAAATGCTTAAAGTATGCTTTAATAGTGTTAAAAACGTTTTGTTGCATACTTCAGTAATACAAACAAGTGAAACTATCGAGACAGTTCAGCCCCTTGAAATTCCTTTTTAATTGGTAACATTAAACTGACTTAAACTAATTTTAGTTTAAACTGAAACTTAACATAAACGCTAAATAACTTTTTTTGAAACAACCTTAAATTAGGAACAAGGAACAATCATCTTCGAGGTTCTTTTGAATGCAGTAAGACAACCGATGGATGCTAGAACTCATCTTCCGGATACTTCTCCTTTTGCATGGCAATGATCGTTTTAATAGTCAGTTGATGTTTGACTGAAATCAAACCAAATTAAAGAACTTTTACAGCATATGATTACTAGTGAGGAGACATCACTTTGATTTGAGATAATATGATATACATATATATTTATTAAGAATTTCATAACATATCGTATTTATCGAGTGACCTACACTTGCAATTCTACATATATGAGGGAAACCAAAAGTGAATATCACTTCAAAATTTGAAAATAAACAAAAAGTGAACTTGGCCGAAAATATTTAAAAATTACATAAACAAATAAGAATATGTCAATGACAATTTTTTTTAAGATGGGCGATGATAAATGCTCACGGTTACACAATTCTCTCATTTTAAATATAAATTTGTTTGTCTCATTTTAATCAAAGCGTTGAAAATACGCCAGTTGGAATTTTTGACAATGAATGGGAACGAAGCGAGGACACTGTGCAACATAGAAAGTGATACAACGAAAAATGAAAGTACACACTCATCAGAACAAACCACATAAAGGATTTTGGAAACTAATTTCGTATTTGTATTTAATGGCCTCTTGAAGTTGGTTTGATGTCTTCCAATGTAACCTAAAGAGGAACAGTTATATTTCTGCAGCTGAGGCTAGAATTTGTATTTGGGTGACCAAGAGCAAATCTGAACGATTACAATTTTCGAAGAACATTTTAACCCTCTAAATACCATTTTATTTGTAGAACCATAAAAGACCCATGAAGTGTCGAAGTGTAAAGATAATATAATACATACTTGAAAACTTATGCCCATCAAATTTGACAAAAGGTCACTGAATTGCAGAATAGTCTAAACAAAACTGATTTGCATCGTTTTTAACAACAACAAAAAATTTTATTTAAAAATCCGATAAACTTTGAAGTACAATTTTTGTTTTCCATTTAATTCGACACTCAAACAAAGGCAAAAAGTCAACTGCCCCCACAAAAATACATACATATGTATATAAGTATGTATATTTGTTTGTGTAGCTGCTGTGCATAGTTTCATTAAATTCTCTTTAACGATTTTAATAATTTAAATTTATTTCGTTTGTTTCGTTTTGCTTTCTGAAAATTTTGCGCTCTGAAAATACGCGCGAGAAAGACTTTTACACGCATTCAAAAGTTTAATTAATTTTCATATTTTCCAGAGCATACTTACGAGCGTACCCACACACACACTCACACATTAACAAACTGCTGTGCTCGGTGCTTTTACCTGCGTTTGTGGTGGTTGACGTTGGCTCGCGAGCGTTGGCGTTTTTTGCATATTCATCGTTATTTTGCGGATCTGTCCTGCGATTGTTTATTAGGGTGGCACACATTTTTATTCAACAGGGAATTCTTCGAAATGTATTCCAGCGACATATGCCAGGATAACAATTTTTATTAAAAACTAGCTTATAGTACCCGACGTTACTCGGGTTTTGTTTTTAATAGAAATGTGTTTACTATATGTAGTTTGCGTAAGTTTTTGAGTTGCGGCAGAGGGCGTTAAGTTGATCCAACCATACCCATTTGTGAAGAAGCTATCGACAACCAGATACCGAATAATTGAATATTTTTTTGCTGATCGTCAAAATAAATGGGAGTAGTTTTTGTTAGATTTGCTTATCTCGGAATTTAACCTCAGCTTGGAAAATAAATACTAAAATTCAGGTCGATTTCAACTACAGCTGTATTAGCTTGGACGGACAGACATCGACGCTGATATTATTAGGTGTACAAATAAGTTTCCGCCGTTTTGAGAAAGATGGCGTGGCACGAGGTTTACGTTGGAATTCGCAGATGGTAACCTACTTGAAAATTAGTTTGTTTATTCCAGAACAACATAACCTTATCATGTTATTAAGTTCGCATTATCATCGTATTGTATATTTTTCTTCATCTAAACATGTCTCAATTTGAGCCAACTAAGTGTCATATGCGGGAACTTTTAATTTATTTTTTTATAATAATTTAAAAAAATCTGCTGCTGAGTCGCATCGATTGCTCGTAGAAGCATTTAATGAGGATGCTTTGAGTGAGAGAACATGTCGTGAGTGGTTTCAAAAATTTAAAAAAGGTGATTTTGACATAAAAGACAAAGATCCAGTGGAAGGCCGAAAATTTACGAGGATGCAGATTTGGAGAAATTATTGGGTGAAGATTCGTCTCAAACACAAAAGGAACTTGCACTTAGTTTAGAAGTCACTCATCAAGCAGTCTCACATCGTTTAAAATCGTTTAAATATTATTTTATTAACAAAAAACGGCGGAAACTTATTTGTACACCTAATATATACTTATACCTGCCATGCCTCCCTATGGTCTGTGCGTGCGCGTTGTATAGGATACAACAATTTCATGAAAAAAACAAAACAAAACGAATTTAAAGGCCACCCTAGTGTATGTATGTTTGTGCATATTTACGCGTTAATTTCTTTTCATTGTTTACCAACGCTGCTCGCATTTAAACTGTCGCTGCCGCTGCGGGTTTTTGGTGCTGGTTCTGCTGGGTAAATTATGTAAATAACCAGTGTCATAAATTTTAATTAGCGTAGAAAACTAATTTAATACCTCATACAGAACAACAGTAGTGTGTATATATGTATGTATGTATGTATGTATGTATGTATGTATGTATGTATGTATGTATGTATGTATGTATGTATGTATGTATGTATATGTGTATGCCTGTATATCGTTGGCTACTGCGTTGGTGTGTGTATTTAAGTTTAATTACCTGTGGTTTATTGCCATTGTCTCCTACTACTTGTTTCCTATTTACTATATTTTTATTTTGTTTTTGCTCCTATTCTATTTCACATTTTCTCATCTTTTTCGTAGAATTTTTTATAGAAAAAAATTATTACGCTCATTTATTTGTTTATGACTCGGTGTGACAGTTCCGTGTTTCGCGTTAATTTTGTTAATTGTCTTTGAGAAAATAACAGTATCTATTACCAACTGTATAACATGGTAAATAACTGCTTTAGTTCTTTTTTAATGAAATAATTTTGACCTTTGTCGTAGTTTCTTTTTGACGTTTTTCCACCGAAAATGACTAAACAAATTCACTCATTTTTAAGGCTTTCTCAGTTTAAGGCAATGAGTTGAATCATCTGGATTAGAATAAGAAAATATCATCCTAATTACAGAATAGATACTAACAAAGGCAAAGAAAAGAGTATAGAAAAAGTAGAAGTGAAGCGGAGAGTAAATAAAGAAACGAAACAGAAGTGAATTTACTTCGCTGAGAGAGAAATCACTTCCTTACCGATACATCATTATTTTTTTTTTTTTATTTGTTACTAACACATATCCACATCTGACATTTCCGAGATGACAATACTTTCAGTAAAAATTGCCAATGAATACTTTAGCGATAGTTCAGTAGAGCAACTGGTTAAATAAAAGGTAAAATAACCGGTAACTTTATTGCAGTGCTATGTTTCGAAAAACCAATTACGATTTAACGAATAATAAGAAAAAGTTTACACAAAGAAAGCTTTTAGAGAGAAAGAAAGCCTTAAAGAGAATTTCAAAATTTGTCAATTTCATGATATAAAATAATCTTTATTTTATACAAAAAAAAAGTTGTTACCAACATTTATTAAAAGAAAAACATTAAACTAAACACACAAAAAAGCATCTTACACTTAAAAAACAAAAATAAACCAACAAAACACCGAACCGACCGCATTAGCGCCAGTCGAAAACAATATGCCCCAGCAAAAGATATATCGTGGATATGGTCAGGCTGCCCAACATAATCGGGAAACCAATTTTGAAAAAGTCCATAAATCCAAAACGATAGCCATGCTTCTCGGCAATGCCCACACAGAGTATATTCGAGACGGCGCCAATTAACGAGCCATTGCCACCCAAGCAAACGCCAAGAGAAAGCGCCCAAATCAACGGTTTCAACGGCAAGTCCAAGTCCGGATTACTGGCCAACGTTATTACAATGCCCAGCATCTTTGAGGTCACCGGCAAATTGACCAGAAATGCCGAACCAATCGCTGATATCCAAAGGATGAGCAACACCGCAACGGTTAACCGATATTCCGCCTTTGTGGCGGTCAAAATATTCTCAGTCCAACGACCAACCGATGTGGTCAGATCCATTTCATCCATTGCTGTAAGCAGAACCAAAAGCGTGGCCAAAAAGAGCAGCGTCGCCCATTCGATATTGATCAGCACGGCTTCCATTTCGCAATCGATTATGATAAGCAGGAGCAGTGCGCCCAGGAGTGCAATCCAACCAGGCGATACGTGAATTATAACGCCAATCGCATACATAATAGTACAAAAATACAGCACCATGATAAAGAGCAACGTGACAGAGCACTGATACAAGAGCACGCGATTGCGTATGGGATAGTTAGCCTTGAGTTGCTCCAGCGTCTCCGAGAAATCAGGCGGCGGCTTGGGCATCTTACCAAGACGACGTACGCGTTTACGCAAGCGACGCACTTTCATATCGACCGTGTCGCGTGCGGTCTTCTCATCCTTCGAGTAACCCGTCATGCCCGTGGCCGTCTTGCGCCACACCTTAATAACGCGCTGCAATCGCTCCACTTCCGAGCGTTCGGTGAAACGCATTTTACTCGAATTGTTGAACTGAAGGCGCAAGTGCAAATAAGCAATTGCCATGGCCAGCAATGTGCCGGGCAGCAAATGTGCGACAAACGACAGAAAACCAACTTCGTGCTCTATGACAAAGGCATTGTTGCGAATGACCTGATTCGGTGGATCACCAATGGGCGTCCATGCCGAGGCGATGTTCGTCATGATGATTAGGCACATTAACACCGGCACGGGATTCAGCAGCATCACTTCACTGAGACGTATCATTATCGGGCTCATTAGCATGATAATCGTGATGTTGTCAAAAATAAATGTGGCCAATGAGACGATTACAATCATAATGTTCAGCATAGGCCAAATGTGCCCGTTCGCCCATTCATAGGCCTTAACGGCCAAATTTTCGACAATGCCCGTCTTTGCAAAGCTCGTCACAATGATGCTAATGCCAAAGATTTCCATCAACAGTCCAACGTCCACCCATTTTAGGATTGTATTCAGCACAGGCAGCTGGCTATAGGCAGCCAGTATGGACAGTGCGAATGTACTCGCAAGCAGTGTTGCCAATGTGCGATGGACCACATTAAAGATCATGAGCACATACATTCCGGTGACCAGTAGCACGGCCACAATGGCATTCATGGGATCCGGTATTGGCGTCGCCAACATATCCATTTGCAATGGCACCGATTTATCAATGTTGCTGGAGAACAACAACACCATCTGCTTGTCTTTGGAGGGTTCAAATTTTTCAAATAAATTGAACAAATAATTACGCTTCAAGATCGGCGCGATATCGAACATGTTCGAATCGTGCAATTCGACTCGCCAAACCGATGATATGGCCTTGGTTTCCAGCTGATTGCCATTCGGATCGTTTGTGACCACATGCACGACAACCGACAACTCACCGTTTTCGCTCGCATGTGTTAGAGTATCGAAGACGTGCAGCTTGAATGGTCCCAGGAGCTCAAGTTGTAGTCTTTTGCTAGCGATTGCATTAACGATCACAAAATCTTCGGTTACGTTAACGGGCACGGACAACATGCGCGGCTCATCGCTTTCGGATTCGTGCATCATCAGCAGCAACGAAAAGATCATCCAGCAAATGAAAAGCATTGTGATCTTAAGCCAACGTCGGTACTTTCGCAGCTTTCGGTTTCGCGTTGACACCTCACCTTCATAGTAGCTTTCAGTATCGGCGGTACTGTCGATAGAGTCTCGCGAAGATCGGATCGCATCAATACCGCCTCTGAGACGTGTTCGGGTTTTGGTAGAGTACGTCTCCTGTTCTAGTGCGAGGCTTGTGCTCCAGCCAGTCTCACTTTCGGTGTCGTCGTCGTCATCTTCCTGACTCGAGAAACCACCGTGCGACATTTCGGCAGATTTATTTTGTTTTTCTTTCTCTCCGCTTTTGCTCTTCTGTGATATGCTAAGTTATTCAATATTAAGATTTTTGATTGACTGTTGTTTTGATTGTTAAGTTTGAGAGAATATAAAATGGTTATACAGTTTTTTTCTAGAAAATTTTGTATTTGAGTTGTTGTTGTAAGGAAGCACTCAATCGATTCGCTCATTACTGTCCATTAATGGGTCATTCATTAAACTTATAAAAGGTTTAGGTAGTTAATGAATGATTTCTTCCCAACTACGTCAGAGTCGAAATAATAAGAAACATCTTCAAAGATTTTCTGTCTATGTCTTTCTTCTTGTTTCGCTACATTATCTTTTTAAAGGTATTTCTTATCTATTTATAGTTCCAGTCCGTTTTTTGATTCAATTCAATAACATTTGAGGTTAGGTTTTTATATCTTCGATTTTAAGCTTAAAGATACTTGCAACAGTTTTAATCGCCTTGCGTCCTCATCGCAGCTGAGCCAATTAAAACTATTTTAATAATTAACATTCTTTTATTCTTTTGTATTAAAATATTATAAAGCAAAATGTTTACTCTGCTAAATACTAACAACAACAAAATATTTATTCAAATTCAAATTGTCGAAATGTTTTGCTCAGAAATTGGACTAGACTAGACGAAAAATAATCGCCTCCAAAAATATTTTTTTGTGTAAAACAGAAATTGGGGTGGGAATAATATTTAAATACAAAAACAAAATTAAAAAAAATATTTTTGCGAGTACAGTGAGCCTTCGATAATAAACACGCACACACATACTCGTATATAGTGACAATACGCTCTAATGCACTTTTGTTATTTTTCAATCAGGAACGCTATTGTTGTCGTTTTTGTTGTGATTATTGTATTTTATTGTTGTTGTTCTTGTGTTGTCAACATTTGTTGCTGCCAAACTGGCACGTTTTGTTTTCACAATAACACACACACACACACACGTTGACACAGAGCCAACAACAAAACCACAACAAAATGGCGCGCATTTGTGTAAATGTGGGGGTGCGTGTGTCATCAACAATAACAATATTATCATAATAAAAAGGATTAAAATTCAAATAAACGTTCGCCAGAGAAAAACTTCATAAAAAAATCGTCGCCGTATACACGGCAAAAGGCACACACACGCACGCACACGCACGTACGCAAGGATTTATGCCGGAGCGTCGTTTCGTCTTCCGCTTCTTCTTCTTTTGCTTTTGTGAACTTTTTCCGTTGAAAAGCCGCCATAAATGACAGCAGTGACAGGTGCGATCCTTCAAAGAACAACAATAATAAAAGTGAATAAATGTCAGAAGGACAAAAGTGTGACATCCCACACATACAACAGTGTGTGCGTGCAACAAACATTAAAAATTGTTTGGCAATAAAATTTTATAACCCCAATTTAATCGGAGCATTTTTATACGGTGGCTTTGTTATCCTGTCGAATGCTTTTCTCTTCTTTTTTTCTGCATCAACTTGTTCGCTTTCGTTTTCTTCTTCTTCCTCTCCGGGCTTTTTGTTATGTTAATCGTTAAGAATGTTAAGAATGTTTGCCGCACATTTAATGAGTTTTTATTTTTGGGTAAAGTTTGTCGCGCATGCGTGTCTTACTTGGATTTGGGTCCGGTTAAGTGCCTATGTATGTACATATATTGTATAAATGTGTATTTGCATATGCATCAAAGCATGAGTTAAGAGCTGTAAAACTTCGTCCTTTATACAATCGCAGCATGTACATTTTTAAAGGGGCGTGATAAGGAAAAGAAAACAAAGCAAGAAAATGATAAATTGATAGATTGATAAATTGACTTTTTAAATTTGCATTTACATCAAAAATTAAATTAAATTAAACATTTGGAATAAATATTTGTTGCATCTCCCACGCGACGATAGCTTAAAAAAGCAATTCCGAATTTAAATTACATCAACACAAAAATTAGGATTTGTCCAACTCGGGACGCGATGTGACTGTACAAAATACCAAAATGCAATCAGCAAACAAATTTCCAATTGCAAAAGCACAACAACAACAACAACAACATTTTCAAACTGAAATGCCAAAACAATTTCAGCACAAATCCCGAAACAAGCGCTTCAGCATTAAAATTTAAAAATAAAAACATTGTTGCCGTCCTGGTGCACTTTAAAACAACAACAGCAACAACACCAAGAATTACTACACAGTAGCCATCGCAGCTTACATCGGACCTTTCCGAAATTATCATATTCAGCGTGTTGCTCCAGCAACGACCCATCAGTCCATGTACATGCATACATACGTATGTATATATTGTATGTATGTATGTATGTATGTATGTATGTATGTATGTATGTATGTATGTATGTATGTATGTATGTATGTATGTATGTACGCATGTATGTATATATGTATGTATGTATGTATGTATGTATGTATGTATGTATGTATGTATGTATGTATGTATGTATGTATGTATGTATGTATGTATGTATGTATGTATGTAAGTAAGAGTATGTTCATGTCGGTGGTTTTGTTTAACTATCCCTCGGGAGTGGCTGGCTACGTTTGAGAGGAACTTAAGTGTTGCCACCGCAAATGAAGCGTTTCCGCTGTGCCGCCACATGCAACGCGTAGGCGCCATGTGCCATGAGACCAAAAACTCTTTTTAAGGATTATTCAAACGTTTAAAGTAACATTCTAGAGGATATAAAACAAAATCTGCTGCTCCTTACTTTTTTAACAATGTTGCCAAGCAAATTTGTGCAACAGCGTTGAGCGACAGCCAAGCGAACTACCACTTAACAAAGAAAAAAAGCTTTTCGCAATTTGAGTGGGTCGGGCTTATCCGCCGTAGTGAAAATGGGTGGTGAGAATGGGTGGTGAAATGCAGTGTTGATTTAATCACGTATTATTACACACACAACGAAGAGGAAAATATTACCTGCAGCGAAAGTGGACAGATTGGGATCTACTCGTGTGGAGATCAGTGCTGCCAAAGTCTTTGAAATTAAGTTAAGTAAATGACACTTTAAGCAGCTCTAATAAATGAATTAAATGTGATTCTAAAAATGTCTGCTTCATTTTTAAAAGTAAGTAAATTATTTAAATATTTCATTTGGGTGAACTTAAACAAAAAATTAATAAAGATTTGCTTAAATTAAACGATCTCAATTAGCGTGAAATATTTTGAATACATTCTCTTTAAACAATCTTTAACCGGCAGCACATTTATTAAATTGCAAAACAAAGAATAAAGAACACTTAAAAATGCGACATTAACCTCACGGATACCAAAACGATGCATGAACAAATATTTCCAATTTTTTTCTTCTGTTTGTTATGAAAACCACGCAGCGGAAAAGTAAAAGCGCAAATACTTGGCAATTGGGGCAATAAATACATTAAAATACCGAAAAAAACGAAAAAAATTGTGCCCCAAAATTAAATTGTAAATTTTGTGATAGCTCACAGATACGCCATAAAAAGTATCTGTAAACTGCGCCAACGATTTTGTGTTTTTTTTTTTGTTTGTTTGTTTTTTTATTAAAAGTGATCCATAGATACTATGCACGGATACGCGCCAATAATAACAACAATACCAACAACAGCCGCAAAAGTAAAATCAGCAACAAAACAGTATTAAGGTTAATGGCCAATACGAAACGGGCACATTGTGTGGCTAAGAAATGGCCACAAGCAGCAGCGGCAAATATCCTCAAGGACGTATCTGGCCATCAACCGCTGCCGCCATCGATGAATGCTAACTTCTCGCTGGGATGAGCGCTTGCCAAAAAGACGATGCGCTGTCCATGCAAAACAAACAACAAATACAAATACTACAACAACAAAAATTCTTAATATAAAGCAAATTTTTTATTTATTCCAAAAATACCGAATTTTAAAATGTGAAATAGAGCACAAATGACAAGACAAGATTTGCATATAAACAACAACAACAACAGCAGTGACAACAACAAGAATACAAAAGATACTAAAATGAAATTTATATTGTATATTGGAGAAAAAAACCGAAATTGAAATAATGGAGGCTACCCTTACACAGCGTCCAGTGCTGGGCTGCATTAAAACGCCCATAAACCATGCCGAAATGAGCACAGCCCATAAACACTTCGCTTAAACCACTTTTGGCTTATAAATGGGGCGATATTTTTGTACGCCCACAGACACGAACACATTTGCACTTAGGGATACCAACTTTTTCTCTTATTGAAATATTCAAACAGACTCTTTTAAATAGAAACTTGGACCAAAACTTAAAAATATTTGTCTATGCAAATAATTAAAGTAGTTCATATTTTTTAATAAAGCTCTTGAAAGCGTTCTTTAAGTTAAATTACATATTGTTTGATTAAAAACAAAACAAAACAAAACAAAACAAAGAAACTTTTGAAATATTTCAAATAAAGTTTTTTGTTGCATTCATAATTTCTAACTTGTTTTACTTCGCTTAACAAGTGGTTAAGTTAACTTAAACCCATTTTACACCAGGTAATTAAACTCGCCCAACTAACGATTTTGTAGAAAAGGGAGAGAAGAGGCAATGAGTGGGTATTGGAAAATCCGTTTTGGTTCGCAAAATTTGTTTCTGAAACGTCAAATTGGCTGCGCGCTCATTTAAGCAATATGAAAAGTCAGAATGCCAGTGGAAGCATAAATGAAAAAGTTAATCGAAAAATTGCTTGCGCTTAAAACTGCCTAGAGTAAAATGAGATTTGTTTGTCATTTGCTAAACTATACGATTGGTAGCTTTACACATATACATTTACAATGTACACACGCAATGACATAGCTCCAACGCGTCTCAAACGAAATGATATAAAACTGCACTAGACATGCTCCCATTCCTGCTGGCCATTTCTTTTCCGGCATTGTTTTTTTTTCTCTTTTTTTTCTTCTGTTTGAGTTTCATTTTTCTTTTCTGTTTCTGTTTAAATTCTTATTTGGTTTAGGGATTATGCATATTTGCCATGTGCTGCATTCAGTTTTTCGTACTGCAGCTGGGCAGGGTGTAACATGCTCGTGTATGCGAGTGTGTTGGTTGCTCTGTTTGCGCGCGCCTAAATGCTTTTTGATTGCATTAGCCGTGGGCGTTTTGGGCAAATTGCTTGCATAATTCATAGTTTTTATTGGCTTCCCCTCTGCCAACAACAAATATCAAATATACGACTTAGCAAGGAGCAGCGGCAGCAACAAAGTAGCACGCTCCTACGGCATAAGACATGAGAAAAGGATGTGCAAATTTTAAATGGCGTTTTCCAAACAAAGCAAAGCAAACCAAAACAAAACAAACAACAAATTTTCCCAAAGTAACTGTAACTTTCTTAAACATAATTTTAGAATTGGAAAAAATTAAAGAAATTCTTTTATATTTGATGAGATTTTTAAGTTTAGTTTCTTGATTCACGGAATAAGTGGTTCCTGTCTCTTGAATTAATATGACTGAGAAATTCAAAAATTTAAAAAAAATTTTTTTAATAAAATTTAACGAGCATTTTTTTACTCAAATAATAACAACAAAAACCCGAAAGAATGCGCTGCACTTTTAAGCATCTCAAAGATGCATGCATGTGTTAGTTTTATGAGATGTTTAAAGCAAAGAACGAATATCCTAAATAAATAGAAATAAATTAAAATAAATATGCAAACAACAACAACAACAACAATTACACTTGCTCGCAATTCATTAGAACAAAGTGTCAAACGCCGCTGCTGAAACGCCGCCGGCCGGCCGGCAATTTGGTCAACGGCCGCAATTGAAGTACGAGTACACGAACAAAAAAAAAACTACAAATACAACAAGAGCAACAACAACAAAAGTGGTAGCCGAAATGAAATTTGGCAAATTGCAGCTGTTCTCAAATATTTTTGCGATAGTAAATTGCATTCGCGTAGATTTTTTTAATTTTAGTTATTTGTTTCTTTCTTTGTATCTTTTCTAATTTTAAATGGAATAAAAACAAAAGTGATAAGTTCATTTGGCTGGTTTTGTTTTTTCCCATCTAAACAAATGTTTAACAATTAAAGAAAAAATAATAATTTGTCTACTTATTGAAAATATTTTTGATTTTTTGTTTTTTTATTCTTTAACAATGCCCGCAGACAGTTAAATAAACAGTAAAACTTTGATTGCAAAATAACAGTAAAATTTGTCGTGAAGATAAAAGAACAACGCAACACAGATAACACCCTGTAGATACATTTTTATCTGTGAAATATGCATCAAAACTGATCCGCGGGTCAGAATATCCGCGACGACGGTTTATTTTTGAAGTTAAGTCAACTTTTTCTTATTTCATTTCATTTCATTTCATTTTTTTTTGTTGTAAGTTATTTTCGCTGTTTTTCATTAATTTGCATTTTATGAAATTCAAATTTTGTTCGGAACACAAAAACAACAATACACAAAAATACATTCATTTCATTTCGTTTCGTTTCGTTTCGAATATGAAGTGTGTGGGTTTTAAGTGAAAAAATCTACAAGATACTTTTATAACTACAACAACAATAACAACACCAACAGAAAATGACAGAAAATAAATTTAAAAAATTACGAGAAAAAAATCGAAAAAATGTTGCAGCCGCGACAGCTGAGCAGAGGAAAAAAACGAAGAAAAACAGCAAAAAAAAGAAGAGAAAAACAACAAATACAAAAACCAACGCAAAATTTCGAAATAAAGCGCGTTCGCCGCTGCGTTCGAAAACGGCAAAACGCTCCGCGAACAGTTGAACGACGCGACTCATAACGTGAAAATCGCCAGCTGCAGCGATACTCCGCCCCACACACGAAAAACTAATACAACAACAAACATTCAAAAGTGAAGTGAAAATCTTTCCGAAGTGCTCAAAAACCGTTCATCAACGCGATTGAATTTTTCTGTTGCAGCTGAAAAGTGCGTAAAGTGAGTTTTTTTTTATTGTAAGACGTTTCACAAATCGATTTTTTTATAGAATATTTTAATTAATTTTATGCAAAATCAGTCATTATCGAATTTAAATTTTTTTTCCAAATCAATTCGAATTCGCTTTGCTGATTTAAAAAATCTCAAATTTTATTTTGATTTTCAAACCTAATAATTTGTTCGTTACTTTGCAGCTGATTCGAACGCAGAATGCAAGTTTTCGACAACAATATGGTAAGTCAATTTCTGTATTATTTCTCGACGTTTCTTTTTTGTTTTTTGAGTATCTTTTTTCACCGAAAACGTAAATCACAACGCACAATGGGTGCAGTTATAAAATAAACTAATCAAAGTTTCAACAAAATTATTTTTAAATGCAGCATTTAGTTAAGGAGAGGCTTCACCTGTCCCGTACTTAGAATTGTAGAGAGCCTTCAACTTGCTAAGCTATTAAAAGGGAAAAGAGTCGATTTCTTTGAAAGACGTTAATCATTTGCTCTGAAAGAATCTTATCAAAATGGTTATTCCAAGCTTATAAAGTTCATTATTATAAATCCAAACTTATTTTCATGCAAACTCTTTAAAACGCTCAAACATTCAGATTTTATTGATGAGTCAAAAGTCGTTGTCGATAATCCAGCTACGATTCAAGACTTGAAAGCGAGATACCGGTATCAAAGCTGAAAAGAGTAATCAAAAATTGGACCTTCCGAATGGACCAATAATCCTTAGCTACTAAATTGATTTCAAATCTTGTTTCTCTGCCTTCTTATACTTCCTATATAAGTTAATAAATATAAGGAAAATGAAAAACTCAAACAATTTTTAAATTTAAAGCTTTATAGAAATTTAACCGATTTTTTGGCATATGCCACCCAATGTGCACCTGCGTTTATTTATCTAAATTTTGGCATTGCTCGCATTTTGGCAACGCCAAAGCTGAATTTATTTTGATTTTAAGTAAATTTTTTACATCTCGTTTGTCGATTCACTTAGCCCAGTTTGCTTAACCCAGATGCAGAATACACATTCTAACAGATAAACAAAAAAGAGAAAAAACAAAAAATGAGATAAACGGAAAAATCTACGAAAATCAACTTCAAAGCTAGAAAAACGAAAAATCCCGCCAAAAGTCACTTTTGGTTAGCCATTTTTATTTATTAGTACAATTGTTGTTTTTGTAATTTAGCAATTGTTGTTATTTGTCGAGAGCACTACTATCATTCACCTCCCCCCCCTCATCATCACAGAGCACCTAAATTAATTACAAAAATTCACTTAGTGGCCCGCTTCCAAGTGGGTCATTGAACGCGGCGACGCAACGCAACGCGCCATTCCGTGCCATACCGCCACTTGAATTAGCATCATATCAACCGGATGCATTGCTGCGCTGCAGTTGCAGTGGCGCTCGCTGGCCACCATTTTCCACAATTGATGCAGTTTCCGGTTATGTGTGCGTTTTGTGCGATTTGTCACATCGCCTTTTTTTTATATTTGCGTACGTTTGCAAATATTTGCAAAAGTGTGCAAAAATAAATCGCGAATTATTTGTTTTCCTTATTCGCACACGGATTTGCCTTTCCCTGCCCTGCCCTGCCTTGATTTGCTCTGAGTGTGTGTGTTCGCTGTAATTCTCTTCTAAATCGTTAAAGTCTTGTAACTCGAAATCGCAAAATCGAATTCACCGAATGTTGGCAGCGAATTTACTTTTCGAACTTAAAAATAGATTTTCCGATTAAGTTTTATGATCGAAATTTTGGCAGACAATTTTTTGAATGCAATTATTCGAATGCCGAAAATGTGTCATTCTTGGTGGGCGAACGATTTTCCATGGAAAAGTGCAAAATATTTTGGAAATCTAAAAAAATTTCCCAAATCGCAAATTAATTCTTAATCCATTACACTGCAAGATATGTAACGGTTATTTAACCTGTTATTCAACCAGAAGCGCAACGGTACTATTAGTTAAATTTCCCATTATGTCCTGTAAGACATCGCGAAAAATGAGGAGAATATTGTCGTTTGGTGGCAGATTTTACTGAATATAAGATTAGATCTAGATTTTAAATACCAAGTATGACAGGTGGCGCCACATTAAGCGCGAGAGTAGGGAAGTCTTCAAATTGCCAGTGAAAAAAATAATGAAAATTTAACATTAATTTAACACTTTTCAGGTTAATAAATTTTATATTTTGCAACACTAAAAAATTTCAGTTGTCAAATAAAAAAATTCACAAATTTTCTCATTGTTTAGCATTAAAAAATATTGGGTCAATATGACCCAATATTAATTTAACACTCTTTGTAGTAATGTAAATATCTGGCAACATTTTCATATTTTAAAAGTGCTTAATTAAATATTTCTGAATTCTTAAATTTGAAATTTTTACATTAAAATGCATGTTAAATTAATACTGCAAATGTTAAATTTTGTAAAATAAAAACCCAACAACATTTGCCCCAGCTTAGTCAAACGATTTAAACCACAAACGTTGAAACCACCGATGACAAATAACAACAACAACAACAACTAGTTAATTCGCAATAAAGTATGCAAACAAAAAAAAACTGCTATTAAAAAACAAGAACAACAACAAATGTGTTGTGAAAATTTTCAAATAAAAAAATTACAACCGATAGTAAAATTTTAAGAGTGGAACAATTGCTTTGCCGCAAAAAAAAATTTCAAATGTGTTAGCAACAATAACGACAGCAAGAACTACAACAACGACAACAACAATATGAGCAACATCATTAGCTAAAATAGCAATTTTAGTTAATGCCACAGTAAATGTCACAATGACATACAAAAACACTAAACAACACAACAATACAAAAGCAACAACAGTAACAACAAAAATCAAAATTAACGCAAACATTTTCCATACCACTCAAATAAAATGGAAAAAGAAAGAAAATAAAAGAAAAGAAGAAAAAATTCGTTTCCATTCAAAATAAGTCTAACAAATCACTTTTAAGTATTTTCGATTGCACAACTTAAAAAATCTGTTTTCGAAAATGTTGAAATATGTTTGTATTTGTTTTTGTATTTTTCAACTTATAATTAGTCGGATTCTTCTTACTCAACTATTGCCAAATATTTGGAATAAACACAAAAATGTCATTGGGCGGCAAAAGTTCTGTGAAAGTGGCCCAAAGAACTTGTGAAATTTTCCATTTACACGATTTTGTTTAATTTGTCCATTCTGTAAATTTAAATAAACAATTTCGATTTGTTGATTTAATGTTATAAATAAATAAATAAAGTAGTGACAGAAATAATTTGGCGACATGGCACGTATTCCGTGTGTAATGATCATTTCCGTTGTGACGCATCTGCGCTCGCTCATCGTTCATCGATTGCAACGCGTGTGACGCACGTATTCGGATTCGAATTTGAATTTGAATTGAATGTGAATTGGAATTCGCCTGCCATGCATTTGGCCGCTTTCATTCGGTGCGATTCGGTTCGGTTGGCTTTGATTTTCAATTGTTTTACATCAATTATTTTCGGTCAATTATATTTACGAAAGAGCGTATCTATTTAGTGTCATGTTGAAAATAACCAAAACGCCATCCTGCACAGTGGCGCAAATGTGCCAAAGTCATTTCAAATATTTCAGCAAAGAAACCGAGATTACAAAATCGAATTTTTATGTTGACATTAAGTAAAGTTAGACTTTGTAAGTCATTTCGAAACGTAAACGTTTTGAAATTACTTTGTTAAATGTTTCTGAAGTCTCAAGGACACTTTTAGAAGTATTTGTATTTGTATATGATAAAAAAGATAATTTTTCAAAAAGGGAAACTATTTTGAAAAATTTCGAAATGAAGCATAAATCTGATTATGTACTTACTATAAATGTCATAGGTCTCAAGGTATTAAACCTTAATCGATAAGAAGCACAAAAACAACTTTTAACAAATGTACAATTGGTAATCCGATCAAAAATTCGCTTATCAAAAATTCGCTTTTGATTGTCATCAAAACTTTTTCAAAGAATGTTCCACTTGTAAAATGTTTTGGATATTAACATGAGCTATTTCTGGGAACCCAATACTTAAGAGGTTTTGATATATCAAACACGCAATACTACAAATTTTGGAAACCGTTAAGCGAAAGGAGCACAGCGTGTTCTAAACATCGGAACCATGGACCATAAAAGACCGTAAAAATAATTACCCTATTCAAATAAAAACACTCTTGATTAATTAACAGATTTATTGTATAACAATTAAAATCTTTAATTGTATTTTTTTAATTATTTAGAATAATTTATCTTTAGAATTAAATTGGATTTCACACTTTGTGGTGCTTTGGAATAGGTTCTTCTCTTCTAGACGAACTTAAAATTCACACTTAAGTTGAAATACAGTTTTTGTACTTCTCGTTAAAGTTTCCATTCACTGTAATCCACCGTGCGGTGTGGTAAGTGTGGCAAGGTCGCTGTTGCGTTGTATTGGACGCCGGCGCCGGCGACGGCGTCTCTTTAGGCCACATTTGTTGGGGAAAATGCGTGTGACGTTGCGTTGTGCCGTTTTTCACTTTGAGCAAAAATAGATTTTCGTATTAGTCGGTTTGGTTTGGTTTTGTTTGGTTTTTTCTATTTTGAAAATAAATCAATCGCTTGAGTTCAGATGCAACACTTTGATAGGAAATTACATACGCGAGTTTGTGTGTATGTGTGTGTGTGTGTATTGTGCGTAAGTTGGATAAATTTACACACAAATCGAGTGCGTCGCATTTAAACCAAACTAATATGAATGGCAAAGTTATGCCAAAATCTGGTAATGGAAATCGGCATCGTTCATGTCAAAGTGGTGGAAAATGTTTGTGACAATTTAAACAATGGAACAACAATTTACACAACGTTCCAAAAAAGTATTTTCGAAATTTTGGATTCAAATTTGAATAAACAAGTTTACAATTTGATCTAGACAAAGGCAAAATTTAAAGATTTCGAGCTCTTCGATATCGAAGCTTCGAGTTTTTCTTCTAATCTACGAAATTTTAAGCCACAATTTAATAACTTCGAAGCTTCGAAACCTACGAAGTTAATTTTGAAACCTACGTAGTTAAATTCGAAACTTCAGTGTACTGAAAGTCACCAGCCCAGTTTAATTTATACTTCAATGGAATTCAAGATGTAACTATGGAATTTATTAGTAATTAAAATCTTATTCTAAAAGATGTAGAAGAAGTGGAAGAGAAAAAAAGTTTTTTTTTTTATTTCCACTCATTTGTTTCGTAAGCTTTGCAAGCTTTAAAGTTTCATATTTTTGTACACAAAAGCCAAAAATATTATTTAAGAAATTAATGATATTTTAATACGATATATCAACAAAAATCTAATTTGGAAAACTATTTGGAAAGCGAAACTAAATAAAACTCGCCGACGAATTCTGTCAGTGAGAAATTGACGAGTCACGAAACTGAGCGGAAAAGTGCCAAAGTAAATACAAGCGAAAAGCGAAAAGCGCGCTAAACGCACGAAATAAGTAAGTGTAAAAATCCAACAACAACAATTAACAAACAAACAAACAAACAAATAGAACGATTTTGTTATTTTTAACAATAAAAAATCGAAAAATTCAAAAATGAGTCGTCGGCATTTATTTAAAATATTGGAAAAAAAAGAAAACAACAAAAAAAATAGCAACAACAACAATAGCAAACGTCGAGCATTTTAATTTGCGCGCGTTAATTGCGAGCGAAGCAATTTCGAAATAAATTGTTTTTTTTTTTGTTTTTTTTTTTGTTTTTTTGGCGCATGTCCTGCGGCGCACTTTTTTATACCGTTGCAAAAGTTCAGCGTTTTGTGATATTTAATTTTTGTTGTTGTATTTTGTTGTTGTTGTTGTTGTTTATTCAACTTAACTGCCCAGATATCAGTTTTTCTTGTTTGTTTTTTGTAATTGTTTAATGCCACGCACAGCAAAAACAAAAACAAAAACAACAACAAAAACCAAAAAAATAAACCAAAATAATTTACGCGCCATTAAACAATTTGCAAATTAGTTTATTTATTTTAATTTAATTTTTGAATGGCGAGCGTTTTTTTTTTTTTTTTTTTTGATTTTGCTGATTTCGTTAGTTTTGGTTGTTTTGTTTTATTTTATTTGTATATATTGTATGTGTTTTTTGTTGTTATTGTTGTTGTTTTGGCTGTATTTGTTGGGTATTTAGAAGCAGACATAAAAGGCGTTAATTTATTTCGCGGGGCGCGTGCATGCGGTTTTATGGCGGCGGCTTTTCCGCTTCTCCGTTTTTCAAATTTCGTTTTTTCTCTTCTCGTTTGTTTTTGTAAATTTCGCGTAATTTGTTAAATTTATAATCGCACAAATTAAAAAAGCTTTACGAAACGTTTCCATTAATTAGACGCAAGCGTGTGCATGTGGTGGTGAATAATGAAATTTCTCGATTTTTTGGATTGGTCTGAATTTGAAATTTCGGTTTAGAGAAAAGTTATTCAAAATGTAAATTTCAGTTTTACTTCAAATTAATTTAAATACTTTATATATTATATTTTATTTTGTAAATTGTCAAAAAAAATTGACATTTTTTTGTTTTTTCCACAGCGTCGCGCATCGCGTCGCGCCTCTTTGCGTCGTGGCTCCATTTCGGCGCTGCCTCAAAAATCCGCTGAGATACCTTGGGACATTCTGGAGCGTCTGCTGATGCCGTTCCTCTTTTGTCATGCGGCCGCTTTAATTATTTCGACCCTCCTGCACACGCTTAGCATTTCGAGCGTTTCGACTTTTGCCGTTTTCGTGTGGTTCGCTTTGTCAACGGTCGGCGCTGTGCTCTTTTATCACTTTATTAAGGTAAGTTTCAGCGATCCTTGAACATATAAATTTGTAATTTTACAAAAGCTCTCCCTAAGAGATATTTTAAATTTAAACTTTTTAACAGTAAACTCTTTTGAACTGTATTGAATTTAAGTTTTATCGTTAGAAAGAGGAAGCTTTATTTTTGAAATTAAAAAAAAAAACTGAAACTTTGAGCTTTCAGCTGAGTGCAGCTCACAGCATAATCGAGTCTTTTTGGCCTTTTTAGCTTTTAGTTTATTTTATATAGTTTCCAAAATGAGCTCAATTATTTTGAACAAAGTCAGCTTACAGCCATTTGTGAGCTTTTGATTTTCTTCTCAAATAAATGGACTTTTGAAGGCATCTTAGCTCCATTATCAAAACATTAAAATTAAATTATCAAGAACAAACCGACGTTAACACAATTTAAATTCCTCATATGCAAATCTGAGTATATTCTTAAAAATATTTGGAAGCGTCTTGAAGCTCCTGCCACTACCACTACCACAAAAATTCTGCTGACTGGCAAATTAAATCACAGAAGACAAAAAGGAGAAAATTAATTTGAAGATACGAAATTTCAAGTTTGTCGGATTTAAATTCCAATCTGAATCTTCCAACAGGCGAAAGAAGCAGAAGAAGAGTCAGACACAGCGGCACACACACATACTCGTACACAAACGCATTCGCATTCGCATACGCAGGAAAACGAAAGTGAAAGCGAGTAAATAAAATAAAATCAAATGAGTATGAAAATAAAAAGTAATGGCGGCATATCAAAATATCTTGTGGATTTCAGTTTTTGTTGTTATTGTTGTTGTTGTTTGGAATTATTTTCTGTGTTGCTATTTTTAGCACGAAATCAGATAAATTTTATACATATTTGTTTGTACGTTTGTATGTGTGTGCGTTTGTTTTTTGTCTGTTTGCTTGCTTCTTAGTAACTTGTTGTTGTTTTTGTATTCTTATTTATAAATGTCACATTTAGACACGACGACAATGACGTCTACCGTTGCCATTGGCTGTCATCGTGGTTTGCATTAAGCTGTCATATTTCTATTTCGGAATTTTTGGAAGTATTAAATTTTGTGTTAATTTTCGTCTCGGTTTGATGTTTTAATTAGTAAATTTACCAATAATTAAGTTAGTAAGCGAGCATCCAGACAAGCAGGTAGACAATTAAATTTAGTTTGCTCAACTCAAACGTTTGAGCTTTAAGCTCTATTTTAGTACAAACTGTAGCAAATCACATGATGCTATATGCTTTAAGCTTGGCTGAGTTCAAGGCACAACAGCTCTTTAAGACTAACGAAACTTTAAGCTTGACAGAGCTTTAATCTTATCCAGAGTTTTTAGCTTATTCAGAGCTTAAAGCATATCCAGAAAAGCCAAGAAACTAATTTTAAAAAAACTGCCTTTTTTAAGTTTTGTTAAACATCTACGATTTTTTTCCGCTGAAACCATGTCCAACAATCGGTATTTATGTATATCCATATACCGAGAACAACCCGAAATCATTGTTTCACTCCTAAGCCAATTTCGATGCCTAATCCTATTAGCAAGAAACGCACACACACACACACACACACAAACCACAGTTAAGTAATCCCGGAGACATGAGACATGAGCCATGGCAGATGCCATATGTGCACCCGGAGCTCGCTTTTCTATCCAGCACTTCTCCAGACCCGAGCAGAGCAACATTTGTCAAAGCAGAAATAAATTGCAACTCTCGGAATTTGCATGTTTGCGCGCCAAACCACAAACGAGAAATCCTTTCCAACTTAAACGACAACTGAAAAATCTGCAAAAAAAAAGTACAAAATATAAAAAATAATTCCAACGAAAAGGCCAAGAAAAATTGCAAAAGGAAGAAGAACATAAAAAAGCAAAAAAACAACGAAAGAAAGAAAGGAAAAGACAACAATTTGAAACTAAAAATAGCGAAATATGACGACAAGGACCGTACAACCAAACGACTCGAGTGAAAAAAAATTATAATAAATTCCTTCCGGTTTCTATATGTTCACTTCCGATGGCGGCAGGACATGTCCCAGCGGGCAAAAGCCCCGAAAGGAAAGTGTTCGGTTTCGGCTTCGGAAAAAGGCAAGTGTCGGGGTGAGCTGCCAGTGCCAACAAAAAGGAAACCGAAAAATATACGAATACAAATAAATAAAGACAACAAAACATACGGAATGTGACAACGCGAGAATAGGCAAACACCAGCAATCCTCCTTCAATGGAGTGAGAGAGACTGTGAAGTAGTAGAGAAAATAGAGAAAATCAATCAAGCGCCTAAAGTACAAAAAGGATATTCACGACACGAAAAGAGCACAACACAAAGGAAACAACAATAACAGAACAGAACAGAACAGCGTCAGATGAAATTAGCCAACACTTACATGCACAAACAAATAAACACTCACACAGTCACACTCAATTTTCACACTTACATACACTGCCAAATTAGAATTCGAAATCTTCTTCTTTCTGGACATATAGTCATCTCACTTACACAAGTTTTCCTTACAAGTAATATGACTTGTTATTAGACCGTAATTTACCCAGTAAATTTACAAATTTAGAAATTATGCGAAAGGAAAATCCCTTAGGAATTTTTTTTTATTGGTTTGGTATTTTTTGCAGAAATGCTAAAAAGTTTTTTTCATCTTGAATTTAGTTCTTGCAAATTATTTTGTTCCGTGTAGTCAAATAATCCAGTTAAAAAGAGGCGAAGTATGAACATTCTGTAGTCATTCCAAGCACGCGTTCAAGTGTGTATTAGTTTGTGTAGGTGTGTGTTACTTTGTGTAAGTGTAGCACACATTTTAGTGCCCACTCACACTTAAGTAACTGCGCATTTGAATTAACTTGGACAATTTTTTGTCATTATGCTTCAATAAATCGAAATTTATTATTCCAGTTTTTTTTTGTTTGTGTTTTTTTTTTCTTGTTTTGTTTTTGGGTTAGTCAACATAATCAAAACAATATTTACACAAAATTATGAATTATATTTGCTGGCAAATACTTTGAAACGAAGTGACCTAGAAAGAATTACAAATCGTAACTTGTATTAATCAGGGTCCAATGATTTCTATTGGAATAGTTTGAGTCTTCAAGGCAAAGGGACATTTCGGAAGGAAGAGAGAATTTTAAATCAAGTATACATAACTCTTCATTTGAAACGATGCCTTGATGCTTTCCTTTCGGTATAACATTGATAGGTAAATTGTATGATAATTGTTGTTCTTTTTTATTTATCCTCATCTCGCACACCATCAATTTAACATTACCCCCCGCTTACTCTTTGTAAATTTGGATTCGCGTTCGTACGTGCAATTGCCACATAGATACCGGGTTGTATATACATACATACATATATACATCATCATGAGCATTTTAATGTAGTGTACTGAATGCGGAATACTTGTACATACCGAAGCACACATTCACGTAAACTCAAAGTTCAAAGTTTAAATGTGCCCTCGGAGAATTTGTTTATGGAATTTATTAATGCGGGGCGTTATTTAAACTTTAGCAGCATATTTAGTCAATGCTACATAAAAGGTTAGTGAACTCGTTGTTAAAGTGTTATTTATTATATATATTAAATATATATATATGTATACAAATATTGAATATAGATTGCGTTTTAACGTGGTTTAAATGTGTTGTTGGTGTCCTTCATTACAATTTCAAAATATTTTTATATTTGAAATTTTTTTCTCATTTTTTTTGCTTGCTATCTACCTATATATCTATCTATCTATCTATCTATCTATCTATCTATCTATCTATCTATCTATATATTTAACTACTTACCTATCTGTTATCATAAATATGTATCTACTTTTGACTCCTGATTTCATTTATTCTTTTGTTCTTCTTGTATTCTTCTGGTTAAACTCGTTTTACTTTCTTTTATTCTATTATTAAAATTCCTCCTACTCCCACACTTTTGCTCACTTTCTGTAAGCATAAAATGCAATCAGAGTTTTCAAAGCGTGTAGAGTTCTTCGCTTATAGTGGAACACACACCTTTAGCCTAAACTCACACACAGCGCCACGCCCAAGGTCAACGCAAAAAGTTAAGCAAATTAACAAAGTCATAAAAGCGAGAAGTAATAAAATAATAATACCAAACGAAACAAAAACAACAACACACACACAAATTTCTTAGAGGACATTTTTTGTTGTTTTTGGTTTGGTGTGTTTCGTCTTCGTTGCGCCACTAAAAATAGAAAAAAATAGTTAAGAAAGGAAAAGAGGAAAAAACAACGAAAAAAGGATACAGTAAAGTGCCGACCATAAAAATTTTGCACAGCGGAAAAAGCACACGATACGATAGAAAAAATCAACAGGATGAGAAGGTCGAGGCTAGGGATATGTGTGACAAACAGGCAAAATACGAAGAAAAAATAAAAAGAACAGGATAAAAGGACGCAAAAAAAATCCAAAAAATAGTTTCAAGGCAGCCGCTCCGTATCCAAACATTATAAAAAAAAAAAACGATCCAACAGGATAACAATGTAAAATCAATTCCAATTGAGTACTAGGCTAACAAAAATTAGTTAACTCAAGATAAGATAAGCACCACAGAAACAGCCAACGACGAAATACAACAACAACAACAAAAGAAGCTAGATAAAAGTTATGCTCGAGATGACTATGAAATAGAGAAGAAAAAAAGGACAGAAAGGACAGAAATGAAAGAAGGCAGAGCAGAAAGAAGAAGAAGAAGAAGAAGTTATTACGGAAAAGAGATACTAGATAGAAGTAGACATTTTCGTTGTTGTTTTTGTTTTTGTTTGTGTTTCTGTTTGATATGCTGCGCAACTGAAATTGCCTTGTGTCTAAAAATAGAAACGCCAGGAGCTCACCGAGTTGCTTCGCTTACTTTTTAGACAAACTCACTCACACACTTGTACACTCTCATATACAGATAGACAGACATACAGACAGCAGGACAGACAGACAGGCAGACAAATAATCAGGAACAACCCAATAGAAAAGTGATGTACTATGAATTGAGATATTAATATGTAGTGGAAATATTTGAATATTTGATTGCCTATTGAATAAAAAATATTTGGATATATCAGGTTTTGATTTGAATGTTTCTGATTTGTCATTGTTTAAAAGAAACGTTTGCAATTGCCACTTTTTTATAATAAAATGTTATTTAATGAGCGATTCGAAGGAACTTCACAAAAATGTATTTTCGATCCTTATAAAGGACTTTCATTAGCTTTAAGAATGACTCTTTTTTCAATGCTAAGATTTTATGTTTTCCAAAAGTTTTTTAGAAATTTGAGTATAGGATTAGATAATGACTACACCTAACTGTATTTACATATTAAAAAATTTAAATTTTTAGGATCCAACAAAAAATAACTAAAGTGTCTGATAAGTAGCAACGAATTGTGTCGTTTTTCATTTCGACTGGGCTATCAAAACCGTTACGCGGAAACGGAAAATCTGTTTGCGAGCATCGAAGGATTGTGCTCGTGGCGTACGAACAAAGCGAACAAATGAGCGTCGGCCAAGTGAGGCGCACGGCACACTTTGCGCCATTTCTGATGCATGCAGAATTGCAAATGTATTTGCTTGTTGCTGTGTGTGTATGTGTGTGTCTGTGTGTGTGTGTGTGAGTGAGTGTATTTGTATGCGTGTTAAGTTCAATCGGCAGCATTTATTTCATTTTTTGATGTTGCTCGCGAATTCCATGTAGAATTTTAACTGGTTCGCTTGTTTTGCCGAATTGTTCGTCTACAAAAATTTGTTGTAGTTGTTGTTGTTGTTATTCTCCTTTTCTAATTTTCTGTAAGTTTAACTTATTCCGCACACATAAGCCATTAGGGCCGCTGCGTTTGTGGGCGTTTGTTCACATTAAGAAGATTGTTTCGCTGATTTTTGTTCTTTTTTTTTCAAAATTATTTTATTTTTCTAGATTTCACAGTTAACAATGAAAAACACAACAAAAACAAAAACAAATGCAGTGTTAAATGTCACGACTATCTGCGAAAACGGCTTTTTGCTGCGATTTAAATTTTTTTCTCTCCATTTTTCCCTTTTTACGAGGCTTATCTGTCTCGCAATGGATTGCTTTCGGTTTAGTTTACAGTGGCGGGTATAAAAAAATAGTTTATGATTGTTCTACGACCGAAACGAATATTCGCCATTAATGCGAATATTTAACAAATACTTCCTAAAAAATTTTGATTGTCGCAGTTTAAGTCTCAAACAATCGCATTGAACGCTTGAACATCGTCTATTTAAATGGACCTTTGTCTATAAGTTTAAATTAGTTGCAAATGGGTCAGTGGTACCGCCACTGAGTTCGCCGCATTCCCAGCTGCCGTCCCAGTCAAATGGTCGCAATTTCGCGCCGAGGTCATCACAAAAAACATAACCATTGCATTTAATGTGAATGTGGGTATATGTGTGCGTGTGTGGATTAGTGTTGCTTCATGGCCACTGTGGCGGCTCATGCGCCTGAATGAATGCTACCAGAAAAAAAACAACAGAAAACAACAACATCAGTCCAGTAACCGAAATGCTGCCCTATCGGGTTTTTATAGTGCAAATGCGTGGTAATTGCCGCACAGTTGGGGATGAACACTCGACACACACACACACACACACACTCAACTCAAATGCTAACCCACATGTAGTAAATGCAGTTCAGTTTATTCCTTACATGTCCTGCCAAGATAAATTCTATATACACACAAGCAAACGGACACACAGACAGAAAGACAGACAGACAGCCACACAGATATAGCTTAGTATCTTCCACGATTTTAATTGTGACAAATTTAAATTGCTGGTATTTTAACTGGACGTTTGTTTTTGCTATTTTTAATTTGAATTTTGTGTATGTGGATAATGCATAATTAAAGCAAATAATAGTGTGTGTCACTTCAAATACTAAGCTCATTATTACAAAAGTGAAAAACGCTTTAAGCACTTTCACACCACTCAAACAAATAAACGAATAGTTACTTTAATTTATACTATATTAAAGAGAGAATAGATAATTAGGAACATAATTAAATTAAGTTTGAAAAATTAAATTATCTCAGGCTTCCAATGGTATATTATTAATTATGAGTACTCCTTAGTTCTTAATAATAATTTATTTATAATATTGATAAGGAACATTGTAAAATCGATTCAATGTTTAATAATTGAAAGACCAACATATCAATGGAGGACTAGTAACAGATCTGTGATAGTTTATAATTGATCAATGATAGATCAATTATATCTTCATGGTAAATAATTATTAACTCATAACTGATAATTAAAAGACATTTACAGTTAGATGATAGTTCAATGTTAGATCAACCAAAGACCAAGAAAATATCAATGTAAGATTATCTTATCTTAAACTCCAAACATATTCATTAATTAGCAATGACATCAACTGAACTTTCACATCGACAGGCTCAATATTGGACCGAACTTATTTAATAAACATGTTGCTTTTGCTGACGGCTTTTTTTTTCAATAATGTCAAAGATAAAGTTAAGCAATTTCTTTCATATATTGTATATTAGTAAATAAAGTATCGATATTAATACTTAATGCAAGTCAAGGCGACGGAAGCAAGTTCTTATCACTGAAATGTAATGGAGAGCGAACAAGAAATGCCAAAAACGAAACATAAAGCCAAAAAGAAATACCCTAGACCATGTCAAAATCTCAGGCGCACTCAGTAATGAAACCCATAAAGTCTGTGGGCGTACGATGTCTTACATAAATTTCACTTAGAGCGGCAAATAAAGAAGCAAATAAATATAAATATCAAGGTGAACTTGACAACAGGTTGCATTTTAATGGAGCACATAAATAAATAATCCACTTAATGGCCTAATGAAAACAACATTAAACAACATATTGAGTTTTCCGTTTTTTCTTGCGACTTTCCTTCGACTTCATTTTGTTTCTTAACCTTTTCAAATGTCAACACGCAATAGAAGAAAGGAAGAAAAGAAGAAATGCTCTTAAGTGCAAACGAACGAATACCCGAACAAACCAACAAAACAACTACAACAACAACACAACAACACAACAAAAGTTCAGTTGACACTTTCAGCTCATTAATTTGTGCTGCACCAACCGTCAGTCCACCAACCTGTGTCGCGCTGTGATGAGCTCTTTATTCCATATAATGCAATGCAATGCATTACGCGCTTGCGTAATTATTTACACGCTCGATTCGCCTTAGCGTATGTGATTAATTACCAGTTGCGCAGCATGCCGGCACTTCCGTTTCCGGCTAAAGTCATTCCCGTATGCTGCACAGCACTATTGCCAATTAACAAATACACAAACTTGTTAAATTCTGCGTGTGTGCGTTGGCTTATTCAAATTAGCTTAGCGCGTTCCCAGAGGCAAACGTATTGTGGAGCGCGGGCGCACGCACCTGTTCGTCTGCCGTTCCGCCTCGAAGCAGACCGCGTTCGCTCTTTTCGTTTATTTTTGTTAATTTTTCGACGTTGATTTTAGGTGCGAACACGCACTCCCAATTATCGGGGACATAGCGCATAAATTGTGCATCTCATTTGGGAACCCGCGCCGCCGTTGGCACACACCGCCGAAATGCTTAACCGTAAAGGATACCGCTGACATCGACAATAACCAGCAGGGTAGGCTTGCGAGCACAGTAGACCGGAGCGATTTCAACTCAAATGAACCATTTGGAAATTGCCTTTTTTAGAATACTTTCCACAAGAGGATTTACCATATACATATAAAGAAGAAACCCTTTAGACCTTTAAAGCTCTAAAATAACAAAATGTCATATAAAGACTCAACACTCACGCCGATAGATTCCGCATCCAAAGAGTTTTCTATAAATTCACTCCGGCCTAATGTACACACAAACGCATAGATACAATTACCAATTCCCCATAATGACAGACGCATTCGATTTTATTACGGAAAAAAGTTTCATCTAAAATTTGTGTGTGGGCGTGACCGTCACGTAGGCCTACATCTTCGGCATCATCATCGGCGGCGGCGACGTGCTCAGCGCTACGTGCAACGCATAACCTAGGTGGAATTCAATGAGCATTTTTTTAATATTTTCGTCGTGTTTTGCCTACTGGGCGCTCTGCAAATTTGAGTTGACTTTTTCGATTCGGTTGTCCTTTTCGGTAGTGCTGCTAATTTAGCGGTTTTCCCTCCCACTGACAGCGTAGCGTGCGTCGGTGGTAGATACTTTGGATTCTTTTGTTGTTGTTATTTTTTTGTTTAGACAACACAGATTCTTGTTATACCCAAATTGGTTTAATTAGATTATGATTTCGACAAATGTCTCACTTTATTTAACAAAACACGGATCTAAAGAGCTGTCAAGAAGCTTTCGCCATGCCCGTACATCTGCGAGTTCATTTATTGATGGGTTTGCTGAAATTTGGCAACGGCGCTTTTATGTTCTGCTCCGTTGCCAAAATGCATGTTGTTGTTTTATTGTATTTGACTGATATCATTCACTCAGCCGTTTAGTTTCTCTAGGCAAATACAAATACTCATACTTAAGTACGGATATGCGAAGTTTGGACAAGTTGCTACCTGGCAAAAAGCATCAGTGTCAGTCAGAAGAGGAACTTCTCTATGTGTCTGTGCGACGTGCGTGTGTCCATAATATTTCCATTTCGCATATTGAATTGCGGCAAATAATGAATCGACTAAAACAACGACAACGACAACTACAACTACAACAGATACAGCTAATGGAATTTTTTGCCATTCGCTCGGGGCGCGTGCAACAAGTCGAAACGTGCTCATATCCACATATATGAGTGTTGGCAACGCTCTGCATGAATTTCCAGCATGCTTAGCATAAGTGTTGCCATTGGGCAGTAACGATATTAAAGTCGCAAATTCTACTCTCGTTGGCAGATATAATTTCAATGGAGGTGTTTGTTTTTCCATATCACTGGCAAAAAGTTAGAGCAACAGCAACAAAACAAGGATTGCCTTAAATACGCAAGCAGCATAAATATTTTGATTATTTCTTGGTTTTGAGAGAAAGGAAAAAAGAAAATAGAATTCATCTGAAGATTTATGCTTTGTTTTCAATTTTGAGAAAGTTTTTCCTGCTAGTGCAGCGGAGAAGCCATTTGAAGTTGTGACGTTCATAAACATGTTTTGTTTTTCCCGAATGACTGCTGTTATAGTCGCGCGTGTGACCAACCAACCAACCCAGTTTCTACCACCCTACCAACCCACCCACCCACTTTCGTTACCACCATCACCCAGCTTGATCCTCGCCTACATGCGTTATTTTTCCTGGAGTAAAAAATATTTCGCTTTGCTAGTTGCGACAAGCGTGGCAACGAGCGAGCACAAACTTTGCAATTCTAAGTTTTGCAAGTGTTACTGCAACTTTCAAACATGCCACAGTAAATTCAGTTCAGTTCGGTTCGGTTCAGAAAAAAGCACAAGAATATTTAAAGTTGTTGTGCAAGAACAAACTAGTCTAGTGGCCAACAAGTTTTCCGGGCAATGTACATACCAAACACTAAGTAAAAAAAGGCAACATTTAGAAAAATGCAACTTTAAACTACTCAGAAACCACAAACATATCTCCCCAAAAACCGCCCCAACCCCCGCAACAAAAACTAACATCCATAGTAATATATCTCAAGCAATCCGGATAAAAGAGAAGAAGCCCCATCAGAATTGCGTTGGATTGCGGTTTGTCGCCATATTAGCCACCACAAAACTTTAATAGCTGCACTCATAGCCAGCTCACTTGAATCGTTGAATTTTAACACTCGATATGGATGACAACTCATGTCGCTAAATCCGTTTCCGTGCCATCCATAGTCGTCCCTTGGTCATACTGCAAACACATTTCATATGTGTGCGTTATATTAACTTTGCCGTTTCGATAGCTTGCCGGACTGTCTCTCTGTCTCTCTGTCTGTCTGTATATCTGTATGTTTGTCCGTGGCTGCATTATTAACTGCCAGATACCATTCACACTCTTTGTAACCTATTTCCCTCTGGTCTGGCATGCGGTTTTTTTTTTGTTGGTCGCTCGCTTTAATGTCCGCCAATTGTTAATAGCCAATATGCCAAATTGTCCTGCTCTGCTGGTGTGAGTGGGGAAAACAACAACAGACACTGTGTCGAAATTGGTGAGCGTGGTTAAGGAAATTGGATATCCTGTTATGGTCATGCAAATTTCGAAAACAAAAAAGTCGTAAATGTGTGTTGACATGAAGTGTTGCCACGCTGTTGTGGTTATTCGTACAGCCATAAATGTCAAACACATTAAAGCAATAGATACGTGGCAAATTCCTCAATGCAGATATTACAAAACACTGATGTGAACTATGATTTGAATTATTTGTTAATGATGACATTTATCCTTTGGGAATCCACGAAAGAGCTCATTGTGATGGTAACAAATCGAGCAATTTAATGTCGTGACGACTTAACAATATCCTATAATAGGTCAACGCACTAGTCCACTGCGCTTCCGCCCAATAAAACCAAGTACCAAGGCATCATAATTAATCAGACATCATTCATCGATTCGGCTTTAATTTGCATATCATGTTGAAATATTTAACATTACCCTGATGGTACTCCATGCTTCCATCGCAACGCATCCATTAAATGTTAAATTATTCAAATGCCCAGCACTATTAGTTATTCAATAATGATTCGAACACATACACACACGCAGACATACTACAGTACATTACCTAATGTAATTACGCAAGTGACGAGACATGCCCAAAATGTCTCTAACGCCCCCATTTCAAAGCTAATCATCAATTAAGTACAAATTATACACTTAAAGTGCACTCTGCAATAATCGCTCAATGAGCTGCCAGTCTTGCATCCACCACCAATTTTCACAAGCATTGAGCTTGCTTTAAGTGGTCATTTACTTCAGAACGCGTCCATCGAGCATCGTCTTCTATGCTGCTTCATCTTCGTGGCATCTTGGCATCATCATCTTCCGGGGCATTAATTGTAATATTCGCTGCTGTAAATCGCGCTGAACAATTTGCCTAATTCAGTTCACTCGCTGCATTCATTATGAGAGCACGCGAACAAGCGAGTGCCACCACTTACGTATGCTAGGACAAGCCAAAGCAGAGCGGACCATCCATGCAGACGAGACTAGGTTACTAGTCTCGTTTGAATGCGTGCCCGCCCGTCTGTCAACCTGGATGGGGTGGCATGGAAATTTCGTTTTGAGCGTTTCGTTATGTAGAAAGCGTATACTTCTAGTTACACTTCCGTCTTCGTTGGTCCTTCTAGTAATTGTGATGATGATGATGATGACGACGTCACTTCATAATGCATGCTTAATGATTTAACTATAAACGTAATAAATTGTGTTAGAGACATACAGATAGACATACGGACAGACAGACAGTATTGCATTTACAAGTCTGCTGCCTCCTGCTTTGAGAAAATAAAAGGAATTAGGAACACTGTTGTGTACACTCTACAGTCAGTTTGTCGTTTGTGTGTTTCGAGCAGAGTGGGGAATTTTTTTTCCAAGCCTAAAAATATTCCGGCCGAAACTCCACGAATCTTAAATTCAATATCATAACATTGCCAAGTCATTTTAACGATATATTGACTGATGTACTTTACTGAGGATGTTACCTACTTGGGATGTTATGACATTCCTACTCATTGTTTGAGATTTCGAACATAAAGTTCATTGGCCAATGAAAAAAGAGCTCTAAACTTAAACTATAAAATGTTTCTCTCAATTAACTAATTAAAGAAATCCAATTAAGTTGTGCTGAGAGGTTTCCAGTATGATCCGAGATCTGTATAGTATGCAAGTAGTTAACGGCACACCAACCTCTTGCTCCTTGCAGTATCAAGCATCCTACTCATCGTACATTCTATGGAAAATTTTAGCTTTGGGATGAAGTAAATCTTAGCTCAATGGCTTGCAGGTCCATTGATAGTTTTTGCTATGTTGGGACTCTTCTGTTTGCCGAGCTTTACCATGCATCGACTAAAGTGCATGTGGGTTTTTGTTGCTGGTATAAATTTACTTCGTCCTGTTTTTCTTATTCATGGTGTGCATGACTGCAGCAATAATGGTGTTTTGTGTGATTCTTGTTGTTGTTGTTGTTGTACACGATATTGTTGCTGTCGTTGCTGCATGTCTAAAATATCTAATCGCATTTTGAAGTTTCTAGGTTGGTTTCCTTGGCTGGGATTTGCTTTGCGTTGCCTTTCTTTCCGCATGTCGCTCTGCTTCTGCGATTCTTTATATTCTGCTCACATAGATATGTTCGTATGTATGTTTGTTTGTATACGTATATATATATGTATATGGATGACATCGCTCATACATCACAGAATGTTGTAAAAACAATGGAGGCGCGCATGTTTAAGCATAACAACGATGTGAATTAAAGTTAAAGTGCCTCTTTGTTACTTTTTCTATTGTGGCTGGAGAATTACTTTTTTTCTTCTCTTTTTCTCTTTTCTGCCAAAGAATTTTGCATTTTTAATTATAAAGTAATGAAATTTGTAGTATTAAAAAAGTTTGTGTAAATAGATTGTGAAGTAAATACAAATTTATTTATGTAACTGGAAGTTTCTTAACTTGTTTTGGTTGTGAACATGATCATTTATTACTCAACTTCAGAGTCGGGCTTTAAATTTCAATATGCATAATACATACAGAAGCAATTCCTTGAAATCACCATCAATTGAATGAGAAACTATTCCGGTTAGATTTTTCCTCTGCTTGGAGTCTCCATGTTAAAATCGTTATAATAAAAGAGTTCTGGATTCTTGAAATTTTTGCTTTACATTTCCCACTTCAACTTTTCAGTATCGATTATGCTTCACAGATACTAAACTAACAGAGAAAGTTTAAGCATACCGCGAAAAATCATTTATTTTACTTTTCATAAAGCCTACGCTTGGCCACATAGGCACTTCCATTAACAATATACTTCACTTTGATTTCATCACCATCAACAAAAACAAGAAAGCCTTAGAAAATCCCCGGCGGCAAAGTGTTGCTCAATTTGTAAATTATGTTCGTGTTCGCAAATGCTCGATTCTAAATACGGCTTTACCCTCAATTACTTTAACTAGCTCACGTGGCTGGGCCACTATCTAAATTTAGGTAGTGTTCGGAAGCACTTCAGACCGAACGACCAACCAAGCCAAACCCAACCCAGCCAAGTACATCTATCTTAAAGTTTCATTAACTTCTTTCCGCTACCGTAAATCACGTCAAATAGCTTAAAAACTTAAATTGAAATGCAACACTGGCCAACAACAATACCGGTGCAAACTTTACCAAGAAAAGAGGCGAGCGATGGAGAAGACGAGGCGTAATAGCGCCGACGATAGAAGGCGTAAATGTATCCCGTCATAAACATTGCTAATGCCTACAAAATCCACCTTGTCGCTCTTCTGCCTGACAGCGTTGTGCGCTTTAACAGTTGCCATCCTTCCGGAGCCTACTACCTAACTTTGGCTACCCTTTTTTCCGACAAACAGATAGACAGACGAGCGGCTGGAAGACAAACAGACGACCTCGACTGTAAAGTCGTCCTGCTGCTCTACATCTGGAAAAGCAACTCTGGCAAAATAGCGTTATGCAAAATATGCCAACGTGCAGTGAATTCTTAAAACTGCAGCTGCTTCTGGTAAAATAAAAGTTTTACTATTCTGCCGCCGCCGCTTGCTGCCGTTGTGCCAGAAGAGCACACTTGCAGCGCTTCGAATCAAAAAACGATGAATCCACTTTTGAAGTAAATTTTGATTTTCTTTACTAAATGATTTATATCAAAAAATTGTATATCCCATTTCCAGGATTGTCCAAAGCTCACATTCAACTCGATTATTCACTTGTTCTTCTGAGCGTGAGAGTCGTATATGCATTTTGACCAAAGACCATTAATTCTGGATAAAAAAATTGGATTAAATAAAATGAGATTTGAAGCATTTGTAGACAAACGTTGATCATTGTTTCCAGTTCGAATGTGACCAGAAATGAGATTTCGATAACTAAAATACAAACGATTTTTTATTTTATTTTGACTTATCGGTTTTATGATTTAGTACGCCTCACCTTACTTTGCGAAGCCACCGCAAAACACTTCCTCTACTAGGTGGGCATGCGGTGCGGTTCGGGGTCGGAGGTGTGGCGCTTGAAAACTTTTGGTACTTGCCGGAGAGAGGAGCATTTGATTCTAAAAATAATCATAGTCATCGCCAGTGTTGCTTGTGGTGGCCATTGCATTTAAGTGCAACAGCAGCAACACTGTTCATTTTTATTCAAAAATTGTGTTGTTGTTGTTGTTCTTGTTGTATTTTAGCGTACTGTGTTGTCGTCGTAGTGTTCAGATTAAAAATAAATCCCCATAAAAAAATGGTGCAAAGGAAGGAGGCGCGCACCAACGTCACTACTATTTAAAAAGTTCTTATGCACTACTCAATGGGCAAAATGTTTTCGGCCAGATGTTATTAAGTTAGGAAATTTTCTAAGATATATAGACGAATATATAATACAAATTAAATACATACATACTTCTTTTACTTATGTTTGTATACTTAATAACATTTGCGTGAGTGTATCTTTTAGATATTAGTTTAACACTTTTCTTTTTGTTGTATTAAAGACATACTGGTCAAATTTTGGATTCAAAAGGATTATACATATGTACCCTTAATATATATTCAAATTTTAGTTATTGTTTAAAATTTATAAAAATAAAAAAAAGCAGTCACCATTCTGCAATTCGGATTTGGATTCATATTTGTATCTTTGATGACTTGAATCAAAATTGAGAAAAATCTGTAAGATTAGGTTAACTGTTTTTCTCTCAGTGATATAAATAAGTACACTTTCAATTTGATTGAAATGAATGCTGAAGTAAATTTCCAATGGTTTGGTACATTTGTTATAGTCGCTAAGATCGTCTGTACATTTATACTAGTTTTTTTTTATTCAAGATGCTCTTCTGCAATTTACACTTGAAAACTTGGTCAACATTTATCACAATCTTCAAGACCATGTAAATTAAATTAGAAATTTCTGATAAGTTCGCAGACAAAATTTCAACCGAAAATTTACCATAATAAAATTGTGGAATGCAAATAAAATTTAAATAATAATCAAAACAACTTTTGAAAGGATTGACTTTGCCTCCGAGGACGCTTAAGCAGTTTAAATTTATTAAACTATTTAATTATGGAATTGAAATTTGTTTTAACCATTAGAAAAATTTAGTAGCCGGGTATTTAAGGTTCGAAATTATATTTCTTAACTGTTTTTATTAACAATTAACAATATTTTTATTCTCTTTCAGGTAAATTCAAATTTAATGGACTTTTGATTTTTGGTAAGCTCAAACTGTTAAAATACGAAGTTTCGCAAAAGGCTACGAAACCCAGCCTAATATTTATACATATGTATATAATTGAGAACGTTAGCAAGTGTACTCCGGAAGCAAAGTACACCACGAATACAAGTATTCTAAGTGCACTCCTTTTGGTACCTTTGGTACAGGAAACCTCGGAAAATACTTAAACAAATTGTTCAGCCAAACTGAAACATTTCTCTTAGTTGCGTCTACATTTTAGGCAGAATAAAACGATGACAAAGATTTTCTTACGGTGTAATTAAAAATAAAACTTGTACTTAAAATAGAATATTTCGGTATCAACTTAAAATTAGTGTCCAAATGCACAACCTGCGTGCTCGTTGCACGCCACAAGTGAGTATGTGTGCGTGCGTGCACACGGACTTTGCTAACACAGTTGTTGGCAAAAAGTTATTGTGCCAACACTTGGTACAACTACCCCCTCTCCGTCCCCCTTCCACAGCAATTCTTTACCTTTGCAGTGTGCCGAAGAGACACCCCGCCAGGTGCGAACAAAGCATCGAACAGCACACAGCGCCACCACACAACATTGTCAAACGGAAACGCGCTTGGAAGGAAGGAAACGCGCGCTTTAGCATCCGTTATTGCACTTTAATTGCGCCGCACGAGCAAAAAAAAAGACGCGCCTCTCCTCCTTCGCAACCGGTCGTCCACCTAGTGGCGTATTGAGGAACCAAAATCAGTAAAAAAACAAAAAAGAAACTACAACAATTGTCTGCACGAAAGCCTGGCTACTTAGGGGTACCGAGTATTTCATGGTTTCGAATTTGAGGTGTTTCTTTGCTATCTGTTTTTTGTTTATTTTTTTGTTTTGAAACTGTATTTTATGAGCTGTTGGACAGGTGATAAATGTGGCCCAAACACGCAAGCCAAGTCGCGCGCAATTTCTAAATTTAAGGCACCTATGGAATTTTGTGTACTTATATGGCTTAGAATTTGCTTTCGGTTGGAATTTCGGCTTTTCTGAGATTGATCGAATGAGAATTCGTGATTTCTTAGATTCTAGAATTTAAATTTTTTTTTTTTAAATTCTGCCAGAGATTTTGGAATTTATCAGAATTTACATATTTTTAGAAATCGCGAGTTTTAAGAGGTTGGAGTTCATTTTGGTTGATGGCGTTCTCATAAAACTTATTATATTCTAAGCTTTCCTGGCTTTTAAAGATACCCTTGAATTCCATCTTGTGGAGAATTTGATATTGGTTATGTTTCTAGATGAAAATATTTCAAGTTTAATTATTTAGAAATACCGATTTTCATTTAGCCATCAATTTCTCTAAGGTGTTCATTTTTAATGTTGTTTGTTAACCGAAAAACAACAATTTAAGTCCATAAATACTTTTTTCTAATAATAATCTTTAGATTCGTTCTTCAGTAATAAAAATAGCTTTCTGAACCCTTTCAAGATGCACTCACGCACGCGACCCAACGTCCAATTATGTTAATTATACGCCCAGTTCTCATACCGAAAATAATTTTCAATGCCAGGAAAGTAGTCCAGTTGAGACACTTTCGTAGGGATACTTTTCGTACCTTCAACAATACCCGCCAAAATGGCCGTTTGACTTCTTCCGCCTCCAGAGCAAGTGCACGAAACTAACGAGGCGGATTGGTGAGGCCGAATGCTAAAAATAAACGACGAGAAGTCATTGAACGTATTAAGTTGTAATAAATTAATTAAGCGTTAAGTTAAAAACAGCTTTTGCTTGTGTTATTTTCGCCGACGAGCGGGCGGTCATGAGTTTTTTTGGTTTTGTTTTTTATTTCGGCTTTTCGCAGACGTCAGCACGAAATAAAGAAAGGATTTTCGTGTCCTTGTTTAATTTCCTTTTGTTTTCTTTTCTTTATCGCTACTGTTGTTTCAGCTAATTTGCTGCTTACATGTTGATTTCGTATTTTTTCTATCCAGACTTTCGCTTCATTTGCGCCGTTTTTATTATTTTTGTTATCTAAATAAGCAAGACTGTGCCGAAGTATGAAATCCGTGTAAATATGCAAAGGAAAAGGCACGCAATATTTAAGCATTATTAAAGGATTAATATCCTTTATTTTATTGCATTGTTGGCAACCGTTCAGCCAGTCAGCCGCCGCCTCTGTTGAGCAGTGTTGCCATTGCCAGTCAAAATTCTGTCAAGACAAAATTAGAGTTTATGTGCTCGAATACTTAAGCGGACTAGATTCATTTGTCCAATCTGGAATCCAGCCGTCGGTTTTATTTACATTCATTCATTGTTATTAGGACATGTCATTTGATAGTCTATTTTATTTTTTTATTTTTGCTGTGTTATCTCACTGTGTCACTTCTGTCACTGCTCTGGAATCGCTAGACTTGTTTTATTTCACTTTAGGTTGATTTATGATATTTCTATTCATTTTAGAAAATACAAAACAACGATCGCAATTTCCTAATGGAATTATTTATGATTATTCTTTCATACAAATATCTAATCGTATTTGAAATTATATTATGATCATGTATCATATGATAATCCAGTAGTAAATGCAATGGATTACAAATCAATAATGGAAGTGTTTATTTGGAATGAAGAGGGCATTACTGAATCTGTGATTTCTTTAATTTTATGTTCAATTAAATGACTTTTTTTAAAAGGTGTTGAATTTTAGCTTCCCAAAGAACAACATATTGAAGCATTCTTGATGCCCTTTCCTAAGAGTTTATTGAGACAAAACGATTGACACATTATTTACTGCATTCTTGAGAAGAAAGAAGAAGAAAAGATATTTTTCACATGTATAGTTATGACCTTTTAGGTGTTATAAGACATCTAACGGAAAGGTCCCTCCAACTTTACTCTAGAGATTTGGGATGATATGCAATTTTTGAGAAATTTCACTCCACAGACAGAACAAAATTCTTCTTCTATATTAATGTGTTAGAATATTAACCACAATAAATTATAATCCTTCATATAAAAAGTTGATCAAACTACGAAGTTATCAAAACATAATCTTTTAAGATAGTATTGTAAAACCTCAATTTGGATTAAGGTGGCACATCAATACTAGTTCTAACTCTCAACCTTTCATCTTTAGTTATAGCTTATTTAAATAGATAAAAATCTATAAGATCGTTAAATCGAATGTAATTTTTCTCAAGTCATAGGAACCACAAATGCATTCCATCATCCGAGCTATGACAAACAATAGCAAAAGATGATTTTTTGCAACGGTAAGCAATTATCGTTGCAGTGGTCAACACTGGCTAGACATGCATGCATGTCAAAAAAGCCACCACCGCATCAATAGTTCAGAACATGTGTCAATCCATGCTTGTGTGACAGGAAGTCTCCAGTGACGAACAACTTTTCCACTTGCTTCTTTTTTTTCCTTCAATTTTCCAGTTTTGCAAAAGGAAACTAACGCAAAAAAAATTGCAATTTAAGATGCATTTCAGGGTTGCACACGCGAATATACGCTAGAGTTCCCCGAGGAAATCTATTGGTGGTTTCTTATTGTTAATCAGATTGAGTGTTCATTTGAATGTTTCGAAATAAGTTTGAGTTGGTTTCTTTGACCTTTTGGTAAAAATTAGTTAGAAAATTTTTTTTACCCGGTATTCTGGTATAAAAAGTATTCGAATGGAATACGAAACGGACTTCTATTCGCCATAAGTTCAAGGACTTACAAGATTTTAAAATAATTTGAATTTAAATAGAATCCGACCAATTTTTGACTAGAGTTCAGTAAAATTTTAAAATCAATTATCAGAATATTTTTCAGGACTTTTCGAAAATGTTTTCTGGGTAAATAAATTGAGAGACATTTATAGAACTAATACTGAAACGCTTCCATAGCTTAATTGCAAAGTAACATCAAATGCGGTTTAAGTAGAACTTTGTGACCTTTTGAAAACTTCCCCTATACAATTGTATTCTATTTTTTTTTATAAATATGTAACTGGTCTTTTGACATTTTCAACCATTTTGTAAACACAAACGACTAAAGCCTTTAGCTTTTTCACTTCTTCGCTTTCTCCTTCGTAATTGTGTTACTTTGCCGTTTGTTGTCTGCAAAAACAAGAATATCAATTAGGAAAGTTGTAAAGCCGCGGAGAAGCATCACGCACACACTCTCGCAAATAAAAGCACGGAAACACACACACACAAGGATGTTCCTTATTTTATTAAAATGTCGGATCCTTATAACCAGAAAATAATTGCAGAGCAATTTAAATTAAAATATTCTAAAGTGTGAACATTATCCGATTACTCTGAAGTCTTAATTGCGCTATTTAAAAAACCAGTCAAAAATAATTAAACTACAACTTTCAAATATTACTGAAATAAAATACACCCACATACAACAACACACACACACACACAGAGTACACTGTGTTGTGTGTAGTCGATACAACGACACAATTTTTACCCAATGCTGCACTTGTTGCTCCTGACTTCTGAGAATTTCTCTTGTTCTGAGAATTGGTTTAGCGTAGCTTAAATACGTTCACATGACATGACAAAACAATTTTTCTTTGTGCTTATTTTATTTTCTACCATTATTTTATTTTATTTTTTATTCAGTACCAAGAACTCGCTTTATTTACGGGAATATGATAACAGAACAGTTCTTTTTAATTTCCACCATAAAGTTACCTTTGGGAATGACTTTCGAATGAACTACTTCGTACTTAGCTAGTTTAATTAGCAAGTGCAAGAAATTCACACGAAAGGTACCAAAGTGCATTAGGACTTCTGCAGAATCGTGCATATGGAGTGAAACTTAATTGCACATAACTAATCTAATCGGCAAATTAATATTGAAAAACTTAAATTTTAACAAATCAGAAATGATCAACTGGGACTCGAATACCCAATGTAGAGTCTTATATTTTATTACAATTTAAAGACAAGGTCACCACCAACGGTACCCAAAATGCAGATTCGAAAAATGTTTACACTAATGAGAATCAAGAGAATGTATTTTTGAAGAATAACCGAACACCTTGTAACCGAATACCGCGCAACAATAAAGTTGAGCATATTTAACGAGAATGACCTTTAGCCACAATCACAATTTACCTCCCTTCCTAATACCCAAGTGTACAACCAGACCGTGCCTTCTCGGGATTTAGGTTAACCGGTTAATAAACGTAACGATGGAGTGGTAAAGTAGTAGAAGCAAATTCATTTTTTTGTTTCTGTTTTTTGCATTCCTCTAGAATTTTCGACATTAGACAAATCATTTGTCAATTGCTGTGGAAGAGTAAAGAACTCGAAAATAGAAGACAATTGCAGACAATTGCAGACGATGGCAATCATGACAAAACCATTTTGCAAATGCGCCTTTTATATCACACAAGCGAACGCGCTTTGGCGGCTTTGGAAGCTTAACCCCGCACCACGCCCCCCCCCCACCACCCAACCGCTCTTGAACTCATTCATTTGTTAAATTGTTGACTTTTGATTGATTGGTAATTGACGTTTATGCGCGCCATTTATTTTCTTAGGCAATACACTATACAAGAGTGAAAAGGCAGCCTTGCAAACTTTGAGCAAACGACAGAAGCAACAATTTCTTTTGGGAACCTGCCATACACTGTCGTCGAATGTAATTCCTTGAAACAAAGACGGTCTCGTTTACACCCCCACAGCAGACGTCGCTGTTTCCTGCGGAAAATTAGATTTAAAAGTCAGACTGTCAATGATCTAAATTGCCAATGCGGATAATGAGAAATTCGACGGATAAAGATACATTGATAACAAATTGTAAACAAACTGGAGATTATTCTTTAAAATCTAAATTTAACATTTCTTCTAAATAAATTTTTGTTTGCAGCCTTACTTTTCACAGAAGCAACCGCTTTTAGACTTTATTGGTATTCCGTATTCTGTTCCATGGCAACTTTTAGAGAAAAACTACATAAAAAATGTAGATGCTCGTAAATTGAATTCATCTGAAGAATACGAGTATCTGCAGAATAATGACAAAACTTTTAACTAACTTTCTCGACTGGCAATTCGTCGGTATCAGTTAAAGCCACATTCAAAATTCAATAATGTCATGTTTTGTTCGCAAAAAGAAATTAATTTTTATGAATTTTACTTTCAATTAAGGTTTAACTATGTATGTATGTGTGTATGTATATAAATCACAAATTAAAAGCACATTTTTTTCTTTCGCTTTTAATTTGAAATATCTTGGCTCTTACCGAGCGGACGCAACACTTGATTTAATAATTTTTATCCTGCAATTACATTTCCAATTCATTTTTGGCAATTAATTTCGGCAGCGCCATTATTCGGTTTTTGGCTATTAGTATTCCGCGCAGGGTGTGTGCGTTCGGTCAACAACCTGATTGAGCCAGCCTACGTGCTGCGAAAAATAATTTTGCGCAATAAAAGTGTGACATTCGGTTTTTATTGTTATTCTTTGTCTTGTTGATTTTTTTCTCCAACATTCTTGAATGACACCAAAACTAAGAAAATGACTCAAATGACCTGTAGTTCAAACATATCGACATTTAGCTTAAAAATGTGACCCAAAGCGATGACAGGACTTTCCTAGCTTGGTCCTTCCAGGGATCACAAATACCAATTTGTGCTGTTTTTTAGCTAAATGTCAGGAACAGAAACCTTATCTAACTAATGGTTAAAATATGATCATAAATGTGACCTATTCTACCAAGTTTGACCATCTTCTTCATTTCACAAATTTACAGGTTTCCGCCTCCGGCAAGGGTGTGCTCATCACTGGCTGCGAAGCGCCAATTGCTTGGTATTTGGCTAAAAAACTTGACGACCTCGGCTTCACGGTCTATGCTGGCTTCAATTCACCCCTCGATGAATCAGACGAAGCGAAAATCCTCAAAGAGGAGACTTCCGGTCGCATGAAGCTTTTGCACTTGGATGTGACATCGGAGAAATCGGTAAGCACGGACATCAGACAAAGCGACTAAAAGCTCCCCAAAACTAAACTTTCCCAATATTTATCTATTATCTAAACCATAAAACAAAACAAAAGCTTTTGGAGGCAGCAATTTATGTGTCGGAACATTTGCCGCATGGCGCTAGTGGCTTGTGGGCGCTTATTCATTGCGCTCACTGGATTGCACTCGGAGAGCTTGAATGGATTCCCTTTGCAGTATTGCGTAAATCGTTGGACTTGAATCTATTGGGTGAGTGAGAGCGCGACTTTACCAAAAAGAGCTTTTTCTTTATGTATTGTAGTAGTGCAAATTTTGGTACACCCTGCACTTGCCTTAACACTGGTACAGAGCTAAATTAACTTAAGCATATTGGTTTTTTTTTCTCTACAGGTGCTGCTCGCCTTACCCAACTCATGTTGCCGCTCATTCGTCAGTCGAACGGACGTGTTGTCTTTTTGACCTCGGGTCAGTACGATTTATGACCATTCGGAATATACGAGTATATTTTGTAATTTTCCATTTGCTATTATTTTATATTTGCAGGTCTTAACAAGGTACCCTCTCCTGTGCGTGGCATTCAATGTGCTACACAGGCTGCTGTCGAAAGCTTCGCTGCTTGTCTGCGTCAGGAGATGCGTCCGCGTGGCGTCGATGTTTCTGTCGTTGCAGCTGGTGAATTTGCGCCCGGCAACAGTTGGTTGAATGAGACAGAACTGCGCGAACAGGTGGGCAGTTGGGCAGATAGATGTGTAAACTGACTTGACGGTCATTGTCTAAGTCGGGTGGCCACACTGTGGCGCACTCCGTAAATAAAATGATTTACGTTGTTTTAATATGGGCGGCGCGCGGTGTCAGTGACGCTAATGATTATGGCGTGCCGTGTAAAAACCGTTAAAACGACTTTTTAAAAGGCACATCGCGCAAAAACTTTTAAATTAACATTCCGACTAAAGTTGTTGGGAAAAAATGGCGCAACCTCAACTGGGCGGGACTGAACTGGCGCAGTGCGCAGTCAGCACGTGTGGCTGAGTTTTTTTTATTATTTTTTGTTTGTTTTTGCTGTTGCATTTTTAATGCAAGTTGGGTTTAAATAGTCAAGGATAATGTGGGGATATTAAAAAGGATAGTAACAGCCTGTCTAAAAAAAATCTTTCTCAGCGGGAAGTGTTAATTTTTTAGCAATGATTTTTGTTTGTGGAAAAGTTTCCATGGTCTTATAAATATGCGGAACTTTGTCACATAAAAGCCAACAACAGGCAAGTGACGTTTTATTATCACAGATGAATGTTTCTCCTTATATCATTACTAATGTTAAACTAGATCAGCCATGTGTGCCCAAAAAGGAGTTATGAAGTTAAAGTTTCCGCAAAATGTATCTCCTTAACCAAGACTTCTTATCGATTTTCGCAATATAACAACTTGAATTCTTCGTTTGTAGGCCAAGGCAATGTGGGCCCAATTGAGTGACGAACAGAAGAAGACCTACGGCGAGGATTACTATGAGGCGGCCATGAGCTCCGTTGAGAAATACTCCAAGGAAGTGAGTACCGACAGACACACACACACACACAGACAGACAGACAAATTCTGAACCATATACCATTATCATCGAATAATAACAAATTTATCAAATTATTTTTGCTTTTGCCCGCCCACACAGGCTGCTGACATTCAGCCCACATTGCGTGTGCTCATCGATGCCGTGACACGCACCTTCCCCATGGCTCGCTATACGCCCGTGACCACCAAGGAGAAGATACAAATCTTTATGGCTGAACATTTGGCGCCATCATTGTACGAGGTCTTGTACGCCGCACCAAGGAAGTAAGAGACTTTGTTGGAGGCACACAAAATTAAAAACAATCTGCTAGATAAACGGATACTGATGTGAATTGTGATGGGGACATGAAGAAATGGTCAGATGGTTCGGAAGTGACGTTACGCGATTTAGTCTTAACTGTATCTTAGTTATTTATGTATTTGTACTTTTCTGTTTTCTACTAATCCAGCATTTATTTTGGAGCTGTTTTTTCTTTTATATTTGGTTTTCATTGTTTGTTTTGTTTTTTTTTTTATCTTTTGTACTCTTTGGTAACTATTACGAAGCGCAAGCATTTATAAAGTTTTCCTTTTTTTTATTTACCTAATAGCTTTTAAGTTTTTTAGTAGTTTGATAGATTTTTGTCGAATTTTGTAAACGAAAACAAGTTAAATAAACAAGTCTTAATTAAACGGAAATATTTGTGCTATGCAGAAGTGTTTTACTTGTTTATTATTTATTTACATTTCGAAAACCGAACTGAGGAAATAGCCAGCATTGTTGCAAATAATGCACGATGCCACCTCTCAAATGCCACAATGCCATAACGGCTACAGGAAATGAAAGAGTGCAGTGCGACAATTCCCTAACCACATACGACGAGTTGCTCTGGCAAATTGACACCAAAATGACACTTAACTGTCATTACGGGCCCAAAGCATATTTATGCAGTAAGTTTGCAACTTTGCCGCCGACACGAGTATAGAAGATACTTTGCAAGTTGCAAGTTGCAAGTTACAACCGAAGTGCAACATTAGAAATTCAATAAATTTTTAATACCGACTCAAGGATGTGCCAAAGTTGCGCGCAAATGTCACATTCGAAAAAAAGGTAAACGAGGTTGACTGAGACAATAGTTACACTTCGCTGGGTTAAGTTTTTGTAAACAACGGAATAATAGATCTCATACGACAGTTTGGATTTATCTTTTACTTAGCTTCAGATATTGTATAAGCACAAAATAAATACAAAACGAAATTTAATAGTCACAATCTACAGGTGTTTTATGGGTTAATGCAAACAACAACAATTCATAGTTCCGCCATTATGAAAAAATTTTATATAATAAAATTTATTAAATAAAAGAATTATATGGCTGGAATGGAGAATTCCTTTACTTAGTTGGGATGCAATAAAAATTACAATTACATCAAAAACATGATATTTGGTCTTCAAATTGAATGTATATAAATGTATGAGAACCTGGTTTACTAACATTAGAATAATACAATATTTAATAGAACTACTCCCTAGACTAAATTTTTTTAACAAATTTAAAAAATATATTCTCCTGAAGTTTTACCATTTCGTTAATATTTAAAATAGCAACAAAAACATAAACTACTTTATCAGAATTTTTTAAACCCCTCGAAACGGTAAGTAAACTAAAAAACCAACAAAAAGTAACAATAGAATTTGTGCGCCAAGCAAAGCATGTCCGTCCGAGCGTCCTCAAGCTGAAACATTGTATTTGCATATTAACAGCGCAGCGCGGAGCATTGCCACAGCTGGCAAATGATGCGCTAGTGGAGTGCTTCTTTGCCACATAAAATATTCAATAAATTTTTGCCCACCTTTTTTCTTAACATATAATTTTTATTTTTTTTTGCTCCAAATGGAGTTTGCTGCTGCTGGCGCATCTTTAAGTACGTTTTTTTTTTGCAAGAAAGAAGTGTAAACGTATTTTAGTAGTAAAAACTAAACATCCTCTTGTCTGTAATCAAATGGCTGGAACACAAAAAAAAAAAGAAACACTGCATTTTATTCGGAGTTGCCACAAGAACAACATTCGACTTTATTACGGTTTCAAAGTTATATACAAGTAGACGAGTATCGAAGGTCAGAGTCTTAAGGCGAGTGTCCAGGTTTGTTGAGAGTTGTTTTTTTTTATTGAAAACACAAACTGAAAATATAAAGTTTACGTTTGGTGTTAGACAACTATTTTAGGACAATAAAAAAAATTGTTGTTTGGTTTTTAGTATATTTATTACAAGAGCAAAATTAACATTAAAAGAATATCAATACAGCATTAAATTTGCCATCATATATTCTCAGTATTGCAGCATCACTGGAAACATATTTTATAGTAAAATTCAAAGTTTATTTCTTAAAATATATTTCAAAGGAAAGTTTTTTATTTGAATTAAAAAAATTAAATGTTTTGGAAGTACAAAATCAAAGAGCATTTAATAGAAAGACAATATCAATGTGCATTTTGGTGCCTAGTTTCAGGCGCACGGTTGAGCAGACACAATTTGAATATCAAACAGACTTCCAAATACGATTAATTAAATATTTTAGATCGCAGCAGGACGAAGGACAATACAACGATGTGCGCCTATCAAACGAAAATAATTAAATTTGACATTACATATACTCGTACATATAGCAAGGACATGACTGAATTTCAAATCGACTTAGTAATAATGTTTTAATTTTTTGCGAGGCTAGTTTTCATGATATTAGGCAGCCATGCATAATTTACAAACACACACAAAAAAGAATGCAGCAGAATTTAGTATACGCTTTACTTGCATAGGCTAAGGAAGAAGCACCCGCAACAACAAGAAAAATATTTGTGTATTCGAAAGGCTCGCAGCGGAAAAGGATGAAATCCTTGGCGGATATTATACGAAAAAGGATAATAAATTTCAATGCAAATGAAAATGAAAATAAGAAAAACTACGAAATAAAAGCACGCGCCAAGAGTAAGAAAAATTGAAGTAAAAAGCAGAGGCATAAATGTAAGTAAACGCCAACGCGCAAAACATTCCAAACAGAAAGGATAATAAATAATAAAAAAGGATAATGGAAATCAAATGAAACGAATTGAATTGAATTCAAGCAAAAGCTGCTGCATCGGCATCGGCATCAGCATCGGCAACGGCACAGTGAGCCAGCTGAGCTAAGTGAGCTCTGGCAGCCGACACTGAGCATTGCTATTCACTTGAACTTTTTCACAAAAGCACCAAAGCGAAGATGATAAGGACACATTTAAGGATATCATGCAAATGCGTTAGACGCTCTCAGCGTCAAAAGAAGAAAATAAACGCTCACAATTATTTAATTCGAAAACAATTTTCGAATAAGAGTAAACACAACAACAAATAAAACAACAAAAAATAAAATAAATGTAAAACAAAAAAAAATAAAAATATGCTCAGCTGTGACACAAAACAAACACAAACAACATCGCAAAGGTCCTTGAGCGGTTGTTGGCCTTCGAAGCGCGTTATAAATCGTTCGAGTTTATTCACTTTCGTTTTCTTTTGAACATTTGACAGCCTCATTTACCGTCTATCGTCTGTCGTTTATCGTCTACGCACTTTCAAAGAAATTCCATTAAAATTTTGTTTTCCATCGAAAGTTCATTTGCATTGTCTGCACCAAGCGGCGAAACACTTTGGCCCGATGTCCTTTGTGTGGCACGTCCATGAAGCTGAATAATTGCTGCAGTGCTAGGATAAAATATTAAATCGTTTTTTTTATTTGATTATCTTTTGTTTACAGTATGAATTTATAGATAATTTATTAAAAACGGATTTGGAATTCAAACACACAATTCAAGAAGTAACAGAAGAAATCGATATTTCACCAATAATTTCTTAAAACTTGGCCACATTGGAACTACAGGTGACCCGATGACCCAGAATCACATTTGTGTGCAATTTTTTCATAAACTATTTTTTAATTACATTTCTAAATAACAAACTAATTGATCTTTTGTAATTACATAAACGATTTAAAATTTCGCCCAACTTTTGGCATTAAGCGAACTTTCGGTCATGGTTGTGGGTCACCGATGCTCCTCATCGAACACCTTCTCAGCAGGTGCATGGCTCTGTGCAGAAGGAGGTTACCAATTCTTGGACTCGGCTTTCTAGACAACATCGCAGACGTAGCAAATATCAAACAGACGAAAGTAATTCGCTTTATTAAGTTTAAAGATGAGCCAGAGGAGGAGTTAGGTCCACTTTAATTCCGATGGTTTCACAATGGACCTTCAGCAGTCCTAGATGCGTCGTCAGACAACCACTCTTCCGGCCTACATACATTGTAGAAAACAAAATCAATTAAAACAACAATTTGCATTTTTACTAAATGTGATAATAATTGTTTATTCGATTATTTCAACTATTTCAGCATTTTATTGTAATTTTGGGGATGTGTGAATGTGTGCGTGTGTGTGTGTGTATGTGAATGTGTTTTGTTTGGGTTTCTCTGTTGCAATTTATTTCAGTTTAAACTTGATAATTTGTTGTAAATGTTTGAATTAACATTAATTGTTTGTTACAATATTATTTTTGTTTACTTTTATTTTCTCATTTTACACAGATACATTTAATACGTATGTATGCATGTATGTATGTGAATATGTCGGTGCATGTAGTACATATACCAACACTGTGACATTGTTTTGTTTGTATACATGTTAATGTACTATAATTCTTCTTTTTCTTCTTCTTCTTCTTTGTGTAATCACTGTGGATATATTTTATTTACTAAAATTATAACTAATTGCAGTTTAACTGTTTTTACTGTTTTACTGTCTTTACTCTTTTACCGTGAAACAATTATCAAATTACTGTGAATTTATCGAAAATTGCGTAAAGTAAAATTAAAAAAATATACATTTTCTGTATTTAATATAACTAGACATTTTTTAATAATATCGATATCTAAATACATGCATGACATTTTTGTTGTTGTGTTTTTATTTTTATTTTTATTTTAAATAACTAAATGTTTGCAAAATTCATCATTTTTAATTAGATTGCGTGTAGTTTGTGTATGTGTGCGTTTTACATTACTAAAAAATGGAAATTTTAATTTTTTCAACTTTTGCATTACATCGAAATTACATAAAAAATGTGAAATTTGCATTATTAAAATTTAGTTTATAGAAACAATCATCTAATTATCGTGTTTTTGTTGTTGTTGTGTTTTTAAAAAAACTGTGCGATGAATTGGTTAAACAAATTTACTGCATCTAAAACATCTTCCAACGCTGAACAGTGGAACAATTCTTATGTTAATATGTTAAAATCAGAAGAATTCAATTTTCTAATTCGCGAGTGAATAAATAAATAAATGAGAGATTGGAATTAGCTGGATAAACAAAGGGTTAAGATCATCAAACCACATTATCCTAAAAAGCCGCGTTCGATTTCTCAATCGATATTTTGTATTGGTCCAAGTTAGGAACGGGTTTGGCGAAGAACGAAACGCAACCCCAGGCTGGAGTCTTAGATAGGTGAAGTTACTTTAAGGTAAGGTTCGAATAGGAGTTATCTCGAAAAGGTAATCTAAGGGTATTTGCAATTAAATCCTTGGAAGACTTGATAAATTCCTGCGAATTTAATAATTTACAAAAAGAAAGGAATCAAAACTCATCAGAGTCCTGGCCAAAAACCTGTTTGATCGGTATTCTACAATTTATGTTATCGCACACCGATGCTAAAAGTATCTACAAGATGCATATTAAGGAAAAAGATGTGTATACTTTGTAAGTGTATACCTAAGTAGGCACAAAAAAAAAGAAAATCTATTCTGTAATAACTTAAGTTAGACTAAATAATTTTCAGGATAGATTTCTGTAAAAAAAAATATATAAATATGTAATTAAGCAAGTCAAACTCGCAAGAAATTTATAATACAATAAGTTAAGGTTCTACAGTAGAACATTTAACAAAGAGATGAGATTTTGAGAAATCTTTTTAATAAAGATAAAAAGTGATTTTTGAATGAAAAGTAAACTGGTCCAAGGAACACCTTAATCATTCGTAAGTAAATGCTCTTTAATTTTTAATATTTGTGGAGGTTAGAGGGGCACCTTGTACTCGAAACAGGCGATCTTCCTGGTCGCAGTGCGCGGAATACTCGTGATAAGCCGTCAACGGTTGCCACACCTTTAACAGACTTTGATCGTAATAGCGTGGTCCACTTGGACAAGGACATATTTCGTGGTCCAAGAACGCCACGCCAACTATTTGAATGATTGGAACCTAATATCTTGATTTTATGAACAGATTCCAGTCTACTAAATTTCAAAGTTTCTTGACAATAACAATGAAGATGGAAAAGGTAAACTTAATAATTCAATAAGTTCTTTTATTAAAATTAAAATAATAATATTACTTTCTACACACTGCTCCACTGTTTCGCTTTATGCGTGCGAAGGTCACTTGGATGTGACGTCTAGAAAAATGTATTACCCTAAAATTATAGTAAACGATTTTTAGTTACTCATACGCTCGTACGGAATGCGTAAACGTTTGCGTTTGCGTGTGTAATTGAATTACTTAAGTGCAAATGTGTCAGTGTTTAACTCTATTATTAATCTATAAATTAAACAATTAATTGTCCTTAACAAGCAAACAAAACGATTGACATACATACTCAAATCTGCCCGTCAGTGAACTCCAACTCAGGCCAAGCCAAAACTCTAATTTAATTTCGGTTTTTATTCGTGTTTTGTTTTGTTTTGTTTTTGTTGTTTTTTTTTTCTTTTTCTTTTGTTTTTGTTTGCACAAGTTAATTGTCAGTCTTAATTTGTAATCATGCCATTTATTCGTTATTAATTTTCGCTTTAATTTTCATTATTTTGATTCCTTTAAACTCGAAACATTTTCTTTTGTGTAGCTTACTTTAATATATCGCAATAATTTAAAAAAACATAATGGAAGTATTTTGCATCTGGCAACCTCTGGAATTATAATTTTTCGATTGGCGTTTCGGTGTTCTTCGTGATTACAAAAGTTTTGCCCGTCATTAATTTGAGACGAGAGAAATAATGCAGCCGAAGAAGAACACAAAAAGAAAGAGGAAAAAGCCAACGAAGCTTGCCGTCTGGCAGCAACGCTAAGGGAAATTAAGGTCCTTTGTTCGTTTGTCTGTCTGTCTCTCTGTTTCTCTGTCAAACTGACATGAACAAGATGGCCGGCGCTCAATTTTATACCACTTAAAATTTAGACACAAAAATGTTTAAACAATTTAGAAAAGTTCATAAATGCTTTAGTCTAACAACAAATTGTGGCAACTTAAACGAGCTTATAAATAAATATTTCAATTTATGTCTCTACCTACACACGTTAACTTGATTTTTGATTTCCTTTTCTTGGCAAATTCGTTATAGTTCATTGTGTTTCTTAATACTTTTGTTGTTTCCTTGACGATCGAAGCAGTTATCACTCATATACAATATATGGATGTCCTCTCACCCCATCGATAATGTCCATCTCAAAATGCTTTAAAATAATTTTAAAAGCTATCGATATTGTTTTACACTTTCAAAAAATGTCAAATTTTGTTTAATAACTTTTGGAATAGTTGTCACCTTTTTTTATGACTGTGAATTAATTTACTTAATATATTGCATCGTAATTTATATTTACTCGATATGTTGCATATAAACTTCCATAAGATGTTTCTGAATATCTTCGGAAACTTTATGATTCATCGTTCCAAATGCCGTGTGGAACATCTCCGCAACTGATTCTAGTACCCGTTTTCTGATTCATTAATTTTGGCTCTTTCTGTGATATTTTATCATTGTGTGATTGGAATAATAATATCGTTGCCTACATTTAGGATGCCAATCAGTTTAGACCAAAAAATTTAAACTTAAATTAAATTGTTATTTTGTTTTCATTGAAAAAAATATTTTGTGACGAGGCAGAGGATTTTGAATTACAAATACAACATGTACATATGTATGTATGTACAAAAATTTAATAGTTTCTCGAACAAAATTTGAATCAATTTAAAATAGCCGACTGCTGCTTTAAAAAAGGAAAAGACATCGATAGCTCTAGAAAACAAATCAACCGATTAATGATCAATATCATCATGCAGAATGTTTTGCAAATCGATTAGAAATTGATCGAGAAATAAGACATTAATCCGTAAATTTTGTAGTTGGTAACTGCGATCGTCAAAGATTTTTTTAATTTTTGTTTGTGTATTTTAATATTAAGAATCGAATATGAATAAGTTTTAATTTTTTAGTTACCTTCGTTAGTTTTTCTACTTTGTGACACATTTAAATGTTCGCGGGTGTGAGCTTCTGTGTGTGTGTGTGTGTGTGTCGTGGGTGTGTGCCTGTGTGAATGTGTGATTGTATTTGGGTGTCTATTTCGGTTGATCCTGTAGGCTCATAAGTTTGACAGTTTACACTTAGCTAATTGTAATGTATAGTAAGATATATGTACGTATGACTACCATAACGGGGGGTTACTTTCATTCGATTTTAGTTAGTTTTTTTGTTGTATTTGTTGTATTTGGTTTTGGTTTTGCTTAGTATTTCTTTAAACATTAACGTTAACTCTCGTTTACTGCGTACAGGGTGACTCATATGATGCTACTGTTATTTAATTTTAATTCGAGTATAAGATTAGCTTAAATTTCATTTTCATTTTCTTTTTGTTGGTTTACTTGTTTGTTTTTTCTTATATGAAAAAATTCATTTTGACTTTTTTTAGTTGGTAAACTGTGTAAAGGGGCAAAGGGGGATTTTCGGAGAGGGAGGGGTTGGCTTGTGTAAAACTCGTTCGTAGTTACATACATTTAAGTTTCAATATTGTTGTATTGTATTTTATTCCATTTCATCTCAAGGATTTACGTTAACATTTCAGTTGCACTTTTTCTTAACACTAAACATGATTTTCCAATATTTTCTGTTATTTAAAAAAACATTAATCGATTTTTTTTTTTTTTTGGTTTCTTTGAATTACTTTTCGATTGCCTTGTGTTATGGCTGCGAATTCACATTATATCATTTGCCTACACACCCAGTCAGAGAGCTCATAAAAAGCTTACAAGAAGTTTAACCAAACGATTCGAATCACGTCTTCATTTGTCTGGAAAACTATTCAAAACTAAAATTCTTAACAATTCTATAAACGTAATTATTTCTTCAAATGTCGCCTTGAAAGTAGGACAAAAATCATTCAACATAAAGAAGTCGATAATGAAGGAGGCTTTGCAACTGGCCGTCTTCCACTAAATTTCGTATTTAGTTTTTTAAAAGCTTAGAAATGTATATGACGTCAGTAGAATTGTAGTGTGATGGAGTGTTGTTATTGTTATTGTTGGTTTCTGTTTCAATTTCTGTTTTTTTTTTTTTTGTATTTTAAAATCGTTAAGGAATACATTCTTTCGTTAAATATATTTTTAATTTTTCTATTTTTTACTTGCCAATTTCTGGAAACTTGCGCACATTTTCCTTTTCACATGGTTTGCATTGCACGCCGCTCTTATCCCTTCTCCTTGCAGATGCGCGTGGTATCTTCTAAACTTCAAGTTATGCTGCTAAAGATTGGTAGTCAAATGTCGTTTGTTTTGTTATTGGCGGTTGAAGACGATGTTGCTGCAGTTGTTGGCGTGGCAGCAACAGTTGCTTGCTCCGTCGCCGCTGCTTCATCGCCCGCAGCCACGCCCATTGCCGCCGCTGCTGCTGCTGCATTTTGTATTTTTTCGATTGTCTTATTATGGGATTTGGCTGTAGTTTTCGATTTTGTAATTGGAGTTTTTGTTACTGGCGTTGTTGTCGCTGTTGTTGTCATATCCGCATTTAAGTGCCTGCTAATTTCCATGTCAATAGCTTCCGCATCCTCCGGATAGCGCTCCGAACAAAAGATGGCACCGTCCTTGAGCAATTTTAACAGGTTAATTCGGTCCTCAGCGCTTCGTTTTGCACACAATGGTCTAAGAGTAATTAAAAAGGCGACACTTAGTTTGGGCACTCAATGGAGCGTTATTTAAAAGTCAAAAGTTTCCATAGATAAACTATTTAAACTTAGTTAAGATATTATGAATTTTAGATTTATTGAAATTATATTCGAACCTATTGTGGGTAAATTTATGTTGGTCGTTAGTTTTATAGTGATGTGCCCTGCAAAAAATATACCGGTTATATAACATGTTATTTAACCAGTTGTCCTACAGAATTATCAGTGAAGTCTTTGAAAAACAATTTAACACATTTTTTCTATATACGTGAGTTTGAATCTCTCCTATGCATTTGTTGAGAGGTTCCTTTAAACGTAAAAGTTATTTTAACTAGTGATACTTCTCGTTTTTACACCGTAATTTAACCAGTAAATTTACTAATACAACAGAAATAAACATATGAGAATTCTTGAGTGTGTAAAAATTAGTAAAGTGAAAAAAAAAGAATATCAATTTTTAATCTTAGGCATATCTTCTAGGAACAACTTGATAGTTACTAAAATATTTAAAACCTCTGATGATAAAAAAAAACTGAAATCGCCATACTTCAATTACAAATTTACGAGCAATTCCCCAAAGTGCCTTTTGCAATATGTTTGCATGCCTTTTATATTTAGTTGTGTATACAATATTTAAAAACGAAAAAACGAATGAGATATTCTATTAAATCGACATTGGTTCCTGACTGCACGGCGTGCCTTTTGGAATTTCTCGACGCGTCATTGCACATGGCAACGCAGAACTAATTGCTCTGATTGCCGCATACGGTAGCATGGCAGTGTGGCACTACAGCAGTTTGTATGAAGGCGCTAGTGGCTCAGTCATGTTGCCACTTACACGCGAAACGCCTCATGACAAAATGTAAATTGGCTTACATATCTCAGAGTCGCATGTAATTGCATATGCGAGCAGTCGTTCGTTCTCGTTCGTTCATATTCAGATTCAGATTCATATGCACCAGATTTTTGTAATAAATTTCATTTGGCGCACTTAATCAAATCGCAATTGCGCTCAGGGTTGCCACCAAACAGTAGCAGTAGCAGCAGTTTTCGTGGCAGTTATTCAGTTACACGAAAATACTTTCGTTATTTTTTTGAGGTTTGAGTTTTTTTAAATTGAAAGATATTTGCAATTAAGATTATCATTTGTACAAATGTGCACAACTTTGGAGTAAAGCTTTGTTAATATATGAAAGTCAATAATTCTCCTCAGCTTCGAAGTGTCAAGCCAAATAAAAGACAAAGTCGCTCCTCACCTTATATCATGAAAAAAAGATGTCGAGCGACACCTGCTGACCAAAAGCAGAACTAAATAAATTTTTAATATTTGCCATATTTAAAAACACTTTTCCAATTTTGATTTTGCAACGATTACCAAAAAGAAAAAGTGAATAAATATAAAGAAAAATTGTAGAAAAATATCAAAATGTCCTTAAATTATTTCTCGATTTAAAATTCAAAATAAATAATGATTTTAACTGATTTAAATCAAATTGAATAAACCAGACACGCTGGATTTCTCCCTCTAACCTGCCTGAATCCTTCAAAGAATCCATTATAAAATCTTTGCCCGTTATATCGACCAGCGAATTCGGATCCATATTCGAGAGCGACTCCAGATCGGCATCATTCAAAACGGATACATTGCACAAGTTGTTCTGCAGCTGGCCAACGAGCTGCTGAATGCGGGCGGTTTCGGCAGCGGCGTCCGTAGTATCGGTTGGTTCGCGTCGACTGGTTATGGTGACGTAGTGCGTGGGCTGAAATTAACAAAAAAAAACGAATAAAATTTTATAATTTCATATAAACGTTATTTTAATATCCATTTGTAAATTAGCAAAAACAAAACTGAAAATGCGAGACAAACGTTTTGTTATATAAATATGATTTTGTCTAATTATGTTATTAATTTGCCAACGTCATTAAAATTTGACAAGTGCATTGTCAATGTGACCATGTCTAAGTGTCAAAAGAGCCATTTAATTAAGTTAAAAAAATATCCCCAGCGGCGGGCAGCAATATTTGTCAAAATGCAATAAGTTTCACATGTTATACTTTCGGAAAATCAAGCATGGAAATCGGATATAGCTAAATTATTTATGTAAATTAAATTACGAATGGATGTAAAAAGCAACAAAAATATTTAATTTTAATTAGTTATAAAAGAGATTTTAAGGCGGGCACGATTTTTAAAATGTGTATTGAGTTTTTTCATATGTTTAACCTTAAGAAGTAAGAGAATTCTTCGGCTTTACCTAAGCTCTTATATCCACCGCCATTTTAGAGAGACCAAAAAGTGTGCCACTTGTAACATGTCTTTATAATAAGTGGGCGTTGTTCTAAATATCTCAGCATTGAATTCAAGTATTTTTAAAGATAAGTTTTACTTTATAGAAGTAAATTAATCTTCATTAAAATAAACAGATCTGACAGCGAATACCTTTTCTGCTGGGTCATATAAATTTCTGTGTTTAGCTGTTTGTGTGTGTTTTACGGTTGTTATATGTAAGCTTTTCTTTTGTTTGTTTTCCAAGAAAAACCAACACACATATTAAAAATTAAACAACCACAATTACAGAAGGCACAATCATGTCAATATGTGTGCGGAAATGTAAATTTGTATGCGTGACTGAAAAAGTGAATCAGTTAAGAATGTTTAATGACAATCACAAAACAAAAGAATTAAGAAATTTTACACATAATAATTATGTTTTAAAATTATGTTTAAAACTTTGAAAGAAATTTTACGAATTTTCAATTCAAATCACGGTCATCCTTTTAACGGCATTTGTATTCTTTTGTCGTTGAATTTAAATTTGTATTAGAAAAAAATGCTAAACGTTGCAGTACTATTATTATTATGTTGCATACTATAGTTTCAATAGACTTCACATGTCTTTGCATATGGACACATCTTTTAAAAACTTGTATTGTATACTTTTAGGCGTCTGTGTCATTGTTGTACCTCCGGCACACAATGTGCAATGCCAGAAAACCACCGAGTTCTCATTAAGGCTCATCAAAAGTGTTTAACATTTTGCGGATAAGTTCTGCGAATTTTGTGAAATGGGTTTGCACCAAAGCACAGGACAGGACAAAAGAAAGCAATTTACTTATTTACGACGCACAACCAAAAAGTATGCAACTGCATATGACAAAAGTGGCGGTGCAAAGAGAAGAGTTAAACCACAAACCAACAAAAGCAAACAAACTAACAAACTAACAAACAAACAGACCGAGAGACAGACAGACAGACAGACAGACAGACAAACCAAGTTCGAATAGACGCAAATGTAAAACTAAATAAAATCAAGTGAGAATCGGGGGCGTGGCAGGAGGCAGCAGGCGACACGGATTAAGTTTTGCCCGAAGGCACTAACAAGAAGCAACACGGAGGAGTGCAAATGATGCCATTAAACATTTTCACAAATTAAAACGAATTTTCTGAGATAAAAGATTAGCGCGACGCACAGCAGCACGAGCGGAAGCAGAAGTACAAAAGTAAAAGCAGCAAAAGTGAGCAATCGTGCGCCAAAGAGTATGCAATAAAAAATCGAAAAAGGCGAAAGTAGCGCACGAACAGTAGCAGCAGCGGCAGCAGCAGCATCACCAGTAGAAGACGCAGTTTGACTTTTAGGGCCAACTTTCGAAAACAATAGTTTTTGTACAATACTTTAGTCGCACGAAAAGTTTTGTTTTTTATTTTCCAGCTGATTGCAAATAAGTTTTTGTATTTTCGTTTTTTGTTGTGCGAAAATCTTCGCAAGTAGAAAGAACAACTTTTTTAATTGTTCCAGCGAGTAGGTCTGCGTCAGATCAGAGCGAAAATAATTATGATTTACTAATATGGCTGCAGAGGGCGTTGCGTTGCGTTGCGACTCGAGCCGAACCTTCACTTCCAAATTAGAAAAAAGTTTTCATGCCATTTTGATTACTTCGGAAATGAGTTGCAGTACTGTCAAAACTCATTTTAGAATTTTGCTAAATTTAAAAGAAGTTGCTTGTCAAAATTTTGCCATGCTTAAAGTTAACTCTACTACATCCGGTATGTATATAAGTAATTTTAATAAATGTATATTTACTTTCAAGATCTTTACAGTATATAAGTACAATAAACTCATTTGTATAATTTAAATGTAGTTTTAAATATATTAAATTCGTGCCTAAAAGTATGCAAAACGTTTCTTTGTTCTTGTGAAATTCATTAAAATATTACAGCAATGGTAATATTTTGCTTAACATTTTAATTGGATACCTGTTATCATTAGAAGTAAAATCATTTGTATGTGAAAAAATTGCAATGATATTATTTTACTTGACTGCCTTAAAGTATGTTTCTTTTATTTTTTTAATACAATTCTTAAAGTTATTACAATGTATTCCATTGCATAAATAACCATTTATCAATAAACCAATATTTACTTTTTGCTAAAATCATGTCCATTGAATATTAAAATCGAAAACTCAACAAAGATCTCGCTTCAATGATCAAATTTGATTTTTCATCGACTAACAAAAAGTTTATATATGTCTTTTGATTAATGCAAATGTTGCGTTTGAAGATATTGAAATACAAAATTTAATATTTATGTTATGTTGTAACAACAATTCATTTATGCTTGTTATAACTTTTTTTAAATGTTTCGATTTTGAATTTTAAGCTTAACAAAGGGAAGCAGCACACAAGACAAGTTGAAGCAAAACCAAAACTCAAGCAAATAAATTCTTTCTGCTTTGCAACACCTTCAAAGTATGCAACAACTTAACACTAACAATTTCGAGATTATTTACAAATTTTGTTTTTCTCTTTTGCCTACGCAAAGGTATCACAAATAATGTCATAGTAACTGAAATAAAATGCTTTTAGGATTGCTTTTGTGTTGCCTAAAAGTATGCTTATATTTTTGATATTTTTTGTGTTCAGCTTAGGTGCTCAACTGAAGTGTCTAATTTTAATTTAATAAACTAAACACTTGGCAAAATTTGCCCATTGCGAGTGACAGCAATTAATTAGCTACCTTCCAAGGTCAGGCCGCTGCCGCTGCCGCCACACTCACAAATCATCGTGACAACATGCAACATCATTTTCTCCTTGATAACGATTTCCAGCCTACTTGGCTGTCAACCCACTCGCATTTTTTTTCAACTTGTTTTTTTTTTACTTTTACATGCGCTTCCGACATTTTTGGCATAATTTGTGCAAAAAGTTGTTTTTCTTGTCGAAAAAATCTTTGCAAGAAAAACAAAAAACACAAGAAGATTATGGCAAAACAAGTTGTCAAATTACCAGCCAAGGACATTGCGTGGGATTTCATAATTTTTTTCTTTCTTTTATTCTTAGTTTACGGTCACACGATTTAAACTCAAATGAACGCAATTTTCGATTTTCTTTTTTGATTTTTTTCTATTTTAAATTTTTTTTTAATGAATTTCGAAAATTTTCCTTTGAAGTTTTCTCGTTTGCATTTGAGCGTTACATACCATCTCAAACGAACGAACGAGTGCGCGGAGCGATGTCGCGTCGCAGCATAACTTAAAAGGTAAGCAGTACCGACAAAAGTGTTCCAACGAATTTCTCGAGGCTGCTTTTTTTTTGCTTTAAGCAATCTTAAGTGATCCTTTAGCGCAGTTGTTGTAGATTTTCTTTACAAAAATTCTTTGTTTGATTCCTTTTTTTTTGAGAGAGAGTTAATAATGTCTTTGTTTGATAAAGCAGTTGGGAAGTCTTCCATTAAAAAAGTAAAATTATGAATGGAAAAAGTTTAGTAGCAAATCTCATTAATAAAAGAAGCAAGTTCAAGGCGTACTCCAGAATATGATTTTTTATAGTACTTTTTTTAATTAAAGGAGCGCACCGTGAAGCATTTTTTCGGCTCAAAGTACCAAGAGAAAATTTTGAAACGAAGTGCTCTGCAAAAATTATGTTTTCAAACGAAGGACAAGTATTCTTCAAAATTTAAATAAAGTTAATCCGGGCTACTCCGGATTGCTCTTTAATAAATAGAGTGCAATTTATTATTCTTCAAAATCGAACAATTTTAATATGGCAACCTTAGTAAAAACGAAAAAATCTATACCCTTCCATACTATACATGCATACTTGACATCACTAATGTCGATTGCAATCGATAATTTTAATTAATTAATTATTATAATTTAATAAAAAAAATTATTAAAATTACATTGAGGTACTTAAGCAGGTTTAAATAATTGAATTGACTTGCTTAAGCATTTCAACCATAAATAATTTTTTAAGATTCATTGAATATTACGCTTATAAAAATCAAAAATGAAATTCTGCAGAATGACTTTGGAATTAAATTTAAGTTTGTGTTTTCAAATTGTAGTATTTTTATTTAAATTAAATTCCACTTCAGGTGTAACAATATTTTAGGGATTCCAATTATAACTTTTATTTCCAGATATCAAATTCCATCAAAATTCGAATCTTGACTTAACTGCAACTTCAAAAACCACAATTTCCAATTCGTAATATATTCCCTTAAAACCCAAAAACTTACTTAATCAGCAAATCAAAATGTTGCATAAAAGTATCTTAAAGAAAAAAACTCACACAATGAAAAGTTTTGCAATTAAGCCGCAGAGTTTGAAAAGAAAAGCAACGTATGCAGGAAAATTTAAATTGCACATAGCAAAAATTAATTTGGAAAATTTGCAAAATTAATTTCTAGCACAGATTTTGCATGACTCGCTTAGATTGCATTCTTGACGAGGCAGGAGAAGCAGCACGTTGGCGGTTTTCACCAGTTACAAAATAAATTAAAGCATAGCCTAAAAGCAGACTAAATTTCATTTGTGATTATTTTCTTTAAATTTATGATTTATTAAATAATGAAAAATCATCAACAAATTATTTCGCTGTAGATATTTTGATATTTTATACGCGCCTAAAGGTAGACCATATTAGACGGTTGATGCATGTGACAGCGCGTTTAGTCAGTTGAAAGGAATTATTAATACTCTTTAAATACTCATTAAATTTTTTTAATATTTGTGCGCCTAAAGTTATGCCAGAAATAATGTGCCAAATAACGCAATTTAAATAATTTTTTCGAGCTTACGAAATATGTCGACTTTTTCAATATCAAAAATGTATCTACAATTTCATTTTCACCAACGCCTGCAAATATGCTACGACATTTTCTCATCTCAAAACAAAGATAATTTTAAATCGTTAAGAAAGCTTAAAATTATGCTACGTTAAACTCACATCAATCCAATGTTCGCCGGGAAAGACCGCAATCAATTCCGTGTTTGCATCGAGCGTACGAAAGTATTCCTCGTCGTCGATTTCGGTGCCATCCGAGTCCAAGTGAATCGTTGGCGTTTGTTCGATTTTTTCAAACTTTTCCGCAACTTTGGCGCGTATCTCCTCCAAGGATGAAGCGACAACGGCTTTTTTAATGTTGCGCGTTATGTCCTTGATCTGAAAGGCGGAACGTTTGATAATATTATAAAATACACACTTAAAATCAAATTATACTTTGATTAAATTTTCAAAATGTCAAGCACAAAAATTCTCAGTCAAAATGTAAATTTGAATCCCTTGAAACTGTCAGCTTCTTTCAAAAAGTCAAATGAGAATTCTATCAAATTTCCCTTATCAATGTCAGCTGCTTCAAAGTGAATGTCAACTGCAAAGCACTTCAAACTACCGTTGAGTTTCGAGCACAAAATAATAACGACAACAACAACAATAGCAATAGCAACAACAAAGCACCAATTATAAAAAGAAGAAGCAGAAGAAGAAGAAGTATAAAGAACCACCATCAAGTTGAATGCACCCGTTAACGGCGCCGTTTAGCACGCGCGCAGCACCCACTTCCGGCCGCCATTGTTGCGCTCAAGCGGTTGCAAAAGATTTTAATCTCAGCACAAGTTTTTTGGCGGGCGGCAAAGCAATTGTGAAACGCCGGCAGTACTTATAGTTCGAGCGAGTGAGCGAGCGAACACAAAAAAAAAACAAGTTAATGGCAAATTTCCGCTTAGAAAACACCAAAAAAGCGCACTTCTGATTTACAAATACGATATGGCGGCGGATGGTGGTTATGAAAGAAGGCCGCCAACGCCATTGTTAACTTGATTGTTTTTTTTTCGGCGCGCAAATATTCAAACTAAAATTTAAAATGGCGCACAGAAGTGGCAAGGTGCGCCGCGGAAATTGCGCTTTTTTATTGGGCGCATAAAAGTGTTGCTGCGGTAAATATTAATTAAAATATGTTTGCATCAATTATTACAACAACAACTTAATTATTATTGTATGTACTTATGAAAAGGTTCCGAAATATTTCTATTAATATAATTAGTAAAGTGGTTTATGAATTGTTTTCTTTTTCTTTTTTAAGTGAAATGGTTTCTGAGGATCTTGGTAAGCAAAGCAAATAATCAGGAATATAATTTAAAAATGTGCTAAAACGTTTTCAGATGTTTATAAAGTCCATAAAAATACTACCAACAACAATTCTATAAAGATTGTATAAATTTTAAAAGACCATACAATTTTTCATATTATATACAGGATTGTTAACCCTTTAAAGAAGCAAAAAAAACACAATTATAAACCAATAAAGACCCCGAAAAAGACATAATAAAGAATATTTTATGATTATATAAAGACAAATCAAACACAAAGCGACTACTCTATAAAGACCCTGTAACTTCAAAAAGTCCATGTTAATTTTTATATTATCTACAGGATCTTTTACCCTATAAAGAGCCCAATAATGACCCTGTTAAGACTATATAAAGACCCTATAGAAAATACTCAATAAATATCCCAAAAGACTCTATTAAGACCCTCTTGGGACTAGAAATTTAATTTAACACTGAATCTTGAATTTATATATATATATATATTTTTTTTCCGATTAACATTCTTTTCTTAGTAGTCATTGAAAAATACAAATGAATTCATATAAAAAAAGGGTTAAAACAACTTTCAACCGAAAGCCAAGTTACTTTTTTCGATAACAACACTTGACAATAGATCACGATAAAAATAGTTGATAAAACTGCTGTCAAATTAACATGACACATGTTAATTCTGAATATACTCAGTCGTGCGAAACAATATTTACGCTTATTAATCTACATTCGAGCTTACACATTTATTACTGTAAATAGAATGTATCATTTATGATAGCACCAAATATCATCACTCCTCAGCTGTCGTTTTAATTCTAAGGAGAAAAATTCAGTCACTAAAAAAAACAACAACAACAATAAAAAATAAAATAGATATACCAATAACCAAACAGCGCGCATAAATATTAACAAGCCAGCCGCCACCCAGTCGGAGGTCATAAGATCGCATGTGCGGCAACGTTTGATTCTGGTATTTGCGCGTGTTATACCCCATGAGTCCCAGGAGAGCTCTCACATTTTTAAAGCTGACAGTAAATATCCGCGGACGGACACACTGGCTGGAGTGGCGGCTAAATGTCAAACATCAGGCTTAAACGTCAGCATTGTAAATTTTGCCAGTTACGGCGGCAACACTGGCGAAAATGTCATCAGTCGACTGTGTTTAGATAAAGTCGCAAAAAAACGGGCGAGGGTATAGAAACTAAAAAGGCAAAATCTGCTCAGGCGAGCACTACTCGGCTGGCAGTGACACAGCAATTAATCAAGTTGTCAATTCGTTGAAAAATCCAAAAAGTGAAAATTATTACCTCCTCGTATAAACACATACACACATACGCATGCACATACACTATGAAATAGAGTAGCATACTCATGCATGAACTTGCTGAGTTTGTTTTTGCCTGGCATATGGCATCCATTAGAACAACTTCTCAATAGATAACATTGAGCTTAAAAACTTCGATATATAATAAATATATATTTTTTTTAGTAGATGAGATGTTTTTTTTAATGGAGACATAATTTTAATATAACCTTGAAAACAAATGTCAAAATATCTCGAAGCTTTGTTTGATATTAAAATATTATATCATTTGCATGCTTTAACGATATCGTAACGATATATTTTCCGGTGTCGCGTGGTTCACTGGGTTTTCGCACCTATGTTAATTTCTGTTTGCATATGCACTTCCGGTCTTCTTTTTGCGATTTTCCGATTTTAGCGCGTAAAAAGAGTGAGGTGCGACATAAATCTGGCTTAAGTGTTGCCAACATAATCTGAAGGTTAACTGCGGCGTCACCTGGCGCCTACGGAATGAAGCCCGCCCAGTGCCCTCCAACATTCCCTCGATATTGACATTTAGCTCCAATTGACAAATGTGCTTTTATGTTGTGTGTTGTATACGGCGACAGCCATTTTTCACATCGCATCCGAAATTTAAATGCAACTTTAAATGGCCGTCAAAACAACAGTTAAAAATAGCTGCCGCAGCGCACATAACTTTCAATTAGCGACGCAGCGGAAGCGTTCGTTCGTTCGTTCGTGCGTATGTCAGCTATTGTTGTGCGCTGGTGTTGATACTATGAAATGTGTGTATGTGTGTGTGTGTGTGTGTGTGTGTGTGTGTGTGTGTATGTGGTGTGTGCATTTAAATGGCTTCATTTCCTGTGTCGAAGCTGGCGCTTGGAATTTGCATTTTAAATTGCACGCACGATTGCCGCCGCCGTCCAATCGCAATTGTTACCTTACGCAAGAACAGAATCCCGCCACGCCTCGTCAATGCAGAATGTCATTTAAGGATGTTATTTCCGCTTTTTTGGACGCGCAACACAATGACGTAATTATGTGCTTAACGTGATCGTTATTTGGCGAGAATTTGTTCAATTGTGCGCGTGACCTTTGTCAAAACGTTTGACCACGAAAATTACAATTTCGTAGCGTGTATTTAGGCTGAGCAATAAAATGTGATGCTATACCAAAAAGTCGTGCAGTTAAAAATGTTAGCGTACCTAAATGTATGCAACAGAATTTAAAAAAAAATAAAAGTAAGGTTTACAAATAAAAACCTTTCTTTATGCGTTTGAGTCACATCATTTAATATCATTTTAATATGCCGGCATTTATTTCAAATTAAAGCGGATATCAAATAATGATAATCACAAAATTTCGACATTTCGTTTTTGTCAAAAATAAAAACAAAAAGCATTAACGTCCTTTGCTAGCGACGTGCTCCATCAATAACGAAAGGCCATGAAAATCGAAAAATATCAAAGCGCGCGCACAGTGGCGGATTCTACTCAGCAATTATTTTTCTTGAGTTGAGATTCTAAAAATTTTGTAATTAAAAACAATATTCATATTGTATATAATGTCCATTTAAAATCCAACTTGAAAATCATATATATAAATAATTTGCCAATTTAGTTAGCGAATTGAAATTTGGTATCTGAGTTTAGAAAAAGTTCATTTCGAATGTTGGTTCTCGTTTTAATTTTTTATTTGGCCACTGTGAACCACCTTAAAAACAATTTTCGTGTGCATAGAAAATTCGAGTGAAATTCAAAGGAAGAAGACACCGAAATAAACACGTGGGCTGAACTCAATAAACAAAACCAATAAAAAAATAAGCAATTACGGTTTTTGTAGAACAGCTGCGGCGCACATCCGCACGTCAATTCGCTGCCCACAACCAGATCGAAGCAGTCAAGCGCAAAAGTAGATACGCCCCCCTCGGCCAGCCACTCCGGAATTTCAACTGTCCATTACGGATGCGCTCGAAATAAATGAAAGAAGAAAGGATATCAACAAGCGGTCGAGGAGCAGCGTAAGCAACGCGACGCGATGCGGAGCTGTGTCTGTCTCTGTGTGTCATCATAAAATTTTAATTTATGGCCGTACAAAATTATGACCGTGTGCTAAGGCGGAGGTTAATGCCGAATTAAATTGTTCAGCCATTTCGATTGGTCAAATATTTGAAATACGTTTTGAAAATGACAGAATTTTGTTTAAAAAGGAAATTTATATTTCTTTGAAATAGTAAAAAAAATCTACAGAAAAATTTAAAAGTTATTCAATTGGACGATGGTCATTAAATATATCATCAAGAAATTTACAAATAGTTTTAATCTATTTAAGACTTGGTGCTGCGGTGTTAAAAAACCGGAGTAACTTGAAAAATTAAATTTTAATTTACAGTGGATGTACAAAATGTTGAACTAGATCAGGGAGATAAACAAAACCCAGATGGAATCGGGAAATTGTCAAAATAATGATACAAGAGAGTTTGCACTACACTAAAATGTATCGAAAGAATTTTAATCTAAATGAATCATACATACAAACTTTTGACATTAAAAGCCGTTTTTTTAACATGACAAATCTAACCAATTAATTTAAGCATTCATTTTAAAGCAGTTTTTTTTTTAAATATTCACGCAGTCGTTGAATTAATTTTTAATGAAACACAACAAACACATCGCTCCATTAGTGTCGTTGTGTATGTGTATGATGTGTGTACATGTGAGCGTACATGTATGTGTGTGTTTGTGATATGACACAAACAAAAAAATGTTATAGCTTAAAATGTCTTTTATCGACAGGATTTACGCTTCAGCTCAGCTCAGCTTGAGCAGCGCCGCATTTCTGACAGAATTTTTCAACGTTGAAACATTTTTTGAATTTTCGCTTGATTCTGACAAAACCGAATAAGCAAGCAGCGAGGACCGAGATTTCCCATGCTGCTGAGCTCTGCCACATACTGTAAAAGTAAGTACGAGTTCTTGGCATCTGCTGCGCTGAATTTATGAAATACTTTTAGACGAAAAAGCTGCTAAAAATAAAAAGAAAATTAAAAAAAAAAAAAACGAAGAAGGTAAGAGAAAACAAGATGAACGAATGCACGAAAACAAGTCGGAAGATTCCACGCATTTTATGCAAAAAGCGTGGTAAGCAAAAAACGCTTGGCTAGAAAGCAAAAAGGAAAAAAAAAACAAACGCTTCTCCTTATTAGCAAATAAAAAAAGAATAAATTAATTGTGCACAAAAGTGTGTCTTAAATAAAAAAAAAACTGTGTGTACGTGTATGTTTGCATGTAAGTACTCGTATGTACTAGTCGGTGTCTGGGTCATATGTGCAAATGTCAGCAGCCAATTAAGACAGGCAACAAAACTCGTGTGCAGATTTTACTCTGAGCAAGAAGCAGAATTAATTTTCAATTAACATAATTGCAAAATTCGCCGAAAATTCGGTTGAAATTCGGTTTTGGATGATTCGGTTTGTGTTGGATTGAATCGGATTGAATGTTATTTGGTTGTGTTGGTTTTTGCAAAAAAAAACAATAAATATTATTAATTAATTTTTTATTTTTAATGCAATTAAAATATGTTTTAGAAAATTAAACTTGAAAGTTACTTTAGAAAAGCTTTTTTAAAAGCAATTCTATCACATTTCATTTGATAAATTTGTTATCAAGGAAAGCTTTAAAGTTGCTTGAGAAAATATATAAAATAATTTGATCAATTAGAGCTTTAAAGTTGTTTGAAATTTATATTATTTTCAATTCCGTTAGCATAAGTCCTCATTAAATCATTTAAAAGCAAACAGCTTTTTATAATGCTTGTTAATTGGCAACTAAATCTGGATCGACGTGCCTATTAGATTCTTTTGCTCGCCTAATCAGAAGCTAAAAATAGCAAATCTTCTACTAATATGCGCATAAATTTGCAATACTTTGCACATTTGTTAGACAAAATGTCAGACAGAGCGACGCCCTAAGCGAGCTATTTTTTTTTTTTTAATTTTTCTGTTTCTTTTCGTGCGTGTGTGTATGTGTTTACGCACACATTTGCTTCTTTTTGTGCGGCTTTGACATCGAACAAACTTTGAACTTTCGCCGAAGCGAACGACTATTTAAAAAGATAAAGTCACGGCCAAGGACAAAGTGCAGCAGCAGTAACTACAACGGTGCGTTGGAACTCCAAATGTCATATGAGTCTATCGCACACACACACACAATACACACGCATACACTCGCATTCACATAAACTATGCTAATGTCATACAATCCAATCGTTTGAATTTTTATCTACGATATCTAGTCTGTCTGTCTGTCTGTCTGTCTGTCTGTCTGTCTGTCTGCGCTCAAGTGTGTTTATTGTAATGAAACGCAATTGAATGCATTGTCAGCAAAATCACACGTCGTGACGCTCGCTGTCACAGTGTGACAAACTGTCCCAACTTAAAGTTGCATAATTTGGCAGATTTGGAAATTCAGCGCAATTTCGTGCAGACAATTGGTAATTTGTAATTCGGATTGTCGTGTCGACCGCATTTTGCTTCTTTGCCGGTGATTTGACAGACTTGTTACGTCTGTTATGTGAAAATTATATGTGTGATGTCGTGGGCGTATGAGTGACTTATAATTCTCTGAAGTGGAAACTGTAGTCATTTGAGTAACTGATGTTCTGGTTAAAGGAGACACACTCGAATGCATCATTCATCAACATCAATCAGAGGAATCATTGCCTGATATCGGGACACATGTAGCAAGTAGTGGTACGAATTTATTATCTTCTAGAAATGCATATAAAATTATTTAAGATATACGAGAAAACAGTTTCCTTTGAATTTCAACAAAGTCGGAGAAGTGTCAACGCTTCATTGTCGAGTATTTTAATATTAATTTCACTCTGAAAACTGCTCCATTGAAAAGACCGTCACTTAAGTTACGGCCAGTAAACAATTTTAATTTTATTAGCGCATAAATTTAACTGGCAAAATTGCAATTTCGTATTCTGCATGACTTGGCCAAATAACTCCTTTTTAAGGACGCTTAGCACTCATACTAAAGCGAAATTCATTCGCGAGCGAGTGTCTTAGGAATTTACCACATAAATTATACGAAAACATTTAATTGCAACCGCAGCAACAGGCTCAAAACTACCAAAATTACAAAAACAACAACAACAACAACAGAAAAACAGCACGAAACACGAAAGTACTGCGCAAGAAAAACCACTTACGAGTCAAGTGCTCCGAGGCTCATAGGAAAGCGCAACGCAGCGCATAACGTACAAGGATTGCCACTTGTATAAGGCCACGGTTTTTCTTAAGGCTCATCGAATTACTTAAAGTGTGAAAAAAATGATTTAGTTCAAATTCCAAAATTGCAGGGGCGGATCTGAAGAAGGGCGTGATTAAATAAATAAATTGTCCTCAATACAAGTGACCTTAGTAAAACTACACGCACTGTACTTGCGCCAAACGTGCCGCAAACAAGATGTTGCAACAACAAGAACAACAACAATAACAACGACAACAGGAATGTTGCATGCAACCGATAGAAGAGTGCGGCATAAATTATAAACATTGCGGCAATGGAGGTTTTCTAAGCATCTCAACCAAAACATAAAGCACAACAACAACAATAAAAAAGCAACAAAGTGTTGCCATGTTTTTGAGTTTTTATTTTGAAACTTACCATGAACTACTTGCATTATTTTGTGAGCGCCGCGGAGAGTGGCATGCGACCGAAAATAGTTACAAGCCGCAAAAATTTACAAATAAAGCAGCAGAGGCCCAACGCCGCGTCGCGTCTCAAGGAAAACAAAAAAACTGTACACTGTACTTTTATATGTGGAAACAATGAAGTGCGCCGCCGTGGCAGGCCAATTAATCTCGAATGATGCAAAGGATACGAAGGATGCGTGCCACGTGGCTCTGCGTACATGTCGCGCGTAATTAAAACTACCTGTGCAAAGGGACATCTTTGCCAAAACACACACACACACACTTCTTACAACAGCAACAACAACTACAACAACACCACCACCAACAACGGTAAACAGAGTATTTGCAATGATGTCCTTACACAAGGACATGGACGCGTGTGTGTGCATAGCATCACAATGAGCCATGAATAGAATAGTTAGAATTGAGGATATAATAGAATAGAATACTCGTAGCAGTGCAGCATGGCAGCAGGATGATAATGGACGTACAACGTCAACAATGCCATGTAAATAATATTTCGGAGAAGTATTTTTTCTGTCAATATTTGACAAGCACTCACAGACACACGACGAAAAGGAAAGGTTCAATTTAATTGGACAGTGACGAAGAAAATGTTAAAAGTACATTTTTTTTAATGTTTGAGGAGAAAATATTATGCATATATTTAAAAAAATTGCTAAATGTGCAAAATGTCATTAGTGAAATTATTTATACCCTACAACTTATACCTTGTATATCAGCTGTTTTATACTCCATACATGAAAGATTTACAAAATGCTGGCAAACTTATCAAACCAAAATAGTGCGTAAACTTTGTAAAGAAAAACACATTTTTGCAATGTTGCCATCGCTAAGAAAAATTCGAATGAGTTCATGAAATGATGTTTACATATGGTTACGAGTTTAAATGAGTACAACTATTTGATTTGCAAACCAAGCCAAAGAATTTAAGTATCAAAATTGTTCAAAATTTATTTTCGCTTGAGCCGCAACGTATGAAAGGAAAAACAAAAAACATTTTCTCGTATTAATATTTTATCATCTATTAATTTGCGGCTTATTTTTAAAATAATAAAATGACACAAATTTTGTCAGCAGTGTGGATGGTCTGGTAAAAAAAAACAAGCAAGCGAGCGAGCAAAAACAGGAGCCAAAAAAAGAGAAAAGAGTTCGTCCGTTCGTTCGTTTCGGCACATAAATAAAAATGTTTTATTTACTAATCAAAACAAGAAGAAGAAAAAACAGAAAAAACACATAACAAAGAGACAATTTCGAGCTCGCAGCGTAAAGGTCAACATGGTTGGATAAATGTTATTTTTGTATTTGGGAATGCAAGCCTTTCCTTTTCGCATGATGGAGTATTTTAGCCATTTGCCAGAAGTGAGCCAAAGGCGAGCCAAAAGCTTTGCCTTTTTCTAAATTGAGAGACAATTTACGTCAATTAAGTGGAACGTATTTGGAATGGATTCTCCCGGAAAATTGCTTACAAGTTTCGATGTGTTTTTGAGCTTTCATTCAAAAATTTAATTTGATAATTTTTTAATTTTTTGAATTCGCCATCTTTGATCTCCACAATTCAAAGAACTCGGTTGGCGGTTCAGGTCGTACAGTTGTGTTGGTTTGCGAAACCGTTGTTGCGCCTAATCACTCATTTACTGAAAAGCTTAAATACTCATACATGTTAACCAACTGAGACACACACACACACACGCATACATCCATTCATTTGCATTTACACATTTTGTATTCATTAGCAGTACTCGTTGCTGTTTCCCGTTAATGGCACACAAGCACACACGTACACACGTTCACTCAAACACAAACACATAAACGCGTGCAGCGGCATAATTCGTGCTTTGTCTTGTTTGGCAAATGTGATCCGCTTATGGTATCATTACCAGCCTATTGTAAGCACTGGCGTAGTTCAAAGAAGTTCACACAATTAGCTTTCTTAATATCAGATTACTAAATTTCGGTTTGGCTCACACTGCAGTTCTTTTTAATTGGTTTCTTTATAATGCAGTTCGGTTGAAGCATGTAAAGCTTAAAGCTATATTTAGCTTTCAAATAAGCAAACAATTAATGTAATGAATTTGTCTTTTAAAGCTAACAAATCAAACATTTTCGAAAGCAAAAAGCTCACAAATATTAATAGTTTTGCGAAGGTGAACAAATCCTTGACTGAATGACGACGGCCACCTTCATTTGTTTAAATATCAGAGCGTGGGTAAGAGCTTCTTTAATGGCATATTAGACGCTAATGGTGAGCAGCAGTAAAAGTTATAATTAAACGGATTACAAGGTTGTATTCTCTCAACGAAAACAAAAATATTTTCGTAAAGGAATCGGAAGCAATTCTAGTTTTCTTTGTTCAACTGACATCTACTTAATAATTAATCGGAATAGCTTGAGCCATGCGTGGCCGTTAGACTGGCTTTGTAATATTAAGTTGTTTTAGCACTGTAAAAATATATCTTAAACGAAAATAATTCAAAAAAATAATATAATTAATCAAAAGCTTTCCAGTTAATTTCTTTGAGCTTCTTTTAAATGAAAAGTGAATACCACTTAGAAAATCATTTTTTCTCAAAACAATCTTTAAGATTGCTTCGGATTCTGCGAACCGCACGACAGCAGAATGTCGCTCATTTGTACGCTGAAAACCTCAAAACCACTTTTTATGCATGGAAAATAAGAGGTGGAAATGTGTCGGAGTCGCGGTTTTTCTGCTTTTTGCACTTATTACCTTTTTTTTTTGGTATTCCTAATTGAAACCGAAATTGTCTAATTAAGTTTTTGGCGAATTTATTTAGGGTAGAGCGTTGACAACTTGTTCGATGTGTATCTGATGGCATTTAAAGTTAATTAAAGTCTTTGAATTTACAAAAAAGCTAAACTGCAAAAATTGACCAAGTGCACAACTGGTCAAGTTACTTAGCTGTACCGAATATCAAATTGCCATACCTTAATAAGCAAAACGAGTTGTCTGCAAAATTATCAGCATGAATTATTTGGTAGCAAATGATTCATGCTGACTCTGCCAAGAGGAGCAGGAAACGGCTGAACATGTTCTTTGCACTTGTCCAGCGGTGGCAAGACGCAGATTTTACTACTTAGGCAACGGGATTCTAGTTGCAAGTGACATAGTAAAAATTAAGCCCACAACAATTACGAGATTTGTAAATAGTCTAGAATTGTGTTTGTAGGGCAACAAGGCTGCACAATTAATAAAAATAATTGCGTTTTTTATTTTTAAACATTTTTTTTACAATATAATTAAATAAAAACTCAAAAAATATCAGACTAATGTTAATTACCCTCTTCATTATCATCATCATCATCCTGTTAAAATTCCATACTAATAGAGTTAATAATTATCAAAGTTATAAACTAAACTATCTTCTAAATTTCGTCCTAGTAAATTTTTTTTATGTCTTTCAAATGGGAAAAACTTTTCAACTGTCGTTCTTAAAATAGAACAAATAAACTGCTCTGACGTGGAGAGGAAGTTGAAAATCCAGGGCTTCGCACCAGAGTGATTCAATCATATTTTTTATGATAGAACATATCACAGAATCACTTCAAAATTGACACAACTCAAAAATTTCAATTTCGAAATAAAATAACGAAACTGTTCACAGAAATCAGCTCAGCCAGCAAGCAAAATACTGTTTTGTATATTTGTTCTAAATAACTGTCACAAGGAAGTTGAATATCAGAGAACGGCAGCGAGTGATTGCAAAAACGGTTGAACGTAATCAACATCCCAAAAAACGCTCCTTTACATTCAGTGATCAAACCTGCTCAGATACACATGTTCGCTGCTGAACCATGTGCTTCTTGATGGCTCTGTGATTTTAATCATCAGTTGTTATTTTGAGTGTTTGTTCGATCGGCTTGAAAACATAACAACAAATATTATTGCGTATGAGTTCTTGCATACTTGAACATTTCGCTCATTTTATTCAACGCTCAATTCTGTTGTGTGATTAAATTTGAATAGAGCATGTACGATCACCCAAATGACTCGTTCGATAGCATAATTCTGGTTTTATTTAACGCTGAGTTTTGTTTTCCGAACATTTTCTTCCAACTTATCCGTATTTGGGTTTGCGGGTTTTTTTATTAAATTATTTGTTCTTTTATTGTTAAAAAAAAAACCGCAACACAAACGAATAAGCTTGGAAGACTACGACCAAAAGTGTCAGAGAGAGAGTGGATAGGCGAAGAGGCGAGGCGCTTGCGTTGTAATTTTTAAGCAACTTTTTTGCGGGCAGCTGCTGGTGCCTTTGTTTCCAGAACGAGTGCAAGAGCAGGCAGCAAGCACAAAGAAGCAAGTTTCCGAACAAATTGAATTTATGTGCAGGTGGGCATTCCCCAAGCATCCAGTTTCTCTACGCTGCTCTTCTCCTCTTCTTATTGTTTCGATATTGAATATTATTACGCTCGATGTTCGATGCACGCTTACGCGTATGAAGAGGATTCATTAAACGAATACACGGAAAAAATAACAATAAATAATCCTTACTAATATTATAAAGGGAGGTGTATTTCATTATTTATTTATTTATTTAATTTTTTATTTATTTTCGTTTGTACTGTTTTCACGCTTAAACGGCTGAACCGATTTACTTCAAACTTGGAACATATATCGAGGTGGGTCTGGAAGGAATGATAGGCTATATGAAATCTGCCACACCCACATATTACGCCCACAATTAGTAAAATTAGGTCAACAAAATTTCGCTAATAATATTTCAAAAAAATCTAAAAACTAAAATTTCAGTTGGTATGGTCACTGTCGACAACTCCATCAAAATTGGGCGTGGTTGGATCAATTTAACGCCCACTGCTGTAACTCCGGAACGCGATGGTCTACAATGATAAAACTTGGTATGTAGGTGTATGGTGACGAAATCTACCACCTTAAAAAAAGTGGGCGTGGTTCGATCAATTGAACGCTCACCGTTGTAGCTCAGAAACGTGATACTGTACGATGATTAACTTTAGTGTGAAGGTGTTTGGAAACTACATCTACCATCTCACCAAAACTGGGATCTATTTACCACCTACCGCCATAGCTCAGGAACGTTCTACTACAAATTTAGTTACATACAAATGCGAATACCGGAGAGGTTAACTGCAACAGTGTCTCAGTTTAGTGTAACTTGGTGACAATATTTACAAACACACGACGGGGAGTAACGGGAAGTTCTGCATACAAATTTGGAATAAAATTAGCGAATTAACCAAATATTCTAACAAATATAATTCCAAAAATGGTGGGCGAGGCTGGAAAGTTTATTAATCTTAATTAACAAACAAACTTGATTGTATTAAAAAAGAACCCGGGCACCGCCAGGTAATTAAAGCTAGTAATAAATATATTCTTCTCATAGTTTAACAGCAGACGCTTTAGTTCAGAAATTAAATATAAATATTTAATAGGCATAGCGGTTAATTGCAACGGTTAAAGTGTTTGCTAAATAAGGAGAAAATAAGAGTTTTTCAATAAATTTTATCATATGAATTAATAAAAATGTTTTATTAACATTCAAAAAATGCTGCAAACTCTTATTTGCCTATACATGCAAAGCACAGTGCTGGATCATAAGTGAATATGGGTTAAAGGGAACGGAAAAAGAGGGAAGTCCAGAGGTCGTATAGTGAGCATTAAAGGACTTAAAATATTTACAAGAATCTACTGATCAAAATGATCTCGCAACCTTCGAAATGTGTATTGTATTATATTGTTGTTGCATTAAAATTTACTTCAAAAGTTTGTTTTTAAAGTAAAACAATGGCCTAGAGCCCGAAGAATTTAAATATTTTATTTACATTAAATTGATTAATTACTTTTTATTTTAACTGTAGATTCATATAATTCACAAAATCTCATTCAATAAGCCATTTCTAGATTTTTGACCCCTTAAGTGTGATTTTTTCAAAAACCAAAGAGTATGTCAGTTTTATATTTTTTATTAGAAAAATTACTTAATCTATTTTTGTATATTTACAGAGTAGAAACCAAAACATTTCGTTTAGTTAGCTATCAAAATTAACTGATTTCAGAAGCATTAAGTTATTCAATTATTTTTAATTTAAATGTTTGATAGTTCCACAAACAACTTTTATAAGTAGTTATCTATGCTAAAGAAGAAGAATGCATTACCTTATTTATCTTATTTTATCATATTTATTTGAACCAAATAAATATAATAATAATAATAAAAATGTTTGTCTACCAACATGTTTTAGCCAAATAAACTAAACACTTTAAAATAATAGTAATTAAATTTTTCCCAGTGTGCCTTTTGTTGCACGGATTGTGAGCTATGGGCAGAGAGAGGAGCGGCACTGCACTGGGCTTTACCGTGGTGATGTGCACCGCAAATAAGCAAACAATTCAAATTCCATTTTGCAAAATATCAGAAACAATAAAATTTCGTAAACTAAATATTTATTTGTAAGCTGTGGCAAAAACAAAATTCCATTTTTTTGTTGTTTATTTTGGTTTTTCAGATTTAATACATTTTACAATTCTGTGGCGATAAACAAAAACAACATAAATCCAGTTGCATTGATTCCCTTACCTCCTGCAGGAAGCTACAGCAAAATGACTGCTGGATAATGAAGTGGAAAATTTGCCAAAGAGATTTCGAATATTTATTTTGAGCACCACGAGGCGTAAAGGTGACATTTTATTCAATTAATTTTGAAGCGCATGTTAAAAGTTTTTATTCAAAAAACGAATAAATTATTCAAATTCTCACATGACTATTAATTTATATTCCGTTATAAAAGTTTGTGGAAAAGCGAATTAAATAATAAATCGGCAAATAAAGTCTGCAAACAATTAACGCAACATGAAAGTCTAAAACAAACTGAAAAAGTGTGTTAAGAATCCGAAACACGTTTTTCGATGATTATAAAATTAACAAAATGCAGAAAAATTTGTTATAAAAACGAACAAATTTCATTTTAACTACTTTTTATTTGCAGTGTATCTGCGAGAGTTACCGAATGTAAAATTTTCTCAAATTTCGCAAAAAAAAATAAGCGAAATTTTTAATTTAAATGTACCACGGCATAAATTTTCCACACGATTTGCCACAAAAGTTGAGCAGATTTTTATTATTATTTGCCATTCCTAAAGTGGATTTTTATTTCGCCTTACCTTTGTTGTTGTTGTTGTTGTATTTTCATTTGCCTTTGTTACTTTTCATTTGGTTATATTGCAAACATTTTGCGAAAAAAAACTTGGCAGACTATATTAGAGCGAAAAACTAAAAAAGCAGAAAGAAAAATTTCACTCCCCAAAGACGCCGCCAACAAGGCACGAGGGGGAAGAAGCAAAACGTGATAAATCATAAACAAAGAAAATAATTCAAATAAAACAACAAAATTTTGCATTTCTTGTAATTCGATGTGGAAATATTCGAATAATCGCTGAAATTCAATTTAATGCGAATAGCCGCAGTATTTGGAAGCTAAAATCAATTATCAAAAAGTGTGAGAGTAATAATGAGAATGAGAACAACTGATCAGACTCTTAAAAATAAAAAACTCAATTTTAAATTGATATAAAAATCGTTTCTCGCTTCAAAAGAACATTTCCAGTTAATCACAAATCTTATTAAATTGTCCCATCGGAATAATCTCAGCTAAGAAGAAAAATATTTGACAATTTTGTACAGCGACACGATCGCTTTTTGCGGGGCTAATTAAATTTTTAAACGGAATTATAAAATTAAAGCTTCGTGCGCCCTTATAAGCTGAGACGATGATGGTCAGAAGCGATGTCATTGCATGGGCGGATGCGATTGCGCCACTAATGCGCTTAGCTGCAAACTCACACACGCTCGCAGCCACATACACATACAATTCGCACATACACACACACTGGCCCACAGACAGACAGATAAAGTTCGCATGCTTAGTGGCACTTTGGACGCTTGGCTGGCTACAATCTGTCATTCGTTTGACTGGGCGCGCGCTGATTAAGTTTCGCTGCTTTATTTTTAATTTGTATTTTCTATTAGAATTCTAAAAATCGATTTATTGCCCGCATTTGTGAAAGCTTAAATTTCCTTCGTTTTGTTCTTTTTGTTGTTGTCGACGCTGTTCTCTGCAGGTTTTATTTATCGAACTTTGCGAGTTTCGCAGTTTTTTATGTTGCAAACTAACTGGTGTGAACGAAAGATTTTATTTCTAGAATTCTGATTATCGAAATTATTATTTTTTTATTTTAAAATCTTGACATTAAGACGACCTTAACTTTTAAAAGTTAACTGCTGGCAGAAGGTAATTTTGAACATATTGAGAGGTGAGGGCCTCGAAATACCCAACCTTTAGAAAAATCTCTAAACTCATAAAGTTCATAAGTAAAATCCCCAAACAACAAAATTCCCAAACACAAAATTCCTAAACTTTCAGTAATCTGTTTCTCTCTCATGCAGAAAAGTGTAGAGTGACGACTGTTGATTGGGGCTGAGACTTAAGACTCTACTTAAGGTTTTTTTTAATCATCAACTACATTTAATAAAATCCTCCAGGATTTTACCAAAACCACCAGAGATAAAGTTCCTGAGTTCGCATGAAACAAAGTTGCTAATTAAAATGTCGTTGCGTTAATATTTTGTAAAAGTTGCCTAATGACTTTAATAGTTTAATTGGATCTTGAGCTGGGTAAAAGCAATATTTAGTAGATGCAAAATCTGCAAAGATATAATCAATAAACTTCATTTACTGCATAAAATAAATACCAACTGACGAAATGAGTAGTTAATTTAACTACATATTACAAAACTAACTAATGGCATTTTACTGTTAATCAGTAATGACAAAAGTCACAATGAAATACTATCAAAAAGGTCCGGAAATTGTTTAATCATTTAAAACAAACTATTTTACTTAAATTTACTTACATTTTAATAGACGATTTCCATTTAAAGAATATTTTCAAAACTGTTTTATTTAATCCATATATGTATGTATGTATGTATGTATGTATGTATGTATGTATGTATGTATGTATGTATGTATGTATGTATATGAGTCTATTAAAAGTCGCTCATACGCTCCGACGTGTCACAATTCAAATAGGAACGGAGCTCTCATTGCCACAAATTCGCATACAAAATTACAATTTAATACACTCAATACATATACAACATGCCAACAAGCACATACACACACACACACGTGTCCCGCATAAATTTATTACTCAAAACCAAAAGCGCGGGATAAATACGCCATTAGATGCGATGGTGCATAAGAAAAGCAAAATAAGCTGCGACAGACTTCTGCGATTTCCAAGGGAATACAAGTATAAAAGTGCTTTGACATTTTCTTATTCACACACACACACACACTTTTCTACATAGTTTCATTGATTTATACCAGCAAACAATAATATTAGTATACGAGTACATACATATATTCAGAGAATTAAAAAAAAAATAGACCATAGACTCTTTTTAGTAGTTGTAATATGACTAAAAAAAACACTTTTTAGGGATCTATAGTACACAAACTATATATTGTAAAAACTACACTATACTTTAAATTAGATTTCAGTAGAAAAAAGCGCTCATAAACCATAATAAAAAGAGGAAAGATACAAACTTTAGTAGTTATAAATTTAAGCGTTCATATTATGGTCTGCTGGGTTATTTCGAAAGGTGTGTGTGTGTGTGTATCTGGCTGCGCGGAGCTGCTGTTTTGTTTGATAAACGACACTAAAACATACGCAATACACCTACGGTCAAAATAATAGAACCATCTCCTTAAATTTTTCAAATTGTTCTGCAGATCAATTTAAAAATTTCGAATATTGTATCTGAAAAGCTGAATTGCAATAAAAATATCTTAGGATTCTTTTCTGACTCAGTTTTATAAAATTGCTGCATTTTTTAAATTCAGATTTTCCAATTAAAAAGTGTTTCTATGATTATCTATATACATAATAATGAATTCTTCTTTATTTCTTTCTTTCTTTCTTTCTTTCTTTCTTTCTTTCTTTCTTTCTTTCTTTCTTTCTTTCTTTCTTTCTTTCTTTCTTTCTATCTTTCTTTCTATCTTTCTTTCTATCCTTCTTTGTACCAAATAGGCGTCTAAACCATTCATCCGATTGTGATCAAAATTTGCAAAGTTGCTATGCTCACGGCAACTTAGGTTTAGGGTAAAGAAAAATTTGCCACGCCCACCTATTACGCCCACAATTTGTAAAACTAAGTTAAAATATTCGATTATTTCGCTAATATTGCTCCTAAAAATCTGAAAATAGAGACACTGTCGATAACTTCCTCAAAAATGGGCGGGGTTGGATCAATTTAACTCCCACTTTGAAAAATAAGGTGGATCATTTTTACGACTAACACCATTGCTCAGAAACTTGATGTGCTAAATTTACATATTTTTAATCAAGTGCACTATAATTTTGAGCTGCACAGTACCCAAGTATCTATGCCACTTTTACAGTATATCCTTTTTTTCATATTTCTTATTGAAAATGCGAATTATCGCGATTCAAAATGGAACAAACATGTTGGCAACACTTGATATCATAACACGAAATTATGCTTAGAGAGTGCTTGTTTATTTGTTTGTTTGTTTGTTTGTGTGTGTATACGAATGTGTGCGTGACAAACTGCGTTCGATAGTAAATTGACACCGCAGTGCATGAACATGGTGTCTGTGTTTGTGTGTCGGTGTTTGTAAAGACGTATAAGTGATTTTTAATAGAGTGCAAAAAAAAGAACTCATATGACACGTGGCACTGAAGTTGGCTTGTAGTTGCAGCTTGGAGCATAATTTTGGAAGTGTTTGCTTAAATATTGAAATACCATTTTAAATTAACTGAAACTCAATTTGAAAAATGGCTTTCGATGCTTCTTTGATAAAGCTCGAAATAAACACTTTTAGAATAGCTTTAAAGCCCAAACAAAATTTCCCACACAATACAAAGCTGAACATTTTAAAGAACGCTTCAGTGCAGCTGAAATAATTCTGCTTTTATTTCGTTCTTATTTAAAGTGAAAATTATTGGGTCGGCATACAGAACACAAAAGAGAAATCAGCGAGAGCAAACTTAACCGACATGAAATCCTTTGAACACTTTTTTTATTTTTTCCAGTGAAATTTCATTTTTATTTGTTTGCTTTGTTTGCTCAAAATGCAAGCGAAAAAAACACGGAATTAATTTCAACCAAGCAAAAAGTTTGCCTCTATGCAAGAAATATATATTTACATTTTTTTATATATACAATTTAATAAAGATGTTAACTTTAAACTATGTGAAATCTATAAAAATCTGACTTAATATTTTATTTCTAAGTGAATTTCCTAATCGGGTTTTTTTCCTTCGTATTTATTAAATCCCATAAAATTTTGGAAAAGGTCCTTTCTCAATTCAGATTTAGCTTTCAACTGCTTTATATGATTCGAGTTGCTTTATTGTTAATGAAAGCTTAAATTTCCGAGTACAAAAGTTCATTGTATAATTTTTTGAGAATTTTCCAACTAAGTGAATCTTTTATCTGGGCCTAATTTCTGCTGACATTTTAATAATTAACATTCTGCACCTGTTGTCGAAAAATACCTTCGGGCACGCATACAGTCCGTAGGGAAATTTTAGTTTAGTATACATCTACCTTTTTGCAGTTAACGGAATAAAGCAAAATGTTCAAGGATGAAAGATGAAAGTTAAAAGTTAAAAAATAAAATATAAAAATAAAAGTTAAAAGATGAAATAATAAGAGATATAGAATAAGATTAATAGATATAGAATAGAGGCTAATAATAAACGATAAAGGTTTAAGGAAAAAAATAAAAGAGAAATAAAAAGCATTAACAATTAAGAACAAAATACAGCATTCCAACGAGTAAAAACAAATTCAGAAAAGGTCAACAGAAGCGCTTAACCCAAGTTATCTAAACTTTATTATCTGTTGAAATTCAAACATAATTTAAACATATTGGTCACTTTTATCTTACACACAACACAACACAACACAACACAACACAACACAACACCAACAACGTCAATAAAAATTAAATGTTTAATCTTGCGACGAGACAACGATTATCCTGTAATTTAAATGTAAATCGAGAATTGGTTCGGGATTTTTTCGAGGAGGAGCGAACACAAAAGTCAGCTCGGCAAACAAAAGGACATGGTTACACACACAAAGCAGTGATAACAAAAAAAAATACACAAAATTGGAAAAAGTACCGTCACGAAGCAGACGAGACATTCAAGGAGCAAGGCACTCTTTATTTCACGGTGTCTAAGGCAGGGATGCCGAAGCATTTTTGGATTTCAGTTTCGGTACCGAAAAAAAAAATTGTAAAATTGATTTTATCTTTATCAATCTGGTTTAAATTTTTTTAAATATTAGACATTTTGAGAGAAAAATTTTATGATATATTTTATAACCTGTTCCTTAAGTTGACATGCCGCAGCTTGAAAACGAGCATAGAAGAGCATACATAACAAAGTTTCATAAATTTTTGACTTCAACATCGGCGAGACGTCCCTCGCCCTTATTGTGGTCTATATTGGATAAAGTCTATATAAACGTGTGTGTATTTGTATTTTTTAAGTATAAGTGTGTCTATCTGTCTGTGTCTGTTCGTGATAAAACGAAATCGACAGCAGCACTTGTTCTTTTTTTATGCTTTCTTTTCATCAGCGACAAGGACAATTAAATCGAAATACAAGCACAGGACACAATCGCGTCATAAAGATCCTTTGAGCTATAATCATGCTTCAACTCCTCGCCGTCTCTGTCAACGACTATTTTTAGCAATTGTTGTAGCGTTTGTCGCCGCAGTTTAACTGAATTTCATCCTCTCGGATTTTCGTTTTTTCTTATGAATTTTTGTTGAATAAATGCGAAAGACAAATAAAATAAACTAAAATAAAATAAAAAGGAAAAAATTACCAAGAACGAAGGGAAAGAGAAGGTGAAGGATAAAAAAGGCTCTAAAAGGATACTCTGCTACGAATACTACGAATACGCTTTTCACTTAGGGAATTAGAGCGGAAGTTTCTTTCTTTATTTACGTTTGGGCTAAACTCTTTCACTTAGCAATGTTCTTTTTTTTTGCTTTTAATTAAATTTAATTTTCCTTTAGGTTACAATGATTATTATTTTAATCTTCTATGTTAAACTTTTTATTTGTTTTCTGTTTTGTGCTGTAGTTAATGATTTGCTGTACACGGAAGGTTTAAAAGAATTATTATTGATTTCCTGGATTTGAAGTTAGTTTAACTGTTTTAAAGTCGGAAAATAATCATAAGCTACATTTCACTTTAAAAACTTCTTTAGGGAAAGAAGTGAAAAAATTCACTTCTTTTACATAAGCTAGTTTCTGAGATATTCATATTTTTCAAACCAAAATTTAATCTATCGAACAATCTTTTTTAAAATTTTGTGCGTTTAATGTTTTTAAAACTAAAATATTCAACGCTTTTTTTTTAAATTGGAGAAACTGTTTACTTTTCAAGTTGGAAATTGTAATTAAAAAAAATCAACAAGGTGTCGCATTCTTCACAGACGTACTCGGAGTATACAAAGCAAAAACGATCTTAAATGAGTACGGCTATTAAAATTTTAATGAAATTCTGTTTTTGTATTCGAAATATCTTCTTAAATACAAGGCATATGAACTAATCTATAGAGTAATCTATAGAATTATCTATTAACTAATCTACTAACTAATTATTGAAATTAGTATGGACTAAGCTAGAGACTTATCTATGGACTTAGGTATTGCATAATTTATAGACTTATCTATGGAATAATCTACTAACTAATTAATGGAGTTATTAGGAACTAATATATAGACTTCTCTATGGACTTATCCAATGAATTATTTATAGACTAATATGTGGACTTATTTATGGAAAAAAAGTTCTTTATAAATATAGCTGGAAAAACACGAAAATTGGAAATTAGGTACTTTTAGTCTATTTTACTATGAGGCTCTTTCTCAAGTCGATTCTAACAAAATAAATACTAAGTATTTAATATTTGAGGATTTGATCTAAGAGTGTCCTGGACAGAAAGGAAAATAATTTAAAAAATGTGTACTTGTAAATTACTAAGGATACATTTAATTGAAATTATAAAAACTAAAATTCAATATATTCATCTCTTTAAAATGAGTTCAGTTTTCCAAACAAGTTCAGTCATGAACTTTATATACTCTTGTTTTGTATAAACATTTAAACCAAATTATACATTCTTCCTATCAGCAGCTATTAAAAATTAAAAAAAAAACAATCATATAATATATATATATTGTATATATATATATATATATATATATATATATATATATATATATATATATATATATATATATATATATATAAGAATAAGAAATAAAAGAAAAGAAAACAACGCTCAGAAATAAACAAACCATTCAAATGGGCGAATGACACTCCCTTATCAAAATATGACCACGGGGAGGAGAGTAGAGCGCGATAGAATAACAAAAACCACAGTTTAGAGCGGTCAACAGCAAACGCTCTCTCAATATACATACAAACATATAAAATATATTAAAAAAAATGCCGTGCTAAATAAAAGCGCGAAAAACTCTTAAAAGAGCGCACCGAAAGCGATTTAAGAGGCGAAATTCGAACGGCACACAAAATCGAGTTCACGTTCACCCAGTTTTCAAGAAACGCACCAAAAAAAACATAAATTAAGCATACTATTTTACAACAACAACAATAAAAAAGAATATAGTGACAAAAGCGAGACGCCCAAAAAAGTTGTCAGAGGCAGTGAGAGAGAAAAAAATCCTGTTCTGACTAAAAATAGCAGCACAAATGTTGCCAACTTTTTAACTCGATTAGAGGACAACAACTGCAAAGGGCGGCGGCAAGCCGGGGTCGGGTGCAGGGGCGAAGTGCGAAATTGCACTTGCGAAAAAATAAAATCTAAATCACACTCACAAAAATATAAAAGTGTCAATTTGGCCAGCAATGAACTCGACACTCGGTAGGCATGACGGGGCACGGCACTGAACTGCACTGCACTCACCTTAAATGGTTTTTTGTTGTCATCCTCCATTGTTGCTGGATTTGCTGCTGCTGCTGCTGCCGTACACGCCGTTGTAGTTGTTGCTTTAATTGCAACTGTCACACTTAAAATAGCAAAAGTGTCAACCGAACGGAGGAGTAGAAAGAGAAGAAGAAGCACGACACTCACTCACTTTTATAAATATTTGAATTCACTTTATTTATCTTGAAGAGTTTTGTTTATTACAACAAAAACAAAAACAATTCAAATAGTTTTGCGATTGCACCAAATTTGTTGCCTGTATTTGTATTTTAAATGAACTCCTTGCACTCTTAAACGCTGACAGGTCACACGCTTTACAATTTAATTGCAGTATAGCACAATAATTTGTAATTGTTACTGAGCGTTGTTTTTGGTTTCGGGAATTCCGAGTAGCGCGTGCACACCATCTGCCGGTTGAACTTCGAATGAGCACAAAAGCGCACATGAACTGGTATTTTATAATTTACAAAGCCGAGCATTTGCAAAGTCAAGCAAAAAACACAACAAAAACACTTTCAAAATACTAACATGAGTTCGACAGCCGAAGAGCAAGCAGAGCGAGTGAACACTGTTAAGAGCCGCTGTTGTTGTGTGCTGTAAAGTTTGGTTTATGTCAAGCTAAAGCCTACAGTGGGCTATGGACACAATCGAATTCATGAGGGGACAACATTTGAGTAACTTTACTTCAAAATCACTGATAAGAAGCTTTTGCATTAGAGAAGCTCTCTATCAAAAATCATTTAATTCACAAAAATCTGATAATGTCTTCTTATATAACTTCAAGAAGATTTACATAATATATGTATGTACATATATATTAAAATAATTCCACGAAAAATGAAATAAACTGCTAAAAACATTACAAAAATTTCATTTTAAATAATAATTCTACAAATTGCGAAGGACGATTTGGATAAACCCGATTTATCTGTCTATTTATCTATCTATCTATCTACCTATCTATCTATCTATCTATCTATCTATCTATCTATATATCTATCTATTTATATTATGTTTCCACAGTGCTATGACGTTATAACTTTAGAACGAGCGTTGCGTTATTTAACAGCAGCTCTCGTATATTTAACAGTAGAGCACTTGATTATCTCTTAGCTACTTTTTGTTTTACCTCTTTTAGATGTGCGGATTGTCGCTCTTCATTTCAATTCAAACGTCATCGCTATGCTGGTTGCTGGGCATGTTGTTGTTGTTGCCGTTGCCACTGCCTGCCTCCAATGTTGATGAGATGGATGACATCCATGGTATGTTGTGTGTTACGTTGATAATATGTATTCGGAGCGCATTGGCATCCACAAAACGGCAAAATAGTTTGAGGTTAGCTTTATTGCAGTTGGGTGTGTGCCAAATCAAGTAAGTTTGCCACCCACTGGGTGGTATTCACTGTTCTAGAGTGCTGCCAGAGGGTTTATTTATATTTTTCATTTTATTTTTTTGTAATTACTTATTTAATAATTACATATTTCAACTATTCCTCAGTTTAAAAACGTATTCTAAATATCCAATGCGAAATAGCAATAGTGCTCCAAATTAATTCCTATTATTCATATTTTTATGTTTTGTTGAGAAATTAAAATAAAATAAAATCTGACTTGCTCTCATATGAATTATTTTGAAATAGTTAAATCCGTCATTAATTTCACATAATTTCTCATTTATTTTTTTACTTAATTTGTTTCATTATCTTCTACTAGTCTGGCAACGACGTTTACAAAACCAATCCAAATGTTAACTTCATTGACCTGCCTGCTTCTGTCAGTCTGTCTGTCTGTCAGTCTGTCTTTCTTTCTGTTTGTGTCTGTCGGTCTTTTCGTCCTTTTGTCTGCATCCAAAAAAAACACAGATTTCCCCCACAACAAAAACCAATTTAAAACAACAATAACAACAACAACATCAACAACAAGCAAAGCAAAAGCAATGAACATGGACGGCTAACATATTTATAGGTATGTGAACTGGTGCAATAGATGAAAATCATTGCAATGATTTTCAGATTACAGACATGATTGCAATATCACACGACAGTAACAACAACATGAACCATTAAAACAAAAACAACAACAACAACACACAGACAATATACTAACACAAAAATCAATGCGAAACTCAAACGAAAGAAAAGCGAAAGGCAAGCCACAAGAAATATTTAAAATGTTTAATCGCGCTGACAATTTAAATGCCCGAAAATAGCGGCAATTATAGGCGTGGCATTGTTTAGTTATAGTATTAGTGAATTTGTGACTTTAATAGTTTAATCCAATACTAAGGACCGTGTATATATTATTTATATTTAATTATTAGTATGCATATTATTTTTTAATTTGACAGGCCTTACACACACTCGTGTGCATTATACAGTCCCAAATGATTATATTCCATTTAATGCCGCACCTCCTCCCGACGAGCCTACAAATGGGTGGGGTACTCCAAGATTATATTATGCTGGCCAAACTGATATTTAGGTTGCATATTTTAGCACGCTTCTTTGTGCGTTGGACAAAACATGCAAAATGAACGAAGAGGGACACAGACGCAACCGGAACGGGAGTGTGAATGTGAATGTCACCCAGAAGTTACGAATTTTGAATTTTAGATTACAAAATGGCTGACTGCGTGCGGTGCGGTGTTGCCAGTTTATAGTACTACCCGAAAGTGCTTAAATATGCATGTACATGTAGCAAATGCTTATTTTCTTTATTTTCCTGTTGACTTTACGGGTATTTCACGTCGGTTAAATATTTAAAGCGCACTGCTCCGAACCCGCACTTCTCCTGTTCTTGGCGGGTATTGACATCTTACATCTTCTTGTGTTGATTTTTTTATATCTTCTTTTTTTGTTTTGTTTTTCTTCAGGGTCTTAGTTTGCGTGTCTTTATGCTTTTTGTTCTTTGCGTGCAAAGCGATTGTTCGAGTGTTGGGTGGTGGGTGGGGAGTCAGGTGCTGTAGGTGTGCATCGGAGTGCAATGCGCGCCAACTGCCTGGGGCAATTTTAAAATTTTTGGTTTCCAAGGATTAACGAAAAATGCTTGAAGTTCTCTAGTTTAAATAAATTCAAAAAATGGATATCCTGTAATGTTATTTTCCATACAAAAATTTTCACGCAGTGCTTACAATTTTATCGGTCAATGCTTGCAGTACTACCATCATTGCCGTCGCTTACCAAGTATTCAATAATTAACAAATCATTGACTGCAATTTCATAAAAAAAAAATTTTTTCTTTTCTGACCTGGCCGTGCATAAAAATATTTTCGGAAATGTTTAACAAAGTTCTCTAAAAATTTAAAAAGATTAAAATTGCATCTGGAAATATTTAATTCAAGCTTTAAATATCATTAAAGACTTTTCAGATTACATTGTGGGCATAACCCAAATTTAAGCTCAAACACAGAAAAAACACAAAAAAAAGTTCGTAAAAATAAACCAAAAAAAAAAACAAAACCAAACTTTGTAAAGGGGGAAAACTAAACAAAAACCGCGCAAAATAAAAACAAAGAAAAGAAAAAAGAAATCCAAAGCATAATCCACCTCAATAATTCGAGTGGAATGAGGCGGCGCGGCGCACAGTTGGAATAAACCACAAAACTAAATATAAAAAAGAGAAGAAGAAGAAGAAGAAAAAAACTAGAAAAGCGCCTAAAAAATGCAAAAATGCGGCGGCAGCTGCGGATGTGAATGTGAATGCAGAGATGGGCTTACGCTAATTCCGCAGCGCCGCAACAGACCCAAATACCTGACGACGATGTCAACTGGAGGCTTAGATAAAGGAATGCCCTCTGACAGGGAATGCTGCTGGCGCTGCTTTTCTGCTTGCTCAAATTTTGATGGCGATGATGAGCATGAATAAGAAAGATAAAAAGTGGAAGAGGAAGAGTGAAATGTAGTCGAAGCCGTGGAGTCAGTGGAGGAGATGCAGTTGCCCCGCTGCTCATCTGCGCTTGATGATGAAAAACTGCAGAGGCAGGGGCAGAAGCAGAGCAATTCACAAGCGAACACACAGCGCAAAAGAAAAGAGCACGCTTGCTAAATCTAGGTCAAAAATATGCAGGGCACACTCGACTCGGAGGCGTGGTGGTGGCGCACGGGCACAAGCGCTGGCTGACAGCGGCAAACGTTGTGCGTAAATGTATTTGAGAATGTGTGAGTATGTGCGTGCGTGTGTGTGTAAGTAGGACATGTGCCAATAATGTAATTTGTGTGCTATGCTCGCTCGATGCTCGTTACGAATTGCACATTTACGAGATGGCAGCATCCAGTGACGTCATAAGGTTCGTCAACATTACCGTTATGTACGTCAGTACACGTTAAAGTGGTGCAAGTGAAACTAGAAATCGTTTCTGTCTAAACCGCATTTTTGAAAAGAATCAAAATAACATGTCCCGCTTATAAAGCAACCCACGAGTATGGACGTACATGCTCCTTAAAAATTAAACTCGATCTTCAAATTTAAAGCCATTATTTTTTAATGCTTTCACCCTCGACAAGTCATAAATTTTAAGGTCAAAGACAGTCTCTAACAACAGTTATTTCTGTCTAAAGTATTTGCAGAAGCGAGAAGCCATGAGAGGAGGTAATCAGTAGATAATTAATTTTTAATTTTGTAATAAACAAAAAATTAAATAAAATGTTTGTTTATAATTTTTTTTTAATTTTTTATTACCCTGTATCTGAAAAATTAAACCCATTCAACTATACCAATAAATAACAAAAAACCATACTCAGCATTCAGCGGGCCAAACCAGAGTCTGAATATGAACAAGACCAATATTTCGTTCTCTTTTGCTACTTTACACAGCAGCTTCTCTTAACTCGCTCACTTGAGGCACTCATGCCCACTTTTGCACCGCCCATTTGACACAAGTCTTCATGCGCCCCAACCCCACTGCTTAACGACAAAATGCATTGCTTCCTGCAATTCTTGGAAGACGGGTCATCGAACTGCAACACACACACACACGCAGAGGAGCATTGTGACAGGTTGTCCGCTCTGTCGGTCGGTCGGTCGGTCCGTCGTTCCTTTTGTTCGTTTTGTGTTGATTTTGTGTTGCCCGCAGACCGACCGTCCACCTCCTGCCAATCTTAGCGCTTTTGGCTTGATTTCAGTTGGCACCTTGCACAATAAATACAGAAGTACCTCCTCTGCTTGTATGCTCCATCTAAGTCGGTTTATATTTCTTTTTTTCCCCCATTATTTTCGTTTGTTTTGTTGATATTTTTTTATTTTTTTCCTGTGAAAATATTTGTTCAGACCCGCAGCAGCCAGCATTAAAAATGAAAAGCATTTACGCTTACGCTTACCACTTGAAGAACGTATCCACGGTTTTGTTGTTGCAAGCAGGAAGACATTGCGAGGTACTTGATACATCAATTTGTAGTTTCTGTCAAGGAAATCATTGTGGCTTAATGGATGTATCTATTTTTTTTTTTTTTTTGTATTGTCATAAAATGACATTAAGGATGAAAGAGAGTATTCAAAATTTATAGTTTTAACAGTGGGATCTCGTTTGTCGGATGTCAGGCAAAAATAATTGCTGATAAATACCTTTATGAAATGTTGGACACTGGTTGCTCGTAAACTCTAGAAGACCGATGAGACTTTGGAGCGAATCGGCCTATGCAAAAAATACTTATTTCCTGTAAACATGTCATCTTGAAAACCACTGGAGATATTACAAGAAATATCGTAAAATAATTAGGGTCGTACATGTTTTGTCGGATTAGGGTGATTCGTTATTTAAAAATATTTGAAGTTTGATTCAAATATCGAGAAACGGTTTAATTTTAAATTTTCGTTTATTGTAAAATGGCGGCCACAGTAAACCGTGGATAAGTATTACCAAAATTTAAAATGTAAATGTGTGAAGGAACTTAAGAATGTTGGGTGGTGAAAAAAAAGACTTCAATGTACTTGTTATAAATTTTATTAAAAAAATAGACTAAAAATCGTATATAAATGTCTTTAAATGAGTCCCGTTCAATTCCACTTGCGATAAAAGGAAAAAAAGGTTAAGCCCAATCTTAAAATTCACAAAATCGAAATTCAGTAAAAACTTTTCAGCTTACTAAACAAAAAAGGAGCATGTCCAGCAGTTTTCAGTCTCGACTTAATTATGTACATATATTTTCTTAATTTAAGCAAATCCAATTTCGCAATACTGCATAAATTTAATAAAACGCAATTTAGCTCAAATTTCGTAATTCGATTTAATTGATGACGATGTGCAAAAAAGCATTACCTAAAAAAAATTTACTTTTCGGAATACAAATGTGATGAATCTGTATTTTCACATAAATAATTTAATCCTCAACGTATTCATTCATTTATTCATTCCGAAAATGTCAAACTTTATAACTGCACATTTTCTGACTTGGAAATGGAGTCCATTTCTCCCATACACACAAATGAACGACTTTTTATAAAAATTTTTTATTTATGCATGGAAATAGAGCAGAGAGAGAGCAAATCTTGTTACTCGTTATTTGATCACTGTACTTTCAAAGATGCTATGAATAAAAAGAAAGTATTTCAAAAGAAAATCAATTAAAAGGGTTCCGAAAAAATTTCAAAAATTACTATTAAAGACTAAAATTCACCGGTGACCAACAAAATTGTTGTGATGCAAAAGAGATCTATGAATATAAAAACAGTATATAAAAAATAAATCAATTTCAAAAGATTCAAAAATTTTATAAAAACTTAAGAATCATAGACCAGAAATTATCCCATAAAATTTAGGTCGTTAGGGGCAAAATGGTCTGTTTCGATAAAAAAATGTTTACAACTTATATCTATGGTTGGCTTAGCACATTGCCGTCTGGTCTTCTTATGGTTCCGATAGAGTTAACTCAAACTCGTTTATGAAAACTACTTCAAATCGAAAATGAATAAAACGCTCTCAAAATTGTTCAAATAATTTATTTATTTATTTATCTGACATTACAATTCTTGGACTGTAATTGCCAGAATGTAATTATTTCCTACACAAACAAAACACACATCGGCCATTTAGCACACAAATACAAGTTTAGTTGTTGTTATTATTGTTGTTGTTGTTGGCTGCCAAAGAATTGCAATGACTTCGACTTCTCCAAAAAGAGACGATATCGATATCGTGCATATGTATAGTGTCATATTGACTTTTAAATATATTAGATATATACATATATACTCGTATATTTATATATATATATATATGTGTGTGAGTAGAATCATTTGCATTTTAAAGAGAAAATACTACAGACGGCTTTTCGGTTACTTGTAGAATACTTTTAAGTTTACATTTTAGTTTACACAGACATAATTGAGGTCAGTTTTATACCTCAAGCACACATACATACATACATTGAAGACCATACTGTATGTGCGGACTAATGCTATATATTGTATTTGGTAAATACTTGAATACTGTACTACGATATTTGATTTTGCTACGATAGGAACAATGTAACATATTCTTATAGTTTTACATTAAGTTAAATTTGTGGTTAATGTTTTGTTTTGCTTTGTCTTGTTATTATTTTTTTTTTTTCAACAGCATAAATTGAGCTAATTTTTGGCGATTAGTATTTTTTTGGGTGATATTATTTGACCTTGACAATCCACCGTTCGATTAGTCCATTTACAAAATCCGGCATGTGCTTTTCTCGCGGAACGGATTTACCTTTTGACTGGAGAAGCCAGTCAAAAGGTAATCCTCTTGTATGTGCTCATCGATGTATTTCTTCATTTTGGCCGAGGATTCCGATACGGTTTGACGCTCGATATTGGCCTCTCGTCGCAGCTGCTCCACGATAATGCGTTGTTGTTGTAGATTGGCAGCCATGATATCTAGAACGGCAGTCTCGGCGAGCCCAATGGTGCTGATTATGATGGAAATTTGTGATTTGCGCAAAAGAAACAAATAAGAAAGTTTTCTTTGGGTCACACTGCGTCGTTGGAATTCGGAGAATCCACTTGTGGCTCCGATACGCTCCGCTACGATACGCTCTGCTGATATATGCGCAACAATTTTACTTCCTGCTTGCAAGCCCAAATGTTGGCTATGATTTAAGCAATTAATTCCTGAATTAGTTTCGCTGGGAAATTTAAATTTATTTTATTAAATATTCAGTTGTGTATTTGTTAATTACTAATTAATGTCTTGTACCACTTTTTTGTTGTGTATGGATTTTTCTCTAATTGCGTTACTTAATTTGTGCACTCAGTTTCTCTATACCCTGCTTGCGCGCTGAAAGATATGCTTCGTTTTATTCATGTAGATAACAGAAAATCAATAATTCCTTCGGCTACTCAGCAGCAGAGGTCGCTCTTTTTTACAGGGATACAGTGGAATTTACTTCGCCGCAAATTCCAATTCGCCTCTAACTCGTTCTTCGATAAATTTTAAACAAAAATCCAATTTTACCATCACTTCCAGCGCGTGTTGAGGTTAAATTTTCTTCTCGAACGTTGTGGTCTTTTTCTCTGTGGGCAAACACTAAAAAAATCTGTGAATCAAAATGGCTATGTCTGTACCAAAAGCGCCCGGAGTGGCCCAGATGCTCAAGGATGGCGCAAAGGTAGGTGCAATACACAATACAAAAAAAGATTTTCACAGAATTTTCATGTATTTTAATGAGAAAATGTGTCTGAATAAGAAAAAACGACATGCGGTGCCGACAACGACGCCACAGCTGCGCCGCACCCGTGAGAATTAGTCATCGTGAAGGGGAAGGGGCAAATAAATTTTGTGAAAATTTTGAATGTTCTTTGAGTTTTCTAATTTTTTAATATGTATTTGGATTATTCATGGTAATCTAGATGTACAGTGGCCTGGAGGAGGCTGTCTACCGTAACATCACCGCATGCAAGGAGTTCGCACAGACTATGCGTTCCGCCTACGGTCCAAATGGCATGAACAAAATGATCATTAACCATATCGAGAAGCAATTTGTGACCAGCGATGCCGGCACCATTATGCGTGAATTGGATGTGGAACATCCGGCCGCAAAGCTTATTGTCATGGCCAGTCAGATGCAAGACGCCGAAGTCGGTGATGGAACCAATTTCGTGGTTATCTTTGCCGGTGCGCTCTTGGAATCGGCCGAGGAACTGTTGCGCTTGGGTATTACCACTTCCGAAATCGCTGATGGCTATGAAAAGGCACTCGAGAAAGCTTTGGAGATTCTGCCTAAATTGGTGTGCCACGAAATTGAAGATTTCCGTGATGTTGCTAAGGTTAAGGAGTGCCTTAACGCCGCGATTATGTCGAAACAATTCGGACAAGAGGAATTCCTTACCGATTTGATTGCAAAGGCGTGCGTTTCCATTCTGCCGGATAAGGCCACTTTCAATGTTGATAATATTCGCGTTTGCAAAATTCTTGGCAGTGGATTGCCAAAATCAGAAGTTGTGCGAGGCATGGTTTTCAAGCGTTTTGTCGAGGGAGATGTTGGTCACGCCGAGAAGGCCAAAGTTGCCATTTTCTCGTGCCCCTTGGATATCATACAGACTGAAACTAAGGGCACCGTACTGATTAAGAGCGCCGATGAGCTGATGAACTTCTCCGCTGGCGAGGAGAATTTGCTCGAGTCGCAGATCAAGGCAATTGCCGATGCTGGAGTTAAGGTGGTAGTGTGCGGCGGTAAGGTTGGCGATATGGCTTTGCATTTCCTCAACAAATACGGCTTGATGGCTGTGCGTTTGAATTCCAAGTTCGATTTGCGTCGTTTGAGCCGCGCTGTTAATGCCACCGTGCTGCCGCGCATCACCACGCCCAGTCAGGAGGAGTTGGGCTACTGCGATTTGGTGTGCGTCGAGGAATTGGGCGATACCACTATTGTAGCTTTCAGGTAATTTCTTTTTTATAAATTTGGTTATATGTTTTTTGTTTATTAATGTCGAAATTAATTCTCTTTAAATGTATTCTACTAAATTTGCTAATTGATATTTTTTTCTTCTTGTGATCTTTAATTTACTTAGTTATTGCTTTAACTTTTTTATTGAGAGTTTTTAAAATAATTAATTTATAATATATTTAACTGATTTATTAATTGTTAAATACATTTTTAAACAACTTAATTTCAATAATTATTTAATATGACTTCTTTATTTTCGATTGTGATAAAAAATACTAAACTAATTTCTTTACAGAAATGAAGGTTCGGACTCGCGCATCTCGACAATCGTCATTCGCGGCGCAACTGACAACTTTATGGACGACATTGAGCGTGCGATCGACGATGGCGTCAACAACTTCAAGGGATTGTCACGTGATGGTCGTTATGTAGCCGGCGCTGGCGCCACCGAAATCGAACTAGCCACCCAACTCGCTGCCTACGCTGATACACTGCCCGGTTTGGAACAGTATGCTGTGCGTAAATTCGCCGCCGCCCTGGAAGTCTTCCCCAAGGCGTTAGCCGAGAACTCTGGTGTCAATGGCACTGAAATGGTCAATCAATTGTATTTGGCGCACAAGGAGAGCAACGGCAAGAATGTCGGCTTCAATATCGAATCGGAAAAGCCCGCCACAATCGATGTGACCAAGTCGAAGGTGTACGATTTGTTCCAATCGAAATACTGGGGATTGAAGTACGCTGTCGGTGCTGCGGCCACTATTCTCAAGGTCGACCAGATCATCATGGCGAAGCGTGCTGGAGGTCCCAAGCCACGACAGGCCGCTGGCAGCGATGACGAGAGCTAAATCAATCGCCTAATTTAATACAAATTTAATAACATACATTTTATTTGTTTTACTTTTAACACAATTAAGTCGTCTAAATTTTCATTTATCTTTTTTTCTCACTCACTTGCGGAATATACGTATTCCATACACAAAATACATGAAAAAAACAAAAACAAAACACTTGCTAATAATCGTATTAATCGCTGCTATGAATTATTTTAAATTTAAATCATAAAACTACTTTTAAGTATGTTCCTCACAACTTTTTAATCACTACTTTACCAATTTTTCTAATGTGAAAAATTTGTGTTTTTGTATTGCAAGTTTGGAACAAACTTCGAACCGAAAAAAAAGCATTTCAATGATCAATAAATAAATAATTTATAAAAGCCTCAAATATACAATATTTTCTTCATTCAGTTTTTTTCTGTGTCAACATTTACATTGGTAAGTTCTTTTTTGAATATCTTGCAGTTGATATCAGGGCAACTATTTTCTTCATTAAATTTGAAGAAAAATATTTAAAAAAAAAAGAAAAAAAATTTGTTCACGAACGGGAGATTAAGACAACACGATGTCCCAGGTGTAGCGAAGTCGTTTAAGCTTGACATTTTGTAATTTTCTTGTTATCGTTTTGAAAACATTTTAACTTTAGCAGAATACAAGAAATTTGAACATCGCATTGTAAAACCGGTTTAGTTGATTTCTTGTCACAATCTTCATTTTACAAAATATAATAAATTTTCAGTTTTATTAAAACATCCAATACGATAAAAAAATGAGTTTAACAATTCGCCGACTAATTCACAAATTTTACGTTATCGGCAGACAACCAGCTGTTATCGTTTAACTGCAGGAATCGAGTTAAAAACTTTAAATACACGAAAGATAATTATTTAAGACGAAACTGACACTTCTTCCGATATACAAAATGATGTTTAACGAACTTTTTATTTGTTTGGGATTGGAAGAGGTTCCACAAGATGAAAAATAAACATTTTTTTTTTTAAAAATGCATATATGTATATATGTACGAGTATGTATTTATTTGTGACGATTGAAATTGACGATATATGAGAAATATATTTAACATACAATAAAACTTTACCTGTTGTCTGTCTTCCTTTCAGTCAGGCTACAGTCTGTCCAGCAAAGCAAGCAAATAAAACACACACACGCCTTTTTTATGGGTTTCCTCTAGATAACACATCTAATTTTATTGAATCCAAGCAAACGATTATTTTTGGTATTGTTACGAATTTCTTCATCATTAAAGTTTTTTAAGCAATTACAAGAAAATTGTTGTCGAATAAATATTTTTGTATTTTTTTGGTTTTGGTTTTTGTTTGGTTGTTAATAAATATTTTTCATAAGTTTGAAATGTAATTGTGAAAAAAACTGCCAAGGAAAAATGCAGAGAAATTGAATTACTTATATATCTTGCATATTTTTGTTTTTACGCTTTTTACGCTTGTTTATATAATAAATACGCATGTGCAAATACGTTTAGGTGACTTTCATAACATTTCCCATATATATATATGTGTATATGTATATCTTTGTATATGGGTATTAATTTTTTTTTGTTTAAGTAATGTAACAGTGTATTAAATAGCTTTTGTTGGGTATTTTGCAATTTATGCATATTTTGCATATTTTTTGGAGTTGTCGTGTTGAAACGAAATTTTGTGTTCCAGTAAAAAATCATTTCAACATTTGCAATCCTCAGCAAAAATTTATTAAAATTTCTTTATTTTGTCAAATTAAGTTTAAGTAAGCTTTAACAATTAATAAAAATATTTAAGAAAACTTTGTTCCCAGGCTAAAGAAATCTTCGCGAATTTCTGATCATGTTTCAGCGGAATTTCGCCTTTAGTATTTTGTTCTTTTTTCACCACAATTGCCACTGCAGCTCCGACAATTGCAGCCAGTTTTGAGATCTTCTCTCTGGTATTTTTAATTTTTCTTTAACCTTTTCGAATTTTTCGAAAATCCACATGGCAGATTTCGAATTGATATGTTCGTTTCGAGCACTATTTTGCTGTTTGCTCACGACAGCAAAACAACGACCGTAATTACTTCCGAAAACGAAATTGCTTGTCGGATTTTTAAGAAATTCGACTTTCGACTCGTCTCGATAAACTTTTGAATGCTAGTTGTAAAGATTTTGACAGAGCGAACGTGCACAGTTAGTAAGCTGAACTGCTAAGTATTTTTTGGATTTTTGGTTAATTAACTGAAATTGAAAACTTTTTTAAACTATACATATAAAACATCTAAACATCGTCTACAATTTAAATTTTTTCGTTTAACTTCAAAATTGCATTGTTTAAATAATAAACTTTATTATTGTAAGTTTTTTTCCTTAGGTTATCAGTTCGAAGGCCTGATTTTCGTTTCTATATTAAGAGCTTTTCAAATATTAGTTTTGTATATTTTTCAACGACTCTTTCAACTCGCGCGTCTTACAGTGAACATTCAATTGGAAGAATTATTGCTTTACGTTTAGCCTAATATTTTTTTGTTTTTTGTTTTGTTTTGTTTTGTTTAATGCTCGGATATCTCGCTCCTTTATCGTTAAAGCACGCACAAAAACTTAGCACTACAATTCGTTGCTGTCGAAAATGTCAAACAAAACACACAAGTACAACATTCATTTAATTTAATAATCGAATTCTAAAATTAAACGTTAATTTCGACAGAATGGAAGCGTTTAAATATTTCTTCTTTTTTCCATTTTGTTTAAAAGACAATTTTGAAAATTTCATTATGTTAAATAAGGATTACAAATATCACACAACGATAAAAAGATATTTTTAAAATATAAAAGCAAAGGAAACAAGAAAAACAATACCAAACTGATCGAACATTGCAAGTGAACCAACTGTCACTGTCATTCATCTGTTTCGCACCAAAAATAACATTTTAATAATCTTACCGTTTTTATTAAATTGAAAAGGTTCAATTTCGTTTTTATTTAACTACAAATGATAAGCAGTAGAAATGAAAACAACCATATTTCAACTTCAGTTAGACCTTCAAGTCTGCGTTGAATTGGTTAAGTGAATGTAAGTAAAATCAACCTAAACTCAAAAGAAAACATAAAGAAACAATTTTAATATTTTTAAGTGTTAAAAATTTAACTGAAAGTTGTCATTAAGCTTTTTTTAAATATTTAAAACTTGTGCGACATTTTTCAGTTAGTTTTTTGTCAGCGTTTTGAAATTGAAATAGCACAAATCCATTATTTGCAAATTCAGCTCACATTTTAGTAAAGCGCGCGCTCTGCTCTGCTCTGCTCCTCACAAACCGATCGTTCGTTCGTGCGTTCTTTAAACTATTTCAAAGTTTTTTCGCATTTGGATTATTACCTTTTAGTATTTTAGTGCGTTTAATTTTCGCCAAGATGACAATAAATGGCCGCGCAAATTTCTTTAACCTAGTTTGGGAGCGTAGAATATTTCATATTCAATACATAAATTTACTATTTCAATAAAAACTTTTATAGTTTTACGTTTTTTTAAATATATTTTAGTTTTTGTATTCCTTCTTAATGTTTTGCTTTGTTTCGGTAATGCTACTCTATTAAAGCCTTGCAGCTAAGTGAGTTTAATTTGCTAATGGAATTCCTCTCGTTTTTGTTCTTATTTTTTTGTAAAATTTAAATATATATATATGCTTTTATATTAAAGCCATTGGAGTAATGCTTTTTTAATTGTTTTGCTTTTTAAATATATAAAGTGAATAATTCAAATTGTTTAAAATTTGCTTTTTGAGTATTTTTATATGCAATAATAATTAATATATTTGCTTTTTGGAATTTCACTAAATTCATTTTGATAATAAAATATTTTGTTTTAACGTTTTAATTTCTTTTGTGTTTCTTTAGTACGCTTTAAATTTACTTTGAATGAATGTTTTCTAAATATATAAATAGTAATACGTTTCTTGTTTTTGTTTGTTTAGAGTAGTAAGAATAATAGTTTTGTTGAGTGTAAGTTTTTGTTTCAAAAAAATCAAATGTGTTTTATTTGCAGAAATACTTTTTTGTTTGTTTGTTTGTTTGTTTTTTCTTTACTTCCTTAAAATAATGCTACATTTTTGTAAGATTGTTTTCTTTTGGTATTTCCATTTGTAGTTTATTTAAGATATTCGTGAGTGAAGGGGACGTGTGGTGTGTCAAAAATATATATTTTTTGTGTAGGTGTGGTCTGTTATTGGTTGTTTCGGTGTTCCGATGCTAACGGGCATTTATAATCGGAGTATATAACGTTGATATTGTTTTTATTTCTTTCAAATATATTTTTATATAGATTCTTATTGTTTTTCCCATTATTTATAAAGTAAGTATATATAAGTATATAGAGTGAGTGTATTTCTTGTTGTTGTTGTTGTTCTTCTTCTAAATAGGTGGAGTGATGATGATTATTCTATTTTCTCTTTCTTCTTCATATACCAATGCTACGATGTTAGTGCCACTATCAATTTATAATTAACTCTTGGTTTATGTTACAAAACACCGTCTCCCAAAAAATGCCAGCATTCGTTGCCATCTGCTTTTATTTCTTTACACAAAGCGGTTCTTTTTTCTTTACTTCTTTCATGGTGGTCCGCTTTATTTCGTTGCATCTTCCTACATCTCCCATGTTCAGCTTTAATCATCCACTTGCTATTCCCTCCGACTGCTGCTGGTGTTGCCTTTCCTCCTCCACTCACTCGCGATGTGTGCCTCTTTAGAGCACAGTGCACGATGACTTTTCACGGAATGGATTCACCTTTTGACTGGTGAACCCAGTCAAGAGATAATCCTCCTGCTCATGCTCCGTAATGTATTTCATCATTTTGTCGCACGATTCCGAGATGGTTTGACGCTCGATGGCGGCTTCGCGACGCAGCTGCTCGACGACAGAACGTTGTTGTTGCAGTGAGGATGACATTACGTCCATAACGGCTGTCTCGGATAGGCCTATGATTGGTTGATTGTGGAATGGATTTGATGAAGATCCAAGCAAGTTGTTATAAAATAAACAAAAATAGTTTTTCTTTTAAAATGTATTTTCGCAAATTGCTACGAGGATTGGGTGGTGTGGTTTGGTGTGGTGTGGTGATTTTGGTGAATATGGAGAATTTTATGATGGTTTGTTGTTCACAAGAAAAGCTCTAAAAATGCAAAATAAAAACGGAAAATAATAAATGCCAAATTTAAAACAAATAAGTTTTCCAAAAATTTAAGAGATTAAAGAGTTAACATGGTTTTTGATGGGGAGTTTTTGTTAGATATTCGTGAATGTGGAGGTTCGAATATATGCTGCCTTTAATTCAATGCATATATAAAAAGCCATGGTTACCAAATCTTATATACTCGTATATTAAGACAAGCATTAAAACGTTAAATCGTTTCCAAGGGTGATTTCAACCTCAATCAGACTTTACTTTCATACCGGAAATCATTCTTAGCCAGCTTTCTTATGAGTTTATCTTTTTAATTTGAAATGTATAAACAAAAATTGCCATTTTTTTTTTATATTTACTTTAATCAGTTTAATCAGTTTAATCAGTTTTAAGCGATTTGGTTTGCAACAAAATAAGGATTTTCGATTTTTTTTAGTAAAAAAAACTAAATAATTTTAGTTTATTATTAGTAACAACAACAAAAATTAATGTTGAATAATAAATATTATGTAATGGAACTTAAGCGTCAAAAATCGCCGCTATAACTAAAATTTAAATTGAAAGGAAAAATAATTTTTGGAGTATTTTACAGACGATTCGAAAAGGTGACAGGTGATATGGCAAATATATAGTCTAATGGCCGCTTAATGTTCAATTTGTCTTTCATCTGTTTTGGGACAAAATTTCCTTTATTGTTACAAATAATTCAAATTTAATTTTAGTTAATTACAATGAAAATGTTCCAAAATAAAAGTAATGAAGAATTAAAAGTACATCAAAAGCTGATGACAATGACAATTAGTAGCAAACTTCGAAATAGTTCGAGACAGTCTGACTAAATGGCCGCAAATGTGTTAATGTTGTTAGTATTTGTACACGTACTTGAGGTCAGGTAAGTAATTCTTTTAACTTCACTTTTTTGAAATCCTCTTCAGTGTTTAAAATCTTGCACCTAAAAACTAAAATTTCTTTTTTTAACTCTCTTCAATAGACCGGCACATAATTTACAAAAACAACAGCAATACTAACAACAAGTTTTAGAATTGTTAAATTGTTATTTTAGCACACAACGACGATTGGTCTGAAATAGCTTCATAAACTGTTTACCATTTTGATACCGATAAATTCTCTCAAACAGAACCATTTGGCTAACTTTTTTTGTAAAGTGTATCACAGTTGATTTTCGTTGTGCTTTCGGTGCTTTTATTAAAAAAAAAAATAAAGTTAGTTAAAAAGTTTCAAATGTATAAAAATTTTGTTTTAAAAACAAAATCCGTGCTGTGAAAATGTTAGTAGCTTAAATAAAGCGCGTACATTTGCACAGGGAGTTGCGGGGTGTGTTTCATCACAACAATTAAAAATGACTAAATTTTCGCTACTCCATGCTTAGCTATTTCGTATTTACAGATTTTAAAGGCCAGAAAACTTTATTAAATTATTATTTAACTGTTTTTGTTAAAAAAAAAACTAAATTTTTTATATTTGTGGACGTAAACTTTTAAAAACTCAATAAAAAGTTGTTTTTTTTAATCCTGAGTATGGGGTCAAGTGTATACTACCATAAAAATATCCATTTTGAACAGAAATTGACTTAGAGGCTTTTATTAAAAACTTCTGAAATATCCGTTACCTGGTCTTTTTTGAAGTTTTTTAAAAGTGTGCATTGCAAATTTATTTATTAATATTTTTTTTAAATGCAATTAGAGTTTAAATTTGTTATTGTAAAATTGCTGAATTTATTATTATTTCAATAGAACTAGAAGAAAGCATTTTTTAGTAACTAAAAAACTACTACTAAAAATTTTAGCAAATTCTGCGGTCGATAATTGAATAAAATATGATTCATGCAACTTTTTTATATATTTTTAAATCAAATTTAAAATGTGACTTTAAAAGCGAAAAATACGCAGAGAAGCGGATTTCAGGTTTCCCAAGCAAAATGTTAGCAAGCTTAATAAAAACAAAAACAACAGTAAGCGATTTTTCGACTAACTCGAATTAGTCATTTTGTTAAGAACAAAAAAAACATATTAAGTAAAAAGTTTACTTGTTTATATTGAATTTGTTTGATTTTAAAATGTCAAGAAATTAGAAATGTTTTTGGTAATTTCTTAAACAAATCTTTTTGAACGCTTGATGAAGTTCATTGAAGGCTAACTAATTTCTTTCTAAAATGTATTTATCGGATTTTGATTGCGATCTTTTTATATTTTTTTGTAGAATATACATATATTAAAATCGAGTCATATGCAATATATATGAAATTGTTAAGTTTTCTAAAAATTTGTTTATTGTTTAAATAATAATATTTTTATGTATTAATAAGAAAAAACTAAATTGATATTTAGTTATTTTGTTTATTTTCGCTTCGCATTAATTCTTCCCATTTCCCAGTTAAATCGATTAATTATTAAACTTGCAACACGCCGCGCAACACACGCCAGAAGCAAAGCAGCAGCGAAAGGGCGTTGTGGGAAATGCTCGACCTAGGGTGGGTGAAGGGTTGGTATGGGATGGGCTGGGCAGCGAGGGGCTTCAATTGAAAACAAAAAGTACGCACACAGAATAGCACAAAAGCAAAAAGTTTGCAACAAAAGCAAATCGAAACTGATTAATTAATTTGAATGCAGACTTCAACAAAGGAGACCAATTAATTGAATCCGATAAAAGTACACAAAATTGTTGTCTCGCCCACAATTTCACAACACAAGCGCACCAATAATTTTTAAGCAATTTTAAGGCGTGCAAAGTGCGCGTTTAACCAGCGTTATTTAGACATTTCAATAAATTAGTTATTTACCAGGATTTTGTTAGTTCTTTTTTTTGTGTTTAATGAGTAATTTTTAATTTTTTAGTGAATTTTTTGTGGAGAAAAAAACTGATACATACACGATTGACAGAAACCCCGAATACCGTTCGAAATTACATCTTCGTGACGTCACAATTTAGGCGATACCAAATGCAACCAACTTCATCGTTCGAAAGTTATTGGCAGCACTGTTGGGCCTATTGCATATTTAGTATGTAAAGAGGCACAACTCAAGAGTAGTGTTTTCCAGAAAAGTACCAGCAAATTCTCACTACCAAAGTATTGAGATCAAAAAATGGACCTCGTCAAAATTGATACGATACCAAATTAAAACTTGAATGTCCTGCAGTGAATGTGACTTACGATATAACAAATAAAAGGATTCACGGAAAATCTAACAAGATCTATATCTTCCATTTTAACCATTTTTCGAAAAATTCCTATAACTTTAATATATATATGTAGACATTAAAATAATGCTATATATCATGTGAATACTTTTTATTTGACACCTAACTTGTCTCAATCTACCTTACCAGTTTTAAGTTTCATATATTTAGTCAACTTTGAAGGCGTTTAATTTGCCCACGTAAAACGAACATCTGAAGTTGTCGGAATCCTAGTATCTTAATGAGCGATATATAAAAATCAATAATAATTGTGTTTGCATATATAATACATGACAACAGTTTGTTTAGGTTAATCGAGTTGTGCCTCTTTTGTAAAGTGTCTGTTCGAAATGTTCGGCCGCATTTTTACAAGAAATCTTGTGGAGAATACACATAAATCTAACTGGCATTTCGATTTTCACAAATTATTGAAACGCATTTTTGCAAAAAAACTTGATAAGATTACATACAAACCTAACTGGAATTTTAACAAATTACTGAAACAACAACCGCTAGAAAAAATGACCGATACTTACTACGCATTTTTGGAAAAACTAGCTCAGAATAACGAACGCAATGCTGATGAAATAAGAAAGTTGTCACTGGAGGTACGTATTGCAAGAATTGTTAAATTTAAATAACTATTATTATTATTATTATTATTATTATTTTTTGTAATGTAGCTGCAATCATTGGAAGCGCCTATACTTGCGCAGAAAAAGATTGAACTGCGTAAGAAGAATGCGGAACTGGAAAAAAAAGTCGATGCTGGTATCATAGAGTTAAATAAGCTAGAGGCGCGACATGGCAAGCAACCAATTTTTGTTCCAAGTAATCGTTTCCTTTATTCGGAGGTGGCATATTGGGCACCGGGTCCCACGCCAGACGCTCCACAAGTGGCAAAGGTGGCTACCTATGAGGAAGCCGTTGCCCTAGGTATTATCAAACCAAATACACCACCGACGACTCCAACTGCCACTGAAAATGTTACAAGACCAACATCATTGGCGATTTCCGGTGCTGCCGTTTCTAATGGTAACAGCAAGCCGCCTAAGGAAAAAAAAGCAAAAAAGGAAAAGGCACCATCAGCGCCTGCTGTTGAAGAACCGCCCGTAGACGTAGGTCGTTTGGATATGCGTGTCGGCAAGATTATCGAAGTTGGACGTCATCCGGATGCTGATAGTCTTTATCTTGAGAAGATTGATTGCGGAGAGCCGCAGCCGCGTACTGTTGTTTCGGGTTTGGTGAAATTTGTACCGCTCGAAGAGATGCAAAATCGGTTGGTTGTCGTCTTATGTAATCTAAAGCCGGCTAAAATGCGTGGCGTCACCTCGGAGGCGATGGTTATGTGCGCCTCCACACCGGAAAAGGTTGAAGTGTTGTCACCACCGGCAGGTGCTGTGCCCGGCGATCTGGTGCACTGCGAGGGATTTACACGTCAACCCGATGCCCAACTTAATCCCAAGAAGAAAATCTTTGAGACCTGTGCGCCCGATTTGTTGACTAATAGCGATTTGGTTGCTTGTTACAAGGGCGCCGCTCTGCATGTACCTGGAAAAGGCAATGTTGTGGCACAGACACTGAAGAATGTCAATGTAAAGTGAAAATTTATAACTTTATAAACTTCAAGAAAAGTTAACTGCTTCAAAAGCAACTTAAAAATATATTAATGTTTAAAACTTATGAAGAATATAAAATCGCTTTTTTATAAAATTGAGGTTAATTGCTTTAAAAACCCACTACCACAAAACAAATTTTATTTCTTCGTCCTATGAATAAATATGAAAGCGCTATAAAATTAATTTTTGTTTATAAAATTGTTGACATAATTGCTTCAGATGAATAAATATGAATTAAATTGGCTACTTTATCGATCTTTTTTTTTAGCAGTGCTAAAAATAAAAAAAAATTTCAAAAGGTTAAATTATTAATCCTGCTGGAGTTCAAAAAAAAAATACTATCACCAAGACCGTAGTTAGGGGTGGGCTCACCCCTCTAGCAAATTTCCAATACAATTTTTTTACTATATTCGTATATATATTTATTACATATAATTATAAAATCCCCAGAAAAAATCCTGGCTACGGCTTGAGCACCACAAGACTTATATATTTTATAATTTAAAAATACTCGGAGTAATACTGGTCACAGTGAAATAATTAAATTGTATTAAAAAATGCTTTAATGGCATTTTCAGCCGAAAGCACATTGCGGAAATAAAATGTGTTTTCTAAGAAAAACCAGGCTAATATTTTAACTTTCAATGAGGAGGGATCTAAGTTCAACGTAATATATTGTTTTTTATCGTTATTCTAAGAATAACTATAAGCAATAACTAAACACTTAATATAATTTTCCAGAAGTAAATCACGTTGTTGACTTTGATTTATACGCCTCTTTATGGGCGTTACAATTGGAAGAACAAACTTAATAAAAACCTACTGTTCGGTCTGGTGCATTATTTAGCGTATAAAAAATAGTTTCTTTACAATAGCAATTCTCCACAGTGTAGTTGTTGCTATTGTGAACTGATACCTTCGTCGTGTTGTCAGATACAGCTGTTTTCAATTGGACTTTTTTTTATCTCCCACCTCCTTTTCCAACACAACACATTCCAATTAAGAATACTCGACTGCGCAATCAACTAAATTGAGAAAAAAGTAACTAAACACTGTCGTGTCCATTTGCTATTGAGAGGAAAAAAGTGAATATTAAAATTAGTGCAGCGGAAACCAAAACAAATAACAAAAATAAAAAATGCCAGAAATTGAAACTACGGAGGACGGAAAAAAGACTGTAGAGAATACATCAACAGCAACCACAGAAGTAGAAGCGGAGGCTACTACCAACGGCAAATCGTCAGAGAAGCAGGAGCAACCCACCGATGCAACAACTCCACTTTTAAGCGCCACCGAGATGAGCACAAAAGAGGCCTACTTTGCTAGTTTGAATGCTTGGGTAAAACATGCAAACATCTCGCAACAAGCCATGGCACTCTTTCCATGGTACATGCTCAGTAGCTATCCCCAAATATTTCAAACTAATATGATAAATTGGTCGATGGCGTTGAAGGGGCCCAAGCTATCTGCTAGCTGGTTACAACCAGCAGCAATACCAACCGAAGCAGCAAATCCCGCCGCAACTCCTGAATTTGGTGCTGCCGAACCTGCCGCTCCAAATGTTAATGGTGCTGCACCTGCAGCAGCAGTGCCTGCTGTCGGAGCACTCGGTTTTGGTCGTTTTCGCCCACTCGATGATCAAGCACAGACAGCGATTATTAATCGCACGGGCGGCTACGAGTACGTTCTTGCGCCCTTTTGGAAGCGCGCTGCAGCCGAGATTATTGATATGCTTATACTGTTTCTGCTCAAGGTCATTGTGACCTTTACTGTTATGAACATCTTCGACTTGGATCTGGGCTTCGATGTGGACAAGGAAGTTATGCGCAAGGCACTCGAAGAAGAGGATTATACGAGCTTTTTTGCATTTTCGCTAGATTTTTTGGCCTTCTCGTCGGATCTGCTGTTGCTAGAAATGCTCACAAAGGTGCTTGTGTGCTTTTACGAAGCCATCTGGACGACCATGTATAATGGTGCAACGCCTGGCAAGGCGATAATGAATCTACGCATTCAATATGTGGAGGCTGTGGTAATACTACAGCCGGCAGCTGGACGTGTTCCTCCTATGGCAGCACCGCCGCAACTAGCTCAATTTGTCGGCGTCATTCCCGTGCAGCGCAGCGTTCCTGTTCGTGCGCTGATATTTCCCGCCGAGACGCCTAATTTTACACGCTCCCTAATTCGCGCCATATCAAAGAACCTCATCATGACGTTGTTCTTTCCGATGTGCTTCATAGCGATATTTTTAAGGAATAACCGCACTGCGTACGACTACATGACTAAAACGATTGTCGTCGAGGGCAATGCGAATCCGGTGCTGCGTCGTCGTTGAACAGGCAGTACAGTGTCCAGGATGAGTTTATACATATATGTGTGTGTGTGCGTGTGGTAAATGGCAGCAGGGAATACATTGAATTTGTTAACTTTGTTTGCTTCTTACATCGGGATATCTTTTGTTAATGTTTAAACTTTTCATAATTTTTTAAGTTTGCAATTGTTTTTTTTTTAAAGCCCTAAAAACATTTAAAATGAGTTTGAAATTGTGTTTGCATTGAATCTGAAATGCTTGGCTTCATTTCTCAAATCAGAAATCTAATTCTAAACCTAAAAACTTCTGTGAAAACACATGAATGAAAATTGTTGGACATCCATCATCATTCAAAACGTTGTATTCAAAATTTTGAATGAAAACATTTTTCTTTTTCTGCTCTATTTAAAAAAAGAATTGGGAGATAAAATAAAGTGTTAATGATCTTTTTAGAATAAATGTGCAGTTCAGTTGCAACTAACTAAAGCTAGCAGATTTTCCAAAGTTCTTTAAATTGTCAGTGTTTTTAATTCTCCAATAGAGAAACAAAATTGCCAGGCCAATTACATCAAAAAATAATAAAATAACTGTTCAAACTTTTGTAGTCAATAAATAAATATAAATATTAATAAAAGAAATGTGCATTTACTTATTTATAAAACTGGGCAAAAATAAATGAAAAATTAAAAAAAAAATGTTCAAATTCTGGGACGAAAATGTCAAAACCTTTTTTTAATACATAAATTCGTTCATTTGTCATGAAAACTTAAATTTAACAAAGAAACGAAAAAAAACAGGCGCTTATAACTTTTATTTTTTGCTTTATTGATATTCATACTTTGTAATAAACTTACATTTAACTGTTTAAAATTAAACAAATATATATATTTATTAATAAAAAATTCAAGACGCTCAAAGTTAGTGAAATATATTATATATTTTTTTATATTTTTGTTCTTTTTTTATTTCAACATTTTGAACAATATTTAATTTTAAGAGTTTTACCGTAAAAATTGATTTTGTTTGCATAAAAAAAAACAAAAAATTATACAATATGTATTAATAATGCATTTTTTAATAGTTCATGTAAATGATACAACGGAGAGCGCTCGTTTTTTTTTACTTGGATCTTCACTGTGTAATTTGTTTTTATTGTTTTCATAAAATACTTTCAGTACATTACTTGCTTTACGACATAGCATGCTAACTAAGAACAAAACACTTTTGCTTGCTTTTGTTGCATTTTAAGAAGTACATAAATCGGCCAAAGTCTTCTGGAATAAAGCCATCGTATCCATCGTATATCCTGTGCGATTCTGTTCGGAATCAAATCACACCGCGGTTTTGCTTATGGCTGACACAATCGTTCAGTTAAGTAACGACATAATGTTTGGAACTAAATACAAATTCTATTTGCTAAGAACAAATTATATTTATATATATGCATATACTCGTATTTATATATGTATATACTTTAACTTAAATACATAATCAATTGCGTTTCTTTCAAGCTGAAGGTGAGATTGGTTTAATGTGAATTCAAAATTACTTTTACTTATAACATTCTCAGTTAACTTTCATTTAAGAATTGTTTAGTGCCGATTCAGTGTGGTAAATGAAAAATTAAAAAATTTTCAATTTTCGTTTCGCAACCAAATTATTATTATTACATTGTTCTATAAACATGTGTTTATAAACAAAAATAATAATTCACATTAACGTTATCCTTGTTTTTTTTTAAGCAGGCTGTGAAGTTTTTAGCCAACTTCACAATTCGTTTAATACATGTACGTTAAAAAAATAGAGCTGTAAAAGTTTTTAAAAGTCTTTCATTTGTAACAATTTAAAACGATTTAAAGATTTAATTATTTTCTTTTAAATAAAGGAAAGTATAAATTTTAAATAATATGTAAGTAATTTCATACCAATTTAATAAATCATTTTATTCGTTCGATGCGAAATCTGATCGAAAATGATCTAAACCAATAAAAATGAAATACAAATTTTTTTCGATATGTGCCACCTGAAAGTTCCAATTACTTTAAGCAGAGAAATATTCTTTGAAAGAAAATAATACTTTAGATAATATGAACTCACTAAAATTTAAGTCATTTTATTATTTCATCAAGTTTTTAATACTTTTAATTTAAAGAAGTTGATTTAAAAAAGCAATTAGTTTGTTTGCTCTTTAGTTCAATAATCGTTTTATCAAAATTTTACAGCTCCGCAATGAAAATACTCTGAACAAAGTTTTATCGAAGGCTTGCGAAATAGGTTGTTGAAAAGAAATCACATTCAAAAGACGACTTTAAATTTAATAATTGCAAAAACTATAACACAAAATATATATTAAATAAGATTTTCTTCCGAAATTCGGTACTTAAACACACACACACAAAACTGAAACTGGAAAAAAGGCAAGTAGAGAAATACACAGAGTGGCCGCAGTAACAAGAGGCAAAAGACGACTGCCGCGTTTATTGCCAAACATTGCCAATATTCAAATTCCCAAATTGTTGATTCAGATTTGTAGTTGAAGCGCCGGCGCCGGCACTGGGTGTCTGGAAAGCTGACATGGCGCTCATCATTGACGGCTGCATGCCGCCGCCGTGTCCACCATGCATGCCGCCCATCATGTGCATGCCTCCACCGCCGCCGCCTCCTATCTGCATGCCGCTAAGTAAGCTCTGATTTGTCTGCATGAGGTTGAGATTAGACGGCGACTGTTGTTGCTGATGTCCGGTTGCCATTATGCCGCCACCACCGAGGCCCATCATGCCGCCCATTTGCATTTGCTGCTGCTGTTGGGGAGAAAATCCGCTAGCGCCAGCACCGCCACTCATACCCTGCATTTGAAACTGCGCGCCAAAACCGGCCGCGACACCGCCCATTTGCATGCCGGGCGCAGTGAAAGCAGCGGGCGCGGTCATTACTGGTGCATTATACATGCTCGCCGAATTCGGTGGCGTCATGAATTGATGTTGTTGTTGGTGTGGCGCACCGCCAGGTCCCATATAACCCGGCGCCATGCCCGTAAAAACTCCAAAAGACGGTTGCGGCTGCTGCTGCTGCGGCGGCGGCTGGCCATAGCTCATTTGTGGATTGTTGTGTGGATTGTGATTGTGGGCGGACGTGTTTGGCGCTGCGGTGGCATACAGCGCGAGTATACTGTCCTTGGTTAGCTTTCCCGATTTGTCTTTATCGCCTATGCCAGTGCCGGCAAATGCGGCGCCTAAAGAACCCTGATTGAAAAAGTCTTCCTCTTCCTTGGCAAGCGAATTTTGTGGCGTATTTGCGATCGCCAAATTTTTTTCATTCGCTACGGCAACGGGCGTGGCACTCAGAAAACCGCTAAAGCTGTCATTGTGCAGATCAGAGCCGACGCCGCTATTGACAGCTCCTTGCACGGGCTTTGTTGGCGAGGAAAGTCCGAGCAGATCGTTGTTTTGCGTACAATCGCCGCCAGTGGTAGATGCCGCAGACGATGGCGCGACGATACGCTGCGTTTTGGGACTGCTGCCACTTTGTCCTGCCTTGGGTTTGGGCAACGGTGCCGGCAGTGGCGCAGATTTTGCGGTAGACATCTTTTTATCGCCACCACCACCGCCGCTACTCATGACGCCTATGCCCAATACGCTATTCGCTTGCGCCGCCTTCTTTTTACGTTTCTGTTTTTCAAGCTCTTCGTCAATTTCCTTGGCCCAGTCGACTTTCGGTGGTGATGGCGGCACCCATTCGCGCGCCAAGTATTTCTTATGCTCGTATTTGGCACGTATGAACGACTCCAGCGCCGTGTCCGTTTGCGGCCGTCGAAAACCATCGGGCAGCTGCGCCTCGTAAACAGCACGCGCTCGCGAATTACCCATCTGCTGTAGCGATATCACCTGCTCCGGCGTCCATGTATCAAGATTGACCGATTTAACGCGTGATATATGTACGCCCAGATTGCGATGAATGCCAGCGCAACGTATGCACAGGAATACACCCAGATTCCAGGAGGCCCAACGAGGTCCTGAGTGTGCATGAAAATAATTATTTAATTTTATTTAATAAAATTCTAAAATTCATAAGTTAAGAATTACAAATTAAATATCAATATATCCAATTAAAAACCTATTAAAAAGCGATAAATTCAAAATTCTTAACATAAATCAAGATTTCAAAAAAATATTTTCGAACTATGGGAAAGTTTTTTTCTTTAAATCAACTTTTCTTAAAACAAAGATAACTTGTTATGAAGTTCAAGTTCTTTGGTATTTTTCTTAAAGAGTTTTCCAATATATTTATCGTTTTTTGATTTTATTGGTATTATGAAAAATTCCATTACTATTTTTTGTTAAAGCAAATTTAGGATATTTGTTAATAAAACCATTATGTAAAAGAAAAGGGAATTATACCACACAACTAATAGCTTCTCCCATTTTAAAAGCAGTTATCTAAAATTTTCCTCCTTAAAAAGCGTTTTTAAAAAGTAAGTAAATATATTTTTTTAAATAGATTTTAAAAAATTTATATACGAATTCATAAATATTTGGTCTATATTTAAATAGATGAGGTATTTCATTGTTTCTTTAATATAAAAAATATTTCTAGTTAAACAAAATTCAAAACATATCGATCGAATTCTCTTACAACAAAAGTATATATTAATCGACATACTTACATACATTTTAATCTAAAATAATTTTTATTAAATACTTTATTTACTTATCCCTAACGAATTTATTCCAATCATTTCCGTACGGCACGCAACCTAATAGATAAATTGGTGTATGTCCCTACCAGAAAATCTGCCCCGAAAAATAAACAAAAGCACTGAAACGTAATTTAATGTAAAGAAAAGAAGTCGCCGACGCAAGGAGCAAAAGTGAGTGGAGCAACGCGTGTTAAAAGTGAAATTAATTTGCTTCTTTTCTTCTGTCCTTCTGTCAACAGAAACAACGCGGACAGAAAGACGAGCGAGCAGTAATTACATCAGTCGAGGCGACCTCCAATGAGGGTGTACTGTAAATAGGCAGGATACTGTCCGTGTAGTATTTCAAGTAATGCTTTTTGCAAGTTAATGCATTTAATTTTCAGTGCCTTATATGCGGAGCTCATGCTACCACGTTATATTCTGAGGTAGAACAGTAGAAGAGTTTCATACAATAAAAAGAACATGTTTTTTATTGAACTAAAGTAGCCAGCTAACCAAATTTTCAAGTTTTATCAAAATTTGTTAAAACCATTTGAGTTAAAATACATAAACAACCAAACATTGTTTGTTTACTAAGTCAATACCGGCAGGTAAAAATTTTCAACTAAAAAAGAAAAGAAAAACAAGATTACATTGAATTGGTCGTAAAGGTCTTAGGGCAAGGCAAGATGCTTTTCGCCGTCCATTTATATTTGCAATTGTTAAAAGCGTTTAACTGTTTTAATATTGCTTTGAAAACGTATGGTCAGTGCCGACAACTTACTAAAAAGTGGGCTGAATATACATAATGTGCCGTTTCCAACTAACAAACGAATAAAATGCTACGATGATGAATTTTGGTATAAAGCTCAAGTTTGTCTAGAGGGTAATTATCGTTTAACTTAGAGTTTGATTTTTAAAATGAAACAAACAAAATTTAAATGGTTTTCCAAACAAAAATTATTTACGTTTACGGTAAACTGTCAGACAAAAGCGATATAACGAGCTTTGTCACTTTGGGATATGGAAAGTGAACGACTGCATAGCTTTGTTTTATTGATTTTTTAAATTAAACAAAAACAAAACTAAACAAAATTAACTAATGCAGATGAATGTCCCTTGAAAAATTATAATTAAACTAAAAAGTTGACCGGTTGACTGCCGCCTTCTTCTCCAACCAACAATAACAATAATTTCCATAACACGAGTTATTGCTGTAACTGTTACTAGTTGCCAACAACAAAGGAAAAGATAAGACAAAAATTATTGCATCAAGTAAAAACAAAAAGAAAAAAAAGAAAAAATTAGCCACGCGTCAAAAAATTCAAACAGACAAGATGAAAAGGGCAGTCCACCGTTAACACTTCCCCTTTTTTCTGTAAACAGTTTGTATGTGCTCTGTGTGTGGCTCGGTTTCACTTTTCGCTAAATCATTAAATATTTAAATTTCAGAGCTTTCGTGTGTACTAAAAATCACTTCGCTTGTTATTTTTATTTAACGTTTTATGACGCATCTCAAGACCCAACAAACCGCCGCCCCTTCTAACCGATTCACAGGCCACTGCTACTGCCGTGTTATCAACAGTTTATTTCCCCCCTTCAGCGGACGGCAGGGCTCAGATTCTTGCATAAGGCGGGAGTAAGCGGAAGCGGTCGTGGGGGCTTACCTTTGGCATCGCAGTCCACACAATATTTGTTGTCCTCATCACGGAGCATCTGTGTCAGTAGCGTTTGACATTTTTCCTGTATTAGTTTGGTCCTTTCTGTTTCTTTGCGGCTAGTTAGTGAGGAGCTCATGTTGCCTTTAACTTTGTCCTGCTGTGGTTGGTTATCCTTTGTATTTCGCTTCTAAACACTACTCGCAAATAATCTTTTCTTTTAATTTTTGCACAACACTTTTAACTTGAATTTTTTAATAAAATTGCTTTTGTAAATTTGATTTAAGTTGTAATTTTGAAGAGTTATAAACGCAAGTTTTTATTTTTTATCTATCTATTTTATTTTTTAAGAAGACAGCCAATCAGAGAACGAAGCCAAGCGAAAATATTTGGCGGCGACAAGCTTCGACAGCGGCTAATTTGTGGGATTAATTCAGAAGAGAAAGAAGAGAGAAGAGGGAAACACCACTGACGTATTGATGGAAGCAAAAAATAATAAATAATGTGCAAAAATTTCGAGAAATTTTTGGGCTTCTGTTTCTCGTAAAGAAAATATATAATCTAATAATCAAAAATATTTGTATAAACCATAAATCGACATATATGACACATATACTTAAATCAAAGGAGAAGTAATTGATCCGGCTTTAATCTAGCGGGAACTAAATTTTATAATAACGTTTTTTTCGATAAATTTAGCTATTAGGTCCAAAAATACACCAAATTTTTCAAAAAGCTACTAAAACTTCAACAATTATATAGACATCGCAAAATACGGTACGGACTACTCAAAGCTTCAAGCTCTTCAATACCTTTCATATGAGATCTTTTCTAAGTTTTAACCCATTAATTTTTTATTTCTGAAGGGATTAACTTACCCCCTGAATTCGACCGGCGAAATATTTTTACAATAGTTTTTAGCCAATTTTCGCCATTTCTGCATGTTTTTTATATCGAGCGAGTTTACTATCGAAAACGTAATCTCCAAGTCTATTTAGAAGGAGACTCAAAAATAATTTAATTACAAGTCATTTTTTGATTCTTCATAAAATTGCACTCGAATGTTCGAGTCTCGAAGCCGCGATTTAAAACAACGGGAAAACTTACGCCTTGCGGAATATTTCAAAGAAAAACTTTTTTTAAATATTAAAAAAGTCTTAAAATGGAGGTAAAGATGAAAGCTGATGAATTATATTCGCAAATTTTAAAATGCCGCAAAATTATACTCAAAGGCTACACCAGCGCCATAAACAGTGGAATTGTTTGGTTAAACGTAAGAGAACTGTAATTGCATTTAGATTTTTTTGATATTAAATTTAAATCTTGACAGACTTTTTGTGCCGAATTTTTGCAATTTTCGACGGATTTGCACAAGTTTTTCACCACGGAAACAGCAATATCTAACGATATAAATGTCCATGATGATATCTATATAATTTACTTGTGCCTAAAACAAATTGTCACCTGCATAAGGCATATGGAACGCACCATCAAAGCGGAGGAGGTTTCTCGCATGGCTCAAACGGTGAGACAAGTGAAAAGTAAATTAAATTTATTTTATTTATAAAAAATTATCAAAATTAGGCTTCACGGCATCATTTTCTTGATCGCATCCAGTATTGCCTGCGGAGATTGCACAAATCACTGCTAGATATTGTAGTGAACGAATACAAAGAGCCTATAATGGAGGAGGCTCCCTTTAGTCAATTGCTGGATTTGCTGTTTGATCAAATAATGCCCTATAGCAGTTACGATGAAGATACAAATATGCCCATATATACGTTTCGGGAACATGTCGATGTAATTGTAGATTAAGTAAAATCTGAACTTAAATTAAAATGGAATATTTTGTTGTATAATTTCAGTCAATAACTGTAAGTGAAGAGATACGCTCAATGGTGGATGTGGTGATCGGTCACACATTGGCCTTTGCCAATGTTGCCCTTACGCAGGACAAAAATGCTCTTAGCGCTTTAAGCCAAAAAGTGTGTAAACAAATCATAATACAAGTATATAAACAAATTACAGCCAAATTGCTTTTATTTTAAAAACGTATTGATTAAGTTAGACTAACGCTTATATTGTTTACAGTTATACGCTATTTATATTATGTGTATAAATTATTTTTGAATCCTTTTGTTTCTTAGTTGTACACATTTTTCTATATTTCACTTTTTACACATAGTTGTTGCGCGAATGTATGGCCTTTCAGGAAGAGTGCATCGTTACTGAAATAACAAACAATGTGTCCAATCGCAGATTGAGAGCTGTTTCGATGGAAAATGCGATCTATCAGCTGGAGGAATATTTGAATGATTCTTTGCTGCGATTGATATACACTTGCTTCCTTGACCATAGTAAATTATCGATTGCAAAACTGCGCACGTTCAGACGTACCTGTGGTGACGATGATGCAGCATGGGACGAGATGGTTGCTGATTTTGACATCAATGTGGACCGCACGACGCGAATTGGCATTTTCGGAATGTTTTTTTCGATAACCATTAAGAGTGAGTAAACGAAACAAATTTTGAAAATAAACTTTAGAAAGAAACACATTTTATACTTTTACGATTATTTAGATGTAGATAACTGGTTTAAAATATTGATTTAAGAAAATTTTAAACTGAAATATTTTTTAATTCGAATATAAATGTTTTATTATTCCAAAATTACTCGCTACAAATATTGTTTTTTGCTTTATTGCAGTGAAATCTACCGTAGCCACCTGCTTAGCCTCATTGGAGGCAACTGATTCTTGCATCATTCCATCGCTCAAATCGGAATTTTTCGCCGACATATACTCCGAAATACTTGAACAACATTTTAACGAAGAAATCGCCGCCTTTAAGCAGGCCATTCATGAGCTTATCCACAGTCAATCATTTGCAGCGTGCTACTGTGAAATGATAACACAAGGAATTGCTCGCGCCGAGAAGAACTTTGACAAATTGGAGTTGCAAAATTTGAGTCAACAGGGCGAATTTTTATATGAACATTTTATGCTGCCCGTTAATTACGCAGAGCTACGCAAAAAACAGGAACGCAAAACTTTATTTGAGGAATTCACGCAAATTTTGCGTGAGTGTCAGGCGATACTTACTTGTGTCGATCAAGTGGAACCTCAACGTGTACTCAAGCGTTTCAAAATTTTACGCTCGATATTGCGTAAATTTGTAGAATCATTAAAAAAGAAAAAACCACCGCCGTTCAGAAAACCGCAGTCAATCAGCAGTCAAAATCAGCCAAAATTTTGTGTGTCTGACCTGCAAAATAATTCTTATTTTCCATTCGAATCTGTGGGTATTTTGCCGTGCATAAACAGCATTTTGTATGACGATAATGAAAAAGAGCAAAGGCGTTGCAACAACAGCTACAGCAATCAATCGTTACCAAGTGTTGGTTCACAGGATTTGCAGGGATATTGGATATTGACAGAATCACCAGTGTCAAAACCTCCTGCATGTCGAGTAGCTGCTCGACAAAGAACAACGATAGCAACGATAGAATTAGAACCAATGCCAGAACCAGTACCCGAACCAGCACCCGTAGCAGCACTCTTAGCAGTAGCAGCACCAGCACCCGCAACAGCACCAGCACCCGCAACAGCATCAGCAAAAGCAGGTGACGCAGAGAATCGATCTAATCGCCAAGGCGCTTGTGGCGCTATAAAGAAACGCCGCTATAGTTTACGCAGGAGTGGGTACAATTGCTGCTCCAAATTTTTTTCATTTTTTAAACTATTTTCAATTTAATTGCATATTTACTGTCTGTACGTCGTGTCTTTTTGTCTGTGTCGATTTACAGAAGAAAGTCTGCGCACCGCCATGTTTAAGCGTAAAAAATCCAAGGAATCATCGAAAAATTACAAAAATAATAGTTCGTCAAGCTTTCAAATAAGTGGTAAGTAACTAGAAGTTTGAATATTTCAACAAGTGCTTGTATGTAATTATTTTTTTTACTTATTCAAGGAAAAAATAAAAAAAAATATGGTTTTGTTAACAATTTTTATGATAAATTTTGTTTGTTTAACCTTTTTTGTTATATTTCGCAGAAATGCTCGATCAATTGACTGGTTTGACCAATCAATTTCGCTGCAGTTTGGAAGATGGCGATACAGAATCCACTGAAAGATAACAATTTATTCAAGTATTTTATTTAAAATAAGAACATATTGAAATGTATCACACTTTGTACTATTTATTTTAAATGCAAAATATTAACCCACTTTGCAATATGTTTATGAAACTAGTATTTTAAGTCCAAGTGTATTCTTTACACCAACTCTCGGTGTATTTCGTATGGGTATTTTAAGTTGAGCACATATTGTGCGTTTAATTATATATTCAATAATTTAGAATTGTTTAAAGAAAATTGTTCAAAAGTATTTTAAGTAAACTATCGGTTCGTAGTTACTTTTTCGAATCTTATGTATTTGTTCACCAGATTTTGATTTTACTTTATGTATTTTAGTTATTTAATGTTAACTATCCAAAAGATTAAACTACCGTATTACAGCATTTGTTAGCTAAATAGAGAAAAATAAAATTTTTTTTATATATTAATAAAGTTTGTTTAACAACAAATATGATTAACCGCAGTTTTAGTTTATTATAATTTTTAACTTGAAGACAATGAATGATAAATTTAAAGCAACATTTATTTTGTTTTTTTTTAATATACTTTTCATATATTCTGTAATTTGGCTTTTGTCTACATGGCTAAAGATTTTCCAATATTGAATAAGTTCAACGAGAATTGGAGAGGGCAAGAGAACTTTTTGATTTTGTATGAAATCAGCTAGCCAGCGATACCGATAACAATAAAGAATAACAAAATATCTGGAGAAAGCCAAAAATTTTACCAATGTCAAAATTCACAAAAGCTTAAAGCAACAATTCCAAAATTTTACAAGAAACGCTAATGTGAACAAAATAAATATGAATGTTTCTTTTGTATTAGCTATAAAATCGTAATTTGTACATAAAGGCTATTTTTTTTTCAATACAGTCCATCAAAAACTGTTAAAAACGTGTTTTGAAAAAATGTTGGTTAGGGACTTTGTGTGCAATTTCTCTGCGATATGGGAATTATTTATTTTAGTCAGCGCCAGACACTTTGGTAAGCAAATATAATATTAATATTTACAATTCAAGTTGCTACAAAATATTATAACAATATTTTTTAATCGAAAATGAAACAAAATTTGTACTTTTTGGCTTATTTTATATATTCTCTTAAAATAAAATGTTTCTCTTGCGAGCTCATCCGCCAACAAGAGTCAATTTGAGACAAGATAATTAACAATTTTTATTTCGATGTAATTCTTTTTTTTAGCGAATTAAATACAACTGGTGTAAACTTGCATAAAAAACGACAACTTAAAAACAAAAAATTATTGATACATACATGAGATGTGTCTGCAGAGAAATGCAGACATTGGAAATGCCTTACGCATATTTTGCATAAAATGACCATTTTCTTGCACTGAAATGTTCTCTCAGTTTATTTTAAGTATTATCCTAATTGTAATCTATGAATTTTATTTTGCTTTAGTCTTTTTCAAAGTTGTGTACATTTTTTCATCCAAAAATATATGAAATTTTACAAATTTTGTACTAAATTGTATAAACATTTAAGTTAAGTATAACTTCTCTGAATTACTGCATTGTTATTTAATACAATTTGACACTTATTTAGGGAATATAATCTGTGACATGTTTTTATTTATCTTTTGTATTTAAATAAAATTAAAACAACAAAAAATGAATAAGTTAAAGACCAACGAGAGTGGAGGGAATTTATTTTTAATAACGCGTTTTATGATTCCAAAACGACGTGTACAGAACTTACAAATATAAATGCATTTAAATGCAACAAAGTATTATAATATAGCTTAATAAATATTGAGTTGTGAAAAAGATTGACTAAATTTAAAATACTTTCAAATAATTGGAAGAGTTTGGTCGTCACTTTTGTTCACCGACAAGTTTAATACAAAAAATAAATTTCTTGTTAAAGAAAATTGCAACAAAATTTTATATTTAACAAACAGTTTTCGCTTCAGAAGTTATGTTCTCTCAAAATATCAACTTATAAAAGTAAAACTCAAGATATACGAAAACATTAGTTTGAAATACTTTGAATGATGCAAAAATACAAACAAAACAATTTTTTAAACGTATCTGAAAAAAATCTTTTAGCTTTACCACAGTATAAGTTAGGCTAGTTCGGAGAGACCTGTTAAAATAAGTGTTATGCCTTTTTTTAGGTTTAGTGCGCCTACCTAATAAAGTCTACTTAGTTTTAAATATTTCGTATATCGAACATAAATTCTAAAACCAAAATCTGCTGTTAAATGGAACAGTTAATATAAATTATAGCACACACGCAATAAATGAAACAAAATATATTTAACAATTATTTTTGACTTATACTAATATATATATGTAAAAAAAATCAATATAATAAGATAACTCAATCATTAGCATCACAATTAAAAAAAGAAAAATAAATGACTAAGTAATAGAAGAATAAAAATATAATCGAAGAATGCGCTCGCGCATTGCCTAACTTTAAACGTGCGCCTCGCTTTTTGCATGGTCAGATGATGACATTGTCGATGTGGTCAACAGTTGCCTGCTGTGACGCCGACGAAGCATTCGATTCACTGCGACTGCGCAGGCCATTTGTGTAGTCAATAGAGACAGTGTCAGTTAAGCCGTTGCTGGAAGTGGTGCTGGTAGCAGCGACATCCAACAGCGTCAAATGATAATAAACACCTTCATCGTCGATTGTATTGAATTGCGAAAAATCTGGATTTGCGAAAATCTTTTGCGCTTTGTTGCCATCGAATTTAATGCAGGCCAGTAGCTCCGGTTTATCGGCCGGTCCGTGTTTGCCCTGCCAGAGCTGTGAAGTTGTTGAACTGGACGTGTTGACGCCGTTATGATTTAAATGCATGTTCTGCAAATTATCTAACGATTTAACCAGCAGGCGATTTATGCCGTTTGACTCAAATGCTATCGCGTCGACTTCCTCCACTTCGGAGCTGTGCTGCGACGAGAAACGTGAACTGCGTCGCTTTTTAGTCTGCGTACTTAGCGGATTGTTGATGATATATGCGATATTCCAGAAGCACAACTGCTCGGAACTGCTGACTAGTACGGCACCATTGGATGAGAATTTTATGTCGTAAATGGGTGTGACGTGCGATTGTAGGCGATACAAGAAATTAAGGCTGTTGATGGCATCGGCCACTTTGTAGACCTGCAGTAAAGATATGGTTGAGTTTTACGAAAAAAGTTTTAAATTTAATTTCAAAACAAAGCGCACCTCAATATCGCCCGTATTCAAGCCGATGGCAAGAAGACGTGCATCGTGTGCTGCCGCAATGGCGGTGACATTGCCCAGTCCTCTGTCCCTGGTGTACTCGTCCAGCAGCATATTCTCACGATTGTTATAAATCGGATATTTGAGTATTTCTAATTTCTCGTTGCTGTAAGAAAAGCTGAACACCTGTAAATTAAAGATTGCAAGTGTGTTTGTAAATAAGAAACATTTTTGAAACATAAATAAATCATACCAAATTAAAACTTTGTATTTAATAACACAAATCTAATCATACTAGGTTATTACATACGTTTTTTAATTAACCTTATTTTATGCAGGTAAATTAGTTCAATTATTCAAAGTTATAAACAAAAATGATTTCAACACAAAATTTGGTATGCCTATAATACTATTTTAATGTGTGTCCTGAAAGAAATAACATTTCGATTTAAAAATTTCGAGCCAACCAAAGTTTCTACCTTAACCAGGAACAACTCGGTTCAACGAAAACTTTTATAACTGATGCGTTAGCGATTCTAAATCAAATTGACAAATGATATCGTTAGTGAATCGCTGGTGAGCATTGTCAAATGAATCGAATCGTCAAAGCGATTCTTTTATGATAATCGTTCCACGTTAGTTAACGAATCATAAAAGCGATTCGCAATTCGATAATTTCAGTGTGAAAAGGCAAGTCGCTGGGTTTTTAACTGAAATAAAATGTTTCTTTTTTCACACAAAACCGACACTCAAAATGTTTCTTTCAGGAAGATCATTTGTTATCTTCTTTCTTAAATAAGTCAATTGAATCGAAAAAAGGACATTTTAATTTGGCCATATAGTATTTGTTTAGAGCTACAGCTCACAATTTCCTTGTGTAATTTGTTCTTATTTTCTTGTTGTTGTTGTGTTTTAATTTCGAATTTAGTAATATTATACTTGTTTATATTTAAATTTTTTAAAATATGCTATTCAAATGAAATGCTATTTTATAACGATTGCAAAACAAAACAAGTCTAAATTACGTCAGAAGACGTAGTGACAGGAATATAACAATTGCAATGTGTGGATAGGTATTATTGGAGTGCGCTTGATTTAGGTTTAAATGATTTAAGATAAATGAATTGTGTTGTAAATATTAGTCAAATAACGATGACACATGAAGTTCAGCTGTGTTACCTCAATAAAAATATAGAAATATACTTTTAAAAAATCCAGCGTAGCTCAAGAAGCTGGAAAAAGTATTGAAAATGATTAAATTTATATAACTTTAGATTTGGAAATTCCCTCCTAAGGTTAATAACACTACGAAACGCGCATTCTAAATTATTATTTTGTAAAAACAAAATAGGTCGTTTAACTAAAACAGCATCTAACTGCAATTTGAGGATATCTTACCGCCACATTATACGTCGTAGTCACCAGAAACAGGTGGGAGTTTCTGAAATCACAGCCACCCAAAGCGAAGTGAGGCCCACCTTCATAATCGTACACATCGAACAAAGTTCGAATAGTCTCAAATTTATTGTCGATATCCAAAATCTGTAAATTCAACAATAACAAAAATAAGATTTAAATAAACTTAGTAAGTGGATTGGGTAAACTTACCAATACTGTACCGAAAACATCAACTAACAGCAAATAACGCGAGAAAATTTTAAAACAATAAATAACATCGAACGGTAAGAGTTGTTCAACGTTGTTAATAAAGTCTCGCACACGTGTACGTTGTGCCATTTTGGCTGTCGCCACCAGAATGCGTTCGTCGATGAGTTGTAGATACGTGATGGCTTCATCTGTAAAGCTGGGCTCAAAAATTTCTTGAGTTATGTTAAAAATGGCACCGTTCTGGAAGGCAGCAAAAGAGTAATCCTTATAAGTGGTTATAGCAGTGATACAATGTGAAGTCTCGGTGGGCATGACAATGGACCAATTTTTGGTGTTGGTTGTGCAAACTTGATGAATCTAAAAGTGATAAAAACAAATTTAACAAAATTTATGCATAAATTAACTGTAATAAAATTAAATTACTAGTTTTACTAGAATTAATAAATAAGAGAAGTGGTGTTCAAAAAATAAAAAAATATTATGTTTTGCTTTTTAACTATTTTTTAATATTCTGGAGTTTTAATGTATTTACAATATGGATTATTATAAAATTCAATCGATGACGGACTTCTTAGGTTTGTTCAATTTGAATCGTTTTTACATTTTGTTAATATTAAACTCGATTGCAATGAAGCTAACAATAAATTTTAATAGCAGTCGATTAATTCAAAAGAAACGTTCGATGAAAAGAACGTTTGAAACTTATTTAAATAACTTACGAACACTAAAATCAAGAATAAATTTAATGAATTATATTAATTACCCGATTTTTCGAATCAGCGGCGACTAAAAGCGTGCCCCTATCATACGTGATATCGTACAGTTTCTCTCCCATCAGCCATGTATCCGGCTCTAATTTCGATTCCTCGCTCACCTCATTGCTAATGGACAAAAGATTATGCGACCAACCGACCGAATCACCTGACGCTGTCTTGCGTAAAGCGAAAATATTCAACAATTTCTTATGCTCCGAACCACAAATGATGATGTATTTAAAAACGCGATCATTAATCGCATAAATATCGACACAAGTGATGGCGTCACTAACATTGCTGCGCAATATTTCGGAACCCGTTAATACATCGAAAACGATAAGACCGTGTTTTGTGCCCAGCACCAAATAATGTGAATCTTGCGACAGTTTGGCACAAGTGATGGCACACGGCGTACAGTCGCTGGTGTACTCGTACAACGTTTCAAGTTTTCCCTGCAGCACCATGAACTTCTGTTGCTTAAAAGTTAGCAAAAGAATGCGATCAGCAAAGATAAACAGAATGCATGTGTACTGGGCACCATCGCGCTCTGCCATAGTATATATCTCGTAGCTGATAAATGCCGATTTAATTTCCGGCCATTTAAAATCGACCGGCGCTTCGGAGCTGTCCTTCAGATTCCAGAAACTAATCGTTCCGGAGGTATTGAGTATCATGTAGTATTTATTAAGTATTTTACTGAGTACGCGTATTTTGCGTATACCTGTCGACAGTATGGGCACATATTGCATTTGGAATTGCTCACGGTCTGCATTCCACATGTAGAAGCACACATTTCCACTGTCAAAGGCGACATGCAGATGCGTGGCGTTGTCGCGATGCACCTCCTCGATGTAAAAAGCGACAACTTTGTCGCATTTGCCAATTATGCTCTCGTGAATGGTTTGTTTGCAGCATTTGGCTTCGACGGCGTTAGAGCATTGTTTAAAGTTAAGTGGCTTCACCTGAAATGGTGAAAAATAGTCGAGCTTAAATAGTGCGCTTAATTTAAAATACATACAAATTTTAATCAATAAGAACTTTAACGAAAATACATTGTGGCCAGGTTGGTTCTCCTTTTGACTCGACTTACCTTCATTTTCTTACTGCTTTGCTTATACATCAAACTGCGTCGACGTTCATCTGCAATTGGCCACAATTTCAAATCGCCACGTTCATCCAAAGTGAGTATAAAATTGTCCTTGCGAAAACGGCGTGCTTCAATAATTGACGCTCGATTATTTTCGTCATTTATCAAATAAACCGGACCATTGATATTACACTCCAGCGATATGTCAGACAATAGCATATTGTTGTTGGCGAGCACAATCAGACAAATGTCTTGTTCAAGATAATGCACGACTTTTGCCTGACTCGGCAGATTGACAATTTGGCGTCGCTGATGGAAGTTGCCCTTTTCGGCAAACCATACTTTCTGCGGAAATTGTTGAACTTGGCGTGCGGCCTCTTCATATACCGAACCGCTGGCCGTGAGTGCATACTGCAGCAAAGTGGTGTCTTTTGAGTGTACAAGCTTCTCTTCAACGATTGGCAAAAATTTGCATAAATCGCGCAGCAGTTCGTGACGACGTGGATCTAAAGCTGAGATTGCGATTTAATTAAATTACAGTATATATTACAAACTGTTCTGCTGCAAAACTTACCGGTAATTTCCTCTTCATTGTCCTTTAAGTCTAGAATTGTATTAAGCAGACCTACAGCTCGTATTTTCTGCTCCAAAAAACCATAATCCAAATAGAGCTTTGGAAATAGGTCTACACGACCAGCGCCATGTAAATGATATGATATGCAATAATAGAAATACAAATCATGTTGGCAATCGAATACATCAATTTCGGTACGATGCAAAAAAGCCTCCTCAATTTTGTAATAATCGACGACTTTTCTATGCAATTCGCTGATGTTAATCATGCTCTTCATATGGTGGCTCGTTTTCAGATATGACAAGTAAATGAATGGCAGTGTGCAGACGGCAACATCATCCTGGATCATCCGGTTGACAATTGAGTATTTGTGAAATTTTTGAACAATGTATTCGGTCTCGAGCAGAGTTTTATTCCAAAGTGTGGCGAGCAACTGTTTGCGTAGTAGATACATATGTAAAAGAAAACAAATATAATGAAATATGAGAACAGAAAAATTTTAAACAATAAAAAACTGATATTGTGCTTCTTACGTTAACTGGTATGTAATGCGAAAAGATGGCAAATGTGGCATACAATTTTAAGAGGTCTGGATTCAGCACTTGAAGTGAGATCTCAATTACTGTAGTAATTTTATTATCGGTAATTCTAAAAAAAAATTATATGTATTAGAACGTATCAAATTAAAAAAAAAAAAAAAATCCGATTTAAAATTAATAAAAGCTTTTTTTTAACGAAATGAATAAACTCACTGCGAACTCTGTAAATTCCGTATCCAATCATCCCACTTGGATTTATTCTGACTCAAGTTCTGCGCGATGATACTCAACAAATGCGGATGTCCCTGACTGTGATAATAAATATCGGTGGCATTGGACGGAAATTTTTCACGATCCGACTGCAAATACCGCTCAAAGAGACAATAGAATTCCTCCAACGTCAGGCCATGCTCCATGGTCATATGCTTAGTCATCGATTTGGATAGCGAATCACCGACTTTTTTATTGCGTGTGATGAGCAACAGTTTACAGCCCAAATTGAAGTTTTTCCACGTCTTTACGTTTTTCACATTCTTCAGCACTAGCAGGCAATTCTTGTAGGGTTCTGTGCGCAAACGAATCCTCAATGACTGTTGCAACTCGAGTATACGATTCGAGATGCTGTCGATGTATTCAGCGGTTGAAGGATTGATTAGGCTGGAACCGGTGCTGCCGCCGATAAGTAAACGAAATTTCTGCAACATGCGCAAATCTTCTTCGGGACTGTGACACTGACTCACATCGATCCAATAGATTTTGAAGTTCATCGCCTTCATGACGGAGTAGTCGGTGCAGACGTCGAGCGCAAGCCATTTTTTACCCGTGCCCAAGTCACCCAGCAGCACCACGTTGTGATAGGGTTTGAGTTTTTTCAGATTGCGACGCAGTTCGACAAACTAAAAATGTGCGAAAATTTTTGTTTTAATAAAGTATAATTCTAATAAGATCAGTTTCAAGGTAACATACTTGCCGCATGCGATGTACATTATAGTCCATATGCTTCTGATGTTTACTGCGCGACATTTTCAACAAATCCACAAATTGTTCGGTTTGTTTACTTTGTAGAAAATTACGCTCATGCAGCACCTTATCGGCGAGCCAAGTGTAGGAGGGTGATATTTGTTCCAAAAAACGCTGTACCACATTATTGTCCTTGGAACCGAGCACCCAGAAGAGACGAATAATTTGTGACTTTTCATCTTTCTGCAAGAAATAAAACGATTTTTTTTTAATTTACAATTTTTATTTTATTTTTTTTTAATTGTTAGTTTAAAAAACGTCAACTTACTTCCTCTAAAATGGAAGCATATTCGTGTTTGGTAAAAAGATCCTTAACGCTTTCGTTGACATCCGTAAAGCTGAAATCTTTTTGAAAATCTTCCAGGAAAACGGGCAGTACTTCGTTGTAATGGACCGACTCGACCTCACTTGAGCTACGACTGTGTGAACTCATTTTGACTGAAATTAGAAGAGTAAAAGCAACTTAAAAAAGAATTCGTAAACTCGAAAAATAATTTTAAAACACTTTCCAGTGGATTTTAAAGTTCTTGTCTAATTTAAATATTTTTTCCGTAATTTTCGCAATGGTGTGAGGTTGTTTCTAATTACTTTGTCTTGCTAATTCCAAAAATATTTCTTTCAAGCTTAACACCCTGCATATTAACACCGCTTTTGCCCGAAATGTTTATATATTCAAACGTTAATCACGAGTCATTTTAAAACACATAAATGAACGATATTGAAAAGCGAGTCTCATGAGATTTTTCACGTTTTGCCAAATGTCACAAAATCAATCGTAATCCTATTTAGGTAAGAAATGACACACTTTTCTACAAGTTTCGCAAACAAACAAACAAACAAAATTTTTAATTTGGCGAATGAAAAACAATTAATTGCGGATCAATACCACACTAAAACAATAACAATAACAACAACATCAACGACAAAAACAAATTCCAAACAACAGCGAATAGTGTTGCTGATTAAGGCAGGTTGGCAGCTAATTACCAAACGGCGAACAATCCAGTGTCGCGTCGTGTTCGATACTAAATTCAAAAGATCGTGAACAAAAAAACTGTAATTGACCATAAAAGAAAAGACAGACAGACACACTGTCGTCAATGGAAAACTGTGATCTACTGCTGCTACCGATAACTGGTGTGATTGAAAAGCTCATCAGATGCATTCCGCGTCGATTGATTTAAAGTTAAAACAAATAAGTTTACTTTTTGTATTTTTTTTTTGCTTAACATATATAAAGAATTTTATAACAGTTTTAAATTAACCCTTTATTTTTAAACGAATTTTTGTTTAAACTTTTAAAACGATTTAGATATTTTTTTCCGACCTATTCGTATAGTAAATAATTACATTCAGAGTCACGAATTATTCGAATGCGAAGAGCAAACGTGTGCTTTCGAACACTTGTTAGGAAAAGCCCCTATGATCAGAAGTAATCTTAAACTATGGCAAAAACTGCGCAGAAGCAAGTAACGACTTCGAACAATACGACGGAACCCTTCGTTGATTCCTCAGTTATTGTTGTTGTCGATGGTGGTGATGAATCATGTCCTCACCTGACAGTGCGGCGGCTGCTTTGCTTTGTTGGAACGTTTTCTTTTGGTTTAATGCCCCGCATTGTAAAGAAAGCCTTGACGAACAAAAAAGCACGATTAAAATGCAGTGTAATTGGTTAGAATTGTTAACCCATTTGGAACGTGCTAAGCTCTTGTGGGCAATGTCATTATAAATTTTTCTAAAGGTTTATATAACTTTTATTAACTTCTGTTCCACGATTCATATTTAAAATCCTTTTTTTTTTGTTAGCTAAAATTCCTAATTAAATCCATAAAAGTGTCTAAAAGTAAAAACTGGCTAAACAAAAAAACATTGTAAACGTTGTGTATGGAATGGGTTAAAGTAGTGAAGTGCAATACGCTTAGTGCGAGCTTTTAATATAGAAGCTAACTATTATTAGCTACAGATAAAAGTACACATTTAGTTATTATTATTAATAAGGGCTATAGAAGCACTGCGACATTCGTTCAATGGGAATTTACCTTATTCATGTTAAAATTATAATATGCCTTATGTCTTATCTAAAAGACATATGTTAGTCGCCGATTTAAGACTTCAAGTGGCTTGGCTAACAAGCAAACTCCTATTACGATTAAATATTATTGGGAGATTGAGAAGAAAAACTACAGAAATGCACCTATAATTTACTTACTAAATTTTAAATTGTTTTGAAACAAATAAATTAAAACGAGAACTATTTTATGAGTTTTTGGTAGTTCCATTAAGTTAAGTTGTCTTTCGATTTTAAATACAAAACGAATATAACTCGTTATGATGCAAGTAATAAGCAGAGTGGTGCAAAACAATTTATAAAATTAAGTACTTTATTTATATTGGAAATCTTATTTTGGGGAACTTTGGATGTGACTGGCGACACAAAGTCTGCAAAACTAAACACAAATGAAATCAAATGGACAAGCATGTGTAATTTAACTTTTTTTTCGGAATGGGGTTTAATCAAATTACAGTGGGCAAAAGTAAATGTTAAATGGTAAAATTCGTTTTCAAAGTTTTGATTCAAGCAAAGTTGCTGTTTTTCTTTTTATTAATGAGTCTTTTTTCCGGTGGTAACGTTTGATGTTGGGTTAAGTCGGTTTCGTTAGAACTGTACTATTTAAAAGAAAAGTTTAAGCTGTTTTAAATAAAATTTCTGATCATTAATCAAATTTTTAAAATTAATTTATCGTTTATTCTTAAAACGAAAACCATTTTTATGGCCTATTCTGTAATTCTTTGTTCAAATGTTAAGTGTAATAATTTGTAACTTTTCATAATTTCCAAACTTAGGATTTTCGTGAACTTTGTTTATTATAGGAATTAGTTAATTAATAAATCAATTGTGAAAGAGAAATATATATACAATATATATTTTTATATTAGGTATATTTAATTGTTATAAAATTAACATTGTTAATAAATATAACACGTTTAAAAAAAAGTTATTATGCCATTGTTAACAAATTTTAAAGTAAATTACATGAAATCCTAACACTAAGATATTTACATTTGCCCACTGTGCTGTTCGAACGTTGATCGCAGGTGTGTGTCACCTAAGTCAAATTTTAATCAAATAAAACGCAGTCAACTGCGCTTATTTGATATAACTGTAATATTGTTATCAGTAAATAAATTTAATAATTTCATCAGGAATGAGTAATAAATTACATTTAAGTAAGTACTAATAAAAGACCTTAGAAAATAACTTATTTTCAATAGATAAAGAACATTCCACAATTGTAAAGCAAATCAAATTTGCATTTTCTTTTAGTTGATTTGTTAATTAAAATAAATGGAGAAAGCAATAAACGATAAAAACTGTTTAAAACATTGCCATAGGTTAGTTATACTTCTAGACTAAATACAAATAAACATATGTACATTTATATACTCGTACACATATGCATTCGTACAGCTTCTGGTTCAGTCAGTTCAATGTTTCAAGTTTAGCAAATATTTACGCTAGGTACTTGTTTGCTGCTAGCGCTTACTTATCTTTTAATAAAATTACAAAAAAAGTAAATGTGCACGTTTAAGAATTTACATATTTACGTACATAAATACATAAACACATGTGCACGTTATCAAAGAAAAAAGGCGCACTTATTTAATAATGTTGTTTAATTTTATAACGACTACGATTACATGAGCACTTCTACCGGCTGTGCTGATAAGCGACAAGCGACAAAATGACGAATCCAAATCAAGTAAACGCAATTTGGGTCATTTCGGTTTTAATATACATTTTTTGCAACATTTATCCGAATCTACGAATTAAAAGAAATATACACAAATTTTCAAAATATTCTGTGGAATTGGACAACGAAGCTTTACGGGAAACAAAATATGGTACAAAATAACTTTTAATAAACATGGCGAAAGTTTTATTTCAATATTTAAATTATGTTTGCTCTCTAATTCTCAATTCACCGTGACTCATATTTTCATATATAGATTGACTATAGCGTTAATCCGCACCAATCGGCGGATGTATAACGCTTAGTCTCTCATTTGTTTTGACTACCGTGTGCCGTGTGACGCGTGACATCTTCCGATAAATTAAAAGGCTAAAATAGAAATTTAAATTCAATTCGTCTCAAAAGAAGTTACCAAGCGGTAGCTGCAGGATTTTGATAAAATTTAGTTTTTTACAAACTAACGAACTTATTTCATTGATTGTTAAACATTTGAATTGGCCACGCATGCATTAATGGGACAATAATTAAGGAATTCATAATTTTAACGACTTTCGATCTAAACGCGATATTCGGAAGAGTGAAAAAGAAAACACAATCGTGCAAAATTTCATCTGATATGAAGAACATGCGACATCTTTGTTCATTTGTTGCAACTTACACAAAGAAACACTTTATTTGGGTCGTGCATAAGTGACACTTATAATATTTTGTTTGATTATTTATTTCTTAGAAAATCCTTTCTGTTTCGATTCGAAGTAATTAAGGAAATATGCAGATTTTTTATTTTCAATTTCAATTTAAACAATTACACAATCGTTTTCTGTTTGTTGGTCATAAAAGACTGCGACGAAAATGACTTATCGCAAAAATAACCTAAAACAAATTTCACACAGAAATCTCAATTCTTGAGCCTACCGACGACGACGACGACGACGACTACAACTGACCAGAACAAAGCAAAAGAGATTACAGCCGTGAAAATACATACATACAATACTGACTTATATACGTATGCATGTATTATTATTTTTGTTAACGAAATGGCGCTCTGATCCAACAACGATGATCGTCATAGGCAAGAAGAAAGAACCACAGCGTTGAATAAAAAAAAATCAACAGCCAACAAAAGTAAAGCAGACGAAAAGACCGGCTTAGATAATAAGCGAAAAATGCAGAGAAAACTATAAAAAGGCAAAAGCAAGCCAGCAGCAAGAAGAGAGGCTCAACTACATAAATGAATTGAGAAAATCTCAAAATACGTTGGCGAGGCGATGGTGTATAATCATTTATGTTGGCAGCAGGTGCTGCCCGAACGAGGTGAAATAGAAAAATAGAGGAGCGACTCTTTGTCAGCCTTCTTCTTTGTGCGATGAGCTCGTTCTGATGAAATTCGTTTTATCTGCGAAAGGGAAGTCTTAAGGGAAAATAAGTACAAAAGGCATTTGCAATTGCAGCATTGAGAGCCGCTATTAAAATATAAAAAAATGATTTACACTCTTTTAAAAGTCGAGGACGGGATTTTTTAAAGGCTTGGAGATTATCGCTGACTTTCTTCGTACCATTAAAGCGCGAAATTATATATTATAAGAATATAAGGAACCCATTTTGGGTATATTCCGAGGAGGAGTTGTTAAAAATTTAAAATATTAAGTCTAAATTCAATTATGTACCACCAGCTTAAAATTCCGATTTTGTTATTGTTTAAAATATTTGTTTTTTTTAAATATTGATCACTTAAAATTTATTTACGAAATACTGCGCGAATACAGGCCAGATTTGGAAAACTGTTATAAGATTACATTTACTGTTTCGATTGAAGTAATTGACAAACTTTTTATCATCCGAGTCTGCTTTGCCTGATCATCGTGGCAAAATATTGTTTTTTAATAATCATATTTAGAAGTTAACTGATATTTACGGAGAACTTGTAAAGGATAAATAAGACTTGATAATTAGAGGGATTCCCTCAATCTACGAGTATATTTAATTTGTCTTTTTCGTTACATTCATTGTTTATTATTTCCGATTCGATGACTTGCATGTGCAACTGTCCCAATAAAAATATAAAATAACAATTTTGATAAGACCAAAAGTTGACATCGTATATACGATCAAGATTAGAGGGGGTTTATTTTTTCTTTCAAAAATTAAATATAAAGCAACAATTTTGTCAAATTAAACAATCTCAATAAAGTTTGATTAGCAATTCAAAAAAGGAAAAACAAAAATATTAGAAGAAAATTATTTAAAAAAAAAATTGATTAAGCGGTTTAGCACAATTGTTTGTTTTTTAATGCAAAAGAGAACAAATTCGCGTGTTCTCTCACAAAAGAAACACGTTCGACGATTTGGGGCCAAATACGATTCCGACAATCTTAAGTTCGTTGGGTTTACTTAGACGAATCGGCAGCACGTATCAACAATAACAAAACAGTGATCGAACGAAATGCGAGACTGGCCCATAACAATAAACGAGAACTGGAAAGTAGTTTTTATATAACGCGAGTTCTAGAGAGTTATTTTACATAAAAACCAACCGAGAGTAACTTAAGAAAACGACAAAAAATTTAGCGAGTATTTATGCTAATTTATTTAGTTAAGTAAATAAAGATCCGATGGCGATGGTGCTAAATTAGAATGAGAGAAAGAAGCAAAACGTTCACGTTAAAGACGTTACGGAGGAGCGTGGGGTTGAGTACCTGTAAACAAATTCAAATTAACAGAGACAAACAACGTCGTGAGGTAATGTGAGTAAGTAAAATGCCCAATTTGGGGAGACAGGTCAATGAACTAGCGGCGACTGAGATTTGTTGTTGTTAACGCGAATGATTTAGTCATCTCTCGCGTGGATTTAAAATATTTTGAATGAAAATGAAACATTTATTGTAATTCTGCGCAAATTAAAAGGAACTTGAAGGTCACTCCGCAATGGCGCCATTTAAACAACGGTGCTTAGGGTAAAAACCAACAAAACACAAACAGTAGGAGAACGAAAGGCAGGGGATATGAACAGGAGTGGGAGTGGCCTTGCTTTTTTGTGATGAAATTTGCAATTAAAAAATATTTTAATTGCTGCGCGCGCGGTCAATGCACTCACTCACTCGCAGTCAAACCGCAGCAACAACAAATTTCCAATTTGCTCGCCAACGAAAACAAATTATTAAATAATGATGCTTAAAAATGAAGAAACGCACACACAAACACACACACACACACACACAAAAAGGATATAAACTTACATTTTGTGGAGACGTTTTTCGTTGTTCAAAAATCAATTTAATTATATCCAATAATTTCACTAATTGCTTAAATTAAATAATTTGTTTAGTTTTAATTTATTTAACACCAATTACAAAATTATAATTTGTTTATTTTTTGTGTTGTTTTTGTAATGCACTTCTTCGTTTGTTATTTTTCTACTTTGTAGTTTCTTTTCTTCATTTTCTTTCATTCGCAAGAATCGCACTTTTGATAACAATTTACATGTTTCACTCGTTATTCTTTCTCACTTAATTTTACAATCGATTCTATTCTTTAGCCAATGCATTTTGGCTGCACTTTTAACATGCACAAATTTTATCTTTCTTTTACAAATTATTGATGAAACACACCGGAGCGAAAAATAAAAAACAAACCGAAGCAAACAAAGCAAAATTTAGAACTGACTGCGCTAGAAAAGCGAAGGACGAAGAAAGAAGAAACACCACTGACACAACAACATTTGGAAGGTTACTCAAAAATAAAATTTATTAAATTGATGAAGCCGATGGGTGGAGTAGGTTAAGTTTGGAAACTCACTCGTTCCGCCGAAGAGTTAATTAAATAGCCGGCGGAGTGGTTAAGCCGTAGATTTTGTCCAATAGTCGCCCGTCATTCAGTGTGAAAATGTTTATTTACTATTTTGCTACAATTGAATTAAATAATATTTGAAATACGTCCACCATGAAAATAAGTAAACACTTGAATGACTTATGGAATCGCAATCGTGCCGTAGACGAGCACTGGTGCACGTACCTCTTCTTTGCGGTTTTGCGTTTAGTGCTCGTTTTCATACCACAACAGGGCTACGTGCATCCTGACGAGTTCTTTCAATCGGTAGAGGTGATAGCAGGTGGGTGTGCGCTTTATAAATACAATATATCTAAATAAGATTTTATATTAAAAAAATATCGAAAACTAATAAAAATTTCTTTGTAGGCGACCACTTTCAACTGGAGCACACGCGTACCTGGGAGTTCAATAGCACAATGCCAGTTCGCAGCATAACGCTGCCGTTCTTTCTGCTGCGTGTGCCGTGGTCCGCACTGGAATTTATTGCGCGTTATTTCCGTGATGGGGCAGGCATTGAACTGCTGCACTCATATACCTATCTCGTCTTTCCGCGTCTCATAATGTGCCTAATATCGTACCTCAACGACTGGAGCTTGTATCGTGTGTGTCGCTTATACAGTTTGCATCATGAAATTCGTCTGCTGGCTTTGGGTTCGTCCTGGGTGTTGCTTATCTTTGGTGCTCGTACATTTTCGAATACGCTGGAAATGGCACTGTGTTCACTGTTGCTTAGTTTGGTTGCGGAATGCATGATCAAGACGAATACGGTGGTTTATAAGCGGGAGTTTCTTGAGGAGAAGTACGACAAGGCGGACTCAATCGGCGAGAGAGTCAGTTGTTTGTTGAATTAACCTTTTTGAACATATCTAATTTGATTTCTCTGCTTCGCAGGTTAAAATTTGGAAACTGAAAAATGCACTGCCGCCGCACAACTTTCAGCACCTGCTACTCATGTCGACCATTTGCGTGGCGGGTGTATTTAATCGACCTACCTTTCTGCTATTCGGTGCGCCGATGGTCTTTTACTGGATGCTGCGTGGTATGGGTACACGCACCATAACCTTTGGCGATTTTAATATGCGCATGTTGCTCTTTTGCCTGGCAGCGCTGCCTGCTTTGATCTTGTTCGTCTTTTGCGATTCGCTCTACTACAAACACTTGACATCGGGCGAACTCCAAATGCTGGACGTGTCCATTGAGAGTTTTGTCTTTACGCCGTGGAATTTCATTAAATACAATTTGGATGCGCACAAGACCGCCGAGCATGGCCTGCATCCGAAATACATTCATTTGTTTGTTAATATGCCGCTGCTGTATAATGTGCTCGGTCTGATTGCGCTGATTTCCTTTGCGCAGCTGATGGTGCGCTTTTTTCGTGCCGAGTATCAAGGTCTGCCGCGTGCTCAGTCCATTGTGGGCCTGATGTCGGGCGCGATTTTCGTGCCTTTATTTTTTCTGTCGCTCATCAATCATCAGGAGCCACGCTTTTTGATACCTTTAACATTCCCCGTTATACTACTGCATGCGCCCAAACTGCTGACCGGATTTTGCGCTGCTTATCCATTTAAAGAGGAGCATCCACTGCTGCGGCGTCTCTACAACTCGGTACTTTGTTCACAGGCTTCAGCACGTTACTTGCTCAAGACTTGGTATATTTTTAATATTGCCTTGGCCATGTTTTTCGGCTTTGTTCATCAGGCTGGCGTTTTTCCGCTTGCACAGCACATGGAGAAGACAATGCGACTAAAGCCTGCTGTTGAACATTTTCATCTGGTAACGTCGCACACTTATTCGCTGCCACTGTCCTTCATGAATGTGCCCTCGTCGCAAGTGCTGCACGTCAATCAACAGACGGGTCAACGTTACCGTCGCCAAAAGGAAATTTATCTTTATGAATATGGCTCTCTGGAGTTAGAAAAACTGCTGTCCAAAGTTCGTCTAATAATTTCGCATTGCGAAATGAAGCTTTCAACGCACAAGGTGCGTTATCGTCTCTTTCTTGCGCTGCCCACTTCGCTGAGCGACGATTTGGCTTATGTGTTTGCACAGTCCAATTCCTCTTCGTATCTGCGGCTCGAGTTGCAGCGCATTTTCTATCCGCATCTCTCGACGGAGGCCTTTCCGCGCATCTCTGGTCGTCATCCCTGCGATGTGCATCCACCTGATTGGGCGCATGACGATCTACGCGGTACCTGTGCGCTTGAACAACAACCTTCGTTGTCGGTATCCTACATCAGTCGACAGTTCTCGTCATTTGTGCATCAATTTGGGCTCGCCTTATACGAGTTTGAAGTGCAGCGCAAGTCAAATTGGGAGCTGGGCGAACTAAAGCAGCCGAAAAGGCACACCCCGCCACAGCAGCAGCGCACATAGTTACGTTGGAAATAAATTGGGATTGTTCAACTCAACCAACGGCTTCAAATCTAGTCTATTTTTAAGTACTCTTATACCAAAGGCTTGCAATATATTTATAAATACTATTATTTTTCTTGTAAAATCGCCACGGAAACGCATCGTTTACGAAATCAACCATGTGACAAATGGTTTATGACAATTGTGACTTTTCGTTGAAAGTCGTTCCCGACTTCTCATGTAATATTTGAATAATTAAATTTTTAAATTTTCTCTTGAATTCTTATTTCCTTATGTATGTATTTAAGTAATTGTTTATATCTTATATTTAATTAAGTTATACACACAAATTTTATGTTTCTACAATCTAGTCATTCCAAATTATTTTCATTCCTTTTGAACACTCGGTTAAATTGTATTTTAACAATTTCATTAAGAAAGTTTTTTCACTTTTTTGAATACATTTAAAAAAAAAAGATCGCTTTTATAACACGTTTTGCATTTTTAAATGTTAAAAAAATAAAGAAAAATTTACAACATATGTATTGTTACAATTGTTTGTTTTAATTTTAAATAAATACAACAAATCTGTTAAAAATACATAAAAATAAAAATAATTTTTTTTTAAATTGTCTTCAAAAAAAGACTTTTCGGATAGTTCAGATTTATTTACTAAAAATAGAAAATTAAAAAGATGATCAGAGAATGCAGCAAACCAGAGTTTGGTAAAACTTTTGTGCTTTCCACTTGCACTGCCGTTCGAACCAATTTGCGTCTAATTCGTGCTTATCTAACCCTGAAGACCACTTTCGAAGGACAAAGGCGACAAAAAGAAAAGAAAAGAAAAGAAGACAAAAAAAAACAAAACACTTTTGCTTCAAAACAAATAAAACACTTACTCAACACTTTTGTTGATGTTTTTTGTTGTTGTTGTTGTTGTGGCAATGTTGTTATGAAAAGTTGACAAAACATACACAAACACACGATCTAACAAAGGCAGCTGATGTACGCTGCTAATATAAGCTTGTGTGTGTTTGTATTTTTGTAATTCTTTAATATCCTTGCAATTTTCTTGTTATTGTTGTTGTTATTGTTCGCATTGAAATCTGACAACATTGTTTGGAGCCTTGTATTCATGGAGCTTGTTAACATCGTTGGACTTTTTTTCTGGAATACGTTACCATAAAATAGTTTTTGTTTTACTTGGTATAAACTTTTATAACAAATCGTTTCAGAATGTCGTTGACGACTTAAGGAAATTCCAACGAATTATTTGATTTCAAAATATAATCAAATCAAAATTGCCTGTTATTAATTAATTAATTTAATTTATGTTAAAGAAAATGCTGGCGTATGTTTTTTTAATACATTTCAAATATATTTACTTAATATTTTTAAAGGATTAAGCTAAAGTTCTCAAATTTTCAATAACAAATTCATCCGTGACAGTTTGACAAAGAAAAGAATCTCGACCTCAACCAAATTTGGAAAACACTTCAGATCAGAATAAAAAAGGCAGACATCAATTGAAATGCTTTAAAAAGATGTTAATGATTTGTTGTTGTGTTAAATATATGTAGTTTTAAAAATATTTATGGTATAGCTAAAATTTAATCAATTGAGTTGGCGTCCTTATAAAATTGCCACAGAAATATTCGCTCGCCTTAAAATATTTTAAATTAGTTTTGGATAAATTGTTCTTAACGCAAAGTTAAATTTATTTATTTATTAATGTATGTATGTATGTATTTAAAGTTATTCGAAAAGCCTTAAGAGTATTTTCTTAATGTTTGTAAAATCGTGCATTTGGCATGGATTGGACGTATTGTGTGAGACCTACAAAAATCTATAAACTATTGCACTAGGAGCTACGCAGAAATGCTGCAACCAAACAGATGGACAACTCGGCTCATTCGTAATCGCGATCGTCTTCATTAGCCTGCTGCCCGTATTGTTGCATATACATGGGATTGGGTGAGTCCACATCCTCGAAGACTAAGTCCTCCTCGGCATGTGTCCAGCGCACATTTCGCACGCTGCCAAATCTAAATGTTTGGAGCAAGAATTTCTTTCTGTTAATCGTTATTAATTAATTATATAAATAATTAATAGCATTGAGTTAACTGAAAAGCGACAAATAAGAGTTTAGTGTATCAATAACGTTGATAGAACCTGTTCATCTGGCCGATCGGCGGTGGCGGTGGTGGTGGTGCGGTTCTGGGTGGCGTGCGACGAGCTCTGCAAGAAAATTTGGGTTTATTTTTTAATCTATTTGCAGCATCTTGGGCATGGTTTGTATACTTACGCTGCAACAGCAGCTGGATTAGGTCCAGAAGTGCCATAGATCTCACCTTCCTCAAGATCCATATCATAGTCGTCAGTGCCCGTTCGTTGGCTACAGAGATTGGGAATTTAGTTTAGTAACTCTTTCTCTTTTCAATTTGCCTTGCTATTTGGTTGTTAGAAAATCCACTCCAATCAATCAACTATTCTTAACCATCCGATCTACTCACAGCCTTCCTCTGCGACTATTGCTAGCTCTCACAATATTTGCAACAGCTCTAGTGGTCAGCGAGACTTTATTTCTCAGACGCGTTGGAGTTCTAGGCAGTGGTATGGCGGGTTGTGCATTTGGACTAGCATGCAGAACCGGTGTCATTGAGCGGCGCATATCGCGATCGGTATCGTCTCGGTCCGTACGTCTTCTTAAAAGGAAATTGGAAAGATGCCAACCATGTAGTACATGGGATTCCCTCTCCTTAGGTACACTTACAACTTTGCTTTGTTACGTCCGCCGCCATTTTTACGTATCTCTTGTTCTCCACGGCGACTGTCATGTCTCGGTTCATGGCTTGTACTCGTCGCTGTAGAAGTCGGTTGCCAATTGGCATTGTCATCTTCATCAAAGTCAAATGATTCAGTAGCTTGCTTGCGTCTGGACATACATTTATTTTATTAAGATTGGCTTGCTTAGGGTCATCTTCAAACTTACAAGGTTGGCTTTGATTTAGATTTGGCTTGTGCCGCACTACTAGTCGTCTTTCGAGCTTGACTTGGTTCACGTTCATTGGATGTGCCTCGGCTAGCACTTGATGAACCCCAGTTATCCTCGGCATCGGTACCAGAACGACGTCTTCAGTAAATTTGAAAGTTAAGAAAAGTATTTGTAAAAAGGAGCTTGTTGTTAAAACTATTTGCTGGGCAGTGCATCTCTAAGGGTGGTGGTTCTATTTACATATATATTAAAGTGTATCTGCGCAAACTTCGCTATGCGATATGGTAAGAGTGCTGGTAGTTTGGAGTGGATTTTGTTTCTTAAGTTTTGAGTGATTTGATTAATCTGTGGACTTACAGTTGGTTTCTGCTACGTGCCGGTGTACTGGCTATATCCCTAGATCGACTCAATTCACGTTCTCGACTTCGCGGTTCACGTTCACGTTCACGATGTATTGGCGGTGAATCTTCAGCTATATCCAGAGTCTCTTCAGTGGCAGTGCGGCGTCTATGGAATTTGTAATATCTTCATCCTTTGGTCACTGTCATTTAAAATAGTTCTGTATAACTTACAACGGTGCTGGTCTTGGTCTACCCGTGCTCGTGCTTGTACTACGATCTCGACCTGTCGAGCTTGTCTCACGTTCACGTCTCCGACCACGACTGTCGGAACGTTCTGCAGCGCGTATTTGTGCCTTCTTCAAAGCATTTATTTTTCTTTCTATCGAGATCATGTTGAGTCCAACGGGCGTGCCAATTGCCCACATAAGAAGCGTTACGAATGTAAAGAACCACAGCGCATTTATGAAGTCGACTATATTTCGGCAAAGAAATATTCGATTCGCATCGAAAATATCGAAGAAGGGACGACACTTTGCTGTAGTCTCACCTAGTTGCGAAGACATTGTGGCTTTGCTACTGGTCAGATAGGTTTTGAGTCTGTAGACGATATTAAAGTTTAATTAACTATGGGTGTATTATTGAATAAGGTAGATTCTAGAGAAGCCGAAGAGAATATTAAACATTTTATATTATTTAGGTCTCAAAGTTTTGTATCTTAAACTTCAATAGAACTGGTCCGCAAAACTCTAAGCAAGCTTTAATATACATTGAATATTTAGTTCCTTCTCCATATTTGCTTTAAGACGACACCCAAAATACACGGACTAAATTTGTAGATAAGTGCTTATGGTATATGCGATAATATTATTCCCACGAATCTAAAATCACAGTTGGACAGAACCACTAGACAATGTTGCTAAATGTTTCGTTTAGTCCTTGTCAACAATCTTCCGAAACAATCACAGCACTTGTATCTCACTCTAAGTACACACCGCCTCGAACTTGAACCAGAACAAAAACGATAACGAGTTCCAATTATCTGATACCACATACTCCACATACTACTACTTCTACTACTGCTGCTGATGAATAAGCATAACTGGAGTAACGTACTCCAACGGAGCAACTAGGAAATTACTTAAAACTTGCAATTAAAGATTGCAAGCATAGTTTTGCAATACCAACAACACAGATATGTGCCATGACCCAACGCAGATCATGACGATGATGATGACGATGCATCAGCATCTTACCCTTTCACATACCAAACATCCAAGCAACTAACCAACCAACCAAGCAAGCAAATATTCTCTGCTCTTCATGTCATACTCTTTACTAACCGCTCTGTGTAGATGCGTGTTTGGTTGTGGCAAATTTCGCCGGCTGTCTTTTCCAAATAGCCCTGTATGTTGCGCAAATGGTTCAATGTCTGATTGACCTGTTTGGCCCAGGGGTCCCGTTGCAATTCCAATGCCGTCAGATGATAGAGTATTTCGTTTTGCAGTTGCTCCAAAGGCTGGAGTATGGATGCTTGCAAACGCTTCGAACGACTGCCCAGTGTTGTCATACGTGAGGAGGTCGCTACGTCCTGGATCTGTTTGTAGCCGGATGTGTTTATGTGCATACACACATATGTGTATACATACATAGAATAACGTCGAGAAGTATGGAAGAAAATAAATTTGTGATGCATGAGTGTGTGCGAATATGTGGATTGTGTTTGTGTAGTAATCTTATGTGTTTGACATATAAATGTCATGCAACACGGGCACTGGGAAGGTGATTAGGCGAACATTTGTAATTAAAGCAACGAATAAACAATGTTGAAAATATCATCATCACGTGGTTAGTTTAATTGTAAAAATATTTAAGATATATATTGTATTATAAGAGAGGACGACAGTTTATTTACTGCTACGTAAGTTAATATTATAAATTTATCTCTACTCTAAGAGAAAGTTGCTAACTACTTAATTAAAAACTCGTAGATAGAACTAAAAGATAGGAATTTACCTGCAGTGCGACCCTTTGCATTTGATCAATGAATGTTGCCAAATCCTTCTCAGGGGTTGGAGCTCCAATAGTCGCACGGTATGTGGTCAAATTAAATGACGATGTCTGAAGCATGTTTTCCAGTATATTTTGAATGGTTTGCGTCAACGACAGCATGGTTCGTTCAGATACATTAATCGCGTCGATGGCAGTTGTTACTTTTGGAAATTGTTTCAAATCAGAGATTTGGGTTGTATTAACAAAGGCGTCCAATTGGAAGACATTGTACGATGCTTGATTTTGTTCACAGCCTCTGTTAATTGATTGTTTCGAAATGTGCCGTGCAGGATATTCAAAAGAGAAATGGTTTTGTTTGAAAACGGTCGGAGAGAAGTTCGAGGTTTGGTAGAACAATTTGATGTTGTGTTTGGAATTGTTCATAAATGAACGGAGGCTTGGAATTTGGCTGGTATTAAGGAAGGTAATAGCATTAAAAAGAGCAGTGACACAAGGGTTTAGAAGTGCTTAGAGACTTGTGAAAGAAATCAACGACAACTCCCTCTTATATAGGAGAAAACATTGGTAATTTGGAAGTGGTTAGAGTATGTCATCCGGGTGGGGCAAATAAACAAAATATTAGCTCCTTCAATAAAGGGGAAAATAATTGAAATTATTATCCTGTACTAAACAGAAGAACTTCTTGATAATAGGAAATTTGTTGTAATTAAAGACGTTGCTATTGTGAAATCGACCTAATCATAGGCAAGTGAATCAAAAGGAGCACGTTCGATATCATACTAATTGGATTATTGTAGGCGGATCCTGTCGCTCGCATACAAATACACTAACTACGGAAATCATACTACATGGATAGGTAATAATCAAATCCCTGTGCTCTACATGACTAAATTGGCAGACATTATATACCCCAGATAGAAGCAAAACAATTAACATATTCGTTTTATACATACATAAAATCATTTAGTAATAATCACCTTACAACAACAACAACAACAACAACAACAACAACAACAACAACAACAACAACTTTTACAAAGACAACAACTACAAAATAGAAAACAAAAACAACAACATCTGGAAATGTATTTGACGCGCTTACATACCTCAAAGCCGTGCCCAAACTGACATTTACAATCGAACGATTCACACTGCCGGCCGGCCGTAGTAACTCCCCAATAATCCCAGTCTGCGGCTCGTGCTCATATACATATCCCGGCTTATCGAATAACTTACCCAACATATCAAACTCATTGCCGGCATCACTACCAGAGCCGCCAAAACGTCCTCGTACTGTTCCACCGTCATCATCGTACATCGCACGACAGAGAAATATTTCCGTATTGCCACCAATGGCCAGTGTCAACACCCCATAAAGGGTAATGCAAATACTGCCCACACATATGATGAGAACGGCAATGAAGAGCACAACGCCGGCCTTAATATTCGATTCGCACAGGAAGCAGCAATAGGCCATTAGCATAAAGAGCAGTACCCAAATGATGACCATGCCAGCAACCCAACCGATGGTCCAAAAGATGTCCGACCATTCCTGAAGTTTGTCGTAGGTGGGTTGGATCGCTTCCCATGTGCCCTGCAAGCGATCCAACAGAACCGTAATGGTGGAGGTCAACATTTGTGCATTTGCTGTGGTCCGATGGCGTATGTTCTCCAGTTGCTCAAGGGTGTCTACGAATTGAACGGAGGCGGTGAGTATGGGATGATGTCATGCGATGTTGTACGGTTAACTATTTCCATTTAGAGAATAAGTACATATGTATGTGGTGGTGTTCGTGTGTTGTCCGGTATGCTGGCAAGCTTAACAATAATTAATTTAGTATTAAACTTTCAGGAGCAATTTCGTGAAAATTAAGTGGAAGAGAACATGTTCGACAACGGACGCGTTAGTCTGATTAAATCGCTGGCAGCACGAAGTTTCGAAGCGTTAATTAAGTTTGTGTTTAGTGTGTGACGAGTATTCAATTGGAGACTCGCAATACCATTGGTATGCCAGCAACAGTTAAAACGTTCGGCGAGACAGCGTGTAGACAATAAGTGACATTTAAAGTGGTCTGCTATTTGTATTGGAATTATAAAAGTGAATATTTGTCGGTAACTTGCAGTCTGAATAGATTAATTGATTTGCTTTAAATTTGGAACATACATTACTTTGGAATTATATGATACAATTGGCAATGCTAGATCTGATGCAATTAACCCATTTAAGACGAAGGAAGTTTTGGTTATATTTTTTTTATTTGAAGTTTTCCAAAATTCCAATCATTTAAAAAACGTTTAAACTTTAAACACTACTTACACATACACATGCATATGCTTCCCACACACACACATACTTCCTGTTTTACCAAAAACGGAACTTACAATTTCGCTCGTACGCCGTGTCGTGTTTAACTTGTTGCGGGAAATTGCTAAAAATGGAACGTGACATGCCAACTTCCGATGTCAAATTCTTGACAGTTGCACCAAATTCAATTTCGCCCAAGTAACGCATGCGAAAGATTGTTTGGTCCTCTTGTAGCTGACAGATGGCAGATGATGAAAAAGAAATAAAGAGTGAAAAAAAAAAACAACAACGTTACCACGTAAAAATATGTTGTTACATTATAACTTTAAAACAACAGAGTGACGAACTCGAAACACAAACCATTCCCTCTCGATTTTACACCACACTACCACAAACCACCCGAAACCATTCCACCTACCGTCTTCAGTGCTTCTATGACGCCATTCTCCTCGAAACTGCGTATTCGCAGCGTATCGCAGAGTGGACGATCCCGATATGTGCACTGGCGCTGCAGCACGGACAATTGTATTTGAAGTTCCTCCATTCGAGCGGCGGCCTCTTGGGAGATTTTCAGTGCGCGTCCAACTGTTTCCTGAAGCATGAGCACACGATATATCAGCTCGGAGTTAGCTGCAAAAGTAAATGATTTGTGTTTTTTTTTTACTTCAATATTTATATATACAAGTATATCTATAACCATTTTTTAAAGGAAGTTCGAAACGCTGTGCTGGCCAAATTATTTTGCAGCTAGATGCGCTGAATGCGCTTTGCACGCGTTTGGAATGTGGTGCGGAAGTATGTCGGAGCTAGGAAATGACACTGTGCGATTTTCGGGATGTAGGTCAAGTTTCTTTGAGATTGTTACATTTGGCGCTTGTGGTGTTGGAAAAAGAATCGCACGAAATGTAACGAGGTTTTAGTGGAGAGGTCATGACATTGTCGGAGGATGATATGAGGTGCAATGGTGTACTTTTATATTTAATAAGGATATTAATTGGATAAAGATAAAAGCTATTATCTGGAATTATGTTTCAGTAAGTATTTATTTAGTCGTTCTTAAGGTTTCCTTTTTCAGCAATTTATGTTTCAATGAAATTTAAAACAAATTTGTTTTTTTTTTCCTGGAACTCTGCGATTACGTAAATGGGTACCGGAATAGCTCGTTTAAATAATTTATTTGACCATATCCCTATAAATCACACAATCCTACATACTGTAAATAGCACAATACTAAGTAACTACTCATATATGAAATATTTGTTTTCCACAAATTTCGCCTTACCCAAGCTGAGTGTCGCCAATGAATCATATGCGAGCTCGATGCCAGTGTGTGCAGAGATTTCAACTTGGATTGGTTCCCCAAGGAGAACATCCACATCTGTATGAGGATATAAATACAAAAGAGTAACAACAAATAACACAAATACAAAATATGCAATTTATCAAAACTTTTCTTTCGCCTCCTTCGAAAGTCAAAACATTCAACACAAACACACTCACACTCACACACACACATATGTAGACACACGCATACTTACGCCAACCAAACGTACTGACCTTCCAAGTCTTTGACAACCTTCTCGACAGAAACATGAAAACCATTGTCCAATTTGTGTTTGATCTGCAGATGTGTGTCCTTAAGAAATACTTCCATGTCGTGCACGGTGGACTGCACCATGTCGGGTGTCATTTCGATGGTCGCCGCCAGACGAGAGTTGGCATAAAATATGCAAAAATCGCTCAAGCTGAAAAAATGGAGCGTAAAGTTTCAAAAAACTTACTACAACATGTTTTTTTTATGGTAATTTGTTGGAGGAGATGCTTAAAAAATGAAACTAGAGATTCTAACGAAGAGAGACTGTCATTTCGATATGTACATTTGACACTTTTCAAATAACAGTCTTTACAATGTTATTTGCAGTCGACTGGTAAGTTACAATTGACATAAACGTAAAGTTGTTGGTTGCAATTTTTTTTTGATAGTAAAATTTAAAGTCATATCAAAGCAACATAGTAAATGACTGTTTTGTTTTTTGTTAAAAACAGTAAAACTAAAGTTGTTAATTTGAAAATGTTATTAGTTTGAACTAACAAAAAATAATGACAATTATTTTTGATATGAACAAGATAGTTAAACGAAAAAACAGTCAATGAAAAAAACTTTATTTTTTATATGCTTAAACCTTTAGGAGTCTTATTTTATGACTGTTGCGTTCATTTTCGAACAATTACTGTTTTTTATATTGCAAAGACTGTCGAATTTACAATTTCGAAACAGTAAAACTAAATACAGATTTCTTAAAAGACTGTTATTTTTGATGTTGTTGTTGTAAGTAAACATAAAGTAAACTCAACACATACCCCAGAAATATGAAGACAATCCATAACGTCACCACCGAAGCGCGTTTGCGACAGCTCAATGTCTCCTGCATTGATTCGTCCAGGATCATGACCGGCACATTACGCTGCACCTCGAACTCCTCCTCCGCCGAGCGTTTGCTGCAGCACCAGGCACAAGTGGCTATCAGCGGCACCAGTGCCAAAATGGCGAATATGCTTACCAGCGCTATAAAGCCGGATTCGATTTTGATGGCCTACATTTGGGGAACAGACCGATTTCCAAGTGGTTGGATTAGTAAAGAGTGTGTAAGTATGTGTGTGTTCTGTATGTGTATATGTATGCAGCCACTTACATTTGTCGCAAAATCGATGAGCGTGAGATTCGAGTGCAGCACTTCGCGTACTAAATCTGTTGGAAAATTAGAAAATAGTGTCAAAATCAAATTAGTAACTAACCCAGCCGAGTGAGGTGGTCACACGGTGTTCTCTTCTTTTTGAAAAAAAAAGCAATTTAGCCTACTTACAGTTAGAGCCATTTTATGGGCATTTTCACATGTCAACCAAACATTGCGAACACACGCATACATACGAGTACAACGACTACATGCGCATTTCGAAGGACTTTAACACGCCATTCATGCGTTCTATTGAAGTGGCGGCCCCTTTGCATATTTAGGCAAGTGGGTCGCGCGTTGTGAGTGGACACTTCAATGTGCCACTAAATTTAAAATTAGGCACGACTGCGCTATGAATGGGTCCAATTGAAAGTCATGGCTGGTCGCTAGTATTTTAAAGTGGAACTATTCTGATGGATCACAGTGTTTGAAAACACATTAAAATGAAAACAAAATTGCTTTAAAAAATAAAAAAAGGTTTTATAAATATTTGGGGCTTCCACAGTTGAGCTTATTTACCCTCGTGACTTATGCTTTTGCATACTTTGTAATCTAGTTAAACTAGCTGTTGCCTTTTTAAAGTGTTTATTTTAATTGGTTTTAAATTTCGAAAAATATACTAACTTAATATACGATACTAACCTGGGCTAGCAAAAATGCGCCCAACAAGAAGAATATTATTTGGTTCATTTCTAAAAATTCAATCTTACTCTCTGAAGATTCAACTCGCAAGTGATCTGAATTAGTGCTAGGTACGAGTATTAAAACAATGTTCTGAATTCTTTTCTGTTATCAATGCTGCAAAAGGATTTACTATTAAGTAAGAATGTCCCACTTTTATTGTTTTTAATTATATTTTTTTGTTAAAAGTTTTGCACGTTTTTGTTAACTTTAAGAACGTTTTCAAACACTGTTCATCCAAACACACACCGAGCGTGGCCAGGTACCAACACCACGGTACAATAATTAATTTTTCAAAAACAAAAAAAAAAGGAAAAGGACACTAACGAGGCTTGTGTCTGAACTTCACCCAAGCACTTTGGCATTTTTACAACTATATTTACACACACGCGCGCTCACACATTAAACTTTATGAGTAGCACACTAACACACAGACACACACGCACATGCACACTTGCAGATACAAACACTTACCAAGTGGCAATTCGTCGGGCGTGATAAGCGATAAAAATTCACTAACGTAGGTGAATACGAATGGACCCGGTGCCAGTTCCATTCCTGGTATACTGTATGTAAAATATGTTGACGTCGCCGTTGTTGTTGGTGTTGTTATTGTCGCTGGTGTTGTCATTGTTGTTACTGCTGCTGCTGTGGGCAATGAAAAATTGTTGTTGTAGCCGTAGTTGCTGTGGTCCATATTGTTGTTTGTTGTTGCTGCTGGCGTCTGTCGCCCTCGTTTCTCTCTGTTGAAAATAGCGAAAATTGAATTTGTCTGGTTTTGAAGTGCTGTGGAGTGGCTTGAAGTGGACGAAATGGACATTTTTAACATAGTCCACTTGTTTGCAAATTCATACATAGCTACATACATATGAACATTTCATACATAAATACAAACATACATACATACATATTTCGTCATTTCGGTCATTGTGCATCTGTGTATTGTCTGAGAGAGTGTAAATGTACATTTGTCAGTGTGTATGTGTGTAAATGTTTTTATGCAGTTTTACAGAAATATATGCAAATATTTATGCACTGACTTATCACAAGTAATATTAAATTAATTCAATATTTTTTAAATGTAGAACAATTTCGCACACAAACAAACAAATGAAATGAAATTTCTGTTTACTCGTACCCTGACAAGCTAAAAAACCTGCATTAAATTCTTCAAAACCTTAAACAACTTTTTTGTTGTATTAACCTATTTGAATAAAATATTTCATTAGAATTGAAAAACCTTTTCAGCTAAAGAACTTCAGTGTCGAGAGATATTCAGGACGAAAAAAGGTTTGTAGAAAAATGTATTTCTGTTTCATTCTGTTGCTGAATGAAGTTGTAAAGAGTTTAGCATGTCGAATTCTTTCTTTCATACCAAAGGCAGAACAGACATTAGACTCCATTGCACCGATTGAGTACGCAATTTTCAAGAGCTCCACATTCGATGTCCAAAATATAAACTTCAAAAACTTGAGGATTTTTAGCTTTTATAACTCTTTGCAAATGAAATGTCTGGCAGTACTACAAAATGATCTGGACTAGTGGACTGAATGAACTCGCTAGATTAAACAATAAAACTCGGATTTATTACATGCACTGAATTATCGAATTATTTGTTAAAGGTTGGACAGAATGAAATCGATGGACCAGATACACAGCGACGGACTGGATAAACTGTACTGAACACTGCAACTTCGAAACGAACTCAGACTAAACCTTAAAAAATCCGCAGTCGTATAACAAATGGAATTTATAGACCGTTAATATAATTGATAGTACATCAATAAATATTAATTTATTTTTTAAACAGTGTAGTACTTCTTTTTAAATTTCATGCAAGAGGGGAATCCCAATTGATACTCTGAGTTTTGTTTTTATATTGCAAAAAACAATCAACCTTAAAAATGCAGTTTAATTTTTTTTAATTACGTAAGAATAACACAAATTGCATTTTTTTATTAAAAAAATCACTATTAAAATTATCTAAATTTGTTGTTTTTGTATTCCCAACTTTAGTTAAATTGTTGTGACAAGTGCTGAAATCCAATTATCGCAAAAATGCCAAAAATGTATTTCATTTAGTACTGAAAACACAAAGAAAGAATTCAACGGGACAAATGATAATTTATTGTTTCAACATGCCCGCAAATGAAATTGCAATTGTTTAATTTGGTGTGTTGTTTTTGTAATTATTTTATTGGATATTTTGAAATTAACAACGAAATATGTCAAATAAATTACACAATTTGCGGTTGGATTTATTGTCGCAAATATAGAATCCGCATTATTATACGCTACACTACGCGCAACTACGGATCATAGGGTAAGTTCGGTTTGTAACACCCATAAGGGGGCGTGGTAAATATGACAATTTAAAAAAATGTATATAAATGAATTAAGTGAAGTTCTAAGAAGAGTTCTAAGAACGGATCAAAATAACTACAGCACAGAATTAAGATAAACAGTTGAAATTCAGTACTTTGTTCGTATAACTGGGCGTGATCGGATACAAGTTTAACGCGAAAGCAGTCTCGAAAAGCTCTTCTGGTATGTTTCAGTGCTGCTCTTATGTTTCAGTGTTGCTTGTACGAGTATGTAAGGAAAGAGGCTCGCAACTTTTAAAGCTTTCCGGGTCTTTGCGTTTACAGAAATCTCTCTATTATTTAATTACTTTAAGTCATTCTAATTTACAAATGTGGGTACCAAATTAATGGGGCGGGGGGGGGGGGATGTTGCTGTAATCTCTAGAAGTCATATCAGGACAAAGAGTTGCCATAAAATGTCCTTTTAAAATTATAATCCTGATTTTGAGGGTCTTTGAGCTTCGGCATAACCGAAGAGAAATCTCTTACTAGTCGAAAAATCACCTCGCGCCGATTTCGCCAATACATGTAAGTGTGTGTGAATGTGCACACGGGGCGGGGCTTTGGTTGATCGTATTTATGAGACATGCAGTATTTGTTTATTTGAATTCTACACTTGCTGTGGTGCATTTTCGCCTTGAATTTCGCCTTGAATTTACATTGTAGTCGCAACAACAACAACAACAACAACAGCAAAAACGTTAATTCCATTAAAAAATTTCACTTTTTCTGCAATGTTGCTGATTGTTTGATTTGTTTTTGTCAACTTGCTGAATTTTCACCTGAATTGGCGAATTGTGTTCACCTTTCTTTCGTTTCGATGCAGCGTCGTCGTTGGTTCGCTCTCGTTGAAGGTGATGACTTTCACTTTCGCTACAAAATTAATATTCTCAATTGGCCAGCCTCGCTTTGGGCTCTCGCCTGCGGTTGCAACGAAGCCCTACAAATGCCCGCCCTCAGCGCTCGTTGGCGTTTTTACGCTTCTTCAGTTTTCTTCAGCGCGTCTCCGCGTGTAGTTTTTTTTTTCATTTTGTATTTTTCTTTCTTTCGTTTGGGTACATTTTTCACTTTTCCTTGTTGCTGTGTTGTTTGGGTTTGGTTGGGGTTCTTTTTTGTAATTTTTGCACGAATTAGCACAAACCAATAAATACTAAATACGAGTATACACTCTCGGTGGTAGTCCGTCTTAGACTTGAGCTCGCGCCAAAGTGGGTCATTAAAATTCAATATGGCGTAAAATACGCTACAAGTACAAAACACGCAAAGGTAAAGGCGTCATGGGAGCACGTTCTTTTGTGAAGGAGACAACATTAGTGGACAGTTAATAGGTTCTCCCAACACGAGTTTAGATTACATACAATACATATATCCTAATTTTTAAGATACAAATATAATTTCTGCCCTACACATATATATAGACTTTAAGGAATACTGTGTAAACAAATGTCTGTCTGTCTGTTTGTCTGGTCAATGTTGTTTGGTTATTTTCCGACAACAATAATTACTGTTTTTAATCAACTTAGTAAGTATAACTAAATCTTTTTAATGATATATTAAAATGTAAAAATGTAATTATTATAATTTCGGTAGTCCGGTGCGTATGAGTAACATTTTTTTTCATGTCTGCAAAGAACAACTGAAAATGGTAATCAGTAAAGAAATTGGTTTTTGTTCTAATTATTCTAATAATGTTGTTTATTTGACTTTAAACTTAATTTTTAATAAATTTTATTAGAGTGAAAAAAGTTGAAGAAATTAGACATTTTATATTTTCATATAATATTTAGATAAACAAACTTGAATTATTTTATCAATAATGTACAATTATAATTTTTTATTAATAATAACAAAAACTAAAAACGAATAAAACTTGCGGTTCTTATTTGTAAAATTAATTTTCTATCAATTTTTGACAGTAAATTTGTTAGCCAAAAAGAGTTTTTATTGTTTCCGTAGTAAGATTGTTGCTTATAATATTTCGTTAAAAGATATTAATTGTTTAATTACATTTTATAAATAAACAGTTAAACAACATATAAATAGAATGCAAAGCGTACCTGGTAATAATCGTTTAATCCCTTTTGCTTTGATATATGCGGCAGCTTTTGAATATTTCCCACTCGTGTCCTTTTGTTTAGAAACGTTTGTATGAATAAACCCGAAAAGTTGTTCTACAGTTTAACCATTTCTTGGTATTCGGGTTGTATGCGGTTATAATCCAAAATATGGAATTTGTTTAGATAACTTATGTTAGTTTCACATTTGGCATATGGAATGAGCATTTTAATGTATTTGCTATTTATTGAACACATTTTCCAGTCTTTGATTTCTAATTTTGAGATCTAGAAATTAGTTTGAAACTGTTTCCATTTGTGAGATCCATTCGAATGATTTTTATACAACTTCGCATGTATCTAAGTAAACATTTTCTGTACCTTGCAGTACGATAGTTTAAGGATCTCTTGAATCCTTGCAATTAAAAAATAAATTTAGGCTTTGTCGCACCCGACTTTCAAACACGTTTAACAATTTCAAGAGCCGCCGAGGAACTAAAATGAAAATTTCCACACCGAAATAATCTGCAAAGAAATCATAGAAATTCTTTTGCAGTTTTTATTGTATTTCTGTGCCGCTGAAAACTTCTGGATTTCTGAATGAAAAACGTTTGCTGTGGTGAGTTTTAAATAAGCCGCTGTGAAATGCTGGACAAATCGAATAAGGAAAATGCCGGTCGCACATGTTTACCTTTGCCGGCAAAAGCGTGGTTAGAACTTGTGGAACAGGAAATGTGCGGAAGTGCGGAGAAAATATGGAAACAATAAAAGTGTGGTCAGTTTGGGATAAGTTTAAGAGGTGTGCTGGAAATTTCCCAAGTATGGTGAAAAATCGAAAAAAGTTAATTTTATTTCCATATTTTGATAAATTTGCTGACATAGTTTATGGAAAAGTGATTGACTCTTCATGCTTAGCATGACTTGTTGGCATGAGTCTCATGTGGTGAGTAAGCTAGGCATGTTGAGACAAAACATAGCTCAGGGTATTACAAATCGCAACGGGCGAGATTATTAACGTTCACTTGTTGAAAAGTACAAACAATCGAAATAGTAGAAATACAAAATAAACCGAAGCATAAATGTGAGCAATGTGCGCGGTCTGGGGTCTGGGCCACTGTATGGAAAAGAGTAACATGACGCTTCTGACCGACAGACGAACGATGAGGTTTTACTTCATAAGCCTATTACCATCGCCTCGTTGAATCGTTTAAAATGTACGTGTATATTTAATCCTCCGTCCCTTGCTCGTTTGTTCAAATTGAGAATTGAGAAGTTGTATTGCAGTGTTGAGATTCAAGTTAGTCAGTCAGTCAGTCAGTCGACGCGTATTGATGAGAGCTTCAAAACCCAATGACATCGCACCATGCTTGACCTCTTGTGGTGAACTTTGTTTCTGGTGTTTATTCTCGTACAAATAAGCAGTCTCATAAAGGCACTTTGAATTGACGCCCAACGAAATGATGGCAAATCAAAATTAAAAAATCTATGAAAAATTAAAAAGATTGTTTCACTTTAACCAGATCAGCTTTAATATTTTATTAAACTCAATTTTTCTCAATATTTGGCTCCGGCCTGTAGCCGAAATAAGTTTTTGGTCAACATTTTGCTATCAACAATGTTGACTCAATACAAAGTAAAGCTAGTTGAAAGCGCACTATTTGCATGTCATAAATTCCATGCAAATTTATGACTTTATAGTACGAGAACCAACCCCAACACTCACCCCCTCCCAACTCAGCCAGCGCACGCATATCGGGTCATTATTAAAATTACATGCGAAATTGCGAATTTATCAATTTGGCTAGTTCAAATGAAAATAAAATAAATTCAAAATGCGTTAAAAAAATTTGGTTAAATGCGTAAAACGTGTAAAGTATGCAAAACGGCTGTAGTGCGCCATAAAATATGCAACAACAATTACCCGTTATCTTGCAGCTGCTGTCATCAGGCCTGTCATTACTTTCGCACAATTAGCGAAAATGTTTCGGGAAACATTTTCAAATGCGTTCGCATTCGTTCTGATAAGCGAGGCAAATAGGTTCGCTGCTGATTGCACTTTATTAAAATACGCATGAATTGCGAATGCGAATGTGAAATGCGAAAATTGAATATCTGACATACGGCAAATATCGACGATTTTGTGGTGATGGGTGTGGCTGGCTGCAATTTGCCATTAAAGCGTAGATGTGACAAATTTGTTGAATTTTTCTTTTCAAGTTCAATAACAAAAAACAGTCGTACTTACCGATATTCGAAACGTAGCCGCTTAGTTTGAAGTTGATTTATCGATTTTTCTTTTAAATACTTCATTCCTACATCTCAGCTTTCTTATTCCTGGGTATTCCACAATGATCCGTGAGGATTGAGAGCTATGGTCACATACCAGCCCATACTCAACTCTAAAAATCAATTTGAAAAGATTTAATATTTAAGCTGAAAAAAATGACCGTTCTCATTTAAACCTTCGTAACCTGCGTATGTTTGTAAATATTTTCGTAAATTTGTAAACACCGTTTCATGAACGCGCTTTGTGGGTTGTTAGTGTTTATATCAGAATATCAAACAGGTGACTGTGACGACATCGATTGTCAAAAATGAAGTAATCTCTAATCAATGAATTGTTTTCCTTTATAATGGCAACACTGCAAACATGTGTGATTGTTTATTTACGAGGTTTACTTACTAAAATTGACCAATAAGTTTGCGAGCAGAACTTCAAGTTTTGTTTTATGGAAAATAGAAACAGTTGATTTACGAGGTATGAACATTTTTTCCAAATAATTTGCACATTTTTTCAAAATTCTGCCCAGTTCATTTTCCTTGTTATTTTTGTCTAATTTTTTCTATTAACATTTTCGTACCAGTGGGGTCAAAAAGGTGTATTCCAAATTCATTAAACATATTAACAAAAAATGTTTGTTACTAATAAATAAATGAATTGATTCAAAAATAAATTTAGTTATATTTTGATACTTATGTGAAATATTTATTTGATATCAAATTAACGATTTAAATTTTTTTAAGGTTAATTTTCAATTAAAACAATTTTACCGCATGAGATAATTTAATTTGTGGTTTAAATCTGGTGAATGCTTTGACCACATCAAATGAAAACTCAATTGCTAAGCATGTGACGTGAGTGACAGGTGTGACGGGTGTGACATGATGTCATGTGCGAAAAGTCCACCACCAAATTACGTAATTAAGCAGAAATTTAAACGAACAGAATTAAATAAAGTTTAAGTTAAGTTTTAAGCGAAATTTAAACGAAATTCACAAATACATATAAATGCATTAACGCATTCATGTATGGCGGCGTATGCATGTGCAACGTTAAGCATAAACCACAAAGATGGCGCATGAATTCAAATTTCACTTTTTATTTTGCCTTGAATAGGAAACTCATAAAATTCTACATATATCCGAAGAGTATATCACGCTGCCACATGCCACATGCAACATTCATCCATTTCGAAGAACCTTTCGAACAAAGCCAAGTCTTAGCTTAGCGCCGCACTGTATGCAACACATTTCACACTCACTTGAGACATTACTTTGATTTATTTCAATTGAATTATGGGCCACAAAACCGAATATCTGACGAACGAAAGAAGAGCATAAAAAGGAAAGGAATACCCATTCGACCGCATTTATTCATGGCATTACAGCGCAAAATTATGTCATTTCGCCGCGCCGTGCATAAAAGTAGTTGATTTTGACTATGTTCTGTACGTGGTGGCCACTTTTTGCTACTTTAGTGGGTAGCTTCAATCTGCACATACTTCATACAACTTTTTACAACTCGCTTCTTCTTATTATTTTGTTTTTTGTGCCACGAAGATTTGCCATTTTCGCTATATTGAGTTGTTAAAATAAGCCACTTGTCGTCGTCGTCGTCGTCTTCGTCGTTGTCATCTTCACCGTCGCCGTATTACCAACATTTTCAATGACTTGCTCACATTTGCTCATACTCGTATATGTGTGGGCTCAGGAGCGTATGCAAAGAAATATTCAAAACCAAAAAAATTATAAAAATACATATTTTGAGTTTGAATTTAAAAAAAATTAATTTTTTGAAGTCAATAGGAAAATTTTGTTTTCTCATTAAAATTTGTTAATATATTAACTTGAAATTTGAAAGTTAAGCTAACAAAAAAAGGAAATGGTATTTTTTTGACATTATGGAGATATTCAAAATATTTAAAACAAAAATAAAATATTTGGCGCAACGACCCTAGCAGAGTGCTGGCCAAGATATATATATGAGCTTTTTCATGAAAAGTTGTTACTATTGATTGACTATTAAAAGATTTTCCACATGCTTGCGTTCCCAAAAAATGACTAAAAAAATTTTTATTCGGTTTGCATCCCAAGAATTGAACCAGGGAGAATTGGACCAGGTTCCGCATCGAAGTTCAATACACTAATCTTCATGGTGTACGCCGCCACCTCAAAATATGCTTCATCTCTTTGAAGCACACCTAAAAGAGATCTTCTTTGAAATAAATAACTCTGAGCGAAAAATTAAGAATATATCAAACATTAAAAGAGGTTCGGAATCGCATAAGACTTATAATGGAGAGAGTACCATGGAAACCAAGACTTAAGACTGATGTCGAACAATTCAACTGCTTATAGTAAATTACTTCTAAGGACACTTTTGCCGCGAACGGCTCTGGTGTAGCTGATCTTAATCCTTTCACGGATATATTTTTTATGCAAGGACCCCCTCGTCTCTGTATGCTTCGCAAGAGCTGTCAAGCGGCGAAAAGTAAGAAAGAGGAAGTCGCGCGCGCGTATTCATAGTAGTAAAAATCATGTCACCGCTTTTTCACTTTGAGCGAATCGTCGAACCATAAAAGGTGCGCTCCGCTCTTTCGCTCGCCGTACCGCAAATAGGTCCTTGGGCGAAACAAAACTTCGGAATTGTATGATTCATATCACAGATTCACATGTGCCTTGATTACGATTCGGATTTCGAAATGCGCTGCGAGTATTCTTAACACTTCATTCATATTCTTATTATTTTCCTTTGCGGTGCGGCAGGGTGTGCGTGCAGTTTTATATGTGTGCGAGCACGAGTATATTAAGTGGGTATGCTGGTAATTTATGTCAGGTTAAGTGGCTGCCAGACAAAAGCGCTGCGCGACACACATGCGAGTGGCGCGGCGTCTTATTGAAATACATTTTATTTTGTGTTGAAGATATAAATTCCAACTTTTGCTTGAGTTTAAATTGTTAAGAAAGAATTTAATTAAATCTCAAAATTAACGCGGATAAGGAAAATATTTAATTTCATTTCACTAAATATGAATTCTATTGTGATTTTATTCTTCATGCAAAAATTCAAATAACCAAAATGAGTTAATGTGGTAAATTCAGTATTTCCACATTTTAGAAATCAGTGGAAGATGACAGGCGACATTATTCCTATGAAATTGAATTTAAATTGTATCTAAACCAATTTTTAATCTAATATCAGAAAACTTTAAAAATCATATTTGATTGTGTTTTGGACAGACATTTTTCTAACATCACAACGATTTGTCATTTTTGTATCGATTCGTTTCAAGTAGAAATAAAGCGTTTTCCCTTTGGCTAACAACATTTTTCAACTCGAACGCAAACATGGACGCTTCGTGCGTACTAAAAATAATTGCATTCCAGGCAGCGATCAAAGGAGCTGCCAAAGAGAAGCTACTTTAAGAGCGCTCCTCTTTCATAAATAATTCAGCTGACATTTTACTAGACACATTTGCGCAGGCAGCTGCTGTATGGCATGTGGTCAAGAAAGACTGCAACATACTACCAAGCAAATGTCTATGCAAATTTTTTCAAAGCATTTTTATAGTCCCCCACAAAGAACGCTGGCACCCAGGCATGCAACAAAAATCAACAAAAACAAAAACACAAAAAATATTAGAAAAATAACCCGAGGAGTGGATCCCTTACTTCTGCAAATAAATCCAATGGTGTGCAAAATACCTTCGCATGATTTTGCCTGTTATTTATGTTCATAAATTTAAATCCAGTATGTGCGACACGTACGGAAACTTTTATACTTCGTGGCGCAACTAAACGACTCACAAGTTGTGAACAATTTTCTTTGGCAACACTTGTCGGAACACACACACACACACGCACACACACACACTGTTGCCGCGCAGGGGCAGATCGTCGGCGCAAATAGTACAACGAAAAGAAATTTTTGAAAAAGATCGATCGAAAACGCAACTTCAGTCAGTTAATATTAAATCGGTTTTCATTCAGGAATCGGTTCTCTCATATCCCTGGCAAGGTTGTCATATAAATGACTTCCAAAACAAGTTTCTTATGTTGTTTATTAATCGGTTTTCGATTTTGATCCTTTGAGAATCAGTTTCCTTCAGCGTAGATACTTTCTTTATATAAGTATACGAGTATGTAAAAATACAAGTTTTCGTTTTTTGTTTTTGGTGTACAATTTGTGTTGCACATGGGATAAGTCAGTGCAACCCAGTTAACCAAAACTTGTCAGAGTCGACATGAGGGTTCAGCCGAGTATGGGATTGAAGGTGAATGCAGCAAACTGCTCAAGTTTTTCAACTTGCAAACCAGCATTGGTTGATGCTGGAGCTACTTCATGTTGTACTATACATATGTATGTAAATTTTGCCAGGATGTTTAACGAAGATTGCAGCAAACTTTTGCGATTTTTTTGTTGTATTTGTTGTATTTGTTGTACATTTTGTTGCTGTGTTGTGTGAAAGTACCATTATTTAATTCACAATTGCAAGCATGTCGGCACGTAAATGTGCAGTTTCTTTCGTTGGTCGACTTCAACGCATCCAGCATGTGTGAGGTTTAGCTAGGAGTTCTGGAATGCTTCACAAAAATAAAATCTTTGAGGTCCCCCGACGAAGCATGTGTACGAGTATTACTCCAATTTGATAGTGCAGGATCAAAGGCAGGGGCACATACCGTGTTAGCAGTGACTTTGCTCCATTTCTGGTGAGTGTGTCGTTTTTTTATTTTTGGTTGTATGTTTGTTTTTAATTTGAAGTCAGTTTTAGTACTCAGTTTTAGTACTTTTTACTTTAGATGAATTTTACTGTTTTTGCTCGCTCTGCTCTGTTCTTAGGTCCAACTCTGCCACTGCTGCTATCCATGCTTCAACTCTTTTTCGTTTGTCTCTCCGTAGCGGCAACAAATTAAGTTGCAAACGTAACAACAACAATGTTGCTGAATTTATTGCAATTGTTATTTATCGTTTTGTTTCGGCAATAATCTCCGGATATTCCCCTAAATGATACCTCACTAGCAAGTTGCAACCATGCTGTCAGTGGGGCTGTATAGTATGCGCATATATTCGGTTACAAACTGGTCACTAAAATTAGTGTTCCGGGGGGTGAATAAAAGATTTCGCAGTCAGTATATAAATAAAAAAAGAAGAAGAACTCATAAATTTAGTAAGTGGTGAGTTGTACCCGAATTTATTGCTTCGAATGTTAATTGTAATCGTGGAAAGAAAATTCTAACTCTCAGGAATATTACTCATGGTTTGGTATTTGTATGTGTAATTGTGTAATTTATTAAAGCTGGGATTTTACTAAGTAAATTAAGTAGTAGAATCCATCATACCATTGTTAGATTGCTTTGCCAGTTTGTACTGTCTGTATTGGGAACGCCGTATCGATTTCCTCGTTAAGGCTTGTTAATACCTCCCCTTAGGTTTGATACCTTAATTATCTTTAAATGGTTTGTATAAATTTCAAATTTGTATTCGACTTTAAAACATAAATCCTGGAATATATGTAGAAATGGTTGGATCGGGTTATCTGTAAGTTTTGAACTGTGGGTCTTCTATGAAGCGACTTTCATCATAACATGATCTTGACTTTCACTTTTTATACTTTAAGTCAATATGATATTTATCATTTTGTTATTCGTATTTAAAAAATTCTAAATTCACCTAAGATTCTGTCCAGAAACTACAGAGTAATACAAAATTAAATGCTAATGGAGACATGAAACTAACTAGCTATCTTATTTCGGGGAAAGCAACAACTACACACACACACTGCAGCAACAACAACAACAACCGGCACATGTCACTGGATTTATGACAGTTTTATGACACACGCGATAGCCAGCCGAAAAGTCAATCATAATATTTTTACGGAGCGTGCTTTATGACGAGTTAAAATTGGCAAAGTAAACTGTCATTAAATGTTTATGTGACTTTTATGACCCATACGCGCAGAAAGAGTTACCAAAAATGAAAATAAATGATTAAAGCACAATAAACGAGAAGGGAGTTTTTGTTGGGGGTAACCAACTGCAAATGCATCAGAAATGCATCAGCAAGAATCAAGAAAGCGAATAAGTTAACCTTAGCATTTTTTTAAGAGCTAATTAAAATTACAACAATGCCAGGAAAACCGATGGCACTGCAAAAATTTCATTAAACTGTCAGTGAGCAATTATGAAAGAGTTCCCTGCGTCAGCACAAGACTAACCAAGACGAGGACTGCATCCTGAGAGCAACTCGCAAAATGTCCATCCAACACGAGAGGAGATATGAAAATGAAAAATTTTTGTTAGATGCAATTATGGGCAAAGATGCAGTGCCGCCGATAGTCACGTTTCGCTTTTGACAAAGTCTGGCAAGTTCCAGTGACAACAAAAACAGCCACAGCACCAGCATCTAGGAAAACAACAAGTAAACCGACAACAACAAAAACAACAGCAAGTACAACATCCGACTATCTTAATAACCCAAAAGTTTGTTTGAAATTTTCGTAATTTATGGCGATAGTTTGTCGCCATAACGAAGCATAAAAGCAATGAAAGACGAAAAAAGCACAACTCTGCAAAGTGGCAACTCTAAGAATGGCACATTTGCTGGTGTTTTTTTTTGGCAGGGATGGTAAAGGAAACTGTGCAAAAGTAAAAGTGCCTGCGTAAGACGGGCATCACTTAAAATTCACCACTAAACGGATTGGAGTCTTATGCTAACAACAACAACAACAACAATAAAACGAAAAGGAAAAAGCAAATACTAAAGTCTACCACAAAATGTCTTAAAGAGTAAGTAAATTCATTAGCGTAGAATAGCATCCCACTTCGAAATGAGAATTAAAATTATTCAAATTGCAAATTTAATTTAATATGTCTCCGCAGCTAGACAGCGAAATATTTGCATTATTTTTGATGCACCTAAACCGTTTCTAAGCGCCTCCAGCTCTAAGCGCCTTGGTAGTTAACAACATATCTTGGCTTGGCAAATGTCCCATCTTCTCCTGTCATCAGCATAAAACTGATGGAAATGAACGAACACACACAGGTTGGCATAGTGGGTACTTACCTGGCAGCAACGGCAACGACAGACAGACAGACAGACAGACAAACACAAGCCAACCACTGGCCAAACAGTGTTCAAAAACCGTGTGGTGAAAATGTCGGCCTTAATTTGGTGTCTACGTGCGACACTGGCGAATTTATCTTACGGCTTTTCAAGCGTCAAGTTACTAAGTGTAACTAATTGAAGTGCGGTGGTGTATTTCAAGGCGACTGATTATTATTCAGGCGATTTTTTTTCAGTTATTTTTAAGAATGGGTCAACAGGATGTCTTTTGATTTTGTTGGATTCTCAGACTGTTAATCATTCATTAAGTTAGTTAAATTCAAAAAAGAAGATTAAAGTCAACGTGAGGTTAGGTTCACATAGACCAAACTATAATAGGACCATGGCGATATCACATGCTCCCTTTAATTTGAGAATATCATTCACCATATTTCGTCATATTGGTCCATCACGAAAGTTGCAGTCCTTAATGCGAAGTAGTTTGTGTTTGTATAAATTTTTTCCATATAAGTCATTTCGTGATCTGGCATGACAAAGAGTTTCGTTTTCGCCTGGATCGTTGCAGTTGCTACACCCGTTAGTAGAGAATAGTCCCATTCTAAAGGCATGAAGTCCAGTCGGGCAGTGACCGAAGAGATTGGAGACGAAAACAAATTTATCGAATACGGGAGTAATATCAGAATAGCCTGTCAAACTTATAAAGTAACCCTCGATGATATTGAAGAACCACTCGGGGCTTTGAAAATCAAGATTAATGGCAATTTCACATTTCACTGAAGCAATATATTTAAATTTGTCTGTGTACCTTCAACTTATTAAAAGCAATCTATGGTTGCAACTCAATTAAAACTCTGGAAAATCTTTTGATGACTTTTAAAGCCACCACTTCTCAATGGCCAATTGCAGCGGCATTTACTCAACTACGCTGCAACAAATTTGCACAACTGCATTGCTTAAAAAAAAATTAAAACTAGACAAACTAAATAACGAACAAGTAGTAGAGTGAAAAGTTGCCAGGGGGAACGGAGGCGGAAGCGGAAGCGACCACTTTTACTTTCGAAAGTTTGGCGCAAAAAGTTTAAAAAAATCTAACCTTAAGATAAATCGGCAGCACGATGTACGAAGTTGCTGTGTTCACACAAAGTATCTCGAATTTTGAGGCAGGTCAAGTGATCCTTAACGGAAACGGAAAGGCTCTCTTAGTTACACATGGTCATACACACACACACATACACACTCTCACTCACAAAAAAATCCACTAAAATTCTTTCGAGTGGTATTAAAGTGAAAAAGTTTTTAGATACAAAAGTTATTTTTATTTTATAATCACCGGATTGCATCAAGTGGGAAAACACTGAGTAGACACGCATCTATATACAATATAATACACACAAGCAAATGTTCGATGATGGTTAAGGGGCGGGAGGGTTGGGAAATGCACCGCAACTTATTTGGCGGCCAAACATGAAGTTCAAATGTATATTTCGAGTTAATTGAATTTATTTGTTTATGAGCGCCAGCAACGCACATTTGGGTGCGCCGCAAGGAGAAAAGCGACGTTGCCAAATTAAACAACATAACAGTACTTACAGAATTGCCAGTGTTGCCTGCGCACAAGTGTTTCGTTTTGTATATTTGGGATGGGGGGGGCAACTGAAACGTGACTTTTGTGAAATTTCGATGTGGCATTGTTTTTTTTCATTCGGTTGTTGTTGTTGTCAGTACGAGCATTTGTGCTGTTGTTCTGTGTTGCAAATTCGAAAATGTTGCCCGAATTTGTCTTTGAGCATTGTTGCAGCCGCCACTACCGTCGCACTATCACTTTCGGTTGTGGTTTCCACGCCGAGTCTTTCGATGAAATTCGACGAACTGGCGGGCATGCCGCTTCCGTCAGTATTGCATTTATGCCAGTTAAAGGCGGACTGGCGGCTGCTTCTTCCTCCATTTTTTTGTTTGTGGGCCTCCTCGTTTGCTATGTGGTATTTGTATTTGTATTTGTCTTTGCTCATTACTGCGGCATTATTTTTGGATATTGTGGAACGCTTTTGCTGCGAAATTGCATAATTTCGTTACAGTCGAGGAACGCTTTCTATGCGGCCACCAAAATTTTCCTCAGTCGCTTCCCTTGGAGCTTTCGGCTCGCATCGCTCGATGCTGGCAGTTGGCAAAGAGCGCGCAGCACTTAAAAATTCATAATTTGGTCGTATTGTCTGTTTTGTTTTGTGGTAAAACAAATTTTGTTTATTCAAAAAATAAAATTTAATTGCGATACTTTATTAAAATATGCAGCAAAGTTGCTAGAAAAGGGAAATGGAAAAGGCACCATTAAAATAATAATTGAATTACTATACAAAGACCGGTAATGAACTGAAACTAAATAAATTTTGTTAAAGCGGAAATTTGAAAGTCCTTTAAATGAAGATAGTTTTCGTTTAAAATAACTCTCTATGCTAAGTTTCGATCTTCAAAATCGATAAATTCTTTATGAGAACAAAATGCGAAAAAATATCTTACGAACAATAATTCCCGAACGTGCTGGCGGACAAGGAATTTTTAATGTCCATCGCAAATGCAAAAACAAAAGCAAAAGAACGTAGACGGCATTAGGAATTCCGCCCTTGACAGGACTTTTAGACGACAACAAAAATTGCGACTACAAATTTAAATATTATTCACTGCGGAGGAAAGAAGCACATATTGGCAAGTTTACCAGCAAGTGTCAGCCGTGGAATCCTATTAGAAATTCTACAATGTTTATAAGAAGAGAAGCTGCCCAGCCAGCACCGATGGAATGTAAGACAATCAAGAACTTAAAAGGATAAAACAACGTGTGCATAATTTTTAAAGTTGATATTTTAATTTAATTCAATTTAAAATACTCTTTCAGGCTGGTCTGCAGTCGGTTGAAAATAATTGCGCCAAAGATTAAACAAGGATTATCTTCAGCTATGCCGAAACCATTGCAGAGATAATGTGCTTTATGTAGCATATATCTGACACATGTATATTTTATAAATGGGATAAGAACAACATTCGATCACGCCCTTTTTTGGCAGAAGTAATGTGTTACTACTCTATTGCCAAATACTGAATTTGAACTGGTTATCTATATGCTTCTATCTCTTAAACTACGGCAGAAATCGCAGTTTGTCATACCTATTACGCCTGCTTGTGTGCGTTACAAATTGAAGAACAAACTGAATATATCCTTCGGTACGTGCACTTGCACTTGGCGAATGATATAAAAAAATAATTAAAGAAAAGGACACACATCCTTTGTGCCATCTATTACCCTGATAACAGACTGCCAAAGCGGAATACTAGAAATCGGAACAATGCGATTTTGCGCAGTTGTTGCTTTCGGCTCTGTGAGATGTTGAGTGCGACATTTTTGAGTTTATAACACTTTGCGCTGAATGTGAGGACAAATGTGGCAAGTGCATCACACGTGTGTGTATTTATTGAGGGTTCTCACTAGAGTGGCCTCAGTCGCTTCAGTGTCCTAATGCGACCAAGGTTATACGAGTATGTACATGAGACGATTGTAAACTTATTGCATGTCCATAGAAAGTTATCGTAAATTTGTTGTCTCAAACTTCAAACGTTAAATTTAAATTTAAATTTTTATTTTCAAAATACGTTCTAACTAATGGATACTCCTTTTATAATAACCTCCACATGAAAGTACTCTAATAGAAGTAAATATTTCATGTGTTGGAAGAGGAGAAGAGCTTATACAAAATCGGATTATAATGTGTTTAAGCAATGGTGGCCTGTATAAGAATTAAAAGTTGTAATTAAATTGTCTTAAATATTTAAAGTTTTCAATTGTATTTACACAGTACTTGAATGTTTAAATTTTACAGATCTTGGTTAGGTATCATTAAGAAAAATCACATCCACATTTCAAACGTATTGCTTAAGTTCATTTGGGTCCTTTTTGCCCATGCAACGGACCAATTTTCCATTAAAGCAACCAATTAACAAATTAAAGCGACACAAAAAATTGTAATAAAAACTGGGAAAACTATTTTTCCGCCCGAAAAGTTGTTCTTTTGAATAAGTTCAAAAAAAAAAAGGAATAATAGTTAAAGAAAGAAAAAAACAAAAAATAATGAAATAACATTTCACATGCAAATCACAGGAAAAAGTTTGCTAGTGGAAAGGGAAAAACTTGGTAATGAAGCACCTTGAGCCAGTCAGTGGCAAAGGCAAACCGCTCACGGGGATAAATTCGAAAATCAGGCGGGAGAATTTGTAGCTGAATCTTTCAATGTTATAAAGATTGCAAACCAAGCAAAATAAAATCGGAATAGGAAGCAGAAGAAGAAGAAGAAGAAGAAGAAGAAGAAGGGGGGCAGAAGAAGAAGAGGAAGAAAAGGTGTTGAGGTAAAAACTTTCGACAGTGAGCAGTGATAAGAATTTCTAATTACAAAGATAGAAAATATGGTGAAGATAAAGAAAGGGTGGAAAATAAAATAAGAATAGCAAACAAAGTGTAAATTAAAAAGGGGAAAAGTGTGGGCAAATAATTAGAAATGGAAATGAAAATTCAAAAAGTTTTAAGAAAGAGAAATTCAAATTTAAAAAGGAATATTGAACGTCAATGACCTTCGATGTGAATTGAAATAATGTGGAATGAATTAAAAATAGGATACTAGGAGTATATAAAAAATCTATGTGGGTAGAGAAACAAAGAAGGTCAAAGTGCAACGTATGAAAATGTCACAACGTTAAAGGGAATGGAAAATTAAAGGTGTAAAAGTGACTCACAAAAGCAAAAGGAAATTAAGAGAAAGAAAGAAAAAATTATATTTAATAAAAATTGACATACATACATAGTGAGTACATATATAAAAGGGAGTTCAAAAGGTGTAAAGGAATATAAGAGATGAGGCATTTGAAAGAAAACATTGAATAAAAAATAATAAACGAGTTGAATAATAAATAAAAACAATAAAATTTTAATAGTGCACCTCACCAAATCTCATTAAAATGTAGCGCCATCTAGCTTCTATACAATAACTAACTGAAGAGTATACTGATTGATGGCAGTAAATAAACAGAAGAATGAGGAAAAAAAACAAAAATAGAAGGTATCATAAGGAATGAATAACATTAAAGTGAGAAATAAATTTTAAATTAAAATAAGAGATATAAATTTCAACCGTGCGAGAATAAGATACAATAAACTGTAACAAAATGTGGGAAAATAAATGTACATAAAATACAAACATTTAAGGAAAACGAAGCTCTCGTAGACTCGTATGTAGAATTGAACAATTTTTAAAATAAAGCTATAACTTTAAGAGCCAAAAGTGCTTTTATTTGGCAAATGCAACATTCGCCCAAATTGAAATTGCGGTCGCATCGAAGCGCAAAAAGTAACGCAAACAGCAATATTCGTTCCGTATTCCGTATCCGAGAAATGCAAAATCCATAAATAAAGGTAAAGTATCTAAGCGAACGTGTATCTGCAGCCTCGCATTACGACATTGTTTTCTGGCGCTCTGTGCAGCATTATGTGTTTCTCTGTGTGTGTGTGTACATCTATTTATTTGTATGCATGTGTGTGTGTGTGCGTTATTTAAGCATAAATCACAATTTTATTGTAGTGCAAAGTGGCATAAGCTGCAAAATTCAAAACAAAATACAAAAACAAAAAAAAAAGCTGGACGCAAATAAAATCCTTTCGCAATGCCACATTCGATATTTTGTGGTTCATTTTTTATGTTGTTTTGTTGTTGGCGTTGTAAAGTGGGCGTTCCACACTACTCATAAAAATAATAGAAAACAGTTTGCATATATTTTGTATCTGCGGCGCTTTGCGATTTGGCCATTGTATCTGCATATCCTGCAAATTGTAAGTGTGACGTCGGCGGCAGGCACCAGCCGAACCGATTCGATGCGATACGATCCATGAAATATTTTTTGCTAAATATGAATTTTATTACATTTGGCTATATTGTTGCAGCAATATTTTATTTAACTAGGTCTGAATCGTGCGCTTCGATTTTCCATTTTCCATTTCGCATTGTAATGTTTCATTTAAAATTTTTCGTTTTTCTTATTTGATTTTAATTTATCGCTTTTACTTTGAATTTTCTTTGTTTCGTTTTTTTTTTGTTTATGCGTTATTAAAATGTGTTGTTGTTCCAGATTGTCAATGGTATTAAGAGTATGAAAAAAAGCACCTACTACATAATTATGACCTCTCCCACAGCGAGGATTTGTCGAATGACCTCAATTTTGAGTTTTTACGAGTTGATATCGACACCGGAAAATTTCTTTCTTCCACAAAGTCTATTTACGAGTCTATCAAGCTTTAACTATGATAGAATGCAAATTTGTTGTTGTAAAAATAAACATTGTTTTGCAATTGTCTGACTCTATTTTTTGATATTTAATTTTAGTTTGGCGGCAGCGTAGCACGATGGTTTATCTACGATGCCGAACTTCTTAGGTTCGATTCTCAGGTAACGCAAAAGAACACAAAGAATTTGATTATAAAAATATGAACTTTAAATAATTTTTGAAATTCAAATCTAAATTTTTAATATTTATTCAAATAGGTTGGTTAAAATGATTTAACAAATTTTATCATATATGAGAATATTTCTCAGTGAACTTTTTTTGTTGCAACGTTTTTCCTTGTTCATTGTTTTGTTTTTGATATTTAAAATGTTTCTGATTTATTTTAATTGCATCTGACATTTTGGAAAACTTATTTTTTTTATTTTTAACACAACAACAGTTTGATATATGACATGTTGCAATTGTTGCAAATTCTATGTTAATGCTCAATAATAAAACAAACAAAAAAAAAAACGCAATTAAAAAGTAGAGTGTTTAAAATATTATTTTTTGCGAAATATATTAGAGTGGTTTAAATACAACAACAACAATACAATCATTTGTAGTTTTTATATTGATTTCTGCTTTATATCGCATTTAAATGAATTTTCAATTATTGGCAATGTTAATGTGCTCCATACTTCAATAAAATCGGCTTTATCTCTTTGCAAATAGTTTTTTGTACTTACATTGGAATTCCAATCACCGGGTCAGCTGAAGACTGACCTAAGTTTAATTAAGTTTGTTCACTTAGAACTCGTTTACTTTAAATTAAAATGAAAAGTTTCGATTTTTAGTGTCCCACATTCAGTTTTATTTTGTTATTGCGAACTTAATCTAAGTTTATATCAACGGAAAATAACCCTCTGTGAAAATGTCTTTAACAAAGAATTTTAATATGCCACGAACCTCGCAGCTATCAACTCGACTCAAATAAACGAAACGAAAACAAAAACAAAAAATAAATATAAATAAAAATACCAAAACATAAACCGAAAATCCATCGTAATAAACACGCTCTCACAGATACTAAAAATCAAGCTAAACCAACCGCACCGAATGGAGCGCAGACAGACAGACAGACAAACGAACGGATAAACGTGGCGCCCTCCTCCTGCGCTACTAAATCTTCTTTACATTTTTTAAATAAGAGAACATTTTTATGACATTTCAATTCCTACCAAAAAAAACAAAAAAACGAAAAAAAAAAAGAAGAAGAACCCTCCTTCTTCTTTCTGCCTTTCTTGTTTGCGGATAATACTTGTAGTAAAAATAAAATAAAAATAAAAATAAAGGAGAAATGAAAAATAAAATGGCTTAAGCGAAGCAGATAAACTTGAGAATGCGAGTATAAACGAAAACGAAATGTTGAACAGCAACAGAGTATTTCCCACTCGACCCGCACAATATGGCGGACACTTCCGGTCGGACGACAGCGAACAATAAACACATGAACGGGCGAGCAGCCTGGCAGGCTGATTCAGTTCGTTCTGTTTTCAAGGATTCCAAGGATTTTCGTTGTTTAATTTGTTGTCGTAAATGTTGCACATGCACCGACCAAGTAGCGGCATGCCACATGTCCTATACCCATCTTAATACCTTGCGACATGAGTCTTCTGCTGTATAACATACGGCGCACATGTTCGCTAGGTAAAAAAAAATCCAAGTGGCTTTATGGGAAAACTGTGAGAAACTTTTAAATATTGTTAAGCCTAGTGGAAAATTGTCGTGCCTTATAAATTGACACCTGAGAGTAAGAATTTCGTATGTTCATTTCATCAGATCTATTCCTGAATGAAGAAGGATCTATCAGATATTATAGTTTAGATCTGATTTTAAATATAATCGGATCAATATGGCATTATTTATATATCTGAAATCAAAACTCTCCTTATCTGAAATCAAACATACGAGTAAAAGGATCCACATAATCTAAAATTTTCTATATTTATATACATAGAATACAAATATATTTCTTGGTCATCATCTGCAGTAAACAATTCCCCATAACATGAACTCCATTCACAATCCCATTATTATGCAACAACCCTAATATAACCATCTATGATCCAAAGTAAGGGAATATAACAATAACATTCGCCAAAGCAGAGAGTTGTTATAGCTGTTGTTAATGTTGTTATTGTTGTTGTTATAGTTGTTGTTAATGTTGTTATTGTTTTTGTTATTGTTGTTGCACTTTAGCGCTGCTCTCAAAACAACTTATCGCCGAGTCGAGTGCGCCACGATGACTCTTAACCCGGCCAAAAAGCAACACCCAACATTAATAACAGCAACAGCAAGAACAAGAACAACAATAACATTAACGGCAGCTCCCCAACCAGAGATAACGTTAAAAAGTGTTTAACGAAGCCAACTGGAAAATTGAAAGTAAGTATTGTCAAGACAATTAAATTGTTGTTGTTGTTGTTTTTGCTGTTATTTTAGTTAGCTCTCCTCTGCCATTTACTTCATTCAACAATAACAAAAGCGAGGTACTTAAGTTTACCATTTGCGTCGAAAGTTCCACTTGCGGAGCTCCTCCAGAAAAAAAAGAGAGCCACTTAAGTGCTGAGTATGTGTGTGTGTGTTAAAGCAACCTCAACTTTCGACTTCAGCGTCTCTACGGGTGCTTGCCGGCGAACTGTCATCAGTGCTGATGACACTTTTTTAATGGGCGTTTCTCATTATTTAATTGCCCCACCTGCAATTTGTCATCTGAAACCAAATAATTCTCGAAGTTGTTGCTCGCTTGGTTCTCTCGTTCTGTTGCGGAAGTTTTTATGCGCTTATTTTTGCTGTTTCCGGTTGGAATTAGCTTTTGTGGTCAGTAGTTTTTGATGTGTTGAGAAGGATTCTAAGTATGTGTTTGGGTGTGGGTGGATGAAATACGGAGCGGGGCTTGTGTTGGTTTCGTGATGGCTAATATCGCTGTCGGAAATTTATTGCTCTGCCATTAATTACATTTTGATGTGTAATTTTTGTGTGGAATAATTCGATTGCATTGAATATCAGGAGGCTAACATATGACTTAGAAAAAAAGAAATGGTTGATATTATTAATTTCCAATTAATTTCTTTGATATGGGCATAAGGACACTACAACTCAAGTCTTTGAAGAATTACTTCAGTATTTTCGAGCCACAATGTTTCTGGTATACTCGTAAGTCTCCTGAAGTGCCCTTAAAGTCTTGTGAAGGTAACTGGACGTTACTTTCTTGTTGGTATCTTGAGGATATTCTAAGAGTCACTAACCCACTTAACTCTTGTTGTGATTGATACTAACTAATTTGAGTTTGGGAGGTTTCTTTTGTGAAAATTTTCTTGCCTGATTCAATTCTTTCTTGTTAAGAAAATGAATTTCGGTGATCATTATTTAAACAAATTTCTAAACACTCAGTTAAAATTTTCTAGATATTTCCAAACGTGTTTCCTTTCACAGGACCTAAATAATACGAAACCCAATTTTGGATCTTCTACTTGAACAATTATTTAAAACAATATAGAAATTGAAAGAAATCCACTGAAATCCTAAATAATTTGCTAAATGTTTTCTTTTTTTTAACCGGGTGTAAATCGCAGTTAAACTGTTCAAGCGACGGAACAAATGATGCAAACACAACAGACACACATACTTACGCAAACATATACACTTGAAAACTATAAGTAAATATCAAGATGGCGTCGAAGAAGATGGCTTGACAAACATTAAATGTCATTGTGACAGATCAAGTGCTTATGCAAACACACAACCAGTGGGGACGAACACTAACGCTTCTTCAAACGGTGCATGTTCTTGTGTTGCCTTGCCTGTACTACCAACACATCGAAGAAAGTGAAAGCACACACAAATATCCAGTTTCCAATAATATCGCATACACAAACATCCAACCGCCGCATGACGACTTCTGAGGAGTGACAAGAGCGATAACATGGAAATACTTTGGCTCACGGTAAAGGATTATTACTTGAGCCAGCGAAATGTTAAAGGATTATTTCGTGAAATATGAGTTCTAATCGATAAACCAATAAATCGCAACGCATACCACAAATACATCATCTTGCTTATCGCCTAACGCTTAATCATTCCTTAAGAATACCGAGTGAATGTCAACCATTTTGTGGGTGCAACCACGAAGACTTAAAGGGTTTTTTCATGGTAACATCGCCACCAAAAGCACAAAAAAAAGAAGAAAAAACCGTCAAATGTTAGCGCCCACGTTGACAACAACAAGGACAAAATGATCGATCTCTTAACTTTGACATGACAGCTGGAGTAAATTTGAAATCAAAGTTGATGATGAGAACGACATGAGCAAAAGAGCTTTTGTGGTAGATGATTTAGTTATAGCCCTAGTGTAAAAGTGCTTCCAAAAATATAAAGAGCGATTATAAGAATTTTTTCCTGATTATTAACATGGTTAAATAATATAATTAGAGTCAAAAATTTAAAACTATATCCTATCCTAAAAACTTTTTTTATTATAATGGGTCAAACTTGGTTTTTCCTGAATAAATTTTGACTAATGATAGCCTAACCTAATACTATTAAATATTTGCTTACCTTTAATAAATTGATGTCTACTTGTGATCAGATGTAGACTTATATATATCATATTCTAACCTTTCTTTGAAATTATTTAATGCAGATCACAATTATGTCAGGAATCTTACTATGTAATAGGCACACAATTCTAATTGTGGCATTTAGAGCAGAGTTATAACACAACAAACTTTATAAATTATGATCTAAATCGGATCAGAAATTCATACGAAATCTTGCTCAGATTAAAATAATTTGATCAGTATCTGAAAAATTCAGTTGCAACTATTAACCCTTCAGATTTATAGTCACTTTAACATCTTCTCTGACTATTAAAGAGTTAATAGTATTTTGTAAAGATATTTAAACAAAATTTAAAAAATCGTGAGAGATTTTTGCTTCCAAAAATTCTTGTGGGCAAACAGAAAGCAAACAAAACAAACGTCGTCTGCTCAAGTGTAGGCAAACAGGCATCAAATGTCAACTATCTCTCACAAGATTGGAGCTGCTTTCGTGTTCAACACAAACAATTCCTCCCGCGCAGGATGCTGTTCCCTATACAAGAACATCAAGGACATGTCGTTGTTGTGCCACTAAGTAAAAGGATTAAATATGGTGCTTTGGAAGATGTCTTACACACACTTGTTCCTATATGTGGGTGTCTTATGTTTGGTTTACCTTATATACTCCTAGTATTTGACTGTGTGCGTGTTTGCGCTTCAGCATTTCTCTTTTGTGTTTACATTCATCTTTTGTTATCTCTAAGCTGTCGTTTTGCTGTAGAAATATTCTTTAAATTAAGTACAACTTGTGGAACTAATTTGGCAATCGCAATAACCGTGCATCAATTTGGCTGTCCTCCTCTCGAAGCTGTCAAGCTTTGTCAATCACCTGTGCTGGTCCGTGCTTAATTACTTCCATGGCGAGCAATTCAATTTTTCAATTCAAATTTTAATGTGCAGAATTAATTAACTTTCTTTTCCATGACCATGATTGGGTGAGTCTGTGCTCAAGATTTCATTAATTCAGGTCAAAATTTATGTGATCGTTGGACAACGTCAGACAAAGGTGCTTTGATTTTTCGTAAAAAAAAACAATTAATGTAAAAGAGAAAAGACGGGGTTCCCAACTAAATAACAAAATTTGGCAACGTTGTATAGAACTTTAGCGCTGTTGTCAATTTTCGTTAAAATTTCGATTCAACCACTTGTGCTAGCATGCAACTGAGAAGAGATGATGGAAATTGTCCTGGCATATATATCCCCAGACAAGTGTGCAATTAAAAATGGTTCTGCATTCAAATTTATGTCCCAAGAAAAATCAAATGCAATTTACTATAATACAACTTCAACAGCAACGAATTGCTCCACCAACTGCTTTGGTAACCAACCACCATCACCAGCACCAAAACCAACAACAACCAACTTCTTTAGTAACCGCCTTTAAGCGAAAACATTCCAAAACAGTCGCTGGGGAATACAAACGAACGGCCAACATAATTCAAAGCGCCATGAAATTACAAAATTTATGCACAAAAATGTATTTCATCATGAAGCGGACGGAATTGGCCACCAACGCAGCAGCTGCAGCGGTAGAAGGAGCAAAAGGATGCGTCCGTATGCGCCACAAAGCGACAGCGACATGAAGTGAAAAAGACAGTCCGCTCGAGATACCGACTAAGGAAGCGCGCCCTGGACTAAATGCAGATGCCAACAACAACAGCAAATACCAACAGAGATAGGCGGTCACACACGCAGAACAATTTTTGTGTTTGTAAAAAATGTATTATACACTCATACATAACTAAGTTGATATACATATAAGCTCATATGTAAACAAACACATAAAACATCGGGGTCAATGGCAAACTCTCGAAGAGTTAAGAAAACTATATTAATAAAAATTGTTATCCGTTTGTAGAAAGTCAAAATTATCGCTTAGTACCAAGTCAAAAGGTGCAATGAAAAAAATCCTGTCAAATTGATTTATTAAATTTATTAAAAGGAATTTTAAATTGATAAACTTTTAAGAATGAATTCTTAAATGCGAAGAACGTTTTTCCTCAATTTAGATCACAATTTTGAATGTGTTTTGAGACACTGATTTTCTGGGAGCCAAGACTACATCCAGGACAAAGTGTTTGTGTTGATTCACTTTTGGCGCGTTTTCGCAAACGGCTGCTGCGATGCTTTTGTTGTAACCGCCGTCGCTGCCGCCGCGCTGCCATTGGTATTTATGGTGGAAAATTTTGAATAATTTATGACAGCACTGTTTGGTGTTGGTGTTGGTTTTTAAAGTATGCGCCCGCCCGCACGCCCGCTCGTCTGCTTCGTTGACTGCGAGGAACAAAAGCTTAGAGCAAGTGAGCGTGATTTCAGGGAAAGTGGGGAAACACGGTTTAGGACTGGCTGGGTGGGTGTTAAAAGTACTGCAGCGCGGAAGCTCAGAAATACCGCTAAATGCGGAAGTTAAATTATGGCGTTTGTATTGGTGTTTTGCACTTGTATTGTTTTGGGCAAATTTTCGCAAAAGTGTATGGTTGTGTGCGTGTGCAAGTGCGTGTGTGTTTAAGTGTTGTTGTTGTTGTTGCTGGTTGTGGCGACGGCAACGTCAAATTTACTGCGGTAACTTTACAACGTGTTGTGGGGTATGCTGCGCGAGTATATTTGCAATTTGGGGCTTTGCGTGTGAAATTGTTGTGTTGCATTTTGATTGGAATTGTTGTTGCTGTTGTTGTTGGTGTTTTTTAAATTTCCGTATAACTGTGCACAGTTTCCGTACAATGCACTCAAATAGCAAATGTTTCGCATTTAGCAGAAAAGCGCTGCAAAGCGCTTGTTAAAAACTATTTATTTTGCCAATATAGCAAACTATTATCTCCACACTTTGCGTGAAACCCTTTGAGAATTATACCACCACTCCGAACAAGAATTTTTATTTGCATAAAGATTACACCAAAAACTATGCACCACAACGCAAAGGGTTGCATAAAAATGCAAAACGCTGGAAATGAACAAAAAAAAATTTAAAAAAACGAGAATAAAACTGCTCGTCTCGTGCACAAAGTTCAGCAAAAGCAAAAGCTTCAAATGAACATGAATAAATTATGACAAGTGTTGTGTGGTGCAGCAATAGTACTATAGTACTATGTAGTAGTAGTAGCAGTAGAAATCGCGAAAACTTTGCACCAACAACTCGAAAAAGAAAAACTTTATATTAAAAAAACTTCTGAAAAGAACTAAAAATTATTTATAGAAGCACAAGAGCAGGAAGATTTTAAAAGCTTCTTTAAAAAATAATTAATGCAAATTTGTTGCTCTCAGACCTGCACTGCACTGCACTGCGATGCGTTTAATTGAAGTTTAAGCGTCTTCTGAGCGCAAACTTTTATTACGCGCACCCGCTTGCTTGCTTGGCTGGTTGGATGGATGCTTTGCGTCAATTGCAGTCAAGCGTGAGAACTTAAATTTCCGACTAAAGCGCGCATGTGAAATTTGCCAACGTCGCTTTTGTTTGAATGCGCTGTTGCCATTTTGTTTTTCCAATTTGTCATTGAGACCGGCTTGATTGCATACATTTAGTGTGTGTCCACTGTTTGGCCAACAGCCGCAAACTATGACAGCACAATGAAGACAATGCGTCATTAAAGGAGCCTTTGACGATAACGTCATCATCATCATTATATTAGTATCATAATATTGGTAAGCAGACGCCTGCTTGCAAATAGACTCAGGCCGGCTAATGTACGGGCAAACACAAGCTGCCATGTCAGTAATGACCGGCGCACCAGCCGCCGCAGTGTCCACATACGGGGACAGTGCATTTAACAGGATTTGATTGACATTGAAGTGACTGACAAACGGCGACAGACAACACACACACTCACACACACACAATTCACAAATGCATACATACATACGAGCGCGTATTTTAGGTCAGTTTGCGGCGCATTTTCGCTGTCAATTTAAGCAAGTTTATTTGGCTGTAAACGTTGACATGCCTTATCAAGGCTGCTGCTGCCATTGAATATGCCATTAGGTATTATGGGCTTCTGTGGCGCGGGCATGTTGGGTTTTATTAATGGCCTTTCAGTCATTGTTTTATTGTTTAGCTAACTTTAATAAATTGCAAAATTATATTTCTTAGAATTTACAAAGATTTAATAAGAAATTTGCAACTATGCATAAGTAAAGCCACACCTCGGAATGGACGAAATAGTTGGTGCAAAGGTGAGCAGCTAATTGATAGCCGCTTAAATTAATTAGCCACCTTTCGAGGCGTGCAACCAAATAAATGAAACCTTCGTTCGAATTGAAAAGGTTCAAATTGAATGGATTTTTATTGCCGACGAAGAACGCCTCGAATTAATTCGAGGTCAACTTCAGCTTTTAATTTTTTGCTTGTTGCCCTTTCACACTGTTTATTTTTTTATAATAGAATTTTATAAATCCTTTAAACATCCGCTTTTCGCTACTTTTAACACTTCCGCTTGGCCTTACGTCTCCAATAGTTGATGTCGTATTTTTTTTAGCGCCATCAGCAATTTAATTGAAATTTTATATTCTCTTTAGATATTCGAGCAAATTTTTTTATTTCATTCTCGTACTTACTCAATGGGCGACCTCGATGCAATTTCAAGTGTTTTGTCAAGTCGAAATATTCCTTCGCAATTTCTTGGGTTTATTTACTCGATGCGGGGCACTTGTGCTCGTTGCTCTTTGAAATGTATTCAGGGTTAAGATTTTTCTCCCGAGTAGACAGTTTTTATTTTTCTATTTAACTATTTAATTTGCACTGCAGACGGTTTTGCGAATGAGTGCCACGTGCCGCAAAATTGATTGGTATAAAATTAATAGTTTCTCGGCGGCATTCTAATGGAAACTGATGAGAGAAATTTGAAGAAAAATGGTTACAAAATAAAGAAATTCTTGATAATAAAGGCAACTGAATAAATTAATGGTAACAGACTTTAGACTAAAGTCTTAACTTTCCGATTAAACTGCCTTCAAGTTGTGAACGTTTTGTCAACGTTGCTGCAAATAATCGCGCTGTTGCCATTTTTCGTTTGTTTTTTTTTTTAATAAGAGAAAATTTTCTTATTTACTGCATTAATTAATTATCACTTGATATACTCAAATGTGATAATGAGTATATCGCATATCTAAATATATAAATCCTTATCAGCTTATATAAACGCTTATTGTGCCTGCAACTCACGTAAACCAATCCTTCAAAATGCGGTTGAAATCAGCGGAATGCTCCTTCCTACATTCTTCCTTCTCTCCAGCTGCAGTTGTCAAAACAAATGATGCGTTAAATGTATTTGCTAACCCGAAACCCAGCATCCACCACAACGGAAGCGCATTTGTGAGTCGATTTTGGCGATAATAGCAACTACAATCGCGATAATTGCATTAGTCACTCAAATCAGCCAGGCTAAAATGTTGACAAGCCAAATGAACAATTTGACCAATTCAGCTGTAAGTTGGGAATGGAGAAAAATAATGATAATAATTAAAATTTACAAAATTTTAATACCAACACACATTGAAAAAATAATAAAAAATTATGTTTAAGACAATTTTATTTATTTATTGCTTTGACCTTCCTTTAAGGATGATTCATCTCAAGGTTAAATACTAAACCTCATTATATTAATTTTCCTTCAAGTTTTTGACTTTCCTCATAATTATCTTCTAAAGTTCTCGCTTGGCTAAAAACGTATAATAAGTTTTTAAGGACTTTCCAAAATCTTTAGGACTCCAAAATTCATTTTCACGATTTAGAATGACCGATATGCAAATTTATAAGCCGCCATATGAACGCTGGCAATTTAATTCGGTTAGGTTATGTGGTTTTATGAAGTCCCTCCTAATTTACGCTACATGAAGTCATTATTGCTGGCTGTCATTCCTGCGACGACAACAGTGACGACTTGCCATGCGGAAACGTGCGCCGAAATTGACATTTCCTTCGCATTTAAATCAATATTTTGATAGATAATAACACGGATTAATACACATGCAAACGGGCGCATACTCACAGACGACTTAAATGCACACTGATGCATGTCGCCATACGCAAATTCCCTGATTGCGGCTGTGTCGGCGCTGCTTTGCGGTCAGCTTTGATTTGCGTCTATTTTCGCGGATATTGAGAGCATCCTTTAAACTCGTCGATGTGAGATAATGAAGTGCATACTTTAAATAATTTACATAGACTAAGTTAAAGTTGTATGTGTACAGGTAAATAACTACAAATATTTATATTAGATTGGGTCAGCATAATTGCTTGAAGAACTTTCAAAGGATAAAATAAGTCTTTTAGTGGATTATTTTCATGTCAAAAGAGTTTCTTGTTAAATACTTTAAGAAGACCAAGCACACATATATATAAAATTTAATTATTTAATAAATTTTTGGAATTTCGTTGCTTTTTCCAATTAAATTAAATTAAATTAAATTCTCATCCTGTGCAAATTTCGTAAATTTAAATTATCTCACTGCAGGAATCACATTTAACATAGAGATAAATCAAATATAATGGAAATTTTTGATTAAGATTTAAATTAAAATGTAGTTAGTAGCTTTTGCCATTCCGGCGCAAGTTTCCGCTTGGCCTTGGCTACAAGCAACAAGTCCACAACATCAAGCGACAATAACTACTTTCCAATTCCATTTTGTAATTTTAGTACGCCCATTTTTTTTCGCATTCCAATGAAAAGGCGACAGCGAAAGGAAAATTGTTACTAGGTACTTATGAAAAGATTCGCCAGCTGTTGTCGGAAGGCATTCAACCAGTAGAGCAGCTGCAACACCAGCAACAGCAGCAGCAGCAGCTGGCGTAGCAGGAATTCATTTACAATTTCTCACTAATTTGATTATTAAATGCAATTTTCTAACGTGAAATCTTCGACATCCTCTGCACTCAAAAAAAAGAATCTTATCAAAAAGAGTAAATTCTTAAGTGCCAGACTCAATGTATCTGGGTTATCCAATAAAAGCTTTCAAGTTTATCGGAGAAGAGGGCTGTCTAACAAAAATTTTCAAGGGACTTAATAATATATCGGAAATGTTACCTTCAGTCGAAATAAGCTACGACTAAGTTTATGCCAAAAAAATCCACATTTTGGTCATGGTCCATCCATTTGGTCATATCCTCCCCTAAACTAAGAAATGTTTTTTAATGGTTCGATATCTATGATTTGTTAATATTTTTTTCAGTGTACATCTTCCTGTTGTACGTAGTTACTATCTTGTCGTCTTGGCTAGCCCACAGTGTTTTCGCTTTCCCGGAGTTCCAACTTTGCTCAAGCCTTTACTATATAATTTGCCTGTAGCCATAATCACGTTGGCATTGCCTTGGTTACCCATTTTCCGTTACAACCTTCGTCGGCAGCATCCTGCCTGCCTACCCGCCCGCCTGCCTTGTAGGCACATACCTCTGTCGTCAACATGTCGCAGTGACCCTCGGACATTTCTTGCGTCTTCCTGTCGTGCCTCCACGCAATCCGTTTCAGAAGTCTTTCCTTATTTTGCTCGCTCGCTCTCTCCTTCTCTCTCTCTCTCTCTCTCATTCGAATGCCTTTGCTGGAGCACTTAGCCTGATGCGAACAAAAGCGGATGTTCAATTTCCGTGCTTCGCTCGACTTTCTTTACATCTTGGGAATATATTTTTACATCTTCGTTTTATTGTGTTGGAACACCGTTACTGGCCACAAACAGACAAAACTGATGCTGCTGCTGCTGCTGAAGACTCTCATTTATATTCTGTGTTGGCGTTATTTCGTCCTGAAGAAAATCTCGCGCATAAAAGCGCAAAACTTTTCGCATTTGGTTAAATGAATTATGTCAAGGGCAGCGCGTCCTGCTTTCATTCATTCATTGTCATTCGATAATGCGGCGCTTGTAAAGATTTAAATTTATTTTCGCTTTGCTTATTTTATTAATTTGGTATTTGCAAAGTTGAATTTCTTTTGAGGCATTCCGAGTACATACTTCCAAACTCTGTTGAGGCGCTAAAAATATTAAAAAGTTTATTTTAAGTTATGGCAAAAATTAACTGAATTTTCAACATAACGGTTTGATTGTGTCCAGATATAGAAAGTCGCAAGTATCAGCAAAATATTTTAATTTATACTTGTGTTATCCCTTTCAGTGCAAAGTGAGCTTTTGTGGCACTTCATTGTCATATATGTTAATTTTAAAATTCATTCTTATTGCCATGAATTATTTATATTATAGTCATAAAAGCTCAACAGGGAAATATCGATTACCTAAGGCATACCGAAGGAGTTCTCAGATACCAAAGCAAATGAAGTGCTATCAGGGAAAAACGATGAAAGTACATTTTTTTTTAATATGAGATACTGATGCAGTTTTGTATCTCTGTGGCTATAGTTTCGAACTTCATTTGTCGCTTGTTACTTAGGTCTAAGGTAAAATAAATCGGATATCAAAAAAAAAAAAATAGACTCATCGATTTTCCTCATAACCCTTCAAATATGATGTGTAATAAATTGTAATCTGAGTCGTGTTAAAATTCATCTCTTCTAAAATGAAATTCCATCTAGTTTAAACTTGTTTAAAGAAACTGGAATATATAACGAATGTTTTCAAGATCGGATATGAACTCATCAGTATAAAATTTCCACAGTTAAGTGCAAAACAAAACATTAAACATTTTGCAGTTTTTATCCAATCTTACTTATCTTAGAACTTAAGCTTCTCTTGGTGAATAAGAGTTAACATACCAAATTTCAATTCGTTATCAACTTATGACTATACACAGTCCCTGGCTTGCTTTTGAATATCTCTTAAAACGAGGTACTTGTGACTTTTTATTCGACACATTATTTCGAGTACTACAATTTCAGGACCTTAAAGAGTTAACATCAACGCTCCGAGATAATTATAAAATCTCAGTACTACTCATGAAGTAGAGAACTAAGTGAAAGAGAGAGTTACAAAGCAGAGAAGCGCTGATAATCCGCATTTAAAACCGTTTATAGTTCCAGCGGGAGTTGAGCATCATTAACACCAGAATTAGAGCAACTTGCAGACGTTAAAAATTAAAGTTGAAAGCAACAAATAAAAATGACGCACAAAAAGAGAAAGAAAGAAAGAAAGAAAGAAAGAAAAAACAAAACTACAACTGCTTGTTAAACAATCTTGATGATGTCCTTGCATAATCAAGAAAGGAGAAATCCACGCGGAGTAACATTTGGTGGCATAAGAAATAGACGAAGTCAAATTCGCAGGAAACAAACCGACAGATTGACGGACTGTCATTTTCTCATTAAGCGTTACGAGATTAAAAATGCTTTTTTTTCTCTAGCTGTTTTTCTACATTTATGAACTAAAGTATCGAAGAAAGGAAAAAGTTAAACGCGTAGTAAAAAAAGATAGAAAAAAAGAAATCGCTTTAAATTTAAATTAACGAAAACTAAGCAGCATCCGGTTGGGATTAGCCTAGTCAATGTAAGTGGGCGTGGACCTGGCAAATATCCTCATTTAAATTGAAGTCTCTTTCACATTTTCATCATTTTGAGCGGCTCAGTACAGCGCACAGTGTATAGTCGGTATACAAACTAAAGTTACAAATTATTTTTTTATTTTCAGGTGGGTTTAAATTAGAACTGCACATGCACAAGTGAAACTAGAAAGGGGAAAGCTATGTTGAAATCGTTTTGGAAGAAAACATGCAGCTATAGCAAACTATGTTTACATTTATATAAGAGTACACTATCGGGCCTAGGTATGAATAGTTTTTTTTTCTTCTTCTTCGATTTAAATACCGTTTACAACTGATCTCTTCTAGCTTCACTTGTGCAAGTAAAGTTAATCTGAAATGTAAATCAAAGTGTAAATCTACATTTACATTTTGATTAATGAATTTTAGAACAACTAAAATTAGTGAAACAATTTTCGATTCAAATATTTTGTCTACAAAAAATTATTTCGTATTTTGAAATTTCTATAGTTGAAATTCGGAATTATAAAAAAAGTATTTCAAAGCTCAGCACGAAAAATTATTATGGATAAAATACATGAAAATAAATAATTAAAATTGTTCGCCGGTATTTAAGTCGCATTCGTTACACTGTACATCGTCGCGCCTGTGTCTAAACGTAATCTCCGTTATTTTGAAATGTCATTGATGGCGCGTGTACAGGTGACAGTTGGCAGTAGGCAGTTCGAAGCTGGCGGCAGGAGTTTCCTTTGCGTTAGCTGCACAAATTAGTTTTAAATTAAATTTAGATTAGTTTGTTCGCTGTGTTCGCTCAAGCTCTGTCTCAAGCAGAGGCACTCAATTAACGAACTCCCATTTTCGAGTGGCTACATCGTTATTTGGGTAAATATGTAGTTAAGCTTAACAGTTATGTACTCGGTTTAGCTTAGGAAAATTAGATCTTAAACTATGAAGCTGGCAGGTAATTTAAGTATGAAGAAAATACAAAGAACAAAGATCAAAAAAAAATTGGGTTTTTCTTTGCTCTCGTTTCATTAAAAACCCAACATCTAAAACTATTAAGGGGAAATTCCAATGGAATTTAAAATTCCTAAAACACGTTTGAATATTTCTGGCACAATATTGAGGTAGGTATAAATGGCACATATAAATTCAAAGCACGACGGTCCAGAGCAATCTCCCCCCCCCCTCGCCACAAAAGGAGATCGTAACATGAAGCCAACAATTGCAACTGGGCAAAGTTGGACAGGACATAACATGCAGACAACACGCGTGCATATAAACACATATACATAAAAGTATATATGTACGTGTATGTATGTACACACATTAGGTTGGTTGTTAAAAGCTTTTATAATACTTGATAGCGGCTCATAATACCATAATACGACTCAATTTGTCAATAGCCTTCGTAAGGGTACCACCGCAATTAACCTAAAAATAGGCGGCACTGGTTATGTCATGCCCATTATTGATTAAATCATTTTAACTTGAAACTTCTGTTGATGTGCTGAAAAAACTTCCTTTAAATTTAGTTTTTTAGTATATCGGTTGAAAATATCAAGCAAAAAGTGGGCGGAGGTGAATTCCTTACTGATGGGACAAATTTAAAAGAAGAAAAGTACGATTGTATAAAAGATTGTGTCTACACAAATCATATCCATACATTTCGCATCTGAGCAAAATAAATAAAAGTTGAATTTTTAAATGCTTAAAAAAAATTAAAAAGCTAAAATTTTAAACCACCCTAATACACAAGCACGCAGCCCCACACAGATAATAATAACAACAACAACAACAACAAAAAAACCAATGTCAGACCAAGCGCCGTCTAACAAATTCCAGCGCAGTATGAGAAGGGAGCAATCGTGTTTTCTATTTAGCGGTACACAACGAGAAGACAGGCAGCAAGGAGGCAGGCGAGACTTACTCCTGATGCTGTGAATTGTCCAAGTTTTTCGGGTTTTGTCTTAATCCAATTTTTTCTTTGTTTGAAAATCCTTTTTCCCACACACACATACACACACGACTGCAAATGCACGCACGCAAGGATCCATTTTTGGCCAAAGCAAACTTCGTCCCATGGACAGTTTGTGGTTGCTCTTACCCTTCCATCCCTGCGACCCTCTTTCCGCCACATTGTAACTTTGGGGCGACGGCATTTTATGTGCACATTCGCCATTAGTGGACGACGACATAAACGTAAAAATCTTGTCGGTCTGTGTTTAATGCTACAAATGTGCATGTTTTTTGTTGTTGCCTTGTCCTGTTCGCATGTAGTTGTAAAAACTTGTCGTGGTATGCGAAAAAATGCGCGAGCGTTGGTGTGGCGCGTGTTTAGGATTACAAAGGACAAGCAACAAAAAAAAAACACACTAACAAAAAATTACAAAAAATTTACAAAAAATTTCTGACATTTTAAAACTCATAAAACGAATTTTTAAAAGACTTGGAAAATGGCTTAGGTCAAAAATAGAATTATGCAACCAAAATATTCTTAAGCATTCAATAAATAAAATGTATGCATAAAGAAAAGGAGACTTAACCTCGATTCCTTTAACATTGTTTCTACGTGTACATGTTAAAATAATATCACATGTTAATTTAATATGATAAAATGTAATAATTTAACATGAATTGCAATTCGTCAAATTAAGTGAAAATATTCGATTATTTCGCTAATGTTGCTTCTAAAAATCTGATATTTGGTTTCTGCGTTTGTATATGCACTGTCGGTATCTTTACTAAAAATGGGCGTGGTTTTATAAATTTAACGCCCTCCACCGTGTCTTAGAAAAGCTTTTCAAAAAATACTCGTGTGAGTTTCATTAAGTAAATATTTTATTTAAAAGTTTACTAATTTCAATATTCATTCTAAATCAACAATAACAACCTCTAAACATTTTTTGTTTTTGACCTTCGTTTTAAAAATTGTCAACACAGTAAACAACAAATTGTGGCCTTTTACTTTTAGCTTAGAAGTTTATTGATTTTAAGCAAAACTATTTGCAAGCTTGTATTATTATAAATCAAACATAATTAGATTAAAATGCATGACAAATGCTCATGACAAATGCGAGCTGACTGCATTTGTAATCTCCGCCAAACACGCAAACCTCCCTCCCTCAATTCACCATAAAAAAAAAACAACAACAAGACCAAATTCATATTCCCCTGCAATAAATGTCCCTGACCTTAGACAAGTTCTCTCCATGTGTCTGTCTGTCCGTCTACCGGTCCGTCTGTTATCAGTGCGCGTTTTGCGTGCTTATCACTTGTTGGGACGCCACGTGCTGCCCGTCGCTGTTATACTCGAAAAGAGTTTATAACACTTGCAAACTCGCTCGCTCCCATTTAATCGCTCGCTCTCCACTCGCGTACATTTGCGCATGCGCAGTGCGTCTGTTCCATTTGCCAATGTTTACGCGCGTCTCTTGTCGATTTTACTACGCGCCAAATTCATTCATAAATGTCTGCAGTTAGTAAAATGGGTGAAAGCCACTGTCGCTATTGTACTGCGACGGCGGCCAGGATCGGCATTCCCTCGTTTCGGCTGCTGTGTGGCGAACAGTTTACGCTGGTCCTTTCGTCGGTGCGGTTCGATTGTGCGGAATCTTAAAGATTACACAAAGAGAAATAAAAGTGAAGCCAGTTGGGAAATTGCATCCTTTGGAACTGTTCACTGCAGCAGTTCTTTGCTGCTGCTTGTGCTGCAGAAAGTGTCTTGTCCAGAAGTTTGTTTTTGTTTGTTTGCTTTTGTTGGACGAAGAAGTCGTGTGCCAAATTTTAAATAATCAAAAAATTCAAGAAACCTAAAATGTAAATTTGGAAAATGTAAAATTATTTTTTATAAGTTTCCAATATTTGCAGAACTTCGAAAATGCGAGAAAACCCGACAAAATTATAACAATTTCAAACGATATAAAAAATATTGAAAAGTGTGTCCCGCTCATCGAGTTGCATTACTCAATAAGTTAAACTTGTTCCCTCGAGATTACCAAAATAAAAAAATAATAATAACTTCAGCTAACTTGTTTCTTCCCAATTGTGTGTCTGTCTGTCTGTCTTTATGTCTGGGTTTTTGTCCCGTCGTATCGATATGTTGTGCTGAAAAGTTGCCTGCTCTATACACGCATCGTTCAAGTAGTTATCTGCGTGCGTGCTCACATACTCTGGGGATTGGATGCATCTGCTTCTGCTGGTTCGTCTGCTGCTGCCGCTGATTTAGAAGCGCCTGGAAACTTACTCGTGCTGAAAGTGATGTTGTGAATGGTAAATACTACAATGCGTTGTCTCTACAAATAGTTTTAGATACTCGTATTTATTATTATGTATGATGGATGTACTCGTACTCCACTCCTACGTGAAACTAAACGAAACTTTAAGCAGCAGCGAAGTTCACTTCAACGCAATTCTCTGTTGTTAGTTTGCTGTGCTTTTAACGTTTATGTCAGTTTTAGTTGTCACCTGGGGGTTATGAGTGCAGTTGTTATGACAATATAATGAAGAGAGTCTTAACTCATAACCGGGTACTTAGTTGCAATGTGCAAACATGTTGGGGAGTTTCAATTAAACTTCCATTAAAGTCGTTGGAATATTAAATCCGACGATTTAAAAGAAATCCAATAAATTATTTAAAATTTTCTACAAAACTTTGTTTAATTATTTAAACACCGTGCAACACAAAATTGTTCTTTCTCGGTTTGGATAGAATTTATTAGCATTCAAAGCAAACTCCGTGATTAAAGTGATTCCTTAAAATGACTTCAAATAGAAAAATCTTAAATATACAAAATTTCATGGGAGTTCAATTAAAAGATAATTAACTGAACTCATATAAAATCGTATCCATTGTATTTTTAAAGCCTTAAAATTTAGTACGCATTTTTTAACCAACGAATTATTTTTGATTTCTCTATTTTTTTTTTGTGAAACAATAAACAATATTTTAATCAAAGTGCAAAAAATTAAGTAAAAGAAAAACTAATTGAACTAATTATTGAAATTGCCCTCAGCAATCCTTTGGTATGGCATTGAAGTGTCGGTGTTTGTGTGTTTTTCCGAAGTATGAATTTGCCTGATCGCAATCTAATTTAATATCGATCGGTCTTCATTTTCGATTTAAAATTTCAAAATTTTAAATCAAGCACAAAATTCTTTAAACAGCCCAAAATCAAAAATTAAAAATTTTCTATCTTATTTTAAATATTTCGATCACAACGGATTAAGAATGCTAAACCTTTAAATCATATTTATATTCTTGTTTCAAGATTTGCATTAAGAAGAATTTTAAAAAAATAAGAATTTCGGGATTGAATTAGGAATTTTATCGATAACGCGAATTTCGCCAACTTCATCGGTTTGATTCAAAACTGTTTTTTCAAGAATTTAGAGTGGTTTTTCCCTGTGCGTATGCTATAATTTTGTTAATGAAAGTTCGTACAATGCGTTGTTTCAAGGTCTTCTTGTCGTTCACTGGGCTGAAATGAAAATTAGCTTGATGCATAATTTTTTATTAAAATATAATAAGTTATCGTTATGTGCACATATATGCATGTGGGTATGTACATTTGAATTTAAAAGACATGGAGAAAAATTATTTAAAATTTTTTAAACTGTTTCAAACATTTCTCATGCTAGAAAAAACACTTGAAATTAAAAATTAAAATCAAATTCTTGTTATGAATTATAAGCTTAATTTTTAGAATGAAACATTTTTTGGCGCTTCGAAATTCCTCCTACAATCTTTAATTTTAAAATCATGTTGTTTTGTAGTTTACAGTGTTCTTCCCGCAGTATACGCACACATACATACATAAAATGTTATTTTGTTAGTATTCAGAGCACAACAACATCCGCCAAGATTTACATAAATCCATTGAAACAGTTTCAAAATCATAACTTAAATGCACTGCTGCATAATTCTAACCCCTCCTTCCTCCTCCCACATTGACAATACAACGCTACACCACGCCTACATTCTCGAAATCACGCAGCCCAACCAACAACAGCAGTAGTGGCCCATTAAGATAAGCGGGGGGAGGGGGCGGATAATTATGCAAAGTGGGCCAAAGTTATGCACTGCACTAAATAAATTAACAAAGAAGCGAGCGAGCGAGCGAGCATGAGAGCGAGGGAGCAAGCGAGCGAATAAGCGCGCAAATTATTTACGAGCATTGTCAAAAATATCAAATAACAACATCCTCAGTTAGTGGCTTTATATGCGTGTATGAGAGTGTAATTGTGCCTGGTGTGTTAAGCTGAAGGTCAACGCTGCATGCCAACCGAATGTGGAGGTACGCTATCATTGCCACTTTCATATACGCGATTGTTTTCACTGGCTTGGAATTCATTTATTAGTTAGTACTTAAGTACTAAACTTTAAGTTTGTTCTAAATAACAAATAAAAATTACCACTTTTATATATTAAAAGAATCGAAATTAAATTAAAATTATATTAAAAAGTACTTAAATTGTACTAAAATGTTGTGCTAAACTTGTACTAATTAAGTACCAGCCACACTCTCGCTTTCGCTCGCTGTTGCCTATTGCTATGGCATGTTTGCCGTAGTATGAGTAACGACAGAAAGAAACATGGAAAGCATGAAGCAAGTGCAACAGCCACTTATTCCACTCGGAAGTGGTGAAGTGAAGAAGTGGTCGTAATCGTCAACGTTGAGGTGGAGTGGTGGTGGCCGTGCCGGGCTGGGCTGGGCTGGTGCCACTGAAATACGAGTAATTAATGTCCTTGTTAACGCCGCTTCACACCAAATAAATTTCAACTGCTGCTGATGCTGATGCTGCTGCTGCCGCCAGAATGAGGTGAAGCCACCATCGTCGCCGCATGCTGCTCCGGCTGAAGGTTATTTGCAGCATAATTTATCAACAAATTTATATAATTTATGACGGAATTTGTAGGCCAATTATGTGCTCATGCAGAACTGAAAAAAACAAACAAACAAACAATAACAATAAAAATAACAACAACACAAACTTAACCAAATTTATGTCTGTTATTTAAGAGTTTTTGTGTGGTCGTGCGCTGATTAAATGAGGTTGTTTGAGTTATGCTGCCGCGGTGAAGCGGTACCGCGAACCTGATACAACAAAATTTAACATGCAACTTTAAAAGTTCTAAAAGTATAACGTTTCATGTTGAATCTACATTAAAACAACAAAATAAAAGACTTTTCATTTATGACTAATAAAATAATGATCCAAAGTCTATAATTCACGAGTATACGAAAATATGGAATTGCCACGCCCACAACAATGTAATGAACAAAACATGTGATTTATGTGGCTTTACACGAAGAGAGAAAATATGTTTGTCCCAAATAAAACTGCAACAGATGGCAACATTTTTCATTCACATTTTTAACAACTTTTTGTGTTCCTAAAATTCTCAGTTTATTTTTAAGTTTTGAAGATTATTGAAATAATGAACAACTACTTTAATACTGATGGAAATAGCTCAAGTTAGTTTAGGTTGAATTCTTTGATGATTTTCTAAAATTCTCTCAGTTATATTAAACACAGTGGAATTCTTAATAAGAGTGACGTTTAATAAACTCACATGGAATTTTAGACAAAAAAAAATTTAAAGAACCTTCTATTAAGTTTTTAAAAACGGTCAAAAATCAAATGAATCGAACTATTCCTAAAGCTATAAATGTCCTTAATAAGAATTCAAACTTATGCAAAAATAAATAGTGCGCTCCAGAAATGTAGTTTTAATATCAAAAACGAGATATATACAAACGATTTATTGCAAACATCGACATATCCAAAACTTTCACATCAAAATCGATTTTCCAAATATTCCTGTTGAATTAAATTTAATATACACACATGCATACATACATGCATACATACACATGTATAAAGGGAACATAAATTATTTGGAGCCTAAAGAAAAATCAACAACAATTTCACAGGTCACAACATTCAATTCAATTAAAAATTCTGCTTTTGCTGAGCTGTCTCTAAACAAAGCCATTTCGCCAATTCGCCATTTTGCAGCTTAGCTATTTTCCATTTTCCATTTGCCAATATGCAAATTTCTATTTTTTTTAATATATTGTATACAAGTTCGATTTATTTTGCAGCATATGGGAGAAGAGCAAATAAATTTGTTTAGCAATTTTTACGGGCAATTATAAAACTCGTATATATGATCGAAATGCACAATCAACAAAAACAAATGAACACTTAATTGAGCACTTACTTAACTACTTCAGCGAAGGTTCGCAGCAAAGTGAATGGCATATGAAAAATTCAAAATTACAATTCGAGTTCGAATTCGCTTTTAGCGCAATTGAATTGCGCAGACTTTCTTTTTAGCGTACTTCGGCGTGTTGCACATTTACCGCGCGTCATTTGCGTTGTGATGGAACAAATGTCAACTTTGCTTTTTGAAACTATTTTTACGTTTAAATATTTCCCTAAAATAAATAGAAATAGTTATATTCGAGTATATATATAATTGCGCTGCTAACATATCAAGCGTTTTGTTTATAAAATGAAAATGACAACGGAAAAACAACAACAAAAAACGTCAAAACGCAAAGTTTCAGCGAAAGTCATGCCGCACTGTCAGCCAAAAATAAACAAACAAACAAAATGAGAATATAAATGGAAAAAATAAATAAACTAACATGTCACAATAAAAACGCATTTTACATCAGCAACAACAACAACAACAAAACGGTATACATTTTTGCGCTCGACAGAGATGAATGGCGCTGAAACTGCGCCAACCCAAAAGATCCAACAAATATACATACAAAGAAAAATGAAAAACAAGGAAAGCCACAAACAAATTTTTGCAATGACATTTTTTTCTCGCTTTTTTTTGTAAATCTGCTTTTTTGCATTTTAATTTCGCGCACAATGGGCGGCAACGGGTGCCAAAGTGGGTTTATATCGCTCGCGCGCAGCAAAAGCGCAAAAATACAAGCGACACCAACAACAAAACTCAAATGAAAATAATTATAATTGGCTGACAGTCGAGTTCGTCGGGTCATTTTTTCACCCAATTTAAGTGGCCAGGTGGGCGGGCGTCTGTGCTTTTTTTTGTTGGCTGCTCTTGTGGGGTAAACTTTTACGTTTATGTTGCGCAGTAATTTCCGCCAGTGTACGCGCATTCTGCTAATTTTATGGCATGCCAATTCGGACACGTTTCGCATTTTGCATTTTTGCAGTTGATAAGCGTTTTTTTTTATTTGCAGCTGCGTAAATTGCGATTTAATTAATTTAGTTAATAATTGAATTGAGTTTATTTAAAAATTCCGCGTGAATTGAGTTACAAACAAATTAAAATACTTTTAACAAAATGACACATTATTATAAGAATTTTATATATAATACATATATGTATATACACATATGTCTATATTAAATATACAATTAACAATTGGATTCAAATATTTTGTTTACGTTCAAATATTTTTTTAAATATTTTTTAATATATTTGACAGTTTGACGGGAGCACTCAATCCTGTGGTTCAGTGAGGTCCGCATGTCTTGTGTTATTTGCGTTTAATGGGCTTTATATGAACTCTACGAAATATTAAAACAATAAAAAATCATGTAAAATTAACATGAAATTAAAATAGTTATATATAAAATGAAAGTGTCTTCCTTCGCACTCTATGCAAGTCTAAAACATTCACCTAATGGCCCAGGAAAGTTTTGTTACCAATTATTAAGCCTACAATTTGTGAAACTAAGTTATAATATTCGATTCTTTCGCTATTGCTGGCAACGCTGGATTTAATCTTAATTTTACATTTTATCATGTTAAAATTCGATTATGTTAATTTTTCATTTTGTTAAAATTAACATGACAATACGTGTTAAATGAACACTGAGCGCTAGTTAACATACATTATTGTAGTTATACTGTCATGTTTTATTTAGACTAAGATGCAATGTTACACGTTGTTTGAAAATTCAAGATTTAAGACTGTGCACGCGCCATCTTTGTGAATACACTTCCAACTAGTCCGCAAGCTTTTATCATTTTGAATTAAGACCGAATGAAAAAATACAACAATATGCAACAGTGGCACAAAGTGCGTAGGTGTTTAAAAATTATTAATTATATATTGAAAGCGACAGGGAGTGACAAGAAAGCGTATTTAAAAGCAGAAGTTTGGCAGATTATTTTTGTTTCAACAAATTTTGGACGAACTTAAAATTTGAAAATTTGTGCTCTACGGAAACTGATCATAGATTAAAAAAATCCAATAAGAAGTTCGTTACGCCTAAATATATTTGCTTGGTTACATTTTACCTGGAATTAACTTGGCTCAAATGCGGTATCTCAGATGATGGAATTTCCGGGGGAATTCCATGCAATAGAAGCAAAGGAAGGGGTGCTCGGTTGGTTTTTCAGTCCGTTTTCCGCTGAAATTAGTTTCGGCGTAAAACCGCGCTCACACACACACACGGAAGCTTACATAACATACATACAAAACATGGCGAGTCAACAACAAACACAAACAAACATTTTGACATCCGTATCAGACACACGCATATAAAGAGCAGAGCTACTTCCTGTCACATGACTTTTGAACTTCTGCTTTACACTGCGAACTAACCGAACCGTTTCACATGCAAGCTTGATGGTGGGTAGTGGGGCAGAGCTGCAGTGGAAGAAGCAAAGGCAAAAGCGGCTCAGCTCAGCTCAGCTGGCACACTGGCAACAAACAGCGCCGTTAGTTTTTGCTACTTTTGCTACACACAAACACACACACAGACACACAAAAACACACACATGAATATAAACAAGCTAGCATACAACACAAACAGAAAACAAACATTTTCCCCTAACGACAAACTACGACAAGAGGACGAAGAGAAGGAAGAGGACGACAACGCAGCTCGACTTAACTCATTCATGAATTCAGCAAACTATTTCTCGACTTAAAATTTTGCTAAATGAAAGTCCTCGGGCACCACAATTATAATTCTCATGACGAGCGAGCGAGGGGGCGGGCGGGCGACCGGGCGGTCGAGTGGGTTGTTGGGTGAAAGTGAGTTCTGCAAAGTGCAAAAGACAAAATACAGTCTAGGGTTTACATATAAAGCCACAATGAATTTTTTTTTTTAATTTAAAATATCTTTAGTGACTTTTTATGCTGTCAACTAATGTTACACATTTTTAGAATAATACAGAAATAGTCTCAGTAGGTTGGCGCGTTTAGTCCACTGAGTACGTGGTGCAATTCGAGCCAAGGTTCAATTCCAACTCGGAGCAACAAAATTAATATTGTCTATGTATGTTTCGATGAATACTTTTCGGTAAAATCTGGCAACTCAATTTTAATTATGAAAAAATAGTAGAGTCGTTGTTAGTGGAATCAAAATCTATAAGCAGGACCTTACATTTATATAGAGATTTTTTTTCAATATTTTGAATTAATAATCATTAAATTATGAATTGTTTTAAAGCTGAAAAGGAAATTATTACAAATGCTGAATTATTTTAAAGTTCCTATTCTTGTGCGCTACGCTGTATTTAACAACGATGGCGGACGTCCAACGCAATTGGCAAGCCTGGCTGATGCGCTGATGCGACAAATGACAATGCCATCAAGTCGTACTCGCCATTGTCGCCGCGTCGCCGCCGTTTCGCCAATCATGAGTGCGATGCGATGCGATTGCGATGATGATAATGTTTGGCTCCGACGTCGAGCATCGCTTTTGCGGTTTTTGTGGCGAAATTCTGTGTCAGCGCGCAAACTGATCTCTGCCCAAACAAGAAAGCGCCGCGCTACGCTTTGCGTAGGAGTAATAAATGAGGACAGCATTCTCGAAACCACAGAATGAAGTGGCGGATGCAAGGAAATGGGAAATGGGAAAATGAATACATAACAAAATTAAATTTTCACATTCCGTTGGTCCAGTGCAAGTCCGCCGGCGTCGTTTTTGTTTAGCATGACGCGGCGCGTTGATTTTTGCCAAACAATGCCAACTCCAATTTCAGTGCAAACAAACTAATTTATGCAAGTGTGTATGTGTGTGTGTACGAGTGTATTTGCATGCATGTGTGTGTGTGTGTTTGGGAGCATGCTAAGTACAATAAGCTAAATTTCATCCTTGCAAAACGATTAAGTGGTTTTTTTTTTGTGGCGTTTCGCGGGCGTAGTGTGCGAATCCATTTCCAGCCATTATCCTTGACACAGAGTCGGAAAGGAGATCGCACATGCCGTTGTATGAATGTGCAAAAGTGTCATCCAAGTTGCGCTGAGTTCACTGCAAATATTATTTAAGAAAGCAACGTTTTGTTGGTGTATTTGCCTTGGCTTTGGCGAACGCTAAAATTAATTGTTTTGCGCTTGATGCATGCCAAGGAGATGTGGACTTAGAATTAAGACCATAGGTCATGTACACTCGCATATTGTATATACGTACTAGTATGTGTGCAAAATGTTTGCAATTTTGTTTAGTGTCCTAGTTGAGAAATTGAAAAATGCTGGCGGAAAGACATTTTCCAAAGAGTTGACATCTTTAGATGACTTTTTGAAATAGTGCGAAAGTTAAAATTTTTTAAATCTTTTTTTGAGTGAATTCAAGAGTTCCGTTAAAATCGAATGAACGATTATATACCGAAAAGCTCCTCGAAATATCGCCTACAGCATTAAATAATTAAACTTATTAAATCGGTGGTATGAAAAAACTCTTAATGAAATAAGTCATAAAGAAAAGTAAATATGCTTACGATAGGAAAGGTTTTGGGCTTAAAACAAATCTGCCACGCCCGCCCAATACGCTGCATTTCATAAAATTAAGTATAAATATTCGATTACTTCGCTAAAATGTATCTTAATAATCTGAAATATTGTATCTGAGTTTGTAGGGTTACTTTCGATAACTTAACCAAAAATGGGCGTGGTCTGATCAATTTTTGCACTCACTTCAATGCAACAAAGTTAGTAACTGGAAGTTCTACTAACTACTTATCTGATATATACATATCTCTATTCAAATCAAAACACGGGCAACGCCGGGTACTCTTATTTATTAATTTATTATTTTTTGTTTCAATGTAAGCAGCAAACTTTATTTTAAACTATTTAAATTATTTGTCATACAGTCATCAATTATGACTTTATAAATAAAAGCACGATTTTCCGTATTATCGCTGTGTAATTATTGCCTTTTTGTTAAATGTCAACACAAACACAAGCACAAGCACAACATCATACTATACATACGCACATGCGATATGGCGATATGTGTGCTTGTTTGCTTGTTTACGTGTGTGCATAAGTGTCAACATATGCGTGCAATTTTAAATAAGCGTTAAGTCAACAATCAACATTGAAATAAAGTTAATTATGCGAATGATAAAGTACAATCACAATTATTAATAATAATAATAATAATAATAATAATAATAATAATGACAAATTAAATTAAAAAGGACAGACATTTCAAAAATACATTCAAAAGAAGGCAACCGACAAGCAAATGTTTAATTAAAACGTTGGTCAAGTCGGAACAACTGTGGTCATTAAAGACACACAAACGCCGCCGCCCGAACTCCGACAACGTCGCTTTAAATACACGCAATGCCATGACATGCCAGGGATAATTATTCTGGAAATTCGAGGATATTCGGAAAAATAACAACATGGCAGAATAATATAAAAACCGTTGAAAGATGAAACCAATTCTCCACCTCGACCACAAAACACAGACACAACAAATATTTAATGCCGAATAATAATAGAAAATATAAAGAAATGGAAAAATATGAACAAGAACAAAGAACGCACATAAAAATGATAAAACACAGCAAAAGTGATTGACAACAGGAGCAGAGCAGAGTCTCATCTCCATGGTCCTTGGTCCATAGACCGTGACCACGTCCGATGAGCACATAAAACACACACAGCAAGAACTCGTTAAACGCAACAAAAAAGAGAAAAAAAGAGACAAAGACAATGAGACAACTAAAGAACCATAAATAGTGGACGCTGGATGCTTAGGACCATTGGATGAGGAGGAGTAGAAGACGGTTAACCATCGGTTGGTCGGGGGTGTTATTTAAAATTACCGGCAATAATACTGTCGCTCAACGGACAATTATTTCTAGCAGCAGAACACGTCACAAAGACAAAACAAAAAATATCAAATACACAACAAAGAAAAACAAATACAATACTGTTCAATTGTATAAGGCTAGTTAGTAGCGCGACATCTCGCAGGGTTTTTAAGTTATAGTCGAATGCACGCAAGAGTAAATTTGGGAATTCACAATTAGTCATAATTAATTTTTTAATAAAAAAATTGTTTTTGTTTTTTTGGGCTTTTTTAAAAATAAATTCAGTTGACCTCTTTTTCAAATTAAATTAAACAAATAAAATCTTAAATAATATCACCAGAAGCAAATGAGAATTTTCGACTTCTTTCGCATGGGATTCTAAGTACTTAACTTAGTTAACTTAAAGTAAAAGTTAATTAACGCTATTATAGTTTTTTCGATTTGGATCTTTTCAATTCAATTCAAAATCGTTAAAAAGTTAATTAACATGCATTAAATTTCATTCGTTGATTTCAGTTAGTTATGTATGAAACGAAAATAATAACAATTTAAGATACAAAAATTACACTTTAAATAGACATAATGGAAAAATATACAAAAATTGTTACGTGAAGTTATGCATGTGAACGCAATTGTAAGGAAAAGTTGAGTTGTGAAAATAAGCACAAAAAAAAAAACTTCAAATTAAATTTAGAAAAGAAAGAAATAAAAATTATGTGCAAAAGTCGCAGAAGCGAAAAATAATGACGTCGCATTCGAATGACAGACAAACAGACTAACTGACAGACAGACTGACACTTTTGCCACGTCACGTTACAGTCACGGAACAGTCAAAAGCTGTGCAGGCGCGCGCGCGAGAAGTATTTAAAATTTAAATTAATGGCATAACATAATATGAAAGAAAATCCAGCCGAAGAGTGTGAAGAAGCGAAAGCGAAAAGCAAATTAAAGAGACACTTAATATTTATGAAAATGCGATTTTAAGACGTGTCACAAATAATTTAAATAATGCAATAAATAACAAATAATGGCAAAATTAATTTAAAGATGTTACAAAATTCATAAAAAACAGTTTAAAGCATGGTTGAATAATATAATTAGGAAAGTAGATATGAGAACACATATTGAGCGAACTCACCTCGATTTCACAAAAAAAAAAAAAAAATGTTGTTTTGTACATCAAAGTTCCAAAGAGAGAAAAATATCGAGGTGAAGAGGAACATTTTTTGGCTTTCCTTTCCTTATATTTATTACATCATTGTTCAAAGTATGTTTGTTAAAATATACAATATTCAAATCTCTTAACTAACGAAGCCTTTTGGATAAAAAAACAACTGACAAAAGTTGTTCACTCAAACAGGAGTGCATTAAATTTTTTTTTGTAATTCAACTGCAAAGATTTTAATTTTGTATAAATTATGCACATCTGAAAGTTTTTTCGTTTTTCCCAAACATTTTCCACATGTACGAAAAAGTCAACAACAAAAAAGAAAATACATAACTAAATATTTCTTTTAATATTTATGCGAAAAATTTTAACAAAATATTGCAGAGTGCAAAAAATGTGACACATGTGGAGACGCACAGTCACACACACATGCACACATGTACACTCACACAAAGAAAACAAACACCGGCTTCCGATGCGGAAAAACCCTTAATGCACTTTAATGCACTCAATATCTCCATTTCCGGTTGACGTGTAAGATGAGAAACAACAAAAAGAACAGAACGAACACAAAACAAAAACAATAAGGAGCACATATTTTAAAAATGAGTGAAGCAAAATAAAGAAAAAACAAATAAGTTCTTAAAAGACGTTGAATGCGCGAAACTGCATTAAAGGGCGATTCCAAAGTCAATTGCGAAAAAAGAAAAGCTATAAATTTTTTTAATGGCTTACGGAATACATTGAACGAACTTTAGCAATGAATTAAAATATATAATAATACTATTCAATGTAAAAATTTTACTTTCCTAAACTTATTAAATCATAGGTATAATATACAATATATAAGGTGAGTAAAGTACAAAAATGTTTCTCTTCACCTCGATATTTTTTCTCTTTTTAAAAATTAATCTTGGGACAGTGTCCAAATTGAATTTCATTGTCAAATGTAAAACTACTAACTTCAAAATAAATTAGAATTCAAGGTGAGTTCGCTCAGTTTGAGCTCTAATTTATACTCAACCATGAGCTGATTATAATATGATATGCAATTTTTTTCAAATGAAAGTGTGCAAACAAAAAAACATGGTAACCAGAATTTTGAAAAAATTATATTTTTAAAACCAATTTTCGATTGCACGGACTGATTTGAGTCTGTGGAATGTCCCCTCAACAAACTGAAAAGTTCTACCAAATCCGTGTGGAGAGGATCAACGCGAGGCACTTATTTGTTTGGGCTTGTTTGTTTGCAAAAACAACAAAAAGTTTCACCGAAAACTCAAAAACAGCTTCGCCAAAAAAAAGAAAGGAAAACCAAACCAAACAATATTTACAAAAAGCTCCAAAGTTTATCCCTTTTTCGCTGTCGTTATAAAAATAACGAAAAAAAATAATAAAAAGGATGCTTCCTGCCGCTGATTGCCAGGATAACGACGTGCAGACTGAATGACAGACTGACTGCATGCCTCTTTGGCGTCCGTCTCGCTCCGCCTCACTACGCCTCGGCTCGTGAGCGTCGATTGAAACTATTTGCGGTCTCGTCCCGCTGCTGCTACACAGAAAAAGTTGAGCGCTCAAAGGATTTATTACGCCATTTATAAAAATTTTTTTTCTTCCTCAACTTGTTCTTTCGTTTTTGTTGTTGTTGTTCTCTTCTAGTAAATTTTATCTCTTAACCCTCTTCATGCTTCAGTCTTCAGATTGCACTTCATCTTCTGCTTGTTCTCTACTCAGCCGGCGCATAAAGTATGTAAAATTAATTTAATATGGCTCTAAGGATAATCGCAGCAAATTCCTGTTTGTTTTCGCCCACAAAAAAAAAGAGAAAGAACAAAAAAAAAACGAAAAGAAAAGATTGGAAGAAGCGCAAATAAAAGTCTGTTTGCGCCACATGGCACGATGCACAGTGGGCCTCAAGCGGTTGTTGATTTGATACAACTTTGAGTATTTTCAATATTTCATAAAGCGTGTTCTAATGGCTTCGATTTTATTTTTTTTACCAAGAAGGAAGGTAAAGTTTTAAGTTAAAAGTACTTGATGTAAAAGTTTAGACCATTCAAATTGGTTGTTTAAAGTGGTGATTCTTAAAAAGTATTCAACTAGTGCTGATTCGCATTTTTGTTGCCACATCTTAGCCATCAACTTGTTAAACATTTTTGTTTCCGGCGGCTTAACCTTTGTGATAACTTTAAAAATTTTTTAAAATCATTACCATTTATCAACATTTTTTGTTTTCCGGGGATAATTTCTCAAAAATATGAGTTCTTATGACCATGTTTTAGTAGAATTGGATTAAAGCTCAACTAATTACCTTTCATTTGGTGTGCCACATGTCTGGACTATCTGTTCATTTCTAGTGATCAAATTTTTGTCCAACAAAATATTCCGCTCTCAAGACTGGTAAAAAAAGCAACGTTAAAAAGCTTGTTAATAAAGAAAAGTTATATATTTTTTAAATACCACATTAGAGTATGTGTGTTTACACTTATAACACATACATGCACACATAAGCAAACCAACCCAACACAATCAAAGTTGATTTTTTCATTGAATCGCCCAATATCTTTCCTTTTTATGTATTTTTTTTTCATTTCGTGTGTTCATTTCTTTCTTATTTTTTGGTTGTTTGTGGAGTGTGGCGCTTGAGCTTGAGCTTGTCCTTATCAATTTAATAAACTTTTTTTTTGTTGATTTTTTATACAACGCTCTAAGCACCGCTTTTCTCCAACGCTCTCTCTCTCTCGTTGAGCTAAATAAACTTTTATCCAATTGCTTTGAAAAGTTCGGCTCTTATTGTTGTTATTGTTAGTGTTTGTTATTGTGCACATGTGTGGGTAGTGTGTTGGTGTTAGTGTTAGTGTTGGTGTGCATGAGCGGCTGTTCAAGTTGGCGCCATAATTGTTTTGTGGGCGGAAGGCGTGGCCGTACTATGCAATAACGGCCACAGAATGCTTTTAAAGTGTATTTGTGTGTGTGTGTGTGAGTGTGCGTGTTTGACTTTATTTTATCGATTGATCTGTGCTTTATTTGTTTGTTTTTGTTGTTATTATTATTGTTGTTGTTGTTCGGATGTAATCTCATGACAGTATTAAAGTTTTTTAATGTTCTTGTCGAATTTTGGTCATTTCGAGCGAAATGTTGCTCATACCCGCCTCCAGTCGCCGTCGCCGCCCGTCGTCGCCGCATGACCTCGTTTTTATTTCATACTCGAAATGCATTTCACGTGTTTACTTTCTTTTTTCACTGTTTTTTGTTGTTGTTGTTGTTGTTGTTTGGTTTGTCCATGTTTACCTGTGGCTAAAAAGTTTTGCGATTTATTTAAGATATTTGAAAAATCAACAAAAATTTATTGTTTGCAATTTGCGATGAAAACTTTATTTGTAAGGATTTGTGATTACTTCAGCTTCGAAAGCGCAAGTGTTGAGCTGTCTTTTAAATATCTAAATAATGTCGATAAAAGAAGCTAAATACTAATACATAAAATATTTATGATATACGGATATTTGGAAAAGAATTATTTAAAAAATTCGATATTTTAAAAAAAAAAGTTTGACTCGATTTTTCTTTCATTTAATGCTTAGCATTGTTTTTTTATCTATAAATTCAACTATAAACTGAAAATAATTAGGTAATAAATATCAAACCAAATACAGCTAACAAAATACATTTCCACTTAACGGTAGTTAAAAGCTCTGCTATTTTTAAGCGCTTCGAAGCGTTCACACGTTTAATTAAAAGAAACGTCCTGCGCTGTCGCAAACAAAAATTAAAATGCCCTCATTAAAAGCACAACAAATTTTCAGTAAAATCGTGTTAATGTCCTTCTGGCTCTGACAGTGGCTCCACTTCACTGTCAAACTTTTACACTTTTGCACTTTTGCTCTTTGTGTTTTGTATTTTTAATAATTAATTTTATTTCTGCGTTATTGTGCTGGACACAGTTTTACGATCTGCACCTAAAGGAGCAACATTTATTGCATAAAGTCACCCTCACACACACACACAAACATATCCACAGGTTGTTAAGTTTGATGTGATTACAGTTTTTAATTTTTAAATGAGTTGTAAAGGTAAAATTAAAATTTTTAAATTATTACTTGGCAATTTAAATGCATAAAGAAAAATTCAAAAAATTGTGTCCTTATTTATTTTCAAGGTGTAAATGGATTCTTTCCAGTCCGGGTGAAAGCAAATTTAATTGGTTTTATGAATAGCGAGTTTGAGAAAGGCTCATATACAATATAAATCGCTTATTCTGCTAATACTACTTGTTATGTTGAGGTAGCGAGCGATTTGTAGACTAGCAATGTGATTTTTTTAACTAGGCAACAATGATGGAAGACTCCATTTGATTTTTATACAGTTGCCATGGTTGCTACAAAAGCATTAATTAAATAAAAACAACAACATAGTTTGTTGTCAGAAGTCCAAAAGAATAAAACTTCAAAATAAGGCAGACAAAAAAAAAACAGAAATCGAGGTGAGTTCGCTCCATTTTTGATCTCATTTCTAATTGCCCAACCTTTTTATTCAACCATGGGCTAAACTGACTAAGGATTTCTTTAACACAACAACATAAAATTGACCAATTTAGAAAACCTGGACAGCGTTTTTTCGACATAGTAGTGTATGCTGAAAGAACTCCTCCTCATCATTGCGTGGTAAGGCTTTGTTAAAGAAAAACAAATTAATTTATAATTAAATAAATTTTTCAATGAAATTGCTGTCAATTTAAATCACAAATTTTAAATTTGGATTTATCCTGCATCCTGTGGCTTCCAGTCTCTCATTCGATTTGATCGGCTGAACTTATCAAGCGAAGATGAAGTCAACGCGAACACACACACATATGCAAATGATAATTATTTAAACAGAAACACACACGCACGCACGCACACATATGCACTTATACCAGATACACAGTCAAATCACACAAGAATATGCAGCACATACAATGACAAACAACGAAGAAGAACACACACACACACACTGATTGAGTTTAATCCATTTAAGCATAATTCCCAAAGCGATGCGATGCAAAATAAATGGCGGCAATCTGGCACTTAATTCACAACCACACACAAACAAACAAACACACTGGCACATGATCGTGCACATGCACACACAAAACATACATTTTGCGGTTTTGTTTGTGTATGTGGCACGTTAAGCGATTTTAGCCATAAAAATCCACAAAAATTCACAAAAATCCACCTAAAAAATAAACCCTTACGAAAGAAGGAAGCAGGAAGTGCCAAAAAGGGCAACACAAAAGAGGAAAACGCAAACAAAAAACAAAAAACGAATAAAATAAAATAAAAGAGCCAAAAAGAGGGCGAAAAAAGTCACAAAATTTATTTAGAACGAACGGAAGGGAGAAAAAGTTTAGCTGCCAAGCTGACAACAGCAGAGACAGGTTTATAGTACTCCGAGCAACACACACAAACACACACTGTATACACACACACAAACATGATAGCACAGAGTATAAAGGGCGTTAAAATGTGGGCCGAAACTACAGCGAGTGGAATTTGATTTGGTTTTGTGTCGCGCGTCATAAGCGAAAAAGTGCTTTACCGGTTACGGGTTTGCTAACACGCCGTGCTGTACCGTGCCGCGCTGCGACGCGTCGCGCCTCTCCAAGCCAGATCAGATCGGAGCAGGCTGGCTGGCTGGTTTGTGCCGTGCCAGCCGCAGTGGCAGCAGTCGTTTTTATGTTCGTCATTTATTCGCTTTTTTTTGTTTTGTTTTTGTCGAGTCTGTCTGCCGCAGTTTGAAAAGCGTTGTTTGCGCCGTTGTTGCCGCTGATCAGATTTCCGCTGTAACACGCAAACGCACACACATAGGTACACAAATTTACACATATGGATACACTGTGAAAAAAATGTACATTGCAAAATTAAATAAAATTATCGCGTATTTTATGTGGAATCGAAACTAAAGTTTAAAGCTATCTTTCTAAATGCTTATATTAAAATAGAACATATTGAAAAATTTTTAGATTAAATAATAATAAAGAATTTTTTATGTTTTTTTTAAATTATAAATGAATTTAATATAACAAACTCAGTTGTTTATAATCTTTTGTTTTTAAATTTTAATTAAAATGCAATTTGATAATTAAAGACTAACTATATCATAGAAAACAGATTCCAGTTGTGTAACTCACACACACACTCACGTTCGCGCACATTGTCAACCGAAAATCTCACTAGCAGTGAGCGAACGTACGTCACTTCCGTTCGGTGTTGGGCTGTGCTACGCTGGGCTCTGGCACCGGATGTCGCTGGTTATTTCCTGCGAAAGTGATTACATGATTTTATTACGTTGTCGTGTCGTGTCGTCGTCGTGCGTAACACTTTTTTTCTACACAGTTTGACGTGGTGTTAGTGACTGTCTGTGCGATGTATAAGTACGTGTAAAAGGTGTATACATAAGTGTGTGTGCGTGCAGCTTTGTTTGTTGCGTTTTAACTAAGCTTGTATTAAAATATAATTTGTGGTTAAAGTTTAACGCCAGCTCACATTGACGCAACTACATACTCATTTACACAAACAAAAAGCACACACACGGTCACGGTCACATTTTCACACACAATGTCTGCATGTCTGCCTCTGTATGCGTCTAAAGTGTTTAATGAGTGTGTTGGCATTTGTTAAATGAGTTTATTCAAATTTCGACGCTGATGAGATTAATTTTTTTTCTTCTACATCACGTACACACTTACTGACATATATATATACATACAAACATACACAGTTACATGCGTGCATGCTGATTAAATATGCGCTGCTATTTTCGGGTAATATTGTGTGACTTATGGTTAAATGGCTTCTCTTTCGTATAAACATTTTCGTCCTTGCAGAGAATATGCGAAAATGATAAGATTCGGGCTAATGGGTCGTATGAGTGTCGTTTACTTTCTTGTTTTAATTTAAGCCGGAAGCGCTGGCAAAGCACACAAGATTGCTTTATAAGAAAATACACAAGCACACACATACAAACACGTGTCGAAAGACGATGAAAATGATGCTGAAAAAAAGATGAGAAGAATGTTAATTCGCTTTTTTGGTTTGCCAAAGAGGCGGGGACGAAATGGAAACGAACGTATGAGCAGGCGCTCACAGCGTATGAGGATTTTTATCTCATATTTTTGAGATATTTTGGCTAACTTATTAAAATATTAAATATGTGGAAAAAAAAAGTAATTTAAAACTTTTCACTAGACTGCATAAATTTAAGATTTTCTTTCCGAAGATTAAGGCGGAAGCAATCTGATCAATTATATTTGGGTTTATAACTATGAACACGTTTTAATTAAAAAATGTAACAATGAAAAATTGCTATTCAATTATAAATAAGTTTGTTAACTTTTTTTAATATGATTTTATTAAAACTATTACAAATACTCTGATAATCAAAGTAATCTGTAATCAAAAGCAAAATGATTTGATTATTCTTGTAGTCCTATAATACATTTTAATATATACTGTCAATAATACCCCAAGGTTTAAATCTTGCTTTCTACTAATATATATACAATATGTACAAAAACGAATGATGATTATTCTACAGCATCATTATCATTGACTAATGTAACGTAATGCAACAATAAAACGATTACCATGTGCCCAACGCTGCTCCCGGTTATATTGAATGTTATTCGACCACGTATTAATTATTCAATAAAATGGAATCCAGAGTTTGAAAGCAATTCAAAAGTAAAATATTTAATTTTAAAACAATTTAACAATTTAACAAAAGCTTTCTTTAAATTTTGTAAATTAAATTTTACACAAAGCCTTAATTTGTTGTATGAAATCAATGTTAGCAAAAAGTTACTCATACGACATGTGACACCAAATGAAATTTATTTTCGTTTTTTAACCGCAATTTCAGTTTATCAAATTAAAAATCATTTAAGGTGCCAAGTAAAAAGAAGAAAAATTGGCTTATCCATTAAATTAATTGGGCGCACGACAAGCGCATTTAGGCTGGCTTACGTGCATACCCAAACTTTCAAAGAACTTGCCTAAACAAATAAAAGAACGACAGACTTTTCTCACCATTAATCTTTTTTGCCCGAGCATTTCGTGTCACAGTTTAGACACAAAAACAAAAACAATTTCAAAAACAACAACAACAACAGAACAAATGAGTGGTTTTGTTTTACCGGTGTGAGCGCTGCTAACAAGGTTAGCGCCTAAAGTAACGGTAGCTTTTCGCGCCTTAACGGTTAATTAAGGTTTTTGGGCAAAATTAGCCAACAAAAAAAAGAAAATATAAGAAAAAAGGTAAGTTATCGTGAAAGTGTTGACAGAAATTTTGTGGAAAAGGGTGAAAACTTGTTAACCTTTTGTTCAGCCATTATTTTACCTTTGAACCAGTTTTTTGTGTAATCCTTCTTACCCTTTCGTTTACCTTATTTGTTTGGGTTTTTTTGGTATTGAGAAATTTCATCCCTGTTTCTTTTTTTCCTGGTTGAGCTGTCAACTCTGACAATTGGCCGCACTGATTAAAATTGTTTCATTCCGGGCGAGTGTGACTTTTGTGTGTCATTTTGTAATTTTGTTAAGTGTGAATTCTTCCTTAAAGACCCGCCCACTTTGGAACTATACATTTAATTAGGAAGCATGATTTAAGAGTTTTTTAAAGGGTTTTTTTAAAGTCATTACAAAAGTAAATCGAAAAAAACACACCTACAACAACAAAGTGTAAATAAATATTTTTTTGTTCTGGCCTGGTTTTTTGTGCTTTTTTTTGTGTTTTGCATTCATTTTGAACTTTTCAAAAAAGTTGTACACAATTTAATAAACTCAGTTTATAGTTTTGAAGCACCTAATTGCACTCACAGTCGGTGGCAGAACTTCCTTCCACCGAGGGCAGCGGCTGAAAAAAATTTCCTTTTTCATAAACCAATGCCGGGCAAAGGCAAAGGCAGAGCGCAAAAATTACAAAGTTCATTAAAGAAACATTAAAAAAGTGCAAAAACAAAGTGTACCGAAAAAAAACAACAACAAACAAAATGAGAAAAGTGAAAAAGTAAAGCACAAAAATTTAAAAGTCAAGCAGCGCATAAAATAAAGCGAAATGCGCAAAAACGGAAGTAGAGGGCGACACTCGAAACAACAAAGCGACAGCGAGTGGCCAACACTGAACAAAGTCATGCATCTTTTGGTTCGGTATTGAAGCTTGGAAGTTAAAAATTGAGTTACTTGCTAATTAATTAAAAATATTCGCTGAGTTTTAATCTGATTTTTAATAATCGGTTTGAATAAGGTGTCAAATGAAAGATCTTTAAAAGTTCAAAACTATTTTTTGTGATATACAGATCCACAGAGATTTTGTGTAAAGTTATAAGCTGATTAGACTGATCATTCGAATTTACCTTGTCGTGGAACTTTAAAAATAAAAATAATTTATTTTATTTAATTTTTTCATTTCTTGAGTGTATGTGAATGACGCACTTACGTTAACAAAGCGAATAGCGAACGGAAGTAGCTGAAGAATGGAATAGGAAATACACAAGAACAGCAGCGAATGAGTGTTCTTTTTTCGATTCGTTGTTTTCCTTTGTTGGCGTCGCTGTTACTATTTTTTCCATTTTACGAAATTGTGATTGCCTCATGTTGAACAACTTCATTATCCGTTTTTCTTCAGCTTTTATAAGTATTTTCTATTTTCTATTTTCATTTGTATCCAGTGTGGCAAGCGTCTGCGTCAGCGTCACTAACACTTGTTACGAGCAAAGCCCGCGAGAGCTAGAGAAAATGACTAAACCGGAAACGGAAGTCAGTTGCAGTTGTATGCGAAACGCGAATCCGCATGTGAAGTCCGTTGTGTTAAATTCATTTTTTTTTTATAAAATTAACCCAAATTTTAGCTCATTGCAAATTTTCCACATCAGAAATTTTGTTTGCAAAATAATGAAAATCTTTTTACATTTTATAAGTTACACTTACATTAAATAATATCAAACAGAAGCAGCGCAAAGAAAAACCAAAAGAGCCTCTTTCTTGCGGAAATAGAATATGACAGTTGACAGTTGACAGCGGTAGGAGTGCGAATAGTGCGAGCGTGGACTGCACATGGTGCGGCGCTTGTAAAATTTCCGCTTATGAAACGTTATCAGCGGCAGCGGAAATGCCAGCTAACGTTTGTGATATTAGGCGCGCTGTGTCTAAGTGTATGTGTGTGTCGTGTATCTATGTGTATGTACAAAATGTTAATGTGTGTGTGAGTGCGTATGGGTTGACTACACTTGTTAAACTTAAGTGCTGAAAAGTTGCGTATGAAAAGTTTTTAAGTTAAAAGCCTTCGAAAAAGTCTAAAAAAGATTTTACTTCTGTAGCTTTATAAAAAGCGGTTTAGTATTCCCTACGGGAAATGTAACTAGTTTACAAGAAGTATTAAAGTACTTCATTGTTAACTACAAGTTTTTGAAATTTGAACTCACATATTTCATGTGAAGATGTCCACCAGAAAGTCAATTGATTTGCTTTGCAGAACTATTTAAAATTTTTTTCATTTCCAACTTTATGCAATCAAATCTTTAAAAATTAATAAAGTTTTTATTCGCTTTAACGACGGCAGAACAAAAGCTAAGAACAATTGAAATTAATGCAACTGACATTTCGTGTTCATTTGGGCGTTCTTTTGTCAATTTTCAAAGTACTTCTCAGTTCATTTAATTATCGAAACTCGCACACTTACACACAAATGCAAAATTAAAACTTTGCCCAACTTCAACTATTCGTGCTCCAATTTTGGCCAATTTGTCAATTTTATACAAATCATTTTTACACACACATACACACACAATCGCACAAATAGACATCTACATGTGTTGTGGCAATTGTCCACACACGCACTCACTCACTCACTCTCTCACACACATTCACAAATCTAAAGCAACGATTTTTGACATTGTCGCTGTCAACTTTCGAATTGAATTCATCAACCGCAACTGTCAAGCGTCATTTAACGTGAGCAAACGCGAAGCTCGCTGCGCTTCTTGTAACGATTTCACCATTTTCCATTGTGACGTGCGCGCAACTTTTCCCTGCTTCCATTTACACCGGCACAAATTGGGGAAATGTTGCTTTTGTATATTCATTGATGCTGCCGGTATTTTCCAGCGTCACGGGATGGTGCATAGGTGGGGGTGGCAGCGCTAGAGAAGAGAGCCAATTTCTATGCACGACTGAGTGCTTCCGTGTGCGGGAAGTTTATTTTAGCATGCCGCGGTTCTATAAATTTATTTAGCAAAATTTTCGTGCATTTGCGTGTGTATTTGTGTTAGTGTATGTTTTACTTGTTATACAGTGTGTTGTGTGTGTGTAGATGTTATGCATGTGTGCTTTGCGTTGTAAATTGAAATATTGTTGCAGATTAGTTGCAAGTTGCATGTGGCAGCAACATTTTGCGCGCAGCGTTCGTCAAAAGTGAGACATTTTTTTTTTCATTTTTCCCTTTTCACTTTCAGATGAAAGTAAAATTTTTATTATTAATTTTTTTTTCATATAATTTTTTTTTAGTTGTTCTGGATTGACACTAAGAAAATTGTCAAAAAGTCTGCAATCATGTATTGAAAATAAAAAAATTGGTACAAAATTCTTCTGATTCAAGACTGAAGGATGCATTTCCCACTTATGATCTATGGAAATTTTTTACCGCTGAAATTTCCGAATTTGGTTAAACTAAAATCTCTATTAAGAGAATTCGATTCAATGTTATTTAAATAAATCAAACCGAAATGAACAAATCGATCTTAAAATTTTAAAAGATTTTGAGAGCTTGAGAGATTTAATCGCTTTTTTTTTAATTTAAGTTTCTAAAATTTCTGTTAAAAAAAAAGAAAAGGGAATTGAGCCTTACTAAAGCATCCCGAGGATTTAATAAGCGACATAACCTCAGACACTTTGATTCTAGCAATGTCTGAAATGCTGCCAAGAGAATAGGAACCGAATGCATTGAATCTCCTCCTAAATAATTTTTTATTTTAGGAATTTCATATCCAAACCGTGTATCTGCTAAGCTTTACATAAAGCTGATGTAAAATTTAACAGCTTATTTTAGTAATGAATATTTAAAGCATTTCGGTTAAAGTTCTTTTTTAAATTTAAATTTTTGTTTGTTTTGTATTTTAGTCTTCACTTGACTTTTCGATATTTAAATGTTTTTACGGGTTTGGTTTTATTTTTTTATTTCATCTAATCACCGTTAATATTTATCTCCGGGCTACATAAACGGAAAATGTGTCATAAATACGTAATTACCACGAATGAAAAATAAAATAAAACTAAGAATGAGGGTGTGAAATAAAAGAGAAACACGAAATAATTTTTTTACACAAATTTACAAGCTGCTTAAGTCCATTTCCGGCGTTTGCAGATTCGAATAATCAACAATTACTTTTAGAAAAAATTTTGGACTTGATACCTTTGCGTATGTAGGTGTCAATATTCACATTAACATCAACAGGAATTGCTGCTGTCGTTGATAATAACGACGCAACATCTTTTATATTGTCATAGCCGGACGTGCTTTATATATGTAAGTATAGCGATACAATACAAAGGTACATGCAACAGCAGTTTTCGAGTCCATTAAAAGATCATAAAAGTTACTCAATTATGTTTGACAGAAGAGAGAAAAAAATACATAAAAGGTTTTTGTATATGAATACAAAACACAAGGAAATACACACACACACGCATACGGGCACTCACACAAGCACACGCACACACATGTACAAAATAAAATACGCTTTCAGTATTGTGTGAAATATGCGACAATGTCAAAGTTAAAAATCTATTTGAGAGAAATTTGCATTTTGCATTATGAACATATGAAATTCGATAAATTCGTTACTTTTTTTGCATAGAAATCAATTGTCCATGCTTGTGTAAGTTAATAATATATACATATGCATAAAAGCACACACACATACCCAAAGCAATACAAATATATCGACAGCACTTTGGCAGTTGCATTGCAATTTAATTCAACATGAAATATTTACATAAGGATAACGTCCACGGCTGCCATTTCTCAAAATCCATAACCCGGAAGTGATACACACAGACATACACACATGAAAACGCATAAACGTATACAAACAAAGGATAAATCAGAAGCGCAAATATGAAACAACACAAACAGAAAATCACTAGAGCGGTTTTGAAATAAAAGAAAATTTATAAAAAAGTGAAATCTTTTGAATTTTGACAAAACCTAAACCTAAAAAAAATAAAGAACGTTTTTCAGAAAGGAATTAGTAATAATGGTAAATTCAACCGTAAAAATAAACAAATTGTTTGCGTAAATTTAAAGATCTGTTGGAAGGATATCAATGCAATATTAAATGGAATTAATTTTTGTAATATCCTTTCTCGGAGATTTGTCGTTTCAAAGAATATTATTATTAACAAATAAAAAGGTGTGGCAAAAAAACGTTTAGTGCCGACTCTGTCAAGAAGAGCAGGAAACAGCAGAACACGTTCCAGTGGTGCTTTAAAAAAAAGTTAAAATTTCGAAAATTAAAAATTATTTAAAATTTTAAAATTTTGTTTTTCAACAAGCCAAACAAATGTAACGAAACGCACTTCTGCACTAACCAGCACAACTGCTAAACTTATGCCATCATTACGTACATACAACAACAACAACTACAACAAAACAACAGTAGCAACATATTTACAAGTACAAAAATATGAGAAAAAAAAGGTCGCAACAAATTTAAGCAAACCGGATTCGGATCAGCAACAAACGAGAAGAGTGAAGAACTTTTATTGTTAGCAAATTTTTAGCATATTTTTCAGCGCAACGCAAGCTCAGCGTATTTACGTATATCTGTGTGTTTGGGTGTATTAGTGTGGTTGTGTGTGCGTGAGCAGTAGATTTCGCTCAATTGAAGTTTCATTTTAGATTTTTTTTATTTTTCTATTGTTGCCCTTTGTGAGGGAGCATGTGTAAGTGTATGTACATGACTGTGTGTATATGTGCGAATATTGGATATTTCTGCGATAAGTTGCATACAAAAGTAGCGCAAGAATTTTTGCACATTTTGCACTTGTAGTTGTGAAGTCGAATGAACAAAAAAAAAACAACAACGGAAGAAGTAAAAATTGCCAAACATTACGAAACAAATTTGTCGATGAATGTGCGAACGTTATCCGGTTGTTTTTTTTGTTTTTTTTTGTATATAAATATATTTGTATATGTGTGCGAGTGCGTTAGTGTGTAAGTAGGATGAAGTTTTCGCTTTGAATATTTTGCATGCGAAATTTTCATTTTTTAATTTGCTTCTAGAGGTTTCATAGTAACAAATTTGATATGGCAAGTTGTGCATTAAATTGAAATCATTTTATAACTTGTACAAAAGTTCTAGGATTAACTCTTGATTCAATTTTGTCCAAAAATGTTTAATAAATCGCAGTCAAAATATTACACAAACAAACTTAAATAAACACAAACAAATTAAAAAAGGAGGAACCTATTCATAAACTAGTTTTAGTTAAAATCCACTTGAAATATCTTCCGAAAAAAATTTTAATAGAAAAAAAAAATTGTTCTCCTTCTGATCCTTCTTTTATCGCATTTACAAACAAATTTCTTATATATTTTACATTAGAAGATAATTTGTGTAGAAAAATTGTATTTTTTTAATTCTCTTTTGACCAAAATTCGTTTTCTTTGGCATTTTTTGAAGCGTCCTTCTGCACTTTTGAAGTCCTTTAAAAGTGTCATCCTTTTCACGCATAACCACTTGCAAGCAAAAATGTATTCACGAAAAATGAAAAACTTTTAAGCAAAGTGCAATAATAGCATGAATATCCTTATTTGAAGTTGAATATCCGGCAATGCCAACACTTGAAGAGCACGAACACGCCAAAGACAATGATGACGACGATGACGACGACGACGGCGATGGTGTGCTGCAGCTGCTGCCACCGAACAGTTGTGCAAATTTGTGTATAAGTCTCCGCTGCAATACGTCGTCCTACTACTACAGCTGCAGCTGCTACTTCTTCAATTTATACTTGCGGCAATAATATTTCTGCTGCTCCTGCTGAGCAAACAAGATATTGAAGCACGGCAGTTAGACGAGTCGAGACAGACAGACAGACAGACAGTCCGCCGCGCAGCCAGGCATTCAGTCAGTCAGGCAGGCAGGCAAAATGTGATTTCCTTATATCCTTTTATATCCTTAGCGAAATTGAAGAAATTTCGCCTCGGGCTTTGTTTTCGCAACGCATATTGAATTTTTCGTCACGACAAACCAAGCGTTTATACTTCTTTCTTTTTTTCTTTCTTTCATTCTTTCTTTCTTTCTTTCTTTCTTTCTTTCTTTCTTTCTTTCTTTCTTTCTTTCTTTCTTCTTTCTTTTTTTTTGTTTTTTGTTATTAAATAATTCAGTTGTTGTTTTTTGTTTGCGTTTTAAAGATTTTTAAGTTGAACGTTCGCGCCATTCCTGTAGGAGCGGCGCGTGCGTACGCGCTTTTGTAGACGGATTTCTATAATGAGTTGCCAAAAGTGCCGCTGAAACGTGCCAAAGTGACCAGGCGGGATTGAACAACAAAAACAAAAAGAGTGAACACACTTGTAAAATGATTTCATGTTAAATGCTTTCGATTTGAAATAGTACAGTTGCACGAATACAAACAGTTGGAAAAGTTCGTTTGTGTCAAAAGGATTGCCGTAATTATAACAAATAAATTTGTTATTTATTTAGTAAATGGACGATGTCATTTCTCTTTTTGATTAACAAAATTAGAACCTTTAATTTTTCGTATAATATACAATTTTCTTTCTAAAAAGTCTTGTATTTTTTTATAATTTTGAATTGATAAGAAACATTTCTAATACGAGTACTATGTTCTGTTTTTTTTCTTTTCAGGTGAGTTAGTGAGCGATATAAGTAATTGTAAGTAAGAGCAATCAATGATCCAATGTATCTATAACCTTTACATAAAATTATATACAACCAATTAATATTTTATTTGTAATAAAAAGAAAATTATTTACATACTCCTATCTTAAAATATTTCTTTCGCTAGTTGGACTTTATTTGTAAAAGTATACCCCGGAGAAGTGTGGAGATTAACTGTACCGAAGCATATCTGTTCTGTGATTATATTTATTTTTATTTTGTCTTTATCTATAGTAAGTACAATAGTGTTGAGTTCTTCAATTTCGTACCAGCTCGGAGCGCTCCGCGAGTATATCAAAATATTCATTCCGTAACGACGTATGTGCTGTATACTTTAGCCTCCGTTTGGAGCACAAAGACAGGTTTCATACACTAATCATTTGTGTATAAATATCTTCATACATGTCCTCAGATCCTGTATCTCAACTTTAAATGGGTTCGCTGAAATTAAAAAAATTACAACATATTAAAAAAGCAAATGTCAACTGGTAACTCTGTGAACTCTGACTTTAAGAAAAGTTTCTTTGGAAAGCAATTTTAATTTTTTTTTGCATAAAGCAGTGATAATACAAGGAGCAGTCAATTTTAAAATCAAGAAATAAAACGACCATTGAAAAATGCTAAAACAAAAAACAATAAAGGAAAATAGCTAAGGGCGAAAAACGGTAAATACAAACAACTACAAACTGCTTGCATTTAGTTAAGGCAAAGAAAAAAGCTGGACCAAAAACTGTTTACCCACATAGTCAAAACGCTTCATCTGGCTTCAATTCATGCGATAGTTGTGATGATAATGTTGATGGTGATGAAAAGGGCGCTTCAATCGGAGAAGCGCACTGCCAGTGTTGCCAACTGTTCACAACACGGTCTCTGAAGTGCCGGCAGTCACAAAGGAGAGCAAGAGCAAAAAATAACAGAAAGAAACAACACAAAGTATTTCATTTTTTCAAGAATCCGAATCTTTTTAGCCAAACAGCTCTGGGATATTTTCCTAGCTGTACGGGTTAAAATTCAGGAAGCCAACAACAACAAAAAGCAACAACATCAAATAAGAAAAACGAAAACAATACCGAAAAGAGTGCAACTGGTCGATGGTTGTATGGAAATGCGAAATGCCATGATTGTGGTTCACTCACGAATTTAATGAAAAATTCCTTTCATTTTTTGAGTTCTTAAGCAGATTCTTGTTTCTTGAAGTGAAGCATCATCATCAGCATCGTCATCACCGTCATCGTCAGGAAGTGAAGGTCATTCAATGAGGCATCACCTGATGCATTTTTCGACAAGCTCTTGCACTTCATTCGTCGAAACAGCCAACCCACTGCAATTCCATTGAATTCTTTTGACAGTTCTTCACTCAGATCAACATTAAAGGAAAGGAAATAGTTGAAAGGCTTTGGTAGTTCACGGTCAGGGTATACAGTACGTTGGGTCAGGAAAAAATCCGAAATTACATTCCTAAAATTTACTCCAAAAACTTTGGTAACAAATATTTCAGATAATAAAAGCACGACAGATTTTATCTTGCTATGTGTAGGCAAAAGCGGAATCGTTTGTAGTCATGAGAAAAACATTTAATTCAGTAGGCATGGTCTCGCAACTATTTATAAATGTAATTGAAAAACGGAAATCACGATTCGATCTTTTTTGTGCATTTGGATTTCATTTAGGCATCTTTGAATCCAATCCATATTTTATTGGTTGAATCGGTTTCACTAGGACTTATGGAGATTCCAAGCAGTTAGTCCAATTTATACTGCAAAATATTTCCATGTGATAAGTCACTTTACCTAGAATTCCTGCGGATACTACTTATATGTATATTTAAATATTATACAATATTATATAAAAATAAATAAATTAAATAATTTTATTTTTTAAAAGCTGCACACAACGAATGACTGTGCGATACTGATGCACTCGCTTCTACCTGCTCAGTTAATGACCCAGGGCGTCTTTATTGTATTTCCGTATTTATATATTTGTGTGTTTATGTGTATGTGGGTGTGTATAGTGTAAGTGAATTCTGTAGCATACAGCGTTCCATTGAATTCTCTCAAAGCGCATTTTACCTTTTTTATTCGCCATATTTCATTCGCATCTCAACCATTTTCCCGCCCTTGGCAACAGGCCACATTTTTACATATTGCTCTTAGCACATCATCTTTTGTCCTTTAAGCCACGAACAAACCAACACACAAATACACCTGCTGGACATTCGTTATGTTCCGTTTCGATTCGCTTCATCCGATTCATTCGCTCTTTCATTTATTCGCCAATGTGAATTATTTCCGGTTTTCATCTTGCATATCTCATATCTCTCAAATGTATTCAAATATGCGCCACGAATGCAATTTTCTAAACTTTTCCATTTTGTATTCGTTTTTGTTCCATATTCCGGGTAAGACTTCTTTTATTTTATAATATATTCTCGAATTCTCCTTGAATTCTTGTTTTGTTTTTGCTCGTTTGTTCCTCCCCTTGCCGAAACATTTAATAATGCTCATAAATTATCGCAAATATTTTTTTCTTGCTACAAGAAAGTGTGTGGGATGAGTTTTCATTTATGGTGATTGAGCCACATGTGCTCGATTTTGTTTTTCTTCGTTCGTTGTAAAATATCAAATGAGTCTCTCTCTATTATGTATAAATCAAAATTGTGTCTCAAGTCTTGTGCGGAATAACAAAAATATTGTGTTGTCATATTTCTGCGTAATTCTCACAGCATGACATATTCCCAAAATACATTGTGGCGACACAAGCTTTCATGTCTTTCCAATGCAAAGTAAGCTTTTTGCCATAAATTTAAGTGGTTCATTGGCATAAGTTGAGTAAATGAAATCAGTTGTGGTTCCATGAACTGCAAGTAATAGTCAATTAGGCTGTAAGTAACCAATCGGTTAATTATGTTATTCAGTGCTTTCTGGGTTCGTTTAAAGGATGAATACAAAAAAAATACCTAGTAAAGTGGAAGAAAACATCAATTCAGTATAATCAAGGTAAGGAGGCAGTACTTAGCTGAGTTTTAGCTACTCATTTAGCACTAAGCGCTTCTCAATACCAAATTGTACTGATGTGCCCACATACGGAGGAATCGAAAGTTTAAAGCCGTCTACAGACGGTCGATTGATAAGAAAATCATTTTTTATAATTTTAATTAAGTTGATTAACTTTTCGAAAAGTTGCGGTCGAAATATTTTGTTTGATATTTCAGGATTAAAACTCGTAAATAAGTTGAGGATGTTAAGTCTTTCATAATTTAATTAATATATAATCCTTGAGATAAACAATGCAATTAGCTCGCATTAGCAATTTCCAAACAAAGAAAATATCTTTTTTTCCACCATACCAACCGAGACTACATAACCAAATAATCCATTTAAGCGGCGATTACAATAAATGCCAAAACGTTCCGATATCATTAATCATTCACAAAACTAAACGCCAGAGCAGCGAGCAAGGGCGAGAGAGCATTTATTATATTTTCAAAAAAGTTAAATACAATAACAAAAAAGAAAAGAAAAGGAACGAAAATCCTTGAAAGTGAGTTGCCACAAATACACTCACAAACACATAAACACTCGAGCAGACAGAGGCAGTGAAAAAAGGGACACAACAAAATAACAAAAGAACATAAAACGACCAAAAGGACCAAAAGGACACATGCCGGGCCACCGAAACTCGACCACAGAATTCGCTTAGGATGACACTTTTTCGGTTTTGTGTCCTTATTTAAGTTTTTATTATTGTTTTAGCTAAATATTAATAATTGAAACAAATTAGCCAAGTTTTGTTGTTATTTCGTTAAACTAAAACCAAAAACAAACGAGCGAACGAACGAACGAAAAGGCAAAAAATAAAAAAAAACAAAACGCTCGCATTTATTTTTATACTTTCATTGGAAACGAAACTTTTTGTTTCCGCTTTTATTGTTTGAATTTCAATGGCGGGCAAAATGGCGCGGCGCGCAATTTTTACCAAACGGATGGGACAGCAGAAGGACCAGACTTACAGTAGCGAAAACAACAACAACAACAGCAGCAAATGGTATAGTTTACATACACGCACGACTTCGACGTTGACCAGGTCTAATAAAAAAAAAAAACAAAAAAAGTTGTAAACAAATAATCAAAAAGTCCACACGTGCAAAAACATAAATTTTCTTTGTTGTTTGTTTGTTTTGTTTTTATTTAAATTTTTTCTTTTTCGCATTTCCTTTTCGCATATGCAATGTTTTCTTTCGCTGAATGCGGTCGGTCGAGCGCCATGCTGTGCCATTATTTTATGCATCTGACCAAACCAGAGCAATGCGGCGGGAGCAAACCAGATGAAGGCATTTAACTTGGCCAACACAAAATTGGGAAGGGCGAGGGTGTAATTGAATTTTTCGCTGGCATGTTTAAATTTTAGCGGGATTTCGAGTAATGAATTAATTTATGCACTTTTCGTGTTCGTTGATGATTTCAGTGCCCGGACTTGGGTTCCAGTTTTGTAAATGGGCATTATGACTATAACTTCAACTTCTAACAGGAAATTGGTTTTTTGTGTTTAAAATTTGTCATCTAAAACAAGGACCATAAAAAAAATAAATTTATTAAATATTTATAATATTATAAATATTTAATGGTTCAACTTATACATATCTCATAAAAAATAACGTAAATAACTATTCAAAAGTGATACTATAGAGAAAGGCTTTATAGCATATCAAGCAGCGCCTTTAGTGATCATTTACGGCTGGCCAAATTATTAATCTTATCATCGCAACCTTGTTAACTGGAATCTCAGCACAGGCAATCAGCAAAGGAACACACAGCAAAAACATCAGCAACACAGACGACGATGATGTCATTGGCCATTTTCATTATGACGGCATTAACATGTATGAGCTTAACCGCGGTTAAATTTCCCATTTGAAATTCGTTATTCCCTTTAGTGATGCCAGTTTCGGAAAGACAGACTAACACGCAGGCACACATACAATGCTTACTGACATATGCGTGCTTACACGGATATATGCAGATTTACATATACTCGTATACTTATATACGAGCAAACTGTACTTTTTCGAATACGTGCAGAGTAGGAAATTAGGTGACCAAGGCATTGAAGGTTACTAAAATTGGAAACGAAGTATTAATGGTTTAAAACTTTAAGCTTTTTAAATAAAAATCCTCTGTACTTTAAAAGATGCCAAAAGAAATATTAGAAGTTTTAAAAAGCTTAAAGCTGTCTTTGGCCATAATTTTTGAAATACGAAAGGACTTAACAGGTTCAAACATCGGCATGATAAAAATGTTTCATTTCACCAATCAATGTTATTTTTAATTCCGCGTGAATAGAACAACTTTAGTACTAGCTCCCAAATGGCTTTCATGCTGGTCACCTTTCAGTTGATAAATTCCAATGATTGTGTTCTTGGAATGTTGAATCAATGTCTGTGACGTTGCTGCCGCCGTCACTGTGAAATATATGCAAATTGCTGTATCAACATCATCGCCCGACAACGTCGAGCCACGTCGAGCATTGGGCAGCAGAGTCAACGCTTGACTTTTGGCTTGAATCAACACGAATTGATTGCAGTCACCGCATAAACCCACAGCACAGCGAACCCAAAACGAAACGAAGGAATTCACAAAAACAACAAACAAACAAACAAACAAACAAACAAACAAACAAAAAACAAAAAAATAACCCACAAAAATGCAAACGTAAAAAAAGATTCCGGAACAAGTGTTCCGGAGCAGTCTTTGCGAGACAATCACGTTTGCTAGTTACTTTTTGTGTGCGTGTGTGTGTGCGTACGTGCGTGCGTTGTCTCTCGGTCACCAACGCAATAACTACGTTGAGGAGCAGTTTTGAAGCCATTGTCACGGACAGTCGTTGTCGTCGTCGTCATCGTCGTTACATCCAGTGTTGCCAGCTGGAAATTAAAAAAAATCGACGCTTCATTTTTCAATAAAGAAACAAGCTGCCGTATTTTAGTTGAAATGGATACATACTCGTACATACATTCGAACACCTTTCTGCTTTGTTATTTTAGGAAGCGTTATTCACAAGAATTTTATAAGGGTTGTTGCACTTTCGCACAGTTGGCCACTCTGATGCGCTGGTTAAGCTCGATCTCGTTTGCATAAAATTTCAATTGAAATTTTTTCCGACAAAACGTCTTTTTGCGTTTGCCAGGTTCAAAGGCACAAGGTGGCAGGCAGCTTGAGGAGACTCTTAGGTATCGTTAAGATGAAACTGGCGCTTTAATGGCAGTTGGTACGGGGATTTTATTTCACGGATTTGATTTAAGTTTTATTCTCTCTTAGGCTAGACACCGTAGATACTAAAATCGTCTTTAATTTTAAAATGACGCCACATTCGACAATAATTGTATACAACACATCTATTGATAATTAAAAAGTTAGACTATGGCTCGGACAATTACAAACGGTTGACGGCAAAAATACATCGATATTTTATACATTGCTAATGCATCTCTTTCATTCGATTTTAATTAAATATTAATGAATTAAAAATAATAACAAAATATGTGATCTCAGACTTTATAATAGGAAAATTAAAGTCGCACCTAGGAATCGCAATTCAGAAATCAACGAACCTATCTTGAAAAAAAACTTAATATCACTTTTTCTTTGTATTGAAAATAGGAATCGTCATATTGATTAATTAAAATAATTGATTGAACACTCAAAATGCCTTTTTTATATTGTATTATTACAAATACAAAGTGCATATTCACCGAGCTTTTCAAGAACTCTCAGTCGACCTTGAGCAGCCTTAACCTTGCAAGTTCAAAACTTGACTTATTGCGCCATGGACAGAAAGAAAAGAAAAGCAAAGAGAAGAAATAAATAAATAAATAAATAAAACTCATAGAAACCGCCATAAAACGCACAAAAGTCAATGGAAACGCTCAAATTCAATCAAACGAAATGTGAGGCCGCGAGGCAATCATAATCTCCGATGATTGCGACGGCAATAAAATCCAAATGTTTTATTTTATTGCGTTTAATCTGGAGAAATGAACAAACAGCAGCGCCGACATTTATGGCCAAAAGACGAAGGCAACCAGCCTCCTATTATTATTATTATTATTATTATTATTGCATTAAATGATAGATGGGATTTATTTTACTTTCACATCGACAGAATGCTTGAAATTAAATAATGCTAAAAGTTGAACAGTTTTACTCGTACTCCGGCTGGCGCCCTCACATAAAACTGTTGCACATGCACATTTTAATGCCTGTGGTTATTATCCTTCGAGGAGCAGGAACAGAAGCAGGAGCGAGAGCGAGAGCAGCGCAGCGAAGCAGATACGAGTAGTTGTAGTTGGAGCAAAAGTAGAGCCTGCAACTGCTGCTGCTGCTGCTTCTGCTGTTGCTGTTGCAAAACTTTACAGCATAGTAGAAAAACGTACGTTTCACTACAGTTTGCCAGAAGGCGTGGCAAATGTTTTATAAAATTTAATTTTACCGCTTGATGGCAAAGACGAGAAGTGGTAACGACAAAAAAAACAGGATGTGTTGCGCAGGATTTCCTGGAGGTGTGCACAGAGAAAAATTTGAAACAACAACTTTTAGTATAAATAAAAATAAATTAATGCCGAAATAAAACTTTTAATATAAAAAGCCTTTCGAATTTTATATTTATATTTAGTTTTATTTACTGAAGTCATCCTAACACAAAAGTTGAATAACTTATAATAACAGTACTAGTCACGAGCTTAAAGTCGAAAGATTTGTAAATTCATATTCAATAAAATTAATAGAATTGTTGAATTTCAAACGAACTACAAATTTTATTTATTTATTTATGTAAAGGTCAAAGGTTGTTTTTCAACTACAATATATTTCTGTTTTTAATTAATTTCATTAACATATTTTAAACATTGTTTTCTTTTTCAAGCTATGATTTAAATGTTTCCGATCTACCAGAGTGATGAAAATGAATAAATATTAGGTGAAGCCACCCTAGCAGAGTGTAAAATGAGCTTTTTTTTTTGTCAGTTTTCAAAAGATTTCTTTCATCATTTTGAAAATAATTGCTTTGATGTTTTTTGTCTATTGCATATCGAACTTGAGACGTTTCGCGTCTAAGGCCAATGCACTAAACGTCGTGCTACGACAACTCAAGTTTCTCAAACATTTTTAAATGTTCTTATATTTTAATTTAACGCTTAATATAGTTACTCTTTTATTAATACATATCAATATGAATAGTTATTTCATGTATGTATATTCAAAGAAACCCAAATTACAAACCGGAAATACTTATACATGCTTAAAATTCACACGCAAACATATTTTTCAGCATGTCCGCACCTGCCTGCAGGATATTTAACATTTCCCAACGCAACTTTTTGTCGACTTTTGTGTGTGACAATTGAAAAGTTTTCTCATTTTTGTCATCATCTGAACTATAAAAACTTGTTGCAAGAAGCGACGACGACGGCAACGACGACATTATGCCCGGGCGCTAAAGTTTAAATATTGTAAATTTTGTAAATCTGTGTTTTTGTCTCTCGCTGGCTATGCATGCATGCATGAATGTATGTAAGTGTATGTGCGTACGGTGGGTAGCAAGTTTCCGAGTTTGAATTTTATTTTTTCTTTCATTTTGTGCTTCTCCTTTGTGCGAATGAAATGATAATTAAAACTTGATAAATGCATTCAGCAAATTAGATTTAATTTTTAAATTGCAAACAGTTGCATTTATAAGATATGTAATTTTTTTCTTCAAGTATCTTTTTTTAATTTTATTCAACCAAGCGTATCCACTTTAGTGCCATGATTTAGCGATAAGTGTAAAAATTTATGTGTGCGAAAAAAAAAGCGAGAATCAGAAATTATCTTTACTCAGCGGAAACTCATATAAGTGCAGCACACACAATAGCAAATATCCTTCAAGTGGTTTTTCACTATCCTTGCAGCGTGTTTGCCTGCGCCTCTCCTGCCACATAAGCGAACGCTCCATTGTTCGCACTTGAGTGCACATCTTAAAGATAAGTCATGTATTTTCCGCTGTTGTCGTTGTTGTTGTTCTTGTTGTAAATACTATATTGTAGAATGCGTGTAGCTAACATCGTAGTCGCATGATGGCGTTTTTATGCATATGTGTGCTCACTTAGGGTGGTTTTTAGCTAAAAAAAAAAAAAGAAAAGTATAATAATTTTACTTTCATTCGAAGCTAAACAACAACAACAACAACAAAATAGTCTTCCCACTGGACCAAATTTTGAATTGTATAAAAGAAAGTTATTAAACTAAATTGATTTATTATATTTAATAAAGGTTGGGTTGATTTACCTCCGTAATAGGCTCTTATAAGTCATATTAGATTATTTGGTTCTTATTTAGACTCCATTCAAGTCTGATGTGGCCTGTATTTGACCCCTAATTGGCCTTGTTTGGTCCATGTTTTGGCCCCTATTTGGCCCTTACTTCATCGTCTTAACTGCCTATGGCATACGTTAAAAGCTGCGAGCTTTAACCTTTTTTGCACTTTTAAAATATGAACCATCCTTAGCATGCTGTACTGATTTTACATGTGACTCGATCCATGTTCCTTGGAATACGCTTCCTTCTGTCTATAAATGTGTGTGTATATGTGTGTATATGCGCGGGTGTGTGCTGCAATTCAAAGCATTTAAAAGCCATTAGTGTCGCGCTGTTTAGCACTTAAACACTTGATTTCAGTTGGCCTTTTCGGAATTGTAAATTTGCGCTCGATTGTCAGATGCAATCGAGGCAGATGCGGCAGCATTGGCAATTCGAAAAGTGCACAACCTTCACATTGATCTATAATTTATATTTATTTTTTTTACTCTTCAATTTAAGCTGAAGAACTTTTCGATGAAGAGAATTCTTTAAGTTAATTTTAGTTTCTTCTTATGAACTGTTTTAATTTTAATAAAATTTTGGAGACTTAGCTAAAATTATTTTAAGGCTAGAGGTAATATACACATCCGAACATTCTAAACTTCGTCAAGACCTACGAACAGAATAATTAACATCGCTCGGTTAATTTCGACAACTTTATGTTAAACAACAAATTTAAACATAACTTTCATTGGCATTTTCCTTACTTAGACATGCCAATTTCCCTGCAGTAGATTGTATTTTTAAACAAATATATTCATAGAGCCGAAAAAATAATTCACCTTGCCCCACGACACATCCGACGCACCCATCATATTCATGAGAAATGGACTTGGGATTCGTATAGTATAGTCGTATGGTATGTATGGAGATAAAGATGTTAACTTGTGTCATTCAACCGTGTTTCTGAGCAAATAAAATCTCCACTTTCAATTATTCCAATTGACACAGTCCTTAAGCCACTCCAGAGAGTATTTGTGCTAGTGTGTATGTGTGTGTGTGTGTGTGTGTGCGTAGAATGTAAGTGGATATGTGCGTAAGCGTGTGTATTTTAGTACTGCTCTTCATTCATTCTTATCATCTGTCTGCTATCGCTTGTTGCCATAGTCCTCTTTGCGCCATTAAAGTAAATTTACAAGAAAACGACAATGTACCCCGAAAGCTTAATAACATTGACAGAGATTTATGCAAATACAATAACAACAAAAACACACACAAACACACACACACACACGTGCACGCACTTACCTGAAAACATACACTGAAAACAAAAGTAGGTATTTAAATAAATTTATTTGTATATGCAAAGTTGATTTTTTTAAAGCTTTTTAACTTATAAATTTAGCAAATTGATCAAATTGAGTTAATTCGTAAAATTTTTTTAAACAAAATCAACATATATATAAAAAAAATTTGTTGTGTATTTCAAATATTCGCAGTGTACTTTTTCCTGTTTGCATATTTGCTTAATATATCACAGCTCGGCCCACCTGAGTTGGTAGTGGAAGCACTCTGGCCTATTGGCATAAGGTTCAACAGGTTTATACTCGTATGTATGTTGGTATAAACCGGGGAGGTGGAAAGCTAACATGAAAAGTTCCCTCACCAAAAAATAACAAACAAAAAATAAATAAACATTCTATAAATATATATATATATATATATATATATATATATATATATATATATATATATATATATATATATATATATATATATATATATATATATATATATATATATATATATATATATATATATATATATATATATATATATATATATATATATATATATATATATATATATATATATATATATATATGTAGATATATATGCAAATGTATGTATGTATATAAAAATAAAATAAAGTACAAACTGTTGCGCAATTATACACACAAATACAATATACGACTTGAAGCACGTCTGTCGTACACAACAGGATACGCCTGGATATGCGCAAAAAAGAAAACAGTAAAATGTATTGTATACATATGAAATAAATATGTGCAAATGTGAAAGTGTGTGTATGTATTGAGAGATAATGAGTTGCCATGGGGGTCTGCTTGATTTTTACGCTTCGCTTGAAGTAATGGTTTTTATTATAATTTAACATACACATACATATATACCGAAACTGTGTGTTCCACATGTGGAGGTAAAAATGAACGCATAACGTATAACGGAAACGGAAATGACAACTGTACGATTCGGTGACATGTCCTATCGTGTATATTTCATCTTTCACATTCAATTCGGAGCTTTATAATTTTGTTAATATTTTATTTGTCGATTTTCACCAGAAAATATGAACAATTTCAAGCAGAATTATTAAAATTCATAAATACAATTTGTAGTTGCCAGCTAAATAATCAAATATTGCAGAACCCATTTGAACTTAGTTTGTTGCCACATCCTAAATGTATGCCACGAAAATGGCTAAAAATATTTGTACACATTTTTTCTAAAAAACGTAAATATCAAAAAATATTATACAAGTTATTAAATATTTTTGTATTTTGTTAAAATATTGATTTTATATGTTTAATTGTGATATTTTTAATATATAACATACAAAATGGAATAATTGCAGAGGAAATTATTTTGTTGATGTTGATACTTGTATATTTGTATCGAAAAAATGTAAATTTTACCTTAATAATTCTTGTTTTAGCTTCATTAAATTCTCTACTTTTATCGGGATATTAATATTGTTTTAATTACTAGTCTTGATTAATTGTATTTGTAGTTGGAAATTGTAATTGTATATGCATAGGCTGCGACAATCGAGCAGAAATTAAACAACAACAAATTATTTTGACTGCCTAAATGTATGCAATCAATATGACCAATACAAAAGCACCAAGCATATTTAAAAATTCCGGCTAAAATTATATAACAATGAAATTTAACACGAATTCTATTAAATTTTTAATTTAATTAGAATCTATTTAAATGCGCTTGAATACGCTCAATTTCATATTTACTTTGTGACACGGTAAATATTACATTTAAATGCGTAATTTGTGTTGTATTTAAAATGTTACGCTTATTAATCCTAAGCAAATAAATTAATTGCATTTGTTTTTTGTTGTTCTTTTTGTATACGTTGTATGGTTTATTTATATTGTATGCTAATTTGGCGCCACACAGTGTTGCCATATGCGCTTTTGAATGCACTCATTAATGTGCTCGTTTTTTGTGTGCATTTAATTTGATATTATTTTAAATGCGTTTATCTCAGTTGACATATTTGAAATGGAATTTTGCAAATTATGCAAATTATGATTTATTTGCTCTGTTAATATTTATGCTGAAATGACACTTACACACATATACACACAATATGTTCGAAAGAGTTGGTTAACCGAATGTCTATAAAATGCTTTAATGAATTTAAATAATATATACACAATATAATGCAATTATTTGCAGTTATTAACTTAACAAATAAATTATATTAAAACACAATTCGGATCGTTGTTGCTTTAAAAATATTGCCAGGATATTTAAAAAGATGCGGAAAATTTAATTTTATGCTTATTTAGTGTATTAAGTGTATTTTATGGAAATTTATGCACATTTAAAAATGATATTAAGATAAACTTTTGTCAAATAATTCTGATACATATGAAAAAATATTCAAAATATGCAAAAATATGGAAAATACGCAAATATATGCATAATATGCATAAATATATTCTTTTGTAAAACAAATAAATATGTAAAAATATGCGTCACCATGCTTAAGAACTATAATGTAATTTTTCAAATCCGTCTGTGCCAACAATTACCAACAACTAGTTTAAGAGATATCAAGTTGAAATTTTGTATGTGAAAGATAAGTTCTAAGATAAGCAAGACCGCATAAAAACGACTCCCACCTAAACATCTAAAAAATATTATTTGCCAAATGTTATGATCTGCAGACCATGAATGTGTGTGTCTGTCTGTTTGTCCTTAAACAGACTATCCGCTCAGCCTATTAGTAGCTAAATTTAAGCTGCTAAATTTTTGAAGTCCCTAATCTGCAAATAATTTGCCAACATACCCCGAAAGCTATTACCAGGGGAACACAACGCCATCATCGACGTCTATCGATGGTTAATAGAGAGACATACAAACGCACAAGCTAACGCACACAAACGTACACAGATAAAAGTCAAATTTACGACTTGTTGAAATCGCTTTTTCTACGTTTCCATCAAATATTATTTTTCTTTTTATTTTTTGTATCCTCTTCTTTTTAAGTTTTTATTAAGAAAACAACAATAAAACCACTTAGACAAACAGATACTCTCAATCGCACACACACACACACACAAATACATAAGCAAACAAAAACACAAAAATCTCTAAAATCCGTTTTGGCAAGCTTTTATTGGATGTACCCTGCGCTCGTTCGGCTTTAGCCATCCTCTTTCCTTTCAGAATCGAAAATAGAACTTCTGTTAAAACCAAACCCCAGATGGAAGATTTCCAGGGAATTTCATACTTATTTTTGACGCAAGTGGATTGGTTGCCTGCCGCACAAACGAACGAACAAACGAATGAAGGAACGAAGGAAGAAAGGAAAAGATGCAGGAACGAACGCAGGCAGGAACGCTGCTGGCATGGATTGAGAATGTTTCTCAATTGAATTTCAACACATGAATCCAAACACTTTATTCAAATATTTGCACGCCAAACAGACAGACAGACCGACCGACACCACATATACGCACTCACACGCACATACAAGCACACAGGAAAATACAAGTCAACAGAACTGACAGACAGAGCCACGTCGTAGCACTCGTTAAATAAATTCGATTATGGCAAAAATTCGATAATAAAAGCCATGAAAAAAAATTAAGTTGTGGCAAAAAGTGCTGCCAAATCTAAAAAAACATCTCAAAAGTTTGTTTAGTTATACATTTTGTAATATTTTTAATACATTTTTGAAAGCATTTCTTGCTGCGTAAACGTTTTCGAATTGTTTACTATACAGCAATAATATTTACTGCATCTGGAGAAGGACATTTTGAAATCTGAGGTAAATGGTAAATGAGCGAGTATCTGCTTTAATAATTCTACAAGATAAATTATTAAACTCTCGAATCGATTTTAAACATTTCCAATCAATTTCAACAAATCGAAATTCGAAATGTTCAACATTTCAAACAAACGAAATTGCAATTTGCGGCAACTTCATGGAAAAATATTTATTGCCTTTGCATCCGCCCCCCCCCCCCCCCCCCCGGCAATTATCGCTTACAAAAACAAACAACAACAAAGTTTTATCTTTTAAAACCACAAAAACACATTTTCCATTCATATGGGCTCAATACAAAAAAAATCACAAATAATAATACAAAAATAAAAATGAGGTTTAAAAATAAAAAAAAAAACAAGAGAAAGCGAAAAGGCCACACAAACTCATAATTGAAAATAAATTACAACACATGAACACGACCGAGAGCGACTGACAAAGGCCAAAAGCCCCCGATCAACTCAATTTGCGATGGAAATCATCCTCATCCTCATACCCATCTCCATCCTCCCGCTCCGCAATCGGAGTTAATCAAATAAAAACCGTCTGATTGGCGGTTTCAAACCGTTTTATTTTTGCGATTTACTTTTGCATATGTTTGAGTGAGGTTGTATTTATTTGCTTATTAACATACGAGCAATTCAATTTAATTATCATATTACAATCAACAAAATCCATTTCTGTGCTCCGTGGTCATATTTTAAATGTATTTAACAGTTTTTAGGAATTGCACAGGGCGACTGCATCGTAAATTTAATAATAGATCTAACGATTTGTTGGTGTATACCTTTATTTATGTTTTTAAAATGGAGCTATTATTTTACCATGCAGCTATTATTTTACCATGTTCTAAATGGATTCGAGGATGTAATAAGTTTGTTTGTTTTTGTTTTCTTGTGTTTTTTTTCACTGTATTATTTCATTAAAAATTTATTAGTTTTCTGTTTAAAGCTCCTGACATATGTATCAAAACTGTGGCGTATAGTTTAATTAAATATTTCACCAATCAGAAATATTTGCGTACACTTCAAATGCATTCCGTACCTTTCCCTTCCTTAAGTGTTTGTCAAACTTTAAATCAAACGTTTTTAAGATTGCATATTTCTGAAGTGGCACTTCAATATTTAAATATTTTAATTAAAGTTTTCGAAATGTTCGCATTACCATTTCGATTAAATTTGATTATTCAACATGCACCTTCGATGTGCCACAAATTGAAAACCCTTCAGAATTCAATACACAAATGGAGCGAACTTGCTGCGGCACTCGTGAATGTGCGATTCCAATGGAAACCTTCTCCAGTTAAGTGCCAACTTAGTTCGGTTAATAACTGCATTATGCAAAGGAGCAGAATGAAATATCAGACAAATGGCCAGGTTGGATATTGCATTACATTATGCGAACGTTGATGCGCTCAATTAAACTGTTCTCTGTGTTGGGTATCAATGTATGTAAGCGTTTCGATTATTGTGTCAGTGGAGCACTTTGAGTCCCTGTTATGAAGAGAAGTACTTATCAAATGGTCATTTACCGTTTGATTGTGGTATTGATAGTATCTGGTTGAGATACGGTCATTTGTGTGCATAAACCACAAACTCATTTATTATTAATAAGAATTGTTTAATGGACTGACAAGAATTCAGTCAAAGCTTTCGGGATGATCTAAAAACAATTTTAGTATAGCTGCTCTCGTCTAGTATCACTTGTGGAAGTAAAGTGAGGTTGAAATGTAAACCTACTTTGAGGTTTCTTCTTCATCTCTTTGGGCCTCGTTAAAAAAACAATTTGCATCATTTTGCATTTTTAAGAATTTTAGCTTTTAGTCAGTGGAAAAAACTTGTATTCATTAATTGAAGAAAAACTTACATTGATAAGTCTTCAAAATGTTTATGCATAAATAAATTAATTTCAGTTATATTGAAAATATTTATAAACTGTCTTTAATTTCATAATGATTGAGTAAATGAATTAAGTAAAGCGCAAGCGCAAGCGCAAACACTTATCTCCGCAAAGGCGAAGAATTTAAATAAATGCATATATACATATATATGCATATGCATATATATTTTTTTAATTACTTGCTGCGAATTTTCGCATTACGTGATCAATGAAACCGTTTAAGTGGTCTTAATGAAGGCGGCGTAAATAATGCTGATGCGAGATACATATGCTCCGTGCATATGTATGCGATTTAATGTGTATACAAATATGTGTGTGTATGTTTGTACTTATGTGCATGTGTGAACGTGCACACATCGTCGCAAAAGGCATTGAGTCGAGAAATAAGGCTTGCTGACTTTATAGATTAAAATTTAATTGATGTGAATGCAATCATTAAAATTTCATAATTACTTTATCGGCGATGGAATATTCATAGGCATGCACATACATACATAAACACACACACACATATATATGCATATACTAGGTGGTATGGTAAAATCTTACTACGATCAACGCTCGCGTTTAAAAAACAGCTCAGGACAAACCATTTCGAATTAACTTTTTGCAAGGTCCTCGGCAGGAATAATTTACGGTCCGGGATTTATTGGGGCAGCTCAGAAACACTCAAAAACTAAATTCGAGTCGGTCGAGACTAACAGCGAAAACTCAATTAAAAGCGCATCACGCGAACCAAACCGAAAAAAGAACCGAGCGAGAAAAACGCTCCACACAAAATTTCAGTTCAAAGTTCATTAAATGCGAATTTGCGGTTGCGACGGTGCACACATACCCTTATCCTTAACACCACCACTACCGCACTGTAAATGTGTGTGCATGTGATTATATGCATATAAGTGTATGTGCGATTGAGTGGCTTTTTTAAATTGCATTTAGTTAGTGGAATAAACGTATTTATAGGAAAAGAAAGATACAAGCATAAAATCCAATTATTATCGAAATGACGCGTAAAACAAATACCAACCAAATAATGAACGGACGAAACGAACGAAACGAACAAATTCATAATTGGCAGGGGATAAAACTGAATTTAGGGATAATTAGAGGGGCGGATGTAAGCTTTAAAATCCCACATGGGTGCTAGGAAACACTGAACAAATTTTGGAATTGTATTAAAATTTGTTTAGTTCCCTTTCTCACAAAGCAATTTTTCTTGAGCAACTATTCTCGCTTCTCTTTTGGACTTGCCGCTTGCTTTTCACACGAAATGTTTTATTGCGCATTTCAATTCTTATTTGTTTATATTTTTCCAACTTTTTACTCGGCAAAAATTGTTATTAGATTTAAATAATTTGTTCAACTATTATTTGAATGCATTTTTTTAAATCCAATATGTACCTCAATTTCTTTTAAGTAAATTTTAATTCTTGAAAGCAAATATGAAATAGTGAACAAGTCTGCACCCTTCGCCTATAAAGTCGAATTTAAAGCGAGAAAAATTGCCTAGTGGAAAAGCTCTCTAACTAAATTTTTCATATTGAAACAGCCTCGAAAAGTGACTCGTATGTTTCATTGTTGTTTCATAGAAGAAAAAACTTCGTATGTTGGTTCAGTGTTGCTTTCGTGTAAAAAAATACTACAAAAGTCAGGAAAAAAGTGAACTTTTTTACTTTTAGTTCTGAAACTGTGTAATAATAAAATTAATAATTTTTTTTGTTACTAAACTAGTAAATATATAAGCCATATAAATCAAATTGTTTTGTTCTAATTATTTCTTTCGGCAACACTAATCAAAACAGCTGTTAGTTAAAAACAGCTGACGTAACTGTTGAGATGCTGAATTTCTCAAATATTTTCGAGGTCGTAAAAAGTCGCATTCCCGAAAAGATGCCCGCAATTTTTATAGTTTTTCGAGTTTTTCCAGTCTTTGCCTTTAATGAAATTGTACAAATATTTTTTCACAAATATTAAAATTGAATTTTTTGTTCAATATAGAATTATCCAGTATGTAAATTTTTTCAAATGAAATTCCTCTCAGTGTATTACAATTATTATTTGTTAGATTTTTATGACGGTTCGATGTGTTCGTGTTCGTGTGTTTACATATGTATGTATGCTTGCATACAGCTCCGCAAATCCCATATAATAAATGAGCAAATAATCCCACCGAACCAGACTAATACTTTTGCAAACAGTCGGCACACACGCACAAGCGTACGCACATAGCCCCACTCATACACATATTGTGTGGGCAGTACTAAGGGCGGTACACATACACACACATAGACTCACTCATATACAGTCGTTTAATTTTATGGTTTCCGCTTTTGTACTCGGATATCCTTTACGCTTTTAATTTTCCGCGCTGTTGCTTTATTTGCGTATTTTAGCAATTTTTAGTGTTTTATTTTCAATTGACATTTAATTTAGCATTTGGCGCGTTAATTGCATTTTAATACGAAACTCGCATATTTTACGACCAGAACAGAACAACGCTTCCTGTGGCGGTGGCAGTGGCGGGGGTGGTTACTGCATTTATTTTTGGTCACGTTTGCCACAGCCAAACGTCGCCATGACCGCCCGCCGCAAACGTGTACGTGCAATCTTTAAGCATCAAAATAATCATAATCAAAATTACAAATTATAGCCATTATGTTTGTGGTTATATTTTTGCTGTTTTATGGCTTAAATGCGTCTGTGCATGTTAATTGCGAAATTGTGTGGTAATGTTTTCTCTTTTTTTTATGTATTTCAGACGGATAAAAGCCAATAGAAAATGTAATAACAGTATTTATATACCTTTGAGGTTAATTGGTTGAAAGGGTTTATATCTCTCAAAGTAGGATAGAAAAAAATTATATAGTCTAAAATGATACCTAATACATTTCAAAACTAGTTAAATAATAATGTATAAAGTGAAGTTCTATAACTGTGTGGTGTTAAATAGTTTTAAAAACGAAAATTGTTTATAAATTGTAAGCAAATTTCCATGGTGATATTTTTAAATCCATTTCGAGCGTAAATTCACTCACAAATTGAGTGAAATCGTCTCGAATTGAATTCAGCGTAAGTGAATTTACACTTGAAATGAAAATTAATTTTGCACAATTCACACCAGAAAAGCAGCGCAAGCAGTAAAGAAAAATTGTGAATGCGAAAATGCGGAAGTGCATTCGTAAGCAATTTCCACAATCCTTGAAGCGCATTGCATAAAAAATGTGTTGCATGTGGCATCCTTACTGGCCGCCGCCACAGCTGAGTGACACCACGTGAATTGAATCGGGGAAAGTTGGTAATGCAAAAAAAAAACGAACAAAAATAAAGAAAATACCAGAAACAAATAGAAAAGAATGTGCAAATGTGTCGTTCATAAGAAAGGCGGAAACGGAAGTGAGTCAGCGTGTTGTCGGCATTCCGAGGCAACTGCAGTAAATTGAATTCGATTGGTTTGTCGATAAGGCCGAACGCGCAGTCATCCGCTTTTGGCCTGAATTTGTATTGGCCATTGGCAAACTGCAATGACGAAGTTCGTTTTTGAATAAGTACGTCACTAGTTGAGCTTTTATGCCTATGAATACCACGCCTATGGCAAAATGTTAGTCACATTTGTCAATTGTTTTATGATTTGACACAACAGCCGTGAGAAATCCGCTTTTATTTTAGCTTTGTATTTCTTTTTGAAATGGGCTTTTGAAGTTTGACCAAAGTCATAAAGTTTTACTAAAGTGACCACATATACCAAAAAGGTTTAAGTATCATTTTGAATCCTTTCCTCATGTCATAGATTGATTGCATAGAATTTGATTTTTAGAAAGAAATGGTTTTAAATAATACGTTTTAGAACTGGTCAAGTATTAAGGGACCACACGGTTAATTTTCTTTTACATATTACCATGATTAAAATGGAAACGCAAAACTAAACTAAGTAAATTTTGATTTGGCTGCGGAATTTCTGTCATTTTTGTTTTTTGAAAATCAACCGATCAAATTTTGTTTTCTTTCGTGTACCTCGAAATTTTTTATGTTATTTTAATATTCGAATCATTTTGGAACCTCTTCGCAATCTTTGTTTTACTGTCTCGATAATTTGCTGTACAAAATTTCTAACTTCACCCACGAAGATCAACTCAACAGTCAAGACGCCGAAACACAAGACAAAACGAAAACGCTCAACACAGGACATGGGTATGAGCACATACGAACGCCAAATGATGTACCAGCAACATCGCGTGCGAGTACAAAACGCCAAAAGCATCGTAGATAGCCAAGCGCCGCAACGGCGACCGCGCGAAGAAGGCGGCGGCTTGAAAAAACTTTCGTTTGTTGAACTTATGGCCACTCTAAGTGGTGGCATACAGAGCAAAGGCCATATGCGTACCTTTACAAAAGCACCCGAGACTATAACACAGCGAGAGAGGGTCTCAAAAGCGAATCAGCCCCAGCAGCAGCAGCAGCAGTCAGCTTTAGTGCCGCGTCGTTTCAACAGCTTGCAGGAAACCTCAACGTACAGTAACAAAATAACACCTGAGCTATATAGTCCCAGGGGGCCAGACGACGATGACTACTACGAAAAAAAGAAGGGCCGCAGAGAGCCCGATATTCCGAAGAATGTCCTACAACGCTACGAACACATGACAGTGCCGCGCAATTTGAGTCTGCTGCGAAAGCTCCTCCGACCTAAGATATATTTAGACATGGAGGTAAAGCAAGTGCGGCCACTTGGACGCATTGTCATACAACTCTTTACGGAGGCATGTCCCGAGGTTGTACTGGAATTCGTGCGCGCCTGTTCGGCTCAAGAAAAGCAACGCATCAACTTTACACGCCTCTTTACGCCGCTCTGGTTCGAGGGTGAGCTTAAGCTGGATGATAACAAAACGTTGACCAAGCCGAATCTCGAACACGACTTGGGTGTTTTGGATCATGGCTCCGGCTCTGGCATACTCTCGTTCCCGTCGCGTTATGTGCGCGGCAGCAAGCGTCGATTTCTCAGTTTCACAATCAGCTTTAAGCCGCTAAAGGTGTTAAATGGCAAGCGAATTGCGTTTGGCAAAGTTCGTCGCGGTAATTGGATATTGGACACGATACAAGACTATGGCACCAGGAATGGCAAACCCCTGAAGGAGATTATTGTCACACATTGCGGTGTGCTGAAGTGAAAATGCTTGCGGCTTGTGCGTTCGTATTCTGGTTTTAAATTTAAATTTAAACTTTCTTTTTTCGTAGAGTTCAAATTAAACTTGATTATAAATAAATCAAATTTTGGATATTTTTAAAAATGATTATTCAATTCTAGTATTGAACATTGTACCAAGACTTCCTGTATGGTTCGGTTCTATAAAAAATGACAATGATTTCAAGATAATGCTCAATTCAGAAAGGCTTGACAGATCACATGTGATTAGACTAGGAAACGAAAACGGGATCCCCTCAAAGTGTATCTGAGAACCTTCTCAAGAACTTTCCAAAAATATTTTTAAAAAATCGGTCTAAGAAAAATTCTCAAGACTCTTCTCAAAATTCTCGATTCAGATCTTTAATGTTCCACAATGGTTCTTTGGTGTCTTCTTGTTAGATTCCAACTCTTAAGCAATATTCAGATCAAAGCGTTTCTATTCCTAAGGATACTCATCCTTCTTGTATTGCTTGATTTTCCAATTAACTTAATGTCTGCAAACTTTTTGGCCACCTGTAAAATGTCAAAGTTTTTTTTTCAACTTCGCTTAAAATTTCTTAACAGCAAAAATCTACGCTTCGCTCCCAGTGCCAACAGTAATCTCAATTAATGAAAGTGCGTCGTAGAGCCCGCCTTTAGTTGCAAATTAATTAAAATAATTTTATTATGATGTCATTCAAGCCGTAACAACGCGTAGGACATCGTCGTCATCAGGTATTATCATCTCGTCATCGAATTAAGTTAACAGCCTTATCTTTAGCCGCACAATGAACTCGACGCAAAATAACCAGCATAATCCGCCAACAACATTTCTATAGCGAAGGAAACAACAACAACAACAACAACAACAACCACAGTCACAGCAACACATAGCAACATCAACATCCGTCTGTCCGTCCAATGCTTTACAACGTTTCCAGTCCGGACATGGTTTGGTGGTGAACTGTGTAAGGATATTTCTACTTAACGTGGCGGCGTTCCAAAGTAATTGCCTCAATTTTTGTCGAATTATTCCATTTGAAGAACCATTTAATTTGCTCGGTATGCAAAGCGCGTGAAATGAGCAAAACGGCCAGCGTTGAGTTCATATACGCCATACGCCACCACCGTTACAAGAGTCTCGCAGGATATTACAGGCCAATATCCGAGTGCAACGAGCGATTGGTAAAAATCCCGGGGGTTTTGCTTTAATCCCAAATGGAAAATTAAATTTTTGCCTCAGCGAATTTACATGCAATTCAGGCCAGACATTTCGAGCAGTGAGTGGTAGATGAAGTGGCCGACCATGGACCATGAGTACGTGTTTGGCGTCTGGTTGTGGTTGTTCCGGACGCAATGCGGCGACTTCTGAAGTTGTTGGCTGCCGCACCATTGCGTTCTGTTCAATTTTATTTAATGCCATCTTTATTTGGTTGTCTCATTTCGAGAGGGTAATAGAGGAGGAGGGTCTTGTTAATTAAAAAATTTTTAAAGAGAGCAGGAGGCACAGTTTAATAAGCTCATTGGGAATTATCATGTTAAAATCATTATTAAAGACATTTTTTTTAAATTTCATCATTTCAATAAGATAATTTTTGTTGGATCTAAAACACATGAAAATTATTTTATTGATTTGTAATATAATCGAATGACGCACTGTTCCGCAAAATTCGAAAGAAGAAGAATAGTCCAAATAGCTTATTTTTCTTAAATAAACAATAACGAGAAAAATTGCCAAAAACATTCCATTGAAAGAAAACAACAACAACCACTAATACATTTGTGGGAACATATTTGAGTCGGTACATATGCCGCGCAGGTAACCCGCTTTAACTCAACCTAAGTACCTTTTAATTCCCACCACACTCTCTTACTCGCACATATCAGCTGCTGACAACATAATTTGTCAATTTGACAAAACGATTGTAGTAATTAAATGCCACTCAACAGGCAGCAGCGGCGGCGGTGGCGGCGGCGTCAGTGAAGTCGCACATCTGTTGCAGTTCACAGCGCCTTGCTCGTTGTCATGCCCTACCCGTCTTACTACCAAACATTACCGGAGGATATGTGCGAGCAGCTACGTGCAGAACCGACGACAGGGCCACTTCATCGGTTGACGTGATTAACGAATGTTACCAAATTAATTTGTCGTTGTCGTTAGTCGTCGTTCGTCGAGATAAATTTTGTGACAAATCATGGCGCGCGCACGTCGACATTAAAAAGGACATTAAAATGATAAAGATATGCGATAAAAGTTCCTTCCACACACACACAGACACACATACGAGTATACACACAAACAGAGACGCATGCACACGTTCCCTCCAGTGTTGTCGTACTAAATTAAATTTTCCTTTCAGTATCGTTTTCTTTTGCTACCTACTTTGGCCCACTTTTTTGTGAGCGTTAATTAAATTACCGTGCACCTTGTAGCCTCCGGCGACGATAGATACATAATCATAAATTACACGATCCTCTTAATGATTCAATGTATTTCGTAGCTACAAGTAATATACTTGCGTATGTATGTATGTACAATATGTATGTATGTATGTATCTGCCATGTCACGTGCGTATGTCAACATGGTCGACGATGGTTCTGTGTCGTTCCCCGCACCTGTCTCTGAATCGTGTTGCCGTTGTTAATGAGCGCCAGCAGCCATATTGCTTTTTCACATTCAAAATTGATTCATTGAAATGGAAACTTTTGTGAACACGCAATTAATTTATTTTTTGTGCGCGCTCAGTTATCAATTTTCGTTTTTCAGCTTCTCTTTAAAGTTTTCACATTGATTTTTCTTTTATAGGAAAATTGGCAATTTTATCGATTCTAACGTTTAAGCGGAATTATGAAATTGGATAAGAATTTGACACAATATAATAGACACATTATTATATGGAGTCTGTGGAACGTAATTAATTTGGGAGAGAAATGGAAAATATAGAATGAATTAACTCTTTTTTGGAACAATAAAATTAGGTTGGATCAGTTTTAGGATGAACCGGCACTAAAGAGAAATAAAATTATTTTAAAAATCGTTTTGGATTAACCGGTAATCTTCAACTGTCCCAACCCAGCGTAACTAAGTCAGACAACCACGACAAGAAGAAATATTCGAATATTTTTCATTCGTCTGCTTTAAAATTGAGAGCTTAAATTAGAGTTAAAACAAAATTCGAATTTTAAATAAATGTTCAGCTTAAATGCTAACTTAGAGCACTCTTCAATACTAACACAAATATTTGCTGTGGAAACTCTTTACTTTTTTTGCAGCTTCTTATTGCTTCCGAGGAAATTATTTCATTCATAAAATAAAATGTTTCCGAAATTTCGGCGAAACCCAAACGGAACTGCTTAAATGGACCAGACGTATTGTGTATCTAAAATAAAAACAATATTCGGCATTTGTTTGCTTTTAGCAAAATTGCTTCCGGTCTACGAATTCGGAATTAAGTCTGAAAGACGGACATTTCGTCTCATTAGTCGTGGGTATTTCGGGTAATTAACATCGTTTACAAAATTCAAATTTTATCCATCCTATGCTAATTCTATTCATGGGAAGAATTTCTTTTGGGAGAGTTGCGAATTTACATATTTATCGCTATTGCGGATGCGCAATTCTGAAGTACTGATTGCTTCATCAACTGTGCACTGAAGCGGTAAGCGGTGTTTTAACACACTGCTCTTGTAAATATTTGGGCTACACAATTAGGAGGAGTACCTGGAACAGCTTTCGACATTTCGATTCATAGCTTAACAACATGGAATATTAATTGAATTGTTAATCGACGAGTTTAGGGTTGCAATGTCCTGTTACTTTAAAACCATACGAACTTACAATTAAATATAATCTAAAGACTTCAATTTAATATTCAGAATCGAAACCAAAATTAAAGTATTTACCAAAATTTATTCTAAACTTTGCTCTAATCTCCTAACGTGTTTAACTAAAATCACGAAGCGAGATCAATTCTCATCCCTTACTAATTAGTGATAGTGGCATTACTATGTGCCTTGATTGGCCTGTGTGAGGTATCTGCCGCCACAATAACCTAACCAACTCTTTCTGTAAAATTTCTTTAAAATTTCTTTAAAGTTCCTTTAAGTACAACTAATCTGAATAATCATTTTATGAAATATCTATTACATTGTTTCATCAGTACGAAATTATCATTTATGAATATTAAAATCATTCGTGATTTTAATATAATATTTTAAAATCATAATTAAATTCCTTCGTCAATGGTTTTGCATGCTCTCATACATACATACATACATACATACATACATACATACATACATACATACATACATACATACATACATACATACATACATACATACATACATACATACATACATACATAAATAATTTCAATAAAGTGTGAGCGTTTAATGATATGTGGAAATGATGTTCTTGAAAGACAAAACTTTCTTCTTTGGAAAACTCAATCCTTGGCGCGTGCCTAAGTTTCTATGAATATTGCATAACGTATGTGTGTGTGTGTGCGTTTGTATTTCGTGAATGTGTGCGCACTTAGTATAATCTCGTGTTAAATAAATTTCAAAGTTTTAATTAAGCTCTGCTCGAAGAAATCGTCAAGTTTCTCACTTTTCAAACAAAATGCAAATTGAAATGCAAAAGAGTAACGAGAGAACTTAAATTTGAAGTTGACTCGAATATCTTACGGTACTTAAAGATATTTGCCAATAGATACAATAGCCACTTTTCGAAAGGATCTGCGAAATACATTTGCTCTATTGTTTAATATTATTGAAAGGGGGCGACACAAAGCGCACTCGTCCGTTGCGATACGATTAAAACTTTAATGCCAAACAAACAAATTTGCGAAAACGTACGCAAATACACACACACACAGATACACATTCATACTCACAGATACATATAACTTCTAAATGCAAACGAATACTGGCAAGAACGTGCGCGGCACTATAAAACGCTCTCGACAATGCTGCTAGCGGGTAAAGTTCTACTACGCTCGGTCGGCTACAATTAGAATTCGAGATGGAAATCTTGTTTTTCTACCCAGCGAGTAAACGAAACGACGCGATAAACCCAACGTATTCCCCAGAACGATGTAAATTTGTCACGATAGTATCCAAAGGTTTGGCAGGGGGAAGGTACCTTTATATATATAGGGAATAGCAGAGGTTGAAGGAAAAGCAGAACGACTTCGGTGTAGTCAAATAGAGTTGATACATTTGACCTACAATTGCTCAGATTCATAAAGCTTAAGCGTTTATTTAGTGTTTTAGCTTAAGTCATTTAATGGTAAGCGGTTCTTAAATACATAAAACAAATTTAATAATAACATTGATTATAACAACAATAACAAAAATACTAAAAAAAATGCGTAAGCTAATTTTAAAAAGCTTTTAGCAACTTTAAAGTAGCGGTAATTCACTGCGACACTCTTCGAAAATAAGTTTTTAATTTTTTAAACGCAGCTAGAAATATAAGCCAATGGCAAGTACACGCCAGACGCAAAAGCTTGCGACCCCTAACCTCGCCATGAGATCGCTTTGGTAAATTAAACTTGGAGTGTGGCAACGTGCAACAACTACGTACACCACTCTACAGCACACACGCAAACATATACATAATCAACTAATACACACACACACATATAAATTCATATATACACACACAAACATTTGCAGAAGTCAACCTGGAGGAAAATTTCTTCGCATTTCCGGTTTAAGAACGCAAACACACACTCATAAATATTGTATATACACACACAAAAGCACACACACACACACCAATATTCAACTTGCTGCATAAAAGTTTGCGTGTTCAAGTTTCGCGCACACTTTACGCCTGGCATTGTTGTTGTTTTTGTTGCTATTGCTGCTGTTCTTGTTGTAATTGTCGAGCGACCCATCGTTATAACATTTTCATTGTGCTGAATACTGAAGCATACTCCAGGGCGCTCTTAGCTTATGCATGCGGCGCACAGCACTAAAAACATAAAATTTATGCGAGTTTTACCTGGCTCCAAACGAGCGACCGAGTGAGCATTGCAGTTGGTAATTAAAGATTTTTGCGATGTTTTTCTATTTCTTTATTTAATTTGTTGTTGCTGCTACAACAATTTCCAGTTCGCCCTTAAGAAATTGTCCTTTGTTATATTTCAATGTTAGCTTGAATGCCTGGTAATTTCATTAGTTTAAGTTGCATTTCTGGAGTAGCTTTCAAATAGTAGAGTTAAATTTAAGGTCGAAGGAGCACCCATTGCAAAACTAACTAAAATCATATCTCAAAACTTTGTATTAAAATCGCTCTAATCTTCCACTCCAGATTTAAACAGTTAAATAAGTAATGGAAATTTCCAAAGTAAACTAAATTACAAAAAAAAAAAATGTTAAGCAAAAGTTTTCAGCGCCCATTGCTGACTTCCGCCGCAAGTGGAATTGTAAGACCAGCGTGGGTAGTAGCAGCAGCAGCAGCAAAGTGCAGCAGTTGTAGCAGTTGCAGCAATAGCAGCTGCGATTTGAGCAATTCCCATTTCCTTCGCGGTCGGTAAATTTTGCAACCATTTCCCATTACCATAGTCGACAATCTCTTAACCCATCTAACTCAATTCCCCGAGCAATTTTCCTCACCATCACCAACACCAACACCACCACTTTGCACACTTCCACATTTCCACATACATATATTATTTGAGATTAAGTCGTTGCGGTTTTGTTCGGATCATGGCGCCATGATGAATGCATATAAATATGCAAGAGTAAAAGTGCTAAGTCAAGTTTATGCATCAACGCCCTCGAAATACCACGCCTCTCCCTACGTATCATGTCCTATACGGAGAAGTATTAGTGCACATACACGCACACGCACACACTCTTATGACAATTGCTGGAATTTGTAAATATCGCCGCCGGCTGTGCTGTGTGTCCCTCTGCCTGTTCACCCGCCTAAAAGTATACAATTGTAAAGTAGTTCTTGCCGCTAATGGCAAACCATCAAAGCGTAAATTCGCAAGCGGATTGTCTTGCTTAAGCAGTTATTTAAAATTCAATTTTGGTCTTTTGTTCTGAATACGAATCCTTTAGATTGATTCGGTTTATCATCTCTCTGCGCTTGTTTTCATTGTCAGGATTACATATAAATGCTGCTATTGCTGCAATTGCTTTATCAAAAGTCTCGCATAGTATTTATCACGCTTAAGAATTAAAAACAATACATTACTTTTATTAAAATGTTAAAATTCGAAAAAGTCAATATAAACTCTTTTATTTAAACTTTTTTTATCAATTCGAAAAAAGAAAATGCCCCAATTTCTTCAAAAGTATTTTGTAGACATTTTATTTCATCTAAATAATGTCATTGAACAAACTTTCATTTTAATTTCTTCAGTTAATTTTGCTGTTCGGCATATTTATTGTATTTATTTATTTTTTTGCTATAAGAAAAAAATGAAAATTTTCCAAAAACGAGTTTGAAAATTTGTTACCAAAAATTTCAACTGAAATCTTCACCAAAATTCCAGTTTCGCGAGCCCAACAAATTTATTTGTTGCTGCAAATAATTGCAGAGAGGATCAAAATATTTCTCAGAATTTAGAAATGAAAGAAAAACTCATTTACTTAATCAGGGAAAATTAAAATTTGAATCACTGCTGATGACTTCACCAAAAGTGGGCTTAGTCGAATTTATACTACGCCCATGAAATTAAGAGTTTTTGTTTCAGAAGCCTTCGCGCCATCCTGCATCGGGTTCTACAGACTAGCTCAAATGTTTCTGTCGAATGTTGACGCAACTGAATTGAATTTCGATTTATTGTAGTTTTGAATGTTGTGTATTTTTTATTTTTTAACATAGCGAGTAAAAATTTCTTTTGCTACCAAACTGAAATAGTTAATAATATTTATGATTTTGATATTAAACACCAACAAATACAACAACAACGAAAGAACAAACAAAAATCCAATCAAATCAATTTTTAAACGCCATTTAAACAAATATTTGTGATTACTTAAAAATTGCATGTACAAATATCTTCTACACTAAGTAAACAGTCAAAAACATTTTAATAAAACAGTTCGACTTACCCGATAAGAGCCTTAATTTTTTTAAATTAATATTGAGTTAGATATTTTCGATATTTGAAATTAATTTTTATCTAGATTATATTGAATTGAATTGACCCGGATAGAAAATTATCGCATCATAAATATTTAATATATTAAACATTTAATTTTTCCTACTTAAAAACTGTTATAAAAAAGTTTATTTTAAATGTAATTGTTGTTGGCTTCTCTTCTTAATAGTTTAGATATATATTTCTTTACCCGTCGAGTAAATATCGTGACTTTATTTATATGAACCAGAGTGTATGTGGTATGTGTCTCCAGCACAGAGTATCCCCAAAAATTGTAATTTCGCAAAGCAATGAATGCGGATGCGATGTTTTCTGATAATGTATTTTTGTTTTTTCTCGGTATCGTACAACAAAGCGAGAAAATGGGGAAAAAATGAGATTCAATAAAAAAATCATCACTCAGTTATCTCAACCCAAAATTGGAAAAAAAAAACTAGAAATAGAAATAGAAAGAGAACCCAGAATTAATTCATGCACATGAATAGGAATAGTTTATGTATATCATTCGAGCACATCACTTTGAAATGTGCATGTGAGTGTGAATATGAGTGTGAATGTGAATGGGTTGTGATTGTAAATGGAAGCACAAGCAAATTGATAAGCGAGAAAATGGATAAGTCAAACTTGTTACTTTTGATTAAAACTAAAAATGTATGACATTCGAACGAAAAAGAAAAACGACAAAAACAACAACAACAAAAACAAAAACAACAGAAATCTGCATGGAAAAAAACGAACGCGTAATTTTCGCCATCACTCAAAAGTCACAACTGCAGAAGGAAAAAGCGAAATTGGTATCCACTTCTCGACATGGCGGATGGGTTCATTTTTCAGCATTCAGAAGTGATTTTATGTTTGTTTTTTCTGTTACTTGTGTCCTTGTGCTGCGCTGCGTTGCGCCGCGTTGAAATATGCAAAATGGCGACAATTTGTTACGCCATAATCAAGTCAAAACAGTCGCAGCCAGGAGCACAGCCAACATCAGCGTCAGACAGCAAACACTGCAACTATTTATCAGCGACGACCGACGAAAACGAAACGAAACGACACGAAATGCAGTCAACTTCAGTCTCGGCTACCATCCAAAACCACCCAAAACTAACCAAAACCAACCAAACCCACGCCCCCTTTCCCACATTCATCGCATCCGCCGAGAGCCCAACTCAAATCCCCCGACACGCCAAAGTGATGCAACACTCTCTTGTTTTTGGTTGCTCTTGGTTTTAGTTTCACTGGCAATACCCTGCACTTAAGGTACTTTAATTATAATTGTGTTTATTTCAATTTATTTAAATGCAAACTTGCCCTACGGTATTTATTTTTATTATATTGATGAACAGTTTGTTGATTAAGCACAGTCTTTAATTGTTTTCAGCAAGTACTTTACTAAAAACCAAACATTTCAACAAAAGTTTTAATCAAGACAATTTATAATTATATTTAATTGTTCAAAAAAGTTTGAGTTAAAATTTAATTGTATCAAAAACCAATTTAATTGTTTTGATTAATATTATCATACTATTTCGTTCTGTGAGATCAATGATCACAAAAAAGAAGGATTTAGGTTACCAACATTTTAGGGTATTTAAATTTCGGTAATGCCTTACTTTCATACTCGAAAATAGTTTAATTTTTTGTTTGTTTTTGTTTTTGTGCATGCCACAATGCCACAAAAATTCCGAAACTACAACATTTTTCAACTTGACGCCATCGTCGTCGGTTGTTGTTAGTGGAAAATCTGTGCCCGGAATGCGATGCGATGCGATGCCGCGACGTTTCATCGTCCGAAAAAAAAAAAAACAAAAAATGTCACAATGACATAATGAAACTTTACAGGATAATTGGATGATTTTGTCAGCTTTTTGGTGTGATAAATCAAAACCAATTGGGAATTGTGTGCGTGCCTCTGCGCTTGTTTTCGGAGGCAAGGCGTCAAACGACGACAACGACGAAGAAAAATGTGTCGCATCAAAAAAGGAAGCGGAAATATTCCAGCGAACGCGGATGTGAATGTGACGGTCGCGTTTAAAAAGCGAATAAAAAACTTTATCCAGCATGCTAGACAGATAAATTACTTTGGGTGGTGGGGAGAAACGTGCCTGGTGATTAGAATTTGTTTGGATTTCGTTAACTAGCTGGGACATTTACGCTTTGCTCATGTTCGGACATGAAATCAATTTGACATTTTTTTTATACTGGGGGCAGTAGAAAATTTTCGCCAAACTAAATAAAAAGAATTCAATTCTTTGGATACACTTCAAAATTAAATTAAATTGTTTTTCTCTTTGTAATTTTTAGTTTTGCCATGGACCTAAAATCCGGTACGCTGCTCGTAGCGCCTACCGTTAAAAACTCGAGCTGTTCTCATCCGCGCTACACCAGTCACAATTTCATCGTACACATCGGCATTGCGGAGACTATCGAAGCGTTGCTCATACTCGTTCTGACGCTGGGCGTCATCGGCGCCAATGCGCTCGTCATTTTTGTGATAAACAATCGCCGTTACTCGCCGTATATACATCAGCAGGTATGTGGGTGGTTGCTAAAAAAGGGCGTGGCATGGCGCCGAAGTGACGCCAATTTTTAGTCAATTTTTTTTTCTAAATATATATTTTCTACTCTTTTCGTATATAATACAAATACAAATAAAAAAAAACAGCCACGCTACTTACTGACATCGCTGGCTCTAAATGATCTCACAATTGGACTGCTTATCACGCCGTTTGGCCTGCTTCCAGCGCTGTTCCACTGTTGGCCATACGGCGAAATATTCTGCCAAATTCAGGTAAGCGTAGTCGACGGTTTTTAAAATCTAGTAAGTGAAAGTGAAGTCGAGGTCAACGCTGATAGAGAATTCCGGAAAAAGCACTTGTAAAACGTGCATTAAATTCACTTGGATTTCATTTTGGAAAAACTTAATAGCTAAATTTAAAAATTAATTGAGTTAAAGCCACAAAGGTAAAACCATGTAAATATTGTATACAAATATGAAGATATTATAAACGCACACAGACAATGACTGGCAGACACATTACCGTACCTTAAATACTGAATAAATTAATTTAGTTTAATCCACTAACTAAAAATGCGGAGAACAATATCAGTTTGTCAAAAGTTTGGCGAAAGGCATCATCCAAAAGTACACTGAGAATTAAATTACTAGCAAAAAGTTTGAATTTTTCAGATTTCCAGAGGTCGTGCCTCTGAGACAAACAAAGAATATTCAACTCTTTAAATGGAACTTAAGAAATATTAGTGTTTAGTTTTTCAGTTTTTATTAAGATTAAAAATTTCCAAAAATTAATCGAAATATCTAAAAAAAAATTACAAACATTTTGGTTGCATTAATTTACGATTTTAGTGATCCTACACAAATCTTCAAACTCGAAATTCCGACATACATAATGCTCAAAATCAGAAGTCTCAAGAACATAAACGCCAAAAAAAAATTCCTAACACACAAAATCACATATGTATGGTATACAGAAAACTGTAGGATGACTACTGTTGATTCGAGCTCGGACTTTAAGTATACTTTTCTAATTTTGCCATGCATAATCTGAGAGTTTAAACATATGTATTTTAATTTTGGGGATTATGTTTTGGGGTATTTCATTTTGGGGATTTTGATATTGGAAATTTTCATTTGATCATTGTTTTCTTTTTTGGGATATCGTATCTAACCCATTTCTCTTTTCCTGTTTTATAAAGAAATGATTAAATTTTCGTTTAAAATTTTGTAGAAATTGTTCTTATAATTCCAAGAAAAGTGTCAAGAAGACATTATGATAAACTTAATTTACCAAACAAATAAAAATTTCTACAAAATAAACAAGTCCGTCCTCTGACTCAAAACTTCCAAACTTAGGTTTGCTAGGTGACTATCAATATGGGAAAATTTAATTTATATCACCAACATTTTTACCAACTATAAACCAATTCACATACATATACAGAATTGTTCATTTTATTTTGAAGACAACATAACTTTTTGTAAGTGTACAACAACTCGAACTTTGTCTGCTCCAATCGAAAATTAAAAAGACTGTATCTAATTAACTGATGTTGCGAGTGTTGTTTAGTTTCAATAAGCGCATGTATGTACATGTGAAATAACTATATACATACATATACACATGCTATACAAACATCGCATGTTCTCGCTGAATATGATCTCCATTTAGGCATGCCCCTGCCCTCCAAACACACTTAAACAGGCTGCGAATATGTTCACTTTTAAATGTATAATTAACCAAATTAATTCTATTTTATAACATACGAAAGGAGCAAGTGGAATTTTAGGGGTTACTCTTCTATTGCCGTGACTGCCCTACGGCAAGATGGCAGCAGGCCTTTTAGGTTAAGTACAAGTTGAGACATGTTTTTACACATACACACATAGATATACACTTATAAAAATGTCTACTTTCACTTTTAAGTGAAATTAAAAATTTTCAAATTGCATTGAAGATCGTTTTTGAATTTTAGATATCAATTTTTGAAAGTGTTTTCGCTCAGTGTACCTCTTCGTTCCTTTCTAAACTGTTTTACGTTGCAACTAATAACGCTAAAATGTAATTACGACCGTTATTCGTATTCAAACTGAAATTTGCTATTTCGGAGCGTTGCACGAAAAAAAATCCAACAAATTTTAATAAAAAATAATTTCCACTTCTTTTCTTCCTTTCTTTTCTTTCTTTGTTAACGTCTTCTTATGCTGCTTGCTTAATTTTACACCATGCCACGCCCACTTGTAGGCGCTGTTACGCGGCGCCCTCTCGCAGCAAAGTGCCGTTATACTGGTGTGCATGGCCGTCGACAGATACATGTGTGCGCTGCATCCGCGACGATATTATCAACATTCCAGCAAAAAGGTAAAACGTAAAAAATTTTAAGCAAAACAAACAAAACAAAAAATTGCAAAAAGAAACAACAAAAAAACGAACGTATAAGCAAAAAAGGTTGAACATAGTTTCGGGGCGTTAAACGCGGTTGCACAGTTAAGCTGTATTTTATGGTGCAATTGTGGCAGGTTTCGCAGTCTGAGAATTTATGCATTCCAGTAAAGTAATATTAAAGTCTGAGCTTGCAGCTCGTATCCGCCGGGTTAACCTAAACTTACACCTGTACCCTGTACGTAGAAATATTAAATAAGTTATGTTTTTTTTGTATTAAATTTTTTTAAGTTTTTTAAATTATGAAATGAATTTAAGGAATCATTGGAAAAGTTATTTACATAAAAATAAAGCTTCAAAATTCGGTTACTTTAAACTAAACCCATAACGAAAGTTTGACTCTAAAAATGTGATTTTTAATTATATAAATAAAGTATGTAAAATTTTAACAAAAAATTAAAGAAAATTTTGAAATTTAAGTCTATTAAAGAATCCTTTCACATGTCTTTGGGGATTGAATCGACATTAAAATGAAGACTGACGGATACATTTTTAGTATTTTTTATCAGACATGAAATTACCATCGTTCACATTTGACACAACAAAATGCAACTGCATAAAAAATTCGGGCAGACAAATAAACAGACTGACAAAAAGACAGACGCACAGATAGACAGACACATAACAATATGTCAAAAGAATCCATGCGAAGGCGAAAGAAAAAAGATAAAAATTGCAGTCAAAACACTTTTGCAAAATGTACAACATTGCATTGCATTTCAAAACAACAACAACAAAAACCATAACAAATACAACAAAAGCCCAACATTAAAAAAGAAACTACAAAATACTCGTGGCAAGCAACGCTCATATCTGCCAGATACAAAACTAGACACAAATGCACACACACACACACAGATGCATACGGATGTAATGTGAAACTCACACACTTTGGCCATTTCTGAACAACAATCTTGTGTTGGCAGGTACAACATAAAGTACAACAACAACAATACACGAAAACATGCAAAGTAACGTGCGAAAGTGGAATTTGGCTAATATTGCAATATAAACGCAAAAACGAAAAGAAAACGAAGAGAATCATACAAAAGAAAATGATTTTGTCTGACAATTTCTTAAAATATTCGAGTAGTTTAAAAAAAGCGCCTAAAAATATGCATTAAAAGTTTTTTTCTATATAAAGTAAGTTTATGGCTTAGTTTAAAGAAAAATGTTTGCTTGTCAAACAAATATTTAGCAGTATTTTTAGTACACTTAACTAAATCATACTCTTCGCTTTCCAGTATTAGCGTCTAAAAGAGTGCTTAGCAATAATGAAATCATTTAATGAAAATAAGACAAAAATGTATGCACAATTTTTCATTTAATACCTTTTTACATTTTCCTTGAATAAACATTTTGAACGTCCAAAAACTGAAAGCATTTAATAAAGAATAAGACAAATGGGAAAGCTGTGTTTGACTTGAATTCTTTTCAAGTCTAAAAATATGCAACGTTTCAGAAAGTTACCAAACAAATACGTTAAATATTTTGTTCAAAATTATTTTAAATTAAATTTGGGAGAAAACCTAAAAATGCTTTAAAATTGTCTAAGAAGCTAATCTAAATATTTAGATAGAAAAATTTAATAAAATGAAAAGCAAATTATTTTTAAACTCTAAAATAATGCTTTATTGTTTTATTATAAAAGAATAAGAAGAAGAAGAAGAAGAAGAGCGAAGACAATAGCTGAAAAGGTGACAGACATTCTAAAGACAAAAATGTAATTCCCTTCCTTTTTTATTTTTTACAAGCTACAAAATATGCTTAAATTTATTTTTATTAAATTGGAAGACAATGAAAGTATTTTAACAAGCTTTGCATTGTTTAATCAACACTTTCAAAGCACTTTTCTACACCTTGAGTTAATTACCGCCTGAGAATATTGTGCGATTATTTAGACACCAGGAAATATGCTTTTATTTAATAAAAATAAATGTTTTGAAATGCTTTCAAACTCTTTGAATTGCATTAAGAAAATATTTGTAGAACGCCTTAAAATATGCTCAAATGGAAATCATGAAAGCATGAAAAATGTATGTTTAATACTTCGCTATTTTACGCAAAAGAAAAACATTTTGACTTAAATATGCCCAAAAGTATGCTACTAATACGGCACGTTTAAATTTTGCGTGCTCGTTTCACTTTTCATTTGTCCGCATGAGGAGAACTCGCGCAGCATAGCGCGCAGGGCAATCGGAGTGAATCTTTTTGTATCTGCAGCGACATAAATTACAAGTGTGTGCGTCCGTATATGTGTGTGGCTGTGTGTGTATGATGGCGAGAGTGTCTGTGTGGGCGTGTATGGCGCCCCTTTGAAGCCAGTTCGGCAATGCAGACAGACAGACAGACAGACAGACAGACAGACAGACATACAGACAGACGGAAATGAATCTTTTGCTTGCAACATTTTTTTCTACCATCGCAATCGCTTTCGTTTCTTTTGTATCTCTTTTCTATATTTTGCGCTTTATTTATTTATTTATCTTCTTTTTTTTTTACAGTATATATATATATATGTATATACATAAATGTATTTTGTTTTCTTCTTTGGTTTTTGGCTTGCGTTAAATTACTGCTCGTGCTCGCGCTCATGCTCTGGCATTATCCTTATTTATCTGCGTAATTGGGTCGAAGGACGTTTTCGCTTTTTTACTCCTTGCGTTGTTTTTTTCTCTTTTTTTCTTTTATTCGTAGTTTCGTTCGCTTTTCGCTCTTTATTGCCGTTTGGCGCGCATAATTGTTGTTGTTGTCGCCCCGCTTGTATCTTAAGCAGCGCGCGGCGCGTATCTAGATACGAGTATCTCGCCGCGTGTGCTTTATCATCATTTAGTGCGATTTATTCAAGTTTTTTTCTTTTTTTTTAAATTTTTTTGCAAGCTTTTTAACACATTTCTCGTCAGATACTTAAGTGCAGTTATTATGCAATTAAAAAATCTTCGTTTTTGTTGTTCTTGTTTGCTGCTGCCGCTGCTTTTGTTTTTGTGCGGTCGTAAGCAAGACAATTTCACGCTTGGCATTTTTAATGAGGTCGTTCTTCTCTCGAAAATGCGAATGGATAAAATTTTCATTGTTTTGGACTTAATATAGGAAATATTTCGTTGATTTTTTGGCTTGCATAGTTTCAGGCACAGACACGAATTCTGTGAGAGAACTCTTAAAAGTGATCCTATTCAAGATTTCGAAAACTTCAACGGGGTAAACATTTTTTTAGAAATTTTTTGTTTAATAGTTTTCGTACTGGGATCTGAATTCTAGAATAACTAATTCTGTTATATATAAGTAAAAAAGGCATTAATTTTAACCAAATACATTTGAGTTAGTCGCCATGATTTACTAACCTAAACTAGTTCGAGCATTTGCCATTTGTCGCTTTTCATTTATAATAATTAAGCTAAAGCGGAAACGAAAGCGAAATTGTGTTAATGATGGCGTTGCTCTGACTCGCATTCTTCGCACTCGTTTTGCGCATACTGCATTAGATACTTGGGCATTCACACACAGACACTCGTGCACTGTTGCAGTACGATTAGATGTGACCGACCATTAGAAGTGTCCAACTCGATGTGCGGACAAAATTAATGTTCAGCTTAATTCGAAAGTATGAGCATTAGTAGAGCTAAAATGAGGCAAGATTATTTAAAGCTTTTTAAACAAAAGCTTGTAAAAGGAATCTTTTACAACTTCTACTTCAAATTTAATTTAAAGTTTTATTGATAATGAAAAAAACTATTTTTCTTTTTAAGCTACTTCTACTTAAGAATAATGATGCAAATTAAATTTCTTTTTACTAAATTCAGATTTTAAGAACTTTACTTTTAAAAGTTCTTATGTCGAACGCGGGAATTTATCATCAAAAAACAACAAAATAAATCTGTAAAAAAAATGGGTTGGTTGTATTTGGTCAGTTCGGAATTGATCAGAAATAAAAGTCTTCTGTTTTGCAAAAGCGATACAGAAACATTTTTTATGTTGAACCTTGCCTAAAAACTTAGATGTTAACTGACCGTTAAAAATTATGAAACTTGTCAGTTGATATTTGCCAAAAACCTAAGTGACAAATTTGAACTGACCGAAAAGCCGAAATTTTTAAATCGAATAATTTTCATAATTTTTCATTGTCATCATTCGGAAAATTTTCTTGTTCTTGTTTTTCTTCAACTTTTTTCGTACTTTGCAGGGTTGCGTTGCTATTCTAAGCCTAACGTGGATAGTCAGCCTGACGGTTTTCGGGTTTCTGGTGTTGCCCAAAGGTAAATGCGCCTAATGACCAACACGCATGAAGGACACTCTTTTCCGCAAAAACTAAAATTACAAAATTTGTATTTCTCAATACACGCACACACACACATAAACCAATTTCATCCACAGGATACTATTTCAACAACACAGGACTAATGGCCTGCGAACCGTTCTACAGCAAACCGTCGTATCGCATTTTGTCCACATGTGCGCTCTACTTTCCCACCACCATGGTCCTCATGTACTGTTACGGCTCTAGCTTTCATATGAGCCGTTTCAGGCTGAACGACCCAACAATGCCGCTAACTGCCGCCGCTCATCATCCGCATCCGCATCATCCGCCGCAACACCCGCATCATCATCTACATCCGCATCAGCAGCATCCGCATCAGCATCAGCACCAACTTCAGCTACAGCACGCTTATGCAGCTGCTGCTGCTGGTGGAGGAGGTTCAGCGGGAGCGGGTGGAACGCCAATGACGACGCTGCCCAATACGCCCGTGATGAATCTTAGCATGGCCATGAGCATGGGCCTGGGTATGGCCGGCATGGCCGGTGGCCCCAAAAATACAATTACCAAAAAGGTAAGTCGGGTTTTGTGTTTGTGTATGTGTATGTAATTAAAATTCGGCACCCACTCTGGCCAATTTGTTACCTAAATTAAAAACGTGATCTTTTTCTGCAAAGGACGGCAACTCTAATTTTAAACATTTTAAAAGGAGTTTTCGAAACAATAAGTTAGGATAAGATTTTCAAGTGTATCGAAGATTTCAGAAGCATCACCATGCAACAAAAAATGAATTTCTTGAGATCAGTTTGAACTATTTTTTCGTTAGCTCCACAATCGAATTACGTAATTTTTGTGACAACTGCAAATTGCTTGCAAATATCACGTACCTACAGAGCTAATTCCGAAAATGATACAATGGGGCACTTGTTGCCTTTCGAATATTAATGCTTTACGACATGGTTGAATGGAAACGCTTCAACTGTTCACGCGTATTTAATGCAATTCTTTTCTTCATTTGCTTAATTGTATTACCTACCCGACTTCAATCATCGCTCGACGACTTGGTCCAATTTACACCCACGACTATCTCGGCAACGGAACGCCCGAACGAACGAACGACCCGCAACCTATCATCTGTGTCCACCGACGCCGTAGATTGTACCCATTCAGGAGAAGCATTCGAGTGGCGCAACGTCACGTTCGATGGCAGCTATTTCATTGGGTTTCATTGTTATGGTCACACCGTGGACAATACAGGAGATTGTCACCGCATGCACCGGCTCGAAGGCAAGTGTTCTAGCGCAGACAGCGTCCAGCATACGCAATCAGCTTTCATTTTGATTTTACCTTCTCTACATTTCTATTTTTATTTTTTTATTTTTATTTGTTGTGTCTTTCAATCGATCTCCAATTTTGTTCTGAGTTCGTTAGTTTGGTTGTTGCCAAATTGTGTTTAATTTTCTTCTTTTTTTTGGAATATGTTTGTACGTTTGTAGGGTGTTCCATTGATTTCGTTATTTCACCGTTTATTTATTCGCACTGAGCTTTTTTCTTCTATTTTTCGTATTTTTTGGCCAATTTCGTTTATTTTTCTTCTCTTCTCGTCTCTTCTCGTTTCTCTTGTTTCGTGCAGCTGCCACCGTTTTTGGATTTTCTGGTCACTTGGACGGCGTTGAGCAATAGCTTTTGGAATCCCTTTATGTATTGGCTGCTCAATTCGGATTTTCGTCGCCTCAGTCGGCATCTTCTGCCAAATAGGGTAAGTCCAACGAAGTTACTTTATTTAACTTTCATATATCGATTCATTTTACTCAAATGACTGCAACGTATTGGATCACACTGTGTAACAGACAAATCTTCGTGTGAAAGAAATTTTTAAATATTCCTACAAGAATAGTTTGCATTGTTCAAATTAATCTGATTTAACCTAATCGAGCATTTTGATTGCATCTTCAAATAACAATAAGAAAATGTAAGCTTTTAAATTTATATGCCACAATAAAAATGAATAACTCATATAAATCGAATTAACTTCGCATTCAACTGGTGATAATCACTTGACAGTTTAATGCAATCAATTATTTATTGTACACAAAAAACAATCAAACAAACAAACAAAGAAATAAATTATCCAAGAATTAGATAAATTAAATAATTTATCAAGCAATTTAACGCTTAATTAAAATCGACAATAAATTGACAAAACGAACAATTAAGTTGAGCGTATGCAAATATTTAAATTCAAATCCCACAAGTAATGAATCAAATAAATAACAACAGCAATTATTGCCTTGAATTAATGTGGCCAACAGAACAGACAAAAGCATCACGACGAAAACTACTTCCATTGAACTAACGATGGAAAAGCATTTGCATTGAAGCTTTTCATTTCGAATCTAACGGCTCATGTTGACCTCAGATACTGTAAATATCTAAAAATTAAAAAAACGTAAACCGGAACTGGGGCTCAATAAACAATGGCGAACAACCGACCGACCGACCGAGCGTACCGACCGACCGTCCGTGCGACAGTCCGTCCGTCCGTCCGACAGACCGAGCAACCTCAAAGCAAATTTGAATTATTAGCTTTGGCTGAAAACGGTCTCGGCGTCCGACCGGTATGGATAACCGTTTAGCTAGCGTTTCATGAGGTGTTCAGTCAACGCCAAAACCACCGAAGCAAACACACATTTCCAATTTGCATTTGCCCAGTCAAGTTGAATGATTTACTTCCGGGATTTGTGCAGCCATTTGAAAATTTACAACACTTTTGACTTTGACCCCGGAAAGTCCTCCTCCTACTACTCCTTCTACTCTTCGCAGCTCCGCAGAATAGTTATGCGGTTCGGTACTCGCTAGAAGTCACAGTCAATACGTCAAGTTAGTTGAGCAGCACTGGTAGGCGTTGGAGTAGGGTTAATGTTAGACGATGTGCGCTGTCAAAAGTTTAATGCAAAAAGGCCATCGTGCATTGATTATGGCGCACAGGAGAGTCTTTTGTTGAAAATAACAAATCGATTTTTTTACCCTCTTCCACTGGACGTTTTTCCATCTAGTAATTATTTAATATGCTTTTAAAACGCTTGCAATATTTGTGTCTATAGAAAATCAGTACAGGATTTTAAACAACTCAGAACAAATTTCAAAGTACACATTAACCAGACTCACTGTGCGACATGGCTAACCCTTAAGTGCCTCTAATATACACCATTAAATTTCGCTTTGTTGTTAGTTCGCATTGACTTACTTTCGCCACTCTTTACACATTTCAGTGCTTTCCCACCGAGGACACGCCCGAACACAAATCATCCTGTTGTCACAACAATTCCGATTTCGAAATAACCACGCTGCCAATGCCGCCCGAACCGCCGTCATCACGACCGCCAAATAGTGGTGGCGGCGGCGGCAGTAACATTGGTGGCGGAGGTTCGGTGCTGGGCATTTGTGCGCGTTCACGCGCCAACAGTCTCAGTCGCAGTGCCTCGCAATATATACGCAGCACGAGTCATCATACGCCGCATCACATTGGAGGAGGCGGCGGCGGCGGACATCACAGTCACTTTGGTGGCATGCGGCCGGATATTGAAGGCCTCTCCGAAAAATACTGGGGTGAGATACTCGAACGCACCGTCAGCTCGGGCAGTTTGCATGCAATGCAAAAAAGTTTTCCGCATACTCATCATGCGTCACACGCCCTCCATCACCACGCCCACCAACATCAAATGCAACATCTCCAGCATCACGCCCATACACAGTCGTCGGCGGCGCCATCGCCGTTGCGCGCTACGCAGATGACGACTTCGTTTAGTAAACACAGCGATCTAAATTTAACCATATCGGAGCATGAGCGAGAACAAGATGGCGCCGCAAATAGCAGCAGCGACGGCGGCATCGAGAACGATCTGAGTAAGTTCTCCAATTCAGAGCCGAAATTATGCGAGCATATTTATCATGATGCCAGTTGTGCGAAAAATAAATCAGCGTTAGGTGGTGCGTCAGTTACAGGCGGCGGCGGCTGTGGCGATGAAACCAAAATGTCGTCGGCCTCGGGTCGTAGTATACCGGATATTTAGTACGCAGAGAATGTGATATTAGCGAATAGTCAAAACTCACGCAGCTGCTTTCATGAAAAAGCAGCCGCCGCCTACAAGAAATATACGACGGCAGCAAAGCTGACAACGACACGCGCCGCCTGTCATAGCCCGCCGCCGCATAAGCCGCAGCATGTGGTCGCCGTTGTCACACTGCCGCTCGCCGAATATCGCAAGTGAGAAGCGGAGTCAACTCGACCCCGCTGTGCTAATACAGTGTTAAGGCGTGTATGTATGTAAGTGTTCAATGTCTAAGTGTGATAAATTAAAATGTTTAACATGTTTTCCACATCATTTCGACCATGTTTACTGTTAAATGCGGCCGCTTTAGATTTTGTAATTTCATAAAACTCATTCAGAAATATTTTAGCTAATCAATTTTGAAATTTTGTGATTGTCTTGTGAAAATAGTTATACACATACATACAAACATATACATATACATATGCGTATAATTGTAAATTACATTCAAATAAAAGTCAAATTTTGGTAAGTTTTATATGTAGTTAAATGAAAAAAAAATTATTTTAGTAGCTAAAAAATATCGGAACTAACTTAAATGTTAACAATTTTAATAAACAACTTCATACAGCTAAATATATGTACATACATATGTAAGTACTTATTAAACAAAAAACTAACACATTGAAAAGTCGAAATGAAATAACATTAAAAATTGCCTGAAAAAATATGACACACGCTCTCTGAGACTTGGACGCAAATAGTATAAAACTTGTTCTATAAAATTTGGAGTTATAGGTTTGTTAATGGTTTTTCTAAATGATTCTTCAAAATTAATGCAACATTTCTTTTGATTCCATTATTTTTTATTTAAGTAAATGGGATACTAAAAAAAAAAGTTCCATTTGAGGGAAAATTAGTAAGACTCGTGTTATGCCTCTGCAAGCTCACGCTCTTTTGTTGCTCTCTTGCAATTGCCAAACCACCAACAACTCACAATTAGCACAATCTTGCTGAGCAAACTTCTGCTGCCTTTTTCCTATCTTCTCAGCTAACAAAGATATAAACTCAAAATTAAATGGGACTAAATCGAAAAAAAAATATTTTAGTAGGGGTTTTTTTTTTTAAATTTTTAAAAAATAGCTTTGTATTTCTAGAAAATATTAGTGAAATAATTGAAAATTTCTACATACTCTTAAAAATTGTGGGCTTTATATGTGGGCGTGGCGGATTTTATATGGTATATTATTCAATCCAAGTGTATTCTTTTAAATTCCTGAGTTATGATGTTGAGCTTAACATTGAACGCACCTTTTTCTAAAGGTGGGCGGAAAATTTATTCATCCTCGCCCATTTTTAATGAAGTTGTCAGCAGTACCCATACGAACTCGGATACCAAATATCAGATTTTTAGAATCATTTTGCACCTATTGTATTAAAAGAAAGAAGAAAATGCAATTAATTCTAATTTTTAAGAGTTCTTATTTCCCAGTTTCGAATTTTCCCAAATTTTTTTGTCCTTTGTCACAGTCAATAAAATGCCTAAAAACCAAAAACAAAAACAAAAATAATAAAAATTATAAAACGCAATTTAATTTTTAAACTTGTCGCACGATTTAAACTGAACGCGGACAGACGAACTAACGAACCGGCGGCGGCCGGATGTGAAACACTTCCAAGCGGGTCGGCTTCGGCCCAATTACATTTACATGCAATTATCCAAATTCCAATTTGCGTTTGCCAACTTAACAAAATTACCAAAAGTGGAACAAAAAAATACAACAAAAACAACAAATGCAGAGACGAAAAACATTTTAAAAGCTGAAAATCTTACAAAATCCTCAAACCCAGAAACCAAATCAAAATTCCATAAAAGTAGCGCAGCAGCAAAAAAATAAACTTTGAAGCGGCAAAGTTTCAGTTAAATAATTTTTTTAATTTTTCCGCGACCAAAAGTTCCATTGTGGCCAGCCACATCAGTCGTGATTATTGTTAAGAAAGCAGTTAGGCATGAAATTGAAAGAAACACGCAGCAACTGGGAGCCACTCCGTTTCGTAATCCGCACGCTTGGACGCAGTCGAAATGAAAATTACCAGACAAAAATAAAAATAAAAAGGAAGAAGGAAAGGAAAGGAAAAATTACCAGAATTGCGCTACTTTTACAGGCTTACACGGTTATTTGTTTAATTTCGTTGATTAACTTTTACAGCGATTTCAGTGAAAATTACATTTCGACTTATCAATTTAAAAACCGAAACGCACATTAAATAAAATGATTGTAAACAAAAACAAAAACAAAAGTTAATATAGAGAAGCAATTTGTAATTTTAAAAGTTTAAAAGTGTAAATTAAATGGAATTTCAAACAAGATATCTCATCAATAATGATGTGCAAATGTAGTTAATTGGCAACAGATTGTATAGTAAGGGATTCCTAATTGTTAGTAAAAGAATTCTAAATTTTACACTGGTGTAATGTAACATAATGTAGTATTCAGGTGTAGGAAAGACAGTTTCCTTCGGCATCACTAGACATGAATAAATATAAATTTAAATATATGTATACATAAAAGTCAATATTTGTTTACACTTTTACCGACTAAGAAATATCCGAATGAAATGAAACATTCCGAGAAATACTCGAAAATTTGTTACTTTATTTGCTTTAATATTTCTTTAAATATTTCTTTTACACAATAATTACCCACCAATTCATCTATTCATCCTCCTTCCTAAACAATGTACACTATTGCAGTGTACTCTACTCGTAATCGGTTTAGTTCATTTCAATATTGTGAGTTAGTTCAACTTTTCCTGTATTCAAATGTTCACTTGTGTAAATGTCAACTTTTTGTTTTACGCCGTGAATTTCTTAAGAGTAAACTTAAATTTTAAGCTTTAATTACGTAATAGAGTTACTTTAATTTGTTTCTCAATACCAATCAAACGAAAATAAGTTGTAGCGCAAATTAACAATAATTAACAGATGAACAAAATGTAATTATGTAAGTATATCGTAAGTATGTACAATGATTAACAATGATTAACAATGATTAACAATGGGCGTCTGCTAACTTTACACATTTAACTTAAGTAGGCAAAAGTAATATTACTAACTCCACAACAGGAGCTTTAGCTAAGATTTGTGAACAAACAAATTAATTCACAAAACAAAAACAAAACAAAACAGTGAACAGTGCTGTTCATTTATAAACTCAGAATAAAAACAATGTCTATTAATAAAATTGGAAACAAAAATAATTTGCTATCAAAGTGGAAGTATGAAATTCAAAAAAGTATTTCTTTAAATTTTATGTTTCCTTAATTCTTTCATTTATTCATTTAATCATTAACTAATTTATTGATTTATTTATTAAATCATTCATTTTTCATATATTCATTTCTTTATTTAAACGCAAATTTGTTATGTGACATTAGTAAAATGAACAGCACTATATCAATATGAATATATGTAATTATATCAACATTAACAAATTGTAAACATAAAAAACAAAAACTGAAAATGAAAATGAATAATTAAATAAATTAATTAATAAATTTGAGTATTGTTAGCAATAAAATTTAAGTAATTCAAACTAGATATAAAAGTAACTGTGAATCACAATTGAGTGTGTGTGTGAAAGAAAATAAATGAATTAATTAAATGATAAGAAAAACACGCGTCCAAGTTTTTTTCATTTCACAGTTTGTTGCTTTAAATTTTCTCTTTGGGTTCTTCTTTAGTTTACTTTCGGAGGATATGCGAACGCGTGAACTACGCGATTTTGCATAAGCGAACAAAAAATAAATGCTTCTCAACGCCGTAAAGTATGCCACAAATAGCGGGAACAAAAGCGAGCCACCTGCCGTGTGCGGACATGGCATAGCGCTGCAACGCGAGACACAAACGCAGCGCAGCGCAACGATGCGTGCAATTGCATTTGTGTAAAAATATGCAAGTATGTGTGTGCAAGGTGTGTGCCAGTGTTCAATAGCTCCACGAATGGAATTTTAATTGAAATTAATTGTACTTGGTTCACTTTTCTTATTCTTTTTTTCATCAATACTCAATTTACACGCTTCGCGCTGGTGTGTTTTCTGCCGCGTTGCCAATTATTCACAATGCGGCGCACGCACCGCCTGACACAAACAAATGACATTTCGCTTTTTATTGTTGTTGGTTCGGTCAATTTAAAAAAAAATCCATATTTCTCGCATGGCCACTTAAAAGCATTTTGACTCGCTTCTCTGCATTTTGGCTCATTTGTGGCGGAAGGCAACACTTAATCGCCGGCACCGCATCATGAGTCAATTGCTACGAATCGATGGTGCACGAGTATAAGCCAAGGCGACATGATTCACACAACTTGGGACTTAACAAAAAACGATAAATAATTTTGTATGAAGTATTTGTATTTGCAATGTTTATGTCTAAAAACAAATCATTTGAGGATCTTGAACACTTTCTATATCATTAAATTCAAACATTAAAATACCCAAAATTCCGGATGATGTCCCTTGGGCTAAAGGCATGACAACCTTTGCCAGCATTTCATTTTAATTGTCAACTTAATCGCACTGTCACACCGTTATGCGCATTGACATTTAAAAAATCGCGGCAATTTTTTAATATTCGTTTGATTTTTCTTTTCGTTTCGTTTCAAGTTAATTTTTATAATTTATGATTTCTTGCTTTCGAGCACAGCGACCAAAGCGTTTTAAACCATAAACCAAACAAATATTTAGCAAGCTTTGCTCTACGGTCGGTCGGTCGGTCGGTCGGTCGGTGGCTGCTCTGTCTTTTATTTACGCTTGTTGGCTTTGCTTGTGCTGGGCGATCCTTGTGCGCGCCTCAATGCCGTTAATTGCTATTGAAAACCATTTAAACTTATTTTCTAATTTTGTTTACGCATTTTCTTCGTAACATTTTTTGCTTCTTTTGCACGGTGCACGGTGGAGCAATTCATAAATTGTTTTAAATATTTAATTTAAAGCTTAATTGTAATTGCACCAAGTGGACGGCGGCGTCTGCTAAGATGTCTGGAAAAAAATTTATTAAATTACAAAAAAAAAATGCTATAGTAAACTTTTATATTTAAGTCCACAGTGCTTTTCAGCACAATAGCACCATCTCCTTGGGCTACTTTAAGTCTGCCGGAACGTTTATCTTTTTTTTCGGCTTTTTTCCAGCTTTTGTTGTTGTTAATAAAATAAGTTTCAGCAGAGACGCCTTCACATGCCGACGACCGACCGGGCAGGCACTTTACTGTCTGCACGTACCGGTCGGTCGCATGCAGGCGAAAGAACGAACGAACGAACAAACGAGACGAACCGAAGAGGTGTGGCATACGCCCATCTTTTTTCGTTTCACCTAATAATAAACGAGTCGAGTCTACTTCAGCCATTTCAGCACTTAATTTCGTTAAACAATTTCTCAACGAGGAGCGTTGCCTGCCGTCGCTTTCGTGAAAGAAGTGAGAAAAAGAAAATAAGAAGGAGAAGAAGGAGAAGAAGAAGAAATAGCAGAAGTTTTGTATTGAGTTTTACAAAAGTGCAATTTTTCAAAAAACAACAGAAAGAAAAAGAAGAAGAAGAGAAAAAAAGCCATGAACAAAATTAGATGGAATAAGCGAAAAATGGGAGTAGAACAGGTAAAAGGGGAAAACCTGTAAAAAAAAATAATTCTGAGGCTGGAGGCGATGAGAACAAAAATACAAATAAAATAAAATAAAAAAACCATGAAAGTTAGTTTGTTGATGTTGTTGTTGTTATTGTTTGTGTTGTTTTTGTTGTCTGGTCCTACACGTACTTCCGCTTATTTTTCTTGTGTTTATTTAATATCAGCTTGTAGTAACCGGCATTGCTCGTGATGTTTTTTTTATTATTAAATCATACAATTTGTACTTAACTAATTCCGTCACTATGATGGTCTGATTTGAATCCGCCTTCGCTACTTTCGTTTGCACTACCTATAACCTGCAGACATAGCGGACAAATCTCCCAAAGAAATGTTCTGAATACTTGACTGTGTGAGACTTTGTAAATTCCGAGATTGTTATTATAGTTCCCGCACACATTCCTAATTCTAATTATTCTCAGACATGACTTCTTTTGTATTCCAACCTATTTTCATATATTTCAACTTTAAAGAAAATTACTCGAGCAGTTTAGGCGAACAGCGAAAACCGTCCAATAAACGACAAAAGACACGAAATTCGTTTTATAATATAAGTGAGCAAAAGTACTCCTACACGTTGAATTACTTTGGGCGGCGTACTTTATGGTAGTTCGGTAGTTGTTGTTGTTGTTGTTTTCATTTGTACGCCTCGTAAATACAGCCATAAAGTTTAACAAATTGCGAACGGCACTGTACATATCGAAGCGAGCGAGCGAGAGAGCGAGCAACATAAAAATGGCGTCGAAGGAGGCACAGTCGCACAGGCATGGACCACTTGTTGCGCTACTTGTGCTGGTCTGTTCTGTTCTGATATGCGCTTCGTTTCGTTTCGTTTCGCCTCGTTATTAATTAGTTTGTAATTTAATAGTTTAAATTAATTGTAGACACTTTAAGCAAAGTTTCGCACAAATGCATAAATATGCGGAAAACATAAAAGTTAGTGGACACAATTATATCCTTAACAGTTTTTTATTGGAAATTACTTTTGTGCCAACAGAAGGGAAATAATTACTTTACACTTAACCGCAGATTAAAAAAAAGCAACTTTTTCCCGTTTTACCTTAGGCAATTTTAGTGGCGAGTAAGTTTTCGGTTCTCTCTTTTGAGAATTGTGCTAGTGACCACACTGGACAACAGTTAACAGTCTTTCTTAACAACTAAAATTCTCATCTTCTGCTTATTCTTGCATATTGGTAAAATCCGCAGTTGACTATCTATCTCCTAGTCTCTTGCCACTCTCTCAAACTCGCGAGTTGCACAAGTTTATTTGCCTAGTGTAAAATGGGACTTATTTTCAAACTTAATTTAATTTTGATAGTAATTCTACTTGTCAACTTTTTAATTCAATTAAAGCAATTTTAATAATATAATAAAGCCAATGCAGTGCTTCCAGCCAGCTTTCAAAGTGTTTGAACTAAATTTAAAACGAAAAATATATCCAATCGGTTGCCTGATTCATACTTTTTACATTTAAACTACTTCAAGAAATTTGCTCGCAGACATAAAAATTAAGTAAATCATATTAAGTGCTCTAAAATATTCAAACAAACTGCACTCACACAGCAAAATGCTCATACACTCATAGAGTCAGACAGACATATAGTTCCATATGTGGCAGCCATGAAAGACCATTAACATCGATTCAAATGATTCAAATAAATAAGCAAGTGCCCAGAAGAGCGCACATTAAGCACGAAAGTGCTTCGAAAATACTCTCACAAGAAGCGGCATAAGTACTTTGAAAATGTCTAAATTTAATATTTGTTTTTGGTAAAGAAGGTTTTTTTAATAACTTATAAAATAGCAAACTAATAACTTCAAGTACTCTTATTTAATTAAATACTTTCAACGATATTGTATTTTTATTGTACTTTTTCTATCAAAACGTCTCTGACCTTAAGAGAAGTCAAATTTAAAAACTGAGTTGATAACTCAAAGACGACTGAAAATGTAAGCAACAAAAAAGCGAAAAAATAAACAGAAAAAGTTAGTTTTTGTGCCAGGATGACATTCCAATCAACTTCTTCAGCAGGTACACCTCTTATGTCTATTCACTTTGGATTTTAGAATAGCGCACACAAATTACTAACATTATAAAAGAACAAACTTTGTGGGAATACAAAACAGTAGAATTTTAAAAATTTTATAAAGCATTTTATCAAAAATGTTTTTAAAATGTCCATGAAAACTGCTTAACTTTAATACATATGAACAAAGAAAATACATATTTACAATAGGACTACATAAGTGGAAAAGGTTTTAAATCATAACATATTGCCTACCTTTAGGCGCTGCAGCCAAACCAAAATTTGACAATTTCTGCAATTAACATTAAAAACTAGAAATTTATACTGCATAATTAAAAGTATTCCCGATATTTTAAATGAAAAATCCGGCCGTAAGCGGCAATTATTTTCTATCCTGCACAATACGAGCGTATATGGCAGAGGTACAGTACTTCTGACTATTGGAAAAAGATGTAGAACAAATTTAATAAATTAAAAATAAATATAATTATATAGGCACCAATGTAAACTTGCAGTTGAAATTTGTATTATTTTGAAAGAGGTTCATTTGCTTCATTTGCCAATCAAAATGTTCGATACACAAATCTATGAAGTAGTACGAAATATTTTATTACACTAAAATGTCTAAATAATCCAGGCACTTCTTTGACTTTTGTTTAATTTCGTTGAAGTGTATACATATGTACATATATCAGAGTACTGTGCACCGCACGGTGCTGTTTAACATGCCGCACGCATTCAAACGATGCGAATAAATTCAAATTTATTGGCTTATAACATCCGTTTCCGTTATGACAGCGCGTTTATGATTTTATTATGCAAAAAAGGCCTGCCAGCCGCCACGCCTACTTTTTTAATATGTGTTTGTGTCTGCAAACTGTTGCCGCTCTGTCAGCTGGCGCTCAATATATGCATACACATACACACATATGTATATTTATATAAACTTAGTTATTGTTTTTGTGTGTTGGTTTTTTGTTTTGCACCACGGCGATACTCGAATTTGTTGCATATTTTTAAGCGTCATTTAAATAAGCCGCATATGCACAAACACACACATACTCCTACGTACACAGACGTACACATGTGCGAACACACTAACAAACAAATCGTTTCGGTTCGCGGTATTTAAAATATCATAAAAGCAGAAAAACAATTTTGATTTTGGACATGGCTTAGTGCTGCATTTCACGTTCGAGTGTGTTTGTTTGTATGGTCGCGGTGCCTTTGTATGTGCGAGTGGATGCAATTAATGATTTTTTGTGTGTGAATTATTGCTAATTGTGTTTTTTTTTCATATGTTAAGCGCGAGCCCTGCAAATTTTAATTGAAATCACAATAAATTGAGTTGCGTGCATTTAGGCGTTTAACCCGAGAGGCACACAAAACACACACAAACACACACACATATTACCTACCACAACAACACCAGAACACAAACGACTTTTGAAATTTACCAAAGAATTTCGGTTTATTTGTTGCCGAGCTTCGATTTCTGTTATCGATTTTCTCTTTCGAATATCGCAAATATTGCCAAAATTTGGTTCGAAAAGATATTTTAATTATTAATAAATGTATTTAAAATGCAAAAAATTTTACTTTGAACTTTGCTGTTGTCTGTTTAATTGTACGAGTGGGTTAGTGTAGCGCAGTAAATGCCTGACATAGGTCAATCTAGGCCCATAGCGATTGCATCTGTATGAGTAAGTATTCAATTAATTCCAATTTGTATCTTAATCAAATGATATTAAAGATATTAATGCTTCGGAATTGGATATGTCAGCATTTGATTACGTCAAATGACAGTACAAAAAGCTACTCTACTTTTTTTTAATTTGAATTGATACACGTTTAATCGTTTCTATTCTTCAAAACTACAATATACACACTTACATACAAATTATACAAAATAATTGCAAATTTATTTATATTCTCTTAAAAATATTTGTAAAAAGAATAGCCCTGTAAATAAAAAAAATATATGTTTACTTAAATTTTGATAAAGAAGATTTGAGCACAACAAAACGAAATTTGATTTAAAATTTCTAATTTGAGGAGCTATACATCAAAAACCGACAAATCCACAAAAAACTTTAACGTGGACAAAAATAAAAAAAAAATACTGATTAACAATATAACAACAGATTTTAAAAGATATAAATGAAATTTCTTGAAAAGTCTTTCTATAGAAGATATTTAAAGTTTTTTCAAATTTATTTTGACAAAGTCAATTTTTTTTAATTTATATTTTAAAACTTTCAATTCTAAGTATGAGACTAATTTAGAATGAACCCAAATTTTATAAGCGCATTAATTAGGTTTTTTTTTTTCTAAAATGGATTTTTCGGTTTTTACTTTCAAGCTCCTCGATCAACAAAATAGTTTAAAAATACTTCTCGGGCTCGGATTTCGCTGCTGCAACTGCCATAAAACCACCACAAAAGCCGACAGCGGCTTAACGCGAAAAGTTGCGCCGCGCAACAATTTTCGGAGGATTGAAACGGCAACAGCAACAACAAATACAAAAAACACAACAACAACAACTCGATTACCACAAAATAGTTGAAAAAACCGCGGCGCAACACTTCATCATCCTGTCAATTGGATACTTAAAAGGATTTTACACAAAGCGAAGCGCAAATGAAACAGTTGAACAGACACACACACACAAACACACACACACACATATACACTGATAAAGATACTTAAACGACTGCCTGCTCACATACAAATACATCCACATATACCTCAAGCGCAGGTGCAATGGTGAAACCGCAATGCAACAAAAATGTACAAAAAAAACGGAAAGGTTCAAACTTACAACAGTGAAAAAAAGCGATTAAAAAAAGTCTTAATCGCTCCAAATAGATTTGCGATGTAAGCCATTGTTTTTACAAATACACACGCAAATTTTCACCAGGTGCGTGTGTGTTTTTTTTTTCGGGGGGTGAAATAAGTAAAAATTATATGAATGGTAGAAATATCTTTTACCTAGTTTCAGATTGTATTTTAAAGATACATTTTATAAAAATTTAATATTTTATATTAAAAATACAATTTGAAAATATAAATTCTTTAAGTATTAAAATTTTAAACAATTTTTTAGAATTTTTTTACATTAATTTTACATGAAGAAAAAAATTTTCAATTAGATTTTTGAGATATTTTTTAATTGGTGGTTTTTATTTTATTTGTCACACATAATTTTCGTATTCACTGAATACGCCACTGATGCACATAGATACGTACGTACACACATACACACACACACATATATACACACATACATACGCACACATATGTACTATAACACACATCAGCATTGCACGCAAATACTCAACCACAATTGTATGGTAAATCCGCCAAAGATACGAGCAGAGTATTTTTCTGGTATCCGGCGGATATTTGCTGCCTGCTCTGCTCAGATACGTAATCGCTGCGCTTGCGCTGCCAGCGTAAATGTTTGGCGGCGACGGGACGACAAACCGAAGCACTGCAAAGCGATTTATGCACTATTTTTGCATTTCGTATCTGTATCTGCATCTGAGAGCTTTGGTGGCGGTGGTGGCGTCGGCGGCCAAACGCTTTGCATTTGCAGATGCATTTTCACATGACCCAATATTTTGGACGAAATCCAAAATCCAGCTGGAAATAATCGAAAAAAAAACACACACACACACACAAAACAACAACAACGAAAAGAATTTAAACGCAGGCGAAAAGTGCCGAATTTATTATTTTCTTCTTGGGCTTTGTTGGCAATGCTGCCATTTTGGCTTTAACGGGCAACTCGACTCAATTTTCTTTACTTCAGTTACGCTACGCTCCTACTCGTACATGCTCACATGGTGGAACCATTTAAGCAATATCTTGCATTGGTTTTTTGTTTGTGTTTTTGTTGATCTTCCGGTATGTCTAAAATATCGAAATATTTATTTCTTGTTGCTGGCGAAAATCGCTCGCCTTTTTTTCTCGCACATGGCATTTGTCGCTTGAATCGCAGTCCTCCGGGTATACAGTGGCGCAACCAAAATTGGTTTAGGGTTTGAAAAAAATAAATATTAAAAATGGTAATAATATAATTGCTTTAATATAAATTACAATTTTCCGTAAAAATTTAAAAAATACACCCCTTAATAATTATCACCTACGCCCATGCAAATGTAAGTTTTCTCGTTTTTTGCTTTGACTGTGCGTTTCCTAAAGTTGTTCTCTCACTTCATGGTGGCTTTAAATTTACACCGTAAGTAGCAACACGACCTCATGCGGTGTGCCTCGCCTGCTTTTTGGAGTTTCGGTGCTTCGGTGCAGTGCGGTGTGGTGCGGTACTTTAGTGCTTCTTCGGTTTTTGGTTCGTGTCGTATGCACATCTCCAGACATTGTGTCAGACATTTCCCTGGTGGGCGACATTGCTGCACATCGCACAGCACAATCGCAATCACACATATGGGCATGTGCTTGTACACTTAACAATCACACATGTGTGCATGTGTTTGCACTTTTCGGTTTGTCCGACTTTAGTCACCGAATTCGGTGCAATTTTACTTTACTTTCGTTTCTTTCTTTTTTTTTCAAGTTTTCAAGGAAATTTCAGGCATTTTATGGACAATTTCTTTTTTTGGCGCACTTCCGCTTTCGGAAACAAGGTCAGTCAGTTAGCTTCCAAGTCGCTTTCAGTTCGTTTTTATTTTGGAAATAATTTTTTCACGTTTCCAGTTCGCTTCAATTTAAACTGTTTGCCTGATCACTGCTCAACTAGAATTTTATTTTTTTTTTCTTGTGTTTTTCTTTTATTTTTGTAGTCATTTCGAAGTACACTTTTGCACTGATTTCGGTTTATTGGCTAATTAACTTTAAACTGAAATTTTTTTAAAGGTTTTATTCAAAGTATATATATATTTTGAAAACGAACTTATTTCTAAACTAAAGAATTCGTTCTAAATATGTTAAAAATATTCAAGATTAGGCTGAGTTATTGTGGCACTATGACTTATTAACAGAGGAAGCTAATTAGAACAAAGTTTTTATGTTTTTATTTGATTTATCTAGAGATACTTTAGAGCAATATGAAAGTCAATCTAATCCGCGCTTAAGCTGGACAGTGTCAAAGCAGATGCTCCAGAGTTTTTTCTTCTCATCTGGTTCGTTACAGTTTCTGCATCAGTTGTTACAGTTGTAAGTCCCATCATAAATGCAGCAATCTTTCCTGTTCAGATATGATAATAAGTAGTTGGAGTTCTACTCAAATACTCAAATACTAGACCCAATACTCGTAATCGTGAATTCCCCCCATCTAAAAAATGTGTCTTTAAATTATTTAACAAAAATCATGAACTTAAAAATCGAATAAGTTAAAACTAAAGTATGCGAAATTCAAGTCTAAGTTATATATAGAGAACTGGATTAGTATAAGAATAAATTAAGGTCAAACTACAACTGACCAGTGTACGTGTACTTGTAATTCCATTTTTGCTGCAAATGAAATCATTTCGCAAAATATGACGGAGAATTAAATTTTTTCATCTGGTCAAATCCTAACTGACCACAATCAATTTCAAAAATACAACTGTAAAGTTTTTTACAATTTGTTGTTTTTTTTATTTTTCTTCAATTTTTAATTGACACTAACTACCGTAATTTCTAAAATGATTTTAAGCCGAATATACAAAGGAACAAGGCGCTCTCCGCTTTACTGTGGCCTGCGGGGATGCTCATGTGGCGCATGTGTGTTGAGGTCTTTCGTTTTGTCACGCTGGGCAATACGTACGCGTAATTGCTTTTGTATGTGTGTGCGTGTGTCACAGAAATTTTGGCGATACTCGACTGCCGCATTCAAATCTGTGTGGCACCCCATTGTCATTGTACCTGTATGACCGTCTGTCTGTCTGTCTGTCTGTCCGTCTGTTTGACTGTCTATCTATTTGTGTACAACTTCAGTTAGAGGTACCATTACGCTCGGTCGTCGCTTGTCCTTTTGTCTGCTCTTGCGTGTGTGTGTTAGTGCGCTCGTTCGTTGACAGTTCTGCTATGCTCGGCAAAGTCAATATTCGAAAATTTGTTCGCAGTTTGCAGTCAATTTATAAAACGTCTTTCACGTTCATTTTCCTCCGACGTGCTCGGCAATTGACGGTTTTTTCTTCTCTTCTTTGGAATGGCATTTGATTGTGTGGAGCACCTCGCTTGGCCATAATGTTGAGGTAAGTTTGTGCAGCGCATTGCTAATAAAATTGGGTCAATTATGTGTGTTGATTCTGCTAATTAGAACATTTTTGTTTAATCTTATCAGACGTTTATTGACATTATTTCAGAACGTTTTTGAGAGCAACAGTTTGATATAGAAATACGCAATTTCCCAAAAAAAAAAATTATTAAAAAAGTTAATAAAAAATTTAGGAAATTAAAAACTAAAACGTTTATTTAGAACAAATTATTGCTTACATAAGACGTACTCCGTGCGCTCGGATTTTTAATTGAATCAGTATGAGTGGGGTGTCAAATTAAAGGTACTAAAATTTCTTTGAATTTTTTTTTGTGATATCTTGATCACTTTATGAGATATACGTATTTTTCAAAAATTTAGACTTTCAATGATTGATTTCTCGAAAAACTCATCATTATGACACGATTTTAATAGAATAGGCTTAAAACTCCATCAATTACCTTTCATTTAGTATACCACATGTCTTAGCTATCTTCGAAGTTTTTTTGTTTTTTCTTCATATCTTCCTAAATTTGAATTTCTTTACAAGCCACTTTTAAGAGAATATTTTGCACAGTGTATCCGTTCGTTTTGCTATTCATCGGCCTGTCGCTGGATTCACCTAAGGCCACTCGTCTATTGTCATTATCCATTTGGTGCATATCACTTAGTGTTGTTGCTCTTGAATAGCGGAAATCGTACTTTAGTTAAAAGGAAGTAAAGCGAACTTCCTGTTGCTCCCAGGACAATCATTTGCGCCTGTCGCCGCTGTCTGTCCCCATCAATTTCTGCATTTTAAGCGACAATTGCTGCTTCTTGAGTTTCTGAGTTTCTACTTCTATCTTTGCTGCCTGCTGCTGCTCCTACTCTTGCTGCTGCTGCTGTCAAGCGTTTGTGCCTTCACTCCTTCACTTGAGCGAGCGCCTCTTGAGCAAATGTCCTTTTCTTTATAATCAACTGACGTTAAGGGTATGAATGCGATAGTGTGTGTATGTATAAATGTGTATGTGTGTTGTGTGTGTTTGAGTCCTTTCATCCATTTTTGTTTTAAATAAAAAGCACTTTGCGCTCTGACATTGTTTCGCATTAGCAGCAAATCTTCCACATTTTCTTTTTCTTCGTCTACTTGCCGAACACAAACGACGACGACCGTTTGGTCACTTGGGACATGGAACGGACGAACGAACGAACTACCGAACAAACGGACATCGATGTAATCAGCTACTTTGACAGTCATATTTTTTTCCATTTTTTGTTGTTGTTGTTGTTGTCCAAGTAGTTTTCTGTCCTGAGACAGCTTGAAGCAATTCATTTGGTTGCAATTGTCAACGCCATGTTGGAAACTCATTCGCCCTGTACTTATGTGTGTGTTTTTATGTATAAGTCTATTAGTGTACGTCTGTGTGTGACTGTATTTACAGACGGAAAAAACCGACATACAATACAAATTTATAAAAACAATTCAAGGATATTAAATTAAAATTTTGATTAATGTTAAATTTTATGGACTTATTTATGCAACTCTGTTAAATTATTCAAACTTGTATTTTAACTGACGAATTACAAAAACTTGCCTTCAAATTTGTTTTTCTATTCGGTTGGGATAGTAGAAATGAGATCGAGCGAACTCACCACGATTTCTGTCTTATTTTCCTCCTTACTTGTTATTTTATTTAAATTTTTTTTGCCAATAAGCTTCGTTGTTTATATAATATATAAGGTGAGGAAAGAAGACAATTGTTCCTCATCACCTTAAATGAATATGAAAAGCAATGTAGTTCATTGTTAAATTAAAAATTAGGCAGAAGTCGAGGTGAGTTCGCTCAGTTTGCGCTCTAAATCCAACGTTCCTAACCTTATTATTCCACCATGGTACTCGCAAAGATGTTTTGAATTGAATAAGAAAATCTGATTATTTATGCCCTTATATTTTTTTCAGTGTATGTGGCAGCTTATTTGCTGCTGGCATCGTTGGCAAAGTTGTCCTTAAATTTCTCTTTTGTTATTTGTTATATTTTTTCTGTTGGCGTATTCGAGCGCAACAAGTTGAAATGTCAACAATTTTCTCCTATTTTTTTGTTATTACTACTTTGCAAAAATAAAAAAAAATAAACCGACTTCCTTTTCAGTGCCGACTCAATGACAAATGCCTTCAATATTACGTAAGTAACGAGAGTAGAAGTAATGCATTGATAACTAATTTGTAGAAGTGACTTTTCTAACATTTCCGATGGCTGACAAAATGTTTTGTCTTTGAGAAATTATTTATTTATTTATCATTTGTCTGGAAATAAATGAAAAATTTCAAACTTGATGTTCAATGTTATGAAACTCAAGTAAAATTCTAACTGTGTAGAGTTAACAGTATTTAAATAATAAATAATAATAAAAATTAAAAGAAAGTATTTTAAGAATTATAATCCCAATAACAATTCATATTATTGATTTTTATTAATGCGGTTAAATTAAGCTTAATAAATATTAAACTTAATTAAACTTATTAAATAATATAATGAATAATGGTTTTTTGTTTAATTAATCAATTGATTTAAAAATGATTTAACTCAATTGATTGACTAGTTTATTGATTAGTTTATTGATAAGCTGATTGATTTGTTGATTAAGTCAATGACATTTTTTAATTATTACTAATCCAAGAATTTTCATAGAATTATTCAGTAATCAATCAAACAATCAATAGGTTTATCAATGCGACATTTTTTGGAATGTTTAATAATTGATTGATTTATTTCAATTTCGATTATTCGATTGATTGGTTGATTGGTTAACTGACTATTTACTTAACCAATACGTTTATTTACTTTTATAAGTAATTTTTTTTTGCATTTTAACATTTAATACAAACAAACTATTTCGACTATAATTCATATTGATACAATTTATTAAATTTAAGTTAAAAGTCAAATAATTTGTTTTAGTTTTTAAATTAAATAAAATTAAAACAATTTTTCGTCTGATTAACTTTTTTCAGACAAGAAAGAAAATGTTACTCATACGCACCGTACAACTGAAATTATAATATTTGCATTATGACCTTTCACATGTAATTAATTTGATACAGTTACTTATTTCAAAAAAAGTTATTGCTCTGGTTGAAAAAGTCCGCAACCGTTCAGAAACATTTCAATCGTTTTATATGACTAATAAACCCGGTTACATTAGGTCTGAGTTAAATTAAAAAACAATTTTTCTATATTCATTAATATCGAATTCATTTTTTTTATCTCTTTGAACACTTTATTGAACACGAATTTGCTCTCTTTTATTTGCTGCTTTATCAAGCGTTTCTTTGGAAGACACTCATCCATAATTTATGCGCTTGAATTAATTGCAGATTTAACGAGATACGTCACTCTGCGCAAAGTAGAACATAAATCATAGTTCCGAGTTTTCCATTTTTTCGTTGTTGTTGTTGTTGTTTGTTTTTCATGTTTTGTGCATAGCGAATTCGTTGTAATGTTAATAATTGAGCAAGCGCTCAAAGTAAACAACTGATCACCACTGGAGGTCCGCACCAGCTTCATTTCGATACCCTACACTTCTCTGGGTAATTTTAATTTTTTATGCTTGCAGGCATTTTCTATTTAATATGTCAAATATTTCTGTGAGAGAACTCGAAATCGCTCGTTTTAAAATGGAAGCAAAGTAAGAAAGAAGCTTAAAATTAAAACTTGCCGATATAAAATTTTTTTGTTTTTTCTTCTCTAGAACTTTCCCAAAAAACATAATATAAAAAAATAATAACAAAATGTACAACACTTTTTTTCTGGCACGGTTCTTACACACACATGCTTGAATGTATCGTGCTTCATTTTCTTCTTCTTCTTTTATGGATTACAAACCGTTACTAAAAATAGCTAAATGAACTTTGAGCATAGCCTCAACCTGTAAGTGTAGCGCACAACGGTACAGAACCACGAAACGACAACAAGCAGACAGAAGAAACAAACAACAACAACAACGTCGTGGTGGTTGTTGTTGTTGTTGTTGTTGTTGTTGTATAAAAACAAACAACTTTGAAAGAGAGACACACACGCACACAGAGGCAGAGAAAAAACCGAAACACAACAACGCCTTGCGTCTTCGCTTAGGCGAAAACAATCTTTTGCGACTTTTGCTGTAGGAAGCAAAAAGTAAAAGCAGAAGTAGAATCAGCAGGGAAGAAGCAAGGAGCAGAGACAGCAGGTTATCAGCGAGCGAGCGAACGAAATGAAATGAAATGAACGCAGCACGCCAAATAAGTTTTAATCATTGCATTTGTATGCGTGTGCGAATGCGTGTGACTGTGTGTGTGTGTATGTGTGTGTGTGGCTGCGTGTGATCGAAAAATGATAAATGACAATATAGTGCACTCCGCTTCACTCGCGTATTTCAACTTTAGCTTCATTTAATGCGATTGCTTCACGATTCTCATCTCATCGCCGCTGTTTTTGTTGTTGTTGTTGTTGTCATTGTGGTGTTGGTAGGCGTGCTCGGAGTGGGAGGAGCAGTGAACTTGTTTTCTTTTCTTGCTAGTAAAATATTTATGCCACGTGAGTTGCATGCAGCGTCGACGGCGCAACTGTCTTTAGTATTCATTTTCAGTCTTCGACGATTTTTAATCATTTAAAGTTGAAATTGGAAAAAGCTCAGGTGGCAACCGCAGACACATGTGCTGCGTTTAGAGTTGCCTCAAAGTGTAGACTGCCAACGACCTCTTAATTTAATTTGTACTCAATCGTTTAAATTTATTTTGAATTAATTTTGCGATTTAAATTCACGATTTTTTTGAAATATTTGATTCGAAAGGGTTTTAAGTTTATTCAAAATAGTTTATGAGATCATAAAAGTATGCAAAAAAAATCGGTTTTTATTAAAAAAATATTCAATTATAATTGTTAAAAATCATATTTATCCTAGCACATTTGTGCGCCTCATGCTATGCCATCGGTTTGAAGTTGAGATCATTTTTTATTTTCTACTATTTGTCATAATGCCAAAATCAAACAGTTGCGCCCTCCTCACGCCCATTTGTCAATTGTAAACAAACAATAAACTTTGCCTGACAAACAATTTATACAAAACTGTGCAAAATGGCATAATAAATCGACTTGAATGGCCGTGCGCCTAAAAGTATGCTTTAACTTCAGCTCAATTCAATTCAACTCGAAGCAGAAGCTACCGCTTCAGAGTTTGTTTGTTTTTGTTTGTTTTCCTTTTTTGTTCGGGGGGAAGGGGGGTTCAAAATAAACAACAGCAACAACAACAGCAACTGATGCTACTGTCGCCGCCAGGAAAATTCAATTTTACTTCTCATCGTCATTTTCATTTAAATTTTAGTGGAAAATCCTTTCTTCATTTTGGTCGATGTGTTCGTCTGTCTGTCTGTCTGCATGTCCGTTCGTCCGTCTGGTAGTGTCGTTATCCTGTCACCTAAATTTATTTAAAACTTCTGCAATTGCTTCGCTCGTCCGTCTGTGCGCTCGTCCATCGGTTCGTCCTCTTCTACGGCAGTCAAATGCCCGTGGGACTCTTTTCGGGGCCAACGTGAAATCCTTGGCCCCATGTTGTCCTTGTTGACTTGACTCCTGTGCGAAATGCCATCTTTGCAAATGTGAGCCGTACTTGTGGCCGTCTTCAAGTAGCTATTCTAACGTCCAACCCACTTTTCAACAACCTCCCCCCCCCCCCCCCCCCGATGCGCCTTTCTCCATTAAAGCAAAAATCTGCAAAGTTCATAAAATTAAATCAACTTGAAACTCACAAAAAGTTTTGCATATTTTTAGGGTTGCGCGTCAAGAAACGCTTTGGTGTTCATTAGGCGACGCTACCCGTCGTCGACGTCAACATCTTCGCTTCACAGAATTCTCATTCGGTTTATATGTAAAAGACACATTAAAGCGTCTGCTGGCCTTAAGTGTGCTGTTGTGTAAGCTTTTAGGCTCTTATTAGCCCCGGCTGATACGTTGCTAGAGTCATAAAAAAGAAGGTATAAAAAAATAAAAAAATAATTTGCAGTTGTTTTGCCTCTTTTGTTTGCACTTTTAATTTAAAAAAGTTAAATTGAACTTTGATTGCACTTGTGCATAAAAATAAGATTAAAAAGTCTCTTCGTCAAGAATACAAGTTAGCATCTTAGCGGCGATTTTCTTATTAGAAAAGCGTTAGAATGTTTCTTTTGCATATTAATTGATATTAATGAGGACACCAGCGTTAAAGCCTTCATTTTGAAATTATTAAAATTCAAACAGCTAAATTGTCCTTTGATAACTTCAATAACTTTTAACATTGGATTGCAAAGCCTTTATTTAAATTTACTTATTTGTGTAGGGTATCACTGTCGGCTTTTTCACTGTCAGTCAAATGTGTTGCTGATGTACGATTATTTAGTTCAAGGCCGTTTCTTTTTTCTCAAAGCAAATTATCTTTACAATAATTTGGTACTTAAGCACAAAAGCCATACTTTGTGCTGGCGGATTAGGATGGTTCAAAATGATGGTGCACAATATATAAAGTCTTTTAATTCAAAAAAATAATAATGTTCGAACAAATTGAATAGTTGAATATTACTAGGTTCTCCTCTTTTGACTTACTTTGAGTGGCGGTTGAAGTAGTAATAACAAAAAATGATACCTTTCTGCTTCCCAAATAAAGAAGGTATTCTATTCCAAGTAAGATTTATTGAAGATTATATACCATACCAAAAGCGAGCAGTACTATTTTTTTCTGTTGGGTAAAACGATGTTTGCAAATTCTTACTAAATAAAAACCAGCCTAAAATTTGTTAACTATGGAAAAGCGAATGTATGAAAGTTTAACCCTTTGACGAAAAGTGTCTATGCAGTAATTAACTTTTACATTTCTGTTTGTTAACTTAATTATTATGTAAGTTAACTATTCTGCAACATGTTATTAAGAGAGTTCAAGTTGATAACTCTAACATAAAAGCACACACAGACAAATGACACAAATTGGTATTTGTGTGGAATTTCTTAAATCAAATAATGCAAGGATCAATCAATTTGTGTAATAAAATAATTTGACAATTTAAATATTTCAAATTTTGTAACTAAATTTATTGATGAGATAAGACAAATTTTTAATTATTGCTGGTTAGAATTTTAGAGGCCATGAAATTGTTGTAATTACTTTTGGCGGGCTTCAGAAACGATGGTTAGGAGCGATCTGTCCTGGTTTAATTCATATTAGCAGCTAAGTTGAAATTGAAATTTGTCTGTTTGAATGTTTTGCAACTTAAAATTTTTAAGAAGAAGAATTTATGTTGAATGTACAATTTGCAAAAAATCCTTTCGAATTCGGCTCAAACTGTATTTTAAGTATTTCTTTATTAAATTTTTTTTATAAACTTTTTCACATTTAAAAAAAGCACTCGAAGCTAGTCCCAGCTCAATATTTGATCAAAGAATAACTTGTGGCTTAAAGAACTTCACATAAGGCGAGCCAAATTTTATTTTCTTACCAACAAATCGAAAGAGGGAAAACTTGTGAGCTATTCTCATCACAACAAAGCAACTATTATTATTATCTCTTTTTATTTATTTTCCTTTTCACTGTTACTATTTGCAGATTGACTCTGCTTCGATTCCAAGCGAAAAATATTTATGATCGCGAGCGGAATCTATGAGCTCTTTCTTCGGTTGCTACATTTGGCCACCTTCGCCGCAAAAACTTCTTGCAACCAAAAATTCATTTAACACAAGAAACAAACAAAAATAAAGTAATAAGCTGATAAACTTAAAAGGAAGCCAGCTTAACAAAAAAAATAATAAAAAAATTGGCGCTGAGCTGTGTGTAGGGTATCTCCGTATCCGAATGCTGAGAGAATTTGTGACCAGCGTAAAGTGCCACAGCAGCAAAGACGGATTCAACGGATTCATTTTTAGTCGCTGCTGCCACAGTCGCTATTTTTGTGGTTCATGAATTTCTTTGCTTATGCAACATGACACAACACGCCCACACAAACGTTTCCCACTTTCTGTCTGTCTGTCTGTCTGTCTGTCTGTCTGTCTGCCACCTAGAAGTAACACTGTTTGTAAATTCATTTTTACGAGCTCAGTTGCAGACGTTCGTTTTACCAGATACAAGATACGCGATATTGCAAGTTTGCAGTCGCAAGTTCGGCGCGCTTATCTTTATCGACTATCCGCTGCAGTTTAGGTGCATCGGTACGTTCACTTTGATATTCGTTTGCGGATTTTTTACTTTTTTTAATACATATTAAATTCCATAAATACTCCTTTTTTTAAGTTAAATTGATGTTGATTAAAATAGTTTTTTATGAAAAGAAAAAGAGGTTTACGTTGGAATTCGCAGATGGTAACCTACTTGAAAATTAGTTTGTTTATTCCAGAACAACATAACCTTATCATGTTATTAAGTTCGCATTAGCATCATATATTTTTCTTCATCTAAAAATGTCTCAATTTGAGCCAACTAAGTGTCATTTGCGGGAACTTTTAATTTATTTTTTTTAATTTAAAAAAATCTGCTGCTGAGTCGCATCGATTGCTCGTAGAAGCATATAATGAGGATGCTTTGAGTGAGAGAACATGTCGTGAGTGGTTTCAAAAATTTAAAAAAGGTGATTTTGACATAAAAGACAAAGATCGCAGTGGAAGGCCGAAAATTTACGAGGATGCAGATTTGGAGAAATTATTGGGAACTTGCACTTAGTTTAGAAGTCACTCAGCAAGCAGTCTCACATCGTTTAAAATCGTTTAAATATTATTTTATTAACAAAAAACGGCGGAAACTTATTTACACCTAATAAGTTAAATTGATGTTGATTAAAATAGTTTTTTATGAAAAGAATTTATTATATTTGACATCTTAAAGTGTACATAAATATTTGGGGCGCAGGGTACTTAAAGCTCCAACCAAGCACAAGTATTTTATTTATTTTTCTTTTTTGAACGCTCCTTGAGAAACATTTTGGTCGCGTGCGCTCAATAGCTTTAAATTTCTGTAAATTGATTGTGTGTTGCGATTTATGAAGAATTGTTGTTGGTTTGGTTGTTGTTATTGTGATCGTGTTGTGAGTGTGTGTTGGTGCGGGCATGGTCTTTGCCTTGTGCGCCGCTGCAGTTATTGAATGGAAAGTTGTACTTTGAAAGGGCATCCACTGCCTGCTTGCCTGCTTACCACGGCATACGAATCGAGGTTAAGACATATACCAACTACACTGCATCGCAGTTTTATATTATCAGCATGTTTTTTGTTTGTGTATTTCATTTTTTATTCGAATTTTTAACAGTACCTCAAAACTGTCTGTAAACTTTATAAAACTTTATCTAACCTTTACAACAATAAAAATTGGAAATCGTTTCTTTTGCAATTAAATAGTATTAATTGAATTAAAAACAATAACAAATCAATTACAAATTTAATTGTATTGATGAAGCCAAAGCTTCTTTGGAAGTGTAATAGTATATATATACAATATAAGTAAAAAGTTTATTAATGCAACTTCGTTGTTTAAGCCAATCAATAATACAATATAATCAATTTAATTAATAGTTCATTTGAAATTTTTATTTTTATGCACAATGAAATTTTTATTATATGTCTTAATAATCAAAACGGAAATTTGTAAATATTAAAATTATTGAAATTTGTAATCAATAAAATTAAACATTTTGTTGATAAGTGCAATTAAAATAACTAAACTTACAATTTTTTGAATTTAGTTTACAAACAAAAATTGATTTTATAAATCTGCCCCAGAGTGCAATGGCTGCAGTGAATATGATCTCAGTTTATGAATGTTATTGTTGTCAGTAGCGAATGAGATTCAATTCGATTTCTGGCAAGAATTGTGGCGCATTCTTGCGGAATCAACGCTGCGCTGCGCTGCGAACGTGCGAATTCGTGCCTGACATTTTATTTTTATTATGACTTTTATTATTAGTTTTTGCTGGGAGTAAGCAACAAACAACCAAATACTTATTCTGGCTGCTAACATTTTTGGAACATTTCCCATGCTAATGCCAACAACAACAACAGCAAAAACAACATCAATAGCAAGAGCAGTGATACTAGTTCCTACCTACACAACAACAAGTGAAGCTCAAACAAAATTCAGTTATTTGTTTTTGTTTTCTTGTTTTTTCTGTAAATCGCAAAAGTGCATTTCTTGCTGCGCCTTTTCTCATCTGTCCTCCATCCGTTTGTTCGTCCGTCTGTCCTTCGATGTTGGTTTACTGTCGGGTTAAGGTTTAAATTTGTGTTTTTCTATTTTTATGCTCGTAAAATCGTTTCATCGCCATTTAACTTTGCAAGTTTCGGTATTTGGACTAAAGGATAATTTACGATGCAGCCATGTCAAGACTTATAAAAATATTTGCATAGCGCTATTGTTGTTGTTGTTATTATAATTTGTATGTCCGTCGATGCACCTAACAACTTAAGTACGTATTTTACGTTTAACTTTCTTCTTAAGTCAGTTTTAAAACAATTTTTTATTGATTGTTTAATTTGATATGCAGATGACTTATAGTTTTGTCTTGACTATATGCTATATACACTAAACTTTCCTATACATTTAAATGATCAATTTTTATGTATACGCATTGGCCAATGCAATGGTGGGTATGAGTAACATAATTTATAGAAATTATATTTTCACCGGATATTATAATTATTTTATGAATACGCACAATTGTCACATATCACTAAACTAAAATTGATAATTGTAAAAGTTTGCACTATGTGTCACATTGCAATTGATAAGTAATTCAATTGAATGATATTAAATATAACTCATACGCACTGATGTCACAGTTAAACTATGGAAATAATGAACAATATATTTAAATTGTAATAGACGACGACTCAACTACAGCTTTAATTAATAACATGTCACATCTACTTACACAAAGCATGGCGTGATTCCGACCGGCACCCTTTTCTCGCGCTTGCTCATAGATGAATGTGTGCAAATGACAAAGGCTCAACGTTGTGGAACAATGGACAAAATGAAATGAATTTTATATAACATCGAAGCATACCATACCATACCATACATACATACGTATATATCGTATATATCTTTTTTGGTGTGTGAAAGATATTTTAAATTTATTAACAAAAAATATTATGACAAGCGTAAGTTGGCTAACATGACACGCCCCGCTTTAAAATAAAGCCCGGTATATACTGGCTGCCACTGACCGGACGAATGGACGGACGGACGTTGGCAGCAGCTGGCTACGTCGGATGACAGAGTTTCGTTGTTTTGGGCTTTCAAAAATTCGTCGAAAAAAAACTAAAAAAAATATAAAACGGAACTAAACTAGCCGGAAAATCTATGCCACGGCATTTTAGTAGAATAACATGTCTGTCGGTCTGTCGGTCTGCCCGGCTGTCTGTCTGCCTGTCTGTCTGTCCAAAAACGTACGAACGGATGTGCAGGATAAACGAACGTAGTAATTACGTTCTAACACCGAAATGAACAAGGACGAAGGACTTTTTGTTTTAATTTGCATTTTGATGCAACTGAAAATTCCTACCGAAGTGGAGCTTTTTTTGGTTCTGTGGGATGTGGGCTGTGTGAAGGAGGAAAGGTCCTTTGCAGGTACAGGCGATTGAACACATATTAGGCTAATGGAAAACCTATGCAAGAGCGGACGGTGGCCAATGTTAAATTCCATTCTGGACTGTATTAAAGTCCAAGTGCAAAATTCGAGAATGTTCAACTGTGTGTTGTTGTTGTAGGATTTACACATGTATTTGTTACAATGTATGTATATACATATATGCGTATGAATGTGTTTGTCTCTTTTGCAGTTATTTTAAATTACGTAAAAGGAATTTGTCTGTTCTGTGTGTGTTTGTTAGTACATGTGTGCGTGTGTGTTGTTATTTAAATTAATTAAATTTAAAATTTAATTGTAAAGAGTCCTAATAAAAATACGTTCAAATATTTATACAATATTACAATAGTATACATTACTTATTTATTGAATAAAATAATAACCAAAATAATTTCTCAGACTTTTTTTTAACATTGTGCATATAAAATCTATATGAAATTTTTCGACTACACAAAACATTTCAGTTTGCTGATGAGTGTTAAAATAACATTAATTAAATACCACATAAAATATAATATTTTTTATTTAAAATATTAGCACAAAAATGTAAAGCAAAAATCAACAAAAAGAATTAACAAATATTATAAATATTTTTAGTAAGGTTTGTATAAAACCGAATAAAGACAAAGAATTTAGGCAAAGACAGAAATCAGGAAGATGCTCTCATTTTTGCAAATGGCCGCCAATGTCAAATCTGTTTTGACATTTGTGGACTAGACAGATACAGAATACAAGTGAATAAGCCATGGAGCGATACACTCCCCAAGAACGCGGAATAATTGTGTCTATTTTTTTGCGTAACAATTCGTCTGTGGTGTTGGCAAAAATCATAATGAGCGATGAGGCTCATTTTCACCTCAGCGGGTACGTGAACAAGCAAAATTATCGCTTCTGGGGAACCGAAAATCCGCGAGTGATGCACGAGAAACCATTACACCCGCTCAAAGTGACTGCGTGGTGCGCTGTTCACGCTGGAGGAGTCATCGGGCCGAACGCCGCGGGTCAAACGACAACAGTGGACGGTGCGCGCTATAGGGCAATGTTGACCGAGTTTTTTCTGCCCGAACTGGACGAATTAGGACTGGTGGACATGTGGTTCCAACAGGACGGAGCAACAGCACACACTGCACGAGCCACAACCGACATTCTGAAGGCCGGATGACTTATTTTGCGCCACCTTGTATTTTCAAAGAAACTTTCACCGTGAAGAGCGACACCTACCGTTCAATAGCATTATAAATTGCATGACACTACGACGTGCTTTTAAGCTTATTTTTCGTATATTTAAATAAATTCACTTCGTCTTGAGTCTTACACAATTTTTGATAATCGACGCTTGAACTTGTTTAAGGCTTCTTTTCTTGCTGCAGAAAAGTGTTCAATTTTACCCTAGGCTTGTTTAATTTGAAATAAGCTCTAATTACAAACTGATCGTATTTTATTAAATAACTTAAAATCAAAGCCAAATGATGCACAAGCTTTTGACCATTACTCGTCGTAGAAAATGTCTCTTACAACTATTCGCAATTATACATTTGTCGATTAAAGACATCATTATACATTCAATATCTCGTTTATGAATTCATCACTTAATTGGTAGCATTTGCAGGCATATTGTTATCGCCTGCACACATTCAAACGTACAAACATACAATTGCAATTCGACAACTCTGTGGCTGCATTAATTCGACAGTTAGCATTCACCTTCAGATGAGACTTATAACACCGAGCGACAACATTTTCTACACACAAATAAATCGATACGTCCGCAAAGGTTTTATCTATACTTGTCAGGATTTCTTTTAAATGCCCTTGAAATATTCAAGGATAAATAAGATTTTCAAAAATTATTTCAAAATTTAACTCATTCTATTTTGCATAAATGAGTATAAAATGAAGGAGGTGAATCTCTTTATACTTTGGAATCGAATGTATTCTATGAATCTTGAAAGACATTTAAAGAGAAATCCTGACATATCCAGAAAAAATATTAAAATTGAGTTTTCCTATATTTGGGCTCTAGTTTAACGGATATATCGATACGTTTGAAAAAAGTTCAAATAAAAATCACACATACGCACGGATAATCAACTAAACTTAAGATGATCGAAACAAACAGTTTTGGAAGTATTTGGTAAATGACATTTAAAAGGTTTTTAATTTATTTTCTCTTTATTTTTGCAAAATGCTAAAGTGTTTATAATGTGACTACAAGTCTCAAGCGTTTTGTACTCATACGAGTTTGTATGTAAGTTGCTGCAATATTCGGAAATTTAAATTATGCAGAATAATTTCATTTTGATGCAGTTTTGATTTGTTTTTAATTCGGTGGCGAATGTTTTTAATTGGGACAATTTGCACGAAAATGTTTTTGAATTTTGTGTTAATTAACACAAATGACCCATTATCATGCATAATTTCAATTGAATATTTGAGTAGTCTAACAGGACTTGAAGTGGCCGTTAAGATTTCGGAAATTCTGTTGCAGTTCTAATTATGTTTGATATTAAATAAGGTACACTGGTGCGTATGAGTGATAAGTTAAATAATAGTTGTTAAAGTATAATTACGTCATATTTGCAGCAGCTGTCATCATTAGCTGTCATCATTATCATTATTATCATTATGATTATTATCGTTATTATCATTATTATCTACTAAATTTCATTCATAAAATGATTTTAAACAAATTTATTTAGTTCAGCTAAAATTTTAGATGATTACCCGCACGTATGAGTAATTTTTAATTGAACACTTTTGGTACTCATACGCACCAGCAGCCCATAAAAAAATATTTTTATACTGATTTCGCATTTACAATTAAACAATTTTTTTTTATTTCAAATGTTGTAATTGAATTATTTTACATGTTTGCCGCCACGTGTAATTAACAAAAATTTGGTTGGCCACATTTGAAACATGTTAGTATTTAATTTTAAATTATCCAATTATCCAATTGGTTATTTCTAACATATTTTGCGGTTTAATAACGGCCATTTGCGACAATTGTTGTATTTGTGAGTTCTTTGTTTTTTTTTTACAATGCAACGAACAAATTTAATTTAATTTAAATAAAAAATGCATTTTTGCACATGTTGCATATTTTCAATCGACATTTGTAATTTGTTGTATGTAACGGTATTTATTTAAATTTAGATTTTTTAGGCTTGAAAACAGATTTTTAAATTTTTTTGGAATTTCAAATTTGTTGCCAGAGTAAAACTATTTTTATTCAGACTGTTGAATGATGCGTGCCTTGTGATTTTTTTCACGTTCTCCGCTTCATAAATAATTAGCCACAATAAATGAAAATAAGAAAAACTATCATAAAGAATATTTTTATACAAACAATATATGATTGCCACCCCTTTAATCCTCCCTCTCCAATCTACATTTTGCTATATTAAATCAACAAAAGACTCCGAAATTCCATTCAAATTAAATCGGCATTTGTTGTCTTTAACTACCGCATTCAAATACCCCGCACACACCCAAAGCCGGTCCAGCTGCAATTTGTCATTTTGAATTCAAATTGACAGAAGGAGCAATGACAAAACAAGTGACGAGACAAGACGAGAAAGGCGGAGAAGAGAAGAGAATGTTTGCGACTAAAGAGACGAGGCGAACAATTTAAAGGAGCAGAGCAAAATTTTGTTTCGTGTTTGTCTGTCTGTCTGTCTGTCTGTCTGTCTGTCTGTCTGTCTGTCTGTCTTACCGAAAAAGCATAATTCCGCAACTGCAGCTGACAGAACAAACCGACGAACGTACAGACAAAAAGACAGACATAACAGAATGTGACTGCCTGAAAAAAGAGCAAACAGTGTTAGCGGATTCTCCTTTTTTTGTTTTGCTCTGCTCAAACCCAGCCTGCGTGCGTGAGTGTGCGTCTGTTGGTTAAAACCCATTCGCTCAAAACTAATCAAAAAATCGGAAAAAAGCGTTTTTAACTGCAGCAGAGACAAAAGCGGATGAAGACACGATCTGCACACATACAGACGCACACATATGTGTGTTTATATGTATGTACAGATTTTGATTAAAAATAGAAATACTGCAGAAGTAAAATAAATGCGGCAGCCATGTTAAAATGTCAAATGTCATTAAGCGACACAGAAGCACAACATGAATACAACAACAACAAATACAACAAACATAACTCAATACTGTTATGAATCCAGTAGAAAAGGATTAACTGCGGACCGGCATTTAACAAAATGACTCATGGGGCCCCACGTTCAAGAGCGCCTAAATTTATATCAAAATTTGTATGATATCACTTTTATATACGAGAATATCGTAACTTAAAATTGCAGAACTTCCAAACTGATAAAGAATTTATAAATCCTTAAAAAAAATCCAAATAATTTTTGACCTAATTTTGTTGGCATAAGCTGTAAGTAAGGCGCTTCTAGGGCTGGGCATGAACGCTCCCTTGAATACATCAGTAAATTGTGATCAAAAACAACAACAGCAACAAAGTCAAATACAAAATATAACAAACATATGCCAAAGTTTTTCATTATGACCCGTTTGAAAAACAACAACAAACGCAAAAATGAAACAACAACGAAAATGCCAAAAGAAACGATACGAGGAACGTGCACGAAATAAGGCAAGTGCAAGTGTCACTCAAAATGCAATATTCTCATCCGCACATAAGCTCTTTCGGTTCTCATATAAGCTTACCGCCTTTTTTTCACTGTTAGTCGCAGCAGAGACACGCAGAAGGAGGTCCTGCGACAACAATGGCGGCATCAAAATTCTTTTTAATTTCAATTGCAAAACTTTTACAGGCTGAAATGTTTCCTTTTTGCTCAGACGTTAGAAAAATGTGGCGCAAGTGCAAAGAAAAGCAATGATGAAAAAAAAAGAAGTTTTTGCGTCTACGTAAAATAAGAGCAAAACTAAAAAGAAGAAAGAGAAGAAGAACCGTTCCAAATAGAATTACTACGTGGAAAGTAGCAGCAAAGCAGAACAGAAGCAAAGCGAAGTGAAAGAACTCGAAATGGGTTTCGCCTATTATTTCTATGATTTACGATGGACAAGTAGCAGCGTCGCCGCAATTCATACTTTTTGCGATTTTATTTGCTGTGCTACGCGGCGGCGAGCGGCGCGCGAACGAAATTAAAACGAGAAATAAAAGTAATAAAGAAAAAATAAGAAGAAGAAAATAAGACAAAAATAAAACTAACTAACTAACAAGTTGAGAATATTCCAATTGTGCAGAATTTATTGCGTGCGAGTCGCTGCAAGGCGCCGTTTACTGACCACCAGCCAAAAACAAAGAAAAATTAAAAACCAATGGGAGGCAAAAAGAGGAGACCTACTGGGTGCAGGCTGCACTTTGGACTTTGGTGCTGGCCACAGGAAAATAAACGCCGACGGCTTCGTCGTGTCGTGACACTCTGCCCACTGCGCTCTCAATTTTTTTTTAATTTTTTCAAAAATAAATTTTAATTTTGTATTTAAAAGCTAAATTCATATTAAATCATATTTTTGCATTTGTGTAGACTTGCAAAATTGTAAACGCACTTTTTTGGTTTAAAAAAAAAACACGTAAAAATTTAATTGAAATGATATTTTAATGTCAATGTTTGTCTGATAAATCTATAAGCAACTCGTAGATCCTTTTCTATGGAAAATAAAAACAGCTGATTTACGGCATATTTGTAATGTAAACGTGGTATACGAGTACAAGGTAAAAACGTGATTATATGAGTTCTTCTACTTTTCTACAATTTCCATTTTGCATTTAACATTTTTATTGTTGTTAAGCCGTAATTAACAAAATCAGCCAAAAAGCAGAATTATCAAAAGTTTAATTATCTCCATTTCCAACCAGATAAATAGAAGATGTTTAAATTCAATGGATTAAATTGAATGCTTGTTTACCTTTTCGATGTGTGTATAAATTGTAAACCACATACAAATATTAAGAAGCCACAAGAGAAAGCGGTAGATGTTGTATTTGTATGTACATACATACATACATAAAAAGAAAGCGAGAACAAGCAACTGTAAATTTAATTAATTTAACTCGAAACTGTTTTCTTTGCGAAACCGCAACATTTTAAGTCGTATAAAATATGTCAACTGATTTTGTTGGTGCCAAAAACCGACTGTAATCCTTTTTAAGCCACCGAACACAAACATGCTCACGGACATATAAGCTTGCAGACACATCGTTACATTCGCATATAAACACACATATATGCAGATATACGAGTATACATACATATATTCATTTAAATGTACGCTGCTATTATTACAAAAATATGAATACAAAATGAAGTGAAATTGTGAGAAATGGTTTTGTATAAATTTGATTTGCATTCAAATTTTAGGATCCGATTTAATTCTGATGCTGACTCTTTGGCTCCTCCGATTGTTTGTATGCGTGTGTGTATGAATGTGTCAGTGACATGCAAACATGTGTGTTTGTTTGTGAAAGCCTTTCAACTGAAAGTTTTCTTTTCGTCAGTCAATTTGCGGTTGCAGCAAAAAGGATATTCGATCGAGAGACTATGGCAAAACTTCGTGTTTGCTTCTCCGTTCTGCCTCGAACGAAACGACACATTTGTCAAATTATTTGTGCAAACTTTTCCTGCTTTCCGGTTTTCCGTTTTATCGTTATATACATATATTTTTTCTTTTGGTTTTTCGCATGTCCGTCTCTTGGTGAGTGTGTGTTTGTATGTGCGATATGTAAATTTACACGTTTCGTTACAGTATTTCTATTTATTTTATTTTAAATATTTGCTATTTGCATTTTAATATGTTGTTGTATTTGTGATGCCAAGTCTTTGCACAGTGCGATTCATTTCAATAAAGTCAACGTTTAAGTGAAAATATCTTGAAGGTATGAAACCATCGCTATAAATGAACATCCAAGTCACAAAAATAAAACAAAGCACAAATTTATTATTAAATTAAACTCTTAATTAAAATATTTATAATGAGGACACAACCAACTAATAAGCGATTTTAAACAAACAAATTAATAGCTTATTGCAGTATACAATTTGATTTTGATCTCATTTCAACAATCAATTGAATGTTCTAGTGAAGAAATACATTTTCATACTAATTTTGTAAAGGAATCAAACAATTTGATATGCATATATGTAAGTATGTAATATTATAAAAAAAAAAATTTTATTAACAAAAGCAACAATGGGTACTTCAAACATGTATGTTTTAAAAAGTGACCTTTCTTAAATGAACCGAACTGTTTTAGTTAAATAAAAAATACCCAATCGGAAATTGCTCAACCGGTTGATTTAAACAATTATTTGGAAAAGTAGTGTAAAATCAATTAATGCATTTTTCAATTATTTCAATTATGTTAATGGATATTGTACCTTCCGATGGTCAATTGTAATCCTCTGCATATGTTTTGAACTCTTTTAAAAGTAATTTGTTCTTAATTATTGTGTAGAGAAGGACAATAGACTTAAGAAGCGAACATGTGAGGTTTCTCCGGAATCTTAACCAGTTATGGTTGAAAACAAAAGCTCTTCTAAGAACTAGTTGCTTTTCCCATTGGGTCAGAACATGTTGCATACCTGCTTTGCTGCTCTCAGGGCAGACAAGAGGCTCATGTATGCGGTTAACCAAATATCCTGTTGTTTTGTGTAGAAGTGTATTAAATCGGTCTGTGTATTTTGTGTGCGTGCGTTTGTTTGCGTATATGTGCGTGTGCGTGTATGTGTATGTGTGGCAAAGGTTTGCCTCCTTCCAAAAAGTATCTTAATTAAAATCTTTGTTAAATTGTTAAATGTTGAATTTTTCGTAAAAGCTTTGCTTAGCAATTTAAGTCCAAACAAAGTTGCAGTTTAAAATCAGTTTTTCGAGAAAATCTCCTTAAACGTAGCTTTTCTAATTTTACAAATGAAAAATTGAATTCAGCAATTTAAAATCCTTTAAAATTGTATTTTTGTGATTTTGTTTGCCACAAGATGCACTTGGCCCACTTGAAACTCTTCCAAAAATTTTTGTGGTCGCTTTGTCTTTGGCTTTGTTTTCTTTTATCTATTCAGCACGGCTTCTTTTAAAGGATATTTATTTGGTTTTTTGTAGTTGTTGTATTCTTGGCCACATCCTTTTTTTGTTATTTTTTTTTTTGCCAGTCAGAGGATGTATGTGTAAATAAATCACTAACGCCAATTTGAAGCAGTGCCAAAATATGTTGAAATGGAAATGCGTTAAAAAGTTAATCAAAGTAAATTTCATATAACTATTCCAAATAACTCTTCTATCTATAAAAGCCATTCAAATTTTGTAAAACATCGAATGACAATTTATAACCGACAATGTAGTTAATTTAACCTTATATCGTTGTCAACTGATTTAACTGAAAATGACAGTTAATTTAACTGGTTAAAAATTATTACCGACAATGTAGTTAATTTACCCTTATACTGTAGACATTTTTAACCGTCTTAAATTGTTTGTAAATTAGTACAAATTTAATTTATTACTGTAATATTTTCCATTATTAAATGCCATCGCGAGAAAATTCAATTATTTCGAGTCAAGCTGGAAAACTAAAAAAGAGCAGTTACGAGTATGTTGAAATTGTATAGAAAAAAAAATAAAGCTGGTATAGCAAACCTTGCTTCTACATACAAATGTAGATCGACAGGCTTATTTTCCTCCTCTTCCATTTAAATACAGTTTGCAACTGATCTCTTCTAGTTTCACTTGTGCATGTTAAGTGTAGCTATTATTGTCTGTAAACCTTTAATTTGATATACCGAATCAAACCATGATCTCAAATGCAATCATGACTTAACAAAGAAAAGCCCTCATTCATGCATTGAACAAACAATGAATTTATTCAAAAAGTTTTCTTTAAATATGTTTATAAAAATAAGTCACCCAACGACGGTTTTTCATTCCTAAATAAGCACAAGTTAAAAAAATTTCAAATATTTGAATATTTTAAAATTCTTCTTATCTAGCGGATGAAAAATCGTCATTTGAAATATCAATTAAATTTTTAGTTTCGCTGAAAAATCAAAACGATTAAAACTCAAACGTTCATTTGATTAATAAACAATCGAATATTTCGAATTGAATACTTATAATAATACATTTATTTAATCGTTTTGAAAAATTCAATTGACTAAACATTTAATTAGACATTTCCCTGTGTGGTTTGTTTAAACGAAACGCTCATCGCACCGCGAAGCAGCTGCGTTCTGCCGCAGTTGCCGCTGAAGTCTCCTGACTGCGCTGCTGGTTGTGCAGCCAACCGATGCGCCAACTTGTCGCCACTGGATAATTGTACTTGTGCACAGGCGAATGCTCGTAACGCTGCTCCAAATACGCCGCACGCTGACCAGTCTTCAGTAGCTCTCGCTCGCCATCGGGCACCGCTTTCATGGCGCTCTTGAAGCAATTGCTGCTTATGAAACGCAGCTCGTCCTTTGACAAATCGTAGGCAAAGTCATGCGTATCGCTGTTGTTTCTGCGCACACCGCGCAAACCTGTCGTTATGAACGATTTAAAGGGCGACGAGCGTGGGGGTGTGGCAGTTGTGGTAAAGCGCTGCTGTTGCGCCGCCGCAGCTGCGGTTCGAAGCTTTGTGGCTGCTGGCATTGATGCCGCCGAAAGTGCTCGCGGTTTGGTGAGCAGAGTCGCCGATGTTTTAAGGCTTTTGAATTTTGACATTTTGCCTTGCGAAAATCACGAAAACAAACCAACAAACAAAATGCAACGTCGTCAAATTTGGAAAATAGAAAAACAACGATTTTTTAATTTGAATTAAAATTCAACGTTCGTTTGGGATGCGAAATTGCGCCTGAATGGAAATTTTCCGAATTGACTTTTTAATTCCGGAAGTTGTGGGATATTTTCGATATTTTCGATATTTGTGACATGAAGTGACGATGCACAGTGCAGTTTTTTCGTTGCTCCACTTTTGGGCTGAGAGTCGATTACAAGCATACAAATAAAATTGCTTCCAAGCTAATATTCAAAGTGTATTAATACAAGTGTAGGTCTTAGAACAAATTAAACAGACTGAACTGTTATTTCAGTACCAAAAACTCAATTGAGCTGTCAACAATTGCGTACTGCAATAATCAAGGGGAAGAAGAAGTTCAACTTTTAATTGCACTTACCTGCAGTTAGTGAACCCTGCAAATGTTCTTAAAGAACATACCTACCCAACATTACAGCACATATGTATATCTGGACAGTCCACTTTAATTGGCTTAAAAAGAAAACACTTTTTAATAGTTTCATTAATTTTTTCGTTTATTGTACTAAAATTTTTAATTTTTACACTTTCGTTTTTGCGCATTTAAAACTAAGATTAATACAAAATGTGTTATTATTAACAAAGTACGTTAACCGAAAAACAAAATTAAATTAAAGCTAAAATTACAAATTCAAATCATTTTTCCGATAGTTGCGAACATTTGCGAAAAGTACCCATACACGCATAAGAGCGTTCACATAAACAATAAATTTTTTTATTTTTATTTTTTGTAATAAATCACACTATAAGAAAATAATAACAATTTTTTTAAGGAAAATTCTTATGGTTTTTTTTACATGCACCTTTTGCAGTTTTAAAACTAAGGAAGAAGCACATGAATCACTGGAAAAGAAGTTGCGATAAGTAACGACAAATAAGAGTTGAAAATAATTTTAGAATCAGATGAAATATTGGACAGAATTTACAAATTCATTTATCATTTTTATTTCTTTTGGGTATAAAACCGATTACTCATTTTACAGTTTGGCGACATAAATAACAATTTTCGAATTTCTTTAGGAAAAATTCAAAGTTCAGCACAAATTTCATTTTTCGTTTCTTCTTCTTTTCAATACAAAATTACGTTTATTTTTATTTTCGTTTACCATTCTATAAGCTTACAATCTTTTGTGCCATTCCGTTTGCATTTATACAGAGTAGTTAGTTATATATTTTCTTTTTTTGTTTTGTAAATTTACATATAATTTGAAATAAAAAAAAATTGGTTTTGAACAAAAAAAAATATTATTAAGTGTAATTTTAATCTACAGCCTCACATGATGCATGGAGCAGCTTTCGATATTTTGCACTCGCTCTTTTACTTCTTCTTCTTCTTCATCACATTATCCCGCCCCCGCGTCGTCATACACACAGCCGCGCGTTTAATTATCAACAGAGTTTCAATCGAAAAACAACAACAACTTTGTTTGACTATGAAAAAGACACATGCGCGCAGTTACAGGGCAAACGACTTCAGGCTCCAGCAAATCGAATAACATTTCAAAATTTGTTTTAGAAAATTTTAAATCTTATCAATTTTGCTGACAGAGTCGCATGCTGAACGCACTCGCATTTGCACAAACAATTGCAACTAAAATAGTATTGAATAAAAAATTGTTTCTTTTTTACAATAAAAAAAAATTAAATTAAAATTAATTTAAGAAAGGGAACTTTTTTTGTAACGAATCATTTTAAACGACAAACAACAGCCCCGCCAGATTAAGCCGATCGGAGTCAAAAACCAGCAACCAACAGCAGCAACAACTGTTTTACGATTGCTGCTGCTACTTGGTTGCTTGCTTTTGTTGTTATTTTCATTACGCGTTTTTCTCTAATTTTTCCTTTTTTTAATTACCGGCGCTCTGTCTTTTTCCTTATGCCGCCGTTGTCCTCTTAGTTTCTGGACCCACCGTTACCCGCCCCCTACTTTTCGTATCCATCTTTTGTTGTTTTTTGTGTTGAAGATATTTTATCGTTGTTGTTTGTGTTGCTCTTGTGGTTTTTGTTCTCTTTTGTATTTGTAGTATTTTCTGTTGATGTTGTTGTTTTTCCTTCTCTCTTAAGTCATAGCATTTTGTCTTTTGGATTCACCTGAGCTGCACCTGTTGCCGCAGGTGGCGGAATTGTTGGCGGCATCGCTGCCGAGATATCAGTGTTTGTTGGTAGGATTTTCTCTTTTTGATTCTCAGCCGCCGCTTCGAGTATGGATGCGTTCGTTGAGGTTTTTGGCTGCCAATAAAAAAGTGTCAAAAACGTTATTTTTTTTTTAATTTAAATAAATATTTTTATATACAATAAATTACCTCCGTTGACAAAATTCGCTTCTTCTCATCCACGCTCAAATCGGTTGCTTTATCCTTGAGAACAGGAGCGGGATCCTTTAGCTCCTCGGCAATGGCACGAGCCACAGCAGCGGCAGCTGCCTCGGCTGACTTTTGGTCCTCCTCAAGTTTCTTCTGCTCAGCGAGTTTGGCTTCCTTAATACTCTTGGCGAGCGCTTTTTCGATTTTCTCCTCGGCCTCGATTACTTCTTCCTTTTCGAGCAGCGTGAGCAGCTCCTCGATTTGTTTTTCATCCAAATGAACATTGTCACGGCCGATGGCTTCCACCACCTAAAAAAATGGTGTAAACATTTTAAACAATAAAAAATGGTGTGTATATATTTTTTAGAATTAAATAAATATTAAATTAATTCGATAATAACCTTCAAAACTTCGTCGACGCTGATGACACCATCCTTGTCCGAGTCAATTTTGCTCAACACGTTTTCGATATGCTTTAGACGCGACTCATCAGAAGTCTGCTTGAGCTGTAAATTAAAAGCAAAGGTATCAGAAAAGAAAAAAATCAACTCTTTAAGTAAACATTAACAAAATTTAAATTTATAAAGCAAAAGGAAACCATAAATTGTTTGGGTAAAAAAAAAACTTCTAATAATTCGTATAAAATGTATTTTGAATATTGTGGAAGAATGGATTTTGAAACTCGTTTTCTGGAAAAAAAAACTAATATAATAGGGAAATTGCTAATGAATGCAGGCCAATTTCGGGATGCATTTTCTAACATTGAAACACAACTGAAGTACACATAGAAGAGCAAATTACGTGTACAATATTTTTATGCCAGTCCTGAAAATCCTGAGTTTCATCCAAATCCATTGACTTGCGGAATGCCTAAAAAGTAAAACTGTTTCAAAATTGGTTATGTGCATTAATGAAAATATGAAAAATGTGTTATATCGAGTTTTTGAATAGTTGTTTGAACTTCAAATGAACATGTCACTCAATATTTTTTTGTTGTGCATACAAAATTATTTTAAAGCTTAAAAAGTTTTAAAAAAGAAATCGTCTTGAAAATATGCGTACTATAATACTTTAAAACGACCGCTACGCCTTGTTTCCAAAATGTAAAAATAAAACCATAAATTTAAAGCTAAAGCATATTTAAAGTAAGTTGGCAGTACCAGCAAGAAGTTACGGTCTTTAAGAATCCGCTTAAAATTGACTTTTTAAACAATAAATTTGTGTTTATTTGCATATAACCAAATTTAAAACAGTACTCGATACCGTTGCTGTACCTAAAACCGAAAATTTCAAATAATGAAGCGCGCGGCACGTACCTTCTTGATGGTGTTGACCAACTCATCGATTCGCACGAGATCCTCCTCCTTTTTCTTGAGAGCCACTTCTTCGGGTGTCATAACCGTATCGGTCGGCGCCTTTAGCTGTGCGTGCTTTTTCTCCAAATCGTTCAAGACCTTATCCAATTGTCCGATCATGGAATTAACCTTCTTGAATAGCATCTTGGCGGCGCGTGACTCATGCACAGGCTCATGCACGACACTTCGCACCTCGTGCAGCTCCTCGACATCTTCCTTATACTCTTCAAGTTCCTCCTTAATGTCTTTGATTGTTTCTTTCTCTACAGACATGGAATTCTTGTCCTTTGACAACGTCTTCAACGCCTCAGTGAGCAGTTCAGCGTCCTTGGACGAGATGCTCTTTTCATCGGGCAGCTTGGGCTGTACATTGATTTGATGGTGTTCGACAGTAGGCGCTACCAACGACTGTGCTGCATCCACGGCGGTAGACTGAGCAATTGATCCGGCGGCGGAATCAACAAAAATTGTTTTATCACCAATAATTGGTGCCTTGTCCTGAAGAATTTCGGCCTTGGCCTTTTCTTCCTTGCGTTCTTCTTCACGCTCCTCCTTAATTCTGCGTTCTTCCTCCTTAATGATTTCGATTTTGGTCTTGTTGTCGATCTTGCCCTCACGTTCACCAATGGCCGCTTTGGTTTGCGCCGCCACCGAATCAGGCAGCACACGAATAGTTTCCTTGAGCTTATGCGATGTCGTCGTATCGTCCGAAATGAGCATGGCGCGCGATAGTAACAATAGCGTCGGCGGCACCTTTTCGTTCAGTGAAAGTTCAATCCATTCCTGCAGCTGTGCGCGCAGACGCTCCAAGGTGAGGCCATAGGCACGCATACCACGCGATTTGCACGCCTGCTGCAACTCAAAGAGATCCAAAGCGTTGACGCCTTCACGTTGAATGACACGATCGTCGGCCGCCAGCGAACGCAACTTCAACTTCAACTGAAAACGTAGGAAATTTGATGTGCCCATGGTGTTGAGCTCGAGCAAGCGACAAAGCGCAGCAAGCGTGTCCCGTGACAGTGAATCAAGCGTGATCTCATCGTCGAAACGTTTAGCAAACTTGATAATGTCATCGCTAGACACATAATGTGAAGTATCTCTTATGTTAGTAAAGAATTCAGCGAATTGTTTCGCCTCCTCGCTTTTATGGTCCTTGTGCTGCACGGCCATTTCGTCGAGTGTCTTCTGCAAGAACTTGGCCATTTCAAGGCGAACCTGTAGATTAGTAAAAATAAAAACGTTTAGGATTACAAAATTAAAACAATTTTATTGAATAGCGACTGACCTGTAGCGACTGTTTCAGTTTGTCTTCGCGCTCCTTGCTCGTCTGGAACGTGGACGGCAACATGCCGGGGAAAAACTTTATAAACAGCGGCAACAACAACTCCATAAAGGGCACAATTATAAACACTGAAAACGGAATCAGCCGAAAAAGATCTGATGTGGTGCGTACGAGCAACTTATTCTCGCGTCGCGTCAGCGTCTTGCCATTTAGCAAACGCCAGCACAGCTTACGACAAATATTGATGTCGATAAAGAGCAGCCGAAAGCCATGATAGTAGTGTACAATTTCCTCCCAGACGCGTGTTTTTAGCGATTTCTTTGCGGGCGCCGGTTTAAGGCTGGTGGCGGTAGATTCAGCTGTTGCAAGACCCGTTGCTGCCGCCGACATCTTTGCATGTGTGTCGCCGGCTGCGGCTACGGTGGTGCTTCTAGCCGTATTTGCCAGAACTTCAGCGTTAGCGTTCGCCGCAGCTGCTTCTTTTAGAATTTCTTCGACCTTTTCCTTTTGTTTGTTTTTGATTGATTGCACCGTGGCCTCCACCTTGGAGGAAGTGCTCTCGAACAGGCGGTGATTAAGACGAAATTGACGCACAGCATTGTAATTATAGTGGAACGGGGCATTTCGGTCAACGAATGCCGTACTAAGAGTGGGCGCGTATTTCTGCAATAGCTGTGAGCGGCCGCTAAAGCTGCTGCCGCTTTCAAGTCGGTATTTTACAGCCAGCGGAGATCTGTTGTGAATGGCGGTGGTATCTACAGAGAAAAATGGAGACAAAAAAAGTGAGAATATAACATTAAATTGTTTTTAATACAAAAAAACTATATTTTATAAGCCATGTTTCCCTGAAGCAAATTCATACCTTAAGAAGGTTGGTTGGATTTAGAAAAGGTAACATTTTGTTGTATTATCATTTAATTGTTTACAGAGATAGTTTAATACAAATTTCAAAGATTTATTCGAAGAAAATTTGATTTTTATATATCGTCTTGTTTAAAAATTTTTCAATATTCATAAATTTAATGTTCGAAATAGTTCCGTGGGTTAAGTGCGTTGGACTACAGAGCAAGATTGGTGCGTTTGGAATTCTATGTTTAATTCCCACCCAAAGAAAAAGTAAGTCTAGTTAGATGGAGCCAGATATGAGCTTATATGAATAAAAATAATTATATCTGATCAGATCTAACCAGACTTGACAGATATAAAGTCAAATCTGTTAAGATCTAATCATATCTAATTATAAGAATAATTATAGTACTTATATATTTAATTTTTTGTCTTTTATTTAACCGGTCTATTTAGTGTTTTTCACAAGATTTTGTTTGTAATCATACAAAAATACGCCGCAAACACGTGATAAAAACATGAACGAACAACAAAGAAAAGTGACAGCGAAAATGACGTCACCCGAGCGACGCTGTCTCCGCGAGTTGTACGAATTTTTTAAATACTTTTAAAGACTTTTACTTCTGGATAATTAAATTAATAAATTCATCAACTCAAATGCGAACGTTGCCCTCTTTTTGTTGTTATTCTTTTGTTCTATGTTTAAAAAAATACAAATTAAGTTTAACTTTCGTACATTTTTTACCTTGTTTTTGTTAAATATTTTGAAAAAATGCCAAAAACCAAAACTTAGTACAAAAAAAATTGACTTGTTCACTATTGTTTAAGTGGAACACATTTGGTTTTTTTGTACATTTTTTTTTGACTTTTCTTGCCAATTTGCATTGCATTTGAATTTTTTCTACTCTCACTTGGCCTTGCACACAATCATCATTTTAAAAATAAATAAATAAATACATAACATCTAAGTATTTTACCGTTTTACAAGCGTTGTAAGACTTCTCAACTAAACACACTTATGTACACTTTTTATATTAAAAATAAAAATATATATGGACAATTATTTCTTCCCCTGAGTACAAGTGCTCAGGCATGGGGCGCTATAGATATTTTCTAGCTGCAAATGGCAATTCCGACCAAAGAAGCTTTCGGAGACTGCTTGTCGCCGCATTCATAAATAAATAAATACCTATTTAAAAAATTAATAAAACGAATTACAATAGTACACATATTTTTGTAATTTTAAATAAATAAAATCTCCAAACTTAGTAAATTGGTCAATGCACTTCAAAGCTTTTAAAACATAAGACATTTATTATAAAGAAATTTTAAACTAAATCTTCAAAATAAGTTTTTAATATATTTTATAAAAACTTTTGGAGGGGTATAAGAACAAAAAATATGTTAACATAAGCAGTTGGTATTTAATATGTTTAAATTCTATAAAAGCTTTCCGGAAAATGAAGAACTTTTGTATGTGCCTTTGTTAGCTAAATTTAAATTTGTTTATTCTCTACTATATACCTATTTGGGTATTTCCGCACATGTCTGTATATCTATGTAAGTTGGTTTGTTTATTTTTCTAGTTTCCCCATTTGTTTCTTATTACCAAATTTGTGGCACATGTGGGTACATATTTTTTTTTGTCTTCTTTAAGAGTTGTTTTAGAAAGCATTGCGCAATACTTTAAGAATCAAACAAAATTCTTGCCAGCAACATTGTTGCTTTAATTTTAAAATAAATAAAAAACACCATTTTGTGTCTCCAAACCTTAAAATCTAAAATTAAAAAATTTAAGATCTTAATTATTTGATCGATATTGGGGCACGCTAATCAAAATATTCAAACTATTTCTTTGCAATTGATAAGTTTGGGAAAAACTAGGTTATCGTGTTCGTGTCAATATCGCACCTCAGGTCAATTATCGCCGAATAAAATTATGAAACTTTTTTTGCACTGATACATAGATAAGAAACTATTATATTATTAAACTTTTGAATTAGCAACGGATTTGTAAAGAAAAAAAGAAAAATCGACACAGAAAAGTAAAACGAAGAGGAAAGAAAAAATGAGAATTATTCAACCGACAAGTTAAAACCTTATCGCATAAGGTTCATATCAATTTCACTTCATTGCCATTTCACATTAATCTAGTTTTCAATGTTCAACACCTGTTGTTGTTATTGTTTGGAGTTTTCGACTTGCTTCCTCCCGACTTTTGTTAGCGTACCTACAAATGCTAAATAAGTTAATAACATCTGATTAGATACCCAGCAATTCAAAGAAGGCGAAAAGTAAACGTAAACAAGTTAACTCAACAATATAAGCCAAAAATAAGTAAATACGACTCAAGCGATAACTTTGCTAATTAGCAATGGTAATCAATCGTCTTGGTATTATTTGAATATATTTAAATTTATTTATATTTCAGCTTTAACCGATACATAAAGCTCAACAGTTTCAAGTAACAACAACAAGAATATCATAAAAGCAGTTAGTTTAAATATCAAATTGATATTAAATACATTTAAAAGAACCTTTTAAGTATAATATTATAGCAAAAACAATATCCTGAATTTTGTAAAATTAAAAAGCATTCGGAAACTTTTGAATGTTCCAAACCTGGACGGTATTAATGCAGGGTATGTGATCAGTAGAAAAATAATTCCAAAAAGTACAAAACAAATCCTATCAGTACAGCGAAATTAAGATTAGAATTAAAATCTAAAGATAAGTTAAAAAAACTTTTAAATTTAAAGGCGTTCGTTCCGTCAAATAATACCGAAATTAACTTTAAACTTAAGATTTAAAGCTCCTCAATGCTACTTAAGTTGGTTGTTTGCGATTTGACCACTTAGTAATAAAATTGCGTTTTTCTCATTAATTTTATTATTAACTTGACTTAAATCGTGTACTCAAATGATGTAATCACGATGATGAAAACATAATCATATTGCTCACAAAAATCAGTTCTTCCAGCAAGCAAAAGCCTCTTTGGATTTTAGTTATAAATTGCTTCCTTTATTGGTGTATATTTTTTCATCGCTGGTGTTACACATTTGCAAAACAGGCACAGTTTGAGTTGTGCTACATTTGAAAAACAAACAATTATTTTTGTTAATGATTTTTTACGATTTATGATTATTAAACTTTTCAATGATCATTTCATCCATTTATTTCGGCTGAAGTGGAACAACTCAAAAAATTTCCAATTGCACAAACTTTTAACATTTTATAGAAAAAAACTCAATTCAAAAAGTTTTATTTTCTACTGAATTATAAAACCAAAATTCTTTAGTTCAACCTCTTGCATATTCTTTTAGCATTTTTTCCTTAATAAGATGGCAAATTAAAAAAAATAAAATAAAATTATACTTAGATGTACAAAATTAAGAAGATACGATTATGTTGGTGATAGGCATTAAAGCCCTTTTGACACCCCTCATTTAATTTGTATTTCGTTATGTTTTAAGGCATTAAAGTCCCCAACTTGAAAGCTACACGAAATCCCGAAATTTGACTTTCTTTATTCGACTTTTTTTTTCAAAAATGCGATTTAACTCAGACTGTATTTTAACCATTGAACTTCAGATGCAAACGACCAACCTAACAGCTGATTGCTGTACAACAACAACAACAACAACCACGACAATAAAAACAGCGAAAGTAGAACAACAAAAATACAATAACGAAGTGCAATGGATGGTAAATGACGAAAAAATAAAACACGATACACATACACAAGCAGCAAGCAGAAAGAAGCCCAGAACAAAAGCAGCTAAAATGGAAAATTTTGTCAAATTTCGAGGCTTCGCAAGTCGTAATAGAAAGCGTGATTCGTGGCAAAAATCAGATTTTTAGAGATGGGGAGGAGGCGTGTGGAGACAAATGTTTATTTATTGACTTACATTTATTGCCTTTGACGGTGGTGACCTGCAGTGGGCCATAGCCACTGCGTAGCAGGATGCGTCTGTGGTGACGGATCAGGGTATTCATATTGTTTGTAGTTTTTGTTGTGATGCGCCAATATTGTTGTTCTATACACCGCTATGTTGTTGTTTTAGCTCTCGTTCTTGAATTTTTAATTGAGAATTTTGCAAAATCGATTTTTTTTACCTTTGAGAAGAAAAACCAAAAAAAAAACGGATTTTTAATTTGTAACAAAAACGGTTTGATTATAAACTATTATATTATATTCCAATTTAATTTTCGTATGACGAAAAAAAACGGAAAATTTATTAGTTATAATTTTTTTCTCTGTGCTTTTCGTTGATTATTTTATTTTAATATTTTTTGTTTTTTCAATTTGAAAATAAGAACTGAAAAATTTTTCTTTTATGCTTTAATGACTTTCGAGAGTTTTGTTGTTGTTTTGCTTTCATCACACACGCACACGAGTTTTATTTATCGCTGTAGAAACGAAAAACTATCGATAAATAACAGAAGAAGAGAAGGCAGCTGAAAAAAAATAGCGAAGAAAATTACACAACACAGCAACAACTTGCGTCGTCACTCGGTCACAGAAAGCAACAACAAGAATTTCCAATTGGAACGTCCGCCGCACCCTGTAAATATTTGTCATATTGGATTTTTTTGCACTATTTACTTCGTTATTTATTTCATTCAATTTCAATTGTGTTTTTCGACGCCGAATTTGTTGGTAATTTCCGCTCTGATTTAAAAATAAAATTGATTTTATTCAGCGTTGGAGAAACTCGCCGATTAATTTCCACGGAGCTGTTTCGATTTTTGACTGAGTCCAAAAATTCTGACTTATTCATGAAGATGATGCGAAACGAAGATGCCACCTGAACAACGAAGATGGTGTGTACTCCTCACACGCCACTTGAAACGAAGGTGCCACCCGAGAGAAGGGCGCAGCGTTGGCGGCTCCGAAACTTTAACACTATGTGGCATCCTCATTTTGACGAAAGTGTCTAAACAAACGAACCTTTTGCCAAATCTTCCACTTGTAAACATTTTTCGAAAGAGTTTAATATCTGAAGAAGATTGATTTAAATAACAGGTTGATTATAAAACATGGACGACTTAAATCCGCTGGCCGGAACTGCACATTTATTAGAGGAAGTCGACAGTAAGTTACAGCTTGAACAGCTTGAAAAAATGTTACTAATTATTTCAATACAACTCCTTTAGAGAAGCTTATGGTGCTCCTGCGTGACGGACGCACACTCATTGGTTACCTGCGCTCTGTGGATCAATTTGCGAATCTGGTGCTGCATCGCACCATCGAACGCATTCATGTTGGAACCGAGTATGGCGACATTCCGCGCGGAGTGTTTATAATACGCGGCGAGAATGTGGTCTTGCTTGGCGAGATTGTAAGTGATCGAAGACATCGTGAAATTTACCTCATTTGAATATTTTTATCTTGACATTTCTTCGCATTTAAGGACCGCGAAAAGGAAACGAAACTGCCGTTGAAAGAAATCTCCGTCGATGAAATACTGGACGCGCAAAGACGCGAACAGGAACAGCGCCAGGAGAAGCACAGATTGATATCGAAGGCGCTTAAGGAGCGTGGTCTGGCTGTAAACACGGATATTATTAATGAAGACTTCTGCTAAATGTTTTTTATTTTAAAATATATGTACTTTTAATGCGAATCCATTTTAGTTTTACTTTTTCACTATCACTGCAAGCAGCTAGAAAAAATCTTTGTTTTACCCGTCAAAAAGTTAATTAGTAAATCAATTAACATTATTTCATTTAACAAATTTATTTCGAATCAATTATTAAATATTGCTAATAAAGTGATTAAATAAAAATAAACAAACAAATAAAAAGAAGAGCTTGAACCACATCTCGTTTTTTTTTTAAGTTTTTAAACAATCGATCAATCGATGAGAATTGGCGGTGTTAACCTACATATATCACAACTGATTAACTTTTGCCACGGTTTTACTTATACATATTACGTCCGTTCGAAATTGAAATCGTTTCATATTTACCTCTTTGGTGTTCTACTTTCACTACTCCCTCAATTTAACTCGTGAATATGAATTCCGCATAAATATTCAGGTTCTAGACACCGAATTCACTAAAAAGAGTTTGATCACTTCAGCATCAGAGTGATACAAAAAGATTTAGATTTTTTCCTCTGAATATTAAATTCATTGGCATTAGTGCCCACAGCAAATGCAATTAATGCACTAATTTCAACAATTTTGCAAATCTTTTTTTTCATTAACTTTTTTTACAACCACGAATGTCTTTAAAAATTTTATATTATAGAGTTGAAAATGAGCATGTAAAATTTAAGTTACTCGGATTCTAGAACACCAAATCCACTTCTACTTTTACTTCCACTTCGTTTATAGAATCTGCCTGCCCGATAATTTACAAAAGAACTTACATTTGTTTTGTAATTTTTATTTAATAATGCGCACGCTTTACATACATACTTGTACGAATAATAAAGTTGAGTGTTTCAATTGTTGTTCTTATTGATTTGATTATGTCATTTTGTCAAAGTAATTAAATAATGCTTACTGGCTTGTTCAGCAGTTTTGAAAGGACTTTCATTTGCAATTTTTTGTGTTTTGTGTTTTGTTTTTTGTTCTGTTTGAGTAAGAAACAATGAAAATGAATGTGATTTATTATTTGACTCATTTTACAAACATTACGGACTAATGTACTAATAAAAATAAAAATAATAAAAAGAATTAACAGTATATAAAATTGGATGACTTTCTAGACAACGTAACTTTTGTTTATAAAGTATAAATGTACCATTTTTACGGACTGTGCAAGGTTGCAAAATTGCAGCACCAAATTAAAAAATATTAATTTCAAATAATTTATTGCAATCAATTGATGGTTTAAAGTTGCAGGAAGCGAAATTGTTCACAACTTTTTAGTTAAGTTATTTTACTAGCCTAATGCATTTTATTTTAAATTATCTCTTTTGCAGGCTGCCTCCTTCTAAACAGTAGATTTCTTATATTCCAATAGATTTAAAAAAAAGAAAAAAAAAAAACTCATAAAACCAAATAATTAAAAATAAATAGAAAAAGAAAAGAAAAAAAAAACGGTTATTATTTTGTCAAAATATGCATTGTCCATTTTGTTCTAATTCTAATTTGAAATAACATTTAAAATGCATATGAATGATTTTCATATTTTTGTTTTACTTTGGGTCGTCACACAAAAACCCAAAACAATTACGTAAAATTAATAATAAGCAGTTAGGGGAGAGGGATGGGATGTTAATTTAAATTATAAAAAAAAAATATTTCAAAAACAATTTACTTGAATTAATTCAAATTACTAATTTCAATTTAAATAAGTAGCGTTCTTTCCAGCTAGCTTAATTCACGAAAAGCAAAAAGTATTTTACAAAGCAAAAACAAACAAAAATAAAAAAAGCAAATCTCTTCTCTTATGTAACTTTGTTTATGTTCTTTGTCAATACAGGGTGCTGTGCGCACGTCTGTTTATTCGGAAGCGACGGCAGGTGCTGCCTCAGCTACTTCTGCAGGTGCGGTGGCTTTTTCAACTGCCACTTCTGCGGGCGCTGTTGGCGTAACTGGTTTTGGTTCCACAGCAGCAGCGGGCGCTGCAGGAGCGACCTCTACTGGTTTTGCTTCCGGTGCTGATTCTTGTGCTGGCGCCTCAGCCTTTGTTGTTGCCGCTGGTGACGGTGGAGATTTTGGTGGCGGCGTTGCTGCTTTTGGTGGCGCAGAAGCAACGACAACAGCTGGTGCTGACGACGCCACGGGCGCTGGCAGTTCATCGTACAGCGGCGTGCTGATCTTAGCAGCGGACGTCTCCTTCTTTTTTTCTTCAGCTTGCTGATGAGCCGGTTGTGTTTCTGCTTGTTGTTGTGTCGGCTTAGCAAAATTCTCCTCTACCAATTTTGATGACTGCGGTTCAGCGTCACTTGCCTTGATGACGGTGTCGCTATCGGTGTCGGCGGCAGTATTGGGCGTATTCGTTGTTACTGCTGCTGGGATTGCAGCCGTCGTCTTTGCTGTTTCTTCTTTGTTAGCTGAAGCAGACGTTGCCGCCATCTTTGCATCGTACTCTTGTAATTCTAAATCCCAATCGTCTTCAGTATCAGCGGGTAAATTTTTATTTTTCGATTGTGACTTGCCCGAAGGACCTGGCGATTTTATACTTTCATCATGTGAAGTGCGGCGATTTGACGATCCACCGCGTTCGCCGCGTTCAATAACATCACGTATTGGTGGCCCAATTCCGCGTTCTCCTCGACCACGCAGTCCGCCGACGCTACGTTCACGAATGAAGCGCTCATCTGACGGTCCGTCACGATCGCGGAAACGATTGCCTCCTGGACCAGAAGGTCCGCGACGTTTAAAATCATCTTCATCGTCGCTCCAATTACCACCACCTGGTCCACGTCCACCGCCACCTCTACCACCGCGTCCACCTCCACGTCCCATACCGCGTCCGCTGGGGCCATCACCGCCGAATGGATTACGCGGCCGTGGCGCATTGAACCCTGCAAAATCTGTGCAGTGTTTAAATTAATCACAAAATTTTTATTTACATTTGTAAAAACTTACCTCCAGGTCCTTGCTGTCGTCCGCCCGGTCCACCAGGACCACCAGGTCCACCTTGCCCACCACCACGCATAAACATTGGCGGTCCGCTGGGTCCGCCCATACGTGGATTAAATGAATTGGGAGGCGGAATACGCATCTGTAGAAGACTTGTCGGCTGATTAAAACGATTTTGCATATTCGGGTGGAAATCGCCGCCGCCATTAAAATTGCCACCACCGCGTCCACCACCACGTGGGCCACCGCCTCCGCGATTTTCGAAATCTTAATTGTTTACAAAAAATAAAGACTTATTTATATATATTTTTTTTTAATTTAAACAAACTCACCATTCATAAAGTCCGGCCGCTGTGGTGGATTGTTAATATCTAGCGGCGGAATGTTCATCGGACCGCCACCTCGTCCGCCGCGCCCCTCATTAAAATTAGGCGGACCACCACCATTTTCACGCCATCGCTGCGGCGGTGCATCGGCTGGAACGCCATCTTCCTCCGGAGCGCCACGCCCTCCCCAACGCGTACTGCCTCCTCCACCTCTGCGATCCCGACTAAACACTTCTGAAGAGCTGCCGGGACCTACATCAGGTCCAGCACCACCGGCAAATATGGGCGGCGGTTGATTGAAGTTCAATGCTGCTGCACCGCTGGGTCCGTCATCTTCGTCCATTTCAATGTCCATTTGATCGTCACTCGAAATATTGCCAGCACCAACAGGAGGCGCACCCGGACCGGGAGGTGGCGGGAATTGCCCAGCACCAGGCCCACCGGCCAGACCCATATGAGCACCCGGCATGGGTGGAAAACCGGGCGGCATCATGCCAGCCGACATCATCATTGCATGTGGCGGCGGCATACCGTGCACCATATTAGGTGGCATTGGAATGCCCGACAACGGCATTCCCATTGGGCCGCCTAACATGCGTGGTGGTCCTCCCATGGGTGGTGCCATAGCAAATTGGCCACCTACCATGCCCATCATGCCAGGTGGCGGAGGACCACCGGGCGGTCCAGGTGGTCCTGGAGGAGGTTGTGTCGTATCGATGCCGAAAAGCATAGGGCCGCCAGCAGGAGGCATAGCCGGCTCACCAGAGTTGCCCTTTTCTTTAAGACTCTTCAGATGATTGATCTTGTCCTTCATCCACCCAGGCATTGAGTCCTCATCAAACATGCCACCTTCCTCGAGACTATCATAATCGGTCTTTTGATCGAGCTTATTCCACGGAATGTAGGTACAACCCAACTCCAGATCCCAAAAGTCCTTCCAGTCCTTACTTTTCACACCCTTTCCCGCTGCCCACGATATGGTGATATTGCGCCCCTGAAGTTTGTGATTCTTGAGCGCCTGCATAGCTTTGTGCGCGTCCTGACGACGATTCATGACGATAAATGCACAACCTCGCGGCACAATCTGATCGATGCTCACGATGTCGCCGTATTCACCGAAGGTATCAGACAATTCTTCCTGATAAACCAATTTCGAGAGATGCCCCACCCACAGAGTCGTGCTGCAGACTGCAAAGAAAGCAGAGCATTTGGTTAAAGGTTATTTAATAAATAAAAAGATATTTAAAACATTAAATTAGAGTTTAGAAGTTCTCTCTTGTTAACGTGCAGATGTGGATTTGTTTTGCAATTTAGATTTTTTCTATAATAATTAATATCAAACAATTTAAATAATTGCAATTAACACATAACCAAAGTTTTTAATCTGAGCAGAAAATCAATTTATTAGGAAACATTGACCTTTCCTATTTTTATAAGCCAACAAATAATTTTTTTATCATTATTTTGAGATCCTGTATTAATAATATAATTTCATGATGGATTTCATTAAACAGTAAAAATAAGTCAATCTTATTAAACAACAACAACCATTAAACAAATATTTTCTATTTTGTGTAAAATATAAAAGCCAAGTCAATTAGAGAAAAAAGCTATCGCTTAGGTTATTTTTACATCTTCTACAAAATGGATTGAAATCAGAGGCCAAATCAAAGCGGTACTGAAATTTAATATCAATGATATTATTGACGCAAATTAGATATACAATTTTTAAAAATTAATTGGAAACGAAAAAAATTAACATTAAGACTAAACATTTCATTATACTGTTTTTAGTCTATCTTAATTTTTAAAGTCTCACGTTGAAGAAACATAATTTTATTTCTTAAAATTCCTTAAAATAGTTTTAAATTTTAAGTTTTTTAAAAATATGATTATACCAATATTAAATCTGTTATTTACGAGGATCAATATCCTCAATCAATTTAAGCAGGATCTAAAAAAGCGTTTTTAATTTTATGACACACCAGAATCGAAAGTAGACTAACAAAAACTAATGGAACCAAACGATAATTTTATTGTGGTTCCTGTGCCATGATAAACTTTTGTAAAAAACGAAAACGTTTTGGTGTGGTGTAAATGTCACAGCTTTTTAAGGTGTTAGTTAATATTGAAATGGCCAGTTCCTAAGCGACAGTGTTTTAAATATTTTGGCTGAAACTGTTTTAAGGCCAGAAATTTAAATGGTATGGAAGGATCACAAACGATTTTGAAATATTATTCGTTTGGTAATCCTAAAAACTTGTTTAATTTTGTAAATTGTATGAGGATCATTTTTCTGTTTGCAAAAGTTGCGCAAACGATTTTAAATTAGTTTTCTTTAAAATTTGCTCAATAAACCGAAGACATGCTCAAAAATACCGAAGAAGAAAGCTCTTAATTGAAATAAGTTTTAAACGATTTTAAAAAGCACACACAACACACGTCAACAAAGACTCCAAAACTGCAAGAAGAGAAAGAAAGAAAAACATATTAGTAAGGTGCAAAACATATTGAAAAAAAAATATATATAACTAAAAATCACATTTTCAACAGTTCCGTATATTTTTCTGATTATTAATGAAACAAAATATTTAGGTTTTTGTAAATAATAAATAACAGATATTTAATATCGATTGTTTAATTAAAATCATTATTAAATAATAGAAGTCATTTTTTTAGAATTAATTAATGCATTTCAAAATACATTTCGTTAATTTCAGGAATTAATGATTTAAAGTTATTCACAAAAAGTAGAACGATAAACTTGGAAAATATATAATTTCAAAATTGATGAACATCTGAAACCGTTGTTTGTGAAATTTATTTAAACAGAAGTTTAAATGGAAATGCACGAATTGACAATGCATAAAAACATTTAACCCAACAAAATCTTTTAAACATCAATTGACTATAAATCTAATATAAATTTAGTGCACAAATTATTCATTTGTATTATGTTGCTGTTTAAAAGTTTTTGTATCGGCATTAAGTTGTGTATTTCCAAAAATAAAAGAATCGGGCGCGGTATGAAACGTGAAGGCAATAGCAACAAAACGCGACAACAAATGTTGACATTTAATTCAAATTATGTTTTGTTGCTGACAGTCAGCGCTTAGTTGGTGATAAGCCTTTGGCCGAGTACAGACGAAAAATGTTTATTGAATGTGAATTGTTATGTGTATATTTCAAACAAACTTTGTTGTTCAGGTTATTCATAGCAATAAAAAGAAACTTATAAAATTATTCGTCTGTACCCGCCTATTTATTAAAAACAAATAAAAATGCTGCAATGAAAATAGAAACAATATTATTGAGTTTATAAATGTTAAACCAAATAAACTGAATTTTAAGCGCAACATTTTTGTTGGAGACAATTTTTCATTGAAAGCCAAAATTTGAACTTTAAAATAAAACACAAAAAATCATTTTCGAAATGTTTACTTTAGTTTTCAATGAATTATGACTCTCAGCAAAACAAAAATTGTAGGCTGCTAAAAAAATTCAGTTATTTTGATGCGATGATTTACCACTCAAATGTTCCTTCCTCAGCTCCGGCAGGCCCTTTTTGCGGCGCTCACGCTCAATTTCACGATCCCTCTCCTTGTCGCGATTGTTGCGATCGCTGCGATCACGATCACGCGATGAGCGGCGACGATTCGAAGAACGCGGCGAACGACTGCGTGAACGTGAGCGGCCACCACCACGTCGCCGATCACCACCACCACCGCCGCGATCTCGATCTCCTGGACCAGAACGATCATTCCGGCCTCCTCCACGCGGCGAACGGGAACGACTGTTGCGGCGTCTCTTATAGCGATCACGGTCGGGCGTCGGACTGCGCGAATCGTTGCCATCCAAATTGATAACCTAAGTTGAGTGATTGCAAAGTCAAGATATAATTTGGTACAAAAAAAAAAAACAAAACAAAAAAAAGAAAAAGAAAAAAAGATATATAACGCTATATTTTTGTTTCTTTAAATAAATTGATGGATAGACGAATGAGTGAATGGATAGAAGGAAAATAGGATAAATTTATGAAGTGGATAAGGAAAAAAGAAGGATATTGGAATGAAAAAATATAATGTTAATAGTGGTGGGGAAAAGGAAAAAGGATTATTGATTATTTGATGTACAAGTGCAAAACGAAAATCAAAATAGACCTGATCTGATCTATCTGTCTGTATTTCGATGAGAAATTTTCGTTTTACGTTTTCAAAAATTCTCTCTAAACTGCGCAGTCGTGGCGTGTTGACGTGTGTGTTTCTTTTGCTTTTCTTTGCATTATAACATTTCGCTTTTAAATACTTTGGGTATTTGAGTTTCATATCGTTTTGAGCAGATTTTAAATATTAATTGTCTTGGTTGGTGTTTTTTAAGATTTTTCATTAAAATGTTAAATTTATTTTTTTTGGTTTGTTGTTGTTTAAGAATTAACTTACCAGCTCGCTACGCAAACGTTGTTATACCAAGTGATCTCCGGCGGAATTTTTATTTTTTAATTTTTTTTGAAACCTTACCTTTTGTGTTTACAATTTATTGAAAAATTGTTCAAATTCCGACGCCATATTTATATTTTGATTGTCATAATATAAATAAATTTTTAATTTATAAAAATAAAATAGGAGTTTTGAAAGTGGCCAATGTTGGACAGAACCCAAAAAATTACCCCAAACTTTTTGCATTGAAATTTAAATTAAAGGATTACACTTTAGTGAGATATCTCCCATTTGAATTGTTACAATCTTAAGTTGAATTAAATTTAGTGTATATAACTTTTTTAAATTTGTTTTCTTATTTGAACCTTGATAGATGTGTTCCCAGTTCGATTAATTTTGGTCTAAATTGTCTATATGCTTTACATTTAAAAAAAAACTGATTGGTAGTTCGTGGCTTAAAATAAAATTTTAAAGTTTAAAAAGCGTTCAACTTTCTAGATTTAGATTGTTTTTTCTTAATATTTAAACAATTAATTCGGGTGGTTGACTTTCAGTTTGTGTCCCCATATTATGCTAGAACTTTTTGGGAAGCTTGATTCAATTTCAGTAAGTTGATTCATGGTAAACTTTTCGGTCTGATTAAATTGCTTATCATTTAATTTCTACAGGCAATATAGTAAAGTTTAAACTTTTTACTTTTTTCAAACCTTTTTTTTAATAGTGCACTTCAATAGGGATTTACTTTAAGGCATTTTTTTAGGACGAACTGTTGTTAAATCCAATAAACAACTCCCACACTAAAATTCATTATAATTTTGTTCAAAGTTGGGTAATAATTATTAGATATTAGATTGTAGACATAACCATTTTTGGTTCGCAATATCCGTCGTGCGCTGGAATCTTCCTTTTTTTTGTATAACAACATGTGGTATTGGCGCTGATTAATCTCTTTTACTTTCTCGCGTTTTTCGTTTTTTTTTTTTAAACAATTGAACTGCACGTCAGCACAAATAAATTGGAATTACTTAATGCAATAGCATTTTTTTTTTTACTTTTAACTTGTAAAACTGTATTATTTATTTTAGACAATTTTAAATTTAAACTTCATCATTTTTTTTTACATTTTGTAAGTCCAATTTACTGTGTCAATGAAAACGGTCATTTTAAAAACTAAAACATTTAAAAGGCTTTAAGAAAATAAAAACTATAGTGTACCTCAATTTTTTGCTCTTCCGAAACGAATTCCACTTCTTTATTGAAATCGGTCACATCGGGTCCACCAGAGCCCGAGGCCTATATGTGAGATTAGGAAAAACGATAGCAAAAAAAAAAAAGAAAACAACGGAAAAAAGAACAACCAATTTTTAAAAATGAACTCAAACAAGTTTTTATCGCCTTTAGCCTTCACATACCTTTAAAACATTTTGCAAATGTTTTTCAAAGGCTTCCTCCTGCAGACGCATCTCATTCAACTTGTGCTGCTTGTCCTCTTGCTGCTTAAATTTCTGGAAATTTTGCAGCGTTTGCAGCTGCCGCAAGACGTTCGGATCGTTTAGCAATTGTTTAAGGTTGTTGTTCTGCAAATTGATAACAAAAGTAATACGAATTAAAAAAGAAAATTCACTCAATAAATTTTTATATATGGAAAATATTTTTAATTAGTCTCTATTTATGCCGTTCGTCTCAATTTGCAAAAAAAAATAACGCATTAAAAGCGGTTGTTTTTGTGTTTTTATCTTTTGTTCAACAATCTTATAAACACTTTTTTTATACAAACTTTAAAAATTTGAATTCCCAAAACTTAAAGCTCTCAAAACTTTGAAGCTTTTATAAAATACAGAAAATATAAAACATCGGTAACATGAACATTTATAAATTAAGTAAATTAACAGTTAAAAAGCGTAAAGCTTTAAAAAGATGACATTCCAAATTAGGAATACATATTTACCACTTTGAAACTTAAAGGTTTTAGCTTTCAATGATTTAAGCTTTCATAATCTTAGATGTTATTTTAAACATTGAAAACTTTTAACTTGAAGAAGCGGTAAACCAAGCCAAATCAATTAAACAAAAGGACATGCTTAAGCACACCTCTCCATCTGGAGAGGTGTGTTTAATTAATCGTTTACAATTATATAACGATTAAATTTAAATTGAGAGTGGCAATTAATTTTCATATAAAAGTTCTATTAAGTTTTTTTTTCACAATAAATTAAACCACTCTTAATATTATTAGGTACTAACAGATGTGACAAACAAATGATGGATGAACTGAATTGAACTGATCAGAATCTCTATGGGAGTTAAGTACATATTTACTTAGTTAGGAAAAAATAAAAAGTTATTAAGACAAAAAAAAATATTCAAATTAATGTGCACCCACTGCGAATTAATATTATGAAGGCAAAGTTAAAGAACAACAGAAAGAAATTGAACAGGGTATTTACATCGAGTAGGTTGGACGCGTGCTGCGGTGAGTTATCGTCAAGACCATCATCATCATCATTGTAGTTAAGCTCATGCGAGCCCTTTCCGTACTTTGCATATGGATCGGAGTGATGAGCTTTCAATGAGCTGCCACCAGGACCACCGCCGCTGCTACTGCTGCCACCAACACCGCCACCGTCGATGAGGCAGCCATAGCTAGCGAGTGTATGAGCATGAGCGTCACCACTACTACCACGCGACTTGGATGCAGATGCTGATGATGACGTTGCTCCGGCTGCTGCCTGTGTCTGCCGCTTGAGATATTGTTGCATATGTTCCAACTGGCGCAGCGTACTATTATCGAGTACGTTTTGGGCTTTTTCATGGCTCATAGACTGAAGTTCAATTCGATTCGTATGGATCAATTCATTTGGATTTTTGGATTTGTGAGGGTGTTTTGAGTATTTTTTTTTTATTTTTTTTTTTGTGGATTGTGTATGCAAGCATATTAGTAAAAAGAGAGAGAGAGACAAAATAGAAAAATTACACACTACAGTTAGTAAGATGAATTAACACGTTACCAAATGTAATTCTTTATTTATTTGTGGTTCGATCTAGATGCTGAACTGATTTTACAAAATAATATATTTAAACCAAAATCATAAACAAATTTTAATTAATTAAAATAATATTCTAGATCGAACCATTTTGTATTTTATGATTTTAAAGTAAATAAACTTACCGATAAATCCGGTAGACCGCTTAGTTTGTCATCACCAGCGCCTCCTAGTGCCGCCGCCATGCTAATGTCCATGCCACTGCTGGAAGCATTTAAACCATTCGAAGTCGATGACATGTCACCCAAGCCACCGGATCCACTAGGTCCATTACCTCCCAGTCCAGTGCCCGGAGGCATTTGATAGATGGGATGATTTGGATCGGCCAAATCGAAAATTGGTTGAATTACTTCAGGCGCAAATACGTTATTCTTCTGCCACAGATTGAGGACACGAATGATGCGACTCTTGTCTTCGGGCGCACAACGAAATAGGTTCGCAAAGGTTTCTTTAATGTTGCGTGCAAACCTTGGCGCAAAGACATCCTTCTCGGGCCCAAATTGATGACGGGATTGCCGCACAATTGAATCGATGACATAGAGACCGGGCACTTTATATTCGGGCTTGCACTTGAGTATGAATTTTTCGACGCTCTGGACAACGTGTTTATAGAATTTAATAGCGCGCATTGCCGATTTGGTGATTGCCGCCATTTTGGCTTTGGAAATTGGCGGCTTGGCATCGTAGAGCCCGGAGAGCTGAAATAATCAATAATTAGTTATTGTTGAATTTTAGTTAAATATATATTATATATATTAAGCTTAATCATAAAGAATAAAAACTCAACAAACACTAAATACTTCAGTAGTTGCTTCAAGTCATAAAGCTTTAAAAGGAGACATTTTTTCCTTGGAATAAGCTAAGTTTAGAAAATCTCAAAAAAAGTGTGAAACTACTTTAAGCTTAAGGAAGCTTTTAGATTTATAAACGAAATGAAAGCTTTAAGTTAAAATAAAAAACTTTAAATAAGCTATAAAAACAAAGAATACAAAAGCTCGAGACTGAAAAACATGTACAACATAGGGCTGCAGTACGCTTAAAGCTTTTTTTTGTCTTATGGAAACCTAGCAACCGAAGTTAATAATAAAAATTTTGATACGTTTTGATAAGCCTAGAACTCCAGAATTGAAACAATAAAATCCTCTTTTTAAACCTAAATTGACTTTGAAAAAATTTTAAAGTCTAAATTTGTATCTATTACTAGAAATTATATGAATTAAAAAAAAGTTTAGGATCCCCCATTTCTGAAGTACAATTACCAAGAGTTAAAACAAGGTTGGTTTGGTTGAAAAAAATGTATCTAAGCACACAACTATTTTTTATAGGCACACAATATATAGAAAACGTAGACAAAAGGAAGATCATCTATGGAGCTTTTTAGGGCGCCGAAGTTCTGTTTCCTGGTTTCCTTCCATCGCATTCATTTCAACCAATAAGTAACATTTTTTGGCTTTTGTTAGAATTTTTTTAGCTTTTCTGGTTTCCTTTCGCCATCGTTGCATCCAATAAGAAAAAATTTTTGGTCTTTTGGCAAATGGTTTTAGTTTTCGGAAAACAATGTGTCGATTTAATTTTTCTTTCTTCTTTTCATGGATGGAAAAAAAATTAATCAGCTAAGCCCGCAGCCACCCGCTGCCGCAATCGCTTTTAGATTTTTTCACTTCCCATATTTTTCTCTAGCTAGCAGCAGCACCAGCAGCCAGCCACTTACCTCATTGTTGAAGGCAACGACGTTTTCCATTTTGCTCAGTTTTCAATATTCACACGCGCTAAATCACTTTCCACATGCTCAAGACGTACACTTAACAACGCAACGCGTCTTTTTTAATGTTTTTCACAATTTTTTATATTAATCTCACACAAATAGATAGTGGGAAACTTTTCTTAAGATTCGCGTGAAATTCTCCCGACGGAAAAAGAAAAATGGCGACTGCTCGTTGATTCCGCTTTTCTGACGTTTTCGTGAGTTGCCAACGGTTTGGAGGTTTTTAGAAATGGAAAAATTTGGAGAATGTTTCATAGAAAAATTCGTAAAAGCAAAGAATAGAGGAAAAAGAAACACCATCTTCTATTACACGTCTTTGTTTTCCAAACTTATCCGTTCTTCGCAATGAAAAATGTTTTACGTAGCAACTTTCGCGTAAATTAAATAAATCATTACGTTTAATTGGATAAAAGAATAAACAAATTTTATCAAACTGCAAAATTAATTAAAACAAATCGAAACTTAAAAAAAGAATGACTGCCAGACACCGCGCACTCGAAGAGGAAGACATTGAATTAATAGAGCGGGTCAAGCAGATGCCGTCATTGTACGATCCGAGGAATGCCAACTTTCGCCTCGCATACCGTAAGGAGCAGGACTGGGAAGCGGTTGCCAATGTTTTGGGTCTGTCATCGGGTGCCGACGCGCGACGACGTTGGACAGTGCTACGAGATCGGTATTCACGAGAACTAAAACAATTGCGACTACATCCGGAAAAGAGTGATTTTGGCAAAAATGATTTTTTTCGACTTATGGACTTTTTGCGAAGATTTGTGCGAAAGCGAAGGTGGGTTTTTTTTAAGTTTGTAATTACTTTAATTTATCTCAAATTTGATTGTGACAGGGAGCGTCGTAGGAATCCTATGCACAAATATGAAGGAAGCTGGGAGGGTTCTTTGGATGATGTTAAAATAGCGGCAAGACTCAATCAGTCCATGGAGATGGAGGAGCAGGATGACGATGAATGCGAAGAAGAAGCAGTTGTAGCCGAGGAAGAAAACACGTTTGATGATAAACCACAACACGAACAATACGTCGGCAAAGTTGAGGAGACAGACGTTACAACTGAAGCTGAAGAGTATCCGGAATTTGTTGAAGGTAATTGGAAGCTTTTTTTACCAATTTAAATTAAATAATTTTTCTTGTCCACACAGTAGATGCGACTGACGCATATGAAGAGTACGTGGAACATCATCCACAACAGGCCGACACATCAAATTCCAGCAGCAGCAGCGGTAACAGTAGCACAACAAAAACAATTCACAATACACAGCTAATGCCCATAATGATACCGCAATCGAATAGCAGCGCAACTGGTGCATCCTACACGATAACGACCACAAATATGCCTGCATTGATACAATCACAATTACCACATCAACAGGCGCCTTCAGAGCAGCTCTATCATCATCAGCAACAACAACAGCTGCCGCAATTGCACCATCAACCACAATCGCAAAAGCATAAAGCACCGTTTCCACCCGTTGCAGAAGCAGTCATCGAAACCGAAGATGATTTCTTTTGCAAATCGATTGCGGCGTATTTGCGTCAGTTAACGCGTCGTCATAAAATCAAAGCAAAAGTGGAAATGTTTCAAATACTCGAAAAATATATTGATCTGGAGGAGAGTGCCGCCATCGTCGCCGGCACTGCGCCGCCGCAGTAAGATTTAGCAACGCAAATTGCTTTAGATATTTATTTAGACAGTTTACTCTTGACTTTTGTTTATAGTTGATTAATAGTTTTAACTTAGATTTATAAAGCACCAGAATTTATATACCGCAACAACAACAAATAATAGCAACAATATTGTGCGCAAGGTAACTCTATGTAGTGTTGTAATATTTGCACTATTTTAAAATTAAAATCTTTTAATAAAAAATATTTTACGACTTAGTTTCGTATGCATAAATCAAATGCTTAACGCGTTTTGCTCCCTTTTGTTGTATCTGTATTCTACGGTTTTATCGTGTTTTTAAGTTCTAAACATATTAAGCAGTTTCAAATGACTGCCGGTGCTTGAAATCAGTTTAAGTTCGAGTTCATAACGATTAATCGAAATAACCGCGAATAAGTAAAAAATCTAATAACATAAAGTTATTTAAACTTATATAAAATTATATGAAACATTTATTTTTTTAAACTGTTCTTATTTTGAATGCTACTTGAGAATTGATTGAGAGATGTTTCGGTGTAGAAGCATTTAAAAGTATTACTTTAAAAATTCGATATAACTGCAGTTGTTTTTGTATATTCCTTGCGACAGAAGAAAGAAAGCAAATTTGTTTATATTTTTGTTTTCTTTAATTTTCAAATTAAAATCCACCCAAAACACAAATTCAGAAATGGTCATATTCTAGTGTTTTTACTTATGATGTCATTAAACTTCTTTACAGTAAATTTGTTTGACGGTTTTAATTTATATACATCTTATATTGTACATAAATACTTTTATATACATTTATAAAATCTTCTTTTTTTTAATTATAAATTTTGTTTAAGCAAGGATGAGGTCAAGTCAAAAAATGCACTGTAAAAAAGAGTTTTATACCGAAACAAATTCAAATTGTAAATGATAAACTTTGAAATTTGTGTTGAGCTCAAATTTAATCAATCAAAAACATTAACTTCATCAATAATTGTCGCCTTTATTTTAACAAAATCTACAAATGTCTGAAGAAGTAAAATCAAAAGTGCTGCCGCAGTTTGTTGCCGGCCTTGCTGCCTCTATGGGAGCTTTTGCTGCTGGCACGCTGCTCGGTTGGTCAAATCCAGCTCAACCTTCTATACAAGATGGCTACATGGGCTTCAACGTCTCAGAAGCAGAGTATTCATGGGTCGGATCGTTAGTGCCGCTGGGTGCCGCAACTGTCTGCGTACCGATTGGTTTCCTACAGAATGAAATTGGCCGCAAAATAACAATGCTAATGCTGGTTGTTCCCTTCATGATCGGTTGGCTTTTACTGCTATTTGCAAAGAATGTGATCATGATGCTTGTGGCTCGGTATATACTCGGCATCTCGGGTGGCGCCTTTTGCATCTGTGCGCCGGTCTATACGACAGAGATTGCACAGGACTCGATACGCGGTACACTGGGTAGCTTCTTTCAAATGTTACTCGTTTGCGGAGTACTCTATGCATATTTAATGGGCGCCGCTGTCGAGGTCTTTTGGTTAAGTTTCTCTTGCGCCGTGCTGCCGATTGTTTTTTTTTTGGCCTTTATAACAATGCCAGAATCGCCAACTTATCTCGTCAGTAAGGATAAACTTGATGCGGCGTTGACATCATTGCAGCGTTTGCGCGGCGCTGGCTATGATTGCTCCAAGGATCTAAACGAACTGAAGAATGCAAATGACAAAATCAAGGCGAATCCGGTATCGCTAGGCAAGGCAATGTGCCGTCATGTCACTCTGAAGGCACTCGCCATTTCAATTTTACTAATGATATTTCAGCAGCTGAGCGGCATTAATGCCGTGATCTTTTATTCAACAAGCATCTTCGAGAAGGCCGGCACCACGATGACTGGCACACAGATCACGATAATGGTTGGCACCGTTATGGTGGTGGCGACGCTAGTTGGTGTGCTCATCATCGATAAGCTTGGACGCAAACCTCTGCTGTTGTCATCATCGGCTGCGATTGTCTTAACTACGGTTCTCTTTGGGTATTATTTCTATATTCTAGAAGGTACCGATGGTGAAAATGCGGTGAAATCCATTTCATGGCTGCCGGTAGCCAGTCTTTTTGTTTTTATGATCATGTTTTCGGTGGGTTTTGGTCCGGTGCCGTGGCTCATAATGGCGGAAGTCTTTACCGCCGATGTGAAGGGTTTAGCCGGACCACTTGCGGGCACAACAAACTGGTAAATATTAAATTTAAAACAAAATCATCTTTCTCGTCTTAATATAATTTTAGTTCATATTTTTTTTTAACAATTGGTTTTCAAACTTTTATTGACTACCTTAAAAAGTCGTTGACGACAAGTGAAAAATGACACGGCATGATGTATATTTTGCCGTAAACGACTTTCTTATTATTGAAACTTTTATGAAAATATAATAATAACAATAAATAAATAATGACTTCAATAATTCATAAATATTACTATAACACTGGTCACAACACAACAGGTTGATGGCGTTTCTTGTTACTGCGTCATTTTCCTCGCTTCGCGACGGTATTGGTAGTGGCCCCACATTTTGGATATACGCGGGAATCTCTTTTCTTGGTTTTGTGTTCATCATATTTTTTGTACCGGAAACAAAGGGCAAAAGTATGGCAGAAATTCAGGAAATGCTTGCAGGCACTAAAGAGGATTAAAACACAACCGGAAAGAAATATTTCAATTTCAAATATATACATATGGGCATATGTTAATTTTTGTACTTTATTAAACGAATTTAATTTCCTGTTTGAAAACAATATTAAAAAAAAAAATTTTATATACATATATGCAATTTATTATGAAACAATTGTGTTAATTAAATAGTATCCGTATTTAGGTTACCTTAAGGCTTCGTCATGTGGGTATGAGCTGGACTCATGCAAGATGCTTCTAGAATTAAACAAATCGTTCTTTGGTCTTAAGCAAGTGGGAAATGCGGTGCGAAATTCTAACGGTAAATTTATGTTGCCAGCAAGTTTGATAAAGCCCCCATTGCATCGAAATCGCAGTTTTTCTTGCTGATTTTTTTCATACCATCGAAAAACAACTCAACTTGCCATGTAAAACCTCATAACTGGCTCGTGTTCTTCTAGAGTGTTTACACCAAATATTTTTTTTTTTACAAGAACAGTCTTATGATCAATTGCTCTTATCAATATTAATTGGAAAAGTATGAAATGGTCACTTTAACGCTTTTGTACTTTGTCGAGACAGATTAAAATGCTTATTTCATTCGATAAATTAATTTTCATTTAATGCTTTTTAAAAAAAGTTTCTTACATAAGTAAACTATTAAAGAACAGTAACAACATAAAGGAGCATCGATTGCGGCCCATAAATTATCATCACTCTGCTTTATTGTTTTTCCTTCTTTTCGAACTCTTCCAGCGCCTTGATCATTTTCATATCATGCTTCTCTCGCTGGTCGCGTATTGCTTGTTGCAGCAGCTCGCGATGTCCCAAACTTTCGGGAGGATATAGTTCACGCTTTTTTTTAGTCACCCACTCCTCGAAGAAGGCGGGTTGATTGAAGATGTGAAACATCGCCACCGGGAACATCATGTACATGGCCATTTTGCATACCTCCAGTTTCCAGCCAACCATCTCGTATTTAGTAAATAATTTTTAAAGCAAGATTACAATTTGGTTAAAGTATAAATAATCGGGAAAACAAATCCAGTGTATATTTTCCATACAAAACGTCAAAATCAGCTGTTTCACGCGACATAGTGATACAGCGGTTTTCGGGTACTCTTAACTATTAAAACCGATTATGAGATGTTCAAATAGCCTCTAGGATCTCGTAGCGATGTATAAAAAATTAAACCATTAAAACAAAGCATATGCATTTTATATAAGTATGTAGATAAAAATACATATATGACGAATTACTTTATTTTTTTTCAATCTGTATAAATTCAAACCGCACAAATATTTAAAGCAAAAATATATGAAATTCAGTTTTTTTTTATTTTTTCTTTGTAACTCTGCAGACCTTTTATATTGTTTTTAAGTGGGTCTTATCTACAAACAATCGTGGTTGGTTAAAGAGAACACCAAATACAGAGAGCACCTACATTTTTAGATGGACTACTCTAAGTAGTAAACTATCGAACTTTTTTTAGTTTTGAAAGCAATTTCAAGCAGAAAAACAATTTATTATACTGCGAAGTCTTCGCGAAAAAGCGACACAAAACACAATTTCTGAACGCAGGAAGCAAAAATCGATCGCAAAGCATACATATGTACAATTCGTATTTCCTACAAATTTATTCTTATAACTTGCATTCACATGTTTACTTTGAGCTAATAAAACCAATAAAAAAACAATTCAATCTCGATATTAAACAACCTGGATATCGCGAAGTCCTTGCAATAATTAATTCACTTAATCCAGACATAACTGTACATTATTTGACTTTCAAACATTTTTAACTTTTCATTTGATATTAACAGAAAAGTTAAAGTAATCGTATTAAATAAGTACACCAATAATGGAACATTTTGACAGGGCTGCAGCTTTATTTTCCAAAACCATATATTTTTGACAAGTCCACCCAGTAACAGAACAATTTAGCTGCTCTAATAAATATTTGCTTTTTTTACTTTAGTTATATTTTTTTATATGCAATACTAAAAAAAATCAGTTGTAATAAATTCAATAAGTCAACTAATAATTATTTTATAACTCGTTGATATCAATTATCTTTATTTACTGTTCCACATGCATAATTCCACTAAAATAGATGCGCTATAAATTGCGACGGTATAAATTACTCGCTTTGTAGTCAATAAAAAAAAATTAAATAAAAAATGAATGAAGGAATACATTTCATACATTTAAAATGTAGAAAATGCATTCAACCAACTGTTAATTTAAGTTAAAATTACCACTAAATGAATTTAAATGAAAGTCTGAATAGAAGCAGACACTGAAATGAAATACACATACAAACCCTGCTAAAGATATATATAAAAAAATAAGAACTACTTTTAAACACTGAGTGGTGGTGGTTGTTGTTGTTGTCCAGTGCTTAATCGACTTTAAAAACCGACTGTTATGCAAAATTTTTATAATACCTACTATGGATTACATTACTTAATTGGTTAAGAGAAAGATATTATTAAAACAAACACATTTCTTTGTTTTCAATTGAGACGCTGCGTGATGGGCAACTTCTTGCGTCGACGCCGTTGCATTTGCTGACGCTCCCAATATTCATAGTAGCGTTCCTGTTTTAACCACTCTTGGTACTTGTACCACCACTCCTCCCACTTAACGTAGTCCTACAATTGAGAGAAGTATTAGATAAGATATTTTTCAAATAAGTTTTTTTGAACAAAACAATTATTCCAAAAAAAAATATTTGTATATATATTCGAAAGTACCACTTACCTTCAAATCTAAATCACGCAAATAGCCACGACTCTTGTAATACTCGTAACGAACGCGAACATCGTCCCACGACAGCATGCCCGACGGTGCTGTTGTGGCCAATTCCTCGGGGAAGTGGCCAGCCGGTGCCGGCGAATACGAATAGCGCGGCGGCGGTGATTCAAGTCCTTCTTCGATCATCACTTTTAGCGCACCACCGGCCGAATCTTTGGTGATGCGCATATTTTCCATGTTGCTGCGGTCGATACTCCACTGGGCCATTTTGCCAAAACGTTCTGAGAGCGTTAAACGTGTTGCTGCGATAAAGGTGGGCAGCGAGCTTTCGCTATCCGAACCACCAGAATCGTCCGAGTCCGATGAGGAATTGTTATTGTGCTTTTTGCGTTTTTCCCCTTCGATTTTGATGCGTGTACGCAACTGCGAGTAAAACGAATAAAATAATCAAGGATTTTATAATGAAAATAAAAATCAATAGTGCAAACTTTTGCTTACCTCCTTGTCTTTCTTTTTTTTCTTCGGTGGCGCAACATTTGACGACGAGGACGCTGGCTCTGGTGGCTCTGGCGGACGATTCTTTAGACGGGGATCTTCTGGCGGTGAATGGCGTGATGCTTTAATATGTCCGCCTTCGCCTGAGACAGCGCCCATGCTGCGTATCTTCGTATTCTTGTCCATGTAACGTGTCGGCGGCGGTGGTGAAATGGGACGAGCGTGCATGCGCGACGAGGAAGCATGATTGCCAGACGACGCGGATGGCGGTGGCCCACCACGGTATTGCATTGATCGCGACGACGATGATTTGGGCGGCGGCGAACGTGGACCGCTGCCGGCGGGAACTCGCGCACGCGGTAATGAATTAGAACTGTTAGAGGAAACATATGCAAATATATTTATTTAAAAAATATAATTAATGTATTGCATATTATGTACTAAGCTGAATACTCACCGCGATCTATGATGATGTTTAGGCGAGCAGACCGAACACGAGTCGTCGGAACAACTACTGACCGAACTATTTGAGCGAGAACGACACGAATTCTGAAAAAACAAAGAGATGAATTAAAACTTCTTTAAATTGCTTGTATTTTAAATCCACGCTTACCCTTGGTGGAGGAGATGGTGGCCGCTTGGAACGTGGTAATATTTGACCTCGTTTATTTGGTGGTAATGACGACGATGAGTTACCCGGCGGCGGTAGCGGTGAACGTCGACGACTTCCACTTGGTGGCATACCACCGCCGCCAAGTCCGGGTGGCGGTGAACGACGTCGTCCCAACGGCGAACGCGATGACGGCTTCCGACGCATAGGCGGCTCGGGGGGCGAACGCGGACGTGGCCCGCCTATACCGCCTAGTTGACGACGCCCGACACCCATATCAGAAGGCGAACGCGGCGGAATACCACCGCCACCACGTGGTGGCGGTGAACGAGGACGACCACGAGACGATGTCGGCGACATGCGACGACTATGCGAATCCATACCGAGCGGCGGTGGTGAACGACGACGCATTGGCGGAGATAACGGCGGCGATTTTCGCAAACGCGAATGGCTCCGCGAGCGTGGCGAACGCGAACGACCGTAACGATTCGATGGAGGTGGTGGGCGATCACAGCCGCCCAAACCTCCTCCACCACCGCCAGCTGAGTTATACCGATAGCCGACGCCACCACCACCACCACCCGCTTCCCGATCGCTTTCACCCGAACTGCTTTCACCCTGGATGTACATTTTCTTGTAGCCAGTATGACGCCAGCGATTTGGATCCTTCTCCTCCGCCTCGATTAGCTTCTTGTCCCAGTAGTCGTTGGTGTTGTTAGCGCGTGCTTTCTTCATGACGTTGTCAATTTCGCGACGCTTTCCAGCGGGATTTGAAGGATCTGCAAGAAAGACGAGAGAAGAGAAGAAACGGTTGCTGTCTAATAATTGTGCTCTTGTATATTGTTCGGTTTTGTGGGTTTTTACAGGAACCAGAGTATTTGGATCGTAAAAGAAAATTGTTTTTTTTTTGATAAATTAATTTTATATTTATATAACTTTTTATCTACGTTCAAAATTGTTCATAATGTAACTAAAAAATCGAAGAATTATAAAATAATTTCTTTGTCCTAAAACGAAATAAAAAGTAATTTTAAGAAAAATATTTTGATTTTTATAAAACTGTAAAAATATTTTTAAAAATTTTACATTTTTTACTTGTGAACAACGTGAAATCTTCATTATAAAAATATTAAGACAAAAAAGAAAAAACATTTTACAAGAAAGAAAAGGGAAAATGAGATCGTTTCCAGGAGATCATCGTCCTTCTTCAGAGCTGGCTGGGCCAATGGCCAACACCAAAAGTAACTACCTGTAATGCGGGCAATTGTCGGTTGCCGATCCATATGGAGTTTCGGATTCAAGTCGCCTCGTCGGCGCGACGTCATCTTTTTTTTTATTTATAAATAAATTTTCTTGCTTTTTATATTTTTTAGTAATTAGATTTTATCTAAAATACGACGCGGCAAGTGCGAATTTATAAGATTTCGAATGCGAATGCGATGGTTCGCACGATAACGCGCACTAACACTCACACACACAAACGAGGGCTGCAAAAATTTAAATTTTAAATAACAAAAATGAGTGAAAAGCGTAAAAATTGCATTTGTACATATTGAATGGGCTTGGGTAAATGGGTAACAGCAACAAGAAAACAATTACAACAATAATTTTAAGAAAAATAAAAAAACGGTTACTTCAGACATATTTAACCCGATTTTCGTTGGACAATAGCAAATAATGTCTAAAAGCGGAAGTAGACAGTTGCTAATGGTCGAAGAGATAATACCAATAGTTCGCCGTACCGGATATCAGTTACACGACGTATTGATTATAAAATATTCAGACTCCGGACAAATGTGTCAAACCGATTATCAAGTGTTCGTTCTTAGGTGAGGAATGTCAACTCGAACTAAACAAATACAATCCGATTTATAGCTGAACTTAAAGTTTAGCATTCTTCGAGCTTAATAGTCCACAATGTCTTCAGTGTAAAGTTTACCAAAAAACCGACTACTAGTTATAGTGATTTTTTTTAACAACCGATTTCGTTTCGCGTTTTGTGTTTAAACCACAACGCACAGAACTAATGAATTCAACAACACTCGCACTGTTGGAAATTTAACCCGATGCGTAATTTCAGCACAGACTACGAGAAGCGCACGGGTACCCGATTTTATAGTCATTGGACATGATATCTTCAATGGTTACTTCAAACGTAGCGCGCACGTAAACTCGACGACGAACATGAATTTTTCAATGTGATTCCAATTTCCGAGTAACCATTTAGCAACTATCATATCTATTGGTTCGCGGGCGGTATGCACGACATATGCAGCGCTGTAACCGGCGACCGTGGGGTGCATTTTAAGCGTATTAATGCGACGTATATAGGCGAAGTTGGTGGGGAGGCAAGAAGGAAAAATCACTTTGGAAAAGCGTCCTTTCGCCACCCACCACCATCTTCGCCCATTTTCAAAATGGTACAATTTTCTGTCATTATGGGATACGATTCCGACGCACAACCATTTTCGAAAAAAGCAATACCGAATAAAAGCGCTCAGCATGAAACAGTTTAATTTTAATACTTGCATTTTTATTTAAATTCGCATTTCTTTACACACACAACACACACACTTTCATGCATTCAATTTATGAATTCTGCATTTTCCTTATTTTTTCTATAACTTTGAGAGACTCCGCTGACCATAAACCGAGGCAGACTAGACACCGACGCCCGAGCGTTAACGAACGGCAACGCGATACCGAAATATTATTTTAGCCTTGTCAGCTTTCTTTAGTCTTTTGCATAGATGCATTTTTTCACTTATCATTTAAACTAATTTTCAACACATTTTTAAGCATTATTTGAATTGCTTACGATTTACATACGTTTTATGTTTATATATTCGTTATTTTTCAATGCTTTGGTAGTCTTAGCAGCACAAAATCAAATTCTTTTTGACCAACAGAAAATTTGACGTGACAATTGAACCAGTGAAAATCAACCAGTATAGCCAACTTGATATTTTTCGAAGTCTGCCATCTTGAATTTGATTAAGACTCTCAAACTGTGAAACAGCAACAGTTTAACAATCACCACACATTTGACAAACTCTGTGGCGCTTTTTTTTTCAAATGTCAGCGGTTTCGCGTTAATTAATAGAGAAATTTTTAATTTTGTGTTTGTTTTTTATGTGCTTCAGGAAAAAGAATTTAAACTTGAAAAGAATCTTTAAAACGTTTAAAAAGGGCCAAGGAAGATATATATATACTAACTACTAGGTCGTGTTTTTTGTAATTGTGTGTGTGAGAACGAACTGGGTCGCGTGTTTTTTGGGGTCTGTCGACCGAGGCGCAAAAAAAAAGCACGCAAAATTTCTCGCGGTTTTTTGTAATTTTCGGATTTTGCGATTTCGACGTGAATTTTTCGTTTTTTTCACAAAGCCGAGCGCTGTTTTTTTCGTCGATTCTTTTGGATATATTTGGAAATTTAACAACATTTTGTAACTTATTTAAATGGAAACATATATTTTTAAAATCAATTAATTAATTTTACGATCTGGCAATATCATACGTTTGATGCCAACCTAATCAAAAGCCAAAGCTGTGTATATTTTTGTTTAACAAAATTTCGTTAATAATTACTAACTTGTTTTATAAATATTTGAAAAAACCGTTTCTTTAAAATGTGCAGCAGAACGTCGCGTATTTCTTGCTTAAAAAATTTTACGGTTTCCAAGTGAATTTTCTGTTGATAGAGCGAATGTTTTACGTTCCTTGGCCCCTCTGCTGCGCGCTGCGGTTTCTATTCAATATATTCTCTTTGTTGTATTTTTTGTCTGCTCTGCTATTGTTAACCTGTGTCTTACCGTCATTTACATAGGTATATTATTAATATTAATATTTTATAACATAAAAGTATGATATATGTTATACAGTCGAACCTTGGATATATTAAAGGAATTATTTATTTTCATCATCTGATCCGTCCGTCAGCACAAAATGATGGACTTGGAATATGTGAATTTAGGTGAATTACCAGATGCGGAAATAGCGACGCGCATGCGTAACTTCAATTATGAAAAATTTAAAACGCTTGTACGGATGCATTTATCATTCGAATTGGATTTGAACACGGATGAGTAAGGCCATTTTAAAATTACCGTTCAATAATATTTTTAATGAGATATCAACTGTTTTTTTTTCCAGATTCGACCTGCCATGCCACGAAATCGTCTACGAGGAAAAGGGTAAATTAAAAAAATGGAATCGTTTGTCGAAGAAGCATAAGCATGGTGCTGGCTCAGGTGGCACCACAGGCTGTGCTGCTGCAGCAAAGGGCTCCGCAAGTGCTGGCAACAGTCCCACCGAGGGACTGCACCAGCAAATCGATGCGGGCTTTATGTTTCACTTGCAGGAGATCAAGGACTTTTTGTTATTGGAAAAAAGTTTGTCAAATATTCTTATCTTTAAAATTATATTTTAATAACACTCAATAAGAAAAAACATATGTTCTCACTATCAAACTATTTTTTTCTTCTGAATTTAAACGATTGTCACACAGATCTGACACAGGAAGGTATCTTTCGCAAAACTGGCTCCGTTTCACGTCAAAACGAACTGCGTCTGCAGATACAAAACGACAAACCGCTTGATTTAGAGAGCGGTGGCTATTCACCGCACGACTGCGCCACCGTTTTTAAAGGCTATCTCGCCGAGCTGCCCGAACCGTTGCTGACGGACGCACATTATCCGGCGCATTTGCAGATAGCGCCACTCTGCCTGGCCGGAATCTCTGTAAGCACGCCAAACTCAACGATGCGTCCACCCAACCCGGAGAGATTAAAGCGCGAGCAGCACCTGCTCAACTCAGTGCAACTGTTGCTGCTGCTTCTGCCCGACGACAATCGCCAGCTGTTGCGGCACATTGTTCAAATGCTCCACGCTGTTGTGGCGCACGAACAATCGAATAAAATGTCTGCCGACAACTTGGCGACACTCTTTGCGCCGCATTTGATTTGTCCGCGTCAGTTGCCGCCCGAGGCGTTGCACTATGTCGCCAAGAAAATGTCCAGCATTATTGCGTATATGATTGGACGTGGCATGGAAATTTTTGCCACACCTGCAAAGCTCTCGACGGATATACGCGCCTATTTTCTCGAGCGTAAACGCAAAAAAACAATGTCGCCGGAGCAGACGCTTGACGATTCGATTTCGGATATATCCACCGTTAATACGGTTTATACATTTGTTGATCGTGAGAAAACGGCTGCGGCACATACAACAAATACCACAGACACTGAGTTGGCGCAACTGTATGCGCATATTCAGAGCATGCCCGAATCGTCGAAGAAGCGCCGGCTCATTAAGCAATTCAACAAGCAGAATGGACAAGGTAGACGGAAGGGAAATGAGCATTTTTATACATATTCATTTTTGTTAAATATTTTTTCGAACAGGTACGCCACTTCAATTGGTCGTCATGAATCGATTGAAAAACTCGGAAGCTACGCGTAGTGCTAAATCGATCAGTGACTCCATTAAGAAGCATATTTTCCACAAGGGCATCATGTCGCGCACCCCCAAACGCACCGCAACGCACTCAACAATGACTACACCAATGGGCGAGCCGCAGGTATGCATACATAAAGAAGATAATATTGCATGTCAAAATTTTTTTGCGTGTTTTGTGCATGTTTTCTAATATCTTTTTTTTTACTTTTATTTTCTTTATTTTATAATATTTTTTTTCATATCTTTCACTTTTTTACTAACAAATCATCCCATGAAAAAATCCATTATCATTTCTTATTTTCCGCTAGACGCCCAACTATTCGAATTTGAAAAATCCCAAATTGCGTGTGCTCTTCCAGAGCCCCGCACAGCCAGCACCACTGCATCATTATCATCATAGCAACGTAGCCTCATCAACGACTGCCTCAACGTCGAACTCAACAGCCTCTTCCTCCATCTCAGCCTCTTCCTCATCATCTACTAACCACACGCCATATGCGCTTAAAACACATCCTCTGCAAAAATCCATTTCTTCATCTTCTTTACTACACTTGCCACGCCCTCTGCTCGAAATTGAGTCGTCTTCCTCTTGTTCTGCTTCGTCCTGCAGCAGTGATGGTTTTCCGCGCACAACAATCAAGTCGAGCTGCTCCGTTTCCGCGCCCGTCAGTCGTCAGACTTCGAGTGATTTAGGCGCCAGTGCTGCCACCGCTACCAATACGATTTCTTTATCCACCTCTGCCTGCTCTGATGTCTCGCAATTCGCGCTCTCCAATCCAAATAGCTGCGTGACACCTTTAAAGCTAATTTCAGACGCAGCCAAGCTGCTCATAGGTGCGGGCAGTAGCGCAGAAAAGAAGTCTGTCGCTTGGGATGAATCGAAACTGCTAGATTCAGATCTCTCGCAGCCCTGTACGCCTATCATTGGAAATGATTTAAAATCGCGTTTCAGATCCGAACCGAATTTAAGTCTAGCCGAACGTGTAGCCGCCAATGCGGAACAAGAAAGCACTCCTACTGCGCTCAAAGGCGGCAAATTGATCACGCGCAAATTGCTTATGAAAGGCGTCAGCATGGGCAATTTGAAATTTCCGTTTAGCAGCAGCACAACGAGCTCGTCGGCACTAAAGCGACATAATAGCGATGAACGCACACCTTTGGTCCAAAAACATGTTCAAGATGACTTTGTCGAGGATTTGGACGATGAAACATTTGAGGATGCTCCGGAGGATCATGTCGAGAGCGATGTTGATGCAGAGAATATCGAGGATGAGGATGAGCTGGATGCGGCGGCAACAACAACCGACGACTATGATGACGATGTCGATGACGATGAAAATGTCTCAAACGTTGCTGATGTCACCGACAGCACTTCAAGCGATCTACCAGGATGCAGTAGTGGTGCCACCTCAACTTCTGCATATCAGCAGCTGCTGAGGCAGCAGTCAAGTCTCTATCGGAATTTGGACTTGATTACGAGTACGCCATCGCTGCTGCTGGGCAGACGCTCTATGTCTCCGATAACTAAGTCAACACAGCGCATGCCCAAGTCGATGCAGGTGAGTGCGAAATGTAGGAAATGAAACTTCGATTTTTGCCAATGCATTTTAAAAGCATGAAATTTTTTATTTTAAAACTAAAAAGTTAAGATTTCAATTCTAATTTTATTTACAATTTATTTTAAACCGATTTCACTCAACTTGAGATAGTTTTAAAATAAAATTTTAATCGAATCTTTAAATATAGCATAATGAAAGTTGGTTTTCTTTGTGCATTTTTTAGGAATCTATAATGACACCGCGTTCGCGAAAACCCGTTATGGTACTGACCACTACTTTGGGTTCCTCCGATCAGAATCAAACGATTTATCAAACAGATTTGTCCAGTTTTCGCGAACAAGACGAAGAAGACTCTCAAGATGAGGAGACCGAGAATGAGCAGCTGCAGCAACAACAATCGCCAATTCTACACAACGAAGACGCGACCTCGCTTGGTGGTTACAGCGCCATTTTGCGACGCCAGGAACTGTTGCGGGCTAATAACAGTTTTGTGCAGCAGGGTGGCACACCGTCCTGCCATCCGGCCAACACTGAGGAAAGCACCAGCAGCAACAGTAACACTGGTGACGCAGCATCAACGGCGGCTATCGGGATCGATCCACTTACAAACAACTTTAAGTAAGTTTTTTTATATAATTTAATTACGTTTAAATTTAATTTATTAAATTTATTTATTTTTTTATATTTTCAAATTAAGATGAATTTAAATTGGAATATTTTAAAAGGAAAGTTATATTTTTAGGGAATATCTGCTAACACGCAGCGTACTCACCGCCAGTCCCGTCGATTCATCGTTTTCTAGTCAACCTGGCGACTTTGGATCGACGCAGGAAATCGAAAATCTCGACGAATCACAGCTTAGTCCGAGTTTGCTTTACTGTCTCGATGGCAATCAACCTGCCGACGCAATTAAAAACGATGATGGCAACGACGCTGCCGATGAGTCAAGCAACAATGCTGACGACGAGGCAAAGGAGCGGCGTAAAGCCGTACCAATTGTCTCAACCCAAACGAATCGTTTGGCAACAAATCCCTTTGTCATTCTTAACAATGCACGCAAGCGTGCGGCTACCTGCGATGCGGTCGATAAAAGCGTCTTCTCATCCACGACGGCGGTGACACATCATGCTACATCCACGTCGACTGCCTCCTCTTCGTCTTCGTCTGCCTCCTCGGTCTACAGTGGACAATCTACAACGACCAATAAAGAAAACTGTGAGGGTTATTTACGCTCGAAAAAGCTGCTCATTAGCGAGTATCCGGGGGAGACATCGTTTTAAGTTGTTTTCGCCGAAACGCCGTTGCACGGTTTCCCTTTTAAAGAGACAGACACACGAAAATTGCTTCCGTTTTTGTTTTCATTTTCAACAAAATATTAAAAAGAAAAATAAACCAAAAAAAAAAAAAATATTTATAAAAACGAGAAACTGTTTTACCAAACAGCAAACAGATTTTTCTACACATTTTTACATGAATTATGCCTAGTTTTACAAATTTCGTTTTGTAATCGTAATACGAATTTTGATTGTACGTTTTTAATTGTTTTCTTTACTTTATAACATTACCAATATTTTGTTATTTTTAAGCGTTAGTTTATAATTTGGCATTGAGAATTTTATTTTGAAATGTAGAATGCAGCTAAATATTTAATCAATAAATTATTTCGTAAAATTATATTGAATAATTTTGTTGGCTTGTTTTTACATTTGTCATTTTACCGATGAGTTAATTATTTTGAATTTTTAGCTGTCAGTAAGCTTTTTAACGCATTTAATCAAGCTTTAAGTTACAATTTTATGTTAATAGATGTCGTTGTTAAAAGCTTTTCAACGATAGATTATGAAATATATTTCAAATACTTACGGTTTGAGTGGACATAAACTACATTCGAAAACAATCATAAGTAGAATTATTCCAATTCGTTATGACTATTAAAAATACATATAATCTGTTTGATATACTAGCAAACAGGACATGCTAGGATAAAATGGCAAGCGCCGTAGTTGTCAAAACGTCCACTGGATATTGTATTTTAAAATTAGGTTTGGTCAAATCTTTGTAACGGCCTTCTTTGCAGACCTCGAGAAAACATAATTTCCAGACTGGTTAAAGAAGTTGAAGTATCGCTGGGTCAAGTGTATAAAGCTTAAAGGAGATCATGTTGAGAAAATGTTGGTTTTACTTTTGAAGGTTAATTACTTATCGGACCTCCCTCGTATATACTCGTATATATATTTATAATAATTACAACAATCTTAGCAACCGACTGAAGACATTAACTTTATCTCGACATCAAGGTTCCGGCATCGACTAAATGAATTAAATTGAAAAATTACATTTTAATGAACAGAAACACAGAAAAACAACCAAACCCATCAAGTCGAAGCATCTGAGCTGAATCAGTTTTCTTAGGGTGTTTCGGGGGCGAAACGAATATTTTAAATTGCAAAGAGACCAATTCGCGCCAAACAGCAACAAAAAAAAAGGAGAAGCTTATCGAAATTGCTCAAAAGCGACAACGCCGCTGCCGCCAACGGTGACGACGACTTTTGCGAGTTAAGCAGATAATAGAAGTGAGCAGCGAGCGAGCACGCTACCCACAACGGTGCAAAAATTAAAAGCGTGCTCCTGCCATGCCCTGTCAATAACTGTTAATGTCGGAACAGTGCGGGCAGAAGCGAGCAGTTCACTTACACAAACACACCCACCCATACATATGCAAGCAGCGACTTCCGTTTCCGATTTCGTGAGCCCACACACTTACACATACACACGAATCGCGAAATATGTCTTGTTTTGCGCTTATGCGGTTCTTCGCTTCGTTCTCCTTCCTTCGTTCGTTCGCTATCCTTATTATATCCTTTTCTGATTTTTAAGCATTTTCGAATATCCGGTGACGCCGCCACCGTCGTCCTTTGCCTCCCTCGCCATTGCATCGAAAGGTGTTCCGCTAATCTTGCACATCGCCGAACTTTGTTTCTGTGTATGTGTGTGTGCGTGCGTGCGTGAGTGTGTTTGTTCCTAAATTGAAAAGAAAGCAAAATAATTACATTTTTTTAAATTTTCAATTTATATGCCGTCATACAAATGTGTGTGGGAGCGTGCGTGTGTGTGTTTGGAAAATATGCGCGAAATGTGAAAATGTGTACGCGAGACTCATCATCAGCAGTCATCACAACGTAGCACACAAACACATGTAAACACGCACAGGTGCGTAGGCGGGAGGAGTGCGATCGGTGCTTGATGGATTGAGCCTAAACTATAAACAATAAAAAATGGAACATATAAAGCGGTCTTAATTTGTTTGTCTTAAATCATTTAGATATATAATTTAGCTTGCAATCCATTTTCAGCCTGATAACTTCTTCGATACTTTGTCAACCATTTTTAATGTGTTTTCTTTTTTAATAGAAAAGGTGTGAATAACAAATTTCTACCCTTTTTGTTAAAATATTGTCGACTTCCCTGAGCACGTTCTCGCTAAAACACGTCAGTTCCGCTCGCAGTTAAGGTGCAGGCAGATGTGTTTATTTTGGATCCTTGGCTGAATCCATTTTTCTGCTGGCTTAGTGGAGGAGCACAACAAAACGGATGCAAGTCGTCGCTCAAAATCAAAATTATATTAACAAATTTTTGGTGACTACGCAATTTCGTGAAGTGTGATTTGCAAATAGATTGTTTGCTTTAACCTTAAACAGAACGGAGGATGGTAATCATGTGAGGCCATAGCAAAAACCTTCTGTAGAAAAACTGAAAAAAATTTATAATGTTTTAAATGGATCTTTAAATTTACTTAATTGTTAAAGTTCACATCACATTAAAACTAAAGCATTTTTGAATCATCCTTACTCCTTTTAATTGTGCTTGGAATACCTTAAAATGTTATTAAGGCTATTCCCTTAAATGCAAAAACCAGAAAACTCGAAACACTTTGACCCTCGACAAAGAACTGTCGAAAATTGTATGAAGCATAGTTTTCGCGAGCCTCGAAAATCTTCAAAGCAAATTAATTACAAAAACAACCGCGAAAAGTTTCTCTTATGTGCAATAAGGGGAATCCTTTGCACGCCTAAAAGAATACCTTTATTGAGTAAATTAAACAGGGACTTCGACTAGACTAGAATGGTTACTTGATTCAGATTCGATTCCGTAGCATTTTCATAATATCGTTTCCGGTTCCGGATATATTTAACTGATTAGATACAAAATGAAGTAGGAACCTATACGTAAAGACAATAACGACACCACTTTTACACTAAAGCACGATTATTGAATTTGTTTTGTATAACGAAAGCAAATGCCAAAACAGACAAACATGACAAACTAGGAAGCTGGATGCAGGAAACAGCAATTTTACAGTTTGAATAATAAAAAACAAAAACGAACGAACGAACGAACGAGCGGGAGAATATAAATAAAGCAATTCAAGTAATTAGAAACAATTTTCAATTTGAAACGTTTAATTAAACAGAAGGGAAAACTTTTCGCATGTTGCACGTAAAAGGCTTCCTTGTTTCTCCATTACCCATTACCATTTCATCCAATCCGTTCCGTTTCGTTTCGTTCCGCCCCTGTGCTCGTACCAGCACGCTTATTCGACGCTTGTATAGTAATTTGGTTTGTTTTTGTTGTGTAAATTATTTTTACTAAACTTTACGCTGAGAGGTTGTTTTTTTTTATTTTTGTTTCTTGCTGTTTCGTTTTACTTTGAAAGGCGATTTTCTGTGGGCACAAACAATGCGATACTTGTAGCACATACGCTTCCAAAACAATCACATTTTATATAAATAAAGGAAGCCAGCCGGATGTGAAAGTGATGTGCAACAATCGCAGTTGAGAGTCAAGTTTTGTTGTAGCAAAAGTTTTTTACCTGTCGCAGTTTTTCTCTTGAATTTATCTAGAATCATTAGGAGGACAGCTTAAAGTGGGTTTACATTAAAAAATCTCTTGCGCAAAAGAAACTAGAAGAGATCAGTTGCAAACTGTTCTTAAATCGAAGAGGAGGTAATGACCAAATCTTCATATACCTGTCAGTCTAGTTATTCCTTCTTCTACAATTTCAATTTAACTGCTCTCTTTAAGTGAAGTGAAGCTGAAATGTAAACAATCGCTAAGCGATGTCATACAAATAGAAGCTAATTTATCGTTGAGTATATTAAGATTGGTAATTTTTGTATAACATCCTCAGAAAGACTTGGCAATTGGTAATGACATTCAATATTATAAACCAACTAATTTACTTGATTTTTTTCGTTGCTTAGTTTCTTTTAGCGTCATTTCTAAACGACTGAACCTTTTTTTTTAATTTGAAATATAAAGAGTTGGACATTAAAGAATATTCATCATTTCATTTCCTCCTAAAACTTATATTTGTTTGATAGCTGCGAATATCAATTTATGCCACGCCCACAGCTTATAAAATCAATATAACTCTGAAGCAAGATATATAAAATTTAAGAAGTTTACTATCAAAGTGTGTACCCAATTGCACCCTATTAACTTAAGTTTGTCGACACTTGTGACATGCTACTGTGACGGTCAATAAAAATACTCTCAAAATACAATAAATAAAACTCTCCGCCGCGGTAATTTTTTGTTTTTTTGAAGTTACAACTTGTTTCTTTTATTTCTATCGCACACATAAGAAAACATTGATTTTGTAACTTTTATGCGCAAATGAGTAAAAAGAATTACCGATAAAAGGATGCGGATGTGAATGCGGCAAGCAGCAGTAGACAGACAGACAGACAGGCTGACTGACTGGCGGTCGGAAGATCCGCGACGGACAATAGCAAACAGTGTGTGTGTGTGTTGGTATTTGTAGTGATGAAAGTGTCGAAGTGGAGCGAGGCGAACTGTGGCGCGGTAAGACAAGAACGGTTAAAAATGCGTCGAGAACATGTGCGGAATTCATGCTAAAATACCAATCAAAGTTGATTGATTACGTGCGGGTAAAAAGTTTGCCAATCAGTGCACAAGAAGAGCGCGACGCGACAATGGAGAATGGCACAAAAGCAAAATAAAATAATAAATAAATAAGAAGGAATAAAAAAATGAAGGAAAGCGGCGAATGCGACTTACGAGCATAGCAAAAAACCACAACACAGATGAGTGAGACTTAATGACAGATGGCGAAGAAGCAGAAAAACGAGCACAAGTGGACAGACATATTATTGTAGTTGCGTGGGTCAAAAGCAAAATGACCAACAAAGCTGTTTTTTCCGATAGGCCTTTAATAAATACTGCAACAAAAGGAATGATTAATAAAGCAGGGTGTGTGCAGAGAAGCTCACAAAAGATTGTTCTGGCACCGTTGGCATATGTTAGGCATGCCATCAGCATTCTCAAGTAGTAAATAAAAAATTTAAAAATCCAAAGAAACTTTTTTAATAAAATATTAAAAAAAAAGTTCGTCAGCCCCCAAGATGGCTGATTTTCCCGTTTTGAAATCCTGAAAACTGCTTTGCGGGCGTAAGGATTGAGAATTGCCCATTTCGTATTTTCCTTTATCTTTACTCTGGACTCATTTTTAATAGATAAAACAAAATCCTCCAAGCTATAAGCAAATTGTCAGCTTTCTAGGTCAACGGGAGCCCATCAAACAAAGCTCGACAAATTTGCAAAAGTGTATGATAATCGGCAATTTATAATTGACCATCGCCAAGTGGGAAAGTGGGAATCATTAATTCTTCTTTGCATCCTAGTAAGATTATTTTTGATATTAATCGAGAGTGGAATTTATTGGAAAGCTCGTGTAATTTAAAACCCAAAGCTACAAAACTAACAGATGACTTAATGCTTCGGAACGTTTGACATGTTCCAAGTCAAGTCGACGCACAATCAGTTGGGTCAGTTGAGTAGCACAAAGACACAAACACACACTCACACACACACACACACTCGAAAAAAAGTGCTTTTTAATTTGTGCTTTTGTGCGCGATTGTTTTCGTCCTCTTTTCCCCACATTTTGCTAACTGTTTAAGTTTCGCGAATGAATCAGTCATGTCTGACTGATTGCCTCGATTGCCGCACATGGATTCAGCAGGCTTTTATTGGCAGCAGTCGCCGTTGCCGTTGCCGTCACTGCCGCATACTGCGTCAACTTTTGTTCGATTGCAGAGCAGGAAATAATTTTTTTTTTTGGCATTTTGTTTTGTGATTTTTTGTTTTTATGTTTGGCTAATTGAAAGGAATTGCCAATCAACACAAACTGGGCATATGAGTAATTAATTGATGGCCAAAGTTAGCTTTGATCGGCATTTGTGTTGTGTGCAAATCAATCGAATTGGAATTGGAATTGGAGGCGGCAACAGCGGGTTTCGGTGATTAATATGAGAAGTGTTATTTAGGATTTTAGTTTTACGAGTACGTATCTACAATGGGTCTTTTTTTAGTTTTATTCATTTTTTAATATTTTTTGTTTATATAAAAAAAATGTTCATACTAACTAAAATTTTGTCTTTAACTGTGTTTGTATTTGAGAATAAGGAAATAAATTTGTAAGGTTTTTTGAAACATTTGTTTCTCAGAAGTACTTAAGTAAGTAATTTTAAACAAATCTTGCGTACTCACAAAATATCGAAATACATACAAAAACCGAATACAATAGACATACGAACATGCACTTGCACACACGCGTGTGTTTTCGATATTTCGCTTGCAGCGTGATTGGATCAGACATCTAAATCCAATTATTTAATTTTATAATTTTAAAATTTTACAAGAAATATTATCATGCTTTGCTGTGGATGTGGATGTGAATAATGGGGCTGATGTGTGTCTGTCTGTAAGGGTGGAGATTGCTACCCGCCCGCGCTTTACAAAAACACAATCTTCCCAGCAAGGAGCTCTATAAACTCGCTTCGTGGTGCTTGCGTCTTGTCAACATTTTCTTTGCTGTGCGCGTTGTGCTGTTCATCTGTTCATTGCGCTTGTTTGTCATTCTGCTCCACAGTATACAAAATGGCGTTTCGCGGATTATACAAGGACTTCTTAACGTACGAAAATAAGAGCAACAAAAAAAAAACAAAATAAAAAAATTTAAACAACAAACATAAAAATGAAAAGAAAAATGCAGAAAATAAGGAGGCTAAATGCGGGTGTTTCACTTTTATGTCCCATCATCTTGTTCTTGCTGTTGCTGCTGTTGTTGTTGTTTCTGTGGTTAGTTCTTTGGTTTTTCATAAGTTTTGCTCTTTGCATGCTCTGTTCGGTTCTGAATTATGAGGCTAACCGTGCGCTTCCAGCACTGGGACAACAATGCGCTGCAAGGAGGCGAAAGGTTAATGGGATCGGAAAGTAGTCTTAGATTTCACTTTCGTTAGTTAAATTTACACAGGGTACATCATGTAAATATTTTTTGTAAAGCTCTCTTCATTTGTAATAACATTATTTAACATTGATAATTGTATTATTAACATTTTTCGAAGTACACTATAAAATTCATTCAACTTTAAATAAACAAACTCAGATTTATACTTTAGTATACAATAACTTTTTATAACTGAGTTTTGCTAGGTGACCAACAAATTTCGACCTGTCGACTTTATGATTTTTTGATCACCTATCGGATATGGGTTAAACAAGCAAAAATAATCTTTTATATATTTAATTATTTGCCATGTTTCGTCGTATTTCCGATCTCCATGTTACACCTTAAATCATGGTCTCCTTCTTGCCTTAGTACTTGTCGTTAAAAGAAACCTTTAAATCACCCAGTTTTGAAATTCAATTGAAAAAAACTTCATAAGCTGCCGTCTTGGGCTAACTTCAGTGCATGTCCCTTTATTTTTTATCCAAAATCCTTTTTCCGTTTGAAGACTAAACTTAGAGCAGACACATCCACCAGCCATCCAACCCACACTCTCTAGCCAAATCCACTCAGGTTCATTTTTCTTAGAATAAAACTTCATACACGCGCTTCGGATGGAAAATCACGTCAGAAAAGAAAAAACAAACAAATATGAAAACCTTCCCAACAAAAGAAAAAACAAGAAAACAAAGAATAAAGACAACAAGTAAAAACCGGGACCTTTCACATCGGATGAGTACGCAAAATTATGAAAACTTGACGACGTCGCAAGACAAGAAAAATGTAAAGAAAACGATGCAAGTTAAAAATGAACCTTCATTTTCATCAACTTAACAACTCCAGCCAGGAACAAACAAGAACGACCGGCAACAACGAGCATAAACAAGAACAAGACCAGAAACATAACAACAAATTATTAAGACGAGCCAAGTCGAGTCGAGTCGAGCCGTATCTAAAAATGCCGTCGAAGAAAGAAACTTCTCATATGTATGTACGAGTACATATATGTACTTACGAGTATATATGCTGTTAATAATAAAGTCATTATGACTGCTGCAAGCTGGCATAGTGTACACTGCGAAATACTTAGTGTTATATTTACCTTGTCGACAAAATTAATGTTTATTTAATAAAATTTGAATTTTGATAAAGTTTCAACAATTATCTAAAATAATTGTCTACTCGAATAATGTTGAGTCAATTTTTGTAAATTCATAAAAGGATTTTTAAAGATAAATTTGCATCTTATTTCTTCGATAAGGTCACATTTTGGATTATTACTTTTTCACCTTGCTAGAGAATATGAAATTTGATTGAAAGTCATTTGGTATTACATAAAATTAAGAAATCACAATTATTTCTCGCAGTGCATTTCTCGTCTACCTCCGAGGCATAAGTTGAGGTTTCCGACTTTGATGATATGCCCGCATGTAAGTGAAATAATGGCACAATGCTTTTCATTTGTGACAGTGAACAGTGTGTGTGTGTGTGTGAGCTGCGGGCGTGATTGGTGGAGGCGGCGTGTTTGTGTGTGCAGATCTTCTTATGAAATTAGCGCACTCCTTCGGGGTATCTTTTCACAACTTGTGCGAATGGCATCGTCTTCAAATTTTTTTTGTGGCATAAGACAGGTGCGCTCATTTCTTGATAACCGTTATTTAGTAAGTACGTATGTGTGGGTACATAAGTATGTGTATTTATAAATATATATAAGTGTGTGTGTGTAGTTTCCCGCATTCACCTGTCGCTTGTGTTGTTGTTGTTGTTTGCTTTTGATGACTTTTCACATTTTTTTGTTGTGCTTACTACTACTACTACTACGACGATATTTCTTTCTTCAAATTCCTCATGCTGGCTGCCATTGTTATTAATTTTTTTTATCTCTACAAGTATTTCGCAATGTTAAGATTTCTGACATTTCAGCATTGGTTGCTGTCATCGTTATGTCAAATTAGTTGAGTTGAGTTTTTCTGTTTTGTTTTTTTTTATAGATTGGTATATTAATTAAATTTGACAATTTCTTATTACATCTGGTCAGCTTAGCAAGTTGGTTGCAAACACGCTACCAAATGAACTGTACTCTATGCAGCCATTAAAGCCACAAACGCTGACGGCGACTGAGCGGACTAAGACTAAAATTAAAACAAATACTTGAGCAAGTTGACCGTTGGACCATAACGCCTGAAAATCATACAAGTAAAATAAATAAAACGAGGAGAAGAAAAAATGATGAAATACTTTGCTTTCAATTACCAACTCTGCGCGCTGCGCTGCTGATTACTTATTTCTCATGAAATCCCGGCGCGCTAATAACCTCCCCACCCCCCTGCCACAACTGACTCCATGTGAATCGACTAAGTTCATCAGTTCCCCCACTTCTCGAACTACTTAGCTCCATGAAGACGGCTTGACATCCACAAAAGTAGAAAAAACAAAAAATAAAAAATAAAGTAAAGTAAAAAAAGGAATGTACAGCTCAAGGATAATAGTAGGAAAAATGGATTGTACGCAGTGGAGATTCTTTTTGCTGCTGCTGCTGGCTGCCCTGCACATCCGCCACCTCCTCTGCAGTTCCTAGACTTTCTTTACTTTAGCCTCGTTGGCATGCAGAACTGTATTCAAATGAATTCTGATTGAATTCATTGAAGCTCATCAGCAGAGCAGCTCTGGCAGCGGCGGCGGCAACGACGACGACAGCGGCCAGAACTCATCCTGATCTAAGACGCACGCTTGGCTGATGTTTTGCTCTGTTCCCTTTGGTCTTTCTCCGCACAGTCGTCGTCGTCGTCGTCGCCGTCCATTTCGTGTTTGTCCTTTTCTGTTTTTTCTGCTTCCTGAAGCATTTGCGTACGCACACATTTATTTTAGTAATGGAAAAACTGTGTTTGGTAATTTTTCTCCACTCGCTTTTATTTTTTGTATTTGTATTTGTTTCATTTCTTTTTTTTATTTTTCAACGCATTTTCATAAAGGACGAAAAAAATCGGTAAAGGATAATGCAGTTGGGATATAAATTACGCAATGCCTGTTTGCTTTCTTTTTTTTCGTTTTTTGCAAGCCATTACTTAAGCAGCGTTCACAAGAAATTGGCCAAAAAAGAAAATATTTTGTTGTTGATTGGTTGCGGTTAAAGACGAAGACGCGACGCGACGCGACTCGATGGGATTTCGTTGGTGGGTCGCTTTGCTATCCACCCGACCCATTAGTGCAGCAGCGTTGAACAATCCACGCGCGCAAATAGGTTACTTTGGCGTCGTCAATCGCGTTAAGTCGCAATTGGTTTAGATTTACGAGTCGGTTGTGTGTCATGAGCGATTTTTGCTAATTCAATTACTTTTCGGCTCGGGTTTATTTATGTCTCCAGACGACAGATTATGCTCAACAGACCAATACTATGAGCTGAGAATCATTTTTGTATTTAAAGTTCGAATAAAAGCATTTAAAGTAAAGCATTGTTATTAGAATTGTTTTCCAAAATTGTTAAGTCTTAAAAAAAAATTAATATAAGCCGATGTAACTAAACAGAAATTGAGATGTTGTAGATGTTTTAAATTACAAACGGTGGAGGTAATTAAAAAACTGCAAACTTCGCTAAAACACAGCAATTTACAGTTACAACTGTGATTATGGTAGTACGACAAAAATCATAATAATATGGCCGAGTCCCATAAAATTCAGTAATTCTCAAACTGTTTGTAACAGTTTGAAAAATTTTAATGATTCCATAGTTACAATTTGAGTGCTTTTCTTTTTTTTTGTTATTGAAATCAAAGAAAAAAAAGTGCTATTCCAGCCGACTTTTTTTTAATTTGGAAAACTAACCAAAATTGATCAAAATTCATTTCTGCTCTTTTAAATAAAGTATCTGAAAGTGAAAATTTTGCTATAATAACTAATCGTTGGTCTATCTCGATCACTGGCTTAATTATTTTATTGTTCAGCAACAGTTTAAGTCATCAGTACTTCGCTAAATTGTAGAGTACCCACTAAATCGTTACTTTCTGACCGCTTATTCAACTACATTATTCAAACGAATATTTGTTATACTTTAAGTCGGTTTTTTTACAACAACACCTTCTACAATGTTTTTCAATTTGCACAAGATGAAAATTCTGTGGCTCTGGTTCAATGCAATTCGGTGAGCTGCCTCTTCCTTCCTTCCGGTCTTTTTTTTCACAGAATGGCAACGCTGTTATTGGTATTTACCGTTGCATATCAATACGGTTTTGCATATTTTAACGGGTTTTCTTCGTCTGCATCTTTTGCGTGTTGACAAGTCAAAAGGATAATATGACGGGTATTTTCTATTTTGTTTTTTTATTTTGGTTTTTGGCTTTTCCTGTTTTTTGTGTTATTCAAGCGTTGCGGTTCGTGCGCGTTGCTATTTACATTTCAGTTAGTTTTTGCATTTCTTTTTGTCTGTTTTGAATTTAAATTAAAACGAAACCGCAGCGGTTGCGTGCTGACTTTGATGGCACCCGGGCAGTGGATTTGCTGCATTTTAAAACAGCTCCCACCGAGGCGCTGCTTCTTCCTTCCGTTCGGAAGTTTATTAAAACTCGTTCGATTGGGACTTTCTTCTTTCTTTCTTTAAATTTTGTGTGCTCATCATCTGTTTATACAATATTTCGGTTAGTTTGTTATTAATACCAAATTTGGTTTTATATTTTGAAATTATTCAACAAAAAATGTTTTCTGCTTCTGATATTAAAAATGTTAGGCTGATATGCTTCTAATATCCGTCTCATATTTTTGAATTAAACTTTCATATAACCTTTTATTCAATTTTATAAACGAAAAATCAAATCCTTTGGATAACTTAAAAAATTTTGAATTGACAAAAATCGTTTCCAATGAGTTTTTCTTAAGGCTCAAAAGATCCCTAATATGAATCCGAACTTTACTTAAACTATTTAAATCGCTCAAAAATTTATTTGCAAACACCGACAATCCAAAACTTTAAATCAAGATCCGATATATCTACAACTTCCTTTGCAATATGTGAGCTTTTAAGAAAATTTTATTTCGTTCTATTTTCGGCAGTTTTTTTGACTTCATTGGTAAATTGACGCCTTAAAATGTCATTTATATAAATTTATGTAAACATCTCTTCTCGTCCATTCTCATAATTTAATTAGAGGCATAAATAACAAAGCACAAATAATCCCTGATTTTAAATTACACTTTAAATAGACTTATTAATTATACTTTATTTATACTTAAGTTGATAAGGTTAGTCACCGTTTAAGTGCCAAATTTTTCCACATTCATTCAACTACAAAGCGCATTTAAGGAGCAAAACTAATTTCGAACAGATTTACCACACAAAAACCGTTATACAAATTTTGGTATTAAGTTAGCAGCGAGAAGAAAGCAAAAATATAATTAAATTAATTAAGCGACAAATGCGACGATCTTGCGCGCATATTTAAGCACTCAATCGAGGAATCGCTGCGAATGGCGGCGCAGAACTGAAGAATACGAAAACTGCCAACGATAGACTCACTTACAACAGCCACATTCACTCCCGTCACCCGAACCCAGTCGAAGTATTGTCGAGGACGCGTTAAGTTCAGTTCGACGTCGGTGCAGTTTTTTGCCGCATTGCTGCGAAGTAATTAACCCGCAGCGTCGTTTGTGCGCACCACGGAGGAGGATGCTCTTCAGAGGCCAGTGCTGCTACTGTTCTGCCGCTCTGCGTCACACACTTCTTCACACTGCATTGCCGCTGCTGACTTGGCTGACTTTTAATTAAACCATTTTGGCTGCTGTTTGTTGTTGGCATTTGAATTTTGCCTTCGTATCGCTACTCAGAAGCTACTCAAGAAGGGAGGTGAGAGTCTTTTGTTTTCGCGTTGTTGTTGTTGATGCTGCTGCTGCTTTGCTGATGATGCCATTATTTAATTATCGATTCTAATGTAAAGTGTCGAGCATAATTAACACTTTTCTTGTGAGGACGCATCAGCGTCGCGTCAAAAGAAAATGTCTGAAAATAGTGTTTTTGCTTGGCGTGTGGTGCTGCCTTGTGGATTTGTTTGTGACGCTGATGCGCATTGAAACCTTTTCAAGGCAGCCAATTCGCAAGATACATTTCTGAAATGTCATTAAATTTAATTCAATTAATTTATGGTTTATTTAAGTTAATGCCATTATTTAATTTGTTAAGCAGAAACTCAACAAGAATGGATTTATTAACCTGTTGTAGATGGATTTTTTATTCTTCGGTATTTAAATGTATCTGAGGAATTTAAATGTGTAATATTAACAAAAATCGTATATACTTATGTAAAAAAATATTATCTTGCGATCCTGCCAGGAGTCGAACCTGGAATCTTCTGATCCGTAGTCAGACGCGTTATCCATTGCGCCACAGGACCGTTATATCGACCAGATACAAATTTTATTCCTAAACTTTACTGTGTAGGCCTATGGTGACGCACGCGAAGCACACTAATTCTATTTCTAGACGAGTTCGCTGACCGCAGCGCTTATCATCGCTTGTTCTTGTTGTCAACAAACCAGCCAGCTGTGGAAGCGCTAGAACAGCTCGACGCTATTGTAACGTCAAGAGAAACGTGACGCTTAGTTAATTCCGATTGATCGGCGTCATTGAGATGTATAAATCTTTGTATTAAATTATATTCTATCGATAACAAAACCAGTTAAAAACATAAATTTGGGCGATGTCGAAAGCTGTGCGCCCTATGTCATTTTAAATAACTTATTTTTTTTAATTCACGGTTAAGATGTTTTAGAGATTCTAATGAGTACAAACATATATAAAACAAATCGAAATTTTCAATTTAAACCAAGTACAAAAATACAAAATTATTAAGTAAATAAAAACAAGAACTTAGTTTCTTGTCAAAAAAAAAAAAAAAAAAACAAACGTCATAATAAGGCAGACAACTTAGACAGCTATCGAGGTGAGCTCGCTACATTTGCGTTCTCATTTCTACTTTAGAAGTTAAGAAGTTGCACGTGACAGTGATTACTGATTTCCTAAAACAAAACAGAAAAAAATGTACGAATACTCTATCAAAGAATCCGACATAATAAAATGTCACTTGGAAATTCCCAAAAGTATGAAATGTACACCATCGATAACGCTGCACTGCAGTAGAGCTTATTATGTGACTTTTACTTCATGTGATACTGCTGGCCTCATGTACTGAAATACTCGTATACACCACTATACCAAAAGATGTGTCTCAAGATTTGGTTTGGTTCAACTACTTCAAAATATATCAAAATTTGATTGAAAACTTATACATTTTAAGTTTGGAGAAGACATGATTCGTATGAATTTTTATACAAATGAAAATAGTCGGATTAAGTGATCTAACCATATCCAGATGGAGCAATTAGTTCAGATCTGTTGGTTAGTTATGAATAAACTAAATGTGAAGAAGGCCTTTGTATAGCGCCACCAAAATACATACAAATAAGTCAAGTGTTATGTCATTCTCACTCAGTAAAGTCAACAATTTAAAATAAGATGAAATTTTAGGAAACCCAAAAGGAAAATCAATATTGAAGAAATTAAATTTTTAAGTTACAAAGTAGCGACTGCGATGGAATTTAAATCAGGCCAGATAATCTTGATGTCCTCTTGCATGTTGTAGAGTGTCAGATCGAAGTAGAAATATCCTGCTTAAAGTTGAAAAAAAAATAAATGCTGACGTCGAACCGAAAACTCAAATTGAATGCTTGAGAAAAACAAAAACAAAACTCAGAAACTATTTCACGAGAACGCAAAAGCGGATCAGATGCTGTCGCGCGGCTTTTGCATAACTTATGAATTTGAATTCGGGCTAAGAAAACATTTCCGTGCCGGAGGAGACGGCAACAAACTAAGCGATGGCATTTTGTTCGCCTGGATGCTGGTTTGTTTGGGCATGCAGGGAGCCACATATGCACTTTCAAATTGACTTTGTATTCTGGTTTTCGGAAATCCCATCTTTCACTTCGTGTGCACAAATGGCGATTGGCGTTTCGTAGAAGTTTATTTCATTATAATTCTCAAATATTTTAAATCATTGGAGTTACTTTTAAAGCATCAAATGATAATTTAAAAAATCAATCATAAATTTAATGCGAAAACGATTTCTGTTGGGTGTCCAAAATATTTCAATTTATAATATTTAAAATCTTTTATTGGGATAAACAAGATTTTCACTAAAAAAATAAAAATGTTTGGTTGAGAATTCTTAAAATCCAATTTTTCGACAGTTTCGACAGTTTGACTTTTCTATTTTTGCAACTTCCTTGCACTCGGTTCGGGTCGTTCCGTTGGTGTTGTGCATCCCGGCGGCAGTGTTGCATTATCGACACGGTTCTACCCGCCTGTGAATTCATGGCTGAGCGGCTAAAGTTGCAGGTTTCGTTTTTATTTTGTTGTTGTTGTTTCTTATTCTTCTGCTTTTTTTTTTTGCATTTACATTTGCTGCGACCAAATGTTACGCTTGGCAAATTTGCCTGAAATCTATCAAATTGAATTCTGTTTGGAATCATTCCACGTTGGAGTTAAGTCCTAGCAACATTGAACCGCATCAATTTCGAATCAGTTCGTTCACAGTCGCCTGATTCAATATTTTCCGATAGACAGACAGACAGACAGACAAATGCGAAAATCGCACAAATTTACAACGACTTGGATGCGGGTAACAGCAAAAATAGCTTAACATAAGGCTAGAAGCATGAAAATGGAGTTTCGGAAATTTTCACGGCAGTTGTTATTTTATTTTCATAGAAGCGTACTTTAAAAAATGCTTTAAAACTAAGAACTGTTTTTTTCGAATCGAATTCGTTAACAAAATTAAAAATTGATTCTTCTATAAAATTATTGCGGAGGCACTTCATGGCTGGCAATGCTAGAAATTCCAATTGCAATTGTTCTCTTAATTTTTATTCACTTTGTTTTTTTAAACGCACTTGAAATTGTGGCGATCTAAAATTTCATTACAACTTTTCGACTAGAGGCCGGACGTAAAATAGTGTTGAAAACTGTGACCAGAATTTTGTTTGTAGTATTTAAATTGATCCGTCTTCGCTTATAAGACTTACTTTATTCGAATATTAAATTTCGAAGCCCCATGACGATCTAGAAAAAGAACAAATTTTTTTTGTTATTGTTGCTTCTAAGAGAACGTCACCGAATGCTTATTTGGTCTTTCAAATAACATTGGCCATATTTGATTTAGCTATTCCCTGTGAAAAGTTAGGAATATAATCAACATATGATTTGATCATAGTTTGGATTATATCTAGTTTCATATACGATGAAATTTGCTCCAGATTTAACCGAATCTGTTACGTTATGAAATCATTTCAGTTTGATCTGTTTTGTTCTGTTTATGATTGGATTCTAATGAAATCATATTTGATCTACTCAATTAACTAAATTATTTTATTTTTATAAAAAACAATAACAATATTTTATATTTCGAAAATCGAATATATGAGTTGAACTTTGATAACATTATTGAATTTGTTTAAATAAAAATGCAAGGTAAAACTAAAATAAAAATGTCGAGGTTCGAAAAGTGTGAGAACACATTTTCAAAATTCTCTACGCGACTTTTCGAACTTCCAAGTGAATAATTAAGCATTTAAGTTTTAAAAGTTAATTTTAAAGTGCATTTTCGCCCAGCGAGATTTTATTAAATGGATTAACTTTTTTATTAGCTTTAAAGTTCATTTCGGCAATTAACCTTTAAGCTCTGGCATTTAAAATACTTTGTACACGCTGAAATACTTTTTAACTTGTGTGTTGCTTTTTGTAAATGCTTGCTGCGACTGATGAGATTTCGATGGTGGCAGCGGCGGCGGCGGTGGCGTCTGTCTGTCTGGTGTCCTGGGTGAAATTGAGAAGACATTAACATGATTCAACATGGCGGAACATGCACTAAATACGTTTTATCAATACGCATTAAAAGGCTTTTAACATTTATTATAATTATATTGAATTACGCATACACATGCACTCAGTTGACGTCGCTGTCGATGTCGAAGTCAGCGTTGGATGTTGCACTGCTTTGCTGTACTGCCAGGCAGCATATGCTGTGTGCGTTAACAACAACAACAACAACAACAACAACAACAACAACAACAGCAACGACAACATCATCGATCTCTGGCAGTAGCAGCGGAAGCACAATTCGGCGGCAAACTCAATTTGCGTAAAATACTTTTAGTTACAATGTTGTTGCTGTACAAACGAAATACGCCCGTTTGTTTGTGTGTGTGAATGTGTGTGTGTGTGTATAAAAATAAATTTTAAAAAGCGTATTTCGCGAGCAAAATTTATGCATTCGCGTATATTGCATAGCTTACCGTGTGTGTGAGTGTGTGTATGTGCGTATTTGTGTTTGTGTGTGTCAAAAAGGCTTTTGTATGCGGCTTGATTGATAAAGTGTTGCGTTTATTTTTATTTTTTTGTAGTGTTTTTTTCTTTTTTTGTTTGTTCATAAAAATGATGGCGCAAATATTAAAACAAAACAAAAAATGGCGGCTATTGTACGTATTTGCGGAATATTGACGCTATCAGAGAGAAACAGTGGTGGTGCTAGTCATTACGATGCTTCGATGTAACTGATTTTGGTTGAAATCAAATGATTTCTAAAATTTCAAATTAAATAAAGTTTGTGGTTTTATTTTTTTGGAAATAACTGATATACTATATTTAAAGTGAATTAGTCAAATTTTCGAATCCGAAATTTTTGAATTTAATTTTAGAAATATAATAACGAATTATACGATTTCTGAATTTTCAAAACAAAAATGAAATTTTGAAAAAGTTTACTCACATTAAAAAGTAAATTTTTTTAATATATAAATTTAACAAAATTATTCGATTCTAACTTTAGAAATTGTAACATTATTTTTAGAAAATATTCGATAAAGATTGATAAATTACGAATATAATAACAGAAAATATCGAGCTTAAAATCACATTAAAAATAAAAATTTCAAGATCTTTCGAAATTTAGAAAATACACCATAACTTTTTGGAAAATAAAAATGTATACCTTGTGCTTTTTAAATTAGCCAGCACTGTTTGGAATTTTTATGCTACTTTAGCATAAATGCGAACAATTTTTCGCACTTGAAAATTATGTAAAGCGCAGTCAATTTCATAATAAAAGTGTACATTTACCAAAACGCACACATTCACACATTCACACACACACATCAGCACACACTCATACACACAAACCAACAAGCAGCGAACGAACGAACGCACCATGACGCATAATTAAATGAGCTCTTAATGGAGTGTGAAAAATGCTGTTAAAAATTTATTAACATTTAAAAGAATTTTAAATTTGTTGTGTTTTTTTCTGTTTGTTAATATTTTTGTTCATATTGCAAAATGTTGCGTATAATTTTGTGTGCGTTTTTAATTTCTCGCCGATTAATTGTGACTTACAGTTTAATTGTATTTCATTGCGGAGCGTATTGGCTTTATTATCAGCGTTCTCCGGTTAGCGATAAAATTTCGTTTAAACCTTAAATTGAATATTTTTTGTATTTATTGTAAACAATTTTTACTGAATTTTATATCCGTTAATTTATTCGTTATAGATTACAACATTATTTTAAGTATTAAAGTTCATCTTTAGCTTTCGACATATTAATAGAAAAGGACGCACCTAATGACCAAATAATTACGCCCACTTCGTGTAATTAAGGCAATCAAAAATGTTCGATTTGAGATTAGAATGAATTTAGTGAGCACGCTAAAAGAAGAAACTGGCAAATGAATACTCAAAGGAAATTATGGCGCAACTTAATTGAATTCTAGCGCAAGTGCGTACATGCACTTCTTAGTTATCCGACCACACCGACGCAGTCACGACGCCTAAAAGTAGACAACACACGACCACTCAAACCACAAAAGCCGCCTTGCACTATTTGCAGAGCTTGCTAAAAACTCATTAGAGCGCTAAATTATCGTGTCAGATTCGCATTAAGTTGTCGTAAGTAGTCAAACCGATTTTGGTATATACTCGCGCCACTGCCACTGCATATCATGATGGCGTCCTGGCGGAAGAGCGCAAAGGGATGACACACAAAACGGAAAATGGGCGCGAGCGCATAGATAACTTCATTTCGTTGTTTACATTTGTTGTACGAATCTAAGCACACACACACACACACTCACAAACAGATAAACTCAAGTACACATGCGCACAAAAGGATCGAACTTTTGGCAATTTTCGTATGCATGCTGCATGTACAGTACTTTGCTGCATAGCAGAAAACGAAATAAAATCTATAGCAACGAGTTTCATTTTCTTAAATAATTAAGTAAAAAAAAATACAATCCAATATTTTTTGGTTTTTTAATTCACATAAAAAATATTGAATAAAATATTTAGAAAGCTTTAAACACATTTGATTTGAACAACAACAACAACAGTACTGTGCTGCACATGTTGCACGCATTTCACACAGTATTTGAACTGGTTGTTGTTGCTGCTTCGGCCGTTGCTTCCGTTTCCGTGCAACACTTTACGTTCTTTGCGCAAGCCACAAATTGAATTGAAGCGGGCGCGCGCGTATTTTGTTATTATTTGCGGACGGCGGAAGTGCCTGAAAGAAGGCGGTGGCAACGGCGGCGCCTCACGAACGGCAGCTGACGTCGCTCTTGATGCGCTTGCAGCAGTCACTGGGCTGGGACCAGGGCGACATTTCAAAAGCCGCAAACTTTTCCGTCCACAGGCAGAAATTAACAACAACAAAGTCGCCTCTGTGTGCGTGAAACTTTTGTTCGCAACTCGCGCGACGAAATAGTGAAGCGTAAATATTCTATTACGACAGCGTTGTGCGAAAACAACTAAGTCTAGTTTTTGTATCTAAAATGTTGCTGTAGGCTAAACGCGACATTCCACTGTATGCGGACAAATTCTAGACTTGAGAGTTTGTTGCATTGCGCCTCAACAATTTGCATTACGTCGGTTGCATAAAATCCGCACTAATGTTTATTTTCATTGATCTCTCAAATAGACAGAAGGACGGACGGACGGACAGACGAACAGACATACAGTCAGTCAGTCATTCGGCCGCATACAGAATACAAATTTATTTCGTTTGTGTAATTGCGATTAATTCGCAAAATTGCATTTCGGTTCAGCAATCTGCAAACTCTCAACGCAAATTTGTTTAAAACTGTTGTAGCGATTTTAATTATGGCCGTTTGATTTCACAACAAACACGAAAAATGTGTTTTATTTAAACTAAAAAAAAAAGCAATTTAAACTTAATATTTTTACTCTACGAGTATTTGAGAATATTGTTTGAGAATCGTTTTCGAATGTTCCATTGGATTAATAGGATTAATAATTTGAATTTTCGATTTTAGGAAATTATTTATAGTGATTATTAAGTATTGTTAAAAAAACTGTTGACATTTAAGCATTAAAAAAAATCCAATACCAGGAGTACTCGAATCTGTGAAGAGAGAGAAGTGAACTATATAGTAAGAGAAAGTAAATGAGATCAACAATTAATCCAAACCAGATTTGGGTTACGTGATAAGGCAAAAGCTGGTGAACGATAACAATTAATTTACGAAATCGCAATCCTAGGCGATTTAGCATGCACACGAATAGTTCGTGTTGCCTTTCGTTCGAGATACAAAATAAGGATAATTACATTAATTCTAATGATATTCTCTGTTTGTTTAATAGTTCAAATTGGTTTTTAAGTGAATCCAATGGATAATACACTAAACTTATTGGCTCAAGTTTTTCTGCATAAAAAAAAATAACCATACATAAATCTAAAATAACAAATTATATTAAATAGTTCTCATTTATCAAATTTAAAACTAAAGAAAGCCAAATATATGCAATCAGTATCTGCAAAAAAAAGATACTATCTAACAATATGTAACTATTCCCATAAGTGTCATAAAAGTTAAACATAAAATAGATTACCGCAGGGTAACTCGCTTTCCGATGCAGCGGCGTGGCGCAGAGTGATAGCTCAAACAAAAAAACAAAAAAAAAAAACAACGATAAGGAATTATACGAACAAATTTGCGAAACCAAAACTTAAAGCGGTTATTTAAAAAAAAAGTAAAATACGAAAAAAAATTTAAAAAAAACATTGTTAGAGCATTCCAACCAAACCAGAAAACGATAAAAATGCACGAAAAGATGCCAAAACAGCGCAGCAGAGAAGAAGAAAAACCGCAACAACGAAAAACGCAACCGACCGACGAAAACTCTTACCATGCCATTTGGGAATAGAATATGCAACTACTTGGCCTGGCCTGGGCTGGCCCGGCGTGACGTGGCGTAGCGTGGCAGGCAAGTACTTGGCGTGCAAAACTGAACTGCATATAGTTTTGCAGCGCAGGGATGATGCCATGCAACGTGGTTAGATGCAGCAAAGTATTTTTTTTGTGTGCTGCCTGTGCTTCGATGGTGGCAATGCGTCGCTTATAAAATATTAAACGAGTCGAAGAAAAGCAAGAAGAATGAAAACTGTGGCAAGTGCAAAAGTATCTACTCCTTTTTTATAGGGCAAGTTGGATCATGTTTGGCAGCAATATTTTGTTGATAAATTCTTAGAACTCTATGTTAAAAAAATGCTTCCGTTAAAAATCCTTCAACTATATTAAGTCGACTTTGCAAATGTTCTTCAAAATATCTATTAATGATTAATAAACATTTAGAAATGTCCGCTCCGAGTTACATATGTTCCCTGGTTTACCCTGGGTAAACGGTCCATTTGAAGGGATGGGGGGTTAGTGTAACAAAGAGAAGACATTGGTTTTGACGCCAATGTGCTATAGCTGCTTGTACTCCACTAGAATAGAACAAAATATCAGTAGATGTGTAGTAAAACTACTGGCCCTGAGCGTGTACAAGCTGCTTATAAGCTTGAAATTGGCTTAAGTTTTTGGCAGTATGCTTTTAATTTTGGTGATGGGATATTCGTTCGTTGTGGATAAAGTCTAGTAAAAATTTATGTCCGAATACATCAGAGAAATTAACAAAATGTCGACACACAGTTCGTACACTAAAAAAGGGGCGAGTAGAGAAACGTCATTTCCTAAAATGGTTCCAATAGATTTTTGATGTTACTAATTTAACGTCATCCCAGATGCTACAGGGTTTATAAAATCCAGTCAAGTAGTATTGTTTGATTCATCTAGCCATGTGGATTACCGATGATCTGTCATCGACCTAAAAGCAGAGTAAAAGAGAAGATAAGCTGTTAAACTAAATGAATAAGACAGGACGTAGAAATATTAATCAAAATTTATAGGTGATTTCTAATGTTATTAGTAGTTGAGCCTGATAAATGTATGCTTAAGTTGCTTACTATAGCATTTTCTTAACACACCCTGATTATGTACCAACAAAGAAATGTCCTTAACTAAGAACCGAAGGAGTCAAGAGTTATTAACCAGCTGTACTACTTGACATTTGATGTTGAAAAATTTGTGGGACTTAGATGGTCATACCAAAGCTTTGTTTTTCATTAAAATGTTATCCTATGATCCTTTATTTATTTAATTGAATCACACTCATTGCATGACAATGAGGTGTTACTTTTTTTGCAGTGTTTAAATCCATTTCTCGAGAACAACAAAAAAGGGATAACCATCTTAAAAATCCGCAGTTGACAGTTGATGGTTTAAATATTTATTAAACATCAGTTGTAATGTTCGAAAAGGGCTTAAGTAGCTTTTTCTTCTTCGACGACTTTTACTTTGTCTTGGCTCTGAGTGGCTTGAGTTCCGGTCTCTAGTTGCTAATAAGCGAATGGTTAAACTGGTGATTCTGGTTATGGTAATGCGGCACATTTTTTGTTTGTTTTGTTTTGTTTTTGTCCTGTCATACGCTATACTTTTAGTTTTTGTCCGTCCGCCCGTCCGTTGTTCTGCTGTTGGTAAATTTCATTATGCCAATTACTTGGAACAAAGTAGCTCAGCTAATTGACTTTGTTGTCGGCGGCATGGGATAGGAGCGGCGACTCTGTAATCCCACGACAGCACTAGAATGAGACTTTGTTGGTGTGACGTTGATGTGAAAGGTATGGCCGCATCTTATGGGACATTTAAAATTTCAATGTTATTAGCATTTTGGGTTGGGTTGCTTTTAAGTCGGCCGTAAATAGGTTGGATATTTTAAAATAATCAGGAATAATGGCGGGAAAATCGTTAATTTACTTATGATAGGTATATGTATGTATATGTAGTACAAAATAAAGTATGGCGAAAATGAGAAAATTTATGTTGTACTATATTAAGTAAAATATATGCTACTTTTAGGACTATTGCGCTATTGACGAGTTAGTTCTATAAGGCAGTTGATTTGCATTTTTGCACCTTATTCTATTAAATTTCTTTTAATATGAAGGGTTGTCTTTTCTCGAAAAGTTTGAAAAGAGTTGATCCCCTTCTCGAGAAAGAACTTTTTTGCAACCTAGAAAACATTCTGAGGCAGTTTTCGCAACTGATTTTTCCCGAAAATTTACGAAAACTATGTTTCATGGAATTTCGACGGTTCTTTTTCGAGGCTCGATGGGTTTTGAGGTTTTCGAGGCATTTTCTCGTTTATTTTCTACGATACAAATTTATTACAAATAAATAAAAAAGAAAAATTTGAATGCGGATCTTATGACCAAACAAAGTAAGTAATGGTAAAGTGGTAATGTCAATTACTTTTCTGACAATTAGATACATTTCTAATTCAAGGCTCCTCACTTTGGAGGTTCCATTTAAAATTTCCAATAAAAAACAAGACTCATAATTAACTTCATTCTGAGCGTTTTAATGGAAACGGCACTGAAAGAGAAAAACATGTTTGTAGACTTGTTGTGTTTGTTATGCGCTGCATATATGTATCAAATAAAATATAATTTTCAAAAATGTAAAATGATCGGACGATAGGTGTCTGCGGCATGCTGGTGTTACATCGACTAGCTCTTGTCGGATGGGGTGGTTCCTTCACCTATCCTCTCGAAAGCACATAGCATAAAAAAAAACTCATGCCATATATTAAATCCCAAATTAGAGAGCAATTTTATAAAGAAATTGCAAAAACAAATCAAAGAAACTGTTAACTTGACTCTCAATAAGGTGACCAGGTGTAATGTCTCCTTGAGTGTACTATTCCCTCCCTGAAATATTTACGCCTATGGTAATATTGACACTCTAAATATTATATTACCCCTTTTAAAAACTACTAATATCACTTAATCATTAATATACTTTATGTTAGCCTCCATTCTTCAAAATTAATACAATTTAAGCTTTCATAGTAATTTAGATTTCAATTCAATTTATTACAAATTTTATAATAGATAACCTTATAGGAAAATTTTAAAAAGGATTTTAAATTAAGTTTAAATGAAATATACATTTATAAAATTCATATTAAGTTTCTTTAGCAAAATTAAAGCTAAATTATAAGTTGATAGAAAATGTTTTCTTACATTTTCTTCATAATTAAAGAATAGAAATGTAATTTTGTTGCCTTAATCTTTGTGGGCACCTTCCAATCTCCAACCACGTGTTATGTTGAGCGCGACCTGAAGCGTCGTCTTTTTGACAGAAAAGAGAGCAAGTGCTCGGGTGTTGTGACTCGTGGACGACACCAACAATTTGGATTGCGAACGAAATTTTTGTCGTAATCTGTATATTTAAATACAATAAGCTCAGCTTTTAAAAAAATAATAATTCAAACCATATGTTACCTTTAGATACACGAGTATTTTTTTTTGTTGTATTAACAAAGAAAAATGTATTTTTATTAAAATCCAAAATATTACTATTGATTTGTTTCCAAATAGTGAAATTTTCTGAAATTGAACTTAATTTTTTTTTTTTTTTTTTTTTTTTTTTTTCACTTAGATCACTTGATTTTTGGTGATTCGCCGAAACTTGAAATTTTTTTGATGTTCACTGCACGCGTTCAGAATTGGAAAGAATGAGAAGTTTAAAGCGGAAGCTAGGCTTGCATTTTACCACGAGTTGCTTTTAACGCATACTTATGCCTATATACATATATCTTAATTCAGCAGCTAGTTATCTTGATATTAGTTTGGAATTCGGATTTGTTTTGGAGTTGCCAATTAATTTAATAATTTTAAAAAAATTATTCTTACTAAAATCCCTTACAAAACTGCTTCTTTCATAGATTTCATATCGAATGAAGGAACAGGAAAAAGGATTTTTGTATAAGCAAAAAAAAATTAAAAATTTAAGCAACGTGTGGCACGACCCACGAAAAGCCGGGCAAATATTATAGAAAATTTAAAAAAAATGTAATGAATTTATTGACGAATATGATCAGCGTGATACCGGCCCACGTAAATACCCTGCAAGTTTTCTACATCATAGAGAGAGTTCCCAATTTTATTTCGAATGCGGCCCTTTATAAACTTAGGCATGAATTTTGCATTGATGCCTTTTTGAAAATTGCTTAAAGAATGACTCTTGAAAAACACCTCTTGTCCAACTGTATAGTTTACTGGCCGTGTTCGCTTATTGTATATTTTTGCGGCTTTATTATGTGCTGATTCAAGATTTTGCTGAATTTGTTCACGTATTTTATTACACTTATCTACATGGTTTACAGGAACGTCGTCTTCGAGTAATTTGAGTTTATCTAACAAAGCATATGCTGAACCATGAAGTATCATGTTTTGACCAAAAATTGCGTAATATGGGGAACAATCAATTGAAGTGTGATAATCACTGCGCAAGACAGAGAGTATTTTTGGAATACACTTATCCCAACTACAATGGTTAGTTTCTTCTTTTAAATAAAAACGAATTTTTGAAATGATTTCGCGATTAACTCGCTCAGAGGCGTTTGCTTGTGGCGAATATAAACCTGTTTTAATGTGTTCAATACCAAATAAAGTTAAAAATTCTTGCATTTCTTTAGATACAAAATTTTTAGCATTGTCGCTGTGAATAAATTGTGGAACACCAAAAGTATTAAAAATGTGGTTTTGCAGAAAATCAATAACATTTATTGATGTAGCATGAGGCATCGGACGGAGAAAAATAAATTTTGAAAAATGGTCTAATACTATAAATAAATGAGAATTGCTACTTTTTTGCTTCGCACGCGGATACGGACCAAGAAAATCGATGTATAATCGCTGAAACGGACGGACTGTAATAAACTGTTCACCCATTGGTGGTTTTGAAATTTGATTGGTTGGTTTAATAATTTTGCAATCATCACACGAGTTTATATACGACTTTATGTCACGAGACATTGAAGGCCAGAAATAATTTTGACGCACTCTAGATAAAGTTTTAAAATATCCACCATGGCAACCAGAATTGTGTGCAAGTTTAATAGCTGAATGAGTTAAAGTCTGAGGTAACCACAATCTCCATAAACTATTTTCTTCATTATCAATGCCCTGACGAAATTTTACTCTTTTATACACATGTTTATCGGACAGACGAAGATCTGGCAGGCGATCACTATTTTCTGTTATAGTTTTTCTTAAATCTTGGTATTCCGCACAGTCAAACTCATTAGACAGTAAATCAATCTCAGGAAAGATTTTATTTATATCGAGTTCGTCTACATCAAAACGAGAAAGGGTGTCAGGAACTACATTTAGCGACCCTTTTCTATGTTCCATTTTAAAGTCATATCCTTGCAATTTTAAACTCCATCTAGCCAACCTATTCGTTAATCCTTTCTGTGTCATTAGCCATTTAAGGCTTGAATGGTCTGTGATGATACGGAAGGGTAAACCTTCAATATATGGTCTAAATCTACGAACACAAATTATAGCAGCCATACATTCAAGTTCGGTCACTGTATAGTTTTTCTGTGCCTTATTTAATTTCTGCGAGACAAAAGCTATAGGCTTTTCATTGCCAGCGTCATCAAACTGATACAAAACACCACCTACACCGATTCTTGAAGCGTCACACTGGATTATAAACTCTTTAGAAAAGTCAGGCTGTGCCAACACAGGCGCGCTTGAAAGTGCAACTTTTAACTCTTCAAAAGCCTTTATAGCTTCAGGAGTTAAGGAAAAAGGTTTTCCGGTTTTTCGAAGACAGTCGGTGAGTGGACCTGCTAAGCTAGAGAAATTTGTAATGAAAACGCGATACCAATTGGCCATACCAATAAAACGACGCACTTGACGGGGTGTTTTTGGCACAGGAAAATTTTTAATTGCTTCGACTTTATCTGGATCTACTTTTAAACAACCCATTCCAATTCGGTATCCAAGATACTTTATTTCTTTTTGACAGAATTTGCTTTTAGACACATTAATAGTAAGCTGTGCGTCTCTCAAACATTTTGCTACTTGACTCAATACATCTAAATGACTTTCGAAAGTAGAACTACAAACCAACAGGTCATCGAGGTAAATAAAAACGCATTCGCGGAGTCGAGATGGTATTACTTTGTCCATCAATCTGCTCATGGCTTGAGGACCATTGCATAGCCCAAAGGGCATAACTCGATATTGGTATAGTGGTCTACCAGGCACTGCAAAAGCTGTTTTCTCTTTTGAACTTTCTGTCAATTTTATTTGAAAGAAAGCGTCTTTTAAATCGATTCCACTTATGAACGTAGTATCTTTCAACCTACTCAACAATCCGCCAATATGCGGTAAAGGATATGAATCTTTCTTTGTTAACAAATTTAGTTTTCTAGAGTCTAAACAGAGGCGAACTTTTCCGGGCTTGCGTACATTTACAATTGGACTACACCATGGAGAATTTGATTCTTCTATAACATTCATTTTTAATAAACGGTCAAGTTCTCCGTAAACTTCTTCCTGCCTAGGAGGAGAAAGTGGGTAATGTCGTGATTTAATTGGCACTGAATCACCTGTGTCTATGTGATGTTCTAATAAGGAGGTACACCCTAGACCCATTTTTTCAAATGAAGGAAACTGCATCACAACATGGTCAAGTTTTAATTTATTCTCTGGTGATAAATCATGAAAATGAAAATCTTCGTTCTTTTCAGTATTATCTAAATCAATGCTTGCAACTTCAGAAATAATATCAGGCGCTAGTGAAAATGCTCGCCAGAAATCAACGCCAAGATAGGCATCTTGTGAAAGTGAAGGTACTATATAAAACACTATATTTTTAGTCACACCTTTATAAGTAACAGGTATAGAACAATGTCCATAAACTTTTTTCTTAGAACCATCAGCTGTTGCAACGAATGACGAAAAATACTTCAGTTTGATATTATTTCGTTCAAGAAACTCTAAACTGTTTTTACCAAGCACTGACACACTGGCCCCTGAATCTAAAAGACCATATAATAAATCATTCGAAATCTTAACTTGAGCAAAAGGTCTATTATCTGCGCGTTCAAATAAACGAGTAGATTCAATCGATTTACGATATGATTTTCTTTGAAAATAACGAAGTCTACATTTACTTATTTTTCTCGATAAAAAACATGATGATAATTGTAAACTATTTTGTATAACTAACTTATTTGGTAAATTTAAACTGTGATCTAAAATCGATTCGCTCTCCTGTGGAGAGTTGCACGCACGATCTTTTATGAACTCGGGGTCTGATTTGAGAAACGAGAGTCCCCGGTGGCCATCCCGCTTCGTTTCTGGTTTCCCAGATGAAGGTTGGTACACTTAGGAGTTGTTACTCCACTCTGACCACATTTATAACAGAAAATGGATCGTGTCTCTTTCGGGCAATAAATATATGAGTGACCAAAAGCCAAACAATTCCAACACTTAATTTTTGAATAATCAAATTTAGTTGAGCGGCTTGAAATTTGCAAGGCTTCGATTTGTGGATCAAATTCAAAATTACTATCAAGGTTAGATACGTTGTCGGAATTATTGTCAGCATCAATCTCACTAACTTGACGTGATTGGCTGAAAAATGGTGTTTGGTTTTTACTCTCACGTAAAACTTTTTCTGCCTTTCTTGCAAGATCTCTTAATTCTTGATAATCTCTAGGCTCAGAGTTGAAAAGCATAAACTTGAGATTAGAATTGACATTTCTCTTCATAATATCTATCATTGACCTTTCTGGGATTGGGTCTCTCATACGAGCATTCATGCTAACGATTGCTGTATGAAAATCATCGTAGCTCTCTTTTGGATATTGCTTTCGAAGAGAAACTCTCATCATGACGTCATGATCATTCTCTAATGTGCCAAACTGTTTTTTTATTGAAAAGCACATAAATGGATACTGGGCTTCTGGATTTTGTTTTAAAAATAACCAAAACCAAGTTTCTGCTTTTCCGCTTAGCAAAATATGAAAGTTTGCCATTAGATGCTCATTGCTACAACCTGATCTTTGACGCAAAATATCAATTTTAAACAAAAAATCTGAAACACTATCTGTCCCATCATAATTAACTTTCCAGTCTTGAAGTTTTACTGAGCTATTTCCTACAGCTAAACTGTGCTGTGTGGCTGCAGAAGCGCTACTATTTGAGAAATTTCGAGTTGATGCTCCTGCATCACATTGCGGTCTTGACAAACTTGCAATTGAGTTTCTCATATCACTCAATTCTGTTCTTATTTCTTGTTGTGAAATACGAATAGTATCTTGTAATAAGGCTACCAGAGAATCGATAGAAGCAACACTTGTTGATGCTTCTTGCAAATTTGAAGCTACGTGCTCTTCAGCAGATGCCATGTTAAAATGTGAATTTAATAAATCTTGGTTTCTAATAAACCCGTTTGGTTGTAATAAACTTTCCAACAAAGTCGGGTTGTTATTTAAATTTGAATTCTGAATCGGCTCTTGACTTATATGTACAGATGAATTTTCAAGCAGATTTGTATTAGATATGTTTAAAAGTGAACGATTTTCTTCGTTTTGACTATGATGGTTAATCGCAAAATTTGTAGTTAAGGGTGATGATATAACTGCAAGAGGTTCGTTTCGCTGGGTTTCTTCGTTTCTTGTAGGTGAATGAACTACTAATGGTGCTCTTAAAGTCTGATTTGAAATTGAATTTCTAGGTGTATTTTGAGACTGTGTCCTACCTCTACCTCTTGAAGTATTTAAACTGTTATTAGACGAATTACCGCGAGTATTATAGCGGGTATTCATAATAAACAAAATTAATAATAAAAAAAAATAATATAATTAATACTTAATACTTAACTACTAAGATGATTTCGATTCAAAATGTATGTGATTGATTTTTAATTTGAAGAATTTTGGCTAACATCCATATATTTTTTTTTTAAGTGATAAAACAAACTAAACACGCTTAGTACTACTATAAATTACAGATTTTACTGACTTTGTCTAGTTTGTCAATAAGGCAAGCTAAATCACATTTGAACTGTGATAAAACGACTCTTATTGGTAATTTAAATTTGAAATAAAGCAACATTTTAAACGCAAAATTAGAAAAATAAAATTATATTTCTAATGCGTACTGAAATCAAAGTATAATATTTCGCAACAAAATAATCTGTTTATTTAGCAATTTAATTCGGACTTAAATACTATAAATTGACCTTTTCAAAAACAATGATATCGACAAATTATCGCAACTAAAGAAACAAACTTTGGTTTGTTAACTTCGGACTTATAAATATCGATATTCAAATGTAAGTGAATGAGATGTAAAACAAAAAAAAATAAATGTTATGCTTTAATTGTCATTTATATAACTAGATCATGGCTTTTGACTGAAAGATTTTCCTAACTAGCAAGACTCATGAATGTTTTATAAACAACTCAATTGAGAATTTTGAAAACGTTTGATGTTATTAAAAAAACTGTATTTACTTTGCAAAAGGGAGAACGCACACGATACGAAGTCGTATCGATCACGCCTCTTCGTTGGGCGCCATTTATGTTATGCGCTGCATATATGTATCAAATAAAATATAATTTTCAAAAATGTAAAATGATCGGACGATAGGTGTCTGCGGCATGCTGGTGTTACATCGACTAGCTCTTGTCGGATGGGGTGGTTCCTTCACCTATCCTCTCGAAAGCACATAGCATAAAAAAAAACTCATGCCATATATTAAATCCCAAATTAGAGAGCAATTTTATAAAGAAATTGCAAAAACAAATCAAAGAAACTGTTAACTTGACTCTCAATAAGGTGACCAGGTGTAATGTCTCCTTGAGTGTACTATTCCCTCCCTGAAATATTTACGCCTATGGTAATATTGACACTCTAAATATTATATTACCCCTTTTAAAAACTACTAATATCACTTAATCATTAATATACTTTATGTTAGCCTCCATTCTTCAAAATTAATACAATTTAAGCTTTCATAGTAATTTAGATTTCAATTCAATTTATTACAAATTTTATAATAGATAACCTTATAGGAAAATTTTAAAAAGGATTTTAAATTAAGTTTAAATGAAATATACATTTATAAAATTCATATTAAGTTTCTTTAGCAAAATTAAAGCTAAATTATAAGTTGATAGAAAATGTTTTCTTACATTTTCTTCATAATTAAAGAATAGAAAAATTTTGTAGTTTTAGTTAATATTTTAAACAACCATATTATAAATTTCTTGTTAGCTAAATTTGTAATATTGTCGTAAAAGTCTTTGTTGTAAGTTTATATGTTCAAAAATATGTGTACAGAAAATTATTAATGTTGTGTTACATACTCTTTAGTTGTCCATTTGTATATATGTATATGAGGATGATTTACCAATTTGTTGTAATTAAAATTGTTGTTGTAAAATTTGCATGATGATCCAGCCGAAAAAAGTGCGCACCTTTTTGAACTAAATTTTCTGTAAATAGGCAGTTAGTGTTAAAATATAATGCTACATACTTATATACATTAGACCATTAGATTTTGTTGTTGTACATATTAAACTAACACTCTTTTTGTTTTCTTCTGTACACAATCTCTTTACATTAAAATATCAAATAATTGTTCTTGTAATTATGTCAAATTGTCTCGTTTGTATTCAGTACTTGTTGTTGTTGTTTTAGCTATGTACAATAATTTTTGATTGAAATTATGATTACATAATTAATAATTTTATCAAAATTTATGGGAATACAATATGCATTTTGTTTTTTTCAGTAACTACTATTAATAATTAATACTTTAATTTTTTTTTTAAAAACTTATCCAATTAGAACATCATATTTTCATCTTTTTAGCGTAGCGGCGAATTATTCATATGCGCAGGGCGCTTTTTGTGCTCAGTGCATCCGAATGGTATGCCTGGTCTCGGAGCACTGATCAAAGAAAGCAAACGACTTGGTTTTTGTTGAAATCACAATGCGGGTTCTTTATAGAAAATGTAATTTTGTTGCCTTAATCTTTGTGGGCACCTTCCAATCTCCAACCACGTGTTATGTTGAGCGCGACCTGAAGCGTCGTCTTTTTGACAGAAAAGAGAGCAAGTGCTCGGGTGTTGTGACTCGTGGACGACACCAACAATTTGGATTGCGAACGAAATTTTTGTCGTAATCTGTATATTTAAATACAATAAGCTCAGCTTTTAAAAAAATAATAATTCAAACCATATGTTACCTTTAGATACACGAGTATTTTTTTTTGTTGTATTAACAAAGAAAAATGTATTTTTATTAAAATCCAAAATATTACTATTGATTTGTTTCCAAATAGTGAAATTTTCTGAAATTGAACTTAATTTTTTTTTTTTTTTTTTTTTTTTTTTTTCACTTAGATCACTTGATTTTTGGTGATTCGCCGAAACTTGAAATTTTTTTGATGTTCACTGCACGCGTTCAGAATTGGAAAGAATGAGAAGTTTAAAGCGGAAGCTAGGCTTGCATTTTACCACGAGTTGCTTTTAACGCATACTTATGCCTATATACATATATCTTAATTCAGCAGCTAGTTATCTTGATATTAGTTTGGAATTCGGATTTGTTTTGGAGTTGCCAATTAATTTAATAATTTTAAAAAAATTATTCTTACTAAAATCCCTTACATGTTCTTCATTAATTCCGACCACTTGTTTCAATGGAAAAATGTAAATGAAAGTCAATCAGAGGCGCAGCAGTTCCATGCAACACGCGTGCTGGAAATTCGTATATTTTGTATGTCAATGTACATACATAATAAGTATGTATGTATGTACATACATACTCGTATACAATGTATTTATTTAAAATGTTCCAAGTAATTTCAACTGCAAGTAGAGAGTCCGGGACTTGATTGAGTGCATTTCAATTTTATTAAAATACAGCCCACATACATATACACACATATATATATATACATATATATTGAATATATTTACAAAGGCAATGTTTTTTGTCGGAGTCAAACTCTTGACAGTGCGGTACCGTATTTGCAGACTCAGTAAGTGGAAAACCACAAAAAACCCGCATATGACAAGGACACCTTGTCCTCTCCAGCCACAAAATAAAAAAACACTTTTCTCTGGAAAATGTAGTAAAAGTAAAGTTAATGAGCGCAAATAATGAGCGTTTTGTTGATGACATTGTAAATATACATGAAAACATGTTGAAGACGAAATTTATAAAAAATTAATTTTTTCTTCATGAAGTTTTCAGGTTTTTAAGTTTAAGAACTCGCAGATAGTTGCTGAAGTGGCTCCATCGTTGGACCGACTTAGAACAAAAAGTAATAATAAATCAAAGGACAAATTTAGCGCTCACTTTCGTGGACAGAAATCTAATTTGCAAACTATGCGCCGCTTCTGAAAACAAAAACCCCAAAAAATAAAAACTCGTTCGGACATAGACACCGACTGTCAGATGTGCTGCAACACGTCGACATAATTTCAAAATTTCTCGCACACGAATCCACTGCAGAGCGCAGCATTTGTCACAACTCATTTGCACGAAATTAAGCGTTCATGCAGTGCAGTGGCGCATATGTAATCTGCTTTGGAGGGAAGTTTGCAAAAGGCACGGGGTATTACAGGGATTCTCTTCAACTCGAAGACTAGAGAAATCGAAAAGATTGGAAGGTTTCGAGAACGCACCTTTTTGCGACCTCGAAAAGATTTGTGAAGTTCAGCAATTTAATTGCTCAGCTGATTTTATTCAGTGCTGCCTATTGTAATTTTAAATATATGCTGACTATTATCATATATAAATTTGTTTTTTTTTTCGAGGCTTTCTCCCGATTAATTTGAATTTTCGAAGCATATAATTTTTGACAGTTCTTTTTCGAGCATCAAAGAAAATCTAGGTTTTCGAAGTATCTTCGCATCTTGAACCCAAATAACTATAATCCATCTAAATCCAAATGGTTCTTAAATTCATTTTCAAACGACAAAACGAACATATTTTTCGGATTAACACCCCCAGGCGCCGAGCAATGTTGCGCCACAGTTGCAACGACAGCCACTTTTAATAGCTATCGCTGTCAGCATGCATTTGCGCCGAGGTGTGCACTTTTAGAAGCGAATGGAGGCGGCAAACGCGTTGGCACTTTCCGTTGTGTTGGTAGCTAGCGTGCGTAATTTATCACACACACACACACACACACTCATTCACACTCATTCACACACATTCACACGCATATAGAGACAGCTATCAAGGTGCTAAAATGACTTGACAATGTTATTTGGTGCAAAGCGCGCCGCTGAGGCGCATTTTGAGTTGGTGCGATACGGTGCGGTGCGGTGCAACTACGAAAAAATTCATGCGGAAAATACTTTTGTGGCGAATAATGAATGTGGCAGAAATGTTGCTGCTGCTGCTGCCATTGCGTACGGGAAACCAACGAAGCGCGCTGCTACTTGCAATCTCCTCTGGTTAATGCTGCAGCAGGCGTTTTTACCCAAGATAAAAATTTAACACACACAAAAACAAAAAAGAGGAAAACTGAAACTACGAAAGAATTGCAAAAATTTTCAAAATTACCAAAATTACAGCCAACGGCGAAGAACTCAAACTCAAACTCAAAACTGCCAACAGCAGAGCACAGCAAAATACGAAATTGTGCTGTGATTTTCCTCAAATTTAATTCAATTGCAATTTAATTAATTTTACAATTTTACAGTTAGACATTTCAAAGGATTCTGACTGGGGCCAAAATGCCAGTGTGTGTCCTTTGCACACCGAACTTTTCGAACTGGAATAAGCAAGCGCTTTGAGCAGCAAGCAGCGAGCAGCGAGCGACGAGCGACGAACAGCGAAGAACCCTTGCAAAATGGCTTTCCTTCATCCAACGCTCGATACAAGAACGACAAATTGTTTTAAACTACAGCGACAATAATAAACTTTACAAATTTTCAAATTGTCTTTGACAACACTGACACTAACAACAACAGTACAAACAACAACAGTAAATACAACAAATGCAACTACAGAAATAACAACACAAACAACAACAACAACAACAGCAAACAGCTGTAATCCTCCTCACAAATATGCGCCAAAGGATATGCCAAAAGTATGCGTCGACTTCTCTCAACGAGAACTGAAAAATCAATTGCAATGACACAACTTTTGCGAACAGTTTAAATTGAGCACAACTGCTGGAATGAATTCTCGAAAATGCATCTTCGTGTTGTGCTGAATATCAATTAGACTGACTCACTGGCGTGTAATCGGTTTTTCGATTGGAATTACAACGCTTTGGAATTAACCTCTTTTCTGCATATTCTTATTTAAGCAATATTTTAGTTTGGAACTCAACTCGAACCGAGATATTTCTAAAACAAAACGGACAGGACACTAGAAGAACGGTCGGAGTTCTTATGTAGGTCACTGACTTATCGGCGGCTTTTTATGATTATTGCAGGTGTTGCAAGAGAAAACAGTCGAATAATTCTGTAAGGGAGGAGGTTCACTGCATTCAGATCCATTTGTCTTGATAGAATTTGAAATCAGAATTCTCAGGATCAGTTTCCTTTGGTATCCGAATGGGTCTTTAATAGGCCTAGTTGCGCTTCTGAGAGCCAATCTATCGACCTTTACTGTAGATTTTTTTGCAGATCGAATACCGAATACCGATTACTTATAAATTATGCTATTAAACTCACATACACTAAAGTGGATTTCGCCGTCATGGTTTGTACACAATGTAGCTCAATGCGGCGCAAGCTGGAACATAGCGTTAAGATTTGCCACTGCTGCTGCTGCTGACTCCGCTGGACTTTGTGTTCAGATTCCGTGCAGTACAAACGCAGAAGTAGTCGAAATCGAAGTCGCATTCGCTGTTGCAGCGTTTGCCAAACATCATGGCCAAATTCAATTTCGAATTGCTCAATTGCGTTGCATTTCAATAAATATTTATACAAGTAAATGTGCGCGCACAACTACACGTACACAATGCGAAACACACCGACATTCACAAGCTCAACACATTGACAAGCGATAAGGATATTCGGACAGGGATAAACTGTCCATACATCTGCCAGCATTTGCTTGGTTATGTGTATTTAAATACACTTGGAAAATATTGTATAAACTATTTATCAAGTCGGTAATGAAGTATCAATTAAATATATAATTAAATAAAAGATGTGTTTACATACATTACAGTTAAAAATTTTACGATATCTTGAACACTATAGGAGAATTCAGACCTTTTTAGATATAACAAAAAATGGAAATATAACTTTTGTTTGTCGAATTTTTTCCATTTTTATCAAATCCAATTTTTTTAAATTGATATGATAAAATAACAATTCTTATACAATTTCATGCCAAAATAGAGATATATAAAAAATTCAAATGTGATAAATTTTTAAATTAAAATATAGAATATAAACAAAATTGTCTTTATATGAAAACAATTTTCCAGTGTATGAACAGATTCGGATGCAACTGTCGGCACAGGTTTAAAGACAACAACCGTCAGAGACAGTATTGCACTTTACTAACACAAACCGAAAGACATTCGCACACACAAACATACACACAAACAAACATATAAACAAACAAACATACAAATACACAAACACATAGTGCAGAGAAACCCAAAAACTCGCTGCAAAACTTTGGCGCACTCTAATTTTCTATTAGAATTCAATTTTCCAACTGATTTTCCTAATAGACAAAAATAGTTTTCTTACGCTACTCAAGGCAAAAGTCGCAAGCAGCAGTTGCAGCTGCAGCGGCAAGCACAAAACTTAAGCTCGAAGCAAAAACAAACAAAAAAAAAAAGAATATGTATACAAAAAGAAAAACTTATCGAGATAAAACAAAAAGTAAAAACATGCGAAAATAAGAAACAGAACGAAAATTTCGTTGCTTCGATGCAGTAACATGAAAATAGTTGGAAAATCTTTTCAGTTCGAAGGAAGCAGAAAACTGCTGCTCAGGTGGTGCATTCCACGAAGATTATAAACAGTCTCGCGTTATAAACGTGCATTTGTCTTTTTTGTTACCACTTTCCCCGACTCACTTCCATTGTCTGATATTTCAAAATTTTGGGATATCGAGACGTATGAGCATTTTTTTTTATTAATGGGTACTAAATTCAGATTAAGGGCGCGAGGAAAGAATGCAGCAAACAAAAATTATGAGTGGTCACGAATAATAGAGCAAAAAGTCTTAGAGTTTCAGAGAGCTTTAAGCTTTAAAATAGTGCTGGTAAAGCTTTTGAAAACTTAAAAAATAAGGAAGCTTAAAAAAGCATAAAGCTTAAAGTTCAAAAAGCGAACAGCTTGAAAACATGAAAGTGTAAAAATTTTAATGCTTATGAAACCAAACAAATGGTTAATACTAAAAATTATTAATGAAAAACTAAAAGCTTACAAATTTTTAAATCTAAGTAATAGCTTGATGAACAAAATTAAAATTAAATTTTTAAAAACTAGAAACCTTAAGCTTTAAAAGATAACAACTTATACATTAAATAACGAAATTCTTCAATAAACCTTTCAGACTACATCAATTTAAATCAAATAAAAGTATTACAAAAGAATTCAGAGGTCCTCTCGGTATTATTACAAATGCCCTCGGAGTATTATTATGATCTAAAACAAAACCGTAAACAACGCAAACAACCGCACAAATGCACGTATTAAATTAAATTCCATACGGATGGAAATAGTAGCAGAAAATATAAAATTGTAAATTATGTGGCGTAATATGTCAGCATGTTGCTGCCTGCGGCGGCCTGCAGCCGCTGCTGCCTCCTGTGCTGTAAGCAACATAATGCCAGGCTGGCAGAGCGGCGAAAATGAGAATTATTTGCACAAGTCAACATGAATGCACGCATAATGTTGTAATTTGCACACCATGCCCCCTTAACCCATTTTTCACACAGCTCACACACACACACACAGCAGAAAAGCAACAGCATAGAAAAAATTCTAAAAATAAAATAAAGTAAATAAAATAAAAGAAAAGAAAAGTACGCCAAGCGGAGTCTTCTTTCGCGCATCATGATTGTTCTAAACAATTGCAGCCAGAACCAGCAGCAACAGCAGCAGCAGCTGAAACAGTAGACACAGACGAAGAAGAATTCGAAAAGAACGAGCTTCTATTATTCTCGCACAAAAAGAAAAAAGAAAGAAAGAAGAAAGACATGAAAAAAAAGAAGAAAAACGCATGTCGCGAAGAAAAGTTGCAGCTTACTTTGTGCGCGTCGCGCTGCATGCGTCCGCCATAAACAATGCCGCCAGAGGAGCACGTCATGCAGCGAATGCGCGGCACAAGAAAGCGCCGACGACGACAACGACGACGTCTTTGTTCGCAATAAAACATCATAATATTTCCATTTCACTACATTTGCAGCTGCATCCACCAGCAATAGCAGGAGCAGCACCACCACCGCAGGCGCACTGTGCTTGAGAATTATGATTCCATGTAAGTCAAGAAGTCTGTAGGGCAAAAAGATATTTTTTTTTTCAAAGAACCCTGGAGCAAAAAATTCGATTTCAATATAAAAATTCAAATCGATAGAATTAAAATTTCGAAAGTTCGACAGAAAATTAATTCAAAATATTTTAACTTTCATTAATCTACTCGTAAAATTAAATTAGTTGCACTGTGAGCCAACGCCACAAGCCACCAAGCGCTCTGAAAATCACGACAGGAAATGGAAATGCAATCGTGCAGAACGCAACGCAACGCATCGCTGTGAAATTGTGAAATATTTCGCATTTAAGCTTTGACTTTGCATTGTTGCGCTTTTGCTGCTTATGCCGCATCCACAAACTAATAACTTTTCTACGACGTTCTAGAACCAGTCTTAGTCTTAGTATCAGTCTTTGCCTCAGTCGTATTTGTGCTATTATTGTTTTTGTAATTTCGAACGCACTCCGCCTTGTGCACAGCGAAGGAGATCCTTGCTGGGATACATGCAGCGCCGCGGCATAGTTTCGGGCGGTATTAACGCCATACGCTAAGCGTGTTCATGCTACAAAAAGTATTGCGTCAATGCTTCAGAAGGACTGCGGAGAAGTTTACGCAGCTGCAAATGTGAGAAATTTGCACACCTCCTTTTCGAAGGAGTGAAATCGAAAATTTGCTTAATTTTTATATTAAAAAAATCGTTGTAAATCAAATGATACGAAATTTTGTAAATGATAATATTAATTTTATTATTATCTTCCAAAATATCGGAATGAAAGAGAACAAAATCTCCTTTATATAAAAATGATTACTTAAATTTATTCGTCACGACATACTACCAAAAGGTGGACAATACAGAGAGAAGAAGCTGAAAGCAGCAAGCTCCATTACTTTTCCTCGCTCTACTGCAAGTGCCCTACCACCAACAACTACAAACCACATGACGTAGTTAAAGTACAGTTGAATTGTAGTCCCCACAAACTGACTGTCATCATTTCTTTTCAACGCTTTATAAATTATTGAGCTGAAATTTTTGCAAACTCCCTTTTAACCCTTAGGCTATGGATACGCCCACTATTGCAAAAAATACTTATTTCGTAAAAAACTAATTAGATTTAAAAAAATTTCGGGTTCGAAAACATAAGGGTGGCTCATATTTATGAATTGTTCATATGTTGAAAATATATCTTATAACTTTATTTGGAAAATTTGGTACAAAAAAATTCTAAAATATATCGAATTATATAAGGGAGGTTTATGATTACAAATGGAACCTATGGAATTAAATTAAGGGTGGTTCATGAACATTTTTACGAATTTTTATTAGCTCTACTATCGTCAACCGTTTTTTATCAATTTATTTTTTGCAATGTATTGCATTAAATTTAAAATAGGTTCAGGTAAGATCTTCTAAACTCAAAGTTTTAGATTTTCAATTAAAATTCATTGATTTCAGTTTCGATTGCATTCAGTGATGAACTCGTGTGGAAGTGGTCAATAAACTGTCAAATTTGTATTCAATTCACTAACGTCACACTAAGTAACATCCATAACATAATAATATGCCAGCAAAAGAGGGAGAAAGAGGGAAAGAGAGAGAGCACAGTGTAAGTAATTTGCTTGCATGAAGCAAACGTATTTTCAAAATATAAAAGATCGATGATGCATGGTGGCTCAAAAGAAAATCCAATTTTTCAAATGAAATCACCAACACTTGCGGTAGACAGACAGACGGACTGACAAACAGACAGACACACGAAGGGACGACAGAACGGTTGGAATGGACAACTACTAAAAACAATTTTAGACAGCACACACAAAAATATCGAAAACTACACTCGTAAATATTTCACCTGGAATCGATGGATGCACCTCTACACTGTGCTGCACTACACATCTTTTAACCTCGTCGGACATGTTAAGACGCACATAAAATTGCTATTTTGCGATTAAGGAAGAGGAAAGCGAATACAGCTAGCAATGAGTAACAAGGGGGGAGGGGGGGGGGATAGTCAGATGCAAAACACTTTGCTGCAATGATTCCCCATGCTGCCGCATCGAAATAACCCACATTATTCACTTGCAGCAAATGCCGCACGACAATTCACCTCGCACGCATTTATCAGCTGCAGCAGTAGCAGCTGAAAAACTGCATTTGGGGAGTAGCTATTCGGTTGTTCTAAAGCATAAAACAACAAATTAGGTGAGTTTGGAAAATAAATAAGTTTTGGCATATTAGGAGAAAAAAAAATTTCAATTAAGGATATTTCAAAAAATTTTAATAGAATTTTTTATATATGAAATTGCTGAAACTTTCATTGGCAACGCGATTGTTGAATGGCTGCAGTGGAAAACACAACATCCAGCGGAAATAGCTCACATGCAAATGTGCTCAAACACTCACTTCCTTTCTGGTGCATCCTTGGTGGCGCAACATATCTCAATGTTGCTTGCAGCAGCAACATCTCCGTAGCAGTAGTAGCAGCAGCAATAACACTCCCAGAAGAGATCGAACGAGCGAATGAAATGAACGAAGGCAAGTTGTGGCACTGCAGGGGCTCCGCAATGAAGCCACCACATTCGCCAGTACTGTCGCTTCCGCTGCTGTTGCGTTCCAAATGCCGCCGCCGCTGCCGCCATTGATGTTTGCCAGCAAAGCAAGTGTTTTATGCGTTATTGATGAACTCAAAACCCAAATTGATGGCTCTGCCAATTCGTGCTGAACGGCGACGCGTAGCATATGTTCGCCAGGCGGCAGCCGCAGCTGCAGCAGCGAATTTCGCTTTTGCATCTTTTGCAGCACTGCAGCAAATATGGTAATGACAACCAACAGAAGCAGCAGCAGCAGCACCAGAACCAGAACCAACAGAAGCGGCAATGAAGGCGGTAGCCGTAGTGTCAGGCAACAGCTAGAATAGAATATTTTCCGGTACTTTTGCTGCGCTTTAACGAGCACATTTATTTGGGAATTGCTTCTTGGGTACTCCAAAAAACGAGTCAAAACTATGCGCATTGATTGCTTTCAAAGACACACGAGCATGCTACCAACCGACCGACCGCCCGTCTGCCTCACAAATGCAAATTGCGAAATATGAATTGTGTTTGTTGCTTTGGTGGCATTTCGAGTTGTTCAAGTTGGCAGCGCTCACAGCACACAGCAGAGTCAATCTCCTCGAATATACTTTGATGTTGACTAACCTTGACCTGGGTATTAATAGGTGTCATGCATCAACTCAAGGGGTAACAGGCTGAAGAAGGCTTTATGAGTGTTCATTTCCATGATTCAAATATTTTTGCTCCATGTGGATCAAGTAGCATTTGGCTTGCTTTTGGAGCATTGTAAGTTCAGAGGTTAGGAAGTTATGGATTTTTAAATTGTAATCAGTATTAAAAGCAGAAGTTGCTTTTTCATCTTGGATAATAAGATTTCTGATCAAGTGCCCTAATTCCCTTTTACACTAGACAATTAAACAAGACACAACTAACGAGATTGTGGGAGAGGCAGACAAGCGAACGTCTGTACTGGCAAAGTTTGATTCGCATATCGGTATTTGAAACGTGAAGTTGGCTGCGAATTATTCACGTGAGAATGTAAAAGGCAATTTGGAGCGCTTGTTTTGCATGCGCCCCCTTAAGTGTACTACACCAGAATTTCGATTTTGTACTACTTAAGACATTTTGTTTGAGCTTCAACTACTTATATAAAGTTGAATACTTTTAACTATTTTTAATAGTTAAAAAGGATATGGACCACAAAATCGATAACTCACTTTTCCTATATTTAGCAACAACAACAATTCGCTCTTTACTTTACACCTGCTTCAACCGAACAACACTAAAAATGTGTGCTTGATTACACTTTCTTTCTTTCTTTTTTATTTATTGCGAATGTTCAATCATGCCTCATCCTACACCAATTCCGAGTCACCACAAAGACTACTCGTTCACATGCCACATGCGCTTCCAACTCGATAATCAAAATGTGCTTCAACCGATGCAGTAACAAAGAAGAAGAACGAACGAATGAACGAACGAACTTTTTTGTACGTCATCCTTTGCTGCTTCTTTTTGATTTGCTGATTTTTATGCTTTTCAGCACTTCCCAAATGAATTGTATTAAAAGCAAACCACTTGCCGGGCGCTTTGTTTTCGAGCTTTTTTCCAGCTTTGCCCCACCGAGAGAACACAATGTTGACGGGCGGACTTATGTGTTGAGGTTTTATACTCTACAGAAATGCGCTGAACGAGTATGTTTATTTTGTTTGTGCAGTTAATAATGCTCAGAAGTAGGCGAGGAAGAAATGATAAAATTGAACAATTCGAGAGTTTATATAAAGCTGAATTCGAAGGATATTAATTTTAAATTTGGCACATGTTGGCTTCCATCTTAATGAGCTCGATTAAGTTTTGCTTAATAGGATTGAACATGTTTGTATACATCCCATTCATTTCGTTTTTCCTTCTAAGTTACCTTTATGTAATTACTTAGAGGGTATATTAGCTCTAACCGAGCTGATGTGAATTCTACTTCGAGTTTTATGCAGCCTGCTTTAACTTTTGCACTGTACTGAGGTGCCTTTATATTCAACCAAGAAGATGCATAATTGATGTTAGTTGGACGAAGACATGAATTGGCCAAAGGTAACTCAATTAAAGATGAAGTTTCGATTCTTTCTTCTTGCATGTACGAGTGTTAAATGCGAATTTTTGGTTGGCGTACAGTGAGGTGGACAGTGACTGTAAGTGTCTGGTCGTTACACAGAATCGTCATCGTGGTCGACTGTTTCATGTGGATTGGCTGGGGTAGATGCTGGCCGTAGTAGCAAACTACGAAGCAAGCAAGCATTCATCCTGCCATACAATCAAGCAGATACGTTGTGCCAGAAGCACAAGCAAAATACGAGTGGCTACTGCAGCAGACGCACCCTTTGCCGCCCATCACCGTTTCGGTTCGTCGATTGTGTCCAAATTCCCTTCACAAAGGCCAAATTGAAAGTGTTGCAAATCAGTATCAGAGAAATTGTACTTAAATTGCAAATTGGTTGGTTGGCCTTTTATGATTTTTGTTTCTCATTCTGTCAAAAAAAGAAAGAAGCAAAAAGAAGAAAGTTCGAATTTTACATTTCCGTATTGACGCGAGTAATTGACCAGAGTATCCATGAATACTGTTGCTGTTGCTGTTGCTGCTGCTACTGCTGATGACTGACTGACTGACTGACTGGTTGCTGATTGCCATTGATGTATGTAAAATGTTCCACTGATTGCGGTTGTGTTACATTGTGTAAATGTGCAAAAAGTTTACTTGTTTACTTTTCCATGAAACGTTCTTTTAATTAAGAAGGTATCGGCAAAATTTAATTTCATGATGGTGTAAAAAATGTGTAAAGCTACAAAAAATACGTTTTCAAATGAACTTTTTTAAGTTGCATAAATTTTTGACATTTCTTAACTCTTCTATTTATTTCGTTTTAAATTTCAAACATATTCTTTTGTGGCAGTTCCGGAGATTCGTCAGGCCAAACCAAAACACTTTCATTGATTTTATGTACTTTTGGCAGTAGTTCTGCTGCCAGTCGTAAACTAAAAATGCATGACATGACATTTCGTCAGATAAAAGACCGCTTCACCCACAGGCTTGTAATTTTGCTACATTTTACATTTGCGACAATTCCTTCGCATTTGTCGTCAACGATGAAGAAAAAAAAACAAAAACAAAAGCTCGTGTTTGTAGCTGATAAATTTTTTATATCGCCATATAAAAAATCATTGCCTTGTTGTTGATCAATAAAAAATGGCGGCGTATGCGGCGGCCAACCTCGCTCAAACTACCGAAACGATACCGTCGACACTTTTTCTTTTTTATGGAAATTTGTAGTTGACTGCATTCGGTCGTGAAACCCCCCGGTCCGATCTGTGCCGTTGTAAAATTGTTAAATAGAAAATTTAACGATAATTGAGCAGACGATTTGCGTAATACGAAAATTACGAAATGCTAAAAAATACAACCACAACAACAACAACGACGACAATGGAACATACATTCAGGGAAAATACTATTAAAAGGGGGAAAATTAATTTGACTACAAATAAAACTTAATTGATGCGAATTGCAGTGATTTTATGCTTCAACAATTTATTTGAAATGTTTGTAAATTGCAATTAAATTAAGTGATCTTTTTGTTTTTGTTTTTGTTTTGCTATCCAGCTTTTGATGAAGTTTTGACACGCGTTTTATTGACGAAAACCGAGCAACAACCGTTTTGATAATTGATATTGGATTTTGTAGATGTTTTTTTTTTATATAAATATAAATGAATTAACTTTGAAATAATGACAAAAATAATTGGCGAAGAAATCCCAAAAATCAAAATCCTCATGCAGGAAATCTCCACATAAGAAAGTTTTCTGCATGAAATGAAAGATTCAAAAAATAATCCTTGAAAGATTCGGGATTTTGTGATCAGTATTTTTTTGGTTTTCTGGAATTACTTATTTGGGAATTATGAGATTGCAAATTTTTGTTGGGCATTTAAGGGATTTAGTGATTGTTTTATGGGAATATTTTTTTGATGTGCGGAATTATGTATTTTGGAAATATGAATTTATAGATTTTTTTCATTGCTTGGGATTTTGTGTTTGAGGATTTTATTATTGGGAATTACGTGGCGGACCCCTATAAAAGCCAACAAATAATCAAATATGAAGTTTGAACCTCAACGAGTAAGGTAAAGAAAACAATTTTCAGAACCATTTTTTTACATACAAAAAAATATTGTTTTTGTATGGGTAAATACACATCAACATTTTTGTTTAATACAATATTTTGTTGTTGCTGTTACGAATGTGTGGAGTGGTTTTAATAAACTCCTTTCAATAAATTACCTAAACATGTAAACAAATAAAAATATTTATTTGCATAAAATTCACATTTAAAATTGCGTACTCGAACTGGAACCAACCAAGCCAACAAAAAAACAAAAATATTTACTACGTACTACACACACATACACACACGTGGAAATATACAAACAAGCGGCAAACCTATACCAACGGAAAATTGGACCCTTTTTGCTACTGACAAATATTATGATAATTGCGAAAAATATACTCGCGCGCAGCACATCAGGAATTCTTTTCATCTTTATTATATATACTTACATACAGACACACACGCACGCACAGAAGTATATGTATATGTATGTGAATATGCGAAGATTATGCGAATTATGCAAAAAAGCGTTTCTTTTGTGGGCAAGTGTGTGTGTGTGTGTGTGTGTGCATGTTTGTATTACACTTTTAATCAGTGTTGGTAAAAATCAATTTAAATCTGTATTTTGTTAAACTATCCCAAAGTTCTCTACAGCCTCAATTAGACCAAACTAAATTAAATGTATGTTTGTTTGTGTGATTCTTATTCTGGTACGCCTAAACCACTTAAAGAATTCTGATGAAAGTTGGATAAGTCGCAATTCAATTATGGACCGGGATCACAATTTTTAAAATTATTTTTAACCCGTTTTTACCCCAAGTTTTACCTCGTAATTGAAAAATGCAAATTTCGTTACTTCATTACAATTTCCATTGTATTTGATAATTTTTATGAAATTTTCAATTCACTGCATTGCAATGGGAGCGCTAATAGATCTAGATCTACCGGATGTTTTTCTCTCCAATTTCACTGATGACTCAGTGTTAAAATTGTATTTTTTACTCTAAGAAAATTCTTTGTCCTGTTCAAAGTAGAGTTAATAATTTTTATTGTTGTTTGCCAACACTGTTGCGTATATAACTGTTAATATGTTGAAGGTAGCTTCGCTCCGCTTTGGTGGCGCTGAGAGAAACCTTGCGGTTGATACCCGTAAAGCAGGCGGTTGAGGTGGGGGGTTTGGTGGTAGTGAGTCGTTGCATGGACTAGTAGCGCCTTTTGCTTGCTTAACATGATAATTTGTTTGCAACCGCGTTTCGTATTCTGAGCGACGTTCGTGTTGCTTTTGTAAATTTTCGTCTTTTTTTTGTTTACCTCTTTACGCTTATTTTTAGAGTACGTGCACACACACACACATGTGCATAATTTGCGTACGGATATTTCCGCTTCCGGTAGTGCTGCTTCTGCTTTTTTTTACCTCGCTACAATGTTTTTCTTCTTTTTCTTGTTCTTCTTCTGTTTTTTTGGTTTGCCTTGCACTCGCCTCTGTGTAATGCAAATTTAAGCAACATTAAAACGCTAAAGAGTCGCATCGAGCGAGTCGCACTCCTTTTTATGAGTTTTCCATGCTTTGCATGTGCAAAGAATATACAAAGCAAAGCAAAAAAGAAAAGAAAAAATAAATAAATGGTGGAAAGTACTACAAGAAAAAAGAGAATATAAATAAACTGAAAATGAAATAAAGACAACAATAATTCCTTGTTTAAATATTTCGTATACACATGCACTTAAAATGTCAGCGCAACATTTTGTGCGCCATTTTGTTGTTTTTTCTCGCATTTCTTTGGTTTTTTCTTCATTTTTTTCATTTGCCACATTTGCATTTGCATTTTTTATTAACATTTTTTTCCGCGCTGCGCATTTTTAAAAGTACCTTTTTGCGCTGTCATATTTTAGCACGGTAATGTGTGTGTGTAATGCGTATGTGTGTATGTGGCCAAGTTATTGTGTATGTGTGAGTGTGCTGTGCGTTTGTAGTAACGCACTAAAGTGGAATTTACGAGTGCAAAATATGCTCATTTAAATTACTTAAGTGCGGCGGCTGACACACTCGGATTTCGTTCCTTCGCAACTGTTTTACAGCAAAATAGTCTGACTTTCGTGTCCTACATACATATATAAAAAGAATTCAATACTTTTAAATTCCAATTGAATGAAATTTAATTTTCAAATAACAGTTATTTTGCAGTAGTCAACAGGTTGTATGAGCAATAATTTGTCATTATGTTAGCGACTTTTGAAATTATTCATAAACTATTATGTAAAAAGTTGCGCCAAAAATTTCTAAAGATTATAATTAAATTTAATAAAATATGTACAAAATAAATTCGAAAAAATTTTATATATTTTCTATCATTATATTACATATCGCTCATACGCCGTGTTAAGAATGAGCGATATTATTCAAGTATTAATTTAAACACTTCTAAAATACTTCAAATTAAGCAACTTAAGAAACTTTTTTAAATGTTTTCTTAAAAAGTTTTTAACTTTGAACTTTATAAACAATTCTCAAATTTAAGAGAAAAAATATTTTCGGGTTTCCATCGATATTACAGCCTTGCGACTAAACTATGACTATTTCAGGGTTAAAATAATCAACAATTAAACTTGCCCTTATGCAGAACACAATTCAAAATATTTATGTATGCATTACATTTATCAAAATTTTAAAATTCTGTTAAAATAATTTTAATTGGAAAAATAAATTTTCTTCAGTTTTTGATTATTGTCAAACCAAAAAAAAAAGGTTTGACTTTCATTTTGTTAAATTAAGATCGAATTCTGCTTGTCGGATTTAGAATAAATTTTCGGCGGATTTATGCAAATCGACTGAGCTTAAACAAATAAAGAATTTGAATGGCATTCATTATAAAAAATCGCAGTGACAATATATAAGTACATATGTACATATATCACATATGTTCAGGCTTATTTATTGAAAAAATGTGGTCAGTTTGTTCTTTCAAAGCAAATCGTTTTTAAATTGCATTAAGTAGGTGTAGACCGTTCTTACATTGCTAATAAATTTAATGTCAAAAATGATAACTGGAAATTGGAAAATTCGACGTCAAGTCGGATGCGCCTACCACCCTCGGTAGATTCTAAACAAAATCTACTTAACTGTTCCACTGACAACATTTTCATGAAATACAAAAATTCTTTTTTTTCTGATAATTAAAAATAGTTTGCAACATCAATAAACATCAAACACATACTCGTACATCAAACACACACTAAAAAACAACAAAGAAAGACAAAAAAGAAGAAAAGCCACCAACGAAAGACAGAAATGCCGCCAAGTAACAAAACCAAAACAAAATCCGCCGAAATGTGCTTCACCTCGACGCCGTTAAGTTTGCCGCTATTTCTCGTATCAAGTACAGTAACTATTCGCTAATTGGAATTTCTTTGAGCCGGCAACTTTCTGCCTTGTTGTGTTGTTGTGTGTCGTCACTCGTAGTCATCGTCAACTTAATTACGTGTTTTTTTCTTTCGTTTTTTCGCTTTTGATTTGGCAAAACTTTGTTTTAATTTATTTTATTTTTGTGATTTTAATTTGCTTCTTCTTGTTCTTGTTCTTCGTTTCATACCACTCTAAAGGGAATCGTCTTAAGTACCATCGTCCTGAGCAGTTGCGAAATTATATTGGCCAAAAGCGAGAATTATACAACGCGCGTTGTAACCAAGGTAAAAAGAAAATGGAGAGCCTCAAAGTTTGGTATGCTTTGAAAGTTTTCATTTTGACATAATTAACTTTTTGATGATGTTGTTGCTGTGACAATCGATGATATTGAATTGTTTCGGATGCGTGCGTCGCGGTGTCAACTAACAAACTTTGACCGTCTTTGTGTGGGGCGGTAGCCAAACAAATACAATAGGAAAAGTAGAAAAAAAAAAAAGTATCTATAAATGACCGACCTTAAACAAAACTGAAAAGATAAAAAAATTGATTTACACGAATGAAATATCTTTCGAAATCTTATAAATGACAGATTTAACTTTGCGAAAGAAAACCCAAAAAAAAAAAAAAAATTTGCACTCTTAAGTAATGTTATTGCTTAAAATGAATGCGAATTATACACTGCATTTTTATTTAAAAGTATAAAAGATATTTCTATTAAAATCTTGTCAATAGCTTTTATGCTAAAAGTTGCTGTAATCGTAATATACAACATCCAACAGAAATTCCCGGCGAGGCAACTACATTCAAGAAGTACCGCCATGTGGCTGGTTTCGATCGCACGCCAAACACGCCATGTTCCAATCAGCGTCTACTAAAGCACAATCGTGATTTGATCAGTGTTAAACCTTGGCAATTGTCACCCAATCGTTATGATCTGCCATCCGATAATCCACATAAGGGCGATAAAGGTGCCCGCTGGCTACCGATACCAAAAAGTAAGTCGATCGCCAAGAAGTCAAGAGGGGAATGGAAATTCTATGACAAGGATCGAAAATGGGATGATCCCGGCAGTCGTTGCAATAGACACAAACACATCCTGTTGTCGGGTGAGTCTTGAGTGATAATGATTTAGAATTAGGAGGTCATCAATTACTGTTCAATATCATTCCATGATCAGATGCACGCGAACGTCGTGCAACATCGCGCATAATGGTCAGTAATATACTGACATGCTATCACAATCCGAAGGAACCCGGCCCAGCAGAGTACTATCCAAAATATCATCTTATTTCACACAATGTGTAAGTTGCACTAAAATGCCGAAATATGCAATATTGCATAAAAATCATTAAAAACTCTTTTTTATATCTTATTCAGTTCACCAAAGATCGTTCTGAAAGATCGACCAAACCCACACATATTCCTGGCACACACATCGGTGCCGTTAAAGCCCAATGCATGCCATGCAAAACATAATAGCTTTATGCCTGGACCCGGACGGTTTGAGACGCGTTTCACTCCCGTTTGCTTTTGCTCGAAAAATCTTCGCTACATGCCGAACCTGCACATTCTGATCGATCGTCAGAAACGCAATAAATTCCGTCGACTGTACTATGCGAAGATTCGAGCACGTGAATTCTGTGCGCCCGATTGGCGTCATGTTCGCGGCAATGGTTTCCGCTTCCTCTTCAGAATGCCATCGAAGATGCCACCGAAGCGTGACTTTAAGCCACTGCCCTCGGTGGCTGCTAAAAAGGCTTCAATTAAACCGGTACAACTTTATCCAGATGCGCGTTACATCACGATGATTGTCAATCCGGGACGTATGGATACGTGCTTGCGCAAGGAACCGATTAAGGTGCTACCGCCACGTATTCGTTACAATTGCATGGCGAAGCGCATAGTCAAGAAACAGCTACGCAACAATAAAAAAATCGCCTTTATGAGTGGACAGGAACGTTTCAAGGATGCCGACCGTCCGCCCATCCTAACGGTCAAACAATTGGAAGCTATGATCGCTAAATTGCCACCAGAAAGACGATTGGTTGATCGTCCAGTTATGCGCTTACGCCCATCGCAGATTCAGTCACAACTGACAGACACGCCGAAACATCAAATGCTGGGCTATGAGTTGCAGTTACGCAAGCGACTCTTCAAGTTCCTTCCACTGCCGACTCCTAAAGTTCTCGTCACAGAGAAGGAAACACGTCAGCAGTCCGTCGATGGTAAGCACGAGTTCTTCCCCTTTTACAGCAAAGGCACCGATGTGTTTAACTACTTGGATGACGAAGAGGTGCGCGAAGCCTATATGAAGGCATTAAACCAAGAGATATAAAGTCTCATGTAGATACTCGTACACAAACTTTGTAAAATAGAGTACTCGGTATAGCTCGGTTTATTCTTGTACTCAAGAGGGAATTTTTATTTTTGAAATAAATATTTGTACATGACCCTTTTTAATGAATGTGTTTCAGTTGGGATAAAAATAGCGTCCCGAAATTTCAAATGCCTGTAAAGTAGTCCACAATTTGGGAAACTTTTTCCCAAGAATTCTCGTATGCAAATTCCGATTTCTAATAACATTTTTATTGCCTCCTCGTATTTCGAAAACAAAACTCAATTTACAAGCCTTATGTTGGTTAACAAGCCCATTACACTTAACGAAATTTAACAACTAAAGCAACAGAAAATACCAACAAAATTACTTTATAGTTCAAGCCAAAAAACTTATTTTGATCCAACCAACCGCAAATTGTGCCGTTGGCTCTGTTCTTCTTAACTTTTGCAAACGTTTCCTCTACTCGGTGGGCGCCAGAGACTTGCATTTCGCAACTTTTGAACATTCAATATGGATTGTGCACTAGACTACATCTCCTCTCTACTCCACACTCCGCTACAGTCCAGTTCATTTCACTTTACGAGTTTACCACGCGCCGCCACAGCTCAACACGATCCGCTGGAAAAATGAAGAAAAGCCATACCCAACGCGTCGAGGAGACAATTCCATTCCATTTTCCCAACCATTCAAAACGGCATTTGGCTTAAATCAGCAAATGTGCAGAAAAGAAGTTACTTTGGCTAAAAGCTTTTCGTTACATGAATTAGTTATTGCTGAGCATCGAGGACAGTGCTGCCTTGTTTGGCTGTACCGTACCGTACTGTACTCTGCTTTGCTGTGTCGGGTTTGGTTGCATGCCATATGCATATGTGGAGGTTGGCGACTTACAGGGTCGAAACTATTTATGTATTATAAAATATTGATTGCATTGAAAAAGTTTTTGCAACTTAATAAAAAAGTTTTGTAAAAAGTTTTTATGACTATAAACAATTTTAAAGAAACAATCGCAACAAAATTGTTAATTTTTGAAAGACGGTTGGACTATTTACATTAAATAGAAATATTTATCTTAAAACAGTTAACTTTGTTGGTTGAACTGTCAAATCAGCAGAAGAATTATTTGAATTTGTTTTTCTTGTATTTTTAATATTTAATTTAATTTCATCGGGATATAAAATTGTTTAATTCAGAATTTATTTGCATAAATTAAACTATTAATCGGTCTCTCTTAACGGTTATGCAAATAAAATACAGTATTGCAGAATATGACGGTTTTCTAGATGTTAGAAAACCGTCACTAACTTGTCCATTTTAATATGTCAGTTAATTAATATATTAATCAATATAATCAACTTTCTTATGTTTACATTTAAATTGCATAGTTCAATACTTTTAATTTTGATAGCTCAGCTGATTTCTTTATTCCTATTATTATATATTTAATTAAGGCTAAAGGAATAACTATTTTTTTAAATTCGAAAATTTTAGTTTGTTAATACAATTAAAGCGTTTGTCAATTGAACAAAAACGTTTGCCTTATGTTTTAATAGAAACAAATTATACGAGTACAATAAAAATAAAAAAATTTTAAGCGATTTCTGCCAGCACGTTCCTACAATTAGCGTATCTAATAAAATGCGCAGTAAATTATTTCCACATGCAAATTCGGGAGCTTTATAAGAAAAAAAAAATTAATTTCGGGCGCACAGCACACCCATTATGGAGGGGTGGGAGAAGTACGCTGAATGCTGCATGTGTGCATGAATTGTGCGCCACATCAATTTATCTTCGCAGACGTGCACAGGGTAAAGTGTGGTGGTGCAATATGGCGAGGGGGCGAGGGGGACGGGGAGGAAGAACATGTCTGTCGCTGCGCGTCTAACAGGTGAAAATTCAAAACATGCACTACGCATATCCGTAAAGAAGTTTATCTGCGCGATACGACAGCGACTGCTGCGGCGACGGCGGTTCTCCTATGCCACGCTGCAGGAATATTTTTGGAAGCATTTCGCGTTTCACCTACGACGGCAGCAGTCAGGCAGCCAGTCAGTCAGTCAGTGAGTCCTCCGTACACGCTCGCTATGTCGTCGTTGCCACAAGATAAGCGCCTGTGCAAGCGCTAAAGGTGTTGTAAGCTTGTATACGGATTTTGTACGCGCTTTGTTTCTTAAAGCTTTATGGCACATTAAAAATGTGCTTTATGCGGTGAGATAAAAACATTTTTATGTCTTGTTAGATATAAATTTTATTTCAACATAATTTTGTTGTAATTTAAAATGTTGTAAACAAATTGTGGGCGCATTTAAAAGACAATCGTCGGGCTTTTATATGTAAATAATTATCTTCTTTGTAAACATGATTACATACGAATATTTATATATGTATGTAAATAGAAATTTAGCACAACCTAACTAAGAAAAATTCTAAGGAAAAAAAATATCATTTTGTTAAAAAAAAATGTTTTATAAAAATTGAGATATAAGATATCAAATAAGATACATTTTAATTTTTGAAATACTTGTTTACCCAGCAGGAAAGAAAGGAATGCATTACCTAAAAAATCGAAGAATTCATCAATTGATAACATTGAGCGGAGAGATGCCTGCATGAAGTGCGGAGGTAATGCGAACTAAACCTCAAAAAACATGTGCATATTAATTTAACATTATATAGTGTTAATTTAATATGAATTGTATTGTTTCTGATGTGGAAAGGATAATTTAGTATGAGATATTGTAAACAAATTATAAAAATGTTTCTTACTCAATACAAGCAAACCAAATAGATATGTAAGTAGACATATGTACATATAAGCCTATGGAATTTGTAAAAGTCAGGAATGGGTCACAACAAAAAATAAAGAAAAGAAATTTCAAAAATATTTCCTCAAGCAGCGAACAAGCTAAAAAAGACTGACCGAACATGATGGTGGGAAAACGTCAGAAATGTGTTAATTAAGTTAACTTGAACAATTTTGATATTTACTCATGGCACAAGCCACGAGTTTGGCCTCTCGACCAACTCGACTCGACTGGAATCGACAAACTCGATGTAAACTTTTTGCAAGTAGCTGCAACAAAGCGCAAAACTGTTGATGTGGCACAATTAAAACTGTTGCAAGTAAGAGCAATAGCAACAGCAACATCAGCAACAACAACAACAATAGCCACACTGAAAATGAAAACAATTAAACCAGCAATGCAATGCAACAAATAAAACAAATACAACGCAAAACAACAACATCAACAATTGTGGTTGCCAGTGAAAAGAAATTCTTAGCAATTCTTTTGCATATTTTGCTATTTTGCAATTTTGCAATGGAAAATTATGCACGAGTAATTCATAATGAAATTTTGAACTTTTATTTTTTCCATTGTTTTCGCAAGAATGGAATGGTTACTTCCTTTTTTTTTGGTTTTCTTTTATTTTCTTTTTTATTTTCTGTATTGTTTTGTTGTGTTTTCTGTTTTGGTTGGCAAGGCAACTTGTGGCATTAAAATAATAATAAAACTAATAAAAATAATCATACCAAACAAGTTTAAACAAAAATGTATTGTAGTTGTAGTAGTACGAAATACATACAACGAGAGTATTGCAATTAGCATTGGGAAAGTGTTTTCATTGTCTCCTGTTCGGTTGGCACCCTAAAAAGCAGTTACATATATTTATTTAATTAATTTAAGATAAATTTACTATTTCTCGTATAGGACTTATAATTAAAGCTTTAAAAACTTAGATGTATATTTAAGTGCTTTAAATAAATGAACGTATTAAATATATACATATATTAGATATAGTATATCGAAAGTAGGTTGTAATCGGTCGAACTCTAATAGTAAGTAAAAACGGACACTAACTGTAAAATAAAGTGTTTGAATATTTCGGAAAATTGTAATTATTTTAAATAAATGTACACCCACAAAATAATCCTTAGTATACATAATCTAACAGGCGAGAGTTTTTCGCAGTTATATACACATAATTTATATACAGTTGATTTTCATCTTCTTCTTCTTGTATTTAAGTGCACTCATCGTTATGGATTTTCGATCCGAAGCCGATCCGAATCCTCATCGCCTCTCATGAAATTCACAAATTGCCGACTCAGAGACATTTCCGGTAAACGACTCTCTTGAAACTCACACTTAAAACACTCAATAAATGAGCGACGTCGCCTGGTTTGTTTTTTTTGTTTACCAACAAATAGTCTCAATAATCTCTTCGCTTATTCAGTCTCAATCAAACGATCAAAGGTGCGTGGTGTAATAAATTTATTTTTATTGTTCGGCGGTCCGCCATTTGTAGTTTTTGTTTTCTTTAGTGTAATTTTTGCAATTTAAAGTGTTAATTGTGCAAGTTCCTCTCTTCTTATACCTAAATGTCGGAAGAATAAGAAAATATAAAAATAAGTGTTTAAAAGAAAAAGATATAATCAAAAAGACAAATTTAAAAGAAATTGTGAAAAAAATGTTCAATCCGTTACAAAAAGAGAAAAAAAGTAATAAATATGTAATATGTAATACAGTTAAAAAATTAAAATTAGCAGAAAATGTTTTTAGTTAATTGATAGAATAAAAATTGAGTGCATAAAAAATCGATCAAAATGAAGAATTTCAGTTTGTTTCTTTGGTGAGTTTTATCTAATTTTTTATTATATCCAATTATTTTTAACCAATTTTTAATTAAAGAGTAGATAAGAGAAACGTATTTATATACATGTATAGGTACATATTTAAAATAAAGTTTAGGAATGCATACACCTTTTTTTTAGAATGGATTTAAATTACAACAGCAACAAAAACGTTTTACTCTACCGAAAAAACACAAACAATAGAATAAAAAATATGCATTAACAATTAAATGTTAATTTAAAGAAAAATGTATGATTCATAAAAATAACAATGACCACTTAACTTTCGTGATGCCCAGTAAAAAATGCATTTGAACTCCTTTCCCTAGTAATTAAAATCTTAATTGAATAAAAATTATATATTATCAGCTATGCTGTAGCTTAAATACCCTACACCATTTAGGCATTTCAGTTTATTTTATATTTTTAGAGAGCGGTGAGTTAGTATAGAATTGGTGCTTTCACTTCACCTGTACCAACATATACACCCTGTGGGCGTTACAAGTGAAAGAATATTCTCAGTGCAGAGTATTAAAATAATCTCAAATGATTTGCTTACCTACTGAAATTTAAATTTGTATTTTATAACATATAGTTTTATGTTAGATACTAGTCTACAATTCCATTAAAGTTAATATGGATTTTTTAGTTACAGATTAAAAAGTTTGACCAAAATACAACAAATAAATTAAAAATAAAACAAATAGGAAAAACTTTCTATTTTCTGCTTAAAAGGATTCCTTCCAGTTGAGAACACGCAACAAAACCAGAAAAATCACCGCAGCATGTAAGCCAAGTTTAACACTTGGTTTAATTTAGTTTTCCACAATAAATGAAAAATCCGCTTTGCTGCCGAACGAAGAGAACGACCGACAGACGGACATACAGACAGACAGACAGACGGACGAACGATCTGCGCTCACAGAAATCAAGTTAAAAGCAATTTTCAGTGATGGCAATCGTTAAAATGTCAACATGTCCAAAACTTAAAAGTTTACAGTTGAAATTTCAAGTTCAAAAACATTTTAAATCATTGTTTAATAGGAATCACTTTTTAGTTGATTCTTTAGATACTTCCCTATTTTATAGATATATTCAAAATATCCCTGAATTGACTCAAAATACGCGTTAAGTGCCAACACTGATATATTTTTTCTATTTTCTTTTGTCCGAAATTGTTAGTATTGTTGTTGTTTTTGTTGGTGACTTTTTGTTTTTCGGCTGTGTGTGTGTGGACGAGTTTGTGTGTCTGTGTTCTGTGTGCGTTGAACAAAAGTGTCATATAAAATCAACGAAGCGTTCAAATCGGGTTTTATATCTCTGCGCGCTCTGGAGATGAGAAAAATCCAACATTTTGCGCCAGCCAAGCCAAGCCAAGCCAAAACCCAAAAGGCGCAATTTTTGGATGTGGCAACTTTTGTTCGTTTGTCGTCGAAGCCTACGTTGTGGTGTAAAAACCAAAAAAAAATAAAAAATGGACACCCGCCGTTTTGGGTGTCCAGTTGGTCCAGTCCTCAACGTTCGGTCGGTCGGTCGGGATTTTGTTGCGATTGTTATCCTTTTAATGCGACCGTGTCTCTCTCTGCGTGAGTGTGTGTGTGTTTGTTGCATAATGTAAATGTGTGTTTGTGTGTGTTGTAAGTCGGTTTTTGTTTGTGTTTTTATGTTTTTAACCAATTTTTGTTAACTTTTTCGAGTGCTGGTCGAAAATTGAGCGCGCAAAGCAAACAATAAAACGACTACAATAGCAACACCGAAATAATAACAAGAACAACAACAACAATAACAACAACAACAGTAACAGTAACAGTACCATCAGCGCTATCCTGGTAGTTATTAAAAGCACCAAATCCCACTTGAACTGCGAGGATAGTTTTGGCTTTATATTCTATTTCAATTCGTGCATTTTGTACTTGCGGTTTTCTGCATGTGTCTGCTCGTGTTCGTGTGTTAGTGTATATAATACATTTTATGTTTGCAGCACGGTATGTCTGGGTGTGTGTGTGTGTGTGTGTGAATTTTCGTGGGTGTGTTTGCAACGCAATTTTCGCTGTTGTAGTATATATTAGTTTTTTTAAGCAAAAAAAAAAAAGAACCATAATCCCAACCACATTGGAACCTAACGCCAAAAATAACAATTTTACTTAATTTACAACAAATAAATGGTTATTTATTTAGAGGTGGACTTAAGTTTCAATTTAACAAGATTTATTTTATGTTGATTGGGTTTTTTTGGTTTTCGTGTGGTGAAGATAATTTAACTTAAATAAAATTCAACATTCTTCAGTCTGTAACTTTGCTCGGTTGTTCTAAGTAAACTCGAGAACAACTGTATCATTTTTTTTTTAAATTTGGAGCAAAGGGACTTTTGAAATCGGAACTTTTGATATACTATTAAAGAATTACAATTAAATACTTGTACTTGTCATGGAATAACAACAGCATTTCAATAATAAATTTATGGATATTGATGGAAATAGAAGGCGGAATTCGACATGTATACTTTCAAGAAATAAATCAACTTGCTGGAAAAAACCAGCTTAAACGAGGGCGGCTAATTTGTATTTATGTATCATAGTATTATATTATTTATATTTAAATCACTCTTTCCGGAGCGAAATTTTAAATTACAAAATCTGAGTTGCAGCATAGTTGATGTTTATATTTCTTAACGAATATTCCAACAAAATATCGAACTTATGTTCAACACCAGCGCAATTGAAAATTTTAACAGAAATAAATAAAAAATAGTTGGACACTGTAATGAATTCTGAATGCCGAAATGTAATTACTTATGTTTTTCCATGTTTCTACATATTTGTACTTTTTTTTGCTTATGCTGCAGATAATGTTGGAATAATGCTTTTTCGTATTTGAAGTTATGGCGACACAACTACACACACGATCACGCACACACACCAATTGAAATATTAGTATTAATTCTATATACATATGTATCCACATATGTATATGCTTGTATATGATCAAATGTATGTGTGCCATAGTGTGGTCATTACCTCAAAGCGCTTGTGGTCTGCACTTTTGCTATCAATTTTGTGTGGAAAAACTTAATTTTTCCAAGAACGTACGAACGAACTTTCTGGTCACTGCTTTGTGGGCGACGAAGGACAGGCAGACATATATACGGAAAGACGGACGGACGGACGCACGCTTTTTTAACCACATTCAATTTTAAGTTATTTATTTTATGGTCAAAAGTTACTTTTGGTTCTTTTGTTTGAAGGAGGCGAGGTTTATAATTGTGTATTTGTGTGCTTTTTATGTATATATATATGTGTGTGTGTGTGTGTGTTGGTAAATTAATTCAAGCGTTAAAAATAAATGGGGAATTTATTGAATTATTTCGAAAAATGTGAATTATCACATGTGGAAAATGTGGAAAGCGTAAAAAAGTGGACCGCTTAATTGGATGGAACGGGACGCTGCTCATAAATTATTGATAAACTCTCTTACAAAGGAGGTGGACTACAACGTTCGTACTCGTATGTAGCCAGCGATGGGGGAACTTAAAAGTGATTTAATATTTCTTTGTTTTTCGGTGTTTTAATGATTTCTCAGGAATTTAGTCCACTTAAAAGAAAAACCAAACAATTTCTGCTTAGAGAAATAAAAAACATTTTTGTATTGTAAAATTTTTGAATTAAAACTTTTCATTGCAATTTTCTAAATTTAAAACAATATTTGTGAAAATTTAATTTGAAATATTTTTGGTAAGTATAAATCATTGCAGAAATTTTACCAACAAAACTATTGGTTTTTGTGTAAGCTTTTAGCCTTGTAAGAGGATTAAAATTAAATTTTCTTGAACATGATTTTGGATTTTCCTTAATGCTGTATTTTAAAACAAAGTTAAAGTAAAACTTATGAATAAATATAAACACAGTTGAGGTGCTGTAAGTCGTTAGTACAAAAACGCCAAAAACTGATAACCTCGAAAAAAACTTAAAAGAAATTGTCTTTTCAGGAAAACTTCTGGTAAAATTATGAAAACAAACGAAAATAGTAGGAAAATATTTTTAAAAAAAGCTAAAAAATTGCAAACCAAGATTTGAAAAATAAAATCAGTTTTAGATATCAAAATTATCGATTATTTATTCTCGACACGATATCAAACGTTTTGCAAAAAAATGGTGGAATCTACACTTTGAAGCTGAATCTGAATGGCAGATTTTTTTGCAACTTTTACTCTTCATAGAAGGAAATATTCAGAAAAAAAATTAATTTTTTGTTTGATATCATTAATTTTTAACTTAAATTTCAACCATGACCGTTTTAATTAATTCAATTGACAGCTTTAATTGAAAAAAAAATTTTTCACGTTATAGCGAGCGGAAATCCTGCTGCGAACGGTCTTTGCCCAGTGATGAAGTATAATTGGCTTTATTTAAAATTTGGCAAAAGTTGCAGAAGTTAAAGATTTAAGTTAATTTTATTACAGTTTCAATTTCATTCTAAATCTTATAAAATAATTGCTAAGCAGCGTAAATTAAGCGTGGATTTCCACAAAATCAAAAGTTGTTTGTTTTCTGCATGTATGCAAATATTTTCAGCTTGTACGCTTCGGTATTCCAATAATTTCACCCACTTACGACAGCTTCGGCGTATTGCAGAAAATAAAACTAAAGTGGAACAATTTATGCTAATGCAATTAAAAGTCGCAAAACATGTTAACCCTCTCCAGGGCGAAATGTGCCTTCCATTTGACTTGGAGGAATTAGTCGCTGAAGGTTAATACCTGCTGTTGGCAATTACAATTGCAATACTCGTACCAAGCAGCAGTATTTTCTGCGCTTGTACAGTAAGTAGCGCAAATACCACGTACATATATACAAATCTCCAATGAACTGCTACAACAACAAAAATATAAGCAATAATAACAACAAAACGGTACACGAACGAATCGCACGAATGCAAAATGTTGTAAGGTGGTAATTCATTTGCAGCATTTGTAACCTACCTTCGGGGTTCATTAAAGTAAATTGCAACGTGCGGCAGCTGCGGCAACAGTAGCGGCAGCAGCGACAAAAAATCAAGCAACGAGCACCGCACGTGGCCAAACGCGTCCGTCCTATACGCGAAGTGAACTGCACGAAATTTTGAGCTCAGCGCCGTGCAAGTATTTGTTTTTGAGTGAGTGAGTGAGTAAGCGCTGCAAGTTGGAGATTGGGTGCACTGCGCGAAAATTGTCGTTTTGGTGATACTCTTTCAATTGCCAGTGATCATTCTTCGAGCAAAATTATTGTCAATAAAAATAAGAAAGGAGAGCCGCGCAACTTAAATATTCCAGTGATAAACCATCATTTAAATAAGAAATGAAGTGTTAATTTTTTACAGTGTCTATGTGGGCGTCTTTCACAGCGTTCTGGTGTCGATGTTGTAGTCGCGTCGCAGCAGCAGCAGCATCAACAGCATTTAAATGACGCTGCTGCATGACACTCGTATTTGACTTTTTCCTTTTTTCCCTTCTTGTACCGTAGAGCAAGGCCCTTGCCCTGCCTCATCATGAGATCCTCTTGTAGCAATTTGAGTTGTTCTGAGCGCTGCACATCTTCACCCTTTTTTTTTTGTGTGTTGTTTTATTTTGAAAAGTGGAATTTTTAAATGAAGTCGGGGCTTTGTTAGCGTCGTCGCTTATGCACGGCATGCACGGCTCTGTTCGCCAGTGTCGCATGAATGCAATGCGCGACCCCATTTGAATTTCAATTGAGCTGGAGCGTTTTTACCCCAAGCCTTTGTTGAATGCTGCATGCGAATGCAAAAGCTCGTGGGAGTTGGTGGCGGTGCACCTAATTGTCCTGCTGCGAGCGGAGCGCTTCAAAATAAGTTTAAATATTTTCTGTTTCGCGCGGCATAAAATATTCATTGCCCTTGTTGGACAATTTCAGTGGACATTTATTGTGGGCCCATTAAGCAGGCACTCCCAAACAAGGGAAGTGGGTATGGCGGAAATCTTTCGGAAAAGATTTCAGATATTTGGATTTCAAATTTTGTTTTTAAAAATGTATTAAAATAAATTAAAAAACTTTAGTTTGGATTTAACATCATTGCTTGGACGGAATTTGTTTTGGGCCTTTTCTTAGGTGTGCAACAGGATAGAAATTTTTTTTCGTACTATAAGAAGCGTTTTATAGTACTGCATATAAAAGCGTGATATTCGCGTTTGAAGTTCTTCTTATGGAGCGCTCCTTTTTCGAACCAAATATGTGAAGTTCTAATATGGAGGTCTACTTTTCGGACCATACAGTTGAGTTATAACTTATAAGAAAAATTTCATCCTGCGCCTCTATGGAAAAAACCTTAACACACATATTTAAGATTAGCTCTGTTGTAATTATTATTATATTTTATCTGGGTACCAAGATTCTAGGAATACTCCCTAACAATTCAATGATCCTCACCGATTTACATTTTTAAGTTTACACAATCACAAAATCATTAGCAAAGAAACGAAAAAGAAAATTTAGCTTGCACTTGATGTATTCCAGCTTATTCAAACTAGCGCCTAACTAAAGATAATTTCAACATGAAATTGCACTCGGCTAAGAGGTTATCAACGTTTGTGTGTGTGTGTGTAGTGTTTTCGCTTCTGGATTGTGGTGAATGCAACCACTCTAAACGCATTTGTATGCTACACTGACAACATAAATTCCACACGGCAAATGTAACACGAGGCACGTAACACGGAGCGACAATGTACAGTGGCAAAACTCGTCTAACAAATCAGCCAAGCGATTTAAAGTTTTCATTTTATAATATTTCTTATTTTTAGAAATGGTTAAAAATCATGAAAAAAATTACAGAGCATTTGAAAAATGGATTCTGTCTCAATTAATTTTTTAAGGGTTTTTCTTTTGGATTTAAATAATATTTTTAAATTGTTTGTCAATGTTTAATTAATTAATTCATTTATTAATGTTTGTCTGTTTTTTTGCAAAATTGCTTCATTGTGCGATGTTGCAGCGGTAGCTGCACCTTCACTTGAGGCATTTAGCCACTTTTCCCAAAAGACAAGATCCCCTCTCGCCACACTTAAGCACAAACAACGAGTTAAGAAGCTGCTTGTACGGCGTGCTGAGCATGGAACAACAAAAAAAACAACATCAACAATAAAAGCAAAAACATGAGCGCCACTTCTGGACAAGCGGCAAACAAATGTTGCAAGCGTTAGTAACAACTGCAATTGCAACTTACAGCAGCAGCAGCAGCAATAGCAAAAACAACAAGACAGTGACAGCAGCAGCAAGAGTAGCTACTACCTCGACGCGCACTTATTATCAGCGCTAACCTAGTTAACGCACTCGACTGACTCCAGCAACTGCATTAGATAGAGGTGGTGCAGGGGCCTGCAGGGAGGGAGTTGGCGGTAACAGTGGTAACGACTTGTGTCCTTGTTATGTGTTTGGGTAGTCCTTTGACTTGAGTAGTCTCGCATGTGCATGTTGTTGCAATGCGAAATGTTGTTGCTGTTGTTATTGTTGTTTGTTGATACTTTGGCCAAAAGTTATCAACACTTGCTGTAACCGTTGCTTTGGCTTCTTCTTCTCTTCTTCTACTGCTGCTGCTGCTACTGCTGAGGCTGCTGCAATTGTTCTGCACTCGATGCGAGCGTGAGTTCCTTGCAACATTAATTTCCAACAATAAACAACAGAAGAGCAGCAGTAGAAACAACAACTACTACAATTGTTGCAACGAGTCATAAAAATAAAAAACAAAGCGCTGAAACTTGCCACAAAGAGCGTTGCACGCAAAGATAAGAAACTGAGTTTCGACTTCTCGGCAGGTGGGCTTGGTGGGCAGCTGAAAGTAAGCTGCAACACCAGGAGCAGTCCACTGAAAAAATACCAACTATATATAATATATTTTTCGCTTTTGAGTGCTCCAGTGAGTTCTTTAGATTTTATAAAATATGTGTTCAAAAGTGTGCTCTGTAGTGTTCTGGAATACTCTGTATTAATTACTAATGATAGGCTTAAGTTTAGGTTCAATGAAACATTATGGATTACTAAAAGTTTTTTCCAGGTGTAACTATAAGCAAAGTTGTATGTTTCTTTTTCTCTCTCTTCTTCTTCTCCTTCTTATGCTTTGCGTTGTATTAAAAGTTTTTTTTGTTTTCTTTTTTTAATTTTTGGCCAAATGCACAATTAGAAAGAAGCATTGTTTCAATTATCGCAATAAATTAGACGGATGCGCGCCAAGTGCTCCTTTGCGATGTAATTTTACCTGCTGCTGCTGCTGTTGTTGCTACTGTACGCAATGTTCTTTTGTTGCTACTGCTGTTGGTGTTGTTATTGCAGATGTTGTTGTTGTTGCTGTTGTTGTTGTTGTTGCCGAGTTGAGTTCACTTTTGTAACAAAAACAGCAGATACCTAGCAACCATAATTTACGAAAACTTTTGTGCTCAACTCAAATTTTTGAACAACTTCATTTGTAGAATGATTCGCTGCTCATGAGATACCAACCAAATTGGCCTGTTTCATGTTTGCAACTACAAAATGTATTATATAAAATATTTTTAATTATAAAACAAGCCTTTTAGTATATTACTTGACACTTGGAATGTCTTTAAAGAAATAAAAGGTTTACAAATAATGGATGGGCTTTGAGTACAAAAGATCTGTTCTTTAAGGTGTCTTTACACCTTCCTAACAGACTTTGGTCAGTTTTCGCATGGTCCACTTGTTGTATAAGGAAATGAGTCCTTGTTCCAACTTGATTCATTCCTTGAGTGATTCATTCGTAGACAAACAATTTGTACTTAGTGGAGTGTTGTAAGTTCTATAAAATATAGTTACTATTATTGTATACAACGGATAACATTGAGTGTTAATAAAATTTAAAAAATTATTTTGGTGTTATGTTTTTTTTTAAATCTTTAAAATCATGTTCCACCCTCGTAGCGTAGATATGCATTCAACTTGTTCATATTGTTATTTCAGTCGAAAAGTTCAAAGCAAATTGTAAATTTGCAATTTTAAATGTGGTCTTTTCGTTTTTTGATGTTTGCATTAAATGTCGAAAATTATAGTTTCTTTGTAGTTATAAATAAATGTACAATTAAAGACTTGATTGTGAAACACATTAGGAAGTTTTGGAAGCATCGTTCAGCTTTTGCGTAGCTATGTATTGTATATGTACGGTCTTAGCCAAAGTCGGCAACTGCAATGGTTCCAAATAAATTATTCGACTGTAAGAAGTTTGTTAATATTAAAACTCTCCAAGAAACATACTGGTAAAATTACGGTTTACTATATTAAATCACAAAACATTTTAAATTTGTCTTGAAGCCTTTAAAATATTTTTGAAAATTTCATTATCGTATCGTAACGCTACTGGTGACTGATATGACAGGTACTTTTTAGAGGTTAAATGATGTCTAAAAAAACAATAAAAATATGTTAAAGCTAGAATTTTTTTTTATATAAGATATTTGCTTATGCATATTTTTAATTATAAATATGTCACCTTTGTCATGTTGCGTTCTATTTAACTGTGGATGGTAACTGCACTTACCAAGTTCGGAATTGCTTCAGTAAAATGCGTTTGTCTCGGAGATATTTTTTCTGAATTCAGCATAATTTTAAGTTAATTAGAGCTTGGATTAAGTTATTCAAATTTAATATATGTATATAAAATCCAAAACAAAATTCATTAAAAAAAGTTTAAAGTAAAAATAAAAAATGTGCTGGAAGTTTTTTGTTATTAAAGAAGTCGTTAACTTTATCCAAACCGATAATCGAACGAAATTTTCAGGCGCTTTTAAATTGAAAATGCGCGAAAAACCTTTTTTCAACGTATGGAGTGAGTAGCGTCATTGTACCTGCCCAGCTAAGTCAGCATCAAAGTGCCCGAAAAGTTACACACGCACATACGCAAATACGCACACATATTCGATTTTTAACCTACATCCGGCATTTAATAAATTTAACATGACAGCAACAAGATTTTGGTATTTGCATTGACAGGATAAGATTATTTGTAAAGTTGATGTTGTTTTTCCCGTCGAACACAATTCACAATTGCTGCACAGCACACATGTGGTGAGGAGAGGAACTTCCTTGCGTTTGCCTCTGTATATGTGTGTGCGTGTGTGTATGCAAATGTGCGTTCGAAAGTGTGTTTTGAAAAGTTCTTCGAGCATAACAAAACCAAAGCAGTTCAAACACACCGATACGAAAATACGCACACACGCATTAATACAGTTATGGCCAAAATATTACTCAGTAATATCATAAAAAAAATTATATATAAAAAATGGTTTTGTTTTTTTAAATTGCCGGCAGTTCAGAGTGTTCCTTTTAAATATTTGTTGTTTTTCAAATATTTATTTTTAAATTATCTTTGTTAAATTTTGAATAAAAAAACAATACAGAAAACAAATTCTGAATTAAAAAAAGTAAATTTAATAGATAAAACGATATTTTTGTTATTGTATCTTTATTGAACTATAAAAAACTCTGTGATCCAAAATTAAATGAAGTTATTACATAAGAAACATTTTTTGTGAGTGTATTTTAGTCAGTACTGTACTTTGCCATATAAAATACAGCTTTTCAGGATATGATGAAAGGATATATAGATGAAGTGAAGAAAATCGCTAGCAAACGAAAAAAAAACGAACATCCAAACTAACGGTAAACAGACAGTTGAGGAGGGAAAAAGGCAATATGATAATTTAGCAAGAAATGAAAATTCAAAAAAAAAAAAACCAAGAACGAAAAACTGAAAAAATCCTTCGAATCTCAAAGGATAACGAAAATGATTTGCATCGGGGAGTGTTGAACCGTTATCCTGGCAGGCAGCCTGCATCAGCGAGAGCGAGGAGTAATTGTCAAATGTCAAAATGTTTGCGCTGTTATTGTAGTTATCGTTGTTGTTGTTTTATGTTATACAAAAGTTGTTTGTGTTTGTGACAGTTGGAAAATTGCGATTTCCGCTTCCGTTTACGTATTCTTTTTTGTATTTTTTTTGGCGCGGTTATTTTTGAATATGTGTGCGTGGGTGTGTTAAAAATAAGAAGCCGCGAATAATTTGAAAACCGCCGAGCTTAGTTGCCGATGCTAGCGCGGTGAGGGGAGTGCGTTGGATAGTACTCGTAGATCTCACACTAAGTGGTCAAAAATCATCGACAATGCATGAGGCAAATGTTAGACATTTTTAAAAAAAATTCCGATTCTACCACATTTTGATTCTGTGGACTATCTGAAAGGATGAAAACTCGAAACATGTCTCCGAAATTTTTAATTTTTATCATTTTATCATAATTTTTCAAATAGTTTGAGGACATTTTAAAAACGAGCGATAATGATTGAATATAATATCCTGGGAATCCTGCGAAACTATTCGACAAAGTTTTCAAATAACAGTCCAGTTTTTTGTGATGCTAAAAACGATCCTTTCATGATACCAAATGTAAAGTTTTTCTTTAATCTGTTTTGTTAAGAATGTTTAAAATTTGTATGTGATTGTAACTAAGTACTGTGCGCCTTTGGTGGGTTTGTCGTGAGTCGATTTCACGCTGGTATCTGATTTGTTTTGTCATTTGGCGCGCTGTCATTATGTTGTTGTAATACACTGAAATGAGCATTCATATGTGCATGTGTGTGGCGCTGTGTATATGCATTATACACACACACACACACAAATGAAATACTTCAAAAGTTTAATTTTAATGTTGGTGTTTTGGTGATTTTTTCGATTTACCCCAATTTTTCGGTATTTTTTAGCTTCGTTTTTTGTTTTGTTTTTGCATTTTCTTTTGTTATTGTGGTTGACATTACATTTTGACAGTTATTCGTATTTATTGTTATTTTTGTATTGGAGGGCGTGACAGTAATGTCTCGTAATTTATCGGTTCTGTTTGTTCGGATTATTACAATATCGAGATTAGTGCGAGAAAAGTTCTTTTGCGGCAGATAAATGGGGAGGGGGGGTTGTTGTTTTTTTATTTTCAAGTTTGCTTTTTGCGGTAATTAAAAGTGCAGATTATGCGAAGTAGTCGTATGAAGTTATTTCTGTAAATATTTAACAATTTTTAACTTAATTTAAATTTTTTTTTATAATTTACTTGAAACAAGAAAATAATGTTAGAGAGCTTCTTTTCTTAATTATCGATTTAAAATTGTTCTAAAATGTTTGAAGAATCATTGAAGTATTTAGGTCATTGATTTGGAAATTTCGTGACGTAGTTTTTTTTTTAAATAATATTAAAAGTGGTTTATTGGGCTTTAAGTAAAATTAGCTATTTTAAGTTTTAACGTATACTTAAAAATTTGACTTATTAAACTTTAAGAGGTCAACATATTTTACTAAAAATTATATTTCCTTTGTATTATTTAAAATTTAAACTGTAATATTTAATTTATTTGAATTTCAAACCATTAAAATACAAATTAATTTAATTGATTGAGTTTAGTCTTCATTTGACCTGATTAGTAAAATTATTTAGTGTTTAAAAACAAAAAAATAAATTTAGATGAATCATTAATCATATTTCTTGGGCTTTTATTTTCTAGACGCTTGGTTCTATCTAAAAAAAATTGTTTAAAATATTCTATACGTATTTTTCTAACAATGAACATTTTTAAATACCACTTTAAATACAAATTGGAATTTGTAATTGCCTAAAAGCACGCTTCGGTTAAGCGCAAAGCAATGTTAAAGCTCAAGAACTCAACTAAAATTTAATACGTCAAATAAATCGAATTTTATTAAGGCCAGTAACCTAAAAAAGTATAAAAAAGAAATATTAAAATGATCAAATTTAAATGTGTCATTACTAGCATTATCCCAACGCTTAAATTGGCCAATAACTTTGCCCGGTGAATAACTTCTTTTTTTTTTTTTTTGTTGATATTCTAAAATAAAAGAAGAGCATATGCGGAAGGCAGACGCAAATGCAACAAGATAACATCGAGGCTTAAGGCACGAGGCTCGAGACTGTTTGTCTGTGTTTCTATCTGTCTGTGTGTTTGTCTGTTTGTCATTAACATGACCAACTCGCCTACCGTTCGAGAGTCATTTTTTGCCAGGCTATTTTTTTTGCTGTGCTTTGTGCCGTGTTGATGCCGTCGTATCCTGCAGCTTATTTACATTTCCACTTAAGTTAAATGTAAACAAGAACACACTCATATGCACACATATGTACATACGAGTACCTATGTGTATGTATTCGTGTGTGATTGTGTATTTAAGTCGAAGCGCCTATTTCATGTCAAACAAACAAATACAAATACAAACACACACACAAATGCACAGCCGCATTTCACACGTTCAGCGCAAAGCAAAGTAAAGTAAAGCGAGACGTTCCAAACGGAACTTAATGTCAAAGGAAATCCGGCTGGGGCCATTTCTTGTGCACGTGTTTGCGTGTGTGTGTTCCGCAGCCTGCCGCTCGAATTAAATTTTACCCACTTTGAATACCAGAAAAATGTACAAATACATATAAGAACAAAAACAACAACAACAAGACCAAAAGAAAAGGTAAGCAAAAAGATTTGTAATCGAGATGTGTGGTAATTTATGGTGAAACGTCTTGAAAGGAAGCTAACAAATTCGCAAAAAGGTAAAAATGGGTGTGCTCATGGTTAAGGGGCGTGGTATGGGTTTATTTTTGCGTTACGATGGGGAAGATAAAAAAAATCGCTCCGGAAAATCTACTTTTATTTCAAGACTTCTTAGTTTTGACATTTCTATTATTTTTTAACTTTTTAGTGTTGGATGATTGCCTTCTTTTTTTTAACTCATGAAGATAAATTTTCTTTATATAAAATATTGACAATATTATTGATGTATACAAATTTTATTTTGAGAATAAAAATATATAAAGTTAATCTGTCTCATAATTAAGACGGAATGAAGAGTTACAAAACAATTGAAATGGTTCTTATATTTTGCCCTCTAACTACGACACTTCTTAAGATATTTTATTAGGTGTACAAATAAGTTTCCGCCGTTTTGAGAAAGATGGCGTGGCACGAGGTTTACGTTGGAATTCGCAGATGGTAACCTACTTGAAAATTAGTTTGTTTATTCCAGAACAACATAACCTTATCATGGTATTAAGTTCGCATTAGCATCATATATTTTTCTTCATCTAAAAATGTCTCAATTTGAGCCAACTAAGTGTCATTTGCGGGAACTTTTAATTTATTTTTTTTTAATTTAAAAAAATCTGCTGCTGAGTCGCATCGATTGCTCGTAGAAGCATATAATGAGGATGCTTTGAGTGAGAGAACATGTCGTGAGTGGTTTCAAAAATTTAAAAAAGGTGAGTTTGACATAAAAGACAAAGATCCAGTGGAAGGCCGAAAATTTACGAGGATGCAGATTTGGAGAAATTATTGGGTGAAGATTCGTCTCAAACACAAAAGGAACTTGCACTTAGTTTAGAAGTCACTCATCAAGCAGTCTCACATCGTTTAAAATCGTTTAAATATTATTTTATTAACAAAAAACGGCGGAAACTTATTTGTACACCTAATAACAAATATTTGTAAATCGTTGTAAGCAGCAAATGTCTTACCTTGAATGACATAAAAACGCATTCATCCAATATATAAAATTGAAGTTACGGTCAAGCATATGCTTCTAGATTCTGAGAGTCCCTTTAAAATTCTGAGTATGAAGTTTTTTTCTGATTAACTTCATCTAAAACTAAAGCTATGTCTTGCCGAAAGACAGTTGACCCCCTCCAGCACTGCCCAAACTACGCCCACGTTGGTATGCTAAAAAGGCAGGTAAGACGGACTTCTCGTTTTAAGTCAGCAACGAGATGGGATAAAAATTGTGTTGATTGCATTAAATTCACACTTCCTGCTTAAAGATAAAATTCGCCGAGAATTGGGATAAGTGTGTGTGCCAAAGTGTCCAACCCCCAACTTACATATCACCCACTCCAATCTAACCCAAGCCAACCCAATCCAACGCTACGCAATGCCGCTTCGAATGTTTCTGCATGATTCGTTTCGTTGTTGAATGGAAGCCAAAAGAAATTATGACTTTATGTCAAGCGTTGCCATCCAAACACAAATTGAAATCACACCAAAAACAAAAGCAACAACCACAAAAAAAACCACAGCACAAACTACGAGATACGCGCTTTCGTGTCGTCTGCCAATTTTTTATTTATTTATTTTCATTTTTTATTTTGGTAAATTTTTCACAAAAATATAAAAAGCACGAAAAAAAGGAAGAGGTGCAAAAACAAAGTGTGAAAAAAAATTGGGGAAAAGCGCAACTTCAATTTGATAAAACCGCAAAAGTGTATCTGTCTGACTGTTTGTCTTTCCGTCTGTCTATTTTGTGCTGTCTGTCTGTCTGTCTGTTTGATATCTGCAGTTGAAGTTTTTAAAGCGCACTAAGAGATTGTTTTAAAAGTTCAAAACAATTTAGAGTTCTGTTTTTTTATAATTCGAGTAAAATTTTAGTTTTGGAGATATCGCGCTGTACTTTTTAATGGAGTGTTTCAAACGCTATGTTAAAAAATTTATATTGTTTGTAAATAAAAATTATACTTTGCATATGAATTCCAAACAGACTAATTAAATTGGTTTAAATCTTTGCTAGAAGATATCGCGCAGAATTTTAAAACTTATCAATTTAACTTAAATATTAAAATGTTTTATAATCTATATATGTATATAAAACAAAAAAATTTCAATCCAAAAATCAATTTTGGTCGGCACGAAATTTGCCGGGTCAGCTAGTTTTTTTTTTATATAATTCGTATGCAACTTAGTAAATTTAATGTTTAAAGAGATATTACGAAAATGAACAGATTATGCTAAAAATTAAGCTTGGTTGGAACTTTTTTTTATGAAATAGCACAAGCAAGTTTTAAAAAAAAAATTTATCTAAAAATTGCTTAATTTTGTTTCTCTGTATGGGTTTGCTTTTGTTAGTATAGCAACAACAACTCAATAAAAAACTCTGAAGTTAAAAAGTTGAAAATTCTTTTTTTACAATAACTTTTGTTGTTGTTTTTTTTTTGTTTGTTTTTATTACCACCAAAGTTGCTTTGCAGCATATTTGCCCTCTTTGGCTTATCTTTTGTGTAGATAGTACCTACAACCAACTGTTTTTTCTTATTCTTTTTAGTGCGAAAATTTCGTTCGGTGCCAACAAAAATTATATTTCTATTGTTGTGGTTTTGTTGTTATTTCAATTCGCTTGCGATAAATTTGTCACTTTCTGCACCAGTCGAGTTTAGAGATATCAAAAGTATTTAAAAACAGATTTCTCTCGAAACTTTAAACATTGAAATTAGATAGATTCGGATACTTTTACATTAAATCATTAATCGGGAATCGAAAGAAAATTATGAATGTTTCAAAGAAATGTTGAATCAAGTTTAACCGATAACTTGTCTTTCATTAAGTAGTTATGGAATTGAATAGAAATTGTTAACATTAAACAACTGAGTTAATGAATTCTTTACAATGATTTCTTTATGCAGTGATATTAAAAATTTTCAAAAACTCTCAAAAATCGACCGAGCTATGAGCGTATTGTTGTATTTTTTCTTCATGTTAAAATTCTTCGTATGTGTGTTATCAGCCCTTAAGCAACAATTACTCTACTATCGAATAATGACTCTGTAAATTCGTGCATTTTGACTCCCTGCCATACGCCAACTCCAAACTCCAATTCGAACTCGAACTGCCACTCATATTAATTTTTCCAGTTGACAGATCTTCCTCGGAGAGGTTTACATAATAACTTCTTCTTTATTTATTATTTCTTTCGGTTTTTTTTGTGACTATGGCAATAGTGGCAGCCAAAAATGCCTGAAAAAATAGAAGAAGTTATTTACAGCTTCAGGTTAGGTGCGAGTATTAAATACAAAATGCGAGTGAGTATCTTTACTAGAGGCGCCACGCTATGCCATGCTGTGTCAGTTCGTCACGTAATCGCAGTTTGTTTTCGGTGCTTCATATTCTTCGATTCGATTCGATTTTGTTGTTGTTGTAGTTGGCGTAAATTCATCGAGAATGAAATTGTGTGCAAATTCATAGATATGTAATCGGTTAATCGGCTATTGAAAGTAACTGCAACGGTGTCAATAAATTATATTTAATATAATGTATTCACATTTTGAATGGTTAGACAATTTTTGGTTTTAATTAAAGTAACGAATAATTCATGAAGCGGATAAATGTTTCCTCTGTAAATAAATAATAAAAATTATTTTTTTCAAAACGGTGTTCCAGCCATAAAGGAAAATTAGATTTTCATCGTTTTTAACAATTTAAAAATTTAATCCAAAACTTAAAAAAAAGTATTCTCTCCGGTACTTACCTTTATTTTTATTATAACAATCGGTTATCAAAATGTTCGAATAATTGCAGACCTAATCGAGAATGCGCCGTTTCAGCCAAACAAACAAGACACACATACACCCACGTACACACTCATATGCGAGCATAGAAGCACACATGAGACTTTGTTGATGCTGCGCTTTTCATCATCATCTCCTCCAGCCGAAGAGATCCTTCATTCACATCCGTGCGGCAGGCTTCATCGTCGCCGTCATCCTCTTTCATTCTGTGTAGCAAATGTCAATAAAATGACAAGTCCTCAGGGAGCTGTTACCGCTTGAACAACAACAACAACAACAAACAAAAAAACCAACAACAACAGCAAAAAAAAGCGATTGCAACTTTTTTATTAGTTGTTGCTGGTTGGTTTTTTTTCGCCCACCGCTGCTGCTGCTGCATGTACTTGTGTATGTGTAAATGTTTACGCGAGTACGTGCGTGTACGTTTATGTCTGTGTACCACGCTACGTATGAAGAATTCATAATTATGTTTGTGTTTTTTGTTTGGTTTTTCTTTTTTCGTTTTGCTAGTCGCTTCAAATATGAGTGGAATTTTCCGAGATATCCTGTTGATATTTTAGCACATATCAATAGAAAAAAAACACATATTTGCAGATTCCAGAAGAAGAAAAAATTTGTAAACGATTTTTGTCAGTTTGTCAATATTAGCTGCAAATTAAATCGATGCGACTTCTGCGGTTGATGGAAATTTGATGGCTATGAAATGAGATTCATTTCAAAAAAACGATTTAAAATGTCAGCGATGCGCAATTAAATTCAATCAAACAAAACATCGCGATTTTCATTTATTATTACTGAAGTACAATATGTTTTTTGAAATTTTTTTTCAGTGAACAATAATAATTGTTTTTCCTTAACATGAAATGCATCAAAACCGATACAATAAATAAAAAAAAGTTTAAATTTTGTTGATTAATTTTATTTCCATGACGAAGTTGTTCGTCATATGGCTAAGTAGATAAGTTAAACTGGAATTCTACACATGCAATAAAGTTCCTAAAACCAATAAAGGCATATACTCGAAAATAAAATTTTCGAAAGATTTGTCAAAGCTTCAAGTGAGAGCAACAACGTGCAACAGAGCTACTATGCATGATAGCACATTGTAGCACTCTAAGCCACGATATTCTCCAAGTTTTCAGTTAAACGCATGCAAAGAAATTTTAACCGTTAAATAATTGGTTCAACTTTTACAAAAAACGTGGACCTTAATATAATTGATAATTAATCTAAAGCTGCAATAGAAAAAAAAGCATGTGATATCGCCGTGGACCTAGATTGGTCTGTGTGAGGCACTCCAACCGAATCCAACTTTAAAAAATGTAATAAATAATTTAAATTATTTAAATAAAAACAAAATTACTCGAAAAAATTTAAAATTTTTTTCCGCAACTTTGTGTGACATTGAAATTGTAAAAAAAGACAAGTTTATTATTCATTCCGAATAAACCGCCAACCAATTTATCTTTCCACTATCAACTCCCAACCTACCAACTCCCAAACGACTTGGTTAATATACAAGTACGAGCATATGAAACAACGAAAAAAAGACGAAAATTACAAAAACAAAACGAAACGAAACCTAACGAAAAATCACATCAAACGAAGCGCGTCGAAAATCGCAACCGAACATGAAATATTAAATTTTCAATTTCGATTGATATGAATAATTCAGTTGTGAAGCAATTGAGAGCAACATAAACAAAAACACAAAATAACCACAAGCCAAGCGCAAAGAATATGCGAAATAAAATTTTAAGGCGTGGAGGGGAGCGGGGCTAACTCTGTCTGAACAGGGATTTGAACGAAGTAAAACACCAAACAAACAAACAAACAAACAAACAAAATATATTTTGCTACTTGTAAATATGTTTGGACAGTGTTGACGAAAAGGGGTACTTCAGTATAAGTATTATGAGGCGGATGAGGAGACGGGCGCGGAGGGCTCTGTGGAGAGTGTATTGCGCTATAAATTTGATCAATATGCGAAACAAGCATGCGACGACGCGTGAAATACTCGTGGCAATCATGAGAATATTATGCGATTTTAATATTTTAGACCACTGCTTAGACATGTTTTGGCGATAAATCACAGGAATCGATGTGTTTTCTCTACAGAGATTAAAATATTATATATACATATATATGTATATATGCAGTATTTAAAAATCACAGTTTTGTTTTTATGGTATTATTAAAATCCATCTCATAATAATTCCAATCACTTTTTTGGTATTTTAAGTATTCTGTACCAGGACCAAAATTTGTTCGGTACTTTTTTAACTAATTTACAAATTCTGTTCTATTTTTAAATTTGTTTCAGAATAAAAGTTTTTCGAAACCACTCTAAATCTGCTGTTGTTGGTGTTGTTATTGTTTTTATTGTCTAAGCATCTGTCAGTGTCGATTTATCCAATGGCCTCGTTCGTTCGTTCATTCGATTCGTTCGGTTGTTCGCTCACATGTTGTGATTTTATTTTTGGTGGTTTCTATTTCTCAGGAGTGGGTAGCGGGGAGCTAAGGGGGATTACACTCTGCTCACTCGAACTAACATCAGCTGCTGCTCGTCGTTGCGGATGTCGATAATAAAGCAATAAATATGTTGCAGATACACATTTGCATCTTTGAAAATTCGACAAAAAAAAAATTACAAAAATATTTAATGCATTATTTGTGTGTGTGTGTGTTTGTGTGTTTGCACGAAGGACACACAGACACAAAACATAAAATTTCATGTGTAAATAATAAATGCACATTTTTGCATAAAATCTCAAGCACTTTCAAATATTGTTTTTTTTCCACTTGTACAGAATCTGAAATTTAGGTCAAAAGTAGTGAATAATAAACAAAAACAAAACACAAAAAAAAAATTAGAGAAAAGGTAAATTAATTTTTTCAGAACATTACCATAAAACAAAATATGTATTTATGGTATTGTAAAGAAAAAAACTGGGTAAATAAGTGGATAAGTAACCAGTTTAATAAATGGTCAAATATTTACTTAATTAACTGGTTGAATAATTAGTTAATTAACTGGATAAATAACCAGTTACAATTATAAAAAACCGTTTTTAACTTATGAACTATCAAAACCTAGTTTAGGATATACCGGATTAAATTTATTATTAATTTAAAATGTAAAATGTTGAAGTCATTTTAAGTCAAGGATAAGTTTGAAAGTTTCATTGTATAAGTGAGAAGACAATATTCACTCTTCACAGGAATCCAAAATATAATATATAGAAAAAGACGATGAGTTCATTCTCATCATAGTTTTATATATTTATCTCTTTGTTTTAGATTAAAATTTAAGCAACTTTTCCGCTTTTAAGAAAAATAAATGCATAAAAGTAAAAACCGCTTTAGATTAGTCTCCACTGTGCCACGCAAAGCCGCAAAGTCAAAAATCCAGTCGCCACCACACCGAACCCATACAAAGTCGCACGCTTAACTAATTTGTATCAATTTGAAGCGATTTATTAAACGCTTTCCGTTGTCCTTCAAACAAACAACAAGGACGACGACATTGGCCAAACTTTGATTTTCACTACGTTCAGTTGGTCGGTCGGTCGTAGCAATACCTACGCATTACCAATAACTTCCGATGGCCGACTTCCGTTTTCCGTTGTTTCTCTCGATGATTTTGATGTTGGAGGGTTTGTCGAATGGTCGCTTGGTCGCTCGGTCACTCACATTCAGTCGCAGGCAGTCAAAGCAGGTCCTTAGCTGTACTGGAGCCACTCTCGACAATTAAATATACGTGACCCGCATAAATAATTAAGGATTTCTCCTTCCGACTTCCCATCTTACTTCCATTCTCGCTACTCTAGTCGCCCTCCTGACAGTGTGTCTTTGTGTTAGCGGCGTCTTCTTGCGTCAGTATGAAAGAAAGTGACTTTGGGCATCTTTCAGGATATTAACGAACTTAACTGTTGACTTTTTTGCAGCCAGCCCTGTAGAAGGAGGAGACGAAAAAGATTTTGTTGCTGTTCAAGTTTTTGCAACATCAACAGTAACAACAGCAACAACTACAACAACTAGAAACACTAGAACAACGACAACAAATACGACCAAAATGATAATAAAGTAGCAGTGGCGCACTAATGAAGCCTTTAGCAAAAATGTCTCCTTAAGTATGAAATCCTTTTTATACTTAAATCAAATCTGAAGGACATTTACAGTCAGGAAATTAACATGTTTATGTGAAGACGTGCGTTGCTTTCCTTCTTCCTTTCGTTTGTTCGTTCGGTCGTGTTTTTCTTCTGCCTTTCTTTTTTGTGACTTCGTATTTGCAAACTTTTTAATAAACGAGTGGCCACTTTAAGTTTTTGTAAAACTTCAAGTTTTTTCAAAGGCTAGGCTTTTTACTGCTGATGTACGTGAAAGAGCTTTTAAATTAAGGAAAATTATTTGTGAACATAAAATCTCATAAACTTTTTTTTAAAATCATTTTTAGCTGAAAATAAACATCAATTTTGAATTTTTTAAACTATATCAATTTTCTTTCTTATTTATCTTTATTAATAATCAAAAAGGAAGTGATCATATTTGCATTCGATTAACTCACAAAATCGAATGCAAATATGATCTTCCTGTTTCTATTATTACAAGCATTCAAGAAAATACAGAAAACAAAGCTTAATCAACCATTAACTGATGAGGAAATCTAGTGTGTTCTTATAAGCTCTCTGGAGTTGAAATTTAATTTTTGCATTTATATCTTTAAAGCTTTAAAATAGCGAAATAATTTTGTGTATTAACAATTTTATATAATTTTTTTTTATATTTATACTGTTTAAAATTGTAAGTTTATAAATAATCTTGCTCAAATATTCAACTTTTTCCTTACCGGTATAACTTAAAGCTATTAAGACATCGCTAGAAATCAATCATTTGTTAAAAGCTTTTCAAAAGATCACAATTTAACATTCAATACACTCTTTGTAATTTATTAATGCTCTGGTCTTAACAGAAAAATCGAAGTATCACTTTTTATGTGTTTACAAGTGTGCTTTTAAAATTGCAACCAAACTGTTTAAACTTAAAGAATTTCGATATTAAAAAAATAAAAAAAACAGTAAAATATCTTCCAAAAGAGCTTTTGTCCTTTGTTATTTATGCGTGCTGTAAGAAAATTTACATACGGATGTAATTTTTAAAAAGTTGAAAAAAGAAAAGAAAAGCCTTTAAAATATTGCCTTGCCAGGATATGAAAGGATTAACACAACATTAAACTGAAGAGAGAAGAAAAGAAAAAAATGAATAAAGAATATAACGTAAAGAAGCTTTTAAAGGCTCGCGTTGCGTTTGCCTTTTAAAATGTTAAAAAGCCCAAGTGATTGCTTTTGTTGTAAGAGTGGAAGTAGTTGTTTTTGTTGTTCGTTTTAAATGCTCTTCTTCTTCTTCGTTTTGTTGTTGTTGTTGTTGTTTTGTTGTTGTCACCTAAGGCTTTTCAACTTTTCCACTTAAGCTCATAACTCCAGCACAAACAAATATTTTCCAAAGGCTTGAATGTTGCTTACAACATTTTAAACATTGTAAGTAAATGCCTTCTCGTCTGCCACTACATTCTTCTTCTTCATCTAATGCTTCTTTTTTACTTGCTTACTTGCACGCCTATTGCGTTCTTTAGATACCAAAACGTAGGTTAAAGGCTACCAACCGTGTTCACTGTAAATTCTTAAAAATGTCAAACTTTTTTAAAAAAAATTTTAATTTTAAAACATTATTAAAACTGAGAAAAGTAAAGAAAAAATTATGAATATAAAAAAACTTATATAATTACAAAAAAATATATATTTTTAAAACTTTAATTCTCCTAAAAATATTTTCATATTTTCCAAGTCAAAATAAATGTTAAAAATGTTACCAATTTTATATTTGGTCATCCTAAGAGGCCTGATGTAGGCTTCATCAACGGTAACTGTTGCATCGGTTTTTACCCTCTTCACTGTTGCAAGCAGCACACACACGCTCACACTTACACTCACATTCATGCAGCAGCAAAACCAGTGCAGAGCACTCCCGTCTCTTCTGTGCGCGTCTGCCATTTCGCGCCGAGAGAAGTGCATGCCAGCATTTTGAACTCTAGTTTTTCCGGTGCAAAAAATATGAAAAAAAATGGAAACCGTTTCCATGTGTCAAGTGGGCTTGAGGCGTTTTAAAAGCTGTAAACGCACGCGACAGCATTGTTTGTGTGAGTGAGTCTGTGCTGCTGCTACTGCTGCTGCGTACTTATAAAGCCACAAGGAGCCTCTTGCGTTGCGCTTTTTAAATTTTTAAAAGTGCGCGCGCGCATTTTGCACTTTTGATAGTAACTTTTTGTTTGTGTTTGGGTTTGTATTTGTAGGGATGTCAGTATCTGTGCCAATGTGTGTGCGCTTGTATAAAAATTCTATCTTAGGCAGGGGTTACTCTTCTGTCTATAAATAAAATGCACTTCTAGCGCATTCACGGGGAAAAGTGCGCTATTCGTGTGCACCTTTATAAAAAAAACGCTGAAAGTTCCTTTTTGAATGTATATGTAGTTGTCTCTTATTGTTATTAATTTTTAAATTTATAATCTACTAGTCTTACCAACAATTTGTTTACTTATATAATTCTTAAAAATGTTTATTTTTTGTTTTAAAAAATTTGTTTAAAACAAATAAATTTGATAAATATTTTGTTGTGGTTTAATTAGTTGTGGTCAGTTGTAGTCAGTTATGGTCAGTTGTAGTATGACCATAACTTATTTATACTACAAGAAGCATTTTTTAATAATAAGATTTAAGTGTTGGACCTGTATTGTAGATAAATCACACGTGTTCAACTACATTCAAATACAAAAGCTTTAAAAAAATGTTTGCAAAATATTTTGAATTTTCGGCAAAGCCAACAAACGAGATCAATGCCAAAACGCTGAAGGCTAAACATATTATCGCATATCAGTACGGTAAGGTGTGCGAAAGCTTATTAAATGCCATAAAAGCACAAGTAAAAACAAAAACTACAAATAAAATCCGAACAAAACATTTATTTACGGAAGTACCCACCCGCTAAAAACAGACGACTATAAATTGAAATGTCAAGCAGTGTAAACTAATTAAACGATTAAAATTATAATAAACTCGTAAAATGACATAATAAATTGAAAAGCAAATAAAATAAACTGTCTCAAAGAAGTTTCTTGACTCCCACGCTAAATGACACACTGAACACGCTTAAATCACAAGCAGATAAAGATTTGTAGTTCATTTGTGCCTATGATAAGATAAGACAACTTTTGCCAAAAGAGTTTCTATATAAAATGCGTGTATAATCGGATTTCATATTCAGTCTCGAAGCAATCAAAAGTGTTAAAGAAATTATCTAAAGAAAAAAGAAAGAAGGAAGCGTAAAATGAATTTCTTTGCGGGAGTTTGTATTTTGGGTTTGCTGGGACATGTCTACGGATATGTGCTGGAGACGAATAATTAAATAAGTAAAAAAAATATTTTTAAGTGTTTCAATTGAAATTTTAATTTAAATTAGATGACAAAATGCTTTTTTCGAGCTATAAGCTTGTCATAAAAAAATGATGCCACATACAAAATGAAAGAAATGATTGATTTTAAACGAATCATCGGTCGTCCTCATACCAATCATTTCGGGTGTTTATTCGTTTTTTATTTAAGAATAAAACACAAAACGAAAGATTGAAATTGAACATAAAGGTTGAGAGAATAAATATGAATATAACTTGTTCGATCAACCGACTTTCACTAATCCGATAATCCGAACAACGCTGAGTTTTGTTGAGTGATTAAATGTGAGCAATAATTTCAATGCACGAATAAATCAAGGAATATGTTAAAGTGATTTTTTAAGTTCTCTAACCTAGTTCTGAGCATAATGATAATAAAAGTCAGAAACTCCTGCAACCGTCAAAGTAGAGTAATATTTAAATAAAATTCACGAAAATGAAATCAATAATGCAAATTTTCATCACTTACTGCATTAAAGCTTTTAACTATAATATTTCGCACTTTCGCACAAAATGACAGCTTCACAAAACCCATACCAAGAAAAGGTGAAGAAGTGAAAAAAGCGCTGGATTCAACAAGCGCTTGTAATAGTTTAAACAGCATTCAGCGCAACAATTTATAACGCCTCCTGACCGCATAATTAAAACATGAAACTATGAAGCAAAACTACACCGGCACCAAGCCACGGCACGCCAAGTCAGCGATGCCACTTCCTTGCGCCCTCCGTAAAGACGTGCGCAACGGTTGAAGCGGAACTGCTTTGCAAGTTGGGGAGAAAAACTTCAACACTGAAAATCGTGTTGAAAAATGTGAAATATGCAAAAGGCAGCAAAGCGGCAGCCAAAGAAGTTTTACAGCCAGCGTCAGAGCCAACGCAACAGCATTAAGTGCAAAATTAATTACTGCGATTCCTTCAACAAAAATATGTGGAACAAAAAATATTAAGAAGAAAAAAAATGGTGTGAACGAGAAAAACACAAACAAAAAAGAGAAACAAAAACGTGTTGAAAAAAAACGGAGGTTCACTTTTTAACACTTTTAGCCCGCTGTGCAAAAACTTTCGCGGAGTAACTTCAAAATTTCATTTGTCACTTTTACCGCTCACTCGCTTACTTGCTTAATACTGCGCAGCGGTGCACAGTGAAGAGCTTTTAGCAAGAATGTATAGGTAAAATTTTATATATAAGTATGTATTATTTTTAATTATTCTGCAAAAAAAAATTTTATTTAAAAAAAAGTGTTCCTGTTTTTTAAATTTTTTTGTATAAGAGGATTCGTTAAAAAGCTAAAATGTCTCGAAAATGTTCGACCCTCGAAAAAGTAGTGTCAAAAATTGTATGGAATACAATTCTTGCAAAAATCTCAAGGCAAAATTAATCCGAAAATAGCCTAAAAAAAAAAACTCCTTGAAATAAAGAAATGTGTACAATAAACACTTCCTCTGATGAATCTTGTGTTTTATTTTGTGGGGCTGCTACGCATTTGTTCAACTGTGCAAAGCGTGTTTTTGATTTATTTACTTATTTTTTCCTTCTATATTTTGAAGATATTTTCAGCATGCTGCTGGCTTGCTGCTGGCTGCTGCTGTTGCTTTTCTTCATGTGTTGCAAACTATCCGCCATCCTGACAGATTGCGTACGAAAAAGTGTTGCAAATAGCTTTTTTGCGTTTGCCATTCTAAATAATTTATAAAGGTGTGTGTTTTGCGATTTTAGGGTGTTCTATTTGGGGCGGCTGTGAGTGGGCGATTGAGTGTGGCTGTTCGTTCAGGCTGTAAAAGGGCTGGCGGGAGGTGGAGGTGTGGGGTGGTGGAGTGTAAACATGATAATTTACTTACAGCGCAAGTATTTTGCTGAATAAATTGCTGTGCGTCAACATCTTGAGCTGTCAGAGATAAATACTTTAAGAGATGCCGTCGCGCTGCTGCTCGCACCCAGGAAAAAGGTGAATCCTGCAAATTGGTATTTTAGGAAGAGCGAATAATAAAAGACCAAAACGAAAAAAAACAACGATTTCAAAGCTTTGAAGTTGTAGACTTGTTACTGATTGAATTTTGGTTAATACGTTAAGACGGCTGGAATGAAGTAGACACGCGGTTTACTGTGGCAAATTTAAGAAACAGCTCTTCTGTTAAAGTTGGAGTTTAAATAATTGAAGTCCATGGTGTCATTCGTAAAATTAAAGCTGTATGTAAAGGTGGTCCACAAGCTTCAGTTGACCATACGCAATTAAAGTTCACATACCCGCTGTTGCATAATTTTATTAAGTAGTACCAACCCGGAGCATAAATCACCAGGAAATCCTTTATTTAAATAATATATTTTTTTAATGAATACAAAAACAATGATGAAAGCAACAAGAAAACAAAAATATTTTTGTAAATAAATACGCACAAACAACAACAACAACATCAACAACAACAAAAAAAAAAATGTCCTTTTCCCGCATGAAAGAAATTTTAATTCCGCGAGGTTTACAATTGGCCAAGTGCGCGGAGTTAAATTCATCGAAAGTCGTCGCTGAGCCGGTGCTCTGCGAACACGTTGGAGTGTGGTGGACGGGTATCATTGTGGCCATGCCCTGCTGACAATATAACAAACCAAAATAACAGCAATAAATAAAGAAATGCGGGAGAAATAAAAAATTCAAAAATACAAATAATAAAAATAATATTTTTGTTATTGTGGCTCATTTGATTAAAGCGATTGGAGAGATGCTGTGGGTGGGGGAGCGTTAGGAGCAGTCAAGGCTCACTTGGCTCAGAGGCGCTTATTTTATTATCTATTTGCAACATTCGCCCTCTGTGTGTGTCGGTGTTCGTTTAACATTGTTTGCGGGTTTTTGAGTAATCGGTTACTTAAAAGTAACTTTAGAATTGGAGTATTTTTATTCTGTAATATATGATAGAAACTTTCAAATATCGTTTTTCTATTAGTGTAATAAACCAAATACCAACTTCAGTTTCGGTTACTTTATGTATTTAATTTTTTAAGGCTCAATTTTTGGTTTCCGTCTTATAGTTAAAATGTATTTCTAACCATATCTTTAATTTCATGACCTCACCATACTCAGTAATTGATTTGTATTACTTTTATGAACGAATAATAAATGATTAACCGTTTTTCTTATTTTTGTGTGTTCAAAAATTATATTTTATACAAAAATATCCGAATTACATGGGTTTTGCATCGAAAACCGAAGTCGTATCGAGCCGCAGCTGCGTTGAAAAATAACGTAAACAAGCTCGCTTCGTTCCGAGCCGTTTCGCTCCGCAACATTCCGTTTTGCGCCGGGTGAAAATCTCAGTTTCCGAAGTGAAAAAGCTGGACAATTTATTTGCATTTGCGGTATGAATATTTAAGTAGCTTTATTGGTCGCCGGCCTGATGGACAAATGAACGGACGAAGTGGGTCTCGTTGATAAATGAAATTCTGGGGGCATAGCTCTCCCCACCTCATATTCAAGTGGGTCAAGTGCGCTCTGGAGTGAAATAAGTAAATTTGTTAAATCAAAATCTTCATTTACTCTGACTCTCAGTGTTGCAGTTTACTTAAGCCGGCGTCAATAACGGAATTTATAGGGTATAAATTAATTCACTTATACGTATGCTTACTCCATGTTAAATATATTTTATTTTATAACTCGAGCACTTCGAAGATTATCACTACGAAACGAAAGTATCTTTAAGTACTCGTATAAGAAATTATTCTTCGGATTGAAAGAATTCAACAAATGGACACATTACCTTTCCCTCCTGACAATTACTAAGGAGCACACCAAATTTCACACTCACATTATAACTTTGCAAAATATAATGTTTAGTTTGTTCGTTAAAAAATCTTGTTCTATCAGATTTAAATCATCAAATTTAGACCACTGTGCAGAATCAAATAATAGCCACAAAATACCAAAATGTGGAGTTGCTCGAAGTGGACCAAGTGGAGCCGCAATTGTGATTTGACAGCCAACCAAACAAAGTAAACAATGTCATTCATATGAGTACAGAGTAGCGCTTCAGAGCCAACGTACAGTGCAATATAACCAAAGGATATGCGCCAAATGAGGCTCATTGTTGTTGAGTTAAAACACACATGCATACACACACTCGCACACACACACATGTTTGAAAACAATATATTTAGTATATGTTTTAGCAAATAAACAAAAATAATAGTAAATATTAATTACGAAAATGTGCATGCGAAACGGCATCGTATATTTTAACTTAGTATACGGCAACACTGGCTGCTGGCCAGCCAGTCTCGCACAGTATTTGCATGTAGTATGATATTGAGTTAAAAATGTTTTCGTTTTACGAAAATCGAAACCACTGAAAAACTCTTTTAAACTTTAAATGGCAAAAGGAAATGCAATTGGTTGTACAAAAGTGGTCAATGGGAGTCGACCTAAGCACACTCTAAATGTTTTCTAAAAGTAAAGGAGTTATATAAAACATATCTTGATACCGACCTGAAAGAGACCAAGGAAAATAAAAAAAATCGAAAAGTGATTTTAGTAAAAAAAAGTAAAAAAGATTTGAGATAATAAAGTTTGATTGATAAATATAATATACGATTTACGAACTTAAAAAAATAATCTTTAATAGAACTATTTGTTTGTTTATTGTTTGCAATGACAGTACTGTGCGGTGGATGTGCTACTACTCCTGCTCCGGCTGCCATATTCAAACAAATGACATTTCGCGCCATTTTTAAATACTCGCATCCGGTTAACGTTCGGTCGGTCGGTCGGTTGGTCGTTTGGTCGGTCTGTCGGTGTTGGTGTTGGTCTGGTCGGTCGTCGTGATTCGCTCGCGGCACATTTGTGGTGTGCTGCAATTGTTGTTTCGGTAAAATGAAACTTAATTGCGGCCAAAATTCCATCAGCAACAACGACAAAACCAACAACAATATCAACAAAAACAAAATATCAACAATGCCAACAACAGCAATAATATAAATACAACAATAAAAACAAAAACAAGCAACTACAATTACAAAAGTTAACCGTAGCTGAAAAGCACAGTTGCACATTGGCTCAAAACGATATTGGCAATTGGCATTTTTATTGAGCCAAATTGAAGGGCGACAGACTGCACGCGGTATGGGGGTGGAGTGGGTTGTTGGGCCGTTGGGTTTGTGTGGTGCTTGGGCACATGACGTTGATGTCGAGCGGAACTGAACTGAGCTGTGCTGAGCTGATGTTGATGACATTGTTTAAAATAATGGAAGCGTATAATTGAAATTGAAAAATATATTTTGAGGCGAATTTAATTCGAAGTGGGAAATTGTGATTTTTATGCAACATTTGAATTTCACAACAACGAAAGCAACAACAATTTGATTGAAATTAAATTATTTTAGCAGCATTTGCAATTAATTTCTTTTTTTTACTATAAAATATTTGATTATAAAAATCTAAACAACTTATTTTAATGACAGATCTTAGTTAAAACACGTAGACGCTAAAAATAACTCGAAATTTACGAGAAATGTTGTAATCATTTCACTAAATGCGCCATCATAAAAATAAAAAATAAAGTCATAAAATTTTTGATAGGTACCAACAACAATAATAGTAATAAAAAAAACCAACAACAACAGCAGCAGCAAAAGCAAAAGCAAAACTTTTAGCATTAGATAAAAGAAAAAGCATATTTTATTGACACATCTTGTTGACAAAATAACTTCAGATGTAATAAAAGTGAAGCATAGAGGAAGGGTAGAAGGGAAGAAGGGCAGGAAAGGTAAGGGCCATCATCGCACAGCACCCCAAATGGACTGGATTAAACAGACGTTCTTCGTTTCGACTCCTGCACCTACCTTAATAAAAGGGATAAAGGACTTTCATAGATCTGCGTACAATGGAAGTTGTATTTTATTCCATTTTCATGTGTTTAAGCGGGGCTTTATGTGCGCATTAGTATGGATTACAGTGTGCTTCAAAATTATAGAGAGCATGTGTATTTGTGTGTCGTAACCGCAGCTGAATTTAAAATAACTGCGTGTTTGACTGTAAAAATTACTGTAAACCAACAAAAGAGTTTGCAGGGTGTAAATTTTATTTATGTTTAGTTGAGAGAGAAAACATAAAAGAAAAGCAAATATCTCAAGTTCTACAGCAGACATAAATCAATTTCAATTTATTCACATTTTTTATGCAGAAATACACAACCGCACACATACATGTATACATTTACACTCAAACATACATACACGCATACACTCTCACATAGTCTAAAGTTTTTGACAAAAACACGTGTAAAAAGTTATTTCTTTGTTTTAACCAAGTTATAGCTAAAACCAACACCAATCCACCATTGTGCCCCTTCCCACTTTTTATAACTATACACTACAAAAAATTACATCAGTTATGTTCTAAGGAATATGAGGGATACTTCTTTCTTTTCCCTATGTAAGTGAGGCTGGTAGCAATTCCAATAAAAATTTATCTACTGTCTTCCCACGAAAAATTCTTTTATGATAAAAAAATTTGCGCATTTGTGACTTTTATAATCACGCAGAGGACTCAGGAAAGACTCGAATATGACATTTTCATAAAATGCTGATTGGGATGTACTATTTTGTGATCTAACTAAGCCTTTTATTCTCTCAGTGTCGCATACAAACACACTCTAAAAACAACAACACATCTATACCACAGGCGAGCCAAAAACAAAAGCAAAAAATAAATATTGTCAATTTATGTTTATTATTTGAAATTTCTAAACGACACAAAACTTTATTTTGTTGTTGTTTTGTTGTATATATGTTGCTGTATTTTTTTTGTCACAAAAGTTGGTCCTGTTCGAAATTGTGCTAGGAAAAAGTCGCCGCAGCATATTTATGCACATGTACTACACACAGCGGTACACATGATTTATACGCATATTTGTGTGTGTATGTGTGTGTGTGTGTTTATATACGGGTTTGCTCAAGCTACTCAATACAACATCAAATACGAAAACTGCATTAAAAATTCGCAAAACTTATGCGCGAATTCGATATGGCAGGACTCGCTGTTATGCCTCCCTCCATCTTTTTTTTTTTTTGGTTTCCTTTGGAATTGTTTATTTTTTTATGTGTGTGTGTTTTTTTATTTTGCGAGATCGAAATATTTTCACTATTGTTGTTGTTCGTGTTTTTTTGTTCGTTTTGTTTCGGTTTCTGCATATTTTATATTGTTGTTATTCTTTTGACTTGCAGGCTATGATCACATTTCGATAAGGTGGTAAAGAATTATTGGCGCATTCGAGTATGTACGAGTATTTATATAAGTTTATGAAACTTTCTCTATAAAACATAAAAACAAAAACATTTGTTGTTATGTATTTATAAAATTGATTACATCGCTTAAAAAAATATTGATTTATTGATTATCGTGCAGCGATCGTGTGTTTTTAATTTAACACATTAGAGTAAAACCTTTTGTTTAAATTTACACAGAAATGTGGCAAAGTTACTATGTAAAAATCCATTAAACATTTTTGAAAACAGATCGAAATATTCTGAAAAAAATTAATCAATACAATCAATTCTTTCTTTCACACAATAAACTTTTAACTGAAATTCTATTCACAGTGCTCAAAAATTTTGTTCAATTAATATGATACAAGAATTATTTTCCCCGGTGTATAACAAAAATTAAACCTAGCACGAACAATTGTAAAAAATAAAACAAAAATTGAATTTTCTGCTTCTAATGAATGCAAATTGTCTAAAAGCGAAATGAAATTATTTAAACAACGACGAGAGTAAAACGGAAAATTTAATTATATAAACAACCGCAAAATTCGAGAAGCATTATGTAAAATTTTACTGCCGAAAGGTAGAAATGACAAAAACACATTTTCTCGTTCTATTAGAAACATTAATTCTCAAAATATCAGCTACTCAGTGAGCGTTCTGAAAAATCTACGCAAAAGCATCTAATAAATATTGTCAGAGTGTATGTAATTGTTTGTGTGTGAGTGTGTGTGTACTTTAATAAATTTCATGCACTTGCAATTAATTTTGGGAAATTTTTGCAGTTTATCGAGAATCTTGCATCATTTAGGCCATCAACTGCAGAGCAGCACAACATAACCAACAACATATCGCTCCATACCGTATCTTACAGTACCGTACAGTACTGTACCGTACTATATCGTCCGCCACCAGCAGTTTTCAATTATCCTTTTGGCTAAAATAAATTCATCGGAACGACTGCAGCCTAAATACACAATCTTTCATTTTATGCAATTATTTCACAAAAACGTTGCATTTGCTTACGTAAATTGCAATTACACAAACACACACATAACACTAAGTATGTATGTATATTGGCCATTCGAAGACTTTTAAATATTAATACCAATCGTTAATTAAAGATGACTTATATTTTTAATTTTCAGAATATATCTCATAAACATCTTTAAAGAACTTTAACCTCTTATATTTCGTATCTCAAAAATACAAAAAGTTATAATTTGAATCGACAGTTTGAATTTTTGTTTGAATTTATCTATCTATATATATAAAAATGAATTCTTCTTTCTTTCTTTCTTTCTTTCTTTCTTTCTTTCTTTCTTTCTTTCTTTCTTTCTTTCTTTCTTTCTTTCTTTTTTTCTTTCTTTCTTTCTTTCTTTCTTTCTTTCTTTCTTTCTTTCTTTCTTTCTTTCTATCTTTCGTTGTACCAAATGGGGTCTAAACCATTCTTCCGATTGTGATGAAATTTTGGGGAGTTGCTGTGCTCACGCCAACTTAGGTTCAGGGCAAAGAAAATTTTGACACGCCCATCTATTACGCCCACAATTTGTAAAACTAAGTAAAAATATTCGATTATTTCGCTAATATTGCTCCTAAAAATCTGATATTTGGTATCTGAGTTTGTATAAACACTGTCGACAACTTCACCAAAAATGGGCGAGGTTGGATCAATTTAACGCCTACTTTCAAAGAAAGGGTGGATCAACTTCACTCCTACCATCATTGCTCAGGAACTTGATGCGCTATAACATGTAACGGGATGCACCGGTACAGGATATAAAAAATCTGCCACGCCCACATTTTGTTTAATTAAGTAAAAATATACGATGACATTGCTAATATTGCTCTTAAAAATTTGAGATTTTGTATACCGATAATTTCACCGCTGTAACTCAGAACAACGGTGAGTACCGGGAAGTTCCGCTAACTAACGGGAGTACCGGAAAGTTCTGCAAACATTTTTTTTAAGTGGCATTGCAACGCATGCCGGGCATTCTCTAGTATCTTATAAATACAAGTCCAATCAAAGTTCGAATTTTGTAAGATATGTATTTTATAGTTCTTATAATTACAAAAGGTTGTATGAAAAATCGACAGTTTGAATTTCTTTTTTAATTTGTATCTTTTAAATACAAAATTAAAATCGATGAACCGAATTTGTTTTTTAAAATGTATCTTATAAATACAAAATGTTCAAATTAAATTTTGCAGTTCCAATTTTTTTTTTTACTATTGTTTATTTTTTTATTAACTGGCAATTTGGTTAATTTAGAATGGCCAATTATGTACTGAGTGTATATTGGTTCTTATTTCATTAAGATATCGCACAGCAATTTGAACAAAAACAAATTGCATAAATATTTCGTATCCTGTTTGTGCTTATTCTTCTTCTTCTTATTCTTTTTCTACTGCTGCTGCTGTTGTTAAAACTATGTCTGTCCGTCGGAATGTCTGTGTGTGGGTCACGGCATTTTATCCTTGCTGCTGACACATGTCCTGCATCAATTTTGGCCTCAAGTCTGTTCAGTTGTCTGTTTGTCTGTCTGTCTGTCTGTCTGTCTGCCTAAGGAGAGAGGAATAGTAGTAGTAGTAGTAGTATACTACTATTCCTCTCTCCTTCTTCTCCTTCGTATTCTTCTGCTTTCTTCTTCTTCGTTGTGCTTCACAAATTATAATTTGTTTTATAAGGATTTGCTGACGTCGTTGTTATTGTTTTTGTTGTTATTGCATTTCTACTTGTTCCTTTAATTGTTTCATCACACTCTGACATAACCTACTCAGACCTAACCACACACACATATAAACACACATACACATCTCCTTACTTGACTTTTCAGTAATTTACTAAAGACTTCTTCGTACTTGTAGTTTTGTTATTGTTGTTGTCATTTCAGTGTAGCAGATATCTTCATCAATTCATTAGTGTTATCTTTGTTTTAGTATATCTCTTATACGATATTTTTAGACTGTGATTTTAAATATACAGTTAACTGTATAACTAAATGTTGGTCATGAGAACAGGGTGAAAGAAATATTTAGTAGTGAGAGAAGACTCTTCCAATAATGTCGATAAAAATTAAATCATATATATGAGTACGGATTAAATTGAATAATCTCAAAATATGAAAAAAGCTCCACTCCTAATATAAATTTGTTTTTCATTGTCAATTCAATTTTTTGTTGCATTTCAAATTCGTGAAAATGACGTAAACAATTTATTTTATCACTCTCTTTTGTCACCCTACTAGCAATATTTAGTTTAGGTAGTAAATCAGATTAGTTTAAGTGGAATTATATGCAGTGTCCACAGCCAAATAAGTTTTGCCAAGTCTCTACGAAAGCGTGACAAATCTTGTATGTATTCTTAATGTTGTTTGTGGTGCTTAAAGAAATTGTTCTTTTTGTATTAGTGGAAATAATAATAAAAATGTTACAATAGTATAAAACTATAAATATATTGTATAATTTTATTTAAAAATGTTTGTCTGAATTTTGTCGAAAAATAGTTGGAATAACTGAAGATCCAAGATCCTCTTTAGTCACATTTCTTTTTAGATGCCAAAAAAGAGTTGAAGAGGTTGTATACACCCTGTACAACCAACAAAGATTTGTATGCCAGAGTACCTTAACTCGAAAACATATTAGAACAAATTCTTTAAATTGAAAGCATTAAAATAAATTAGTTTTGGTTTAATTAAAGTGTCAAATTTAGCTTTCTCTTCGATAATTAAGAAGACAACATGTGTCGCATAGACTATTGAAGTGAAATCTCTACCATGAATGTCAAATTTATTTATTGAAATGACCGGGTTTTTTTCTTTCAAGAAAGACAAATAGAAACAATGTCTCAATTAAAGTCTAATCGATTGAAGCACTTCCTTCTAAGGACCTCAAGTTGAGAATTTTATACAATTTTGATTGTTTCTAAATAAACTATTCCAAATAATATTGTAGACATAAAATCCTTAAACTTAATATCGTTAATTAAATTGTTAAAAAAATTTACTTAAACTCTTGTTAAACATTTTCGCAATTCATTCCCAAACTCATAAGCTGTAAAAATACGAGTACATAGGTACTTTATATGATTTACTGTTGACTGTGTATGCTCGAAATACATACACATACATTCAGACACACAAACACACTCCAGTCATAATAGGATACAATGGTGGCGAACATCGAATGTCAATATTTGCTCAAAAGGGATCAAATTAAATGCCATCCTCGAAGCAATTGCATCGAACTGCAACGAAACGAATCGAAGTTGAATGAGGTAGTAGACTCGAGTATCTAACTCGAAGCCTTTAAATTCGGTTAACCCGGTTAGTAAAAAAGTTGTCAAACAAGATTTTGGGTAATATTTTTTTAATGTTTAAAATCGAAAGAATTTCTACTATAGTCAACATTTAATTTAAAACATTTCTCTTTACTTTATTGAAAATACAAATACATTTTCTTTAGATATCTAGATTTCTATACAATAACGTTTATTTCTAAGATATATTACAGAATGATGAACTATTTCGGTATCTCAAAGGAAATGTGACAAGAGAGCTTTGATCTTCAGTTATTCCACATATTTCTCGATAAATTGATCATACTATCATTATAAATTTGATTAATTAAATCACCATTAAAGTTAAATATTCGGTTTTTTGTAAAACTAATAAGTAGAATTAGTCGAATAATTGAAAACTCCTTGAAGCGGACAAAGAACGATTGCACCCGCATACGAATTTCCGTTTATGATGGCAGACAGTTTGTTGTCATTACGTCAGACTCGCTCTAACTCTATATATACGAGTATAGTATCGGCGGGGAATAGCAATGCTATTGGTTGATGCAGAGAGGTAATGGGAGGTGGTGGCGAGTGTTCGAGGGGTAAAGTGTTTGCGGATGTCATATTGCAAAGCAATTTGTGCGATTGTGAAAAATCTGATACTGGACAGAGAAGCAAAAACAGTTTTGGTGCAGGCAACAAGAAGGTTCAGCAGTGCGTCATGAATGCACCTTTTTATATGTGAGAGCGTGCCCGTGAACGAGTGTATGTGTATGTGTCTGTGTGTGTGTGGTGACGATGCGGTTGTCTCCGCCACATGATAAATTGTCGATGCACACATTTTGACTGTTTGAGTGTTTGAGTGTGTGTGTGCTGGAATGAATGCGGTTGTGGCTAAAAGATTGCGGCAATTGTCCGTCAATACACGAAGTGACAGTGGCAATAATTTTAATATATCCACTTATAGATTTACCTTTTTTAAATAAATTATTACTTCTTGTTTTTATTGGAGCACATATTTGTTGTTTCAGTTATAGGTGGGCGTTGTTCCCATCTATTAAATCCATTAAGTATTAAATTTGAATTGAACATTCTTACCTAAAGTGATACATGTTCGATTTCTACTATGAAAATAAAAACCCATACAACAAATAACAGGTCGACATCTCTTCTAATATTCAATGGATATACGATCTAAGAGTGTGTATAACTAAATTATTGTTAATTACAATAATCATTTCGCGCACTGTGATTGTGCGGTCTGTTATTGTCGTTGCCGTCGTCGTTCATCTTCATTCACGGCCTTCATTCGGGCAAATTGCAAGAATACAAAACGCAATGAAGGAAAACTACACACCAAGCCAGAAAAATCCGTTACGAAACGGAAGCGGAAGTGGAAATCCGATACTATTGCATTTGTACTGGGCATGACGTGTGTGTGTGTGTGTGTGTGTGTTCGTATGCCACGGTTGAGTGTTGCCAATGTCGATGGAAATTGAAATGTCACTGTTGTTTGGCATTTGTTGGTTGTCTGTCCGTCTGTCGTCCGTCTCGTTCGTCTGTCTGTATGTTCGACTATTGCCGCGCCATCCGGAATACACTATTGTCGCCGATGGCTTTCGTGTGCCACTGATGCGCCAAATGCAATGCATTTTGGTCAGTGTTTCAACATGGACGTAGCCCAGATATTTTAAAATTGTTTTACCCTTTAATGTATGCTTCAAAAAAGAATGGGATTTTATTATATCTGATATATTGCAAAACTTGACTGTAGATACTTTAAAGAACTCAAAATTAATCCGAAATATATTATCAACAAAAAAACCTTTGTGAAATACAAACAATTTCATATTTTTAGATACTCTTTTCAGAGCACTCCTTTTCGGTGCATTTTTTGAAGAAGTAGCAAATCGAAAGTAAGAGCATATTTTCGATTTTATCCTGATACCACAAACCAACATTCAACATACTCGTACATGCATGAGTAAAAACATTTCACTGGAGTTCTCCGGAATGAATTAAATTTTAAAAATTAAAGCGCTCATTAGAAAAGTGCTTCGATTTCTTTCGATGTCAAGCTGGCTTCTCCCCAAACTTAAATTCTTCCTACGTCCATGTGTGTCATTTTATGTATGTTCGTTTTTGATTTTGATCCCCTTACTACGCCGCAGTGGGATTTAGTAGCATGCATTAAGGTGTAAAATCAAATCAATTTCTTTTGTTTGTCTGTCGGTGCGTCTGTCATTGTGAATTCAGTGCAGGTGTCTGGCTGTATACTTATATGTTAGTGTGCGTGTGTGTGTTTGTGTTATTGTGTCGATGTGCGTGTGAAAAATGTGTGCAAGCGGATTTGCGAGCAAAAGTCGTGAATTTTTATGCAATATCAGTCAGTAATGCCGATGGCTTGTCATGCGGGCTTAAACTTGGCCATTTTTTGCATTTCTTTTTATTTTTGCATAAAGTAAGCAATACTTTTATATTATTGTAGTATTAGCATTTCAGAAAAGGTGGGGATTGAAATAGTACAACATCAACATGCTCTAATAAAATTCTTCAGAAGATACAATGATGAAGTTTCAACAATAATATATATTAGAACTCTAACTTGGAAAAATTGGCTTGATAAATCCATCTCAATAACAGTTACTACTGAAAGACAGGATATTTAATCATAAAAGATTAAGGAGAGCTATTCGTATTGAAGATCTCTTTTAAAGAACTTAGAAAAATTAAAATTTGAAATCTCTAACACTGTGAGCAAATCCTTAACATGTTTAAGAAGATGGATACTTAAGTAAAAATTAAAAAATGTTCTTATTGTCCAACAATTCGTTATATTAGTAGCAAATTGTTAAACTTTAATAATAAAAATTATTACTAAGTTGGAAGAAACGAAATCTTCAAGTTACAAACTGTGTCATGTAACAGTTTTACAGAAAATCAACTAAAGTTGTACATAAGCCACGATGTGATTACAAACACAACAAACGAAAAAGAGATGTAGAAGAAAAAAGACACTTAAGGCAAAGCGGAACCAAATCATAAAAAGCGAAATAAAAATCAAATTAGGGTAACTACAAAAGGAAGCAACGAATAAAAACGGAAACAGGAGGGCAAAAACGAACGAAAAAATTGTGAAATGAAATAAAAATCCTGCAATTGGCCAAATCTAATTTAAGACGTTTCCCAGCAAAAGGCAAAAAAAAAACGAAAAGAAAAGAAAAAGAAAAAAATCCAAATGCTCCAATCCGCCTGTTCACAAATTTATGCTGCGCTGCTGCAACATAGTCATCGCAAGGAAGCAAAGAATGAGAAGCGCAAAAACAAAGGAGATTCAATAAAAATTATGTCAGTAGCGTTGCTTTGCCTCTTGCCGCCGCGCAATGGCAGCGATGTTTGTCGGCGCGCCGGCAGGCAAGCAGCGAATATCGACAATATCCTGGCAAAGGGATATAAACATGACATTTGTAGGGTTTATGTACTCGAATCGAAGCGGCTGCAGCTGTGGCTCGACTTCCTTTTCCGACGACGACGATGACGACGACAACGACATGCTGCTTCCCTTCTAGGCACGGCAGCAGCAGTGAGTGTCATCCTTTAGATGCCTGCCTGCTTCCACGTTTCAGGAAAAATAACCACTGAAAAGAAGAGGGCATTTTAGAGCTCTCGTTGGAAACAGAGGGTCTTAAGTTTTATTAAAATTTTGAAAATAGTTTACCATTGTTTATATTAAAAAACCAATAATTCTTAATTAATTTCAAGAATCTTCAGTACTACAACGCACCATAACGATATTTTTTTCAACTCAAACTATTGTTAGATCTGATACCTAAATATATCTCCCTTTATCTGCTAACAGAACATATTAAAGAAATCAAATAGAAACTAAATAACATTAAGGCTTTGGAAAGTTTCTTAAAAGATCGAAATCAAGCCTAGTGCTAATTTATAGTCTCATCGCGTTTAATTATTATTCATTTCAATATCTTTTAAACAGACCGGAATTTCGACCGACTGCCACAGCAAAGTCAACTCGAGAGCATTTTCCGTTATGCTAAGGCGGCGGCGACTGCGGGTGCTGCGGCGTCGTCGTCGTCGTCGTTTGTGACATGCCGGGTGTCATTTCCGGTGCGACACATTTTGTTGCAAACTTTATTTCAATTTCGCTTCGGCGAAACAATCTCCACGCTTTGTTGTACTATTTGTAATTGTGCTATTTTTGTTATGCTCATTGCTTTTGTTTTTCGTCGTAGTCGTCGTCGTTGATGTTGTTGTTGTTGTTTTAATGAAAATAACAAAACATACAACGAAAAAAAGACATCCTTTTCGTCCTTAGAGAAAGAAAGCTCCTCCAACTTCAGTAAAATTGGTTTAAATGGACAAAGGAAAATTCCGTGCCGAATGTATTTGTTGTTATTGTCATTGTTGTAGCTGTAGCTGTTTTTATTGTTGTTGCCGTTGTCCTAGTTGGTTGCTGCACGGGCGTTGATGAAGACGACGATGATTATTATCATGACCATGAGTAGGATTTCGTGCCGCATTTGATGCTCTGGACGCAGCTGTTGGTAATGAAATTAGTATATGTCGTGACGGGGGAAGTGTGGGAATGAAGCCGAAAGGGCAAACTGTGAAGCGAATCGGTTTTATTGAGGTCAATAGCAGCACAACTATTGTTTTGATGTAATTAGGTGAAGTGCAATGCTTTCATGAAGTTTATTGTTCCATTTAAAACCCGGTTCCCATATTTAATTAAATGATTTAGCTGTGTCGAGGTTGAGGTTGACTTCGGTACTACTCACTTATATTGGTATTTCAGTATGGTTTCTAGTATATTTGAAAGCTTGCACTTTGAATTTTATTGAATCGCATTTCACGATACTTTTTACATAACCAGTTGACCTATACGATTTCTAATTAATAAGAGATTACATAATTATCAGCATGAGGAGCATAGTACTCCATATTATTAACAATAGTAAAACAACAAATGTTTTGTTGTAATTAGTATGAGTGCAATGCTTTTATAAAGTTAATAAATTCAGCTTTTCATATTCAAATAAGTGATTTATCTATGTGGTTTGCATTGTTTAATAATAATAATAATATAATATTTTACTGTTGTTGTACAAAGAGAACAAAATTGTTGCCAATTTGTTCTCTTACTGTTTTAATAAAGTATCTTTCAAATGTTAGTTGTTGCTTTATATCTCTAACACATTACACGTGAAATTGTTTCTTGCTGTTCCAATAGCCCTGACAAGAATCTTTCACAAGGTTGCCGAAGGTTTCTTTTGAACAAAATTTGTATCTGATAACAGAGAATTTTGTAGATTAATCATTTTACATATACCATTTGTGATCACTACAATCCCTCTCCAATTTTTTTATGACGCATTACCATATGGCGGGATGCACGGTTTTATATTGAATCCGAACAACTGACACTAACCAAATGAACTTTTGAGCGATAGATACTATCTTTTTTTTTGGAATTTCCTAATCAAGCTTGACTTGAGCAATGTTACAAAGATCTGTATTTAGATTTGCTTAATTTTTGTAATGCTCTTGAAAATAATTTCTTATGAGTTTTAACACCTGAAGTAACAACTTAACATATTAAAGTGAACCTTTAAATTGGTTTCTGGTTTTCATCAAATCGTGCTGAAATCATTATCAACTTATTGTGGCCTTATTGTTGAGACTGTTGCAATACGAGAATTCAAATCTGTGCAACATTTGAGCGCCTATTGATATTGTTTTTTTTGTTTTGCCAACAAATTTATGAAAAAAAAAAACAAGAAATAAAATTGGTCTACCGAAACCGTACGAGTGTATACAGCCAAATGAACTTTATTGAATTCACGTAACATTGGGCATGGACATCGCATGCAATACATTTGCGAGTTACAAAGTATAAAACGTAACGTAACATACCGTTTCATTAGATATCTCTGGCGATTGCATTTGCGGATTCGCTTATGCCAAAGTAAATGCAAAACGGAAATAACATCGGGATAAATCAGGAAATTGCAAAACATCAAATAAAGCAAAAATCGTACGAGTATCTCGTAGTTTGCTATATCTCTATTGAAATCGAAATCGCAATCGCAAAAACGTTTCCTACGAATTCAACATTTCGATGCGAAATGTTCGTGATGCGTTCGCAAATGCAATATGGTGCCCGATGGACGTGTAACAGCAGCAGCAACACACAGCATCAGAAGTAGCATCAGCAGCAGCAGCCAGTTGATGCCGCTGCTTGTACAGCCAAAAGAATCAACAGAGTGCTTTGGTGAAGTGAGAGGACGAGCGAAAGTAGAGAAGTTTCCGCTACCGACTTTGTAGCAGTCCCTCACTTTGGACCACAATCGATTGGGTTGTTTGGCCAGTTACTGGCTTAAATGGCGTACATATCGATTTGGCCGATAATATGCAAACAATTGCGATATTGCGCAGTGATGGTGAAGAGCTGCTGTAACAGGAGCACCACCACCGATTCATGCCAATAACACTGAACCTGAGACATGAAATGTTAGTACTTATTTATGAAGTTTACAATTACATCGCATGGAAATATTTGATTTTAGTTCATTATTAAAAATAAGGTTTAATAATGTTCAGAGCAAAAATGGAAATTCCTCTTCGGTTCGGAATTTTTCATCTGAGTTCAGAATCCAAATATCAAGTCAGAGTTGTTAGCTAAAATATTTGGTGATTCAAGGCTCTAATTACAAAATCATAATTAAGAGCAAAAACGTTTTAAGTCTGATTTTAAGTGTGTTCAGTGTTTTAAGCAGCAGTTCATTCTGTGGCTATGAGGTATTTAACACTGGCTACACTTGAGATATACGATCCATTTCGTTTGAACCTACACATTTGCGTGTTGTGTGGCAGTGTTGCCTTTGGAATATAAATAATAATATTTTATAACGTGCTTCTTTCACTGCGGCCACTGATTGTTGCCATATCGTATCGTATCGTCTTATTCGCATTGAATTTAAATAAGGATTTCCATTGCAATGTCTGAGCTTTTTATTTGAATTTTATTTTATATCGAGCGTTTATGACTTTCAATATTTCTGCAAGATGCATTTTCTTTTTTCTTTTGATTTCTTTGGTTTTCACATTCAAGCTCGAATATTGTAAAAAGTTGTAATGGGATGGGATCAAAAGGTACTGGATTAATTTCGGAATTATAATTTGATACTTTAGGAGGTTGATTAATTTTGTAAGCACAGTATAGAAGGTTTTTATCAATCTCTTTATCGTAAGACAATGATTTTTTAATTGAGAAATAATTTTTGATATTATTAATTAATAAATAAATAAATATTTATTATTTTTTATAATGTTGCGGTTAACTTCGTCATTTATAAAATATTAATTCTTAAGAAATTAAATTCAGATGGTCCTTAAATGCAACAAATAAAATATATTATAAATTACCATGACCAAATACCCACACATACGATTATATCTTGGACAAATGTCTGCCTATGCCATGTCACAAAATATAAATATAAATAAAACAGAAAAGCAAAAGCAAAAGCAACAACAAAAACAAAAATCTTCTTTGTCTTGCTGTTCGATTTAATCTTGCGCCATTTACCAAAACTGTTCAACAATTTAACTTAAGCAATAAAACTTCCCATCGAATTACGTTTCCGACCACATTTCTCATCTAATCCCACACGACGTTGCTGCCTTCGGATGCCGCAAGAATAATCACAACAACAAAAACAACAACAGCAGGAAAATAAATACAACAATAAGCAAACAAAAACAACAAAAATATAAAAAACCAACAATTTCGCAATAATAAAGATCAAAATAAAATCAATTACGCTCGATTAACTGCAACAATTACATATATTACCGAACAGTTCACACGCACACTAGTGCACACACACGCACGCAGTTATATCCACATATATATAGGCACACACACATATACAACAAACAAAATGGCGCGCGCGTTGGGAGAAAATAAAACAAAAGCAAAAATAACCAAACCAAAATTACAATAAAAGACTCAAAAGAAGCAGCAGAGGAAAACAACAACAACAACAAGAAGAAAAGCAGAAAAATTGTCAAGAAACGATTTTCTAAAATTACAACAACAATTACAGTAACAACAATAATAACAACGTTGTCGGTCTTATCGAATTTTCAATAGGGGCTTAAATTTGAGAAGTGTTAATACTTTAAAAGTTTTCGTTTATACAATTAATATAAATAAAGATTATGTAACAAATTTATGCAACTAAAAAAGTTTAATAAATTTTAGTTTTTGGTTTAATTGTTAAATTACCGAAATTCATCAAAATGGAAAACAGAGAAGCGAACATTTTAAGTCGCTTGACTTTACTCGTACTCAAAGAATTATTCAGAGCACAATTTTAAGTTTACAAAATTGATTTAATTTTTAAATGAATTTAAAACAATAACATTATTATCAATAAAAAAAAATTATTAAAACGAAATATTAACGGCTTTTGAAACAATTGTAGATTAATCATATTATCATTATTTACTGAAAAGTTCTTTATAAGTAAGTGAAGATATTCGTCAGATTCTACGAAACATTTTTTACTCTTTCCAAAATGATGCCAAGATTTTCTTTTCTTTCCAAAATAATTTAAAAAATATGTCTCGGATTCTTAGGCCCCCTCCTTGATCCTTAACATCGTTGTAAATTGAAAACTCCTTATGGTCGTATTTGAAACTATCGAGATTAAATTTTTTTTTCGAAATTTCTCCACCCCTCAAACTACAAACCAAAACCAAAATGGCTAAAAATTGTGGTGCATAACAATAGCGAAAAATTCTTTCGTACGTATACGCTAGATATGAAAAACAAACACAACAACAACAACTAAAAATAATAATAGCATAGTATCTAGTAGATACGAGAGAGGGATTTCCAGCGAGGATTTACGCGCTTGTCCTGATGGCAGAAGCAGTCAGGCAAGCAGACAGAATAACCGCTGCCACCACTAGAAAGGGGACCGCCACGCGTTCGCTTTACTGTCGCCGCAACGCTAGCGCGTCACTAGGAGCGCACAGAGGACAGCGTAGCGCACCAGCAAGGACGTACATACGAAGGAACGATAGAACGAACGAACGACTTTGTTCGAGAGAAGAAGCAATTTTAGTGAATGTTGCGGTGTTTACGCCCAATTAATCTATGATAAATTCGTTTATAATTTGGCGCAATAATCACCGAACATAATGAAAATTATAGGGGAATGATTGCATTAGGGGAAGACCACCGGCAGCCAGGCAGTCAAGCAGGCAGGCAATCAAGCTGACAGGCAGTTATCATGGTCCTAAAGAAACATGGGTGCAAAGACCTTGTAATTCAAAACTGAATGCATATAATTTTTAAATTTACAATTCCCTTTTAAATATTTAAATTTTTTAAAGGCAAATTGCCAAATGGATTTAAATTACAAGTAATTCGTTTTATTTCTCTCTTTTTCCCCTGGAAGAGGGATCTGTTATTCTCTCTGCCATGTTTTTGAAATACTTTCTGTTAAAATTGTTTTAAGGTAAGTTGGTTCATCTTTACTTAAATAAAATTAGGAAGTCTTAAGCTTTCTGCAAAATATTTTCGATGCTTTGAACTCGATTTTGTAATAGTTAACACAGCTTTAAAATTGTGTCTAAATAGTTTGAAAAATACTGAAATTCTTGCTCTATTCAAACATTAAAAATACTTACTCAATATTTATCAAGTGGTCATCATTATCGCTTTAAATTTTGCATTCCTAGGGGCATAGAAACATTGAAACCACATTTATGTAATCGGGTGCAAGTGTAGGAATGACAGCGCTACATTCGAGTTTGCTCCTCACAGAACTCGCACCACTCGCAAATCGTCTATCAAGATTCTATTGCGATAACGCGTTCGCATTGCGCTACCAACCATGCGACCGAATCCGCTTCACTTGCTGCTCTGTTCTCATCATCCTGGTGTGGTGGCACAAAGTCAAATGGAAAATTGAATTAAATCGTTAAACTTGGATCAATTGTGGAACTGATAAATTGAATTTGCAGACACAATCAAATCACAATAATAATTCTTTTTTAATGAGTGTAAAATTGAAAATATGTAATTGTCAAACGCAAATGCAACAAAATAAATTGTCACACACATAAACACGCACACACACAGAGTGTGGCAACACCAAATGATTTTATTTAGTTTTAGGTGAAACAACTCGAAAGTTCAGCACTCGTTTTGATTGATGACAATTGATGACGACGACAATGACGACATCGACAATAGTCAAAGGTTATGTTGCCAGGCTCAGTTCGGCCGACCAGTGAGTGCTCTCCTCGGCGTTTGGTGGTGCCAATAAAATAATAAGTGTTGTTATTGCTTTGATCTTTGTCGTCCCTTTTAGTGTTGGTTGGTCGGTCTAAATAGTCGAGTGTTGTCTCGGTCGTCGTCGGGGCTACCTAAAGCAATTAAAATAAGCTCTTTGAATTCTCGACTCCTCGTTGCCATTTACGCAAAATAACACCTTACTCCTTGCTACTATATTTACTTACCTTCTGTGTGTCGAGCATCGTCGTCGTCAACGTCCTCATTGGAATTTTCTTCTCCCCTCAACCAGTAAATTGACAGTAATTAAATTTTGCTTTCACTTCAATTAAGGCAGTCTTTGACATTGCAAACACATTTCGCATACAGTGTTGTATTTTGCCACTTTTACTTTGCTACTATACTAGGTACCATTACTGAACGCGTTCCTTCCGAGACGGCTCGCTCGGTAGCTGCTATTTTGACGCCTGTTGCTTTACTATGGAAGTGTGTCGTGGTTTGTAGTTTTTTCTTTCAATTTATGAAATGTGTCGGAAATGTGGTTTTAAAATATTACAGCTTCCTTTAATAATTGTTCCTTTTTTCGACAATAAAATAAGGCAGTAATTTTTATAGAATATATCAGTGAGAAAAATTTAATTAATTTTATTTTAAAAATGGCTTTAGAATAATCGTTCTCAATAAATTTTTTTCATTATTTAATCTTTGCTTGAGATGTTTGGCCAGTTTCCACAATGATTTTATTTTTATTGTTGTTGAATTTTAAAGACAGAATTATCCAAAATGTTCCTTGTTTTCTTCTAAAATTAATCGCTTCGCTCCTAACAAAGAAGTTCAAAAAATGTTATCTTTAGAATTTATTAATCATAAACTTAATGTTTTGCAAGCAATTCAATTTAAATAAAAATTGCAAGATCATTTCAGAATTTAATTTTTAAATATTTCAAATAAAAGATTAAATTTCAAAAGTTTATGCGGTTATAATAGAGCTTAATAATTGTTTTGAAATATGATCTAGAATTTGCTTTAAATTATTCGTAACTTTGATTTTATTTTTAAAATTGTTGTAATATCGTATAAGGATAATTTTATTTAAAGATCTTTTACATATTTGGTTCGCTTACCGATCACGAGTATTGGGTATGGAATTTAAATATTTTTGTTAGAAAATATATTTTAGCTGCAAAGATATTCGAACCCAAAACTTTTAGAATTGTAAAGCTAAGGAATAATCAGGGCATATAGACACAAGGACTGATTCTGAGAAATATACAACTTCAGAATTTTTAAGAAAAAACAAAACTAAATGTTTGCTAACTTTGATTTTCCTTCGTGCTTTTGAGTTTAATCGCCCGATTTATGAAATTAATCATTTTTCTTAAAACGAAAAGGTCATATAGGGATCGCGTGAAGATCTTCAAAAGTATACCAAAAATAACTGGTGAGGATGGTCTGACGAGCTCCGAATTGCTTATAATTTAGTCTGCTATGTCATTAATTGTTGTTGCAACTAAAAATCTAAATTAACTCGTAAAGTTTGTTTTTGGTTTTAAAATAATAAAAATTGTATAAATTTTTTAATCATTAACAAAATAAATTTTTAATATTTTAACCTTAGGATTCCGCCCACAAAGTTGTGAGAATATGCAAAAAAAGAAACCCTCTGCCTTAAGATATTTCTCATGCAAATAGAAAATAAACCACATTCAAAAAATAACATAACCAAACACAACAACAATTTTATTAAATTTATTAACTGTAATGAAATATGCAAAATATACTTTTTCTATTTAGCAAATGTAGCGCAGTCAATGCAAATGGCCCGAAGTGTGCGGTGTGTGTGTGTGTATGTGTGGTCTCTCTTTCATTTTTTATTTGACCAATTCAATAATCCAGTTTTATTAACCGAAATGGAAAAAAATATCACCACAGGACAGCAGCGTCATCTATCTGTAATATTTTCACATATCATTTGCTTAAGTGTGCTGCTGCTGCTGCTGCTCCTGCTTCTACTTCTGCTGCTGCTGCTATTCAATTCTGGTCTGTCTATTCTGTCTGTTGTGTTCGAATATTGTACCGCCGGTCCGACAGTCGACAGTCGACAGTCGACTTTTTCATAAATATTTTACTGCGCAACATTATAAATATGCAAATGTATGCGAAAAAGCGAACCCTTTTGCCATTTTCATTTCTCCTCAATCCATAAATTATATTATTCCCCCAAATCCTTTTGCAACCGGATTTGTATCCTTTTCTTAGTCGATAATAATTTTTCTGCTCATTTGATTCGTGCTGATTTCTCAAAATAAAATGAAATAAAATACAAAAATACAAAATAAAATCTTTTTTCGGTTTGTTTGTTCGTTTTATTTGTTTAGCCAATATTGCCACAATTGAAGTGAGTGGTCGAGCGATGTTATTACCAAAATATTTTAATGCTTGACAAAATCATTTTTAGAAGGTCTTTTGTGTGTGTGTTTGTGCAAAACGTTCGGTTGTCGAGAGTCAATTGGGCGTGATAAATGTTCTAACCCGTTAAAGTAAAGTGGTTGTTGGTGGTGATGGTGGTTATATTTGGTATTAAGGCCGAAACACAAACTTTCTATATCAACAAAGGCTTTTTCTTTTGGTTTGCTTAGGCTCGGTTCGGTACGGTTCAACTCGGTTATTAAATGTAAACTGATTTATGTGCTTCATTTGAAAATCTAACATCAGAATTATTTGCATTAAACAAATTTGTTGATTAACAACAAAAGATAATTGCCTGTAACAGGCCTTCCGGAGACTCCAATGCTGAAAAAGCCTGAATACGTATTTGGGCTTGAAAACATGGCTTTTACTTTTATTAAATAATGGCAAGGCCAACCACTAAATCAAGATGCTGTAAATATGTAAATAGTTACATTTACTTTAAAGTATTTTTAAACTAAAGAAGCACTCGTAATACAAAAATAAAAATTTAAACATTATTTATTTCAATATTTTCTCTCATAAAGTTGTAAATTAAACTGAGTTTTAATCAACTCCTGCATAAAAAATACTCAACGTTCTTTGAGTCTATAAAAACTTTACACACAATCAATTAAAACGAAGAGCCATCATCAGTCACACAAAAGGTGGTTAGTCTATTTGAACAAGTAGTAGCTTCCACCTTTTATTGTCTAAACTGACAATTATGGCATCAACTAGACTACACTCCAACCTCAGTGACAGGACGACGACGACGATCAACGACGCCATCATCAAGCAATGTTATTACCTGCTAAAGGTGTAATGGTAATATTTTTCAAATGGCCGCCATAGACGCCGCAAACTATACTTAAATTAAACGACCCAGGAATAGAATTGCACTCTTCTAAACTGTACGGTGCAGTATGGTACGGTACGGTACGATACGATACGGTACGATATGACATGGTACGGTATACGTTTATCGACGAAGCAATAACAGCGGCAGCAGCAGCATTCAATGACAGTCAAACTATTGACAATGTCATGTGTCTATAGATAAACTACAATGAGCTTTGTTGTTGTTGGTGCTGTAATAGTAATAATAATAGTTGCCGTTTTCATTGTAATGATGAAGGTACTCAGACCCAATGGGAAATTGATGCCGTGGTGCTTGGAAAGTTTTATGGAACTGCTGAATTCAACATACAGACAATCTAATGAACTATATTTCTTAAACCGAAAGATGTTGCCGATAGCGCACATTCCTACTAGGTCGCCATGGTACTTTGCTAAATTGACACCAACTCTGCTACGCTTTATAATCTTTGCTGTTGGAACAATTTCAAATCAGCCGGGTCGGTCGGATGGTTGGGCTGTGCTGGGCTGACTGGCTGGTTGGTTAGTTTGTTTGGATTGTAGCGCTCGCATAGAGTACGCTTGCAGCATCATTTGGCGGTTGTTTACTTTTATTGTCGCTACGCAAGGTTATTGACAACAGCAGCAGGAGTCGGGAGGACTGAGCCAGGCTGGGTTCCTCATTAATATTTCGTGTTTAATGTGCAATATTCAGCCGCCGTAATATGAAACATTGACAAAACGCGTTCAGCATACGCCAGCGAGCGGCTGAAACGGCGGCAACAGAAGCAGGCCATTGTCGTTGCGGTTTGTTAATCTCTAGCTACAGCTACATCTACAAAGGGAGTATGAGGAAACAGCGCTTGAATGCTGCTGGCGGCAGCGTAAGCCAACAATTGCGGCCAGAGACTCATGTAGTAAGCAACGTCTTCTCTCAATGGTTAAAAGTCACACAAATGCCCTTTCCGTGTACGCTGGATTGGGGCAGAGATGATAGAAATAGGAAAAGGAAAAGGAATGAAGGAGGCAGAGTGTTTGTGCTTCGTGTTGTCGGGTATTAAAGCAAATATTTGCGTTAATCTGTCACTTGTCGGCGGTTGGAAATGTCGTTTTGTATGGGGATGCGTGTATTTATATCCGCAGGCTGTTCGACAGTGTTGAAAAAATTACAACATTTTTTGTTGTTTGGGTTTTAAATTAATTTAAATAAATTCAACCGATTTACCAAAATACTAAAAAAAATATTTTCTAAAGTAATACTATTTTTCAGATACTAAGATTTCTTAAAATTCATATTTATGAAAAATTTTAAATATATATAAAAATATTGTAAGTGTATGTGTATTAAAAATGTTGATGTAAAAAAGAGAAATTTTGTTATGTTGAATAAACCCGATTATAGATTTAAAGCTCAGGCTTTTAAGATATTATTGGTTATTGTATTAAATATAACGGATACTTTTTATTCCAACACTGCGAAATTCTGTAACAGTTCAAACGCTGCTGCTGCTGTCCTTTTCTCCTGCGGGTATTTGCGCGCGTCTCCCTCTGCTTTTGTGTGTGCGATTTTGGTGATGCGCAAAATGGTACTTTCTCCTTTACCTCCAGCTTATCGTTTGCTTCTGTTTTGTATTGGCATTTTAGAGGCTAGTAATAATCGTTAATATCTAATGTGATGAGAATTTTGTTTTGGAATTCCTCATATTAGAAGCCGAAACTCGCAGCAATCCATTGTATTTAGTTTGACATTTTATTAGTTTTCAACATAATGTGTTAGTCGAATTTTATGACAGGCCTTTGTGTGTGTTATCGTAGGTTAACAACTTTTAATTGTTATTGGTTTAATGACTTGGCAACACTAAACGAAAGTAATCGAGAGGTATGGTGAGTCTTATCGCTGTTTATATACGAAACTCAGAGCTTTGTCGCATGTGTCAAAGGATTATAGTAGTATGACATTTTAGAAAGTACTCATCCTCAGCATGGGAAAAGTTTTTTTTCCGATAATACTTTACCTTACCACTGGCTAGTGCAATATGAGTGAACTATTTTCCTAAGTCCACGCTGTCAACCGATGACTAAGAACTCCGTTCCATAACATTCCTTTGCATTCCACAGTCTGTCTGAGCTTGTTCGGTTTTTATTGCACTCGGTTTGTAATTTTACAGAATTAAAAAGAAAACCCTCATAATAAACTGTTTCACGCTGTTCTTAACATTCTTAACAAAGCGGCCACAAATCATACTTTAATGTTGCGCAAAGAAAAATTAAGTGAAGAACAAAAAAAAAGCAAACGAAAAAAAACCACATCCCGCTGCGCTTCAGCTCGTAATATGATTTTAAGAGCCAATAAAGATAATCTCTACGCATTCGCGTATAGCACATGCAAAAAAAAAACAACAAAGAAAAGAAAAAATTCAAAACATTAAAAACTTAATTTATATCCGCGAACGCATAAATCCTAATGGCGCCCTGTAACTATTAAAGAAAAAATGAAAATGAAGAGTTTTAAAATAGTCTTTTTTTTTTGTTTTATGCCTGTTGTAAATTGAGCAAATTGTCGTTGTTGAAGCGCCCCTGCTGAGCAACCACACGCTAGCGAAAAACTAAACGCAAGAAATTCCAAAATTTGTGTTGAGTTAAAATTTTTTAAAATTCAACATTTTTTTGAAACTAACCAAACCTTATTAAAATCGAAGCAGCATTTGAAACAATTTAAGTGGATAGTAAAGAATGATATATATGAAGTATCTATTTAAAAAGAAAGCTAATAACTCATATAAATATAATTAGAGCTATACAGATGTGATACCATGACAACCAGATTTATTTCTATCTTGTAATACCAGATATTAGATCTCTAATATAGTACATATAAATTCAGTTTAGAAACGAGTTAAAAAAATAAGTCTTGAAACGTAATCAATCCTGATCAAATCTACTTGATTCATCTAATCTTTTATGTTCAAATCTGATTTGATAAAATTTGACTACTGGGTTTGTTAAATTGTAAATATCCTTAACCATTTTAAAGAATTCATATTTTTGTTTTGTTTTACCTGGAAAAAAGAAAGTACATATAGATATATATTTGTACACATTTTAAATTTTTATATGAAAATAAGATCGTATTTTTATTAATTTTTTTTTTAATTTTACGATAAACATTTTGAGTAGAAAAATCGTCTGAGATTTTGAATCTGCTCATTGGTTTATATATTGGATGACAGCGATCTAAACGCAGAACGTGAAATGAATGTCCTTGCATCATTTATCTTTGCATGCAGCCGATAACATGGATAGTTTTTTTTAAAGAAAAGGTATAAAAGATATAATTATATATCCTTTATATTGATACACTTCAGTTTTTCTATTAAGGATACATTCAGCACACTAAAAGTAATGAGAGTATACTGACTGAGTTAAGTGCATATAAGTTCTGCTGCGTTTGTGTATATAAGTTCTGATCTTTCGAATGTTCGTGATATTGTTGTTATTTTTTTTACCACAATTATTCAAACTTTTAATGTTTATTCTTGTTTCCAGCTTTTACTAAGCGATGATTACTCTCAATATCGTGTATCAATAACAAAATAAATGAAGTGATATTAATTTTTTCCCGCAGTTTTGATTGAAACTGACACCTACGATTTTCTGTTGTTGTTTTTGTTGTTGATTATTTGCATTAAACAATATCACATTTCTTTGGCAGTGCTAAATCAACAGCAACAGCAACAACAATAAACATTTTTTGCTATTTCGAAAAATACGATACTGCTGTCTGTCTGTGTGTCTGTCTGTCATCACATTTCGAATATCTTTTATTTGTATTATTGTGTTTTTATTTTATTTTATTTTACTTCATTTTATTTTTTGTTATTATTATTCCGTGCACAATTTGAAATACCCAGCAACATTGTGCACTCGTATAGCAACATGTTTCTTATTTTATTTCCATTTTCATTTTCAGTTTCAGTTTTGTTATAATATAAATTGACTTTCGCTTGCGGCAGGCAATACGCATTTTTCTTTGGTTTCGCTAAAAACGAAAATTTTTAAATTAAAAAAGTTTTGACTTGAACACGCAACGTCGAAGAAGAACAAGATGAAGTTGGAGGAGGAGGAGGAGGAAGTATAACGCCACACGGAATGCGAATATTTTTAAATGCCGGGCATGTCCGAATCGCGCGCGTTTATTTTCACATGTACATAAAAGGTATGTTTGTATTTGTATTAGTACCTTTTGCAGATTTCACCAACAAATTTTTATTTTATTTTTTTACTTTTCACATTTTTCATTCGTGATTTTGTTGAGGACGCGGCGGGCAAAAGTTGCAATCCGTCATGCTGGATTTTGGTGCTTTCGCTTGTTGTTGTTGCCAATGTCGCCGGACCATTTGGTCAGTAGCGCCTGCGTGTGAGGAAGATTAACAAAAATTATGGCAATTGTTTCGTTTTTTTATGATGGTCGTAATTTTTTTTTAAAACCAAAAACGATTCGGCTTAATTAAAGTAAAATCAATTTTGCAGAATGATTTTTCAACATTAGGAATATTGGCTGATTAGTTATCTTTTAAGTTCGCCTTGATTGTAGATTTATATACGGAAAATTCTGGCTTGGTTAGGCCAGTAACAGGTGGTCTGGCATCGGTATCTATAGAATCTTTTCGGAACTTCATTGGGTTCAAAAAATTAAATTTCACTAAATGCTAAACTAAAATTACATAACTACGCCCCTGAAAAACGCCAGCGTGTTGCCATTGCTTTTCGACCAAAATAAATAAATAAATATGCGGCGTGTGCCTCAGACTTTTAAAAATTTTGCTGCAGCAGTTTTGTTTAAAATTATGCTCAATGAAAACTTTTATTTTTTGCACATTTTGCGTGGAACATTGAAGAAAGTTACTTGCGTGTATAAGTCTTCTTAGCCACAAGTACTCGTGCCTACCCCTAATTGTTTACTTGGCTTTTGTTATGGCGTTTATTTGTGAATTTTTTCCCGTTTCAAAAAACCGAAAATCATCCAATTCTCTTTTATTTTATTTTTTGTTTTCGGTTGACGCGAGTTAAGTCTATTTGCATTTTATACCCTCAACAAAATTATGCGTAGTTAATTTGGGTATGAGCGCGTCAAACAAGCGCAACGCAAATCTTTTCGGGAGGGTTTTCATAATGGATTTCTGATATTCTCAATGGAAACAAAAGCAAAAACGAGGCAAAGAAAGTTTTTCATATATTTGGTAAGTTAATAAATATTTAGAGATTTTATTTACTCGACAGCATAAATCAAAAGTAAATTGTTTGCTATTTTAAATTAATTTTTACAATTTGACAATATTCAAAATAAAAGTTTTTAATTTTTGGCTTCATTTTATGAAGAATTTCTTTTAAATTTAAGCAGAATTTCCAAATTAACAACCTAAAGGAAACACAACTCACAGCAATTCCAGCATACAATATTAATAATTCTATGTCGAATTGACGCTTAAACGTACGCTGGCAGAACTTTTTCATTAAAGACAAGCGGCAAACATAACTTATAAAAATTCTAATTTAATGCTAGCACTCTCGACAACTTTAACTAGTACAACTAAGCGCACTGAAACTGCACAAATGTTTAGCATACTTGTCAAAACATTTTAAATGTATCCCCAGTACCCACTCCCCACTACCCGCTCCCTAAACTGTGCTTTTTAACTTATTCTCATACGCACAGCCAGTGTGCAGCGCTACTCAGTGGCAAAATGTGCACCCAACCCAATAGACAAACTAACAAACCAACCAACCAACGAATCGACCGACCGACCGACAGTCAAACAGACAGTCAGACAGACAATTCAACTTGTGCTTGCGTATGTCAGCACTTTTAACCCATTTTTCTCATTTTCCGGCACGGCACTCCACTTACTGGATACGCTGCTTCTCACTTCGAAGCAATATGCCATTGCACCATCGCGATAGTGTCAACATTTATTCGACGATATTTGAATAACCGGTTGAAAGGTATTAAAAGTGAATAATAAATACAAATTAGGACTAGGTTTAAGACTAGGTCGTCAAATATATAATTCTTATTTAAGCTGTAACCGGTAATCGGTACTTGTTCGATAAAATTGAATTAATTCAGAAAATATAAATATATGAGTATATATTGTTATTAAAATATATTAAAAATTATGTACGTAATGTGCATATTTTGGATTCTATTTATAAATAAAATCAAATCTCCGATATTAATCAAAGATAAATTTAATTTTAGAGAATTATAACACCATTGAGATTTGTGTGCAAAAAAATATTTTGGAAACTGTTAGAAAATTGTAGTGACCCTGAAATTATTTAAAATAAGTCTCGACGAAAAATATGAAGACACTTTTTCAAATGGATTAATTTGTCTTCTCAAAACGTTGTATCAAAATTATTTCCTCAGGGTTTTATTCCAATCAACTACACTAAAAGTAGGCCAATTGTTATTTGTAATGTAATTGAAATATCTTAAAATGGATACAATTGTCATTGCTTCTACATTGTAATTTTGTTGTTGATGTTGTAAATTATTAAATAAATAAATTCAGTTACTCGGTTAATCGTAACTGGAAGTGACAGTTCTAGGACTACATACACCAGCCAGCAACTACTTTTGGCATTTTGCTTGAATAATATTTGAGATCATAATGGATTTTTGGCAATTTAAATAATATTACAATTTTATGCAAACAACTCTACTTAAAGCTGGCAAAAACACTAGAAAAAAGAAAGAAAAAAAAGAGAAATTTAGAAAACTACAGAATAGCAGTTGTTCAAAACAATATGCGAATGAAACATGAAGTTTGGGGCAAAGCGAACCGAAGCGAACCGAAGCGGGCAGAGTTCAAGCAGGGGGCAGTCAGTGCGAGTATTTCCAAAACTAATACTTTTATCACAATTGCAAATAAAACAATGCAATAAATTCCAACATAAAAGCTTAAATAAGTACAGCGCTGCCCAGATTGCAAAAGCTTTGGAGTACTTCAGTTTTCGGCGAATATTTTTATATAAGCACATTTTCAAAATTCGAGTTGACTCGAGAATACATTCTAATTCCGAGTATATGCAAACATTCGACGAACAGTGGTTGAAATAAATGAAGTTGGTCTAATACCCAACATACTCTACAATAAATCTATAATCTTTATTAATCAATATAAAAACAATACGAGCGCTCCCTTCTTGATCTTATAACAATAAAGCGCATTCTAGCTATGCAGATTAGAACCATTCTAAATATATGTATGATGAGAGTAGCGACACATACCGACCAATATTAGGGGTAAATTAAATGCTGAGAAGCATCTCCAATATATGATGGCACTTCCTACGTTGTAAAGGAACTTCATGCGATATGCTGATAAAACTTTGGGTACATGGTTAGCCTATGATTATTTGGAATTTCATAAAAAATTGGCGGCAAGCCCGCAATAACTACTAAATACCACTAAATACAAATCAATCAATCCATCATTAAGTCGTTTAATCATTTAATTACTTAATCGTTTAATTATTTTATTGTCTAATAACTTAATAATTTAGTCATTAAATAATTCAATCCTTTTACCAAATCATTTAATTATAAAAATTATCAATCAACACATTGATTAATAAATAAATAAATTATTTAACTTGTTACTTCAATGATACAAAATTAAAGGTCATCCATAAGTTGACTTGTATTGCATACGAATTAACCACTGTGCGTAAATATCTAGAATGTACATACAATACATACATAGCACACATAAAAGATTGCCAAAATTTGATTTTAACTAAATAGTAACTATTTATAATTAAACATATGTTTGTCTGTTTGTGCGGCTGCTAATGGCATCACTTTGGTGTTTTCATACACACACACACACAAACAGACATACAATCTTCAATTTCCCAATTGCCGCTTTTATAATATCAACCAGTGGCGGCAGCATAAAATGGAATGAGTTGAAATTTTTCTTATCCGCCATCTGCATTCATTAATTCTTTTTAATTTTAAATAGAATTAGTTTAAGGTATTTGTTTTTAAATAAATAAATAATATAAAAATAGTTAAACCACCACTGGCAATACCCAGCAGGCAATTTTCATATCTCACAAAGACCTCCGCTTTTCGAGTTACGGTTGCCATGTTGGCATTTTTATGCAAAATAACATTAAATATTTTTTTGTTTATGATCAGATTTGGATAAGTACACAATGATTTAATTATTTGGTTATTAACTTTATTTCTTGCATTTTTCCTACTCAAAAAATCGGAAACTCTTGACAAAGTGCGCTGGCAAGCCTAAATGGATTATAATTTTTTAATAGCATTTGCCAACGTTCTTCGCCGTCCTCGCTGCCGGTTTGTGTGTGGATGTTCGAATGCTGGCTGTGAGATAGCTCTGTGGCACTATGAAATGCAAAAAGGTTTTAACTTGAGTCAATATTTGCGTAATTTCATTTCGTTTTCAATTCAATTGCCTCTGCTTTTGCCTTTGCCCTTGCGCAGCGCAGCGCTGCAAATTCCTTACGTTTTCCGCACTGTTTGGGCACTTTTGCCCACCATTTTCAAATAGGGTTTCAAAGTCATTTGGCCCCACTCTTTAAACAGAACTGATCTATATGTTTTTGCTTTTTTTTTGCTTTGGTTGGCTTTTTGGCGTTTTACTCTACTGCCACAATTTATGGTAATATTTTGATTCTGTTTGCACTGATTTTGTCTTATTTGTTTTTTCTTTCCCTTTGCTGTGCTGTGTAAAACGAACTTTCTACAAATACGCAGATTTCGATTTTATTACAAACTCAAGGACAATGGAAGTCATGTTAGCAATCTGCAAATATCAAGAACTTATTAGAAAAGGTCACTATCGAAAGAAAGCGATTTTTGAGTAAATGCATTTAAGTGCATCAACAATGTCAGAAAATATAGAATTTTCTATCAAATTGAATTAAAAACAAAAAAATCTCTAATGGACTTGAATTTTCTGTTTGCGAAGTTTTTTTTAAAACGTCTTGAAATATCGGATTGTACAAATTTTTTCTGTGCATTAAGCGAGGTGGAACTGCAATCAAATTTAAAAAAGCTTTAATTTTTTTTATGAATTAGGTTTAAGTACGACACGTTAAATTCATTTAATGATAAATACATTTTCATCGTTGCGCGAATTTTATTGTTAGCATACCAGGAGCTCTTAACAGCATATTCGCCCATAGGAAATGTTAACATTTTCATTGCACGCTCTTCAAATATTGTGGTCATGCTGAAATATTGGGTTGTCGAAAAAGTTTTTTCGTATTTTGTCAATAGATGTCAATGGAGGCGTCTATCTCCAGTGCTAAAAATCACATTGTTTCATACCATAAAGTGTTGGAAAGGTGACATTTTAAGCTTCATTTAAGCAAAAAAAAATTAAATTCGGAGAAGTTGAAAAAAAGTTACAGCTGTTCAAAAATGAGTGAAAATAATGAAAAAATTCGCTATATTTTGAAATTTTTGTATAAAAAAGGAAAGAATGCCACGCAAGTCACTAATGAAATTTGTGAAGTTTACGGAGACGATGCTGTATCAGTTCGTGTAGCACAACAATGGTTCGCTCGCTTCCGTTCTGGAAATTTCGATGTGAAAGATGCACCTCGCTCTGGTCGACCTATAGTTGAAAAAGTCGATGAAATTATGGAAAAGATTGACCAGGACCATCACATAAGCAACCATGACATCGCTAAGGAACTAAACATTCATCATCAAACGTTTTTGAACAATTTAAAAAAGGCTGGCTACAAAAAGAAGCTCGATGTTTGGGTACCACATGAATTGTCTGTGAAAAATTTAATGGACCGAATTAACATCTGCGATTCTTTGCTGAATCGAAATGGAATCGAACCATTTCTGAAGCGAATGGTAACAGGAGACGAAAAGTGGATCAAATACGACAATAATGTGCGAAAAAGATCATGGTGCAAGCGTGGTGAAGCTCAACAAATGGTCGCAAAGCCAGGATTGACGCCTCGAAAGGTTATGCTGAGTGTTTGGTGGGATTGGAAAGGAATCATCCACTAAGAGCTGCTCCAGCCTGGTCGATCGATTGATTCTACACTTTACTGTCAACAACTGATAAGATTGAAGCAAGCAATCGAAAAAAAACGGCCAGAACTGATCAACAGAAAGGGCGTCGTCTTCCATCACAATAACGCTAGACCACACACATATTTGATGACTCGGCAAAAACTGGGAGAGCATGGCAAGGAAGTTTTGATGCATCCACCATATAGCCCTGACCTTGCACCATCGGTCTACCATTTGTTTCGGTCAATGCAGAACTCCCTTAATGGAGTAAAGTTGGCTTCAAGAGAAGCCACAAAAGTTTTTCACTGATGAAATAATGTCTCTAGCGGAAAAATGGCAAAAGGTGGTCCACCAAAATGGTACATATTTGGTTCAATAAAGTTCATTATAAATATAAAAAAAAATGTGTTGAACTTTGGTTAGAAATACGAAAAGACTTTTTCGACAACCCTATTTGTTTGTCATTTTTTAAATAAAGTATAAATTTTTTTTAATAAAATATTCATAACAATTAAGTTCAACTATTTCTTGTCGTTAGTTTGGATTTTTACACAACTATTTCAGGTATCTGCAGTTATGGCAGCGTTATCTTACTAAGCTAGTAAAACTTCAAGTTTTTATTTTGATAAGTTTGAATAGTGGAGGAGAGTTACTCTCACTCTCACCCTTTCGCACAATGGAACCAAGTTGTCAATGACTGCAGGTATCTGTAACTGTTTGCATTGGTTCATATATCAAATTAAAGGTGACTGTATTCAAAAACGGTTTACTCGTATATCCGTTCGCCTTTTTCTGAAGAGTAATATTCACCTGTAATAGAAATTTGTCTTGCTTGAAATATTTTGAAACAAAAGAAATTAATTCAATTATTTCCAGTAACAAACAAAAAAAAAATTGTTATTATATTTTAATTAATTTATTAACAGAAAATTACAGAATCATTTGATGCAAAAATATTTTACAGAATACGTAACTGAAAGTACGATTTTTCGATTTTAGAAAACAATATTCGAACAATACAAAATCCGGATCGAAGCTTTTGTATTTCAGATTTGTAAATTTCCATTTTGCGTGTATCTGTAAATAATGAGATTTATTTTGAAGATATTATATTTTAATATGAAAGAACTTTTTTTTAAATTAACTAGGAATAAAAGTATTAAACATACGGTAAAGTAAATTTGTTTAGAAAACATTGTGGCAACATCATTTGCAGCATTGTTAAACTTAATGCTAAAACAAATCATGTCGGCTAGTATCCTGCTCAGCATTTCAAAATACGCTGCCAAAACTGTTTGAATGACAAACCAAAAACAGAAAAGAAAAAAAAAATTCAATAAAAAAAGTGGACTTAAGCTCAAGTAGAAAATCAAATTAAGTGAATTGCAAACGGGAAAAAGACCGAAACAAAAGAAAGATGTACAAGCAACCGGAAACGCTCGAGCAGCACAGCGACACAGCGTAGCCAATTGTGTGCGCTGGGCTATGATCTCCTGCTGGCGGAGTATATCGACAGGGTTCCTGCTATCATATACGCAATACGCTGATAATGATGGCTCTGCTGTTGGTAAAGGACATAAACCACGTCACAGTGTTCTCTCACAGATAGAAGCAGAAGCCCGAAAAAATAACTCTGCGCTGTACAATTTTCGTTAAGCAAAAAACGAAAAACGAAAAAATAAAAGCAAGAAAAGTAATAAACTTTGCGAGATAACTAACGAAAGAGAAGAAACAAACAAACAACAACAACATCAACAAAAACAACAACAAAAACACAAGAATTATAATGATTTTTATTGTTTTAGGAAGTAATCTGAGGTAATTTCGCAATGCAACCAAAAGCAGCAACGAAAAAAATCGTTTGTTCTGTTGTTCGTTCTGTCAAGTTGACAAAGCGCTCTTGTGCGATAAAAGTTATAAAATTGTTCGTATATAATTTCCGTTTCCGCTTTTCAACTGTTCAACTGCCAGCATCAAATTTTAAGGATATAAGCTTATTAAAAAACAAAAACAAAAACAAAAAACGAAGTCATCATTTTACTACTTCGCTGATGAGCAGGCAACATAGTCGAACTTTTTTCTTTTTTCATTTTTTGTTTTTGTGGTATGACGACAGTAAACCTGATTAAGTCAATTTGAGACAATTTTTGTAGCGAGCAAAAAATTTATAATATTTTTTTTTTATTAATTTTATTTATATATATTAATACATATATATTCTTTAAATGCACATGAATTCGCAAAAACAATGCAATTCCGCCAGCGGCGTAATTTTATGCAGTTGCATTAATTCGAGCGTGTAATGCAGGCAACTGGCGATTTTCCGCATCCTTTAATTAATGATTCTGTGCGAATTTTAATTTTTCAGTTGCTCGATTTTTTTCACCATTTTTTTGTTTTTTTTTTATTTACCTTTGGTACGCAATCAAATGCAGCATCACTCCAATTTTTATTACAAATTTGTTTCGGTTTTAAACAAAGTACGAAAGGACAAAAATAAAAACAAAATGGAAATAAAAAAACAAAAAAATAAAAAATTCTGCCATTCAGTTTGGTAGTTGATAATTCTGTCGATTGCGTTTCGCAAAAAGTTGCCAAACTCATTTTGTTTCGCACAAAAACGCATCTTTTTGTGACTATCGCCGCCAGAGTCGCATTACGTAGTACACTGGGCGAATATTCAAGGGATTTGCCGGAGCAGACCACTGTTAGGATTTCTTTTTGCCAGAGATTAACTGTAATTGTATATCTTGCACTCGAACAATGTTAAACTTAGAATTAAAATTTCTTCATTTCGATAATTTTTTTTAAAGCTTTCAGGGCTGCATTTCAAAAGTTTTTCCCTTCAGTGTAGCATCGCATTAACAACTTTTTGCGTTGCTAATATTTAATATCCTTTTTGCTAAATCTAAAAAAATTTAACTTTGCTCGTTTAAGTCAATTGCATGAGTAGGAAATTTATTGGATTGCGTCATTAAAGAATTCAAATGACCTCCACTTTTAAATGAAGCAACGAAAGCTTATGAGATTTTATTGATGTATTTAAAAAATAATACTAACTTTGAAGGTTTTGTACTCTTATTCTTTGACATACAAAGTAATATGGGCTTGTTTTAAAAATTTCAATATTGTAGTTGAAATTGTGAAACCGAAAAAGTTTCGACTTGGTATTCTACTTCAATTCAAATATCTTCGGTTTTGGTTATCCAATTACTAAAATAAAATATCAGATTTCAGAAAATTAAACCACTTTTATACTCTCGGAAAAAGCTCTTCAATAGGTAATGCCCGAACAGAAAATTATAATTACCTTTAGTCTCTATAATGTGAAGTAAATTTTACATACCTACTTACCTAGTACCTATTTATTAGAACCATAGAAAAATGTTGATTTAAAATTGTCATCTTAAATAGAGAATACCGGATTACGTTAGTTTAGAATTTAGTGCATATATGTTATATTTCAGGTCTAATCCCAGATATTATTAGATCTGAAGAAATTTGGATAAATTGAAGTAGAACTGATCATGTATACAACAGAACTTAATCAGTCCTGATCTAAAAATATCTAAAATCATCGAATCTATCAGTTTAAAGGCGCATCTAAAACTTCACACAATTTAAACACGTTAAACAACCGCCGACTGCATTAAAGTGAATATCTGCCATCGCATTTTAAGTACACAAATAACACAGAATTCCCTACTGGGAGCAAATTAAAATTTGCGTGTCTGTTCTGGTGATGGTCACAAAAATCTAATTCACCACTTAAGTGCCGAGCGTGTCCACAAAACCGCTTTGCAACGTGCGTTTACGACGAGACATGACAAAGTAAAGAAGCGCCCTCCAACCAACAATTCTATGCCTTGGCTTGGTTTGGTTTGGGTTGGTTTGACTTGGCTGCCCCCATCCAGCGACGAGTATAGTAGCTCATCGAATGTCCTTGCCGTAGCTGCTGCTTCTTCTTCCTCTGCTACTGCGGCTCTGCGTATTTATGCGAGGCATGCACATTTAATGAAACGTTTTTCGAATTTTTAATAAACTGAAAATTAGAAGCGCAAATTTTGTGGAGCTGACAGCGGAGGCGGAGTGATGAGTGCAAATGTTTTCAAACACTTTGCAGGTGGATGGAGTATTCTTTTTTGTTTGTTGTTGTTGTTTTTTAAAGTTGTTGCTATTCTTGTTTTTATTTTTGCTGTTATCCTTTTGGAAAAAAACACATCATCCTCAAATCCGCAGCATACGATGCAAATACACCATAAAGCAAATTCATTGGCGCCTCCGCCGCCGCCGTTTCACAACTGTTTTACACAAGTCGACTCACAGTACTTCGGTTCTTAAGGGACATTTAAAAAAATGTGTCTTGGCCGTAGCTGGTTTCGTATATTATCAAAACTGATTTAGTTTCATATCTGATCTGATCATGAATAAAGACGGATTTTATACATTTTAGTTTTTCGGGCGATCGGATTTGGCAGATTTACTCCTTCAGTTTTTTTATACATTTTACACATTTTTCCTCTTTTAAATGATACCAATATAAAAATTCTAAGATTTTATAATAATATAAGTGCTAAAAACTAAGAAATACCAACAAAAGAGAAATATTTTTTCCTCTCACTTTTTATTTTATAAAATACTTTTTATTAGATTAAAGTTGGATACAAAAATGTTTATTTTTTCATATACATACTTAGGTTAAGTAGATTTGGTGAGTAAAAATTACTAACAATAATTTTCTTATTGTAGAGTGTGTTTCATTTACATATTTGGTCTAAGGTAGAACTTTGCCCATACTACCATTTGTTCGTAGTTTAAACTTAGTGAAAGTACTGTGCGTTTTTGTTGTTGTTCTACCACACATGCTTTCCTCTTCTCTGCCTTGCGCATTTACCATCCCGCGCCGTATGCAAAATGCGAGCGTTCGCTTTTCGCCATTTTTACAGTCGCATCAAATTTCCGCTCGTTTAAATAAAAACCTCGTAAATTTGGCAACTTTTATCTCCGGTTGTGCGCGGCGGCGGTGGCAGTGGCAGCGTCGGCACTGAAACGCGCAGAACAGTGAGCATTGTATAGTGATGTACCTTTGTTTCGGTGGCATCACTGGCATCATTGGCAACACTGGCGGTTGGCGGTGGCGGAGCGCGAGACATTGTGTGCTGCTGCGTTCTCGCCAACGTTGCGCCACCGACCGAACGTCCCTCTTGGTGTTACGTCGAAACAGGGAAGGTACTCCTCTCTAATGCGACCACGTGTAAAATTCGACTGTGGCAATAAATTTCGTTACACTGCTACGTTTATTACGTTATACGTTATTTCCCATTTCCCGTGTACATCAACCATTGATGATTATCGTTCGTTCTGTTCTTGTCGTGGTTTCTTTTTTTTCTGGGCTGTGTGGATGGCGGGTGGGCGTGTCTCTTTTTGCTGAATTATTTAATTGAATTTTCTACATTGTAATTTGCCCAAAAGTTGGACTACTTTTTTTCCTCTATTTTTGTTTTTGCTTTTGTCATCAAAGAACACAAAAAATTAAATTTCGGCAGCTTTTTATTAACGTTTCAATTAACGCAACGCATTCCTGATCACAGGGTTGAGTTTTGTGTCTACTTTTTGAAACGAGCGAGAATTCGAGCGAAGAAGGCATTTCTGTGTATCGAAAGCTTTGAGCATCTAATTTTAATTTAGACGAACGTCAAAATTGATTTCAATAAACTTTGGAGTTCCTCTAAGAACATTCTTGTAAATATTTAAAAATTAAAAATATTTTAAATGAAGTTTAAGTATTTTTCTTATTGAAATCTGACAGGAGGTTGAAGATGTTGTTCACGATTATCACCAGAAACTATAAAACAAATTTTCCCGAGATATAATTTCCGTTGAGCTTTTCTTGTATATCGAATTTACATACATATGTATACATATATTTATTGCCATGTACTAAAAACTGCAAACAAAAAACCAACAATTTCAAGAGTTCAAAAAATCATCCGGGACTTCGAGATATCATAAATTTGGGATGCGATGCTTTAATCTTTACTTAAAATTTTAAAAACTTTATAAATCGGTTGATATAAACATTTTAATATTGTAGATTTTTTGAATTGTTTTATTAGTTATTTAGTATACGGATAATTTTGAATTTTTATAATTTTTTTTAATTTCAAATTATTCTTTTTCCCAGTAAGTCTTTTCGTTTTTATATTTGTTAAAGAAATCGTTCAAAGATGTCAAGTGTATAATTCTGATACGGTTAAAATACAAATTTCACCTTATATCGATTCATTTTAATGTTGTTTGTTGTCTATACTTTCATAATGCAGTCAAAGGTTTTGTTGCTCCGAAAATTGACCATCAACACTTTTGCCTAAATATTGTACATACAAACGTTTCACCTACTTTTTAAATACGTATTTAAGTTTCACGTGCGTTTACTTTAATCTACATTTTTCAAATTTTAGTATTTATTTTTTGAGAGTGTTTAAAATTCAATGCACGTCCCACGATCCATCCAAATTACATTTTACATTTAAAAATGTGTTTTTTTTTCTCTTCTTCGAACTGAAAATTTATTAATGATGGTGCTAGGCGCGAGCCAACAACACTCTGTGTCAAAATCCATTAAACAACATTGGCAAAAAAAAAGTTGGATAAAAAAACCAAAAAATTCGCAAAAATATTATAAAAGTGCACACGGGGGTAGTGGCTTGTGGAAAAAGAGACAACACTGTCACACGACAAGCGTGGAGACAGACACACACGCTACACACATAATTATATTTCGAACTGACTTCGAGCTAGTCGTCGACGACTCGTGTTCAAATGTGCTAAATCTCCACCCTTCTCACTAACTACAACAACAAGAACAAAAGAAATAATAATAAAAAAAATAACACACAAAAAAGCGCATAAAAATTCCCTCGGGAGCTGTGCCCAAATTCGCTTAATAACTTTTGTCGAAGCGCAGAAGTGGAAGAAGAAGAAGGAGCGGCAAATTCAAAAGGCGGATTTGCCTCCTGACGACGACACTCCAGGCGCTTATTTGTTGTAACAGTCTTTTTTTGTTGTTGTCGCACGTCTTTTTTTTCTTTGCTACTTATGCTGTTCATTTTCAGTTTTTGCGCCCGCCATCCGCTACCCCCCGCCACAATGCACCTCAAACAATATTTACAGTCTGTGTATGTTGGACCCAAGGACATTTGCCAAATCTGGCAGCACTGGCTGTGGGTCAGGTGTCGACACTATATTAGCGTTTTGCCAACCTGATGCTCATAAATTACATTCTGTGCCTACCTTTGGTTGTTGTTGTTGTGTTTTTTTCTAGGTGTGTGTCTGATTTGTTCGAAAGGTGAGTGTGGGCAAAATTTATGAGAGTGATGGGAGGAGGTGAGGAGGCAAGTGGCAACACTTGTTATAATGTTGACAACACTGTTGCGCCAATTTCTGTTGTTGTTTTTGTTGTTGTCATTATATTTACTACCATCTTACGAGCACACAGCATAATTGAGAATTTTAGGCAAACATGTCAGTTTCTCTTTTTCTTTTTTCATGCTTTCCTCCCTTCCACTTGCTGAGGTACTTTTTGGCCATTTTATAAAATTAAGGCAACAAATTAAGCCGCAGTTTATATTTCACAGGCGGTTTATAATTTAAATGTGCGTACGTCGTGTGGGCGCATAAAACACAACAACAACAACAGCGCAACTGAAAACTTTTTAATAGGCGAAAAATTCGAAAATGCTATCAGGAATATTTTACAAAGAAAAAGTAGAGAAAAGGCAACGCTTTTGGCTCAATTAATTCCAAGTGGCGGCCACGGCACGTGAAGTGGACATGCCGCTCGGTAACTGGCGGTAAATGTTTGTAAAACGACTTGATAAATGTTTATTTTAATATAAAATTAAGTTTATTTTGTTGAAGATTCTATCAAAAACTAAATCGGAAATTTATGTGTTAAATACATTTTATTTACCAAATTTATTTATGATGTAATTGTTTGTGAATATCCTTTCTGATTTGTATGTATATCTAAAAAGCAGCATGGGCATCTCCGCTTTGAAGTGATAAACAAAACTTGATCCATTCGACCTTGACCCTTTGATTTAAATTAAACTTTTTGAGTAGCAAAGAGAAAAGATGACAACGTAAAAAATTAATTAAATGAACTAATTCAGAAGAGCATTTTAGTTCAGGTGTCACACTGTCGTAATGAATGAAGCTGCCAAAGTGGCGCTACATATACAAAAGCCAAATACAACACCAACATACCGCGCGCATAGGATGTTGTTAATTATGCCGGCAATTCATCATAAGCGCCCCTCTCCATCCGCGCCGTACATAAAAACTGGCAAAAGAATTTTAGAAGTCAAGTCTAAATTATGCGCAGCACCGAAAAGTTCTGCCACAGCCGCTGACAAGCTGGCAGAAAGCAGTTTGAGGCGTTATTTTAATACCCAAGTTTAGTGTGCACTCGCGTACACAAAATGCTAAAAATTAATTTATTGCTCATGTTGGTATAACAAGCAAAAAAAAAAATATTATAACAACAAAAATAACGCCAAGTTTAGTAATAAACAACTCAAACTAAACAAAAACAATTTTAAATAGAATATTAAATTTCTAAAATACTAAAAATTATATCGACATTTCTGAGATTGATATCATATCTTAAACTATATAATATGTAGATACTATAGATAGATAGCTAGATAGATAGACAGATAGATAGATAGATAGATAGATAGATAGATAGATAGATAGATATGCAAAGCATTGAATCAATAAATAGTTGGACTATATAGAAACCTTATTTTCATGAAATTGAAAATGTATCTTTAAGTTCTCAAGTATCATGGATGTTATAATCAAAAATTAAAAAGTATATAATAACAGATTACAAGTATTCGTACGAGTATTTTACCACATACAAGAGAATTAATTGCGAACATAATTGAATTAACCCATGATTAAAAATGTGATTGCTCGCGTCACGATGAATTAAAAGCAAAAAGTAATAAATGATTATATAATTCAATATTTTATTCGACAAAACGCAGAAAAATAACACAAAGCAAAAGCGCTCAGAAAATTTTTAAAAACGCTCGCACAGCCGACACACAATTAAAAATATATTAAGCTAATTAAAAAGTTAATTATCAATTAATTGTCATTATTAATTATTTGTAAATTGTGCGGCTTTTACAAGTATCCAATGGATGCGGCGGCGGGGGGTGGGGGGTGATTCACAAACACGGTTCATAATCAAAGCGTGGAAAATATATTGTGGTGATGCCACGTAATAAGTGGCGCGCGATAAGCGTTGACATGCAACTGACATTAACAATGTCAACATGACATTTGTGAGGTTGTCAATAAACAACGATAACGCGGATAATTGATTAAAACAAAAAATGTTAAACACGCACACAAAACAACAACGACAACAACGATAGCAACAACAACAAAATGAAAAACACACAAACAGATTTTATTATTAATTTATTCACATAAAATATTAACTTGTCCATGGCGTGGGCAAATATAATTAATTCCAACATGGCCGTGTACCGTTCGCTTTGCATGGAAATTGAAATTTATTACACAACCAAAGTAGCCAAATATCAATTTAACACATTTTTAATTTCGCCAACTTCGCATCGCATCGAATCGCATCGCTTTGGCACATTGATAAAAGTTTAAGCGTTGTTCAATCATCATACCATGCCATGCCGCTGGCGGTGCCGCCCTAACTGCACAGTGGATGGGAATTAAAAAAACTGGCAGTCAACGAATTTGATTCATTTTTATATAGCTAAAATTGATTTAATCCAACAGATCTTTTGTCCTTCTGATATACAATATATAAAAATAATATTACCATATGTTTTTATTATGAAATAACCCTTTTAATACAAACTCTGAGTATAGAGAAGGTAAAGGTAAAAGTTAGTATCTGAACATTCAACTACTCAATACATATAAAGCGTCGCTTTGGACGCCATATCAAATGCACCGGCTATATTAAACTCGCATATTAAATTCGTCTAGTAAAGAAGTTGTTTTACGACAGTAGTTAAATTTTTTATACAAGATTATGAGCTTTTCAGTCGAAGTGAAAACGAAGCAAGTTTTGATAAACTTAAAAATTCAAAATTAATATTACCGAATTTTTAATATGTTTCGCCCACGGTGCAACATGGCTACGCACTGCCAATGATAATGCCACATGCGATATGAACGCGACATTTTCCCGAATAGTAAAAAAACATACCTAACAAAAAACAAAAAAGAATCTCATCACATCACAAATTCGAGTAAGGCCTGCGGCAGCGGAGAATTGCGGGGAAGCTTGTCATTTGATGCGGTTGCTGCACGCGCAGCACACAAATCGCTGCTGCTGCCGCTAACGACAATTTCCACATTTGCGGATGAGAATGCGCGAATGCACACTGCGATCTAGGCGAGTAGTGCGCATAGAGCGTATAAATTGCATTGCGCATTCCACTCGAAGTCGCATTCAATTCGTCGTCGTCGTCGCCGTCGTGCGTTGCAATTCAATCGAACATAATTTTTAATTTATTTCCGTTTCGACAATTCGCCATTAGCCATTTTCCATTTTCCATTTTATACGTATATATTTTTCGGGAATTCGAATTCACAACAATGGCACTATTACCGCGTACTTACGCTTGTTTGGCTGTAATTCTTTTGGCCGTGGCCATAATGTCTCGCAGCAGTGAGGCACGCAGCACGCTTGTGAGTAGTTTTTTTTCTGCGAATGCATTCGAAAACTCAAAGATACAATTTTTTGAAATGTTCCTCATTTATATGTAATTCTTCATCAGTATATGGAGGAACCACCGGAGCAGATAAGAGCGCCACGTTCCGTGATGGCAGATGAGTCCGATGTACCTAAGGTATGTATCTCGAAAGTATAAAAAAGCGAATTTTTGGAAATAATCTTTGAACATTTTATAGGAGTTGCAATCACTGTTTCGGTCGCGTCGCGAAGTATCGCCAGCAGTTTACGAAACGGAAGATGTTCCCGAGCAGATAAGGGTAAAATAATCTAGTTAAGAACATTATATTTATTTGTATACCTAAATCTATATTTGCGTCCTAGGCACGTCGCCAAATGCCCGATATGCCACCTCCACCCATGCCCGACAATATGCCAATGCCTCCTGGTGGCAAGTAAGTGGCCGCATTCGGAAGCGGTAGTGAAGCCAAAAACGTACAGAAAAGTTTAAGCAAAATTGTTGTTAACCTACACAGTCACAAATATGTTGAACACTTTTAAAGGAACGTATGAATAAAAAATATACAAAAAAAAAATGAAATAATCCACGAATTAAATTGTATTTTTTTATTTTTACCCATTTAATTGAAATACTTTTGATGAGTTTTTAATTAATTTATTTATTTAAAAAGCAAACAATGAGAAAGTATCTTAAAATTCAAAAGTAAAATTTTGTTTTACGACTTTATTTTTTGTTGTTTACCAGAAACTATGATAGGATGAATTTAAAATAAATAAGAAAATATTTAAACATTTTTGTATCTTATGAATACTTTATGAAACTATATTTAGATAAAGTCTGTCGATTAAGATATTTTATCGAATCAATTTAATTCACAAAAGTATCTCGTTTTATTACAATCCTTTTCGATTATAACTGGCAATGCATTCGTTATTAAACCAATATTTACCAAACCAAACGCAAGCAAACCAAAAATGCCTTCATTAGTACCAACAAAAACAAAAACAAGAAAGAAGATTTGAAATGATGAAGTGAAGAAAAGAAAAGAAACGAAAAGACCAACGAACCAAACAAAATTAACAAACTTAAAACTTTAAGATAAATTTACACAAAATTTTTGCAAATTGCATTTAGCTACGACTATACGTACGTTCGTATGTATGTATGTATACGAGTTTGTGTGTGTGTGTTTATACGGATGTGTATGTAAATTATGCCACAAAATGCCTTAACAAGCTTCTTCGTCGTCGTCATCGTCGTCTTCGTCGTCATCGTCGTCTTCGTCGACTAATCAAATAACCAACAAAGACGAGTTTTATGTGATCCTTTCACGCTTACGACGACGTACTTATGTACATATTTGTAAGCGTAGAATTGGCATGATAACTTGGTAAATAAAAAGTTATGCCAAAGATACACACGAAATTTCTAAAATTAAAACTCTGCCTTTTCTCTTGAAGTTTGAAGGTATATCACTAAGTAGTTGGGTAAGAAAGTTGCGAGGGTTGATTTGAAACGAAAAAAAAATTTTCTAGTGATATCAATTCAACAATTCACTGTATCGAATGGATTTACAAAAATTTTAAATTGAAACATTAAGAAAGATATTAGAATCCGAGATTTTTGTTTGGTTTAAATATTTAAATGCTAAAATAAATTTTAACATAGCTATAGCCAGAAGCTTGATAAAGGCAGTGTCTGGTTCCCAAAATTTTTTTTTATACAATATATATTTTAACTATTCCCAATTTTTTATATACGTATATAAAACTGTTTTCATATACAAATAACATTTTTAATTTTGTTTATGTATTGTTTGAAAACGTTTTGAAACTAATTTTGGTTGCGAGCATAAAGTTATTTTTTGAAATGTGTGCAGCCCTAGAACAAGGCAATAAGAAAAGTTCTCTCAAAGCAAATAAAACGCCCTAACAAGAATTTTTTTGCTTTCGCCCAGTTCAAAATTTCAGGGTTGAGCTACTTACATTTGGTAATGTTAGCGTGGGATGCTGAATATGCGTAAATGGAGAGCAGTGGTTACAACATGCATGTAAGACGCTGAGTGTCTGTCTTGTCAACTGACTGAATGTCTGACTGACTGACTGACTGACTGAGTGTTTCTCTGTCTTATATATATGTATAAGCGGAATTGTCTTTTCGTGCTGATGTAATTATTGTTTCAGAAATTTTCTCACAAGTTGTCATGACTTTGTCAGAATTATTACCAAAGTAAGCAAATGCAATGCCAACCAGTCAGCAACGAATGGCACTAACAGCAGCAGCGGCACCACCAGCACCAACCAGCATACAAGCAGCCAGCCAAGATGCCATCTCGGAAGGCAGAACACAAGTACACAAGCACAGCGCAGTCATCCAGCCAGCTTCAACGAAAGACAGATTATGATCCTGGCAACGGAAAAGTTTTTCATAACTTTTCATACGTTTCGCTTACTTACTCGTTTGTTTTTTCATCATTCTTTTACTTCTACATCTACTTTTGCTAGTTCTTGTTCTTGTTCTTCTTCCCCTTTGTTTTATTCAAGTTTCATGCCAAACCACAATTTCTTTGAGAAAATTGAAACTTTTCTTCTTTTTTTTCTCTTCTTTGAATTGTTCTGCATAATTTTTCCTCATATAGAATAAATTCAGGCAGCAAAAATTCATACATATGAAAAACGCGATTTTATTGGATTCACTGCGAATTGACACTGAGAAGATTTTTTGTTTTTGTTAATATGGGGCAAACTTTTTATTTTATAATATTTGTATTTAAAAATAAAAAACATTAATAATTTTTCTTATAAAGTTTATGTCACAAACTATCACAAACTAAATCTTAGCTTTACTTTTTAACACATCACTTTGCGTTAAATCGATCAAAATTGATCAAATACTTTCATTGATTTCAAATGTATCGAACCATGAGCTTCTGGTAAGCTCCTTAATTATAATCATAGGTCGTCTTTATACCAATAATTTCGAGTATTTGTTTGTTCGGCTCAACAACGATTATTTCGATTAAGAATAAAACACAAAAATTAACTCGTATGAGTTTTTCATAAGCTGGTTGAGAGAGATTGAAAGTTTAATTGAAGCAAAAGCATAATAATATTGTATCATAACAACAAAGCAATTTGTTTTTCATAAATCATTTTTTCGCTTCAACATATGAAATTCTTGTATTCCATCAGCCGAGTCTCACTCACTCGAACGATACGATCGCTAGCATTGTGAGTTTTGTTCATAGATTAAATGTGAGTAAGACGGCATATGATGAAATCAAGAAATAAAATGATTTTTGCAATTGTCTGATTTCTATGAAAAATTTGTAAAGATTCAAATAAATATTTCGCAAAGAATATTTGTAAACAAAAAGTTTATTCTTAAAATTGTAAACTATAATTAACTTTTTGGTTTGATTTATTGAAATTCCATTTACATTATTCATTCGGAAAATGATTTGTTAATAATGAACAAACTTCCTTCAAAATTGCATGTGATACATTTTTTTTTTGGTGTATTGCCAGCTTTGGCGAAATAGCACTAGTTAGGTGCCACTGCTGTATAAAGCACAAAGCCAGCCACTCCTGCTGCTGCCGTTGCGTATGTAAATAGCATTTCCGGTTGTTGGCTGCTGGTGGTGGCGCTTAAACGCTGCATCTCTAGTTCATATTTTCCGACATGCGAATGAGCTAAGCTCGCTCGCTCACTCATTCGCTTCGTTCGAACGTTCGTACGCTCACTGGTTGGATTGCTTGCGAAAGTTTTTAGCTGGCGTTTTGTAATTTTGGTGTTGTGTTTGCGTTAAAAGTTAATGCTGCAATGTAATGCCAACTATCTTAAATGTTGGCAAGACAGTTTAAATATGTTTAACGAAACTTATACCATTCACAAGTTTCAAACATACATTTGCATGGCTTTTTTAATTTTCTTAGAGGTTTGCTTCGTTAGTGCGGTTGATAGGCAAATCTCAAACTTAAAATAAAAAAATTTATTCGATTTGTATTTATTTATACAAAAGATGAAAAGCACAAATTTATGAAAATGTTGAATTACTCCCCAAACGAATCACACAAAGTTTAACAAATACTCAAAAGTGATTTGTCATCATCATTGTTATGTCAAGAAGACATAATTTGGGTTTTAAAATTGTTGGTGCCACCCAACGAAACGAAAAAACCACAATGGATCGACCGATTGTTAGACACGTTTGACAGCGCGCCCCCAACTAAATAATATGCGTATTTGTTGACATTTGACATTATTTCGATTTTTGATTAGTCAGCGTAAAGAAGAGGAAAAAAGAACACAGCCATGCCCACATTAACGCCAGCGAACAAAAGTAAGTGCCAACCCTACAATCCGAAAATATCCGTCTACTCACCAGCACCAGTACCAGCCCATCAGAATCAGAATCATCATCATTAGCATTAACATCATTAAAAGCATCATCGCTCTTATCCGCGAAACGACAGCAATAATTAGAGTGACAGTGTTGCCAACCTAACAGCTTTGGCTGTGGCCTGGCGGTGGTGTACACCAAGTGCGGTTTTGCTTACTTGGGGATATAGAAAATGTTGTCGTTGTTTTTTTTTTGCTGCTCATCATTAAATTGATAAATTGAATTATTGGCAAAAATTTTTCGCATTCGTTACACAGCAAAATGAATTAGAAAAGCAGACATGGGCAGACAGACAGACAACATGCACAGTACTTTTGTGTTGTGAAAAAAATATCAAAAATTTCTAGACTTAACGAAAATCTCTTTCAAATTTGTAAAGTTCAAAAAACCATAAATCCGAATTTCAAAAAAAATCCATGACAACGAAACTTGCTGGATTTGATCATGTGTTCGAATTTTCTCATTAAAAGTTCGAGATGGGTAATTTGACTTTGTTCTCAAAAATTTTAGTCAAAAGAGCATCTAGTTGAATTTGAGATTTCTTTGAAATTTTAGGTTACCAATCAAAATCGGTGAATTCTACTTGATTTAAGCATGAACTCGAAATTCACGGTCACAAATCCAACTCCTGGTCAAAAGTCCAAGTTGGCCGATTTAATAATAAATTCTGAATTATCAAAATTCGAGTTCGCTTGTTTTGTCAGAAATTCCAGAAGCAACAGTTTTAAGCTTTAAATGCATTAAAGGATTGAGTATTTCTTGAGAATAAAAAATAATTAAAATAATTTTTTGTCATAAGTACTGTGCAACGCAATTGTATGACACGGCTGGCGATAATGGTGATAATGTTCGAGAGGACAATGATAATGATGCTGAAGAAGAAGACGATGATCATCATGTTGATGATAATAATGACGTTGATGAGTGCGAATGCTAGTGACAGTAATGATGACAGCGACAGAACCAGTAGCAACGACAGCAGCAGCAGTAGCAGCAACTAAATTACAAATTAAACGTTATGTCAAACGGGTGGAACAAATATGGGCGTTTAGAACGAATAGTTAGATATGCTAAATAAAAGGGAAAATGTATATATAGTGTCTGTCTGTCTGTCTACTTTAGTTGCTGCTGACAACTGTCAGTCAGTTGGGATTTACGCTAATTGAAACGAAAATATTGCACCGTATTGAAGTTGAGCGTTCGACTATCTACGTAAATATCTCTTGAACGTCATACAATGCTAAATTGATTTTCTCCTTTTTTTTCATTTATTTTGCATATCATTAATCACAAAAATTAAAATTCCAAATAGCTTTATGCAAAAATATTGAGCTGAAATAAATGTAACCGAATTTGGTTTTAGTTAAAAAGCAAAAAGACATTCGGGCAAGCAAATTTAATAATTCAAACTTACATTAAAATATTGTATTATATATTTTTGTATTTTGAGAATTTAAAAATTAAATAAATTTAGAGTAGGAAAGACTTTCAAAAAAATTGCCTACTGTGGGTTCTGGCTCCTACGGGGCTTGGAGCACTTAAATGGGAACCTACCTGTTCACATAGAACTAATGACTTAACCACTCCGAGTTCTTTAAGTCGCAACTACCCATATGAGTACATTCCACACACACACACATACATACATGCCAAAACAATTAAAATAATTTCGATTAAACGGTTAATAAAACTTCATTAGTTGCACTTCATAAATTTCGATTCATCTTTCGCTTCACTTAATCCCGATTTCTAGCAAAAGAAATAATAATAAACTTTGTTGTCGGTTTATTAATGATAACGAAGCGCACAGCTGACAACCGCACTGACAGTCAGTTTAGGGAGGATACGCGAACGCCGACTGACCAAACGACAGCCAAGTTTCGAAAAGTATCTAGGCAATAAATAAAAATTGCTCTGGAATATGTTTTCCATCATGGCGCGCAAACGACAAGTCTACCGAAGCCTTAACAGTTAGTCAGAGATATCAAATACTAAATAATTTATTTAATAATAGTAAAACATACAGTGAAGTACTTATACAAGCACACACAAACTCGTACACACACACTCTGTGACGCAGTTACTGTCTTAACTGTTGGCGTTGACTGTTGCTGGACACGCCGAAATTTATCAACATTACGTTTCCCTGGCAAGAAGAATGTTTTCCTTAGTGGTGATATGCCGACTCCTCCTTCATCAAAAAAAAATCACTGACATGCCTGCTTCATAATGTATGAGAACTAGAAAAGCCCCTCGCAAAAGTGGCCTCGAAACTGCGCTGCGCTGCCATGTCAGTGTATGTGCGTGTGTTTGTTTGTTTGTTTGCTTCCTTACGAGCGTTGCCACTTGTCAATATTTTGTGTCATCGCTTAAGAGCTTCAATGAGATGGAAACAAATTGCGTTTGTGTTTGTATTTGGGAATGTCGAATTTTTCTGCGTATTTTGCGAATATTTTCGGACTTTTTTCTGCTTTTTGTAACCATAGCAATGCCACGAAACTTTACAGTTACTGGCAACGCGTACGCGTGTCAAGCGGGAAGTGGGCGGCTTTCTATAGAAAAAGTTCAAATAAAAATTCGTAGAATTTTATGGAAAATTTAATTTTTTAGAATTTACTTTTAGAATTCAACGCTCGAGGGTAACTCTGTGTCACTCAATTCTCTGTAAGCCATTCCATTTATGGCTATTATCAGGTTCTACAATCCATTCACTTACATGCTTAATTGGCAATAAAGTAGACTTGTTAGTTTTCGCTCTTGCCGCAAGCCACAATTAATTTTTTCCTCTGTCCGGAGATCATTCAACATTGTCCCTGGCTGAGGAGAGTCCACAATAAGAACATGTCGGCTGCCGCTTTCTCACCTCGAAATGATCGTCTTTACGGCTGCTTTGACAGTTTTCTTAATTCCATTTGATTTTTTTATGCGTTTATCTTTGGATCAGAGCGGAGCAATGCGCATTTGGTCAGGCGACAGCGATGTTTTATGTTTCGGACTTAACGGTGAGCAGGGCTGTATTAACCATTGCTTCAAAAAAAAGTCGTTAACATAAAATTTATAAAAGTATTTTTTTCTTTCTTTGAAATCCAAATTTGAAATAACCTCTGCGATTATTTCCATTGTCTTAGTCCAATTGGACAACTGAACTTTTGAAATAGAGTCGGAATAAGAGTAGAGAAATACTTTTAGAGGAGTGTCAGGCAATTTTATCTCTATTTACTCATGACACAACTATTACAGGTACCTTCAGTAATGTCAGCGCTCTATTGCTCAGCTAAGAAAAAAAATTGGACCTTAACAATTTGCGCTTTCCATGGTTAAACCGACGCTGAACTATTACCGCAAGGTGGCGCTGGTGAAAAATGTCACAATAGCGGTGTGACAGACAATCGCTCTCTTTTAACGTTTTTTATATGATTATTTTTTTTGCTTCTACTTCTTCATTTTTTTTTTGCTCTCTCGTTCGCTGTCATTTCTTTTTATGCACTTTTATTTTTTTATTGGAGATTTACTGCATGTGGCCGCTGCGAGATAAAAATATATTTCTGCTTGACATTTCGAAGTAAAACTTAGATTAAAAGTTCAGGCGGACACCAACACACACACACACACATAAATACATATACTACACATAAAGTGAACGGGAAAAGTTAATAACCAGCATAGCAAGATGGCGATTCTGGCGGAGATTTATGTTTGTTGGCATTACAAGATTTCGCTATAGCATTTGGACTGACAAACAGACGGACAGACATGTGGACAGACAGTAGAACATAACGCACGTATTGGTAAGCTGATTTCCTATCGTAATTTTTTTAAATATATTTTAAATAATTCTTTATGTTTCAAAAATACAGTTCAGAGTTAAAGCGACTATGTTAAAACAATGGGACGTGATTTTAAAACTGCCACGCCTTCATTTTTAATTAATCTATTATATTAAAATAAACAAGAAATATATCTATCGATAGACGATTATTAGATATTAAAACGATATCTTATTTGTGAAAAGAAGAAGCGTAAATTTGTAAAAAAATCATATCGAGTCTAAAGTGAGTTCAATATTTCAAAAAATCGAACATTAATTTCGCATGTCGAAAAGCCAATTGTAATCCTTTGCGCCGTCGTTTCGCACACAGATTCATTTGTCAATGTTGTTATTTTTTTTGTGTTCGCCTAAAAGTCGCTAAATGTATTCCTGAGCACATACACCACACACAGACACACACACACTCATCCCGACGACAAGTCGGCTCCGCCTAACCACATGCCCACTTACGAGCAGGCATGCCTATATACGACAATGTATACATATTTGTATACATAATGTATTTTTTTTATTTTCTATATATTTTTTTGGCTTTTTCGACATTTATTTCTGTCCAAATTACAAATTTTAAGTCAACAACACGTTACTTGGCATCTTGTTAACACTTTACGCTGAGCTACAAAGACGCGGAGGAGCAAACGCAAACCCTGGCCCACCCAGCCCAGCCCAACCCACAACCAAAAACGAACTCAAACCGACAAGAAACAAGAAAAAAACATTTAAGCCATTTATTTTTATTTCACAGCTATTGGCATCTCTATCTTAGCGTTGGCGCGTATGTGTGTCTAAATATCCTATTTTTGGTTTAATTTTTTGTGTGATTTTTTTTTGTGATTTTCTGTTAGAGTCACAAATGAAAAATGCTAAAACTTGTGATTTCTCAAATATGTTCACACGAACGACGACCACGACGACGTCGACGAGGACAGCGAGGACAGCGACGACGCGTTTTACGCTGAAACCACTTTGCGCAGTGACGCCAAAACTTCTAGCCAAATTAAAATTATATCCATTCGGTTAAATGGGCACATTTTACACATTTGCTAACATGAATGGATAAAAATAAAAGGCTACATTGCAAAAATACAACAACAACAACAAAAGATTATATATACGAGTATGTATGTGTATGTGGAAAATATGAAAAATATGAAAAATATGAAAAGCCAAAATAGCAATTTTTGGCTTTCGATAGTTTTATGACTTTGTGCTGACACGTAAAAAACTAAAAACCAACCAAAGAATCTGTTTTAAAACGTGGCATTATGTATGGTCGAAGAGGATACATAACCGAATCTTCTTTGTAGATAATTTTGAGTTTAAATTCTATGGAAAATTCAAACACTTTTTCAAACATTTTATCCAGATATATACTTCATTAAACAAAAACATATAATGCTGGAATTAATTGCACTGATCAAGTTGCCTTTAGCATACAATCTTTATACGTATGCATTTTTTTTTGTATTCCTGCGGTTTGCTGCTGTTGCTCCGCCACGACCACAAAGTCGCCTGCCGTTGACTTAACTATTTCCACCAACCGTCGGATTACTGTCTCATCTGTCACAAAGAGCAGCCGTCGTAATATATAAGAGAAATGGTGGACCCCGTTGCATGTTCGTCATTGTGGAACATGGTCAGTAGTCGGAGTCGAGGTTGTCGAGACGTTGTTGTTGCCTGTGCTATGTTGCGGCCAATTAAGGAACTCTCAAGTATGTTCCACTAGATGTACCATGTCGCATGATGTCGTCCGTTGTCGTCGACGTACATTGACGACGTACGGCTGGACGTACCACAGCCAAAGAAATAAATGAAACAAAATGTCGGATAATTAATTTGCGCAGAGAATTGTTCCAATGACATCCAAGGTTTGTTAAATACATACAAGCACCAGCACCACCACCACTACGAGGTAAGTGAAACAAATGAAAAGCGGCTTTGTCATATTAACTTGTAACGTTGTTGGACAAGTTGTCATAATAATTATTCAATTTGTCTAACGAAGAAGCGACGATGGCGAGCGTTCACATCCGGACGGATGTTGTCAAAATGTGACGATTTGGGGGTGTCCGCATCACTGAGGCGTACAAATAATTGGCTATATTTGACAAATTTGTCAAAGTAAGATGGAACCTACAACATCTGTGAAGGTAGGTGCAGCTCTAATTGGAACGGGCCCCTTCAAACAAAATCATTAAAATTCGAATTTTTGGGGTACCCGGTCCCAGTTTGTTATATAATTTCCGTTTTTTGTTTTTTAATGATGCTCTCAACGGCAAATTAAGAATTTCATAAGCCACGTCGACGTGAGTGTGTATGTGTCAAGAATTACAACGTCAGCGGAACTTTATTCTTTAGAAGCTGCCAAAGCTGTAGGAACCGATTTTCTGCCAAATGCAGGTAATTGTTAAAACGCCTCGTACAAAGTGATTAAGCAAAATTCTAATCTTCAAAAACAATTAACCGATTGCAGCAACCAGCGACGACAAGAAAACGCCAAGGTTGTTGGCTGCTTGACTGCGGATTGGTTGTCGAACTGAAGCAAATCTCAAAGTGGGAAATCCCAAACTTTTTCATACAAATATAATGATGACTTCAATAATTTCAATACTATCGCCTTTGGTATTACTTCAATTATCCTTATACACAGATTTTAATACATATATTTAGTAAACGTTTTAAAAAGCTTTTAAAAGGAATTTAAACATGTTTTTTTTTAACTATCTGAGGAATAGCAAAAACCGAAGATTTGCTACCTTTATTAAAGGCAAACTAATCTAAGACTTTAGCACAACAATAACAATTGTGCTCCGATTTTTTATCACCGATTTCTAAAAGTAAACGATTTGGCGCACCCTGCTCGAAAGCGATTTCTTTTCAAAGTACAAACTAATGCAGAAAAAAATAAGTACACATATGAAAGCAGACTAACACATACACATATGTATACATGTACGAGTACCAGCATACAACGGTACTAATTAAAATTTTATGCCGACGTAACTTTAATATTGCCATTTTGAAATAATTTCGCCTTTGAAAATGAAAACGGAAATGGAAATCAACGTCGACTGCTGCGGTGATGCTGCTCTGCTGCTGCTGGTTCTGATTCGGATTCTATTGCTGCCGTTGCTGATAATACCGCTACGACTGCATCTTTGCGATGCCACTCAGTCGAGAACTTTGCGCCTTACGGTGCTACTTATGCACGTTTATAAACACACGCGCACATGCACACACACACACACACACAGAGACAAGTGTACGTCACTTATTTACACAAATGCAAGTCCATACAGTGCGCTTAGTGATTATATGTTTAATTGTAGTTCATGTACAAAATTTAAAACATTTTTTTATTTTTAAATTATCAAAATTGTTTTTATTTCTGAATTGATTAATTTTGAATATATATAATTTAATACATAATATTAATTTACTTTAAAAATCCATGTGCATTTTACATACGGATTGCCGTCTGGCTCTGTTTACTAAATCTAAGTGCACTTATAATTGGGTCGTGCATTGTTAGCGTGTAAGTAGGCATAGGTACATGCAAAATCCTTAATGGGTAATTACACAATTTCATTAAATATCGCGCTTGTGTGTGTGTATGTTTCTGTATGTGTGCGTGTGTGTGTGTTTACTTGTGTCTGTGTGTGTGCATTTAAGTTCCTACTGCTGCTGCTGCTGTGACTGCAAATTCATTCCTTTAGCTGTTATCGTAGTTTTACGCTTTAGACTGCCTGCCTGGCTGACTGCTTTGCTTTGCCTTGCCTTGCCTTCCTGCCAGCCTGCTTGGCTCGACTTGCTGCTGCACTTAACTTTAAATGCTCTTCATTTGCTTGTTGTGAGTTTTCTAATTAATTTTTAAGTGATTTTGAACACAAGAAGGGTATTTAATTCTGCTTAGCGTAAACTTCGATGTGATGGTATGTATTTACATGTGTGTGTATGTTTGTGAATGTGTATAAACTGCTGTGGAAGTCAAGGTTCACAATTGAAACGCTTGAGTCGATTTGAAGTGTTCAAGTGGGTCTTTTACGTTTTAATTGATTAATAAATGAGGTTTAAAATAGAAAACGAAACAAAATGAAACTAAACAAAAATTGGAACAACAAATATGAAAAGTTTTCGCAATAATTATAATCATTTCGTTTAATACAAAATAGCACAATATAATTTATTGGCTTAAAATTTAATTTTAATACTGGCCACTTTAGATATGAATATTACCTCCAATAACATAAATCCACGCATTGACGTTAGTAAACTTAAAAGCTCTCTATTAGATAATATTTACAAAATAGCAATTCTATAAAGTTTCATGCTAAATGAAAATCTTGTAATATGAAAAAATTTTGTGCGACAAAATAGTGCAAAAAAATTGTCACTTTATTTGACAGTTAAGTGAACTGCCGCCGGAAATGTGGCGTATACGTTCACGCATTCTCGGCGAAGTTCTAAAATAAGCCAAATACAAAAGATACTTAGATACTGAGATACACACTTGTAGATGGATATGCGCGCCTTAACTTCTTATCGCTAAAATGCTTAGCAAATGTTAATATTTGCAGTAATTTCGGTTTTAGAAATTTTGCGCTCGAAAGCATTTTCTACTCTGTATATAGACATATGTATCTATGTATGTGTATATTAAAATACGAAATGGTAATTATAAAACCGCAACTACCTTCATATCGCATCCACATTGTTATTGTCATTATTATAAACTTTTTCGTCATCATCATCGTCATCTCCATCCTCATTCTGATTCTCATTTGCGTTGTTATAATTATCCTCAAAGTCATCTTCATTGGCAGCAACAGCAAATTGTCATTTTATCTGAGTAAATGTTGAACTATTGTGGATGTATGATGTGCTTCATACATGTATTAGGCTGGTTTTAAATTTAATTTTGCTGCAAAATGCACTTTAATGAGGTTTCACTTTGAGCACTTTTTTATCCGATATTTTATAAATCGAAAAGTCCTCTTTAGGTATTTTCTTATAAATAATATTTTTTTTAATTAATTTTTTCAACCGGCTGCGAGTGCGTGTGTGTGTGTGTTGGTTTATTCATCATTTTATGGCATATGCTGATGACTTTTCTTGTGCTGCCACAAAACAAAACCAGAAACGATAAAAGCGGTTTTCGGTAGCAACTTTTAATTGAGATCATTATGGTTTCCATTAAAATGCAGATGAGTGAGTGTATTGGTTGGCGTATGTATTATATTTGTACTTGTGTGGTTCTCGTATCCTCAGCTCAAAAGTTTCGCATTCATTTTTGCTTAGTTTTATTTAACTTTTGGAAAAACAAGAGTCAACATTTGTTGTTGTCAGTTTTGTAATTGTAAAATAAAATACAAATTTGATTATTCAAAATTTTTAAAGGCTAATACAATATAAGAAAACTTTCTTTAAAATTGTTTGTTATTTTATAGCTAACGATTCAAATGTGCAGTTTAGTTTATAAGAATTCTAAGTTCAATTTATTTATTTATGCTATCCAAATTCAAAAGTTTAATAACTTATAATAACAGTATAATAAACATAAAAACAAAACAAGAAATAATTTGACCTTCTCAAAGTCAAAAGAAGCTTTCACTTTTCACGAACTTTTGGGGGGTCAGTAATGGCCCATATGCATAAATCCAGGGAAGACCTATTTTTATATGAAAACGAAGGTGTCCTAAATTTGCACTTTATTTTTTAGAATATATCGATTTATTCATGTGTGCAAATGTATCTTATAGATACTCACCCCCTTCGGATCACAATAATAAAAATAAAGTTTTTTTTTTCAAAATCATCTTTCGTGCTCAGTTTTCCACATCGCAGCTTACAATCAAAGTCGTTCCATGCAAGTAACTGTAGTTGTCAAATTGATGTTGTTATTGTTGTTGCCACTACGAACAGCTTGTGCCGCCTTATCTGTATCTTTGTAACTGCATCTGTGTGTGTGTGTGTGTGTGCTGTTTGTAAGTTAAGCAGCGTATGGGTGTATTTATAATTACTTTAATAAAGATTTTACACACAGATTAATTCTTAATAACAACAACAATAACAACAGCGGCAGCGACAACGACAACAAAAACAGCAATCAGTAACGTACAGATACGTACGAGTAGTTACACGAAATGCTTCATAGTTGAGATGTGTTTTCCATGATGTAGATACATTTGTATGAATGAATGAATGAATGTATCTACTCGTATCATACCTCCTACCTACCTACATGCATACATACATTTATAAATTTGTACACTTGTACATTTTGTGCGCATAAATGTCAAAATGACAATCTGCAAATGTTATTTTATCATGTCACTGAAATGTTTACTTTATTTTATTTTATTTTGCTGTTTTTGTTTTGTTTGTTTTTAGAGTTTTGTGTGTGTTTGTGTTTGTTTTTTGTTGATTTGTTGTGACGCAAGTGGCAGTGAAAAATGATTTAAAATTTGATTTTTATGATTTGATAGTTTCGATAGTTTTAATAATTGCGCTGATAGTGTTCATTTATATCGTTTTTTTCTTGTTGTTCTTGTAAAAGGTTGATATTTTAATTACTTATGGGCAAAAACTTTGTTGTGAACTAATAAATTTATCATCATTGATGTTTTCTATTTTGATGGGGCAATTTCAAAACTGAAACTTGCTGACACGGCTTCAATTGAGCCGATTTATGCGATTTAGGTTGTAATATCAAATCAACAAATTTTTAATGCAGTTAGTTTTAAATTTTCAATATAACGAACTTTTATAAATTCATAAAATCAATATCAAAATCAATAATTAAGAGTAAAAAATCAGTGTTTAATTTTTTTATTGAAATTATTTATGACTACAAACAAACTAAATACGATTTATAAGAAAAATTGATAAAGCTATTCAGACTCCCAATAAACTTTGACTAAGCCGAAAGTGTTTTAGCAACGTAGGCTAAATCAAAATTTATTAGCTGGAAATAATTTTAAAGTTTCAAATCGATATCAGGGAATTGCTTGATGAGGTTTTAAAAGTCATTTAAATTTTTTTGAATAAGTTTTTTTTTCAAACTATATTCATTGTGGAAATAAAAGATTTCTGGAAGCTTTTTTTGATTCTCGCTTGTTTTAAAACAAGCTTGTGGATGGATCAGTGTGAAAGCACAAAACTTCACAAAGGTCCGCTGATTATGGAATAGTAGCGCATTCCAAAACTGATAAACTGGTAAAATGTCTTGTTGTTGTTGTTGTTCAAAACATTATAAGTTTTAAAGAAGGGAAAACTTTCGTTATTAAAGTTTTGAAAACTCCGCTGATAGATTTAATCGAAAACACTTGCCACCCTTCTCCAGTTAATAGCGCATTAACTAAATTTATTTTAAATTAATTTGTTCTTTGTGTTGTTCGCGTTTGTGTTGAATGAAGCGTCGCATTGAAATTTGCGCACTGGCCACACTCGTACCGACAAGTTTTTGCTGGATGCCGACTCGACTCGACTCGACCCGACTCGCTTTATATCGACTTATAAATTATTGTTATTGCCAATAATTTTGCAAACATGCTTCGCACATCATATCACAAAAACACACACACTCACACACATACACGAATACGACAGTCCCTGCGTCTCTCGTACACAGAGACATTCGCACCACACCAATAAACAAATACAATCGCATGAGCTGGACTCGGCTGGACGGGACGGAACGAGACGGGACAGGACAGGAAGAACAATACAATGCGAACAGGGATCATTCACTGTATGTGTATGTGTGTTTATGTGTGGTTGTGTTGTTGAGTGTGTGTGTGTGTGCGTTAGTGTGCTTAACAAGTGTGAGAACAAGTTCATTTTATGTTTAAACGCTCTTTTGTTCCAGCTATCCGCCACGATGTTTTTTTCTTGCTTTACTACTATTTCTGCTTGTAGTAGTGGATGTGGTGTTGTTGGTATTTTGTATGTAGGGTAGACTGGTTTTGTACAAATTTGATTAAAATTGTGTTCATTTCTTTTTTTTAATAAAACTGTTTTTGAATTACAATTAAAAAAATTAAAAAATAATTTAACCAGATTTAAACAATCTTGTAGATTCTTCGGTCTAAGTAGGAAAATATTATTTTGGGATTTTATGGATTACAAATGGTTGCATAACAACTTCTTTGTATAAATAATTTCCAGTTAATATCCGCCAAAAATAAGCTAAAGTCTAAAGCATAGATTCGACCTTGAATTCAAGTTCAAATTTTTATTAATTTCATTAATTTATAATTGTAAAAGGTATTTAAAAAAAAGTAGTGTTGTGGGTAGTTCCACGTTAAAACATTTCGTGAAAACTTCTAAATAAAAATCATTTATCAAAACCGGTCTAATGTAGTTACGTATTGTATATGTCTGTAGTTGTATTAATTTATATATTTTTTTGTTGCTTTGTTGCTGTTTATATTTATTGTTGTAATATCCTTTTGTGTAGTGAAAGTGTTTTTTTATATGCCACGCCAGCAAGCTCGTCCGTCTCGTCCCGCCCCCCAACCAAGTGCGGGTGCGAGATAAAACGCTGCGCGAGGAGCAAAGGTTTCCCTTTTTATTTTTTTATGGCGCAAAACAAGCCATTATGGCAAAAGTCAAGTGTTTTTATGCGTGTGAGTTAGTGTACTTGGCTGTGTTTGTGTGTGCGTGTGTGTGTGTGCGTTTGCGTGTTAGTATGTTAGTGCAATCGTAATAAAAAATTCGACAAAGTGTTGTTGTTGCTGTTGAACAACTGCTGAAACATGAAAAACTGTTTGTTGATGCTGTTGTTGTTGTTGTTGTTGTTGCTGTTACACCAGACAACAAACTTGGAAATATTTTATTATTTTTATTCAATTGTCCATGAAGCAAACTATTTCTGTTTGGAGATTTCATATTTGGGGCTTTTGATTTTAAGGATTTTGATTATGGAGATTTCGATTTGGTGTTTTTTTATGAATCTTTTGTTGGGGATTTCGTATTTGGAATTATATTCGTATTTCAGGATAGCTCGAAAATTTATATTTATCTATAAACGGAAGCAGTATTCCTAATGACAAAAACAACCACAAAAAAATATGAAAATTTTGTTCTACACACAAATTTTTCAGCGCTAAATTTGTAAATCAAAATGTCTTTTTCTCTAATATATTTTCATCAAGGTTCACAATTGAATCCTAGGATCGTCAAGTTAATTCAACAATAATTTGGTTCGTCCTTTGATAGCACATTAGAGAGCTTTTAACTGCTTCGGAAAAAAAGCGATGTTGTCCAGTGTAATAATTTGTTTTTTTCCATGCTGTAATAAAAATATGAACAAATCCGACACTATTCCATGCGCTCACTTTGCTACAAAGCACCCTAGTCTCATTCCGCATCCCTGATTTTCCGCTTTTATTATACACTGCACAAAATAATTACAATTTAATAATACAACTTCAAATAATTTGATTTTGTTAAAGTTTAGCACTTTTATTATTAAATTAAGGCTTTTAAATTGAAAACTGTTAAGTTTTTAACACTTCTAGAGGATCTAATAGTTAATGCTTCAAAGCTTCTCAATTCATATACCAAGTATTAGTTACCAATTTCACTTAACATGAGATAAAAATTATTTTATTTTTATATTGACATCAAAACCGTTTCGAAACATTTAAAAAGACATTATTCGAAATTACTTTTAAGGAATTCGAACTGTTTCACTCATCGGTTAATGTATCTCAGCCATGATCAGTTTATTTTTTTCCCGTGTTCCTGCCAATATTGTTGTAAACAAACTGTTGGCCAAATACCGAAACATACAAGCACAAATATTAAAAAATGAATATGGTAAAAGCGAGCGGGGTGTGGTCGCTTGTTTTGCGCTCGCTGGAATCCCGTCAATACACTTTTTTGTTTTTTGTTTTTGTTTTCTTTCGTAAGCAACATTTGAAGTTATTTTGTACCCCTTTGCATAGACCAAAATATTTACTTCTTTCGGTTTTCTATTGGATTTTTGTTTATTTCTATTTTTTTTATGTTCAACTTTTTCGTGCGTATTTTGATGTTATTTTATTGCATGCGAAAGATTGCTAAAAAAAAGTACACTTTATGTACAAAAAAAACATGTATAGTAAAAGTCGAAAAAAGTAAAGAAAACGAAAACTGTTGTTATCACACAATTTCGTAAACGTTTTCAATATTTTATATTGTTTTAGATATGAATGTGTGCTGATCTGGCAAAAGCAATTCATTTCGTTACGCTGCGATTCCAGTCGATTCGGATGTACGGTATCACTATGCCATGCCATGCCGCCATGCCGCTATGCCGACCATGGTGCCATGATGTTTTTATGAGCTAAGTTTGTCAAATTTATTGTTGCGATATTACTATATACACAACTACATACATAATAAATCCAGCGTACCACCGTGGCCACCACCTACTGGCGAACACGATGAAAAACTGGGTATTATTAATTTTTTGCACTTTCTTCTGGCGTTAGTTTTATAGCTGGAAAACACTTGCGAGCGTTTCGATTTCAGTCAGCAAAAAAATAAAATTACTTCTGCTGTGGAGCACATCAATTAATGCCCGCCCAATAAACTTAATATGTGAGCAATACAAACATTTAGTCTCACAAATAGTCTCTTTGTTCCTTTTAATCAAAAAAGGTTTTTTGTTTCAACAACTCTTACAAAATTCAAAGCGTTATAAAATTGGAATTATTGCGAAATGTTTTTAAAATATTTAGTTTATTTATTTATTTTTTTTTTAAATAATTTAAAAAGTTAACACTGCTCAAAATGTTTCAAAGAGTATCAAAATCTGTTGGCTTAAGTTATTCAAGATTAACAAATGTTAAATTTTGTAAAGAAAAGCGAAACGACACAATTGCCGCCTGGCCCACTTGAGCACTCCAGAAAAGAGGTTCACAGCGCAATGAACTGGGTCAATGTAGCGAATTCGCGCAAAAACGTGAGCAGAGTCTTAGAGGGTTTAACCGAGCGTTAGATGTACGTACGTATACGAGTAACTACCTTCAGTTCTATAAATTCTGAGTGTATAACGTCGCACAGTACTTTCAATTGCAACTTGTACTTAAAATAAATTAATTAAGAAACAATTCAAATTTATTCAGTGTAACGTCTGTCGGACAGGTTTAGTTCAAGACAGGTTTAGATACATTTTTGGAACTATAAATATACTTAACTTGGCTTTTTCATTTTTTATATACAAAAAATATTAAAGTAGATAATTTAAATATTTTTTAAATAAATAAATTGTTTACATCTACTGTGCAGCAACGTTATTTGTTGTTGTTGCCGCCTGTGGAATACAGTTGACGAACGTTTGATGTGTATGTAGTCGAGTGGGGGCAAATAGGGAATGGTCGGCCACGCTGCAAGTCAGTCAACCAGCCAGGAAAACCGCCTCCAAGCACAACGGATGCGCGCTCGCTTTACAAACGCTAACGGGGACACGGATCGGATTTGGGAATTGGGGCCAACGGTGGCGCCGGCTGCTCGACTTGACTTGACTTGTTTTGCGTGTGTTTAGCTAATCCGCACTTGAAGAGGTCAACAGGCTCTTGAGTGGAAATATGTTTCACTCACTCACTCAATGCATTTCGTTACCCAACGATGACACGATTTGTTCATGTTTATCGATTTAATGCGTGCTCAAGTATCGAATTTAGTAATGTAAATAATTTATGAATACAAGTACTTCATTGTACATATCAGTGTGTATGTGCGTGTGTTGCTTTTTTGAGTGTATTTCAAGTACATAAACAGCATAAATTAATTTAGGATATTAACCTAAAAAATTTATTATATACTTTAAAATCGATTTTTAAGTCCTTTAAAAATATTTGATTTTGGCCTCAAATACAAAATCTAAAAAATTTTTGTATTTTTAAATTTGTTGTACCATAAAAAAAATGTACCAAGTAAAATCTGTTAAAAATTCAATTTTTTAAATTAAAAATTAGAAAATTCATATACAATATAAACTAGTACGTACTTAACCTAAAAGTTACAAAACTTCACATTTAGTTGTTTTTCACATCCAGTTTAAATTGTGCAATTTCAAATATTCGCAAATATTTGTTACATTTCGAACATTTCACACTTTTATTATTGTTTACTTAACTTATTCGTTTGAAGTGCCGCCGTTCCGGCGGGAAATTACAAATACTTATAAGCCTTTTGAATGCAACCATTTTATGGCAGTCATTTTATGCGTCACGTATTTCGCACTATACGACGCACGTACAATAATGTTTGTCAGCGCAATCCGCAAAACAAACGCAACACGCATCCATCCGTCTGTTCGACCATTCATCGAACCTACCACCCAGTCGGCCAACATTACCTCCCATCAGTCCGATTTTAAAAAGAACAGAGTCGGATTAACGAAAAGGAATGCAAGTCTGTCTGTCTATTTATCTTTATTTAATCATAATTTTTTACTTATATGTTTATTTATTTATATATATATATATATAAAACTGTTCATTTATATATGAACTCTAATAGCTAAGAATAATTTATAATCGTTGCCTGGTAAGTACACTGGCGTAATTGTAATAATAGTATTGAAAAATTGCTTGCCACTTAAATTGTCTAGTGTAAAATAGTACCAAGTATAGAAAATGTGGTCCAAAGTTGTCACAAAAAATTTGTATATATCTTCAACAAAATAGGTTTTAAAAAGATTTTATTTTAAGAGTCCAAATGTGTTCAAATCTCACTCAACTGAATTAAAGGCCAGTATAGCGAACTAATCCGTCTCTGCAATAAACAACACATTCAGATAGACAGACAGACAGACAGACATACAGATAGGCAGATAAAACCGATGAACACCAATCATTTGAGCACTCGACTGGATTCGGTTCGCTTGTCCAAAGCAATTGTAGGTGACTTTTGCAGCGAAAGTTCTGTGAATTGTATATGTGTGTAAGTGCGTGCGTGTGTGCGTGTGTCCTGTATGTAAAAATTAATTTTAATTTTTCAACGCTGGTCGTCGTTGTGTGTTTATGTGGTTTATTCATTCATTCATTCGTTCATTCGGTCGTTGTATGCGTTGACCGGAAATGTTGATGTTTCAATTTCACCTTCGACTGCTGTGTGACACACACACACTTGTACAAGCACATAAACACACATACGCATATACAAATATAAAGCTGTGTGCGTAAGAGCATGGGCGGAAATGAAAATGCCACGCACCGCTGAGAGCGTTTGCTGGCAATGAGTAAAATAATAAAATAAAACCGCTTTCAGTCTTTCTTATTTGTTCGATAAAGATTGTTTTAAATTATTTTCTTGTTGAATGTTTTGTTTCTCGTTTGCTCCGTCATTTAAAAATTGCGCAAAGCTTAAAGCCTTGGGGAGCAGAGAACCTTGAGTACGAATACCGCTTTAAAGGTTAGTGGTCTTAAGTGTAATTAGTTCAGAAAAGTTCGCAGGCTGTAGAGCACATGCAATAATACGTTAAGTTTATTAAAAAGTTTACAGCTTTCGAATGTGCTTAAAATTCTACTTAAGAAAAGTTGGAAATTTTTAATATTATTAAACAAAAAATACATAAATTAATATTATTCTCAAGAGAAAAGCTCTTACAAGTTTATATTTAATCTTAATGCTTTCACCTCGCTTTATCTTAGCAGTAATTAATAAGTTCCTATCAAATGTCGATCTTCTAGTAAAGGTTAAAGCTAACGCCTTCACATAGTTATTTCACTTTTAAAGAGCTTAAAGCTTTTAAGTATATTTTGCTAAGAATAGCTTAATTATAGAAGAGAATTGTAAACATATCGAAACTAAATTCACGACATTTCCAAGCGAGTATCTTAAAAACTTTAGCTTAAAACAATTTATTATCTCCTACTCCAACTTTGTGACGATGGTGACTTTTGTATGTAGCAACTTTCTTTTGACTGATAATAACAAATGATAACAAAATTAAGCCACGTGCTCATAAATATTATGACAACCAATTATGCCATCGAAAATTAATATTTCGACGTTACCAAGATTCTGGCAACTGAATCAATACGAACGCAATACAAAAATTCCTGCTCGATGAAAGGTCGAAAAGTTCATTTGTTGTGTTTTTTATCAGAAAAAATTCTCTTTTCGTTATGAATTACATGAGCTTGCCCAAGCGTAGCTAACTCCAAAGCACACTCAATGCAAAAAAAAAAAAAAAAAAATAAATAAAAATTTTACTGAAAGAATTTTCAGTGCTAGAGCAATAATTAATTGCTTTATGCGACGACCTTTCGCCTAGGTGAGGGTTGACTAGGGGTCACGCATGCGTGCGTCATAATGTTGGCCCTCGCACAGAGGAGCGTGTCGGGGTATGATAGGGTAGAATGAAAAAATAAAAAAAGGAAAATCGGTTGCCGCTTGTAATGAAGTTGAAATTAATTCTGTTAACTTGTGATAACTCTCTCGCGTCGTTTTCATTACAAATTTTCGTGTTTTTTTCTTTTTCTTCTATTTCTCGCCAAGATCGTCGCTGGGCAAAATTTCACAAAAAGTAAAGATTTCCTAGAATTAATGCGGAAAAGTAAAAACAGAAAATAAAAAAAAATAATAAAAATGTGCAAATACTTTTATGATGGTGGGAACGAAACGAAAAACTTCAAGTCCATTTTGCGCGCAGCAGGAGCAAGTTTTTAATTCATTTTCTTTATTAACGCGCTTCGTTCCGTTTTTAAGCGTGCGACATGCACTCAAACAATTTTCTCTATTAAAGGATATTTTTCTTTTCATTAATTTTCTTGTAAGTCTTTGTTGCCTTAATTTTATTAAAGATCTTTTTAGCTTATAGAAATTGTTTGAAAATATAAAAAATTTAAAATAAAGCCATTAAAAAGTTGGTTTTGTCAGATAAAAGTTCCGGTGTATTCTGCTACTTAAGGGGTTTCACAATTTCCCATATCGCGTCCGCGCCGCCTAAGCACTTCAGTTGCCGTTCGTTTGGGGGAGCCTCTTCTAATTTAACATAAACTTACGTTGATGACAGTTTTAATTTATTTCGTTTAAAAAAGTTTTTCAATTCCGCAGAATTGAGTGCAGCGTAATGCTCGTCCTTAAAGTTGCATAAACACTTCATATCGCGAACGAATAAAATGAAGAAGAAGATCTTCTAAATATCCCTACGAGCATATACAAAAACATATAATAAATAAACTTTTAGTGTGACACATTTAATTTTTAAATAAAATTATTTACATATATTTTAAATTAAATTTTGGTCATCCAAATATTCGTATCTTACAAATGCTATTTTTATCTCATAAATACAATTTGTATCTCATGAATGAAATATACATACTTACCGTCAAGTAGTTGTCGTCAATTGCTACAATGCCTGGCACGCCCTCTGGCCAGCAGCTACTTGTCCAGTGGACGCCCACAAATGTTGAGCACATTGATAACCTTTTGACAGCGGACACGTGGCTAATACAAACGGAGACTTTAAATTCAAAGTCTCTGCATGTCTGTGCTTGCCTGTGGCATTCGCTTTGTGCACTTTGGCATATCAACAATATAACGGTAAAAGTATAGAATTGCAAACGCAGACAACTGCTCGAGTCGTTATCCTTGCGATATTCAGCATTGGACACTGTAAGAAACTCGTGTTAAATTAAATTTATTGTTCGAATTAGAATAAAACTAATTTTGTCTTTTGTTCTAAAATTATCCGATTATTTCGTTTGGCTCTGTATGGAGTCGGAGACTATCGTGATATCTCAGGTTACCTATAGCAAATACCGAGTGTAACTGCGGACAGTCTTTGGTGAAATTGTTGCCCTGTCATAATACTAAATGCTAGTTTCCTATCCCTATTGCCGGTCTTCTCTTCCTTACAGTCTTGACCGCCTCTCACACCTTCAGTTGATATTTTCGTTTATTTTTTTTGTGATTTTGTTTTTGGTATTGTGGCAACTCTGTCTGCGCCGCTCTCTGTGACAAATGGCTTTGTTTACCCCGGCATAAGTCTTTTGTGATTGATGTCCAAGAGAGAAAATTTGAAATTATTTTCCATCTTGTGAAAAGTGTTCCACTTTTTCCTCTCGACACAAAAACTTTGACTCTACGGTTTGACTTTTTTTAAATACACCACAGTTAAAACGTTTAGACGAGGTATATTTATATCAGCCTTATTCAATTAAACTCTCTGAATTAGGCGTGGCAGTTGTGGAAATAATAAATCTTCATCAGATAATAACTTATATGATAATGGAGATATAGTCTTGATGTTGCTAATATTATTTTTTCTAAAGTAATCAAAATTGATTATAGTGCCTAATACATAAAAACAATTTAATTAATGGTATGTTTAAATCCAACAAAGTTATGAAATATTCTCGAGATATCAGCTAAAAAATTAAAACACCAAAAAGCATTTTTCTTTCGGCCTAATCGAAGTTTATATATTTTTAATATATTTTTTGCCGTCTTGTATTCTTTCGTATCTTCACAGGTCCACTGTTTGGTCAACTCCGGTCATGTTGGCTAAAGTGTTATCTATGGCCAGTTGGCCAGTTGGTCGAATGGTTGGCTCCTCGTTCTGGGTCGGTTGTGTTCTCTGCGCGCCACTCCTGAAGAATTTATGACGACTTTACTTGTTCGTCGGGTTCTGCTCGTCGTCGAGAAGAGGTCCCAAGCCACGGCTCGGACCGTCGTAGTCTGGGCGATGCAAGGTGTAGGCATGCAAAATGCAAAAACAAAAGGTTTTATTTTGTGTGCTGTCTGTCCATTGGTCGGTTCAAATGAAAATGTTGAAAAATTAAACTTTCTGCTAGGATTGAGCGTTAGGATTTCATGTTGTTATCATTGTTGTTGCTGTTGTTGCTGTTGAATTGTTAGTGCACCTCGGTCTAGATAAGAAGCCTGCTCCGGCCTTTTGTTTATCTGCAAATGCTTAACTATTTGTTTTGGTTTTAGGTTGTTGTTGGCGTTGTCTTCGTATTTTGCTCGGTGCCGTATTCACCCGTTGTTGGGGTTAAATTAAACACTTAGATATGTAAAAAAAACAACAGAGTTTTGTTTAGACAGAATTTTGTGAAGCCGAAGTTCACATCGATTCCAACTATATGTATGAAAAAAAAGTTTGTCACATGTCCTTAAATTTTTTTTAGGTATACGTTACACACATTCCTTATACAATTTTTTCTCGTGACTTCTGTGTGTAATTTCGCCCATGTCTAATCCGTCCCTGTTGCTTGTGCAAAGGTGCTGCATAATTTTTTGTTGTTTTTGGAATGACAAGTAATTTAAGGCGTCACTGTAACTTTTAAACATTTTCGAAATTGAAAATAAACCCACAAAATAGAAAGATTATTCGGCAAGAAAATTGCTTTCTAAACGGACGTGTATGTGTACGAGTATGTGTGTGCGATTATTCAAAAATTTAAAAATTTATTAGTTTTGCTCTTCTATACAAAGGAAGATACGTAGGCACTTAAATAAGCAAAATAAAATATATGAAAAAAGGATTCACGTGCACAATGCAAAAGAAGCTGAAGCAGAGTTGAGGAATTTTGATTATCTTATCGGATTGTTTCTTTTTTCATATTTATAAGATATAGCAAAATAATTTAAAGTTATAAATAAATAGATATTTTTTTTTAATATCAGGAATGTTATTTAAATATTAAATTTCGCACATTTTTGCATAAAACAGTTTTCATGGTAAATATATAAGGTACATTAAAAACAAATTTAAAGCTCATTTAATTTTTGTTTAATGTTTGCTATACACACACAACTTAAAAAAAGTACACCATATCCAGACGTTTGTGTGTGGGTAATTTAATAAGAAAACGCGCGCGAAATTGACGCCCTCTACCAGACCCCACCCACCTTTTGATGCTGTTGTCACCTTTGTATCACCGCCGAAAATTGACATTTTTCTACAACAACAACTTCTAAACGAGGTGTATCAAACAACGCTGCGACGACGGCGCGACAACAACAATAAAGGCAGCGGCGTCTGCGCTCGTGAAATAATTGGAACTTTTAGCCTTTTAGCGCCCTCTACACGCAGACATACACGCAGACATACACACATGCATGTAAATATACATACATACACACATGCATGCAAATATACATACACACATACATGCAAATATACATACAAACATACATACATACATACATACATACATACTTACATGCATACATACTTATACCTACAAGCCTTTCCTTTGTGTGAAATTGTGAAATGTACGTAACACTTTAACGCTTTGCTGAAGCCGCTCTTGCACTGCCATATTCAATTTAGCTTGAATTTTTGTATACATTTAGTAGAAATGTTTGTTGGACTGGTTTTGGGATGGTCCAAAAATCTTTCAATTTAATTAGTTGTTTTTTAATTATTTGCCTCACATTTTTTTACTTCACTGTTAAATATTTTTATAAAAAAACACGAAATTTGTACCGAAATTTCGATAATCATTTCATATACAAGTAAAAGATATTTTCGTCTAAAAACCAGTCTAGTGAATGTTTGCGTTAAAAATTATTTCACAGATTTTCGGCAAAGTGTGAAAATTTTTTTTCGGCGGTTTCGCTGCACAAAATTAGGTTGTGCCTAATTTAATTAATGCCAGCGAGTGTGGCACGTCTGAACGCGTACCACACATCCTGCGAGGGAGGGCGTACTTCTCCAATTAAAAAATGATTTTAATGGGAGTTTTTGAGTGGAAACCTTTTTGAGTTTCCATATGAGTTGCAGCACTCTGTTTTCGATTTAGCGCTTAATTAAGGAGATGTGCACATTAAGTGAATGAATGAATCGAGGCGTATTCGAGAGATGCCGAATATCTAAATTGCTCAAAATATTCGTGATTCGTTATTCAAATGAAAAATCTATTTCTATTTCAATTGAAATTTGGAAATAACAGCTCTCTTTCAACTTTTACTGACTACAGTTAATAAGTACAGAACAATCTATATTACTCACAGCCAGATGACCATAACACCGGCTGAAGTCGATTCGAATTGGTTGTTGATATCAACAACTGGACAAGAATTCAGTGAATCGAAATTAATTTCCTCATTTTACAAGCGAAATAATATTGACCAGAGTGCACACGAACGACAGCAGCAACAACAGCAATAGAAGAACAATAACAACAACAACAACGACAATGTCAAAATCATCGAAATTGAAAACAGAATTATGCATGCATCATCGCGTCATTGTCGAACAAACACACAAATTAACATGCTCCTTCAAATATTAACCTGGCTTTTATATGAGCTTTTGAATTTTGACCCTTTTTGTTAGACCGAATCGACCTGTACCAAACCGAACTGAACCCGCCTGCCTGCCTGCCGCCTGCCTTTCAGTTTGTCTGTCTGTCTGGTGGCTTGCCTGCAGCGCTGCATTGGCAAACAGGCGGATTCTTCGAAGCAGACTGCCGTTGCTCCTCTCTGTCACAATAATGTCACATTTTAGGTTCACTAAGTCAACAATTTATGTCCCACAGCGTAGTGACCCTTCAAGTTCTCCGCCCGACTCTATCATCGTCCAATATGTGGCGGCATCATATTTCGATTTCCCATCTCAACGCAAAGTACCTTTAATTGGTGTTTTAAATGGTCAAATTGGTGAAGAAGAACAATGCTACTAAAAGAGACGGTCAAATTTATATTATTAATGAAAAATAGACAATAAAATTAATGGACATGATAAAAAAATAGTTAAATTCTATGTAAGTTGCATTTTAATCATCAAAGTACTGTGCAACACTACGAGCACTCTCGAACGCAATTCCCTTATATTGTTGTTGTTGTTGTTGTTGTTTTGTTCTGGGACGCTTTCCACACGTTCTCACATCCTTGCAACGAATTGTAGTCAGTTCAGCCGGTGTATGCCCCCGTATGAAGTTCATCGGTCAAAAGTGTTGGTGTCGGCGGCGGCGGCGGTGGTGGCACTAGCGATTGCCATGGAAAGTCAATATGTGTATTTGGCGTGCGTGCTGGCATGAGAGTCGAGTGTGTTCTGTAACCAAATCAAGTATCCCAAAAACTTAATTGATTGGAAAATTATATTTCATCAATTTATTGATTCATTTTTGATACATACATATGTATGTTTGTATATATGTATGTATGCGCTTCTGTTTGTTTCAGTTTATGTGCGTGTCCGTGTGTAGATGTTCCGTTTTGCGCTTGACCGAGTCAGTGAAATTCCGAATTCTCTGCTCTTGTTTGCATTTTGAGGGTTTTGAGGTCAATCCGGTCGGGTTGGGTCGGATCGGGTCAGTTGTAGGAACGCATCGAGCTCAGACGCATGATTTGCAAATATGGTCGAATCTATGCTCAATCAGTTACTTGTGCATCTGCGCCCATTTTCAAATTGAATATTTCTCGGTATTTATTTCCACTGCAGGGCATACAAATTTCGGAGCGTGTCAAGCCAAGTTTGCCAAGGTTAGGTGTTAGGGTGAAGAGACCTTTTGACACTTTGCTACTTTTTTGCGTATGTATTGTAGAAAAACACAAAATGTTGCTGTCTTTTATTTAAGAATGTAATTAAATTAAACAACTTTGCAGTTATTACTATCCAATCAATTTCGAGTTGTTTTTGATAATAAATTCAATTCATAAGATGTATTTAGAACTCTAAAAAAGCTGATCGGTATAACTTAAAAAATTGGTTTAGATCGAAGATTTCATTTATTGTAAAATCCATTTTTAAAGCTTTTTCAGTAAGTTCAGAACTTAGCAGACACCGCCGATTATTTCCGTCCTCATATAACAGGATAACCATTACAGTGTCAAGTAACCCTTCAAAAATTTATCATCTAGAAAATTCTTTAAACTAGAAAAAACTTAAGGCAAGCAAAGGCTGATCGTCTTCTGATAACAAATGATTAAATGTATTTTGAATGAATTAATAACTGAATACATTGTTGAACGATTCACCATTGTGGCGAGATGTGAACTCACATTTAATTTATGCATTTTAAAGTAGGTACTTCACTTACAAGCACAAACGAAATGAAACCATTTCATAAACTTTACTGCCAAATGACATTGTTTGTGTATTCGAGCACGCAAGACGACGTTAAAGAGACCGCAAAATATATACATACACACACAAACGTACAGATGCCACATATACGCATAGAATGACAAACACACACACACAGAATATATTACGCACATTTAAATGAAGTTTGCTCGATTGTGTGTGTGTGAGTTCGTGTGTAATTCACACTTTAACAAAGCGCACAATTACGCAGCGAATGACTTCAATGTTTACTCTCCCACACATACACAAGCGCACACGCATTCACACGAACACGTATACATATTTCAATGGCAAACGTTTACCGAAGATGCTTCCGCTGCGGTTTGTTTGCCGCTGCTGTCGGCAGCCATTTTAACGGAAGCACCTGCCTAAGTCACTCTTTGTCAATGAACAGTGTGCGAAATAATTATGGGTTCTTGTATCACTAATTTTATATAAAAATGGGATCGTCAAGTGTTCGATGACCTTCGTTAACCATTAAGAAAAATCAAATATTTTGTTTTTTAATAAAAATTACAAAAAAAAAAGCAATTGTTTCCAAAGCACATCCTGCTTCCATAATTATTTCGAATGCTGTTCGGCAGCGCTTCTCGCGTTTATATGTTTTATACTTTCAACGTGTACTTGGGCAACGACACCACTAGGCGACGCGCTGAATAAAGCTTTTCTTATATTTTCATTTATTTTCTTTTTTTCGAATGTTAATTGAATTTTTCTCGCGCTTTCACTGTCGACGGCATTTGTTACGTTGCCTACTTTTAGGCAGCATGTACGCATATGGTGTGGTATTTATAAGCACACACACACACGACACGTTTTGTACATGTGTCTATCAATTTTGCCATGACTGTCATTGTGTGTGTGCGTTTGTGTGTGTGCTTTGTCTTCCTCGTAAACGAACAAACGTGTAAGTGACAGACAAGCAAGCCACTTTATTTGAATTCTTTACTGGTGTGTGCGTTTTTGTTGTTGTGTTATTGTGTTTCTGCGGTTGGTGCATGTGGCAAACAATTTCGGTTTCCCCCCATCACCGGAACATTGTTTATTTAAAAGTAAGCGATATTGTTTTTTAGTTAACAACGGAATGAAATGGAAATGGAATGCAGCGACCTTTTCGTAGCAAAAAAAAATTAGTTACTTAAAATATAGGTCAGGGTTCCTTAAATTGCGTTTGCAGTACTCTGGAAAATGTTTACTCAAAATAGAAAAATGCCCTTTAGTTTGGCTTTTAATTTTCATTGAATTTTTTTCGATTCAACATATTGTATATTAAAAAGTGATGTAAACCTAATCACACTATAGCCAAAAATTAAAAAAAAAATTTAGCGATGCTATTTATCAGAGCTGCACGAATAAGTTATACTTTCGTATATCGTAATCGTTAACGTTATTCTTATCGATTACGTTATTCTTCAAAAAACGAAAAAATAAAACGGTTTCGGGTAGAAATTGATTTTAACAAGAGATTGTTCTTTTAACGTTATTTTTTACTAAATAAGACATTGAAAAAACGAATATATGTTTTTTTTTATAATACAAGCGAAGATTTCGATCTTTGATATGCAAAAGGAATTAGGTTTATATCTTATCAAAGATATTAGACCGAAAAAGTTATATTTTAAATTTATTTTTTTCGGTTTTCGTTTTTCTTGGAAGACGTTTCTGAAAATAACGTTATTCAAACATAAAGCATTCGTGCAGCTCTGCTATTTATTTAAATTTAAAGGATTTTTTTTCTCGTTTTGTAAACAATTATTATTATAGAATTTTTTACAAAAAAATTATTTTATATTGAAATATTTTTGAAAGATTCTCTGCGATTTTCACCCACTTAATTTTAAAAATGTGGTCAATCACTAAAGTAATCAAAAGCATCTGTTTGTATTTCGATCGAGAAGCCATTTGGACTATTCGTCTGCAGACGAAATTTGCCAGATCTCTCTCCTCATAGACGAAAAGCATTGACTATTCCTCAACTTTTAGCATTATTTTGTCTGTGTTACTTAGAAAATGCTCAAATTTTATATTAACGTCACATCACAATAAGCTGTTATCGTTTGGCTGCAGATGACTGCATTGTTAGAAACTTTAAATGCACAAAGGATAAGTCTTTTAAACAAAACAAAACGAAATGATGCGGTTTGTCTCTTATTACTAAAATTACTATAGTAATTATATATTATATATGTACATGTACCAACAACAAAAGCGTCTAATTATGAGACTAAACAATTACATCAAAGTTTACCGCAGGCATTAACAGCTGTCGTCGCTAGCAACGATAAGTTAGTGAGACCGATTTATACAACCACCGAACGGAAGTTGTTAGCAACGACACGCACCCAAATAGATTGCAGTTATTTCTTTATTTATTTCTTTTTGTTGTTGTTGTTGTCTGTCAGAAAATGTAACGTGCGGATACAGTTACATGTCACACTTGATAATGATGTTGTTGTTGTAATAATAATTTTCCGCGAAATCAAACGGAAAATATGAAATGTGAGCGTTATCATTCATTTATTCAACTCAATTTGATGCTACGGGCTCTGCGGCAATACACGGACAAAATCCAATTTCGGTAAAGACATTTTTGTAAGAGGACATTCCCGTCTAGTTCTGACTATTGGTAAATTTTTTGTTTACCTTTATGGATTTAAAAGTATTCTAAAAAATATGTTTAAACCTTAGAATAATCCTTTAAAAAGTTATAGAAGCTTTTCACTAGATTTATTTCGTACACTTGCACTTAATGGAGTACTCCTTTGAGACAGAGTACTCGCGATCATATTTTCATTCATTCATTCATTATTAAAATATTATTAAAATATATTCAGCTCAAAAATAATCAATGGCAATAATTAGAATAAACTAATAAAAATTAATAATTATTATGGAATACTTCAAGTGTGCTCCGGAGTTCAGTCTTACGGAACCGAGAGTTACTTTGAATAAAAATATAATAAAAAAACTATTTTTATTACATTACATTTTAGAATTCGAAACTTTTTTAAATATGTACAAAAGATGTAATACAATTGTTGAAAGTCATATTTTCGGTATTCTCTCAGTGGATTTTCGCTTTTGGTGGTTGTCGTCTTAACTAAAATTGCTGTTTCGCATTTGGGTCGTTGGGTTATTGATACTCAGCGTTGTTGTTGCAGTTGTTGTTGTTGTTGTTATCATCATCGATATTGGCACTACAGCCGACAACTGCTGCTAAAGTTGTTGGTACTATCAGAAGTTGTTGACATCATGCTTCAGCAAATGAACACAACCTAAACAGGGTGTCCCAATAGAAATTGAGTATTTGCCGTAAATCAATTTTATATTAAAATTATCGCCAGGCTTTTCAAAGGACAACAGTTCAGTTTTATGTTGCCGAGATTGGGTAAAAATTCAAAGGTCGTTATTTAAACTTACTTCTGACTCAAACAGTTATAAACACCATGTAAAGAAATTTTGTTTATTTTTTTTGTGATGGGAAAATAATAATAAATTTGCATGCAGATACATAGATACAGACATAGTTACATACCCGTATATACATAAATGCACATATGAAATATAAAAAAAAATGAAAAATGCATTCTGCCCATGCGACACTGGCGGAAGTTGGAAACTTAATACCAGAAGTTAAGAGTTACGCAGCGGATCGCATCGCATCGCTTCGTGCATTGCAACGCGACAAGTGCCGGCGTGTAAATGCACTGATGGAGAATACAGAAATTACATCCTCGCTATTTGTTGTTGTTGTTGTTATTGCTACTGCTACTGCTACTGCTACTGTTGTTGTTGTCCAAACTTATGTCATTTGTCACCATTGTGTCAGAAGTGGGTTCACTACAATAACAAAAAATTGAAACCAAAAAATTAAAAAAAATAAAACCAAGTGTTGTTGCAAAAGGAAATTGTATTTTATTGGTGTCATTTTTCATTTCAAATAATCTTGTAATAAACTGTATAAAAACAACAACAACAACAATGAAAACACTTTAATTGAACTGCATTTCTTTTTTATACAAGCTTGCTCCATTTTTAAAAGCGACAAAGTCAAATATAGAATTGTATTTGAAAACATATTTAAGAACAAGCGTAGGAGAAAGTTCCAGCTTGTTCACACCAATTTACAAAATGTTTATGATTGCTCTAATTCCACATTCCACAAATCTAGGAAATTGTGTGAAATAAAGTTAGGTATGTACTTTTAGGTTGTAAGATTTTGGGTTAATTTGTCGGATAAATGTAGAACTATTATTTTTTAATACATGATTAAATTTGGTTTTATAATATCTATAGAATATATATAAATTGTAAAAATGACATTTTTAACCTCACAGTGATAAGAAAAAAATATTGTAATCATATTTAATATCACATATCATCCGCCTCATTCTGTATCCTTTTTATAATGACAGCTTTTTATTTTCTTAAAAACTGTTTAAAGTCTGTAATTTGAAAACGTAACGAACTGTCTTCCAGAACACTTTTTCGATATATATACGAATTGGTAAAACTATAACAAAAATATCTTAAAGATAATTGCTAAAATTTAACTATTGAGATCTAAGCGATTCGCTGAAATAAGGATCATTTAACTTTTGGTAATCTTTGTCAAACGCAAAATATAATCGACTAGTTAAAGTGTCAAATGCGGACCAACCAAAACTCAACTTAACCAAGTCAAAAAATAAAACTGAAATCCACCGAATTTATCCAAATGGGTGAGTGCGTCAAGGACTCCCGATGTATCTGGTAAGTGTTGAATTACCGCGGCGTCTAGCGCTGTGAGTGTTGCCATTTAACACTAAATTTCGCACTCACACAAACACTAACATACACGTATACATATATATATATTGACACACACACTCACCCACTTACGCATCATGGCAGATATACTCGTACATTTTGCAGTTAAAGTGTTTCGCTTTCGAATAAATGAGGGAGAAAATATTTCGCTACAAATTTATTACAATTTTATTTATACAATATTTTTGCGTTGGTGTTGGTGTTGGTTGGTCTTGCTGTAAGTGTGTGTGTGTGTGTCTGCGTATACGTCTATAAATGGGGTAGAAAATTGCGCACAAACAGCAATTTATTTATTTACGCGCTAAAAACTTTTAACAAAAATAAAATAAAATTATAAACACACGCACAAATACACATACATACACATGAATAGAGTAGTATTAGTAGTAAGATTTACCAACTTAATACGAAGAAATAAAAGAGGTTAACAAAACAATCAAATTTTAAGAGCACGGAAAATTAATTAAGAATATTCACCAGAAAAAAAGTTTAAAGACAATTTACAATTTTTTGGTTTTTATTACTTAAATTTCGATTAAATTATCACTTGTTTAAATTCTTACAGATTCTTAAAAAAAATTATATGCTGATTTCCAAACATGTGAATTAAAAAAAGGTTTATTTATTCATCATATTTAATTGATTTTTGTAGTCAAAAAGCTTTCTAATACAAAAACAACTTATTAATCAGTTCGTTTGAGTTACGACGATTACACGAGATCAGAAGAGAAGCTTTAAACCGATAAATCCAGTTTAAGTGAAATGAAGCAAAGTCTCCAGGATCCTATTCTCCGAATTACAATATAAGAAATCATTTGTAAACCTCGTAAATATGTATATACACTCGTAGTAAAGGTTCCCGACAAACCATACGCCGAGGGATTATTCGTTAGCAATTCTTAAAAGTGCTACATAACATTCGATTTTAAAATGAATTTGCAAATGATATCGTTATGGAATCCATAGCAATAAAGAAATAAATCGGCGCGTAAATGAATCATACAAGACTCTTTAATGAATCGCTTTTTCTATTCGTATGTATTTCCACCCCGAGGTATCATTAGTGATTTATATATAAGTGTCGTTTTCGAATAAAATGCGAATCGCTAATGAAATCATTTTTATTGAATTATCGGGATTTAAAAAACGTAGATAACATATTAAACCGGTTTAAAAGACTCATCGAAAAAATAACAGATTTAATTTTTTTTGAAAAACCATTTCTGACTGTTATTATGACAAAACCTTTAATTTTTTAAAATTGTATGCCTTAAATACAAGTATGGCAAAAAAAGTGTTTGTTGCCTTTTGATTTGTAGAACCCAACATATAACTAAACCAAAAATATGTTAATTTGTGTGTAGTTTAAAGAGTCCTAGATTCGTATTAACCAAACAAGATTTTGTGACCCAAATTATTAAATTCATAAATTCAAGACTCTCGGTAATTTCAAATGGAAATGCTCTTGAGGTGAAGGTGGAAGTGGAGGCCACAGACTGTCAAGCAAAAAAGAAAAAAAGAAAAACGGATTTGTATTATAGCATCCAAGTTCATCGGATGAGCGACGACAGACAAGTGCGCCTATACACGTGCATTAAATGACACATAGACGTATGTAAGTGTGTGTGTGTGTGTGTTTGTCGGGTGCACATTAAAAATGCCATATTTGCCGCTTTCTCTTTCTAAATTGCGGCAAAATGCCGCCGCCGCTGCACGTAATTAACAAATAAACAACAAACACAATTACTGCAATTAACACTTGTTAATTATCACAGACAACAACAAAAAACAACAAGAACAACAGAACAAACTCAACAATAACAACAAATGCAGCAATAACAACAGCCGCACAACGCTCTGCAGAAAAAAAAAACAAAAAAATATTCCCACAAAATAAACTAAACAGAAACCAAACCGAACCCAGCGAAACTAAACTAAACTAAAAAATAGACTAAATAATTTTCTCGTTAGAGCATTTCAGAGAAGCAGCACCAGCAACAACACCAACAACAACAGCAGTCGTTAGCGGCAGCGGCAGCGCCAGCAGCGCAGTTCTGTGGGGCATGCAATTCGCTAATTCAGTTGTTGTGCATTCAAAACATTTTACCCTCACACACATAAATGCAAATAAACATATATGCATACACATACGCACACACACACACACACGTCCAACAACACTGTACACGCGCTTTATTTAGCCATGCACCGAGAGTAATTATAATTGCAGTTAAAAAAAAAATATTATATATATACCCAGTTGGGAAAAAGTCATGTCATCGCTGTCAAATTGGTTAAGAAAACTAAAATTTTTTATATGGTTAATAATTAACTTAATACAGATTATTTCTAAAAGTGAAACAACTTTGAAATTCAAAATTATTCTGAAATAGTAATTTCTTTTAAGATAAAGAAAATCTGTCAAATTAACTTTATAAAGATAAATGTCTTTATGAAAATAATCACTCTTCGGATTGAAACTGAAAGCAACATTTTAATAAATGAATAATTGTTGCAGTAAAAAAGTCATAAGCCCGAAAAATTAAAAAAAATTTTAACTTTGTATAGACAGATTTTAAAAAGTTAAGTATAAACTTTTTTTTGGCTATGAATATGCGACCGAATCTTTCCCTATGGATCGATACCACCAAATGACATCAACAATTCGTTTCGGTATTAACCCATTGCGATCCATTCGCCAAGCCGACCCAACTGAGTGACATTTGCATTACATTTCCTACAGGGTTTCTCTTCTCAAATTGTATGTTTGTGTGTCAGTGAGTTTCTGTTTATAAATACAAAACAGAATTTCTCACCGCAAAACAATTTTTTTCGAATTTTGCAAAACAAACAAAACAATTGTCGATTATTAAAAGAAATACACAAAATGAGTTCGGGGAGTTCTTTGCACAAATAAAGAAATGAACTAATAAGGAAGAAAACAACAAAAAAGGAATTCGTAATTAAATTTTCATTTGAAGTTAATTTATGCATGTCAATAAACGCCGACGATGATTGACTTTAAGATCCCCTGCCAAGCATGGCGAATATTGATTTCCTTTGTAATCCTTCTTATTAAATGAATATCTCAAATTTAAAAGCTCAAGTAAGAGCATTTAAATATTTTCATCGAGTTTATTTCGATATTTTATGAAATATATTTATTATTGACATACTCCACAAAATAGAAACAATTAAAAAAAACAACAGTTTTGCGGTTGATTTCGAGTGAGTGAGTGAGTGAGTGAGTGAGTAAGTGAGTGAGTGAGTGAGAGGAACGACGATTGCTTGTTGGAACGGGGAGAGGTGAAGGGGTGCTGCCATGTCGACTTAATTAGCTCGAAGCGTTTGTTAACCCTTTTCAATGGAGATGCATTTAACCGTGCAGCGGAAGGACACAAATCAAGGCAACGCGACAAATAAACGACCGGACGGACAGACGGACGGACAAATGACGGTGATTTAATTAACGTTCAATTATATTCAATGCCACAAGCCAAAACACACACACACAAATGTGCACACAGATATACACCAATACACCCACAGAATACTCGTATGTGACCCTCATGCGCTTATTTTTGCATGTGAACCATTTGAAAAAAAATAATTTCTGAGCTTTAATTTCTTTAAATTAAAATAATTATTTCAAGTTTATTTAACAATAAAATAACAATAGCAAAATAAATTTTTATTATTATAACTTAATTAAAATCTGACTTAACCTGATTTAGCATTCAAAGTAAAACAACTTTTTAAATTTTTTTTAAAATATTCACAAATATTTGATATTTGTATTGGAAGAGTGTAACAGGTTAACCATGCCCACTTTAAATTAAAAAATATATATCGCTCACAGGCGCTAGTGTAGACCGACCTCGCATGTTTTTAGGTAAATGTTGTATCCGATAGATAGACGAAAAATGCATTTATTTTTGTCCACAGAGAAATAGCAAAGACGCTCTTTTAAAGAAGATATGAATTCTTTTGAATCCTTAAGTTACAAAAAACTAAAACCGTTATTTGAACTAAGATAAAACAACAATAATAAATACGATATTTAAATTGTTATCAATTTACATTTTAACACATTTTTTCTTGTCTATTTTGATAAATGTTCTCCTTAAAAATATAAAAATATCTTCAAAATGTTAAATCACCGACAAATTGTATCTAACAGATGTCATGTTATCTGCTATAATTTCCCCTGCCCAACAGATAAAACGTTTTCCAATGAAAGCTCACATAATGAAGCGCTCCGCTGTTGTTTGCCACTCTCGAACGGTGTGCAGCATCCAGTGGAGAGTATTCAACTCCGAGATGACTCAGAGCACACGAGGATGCTCAAATTTGCGAATTCGAATTCTTTTACTTGCGCTCTGAGTAGCAAAAAGTGTCACACGTAACTCAACAAAATCGTATCATCAAACTTTTAATTTGTTTGATACTAATTTGAGTGATACGACAAGCGGCAACAACAACAACAACAACAACAACAAAAACAATAAAAAACAATAAATAAAGTAATGATTAAATAAAATGAATTTAATTGGAATTCATTTCTTCTCTTTTGTTGTTATTTTCCTTGTCTACTTTCAATTCCATTTTTACGTCATTTCCCACCGAGCGAGTTTGAAGGACGAAATGTCCTGCTGTGATAATATCTTTTAATAGCACATCGCGATGACTTTTCGCTGCTTTAACTTTTGACTTTTGCATTTACGATTTTTGTTGTAGTTGTTGTTGTGGTGATTTCGCGTGCTTGATAGCATGCGGTTTTTTTTTTTTGTTATTTCACACAGGAGTGACACTGACTTCTCGCGACTCTCTGTCTGACGGGAATTTACGATGCTCTGCTCAGCATTTTTAAACCGGCCGAAGTGGTCAGCGAACAACAGACGAGAGCGCGCCGAAGAGAACGTGAATGAGTGAGAGAAAGAAAGAAAAGCTGCTATTTGATTTTCGTTTTGCGGTTTTTTGGGTTACTTATTGTACTCGCGAGCGGGATCTGCATGCAGTATTTGCTTTTGTTTTTGTTTTTCTACTTAGTGTTTACTTTGACACCTTTAAGTGTCAAAGTAAGAAAGGCGCCTTCATATTTCGTTACTTGTGCGTCGTGTGTATACCAGGAAATGTTCATAAAGCAATTGACGGATTTGAGTTTATAGAAAATTTCAGTTGACAAGGATTTAAGTTTGTAGTATTGGTATATATTTATATATGTATATCATACTTGTACATATGTGCAAAGGCAATTGTCAAATATGTATTAATGAGACGAGAAGAGAAAAAGAAACATATTTTAAATTTTTATATTTTAGTTAAACCTTATTAAACTATTTCTTTGTTTTGTTTTGAAGAGAGCACTTAGAACCTATTTAGAATTATAGACATTAAAAATGTTGGTGTCATTAACGGGGAAAATAATTATTTAAGCATTTCTTAAATAATATCAATGAGCATTTGACAAATCTTCTGGCAGTAACAATTTGCCATGATGAAGTCTATAAATAGCTTGTCCTTAACTCTGCTAGGGTGCTTGCCAAAAATAATTTGGTTCGTAATTTTGTTAATGCGGTTATTTTAGCAACCGGTTCTACATGACAATAAACGATTACATAAAAAAAAATTGAGATTTCTGTCGAACCACAAACTTGGCTGAAATAACAGATTAAGGTAGGTCCGTGTACGAACACTTTCCACACATATATTAAAACATATGTACATTTGCATGTGTTTATGTAAGCAATTACACTACAAACAGCTGATTTCTGTAAAAGAGAAATTTCGCAATGAAAAGAGGAGCTGAGTAAAAATGAGCGAAAAATAACATAAAACAGAGATTAAACTTCGAAAAGAGAGACAACAAAGAAGCTAAGGAAAGCGATGCTATAATAAAACGAAGCAGTTTAAAACTTTTCTGAATCAATTTTTAAATAAATATTTAATTTTTTTTCATGTAATTTTTGCGATAAACTCTCTCCGCTTTTAAACGTTCGTTCGCATATGAAGTGCTGCAACGCTCTATTACGCACACGGCTACTCTCGAAGCTTTCTATTTGCTCCAGTTTCAGTCTCGATGCATTCCAAACGGATGCTCTTGCGCTCCGCTACAAAGTATGCTAAATAAATACCAAGACACCGCAAGAGCAAAGCTCGTAAAATTTAACCGAGCACAACGAGGAGCAAAACGAACGAAGTCGCATTGAACGAAGACTTTACCAACGAGACATCAAAAAAAAAAGAAGAAAAAAAATAGCATCCAACGGAAGATAAACGAGAATGCCGACGTACGCCCTCTGTCGGCCACAGAGCGCAAACAATGAGCGATGCTTTCGGATGCTGTTTCGTGTGTGCGTGCGTGTGCGCTCGTATTGGCACGGTCGTAACAATTCGGGTTGGCTGCTCTGGTCCAGCGCGCGCTGATGGAAGCAGTCGTCAGTCGGCGGCAGTGTGTACCATAAAAATCTTTTAGTGAGAGTTTGCGATCCCGCGGGTACGGTCGAAACTTTCGGGATTTACGTAGTTCTCGTCCGGGCGACTTTCGCAGTGTGTGGCTCTGGTTTTATTTTTCAAATACAACAAAGCACAAAAAATTGTTTTAGAAAAAAAGTGCGTGTGACAACAACAAAAAAAGTTACTTTGTATTTAAAAAATATTTAGAAAAATTTTAAATAAAAAAAAATAAAAAAGAATCACAAAAAATGCAGTTGAAAAAATCGAAAGTGTTGTTGTTTTTACATAGAAAAATTGTAGATTTGTAGGCAATCAAACGCGCAGCGCAGTTCTCAAACGCGTACGGCCGGTGCGTCGTGTATCCGTGCGCTACTCTGTCTCAGAATTTTAAAACCAAAAATAAAAAAATAAAAGAAAAAGTATCTCATAAATGTCAAATGTAAGAATTCGTCCGAAAACGTGTTTTCACTTCAATTATGCTGAATTAGTAAATTTCTGTGGAACCAAAAACAACAAGAAAATACTATCAAATGATAACCGAGTGTATCCCATAGCTACAATTGTATCTATGTGCTACGTGCTACATTTAACGCGCTTGTGTACTATTTCTGCTAAATTGCAGCGCAAACCGTTTAGCTTTGAACTTGCGTTTGTAACATAGATAGTATCTACTGGATACGCGCGGCGCAATAACTTTGTATCTTTTAGTGACGGACGAGTGATTCTAAATCTAAATCTCGCCGCCGCTCCTAGCTGAGCTGGTGCACGGCCAGTGCGAATTTATTTGGGTTTAATGCCGTGCTGGGTGCGCATTTGTTGTCTTTTTTTTTTCGTTGTGTGCTCATTTGCAAAACGTGTCTACGTATCTATGAGATATTTTATGCGATTTTTTTTTCGAATTTTGTTTGTATTTTTAATTTTTTTTATACATCTGCAATTGACAACGCATTAAGTCCAAGTGGCGCAGGCAGCGCAACACTCAAATCAACCACTCAAGTGCTCATCATCAACATCAACAACAACAAACAACAACAATAACAATGAACTACAACAAAATTGTTGTCGCTGTCGCTGATATCACTGTGATAAATTTAAATTAAGCGCCTTACCTCTTTGATGGCACAACAACAAATAAAACAACTGTTTTTTATAAATTATACAGTTCAATTCATTTGAATAACGCCACGATTGCAAATTCTTGCTGTAGGAAAAATGTTTTTTTGTTTGTTTTTGTTGTTATAAGGAATATACATTGGTACATTGGGCGAATATCATTTAACATTTGATATAGAATATTCACAAAATCCGCCGAATTGTTTTTAATATTTTAATAACATTAATTCAATTAGAATCAATTTTAAAAATATGAGTTGCTTAAAATCAAAATCGACAAATTCAAGAAATCGTTTTGGAGATATATGCAAAAAACGAATTACATCACTTCAGTCTAAAACTGGTTTTATCGTTTTTGATACAAAGTCCTATTTGAAATAAGCGAGAATTGAGAGGAAAACTTCCAAGTGCAAAACGAAAGAATCGAGTTTTTCTTATTATTATTTCTCACGGCCAGAATAAAAGTTTTTTTTTTTATTTGAATGTCAAAAATAAAATTTATATATTTTATTTAATAATAATTAACATCCTTGCACAATAAGAAAACAGTTTTAGTCACAAGCTCTGCTTGGCTTCTATTTGTTTCCACTAACAAAATATCAGCTGACAAAAAAAAATGGATAAGATTACGAACCTTTTATACTAGAAGTTACAATTAGAAAAAATGCTGCAATAAGCACATTTTTATTAAGGGTAACGTATGAGAAAAGAAAGAATTTTACTCAAACATGATGTCGGGTATTTAGGCTTCAGCATAGCCGAAGATAATTACTGAGTTTTAACTTCACTTGCAACTGAGTTTGAATCAATTTAAATCAGTTTTTCCTATTAGAATATGCGAATATTTCCATCCACAACTTAACTAACTGAAAGCACTTTTTTTTTTTAATTAAATCAATTACATAGCAAAAAGAACAACAAAAAGTTTTAATTAAACTATTAGGCAAATATGGCAATGACTTATGCATGTGCATATGTATAAACATATGTTTGTATTGGTGTTTAGTATTTTTTGCAAATGCAAATAGTTGAAAACAATTTAATAGTTTTTTTTTCTATAAAAATGTTAATTATATATAATAACAACAATTAAGAGTATAATTAAATAAAAACAAAGTTGTTGGTAAATACAACAAAAAAAGCATTAAAAATATAACATAAAAAAGTGCAGCAGAGATTTTAATTTCAACAGATAATAGCAAAATAAAAATCAACATTTACCATTGCAGATGTAAAATGAATGAATTTTCCAAATTAAAAGTTGAGTCAAATTGTTTTTATCTGATTATATTACATTTAAAAAAATTAAGTTTTTATTTTTAATATTCATGGAAACTGCAAAATACAGAAATTCATTTGATTTATTTCACTTTTGTTGGATTATTATTTTCGGCGAAAATTTTAAATAATTCGCTTCTGTATAAAATATGAAAATCCATTCCACAGAAAAATACAATCACATTTTAACAGAACATTTCCGAAATAAAGTTTAATTTTAAATTAGTATTCCGAAAAGAAACATCTCCACCTTGAACCCGAATAACAAAAATTAAATTTTTATAATTGAAATTTTCGTATAAATTGAGAAATAATTTGTTGATTCAGCAAAGTTTTCAACAAAAGTAATTAAAATTTTTTTAAAAACGAAGTTTTGAAAGACTTCTCACAAAAGATTAAGAAAGATGAAGAAATTTCTAATTGTATTTATTAATTTATTAGTTGTGAATAATTAAACAATTATTAAATTAAAAAGCAACAAATTTCGAATATTCGATCACATTTAATTTAATTGCAAAAATTTAGTTTTGAGTGACTTTCATACATTTAAAATATTGTAGAAAATTATTATATTGTAAAATTTATGAATTGGCGACAATTTCAGATAAAAATAAACTGTTTTAATTAGAAAATTAATTGTACATTTTTTCACAATATTTCCCGCGGTGTATTAAAATAATAATTATTTGAATTGTTATTTTATCATAAAAAACTTTTTTTATTGAGGTTCGAGACATTTCATTTTGCATACTTTTAGGCGTTCTGAATAAGTCAAGTTTCCAAGTGTCTAAGTTTGGCTGCGTACCTAAAATATTTTTGATAATGAAAATTTAAAATTGACTAATTCAATAAATCAAATTTAAATTGTTGATCGTATTAATTATAAATTGTAATTGAAAAATTTAAATGAATATTGCATTGAATATATTAACGCAAGTTCATCAATTTTAAAAGCTTCTAGCTATTTACTGCTCGTTCAGCGCTTTGGCACAAAACGTTTATTGCTGCATACATATGCAAAAGTCAAGTGTCACATCAGCATTCAAACCAACACCACGAAAACTATTTGTTCGAAAAATGAAACTTTGTTTCGAATTAAAACAACGAGTTTGGTATCGTGTCATGTTCTACACGAAGCACAATTAAAAAAGTATCTTTGAAATACAAAATAAAACATTCAAATTTCAGTAAAGCGAATGTAAAACGAATGTTCTGCGTGATTAAGTGCTTTTGAAATTTTCACTTTGTTTTTGTTTAAATGAATTCGCATTTTAGCGCATACAAATATTCTGCTGTAATTTTTCAAGTACCTACTCATAAACTTTTTTCAGTGTATAACTTTTAAAAAAGCTCACATTTAAATAGCTTAATGGTTTTTTTTTATTATTATACGGAATGTAATTAAATAAATGTCGTTTTATGTTTAACAATATTTTTCCCTCATTTTTATTTTACCTTCACTTGAAAGTGGAGGCGTTTATTGTTTAGAAGCTTCAATCATGTAATATATATATACGAGTATATATAACATATATATTGGGAAACTTTATGTAAACTTCAAGAGGCCATAAAATAAAAGTACGATCTAACTTTGCAAAATCTTTTATGGATTTTGTTTGACTGAAGGTCTACTTTCATTTCGCGTTGGAGTCATTGAGGCTCTCGACGATAAATCATCAATTTGATGCACTGCGTTATATACTCAATGACACGTAGAGAGATTTATAAATTTATTTGCAAAAATATTTATTTTTTAACGCAACATTTGTCACTTCAAGTTAAGGAGATATACAAAAACTTTTAATAAAGAAAATTACGCCAAGAAAAAAAGTATTTTTAAGTAATCATGAACAATCGTATTAAGTTTTCAACTAGTATCTTCTAAACTTTTTGAAATCTGTTTGTTTATATCTTAAGATACCAGTAGTGCAAATCTTAGATGTGCTGGTACATATACATACATATATGAAATTGTTGGCAGATCCCTAGAGAAATCAGAATTAAATCGAATGCTTGAAAAAAAAGATTAGACTTGAAAAAAAAATTGTTTTAGACTATTTCAATTTTGTACTTTATTATGAGGCTTTTCGCTTTGGAGTGTTCTAAAGCACGAGATTTTCCATTTTACAACTATTTATAATAAAGTTGGCACGAGCACTCAAGAGTACCTTATAGAATATCATTTGTGCTTGTATTTAAAGAACTCTTTCAGGACAATTTCTTTCTGGAGGCATTTAAGGACTATTCGTCTTTTGGAGCACTTTTAGAAATTATTTTTTTAATTTCTGTAATAATTTTATTTGCACCAATAGACAAAAAAGGCGTGGCACTATCGCGTCAATTGAACTAGTTAGCCGCCATGGCGGAAATATGCTTTTTGTTGTTGTTGTTGTATATTGTGCAAACTACCACCAAAACGAAAAGTTCAAGTATTTATACGGCACATAAATAAGAGCGAAACCGATTCATACTGCAAATTGCCGAGATAAAAAGATGCCAAGCGAGTGATTGTGTCATAAAGGAAATTTATTTATAGGACAGAACCAATTTGAGCCAAAAAAACGAAAAAAAAAACAACAACAACAACGCAAAAAATTACATAGAATGTCACCAACATTTATGAACGAATAAACACACACATGCACACGCACGCACATACGCATACGAACAAAACCAAAATAGTTCATATAAATACATGCACACACTGCTAATAAAAAAAATGAAAAACAAAACAGTGCCAAGCAGAAAAAATGAAATAGACCTGCAAAAACAAATACAAATAAAAAAAAAACAAAAACAAAAACAACATGAAAATAAAAGCCAATTTATCATAAAAGAACAAGCCCCACATACATTTTTAAAAAAATGTCTGTTGTGTGTGTGTGTATGTGTGCGATTGTTTGTACATGCGTGAGTTTATGTGTGTAGTTTTTTTTTGGTTTTGGTTCAGACAGAGCCGGGTACACTACATGGCCGTAGACAGCATCCGATTTCCGTTTTCCTGTTTATCGTTATTGCGTTTTTGTCGTCGTCGTTGTTGTTGTCGTTTTTGTTGTTGTTGTTGTCGTTTTTGTTGTTGTTGTTGTGGTTCAATGTTGTCGTTGTGTTGTCGTCGACGTCGAGTTACCTTCAAACTAAATAATCGCACTCGGTTTCAGTGCTTGCTTGAGTCAAACCCGTTGGACAGTGACTCGCAGACAAAATCGCACGTTCACCATGCATTAACAATTAACTGTTGACATTTATCAGATATAATTTTATTTTATTTTTTACTTTAATAATAGTTAATTAATTGCAATTGAAAGCTCACGTTGTTAACTTTTGTGCAACGATCGAATAATGTAAATTATATAATCAAGCCGACATTTAAGATAGCTTCCAAATGATATCTTCAAATTCGCTATATAAACACAATTTTATAAATATATTGTAATAATATTTACAATAATTCATTATTACAAAAATTTTAGTAGTCTGTCTGGTTTTTTAAAAATTAAAGTTAAAATCGAAGCTTAACGCTTTGCAGATTTTGTTGTGAATGTTTTATTTTATTCTTTATCAACTTTTATTTCGCCTTATTTTAATAAAATTTTATATAAAAAATTGTCTTACTGTCTGCTTATCACATTGACTCACTGTATTTAAAATACGAACCGTTTGCTGTGCGTATGAGACTCGTTGTTTGTATTTATGTGTTGGTGACATGAATTATGTCAAAATACACACACATACGAGTACATTGCAAGACGTTGTAAGACACAGGGTGTATTCAAAGAGTTTTTTCAAATCGTTTTTCTTTTTGAAATGCATTTATGAGGTTAAAAAAGTGAAAATATTTTTTGAAACTGAATTTAAGCAACGAAATTTCATGCTTTGTATCTCGAAATCAAGTGCGAAAGTAGCTTAAACTAAATTTGATACATTTCATTCGAGAATGGCAAGTTTTTTGAGATGACTTCGTATGTGGTCCTGTAAGCAAAATGCATAAATCTGATTTAGAAATACATATATACACATATGCATGATACATAACTGAGCATTAAAAATAAATTTTCGATTTTGTCACGTGTCGCAAAACAAACTAACGGGATGTAGTCAAACAGACACGTGCAACAAAGCATCTTTTGAAACTTTGTGGATTTCTTTTAAACACATGGCAAAACTGTTTATTCGAGGCACTGTTCGAATTGTAACCTTTCGCATATATTTACACGCACACGTGTGTATTTTCATATGTATGTGCATACAAGCTTTTATAAATCATGCCAAATACGCTCGTAAAAAAATAAATATTTTGTATATAAAAAATAACCAAAATTTATGTTTTACATAAATTTTTTGTTTAGTTCTACAGTATCTTGTCTGTCTGTCTGTCTGCATATCGAGAAAACGTCTTATTTAAGGGAAACAAGGTTTTTGTTGTGATAAACAAACCGTTTATATGGATAAATATTTTGTTATTATGACAAAATTTTTAGTGGTTATTTAAATTTTTTTTCATTTACGATGAAAGATTTGAATGAGTTGAGCACCTCAAATTCGATTTAGATTGTCCCGGCTCAGATTTCTAGACAGGCAAAAAGATTCATTTTGGAAACAATTGATTTTTTTTTAATTTCGGCTTTCGAGCGTTTTCGACAAAAATGTCTTTATATAAAAAAAGTAAATGCTTTAAATATAAACCAATATTTATTTGAATTGACATCAATCCAGCGTAAATAAATTGTTTTAAGAAATATTTTCATATAAAGAAGAACTTTCGGAATAAACTAAATTTAAATCTAAAATTGTGAATTACAAAAAATAATTTTAATCCTACTTCAGTGCAGAAGTGAAAAATCTCGAGTAACTACAACAAATAAATTAAAAAAGTAAAGAATCTAATAAAAAAAAAACAATTGCATTTATTAAGTGTCTAAAAAAGTGTCAAAAATATAAAAAAAAATGCAAAACGAAACAAATGCTTCAATTTAAATCCAAGAAAGTCTTCGTCAAATTTTACTAAACTACTCCGCTGCAAAGAAAAACAAATTTCTAAACATATACTCCCACACATACACACACATACGCCGGCACAGATCCTGAGCAAACATGTCCTGGCACAAAGCTCCTTCGATGCTTTGGACTTTAAAGCTTGTTTTTATCGGCATCTGCCTCAGCAGCTTGAGCAGCTGCACCTCCACCACAAATTTGACGCATTCGTCAATGCGCAAGAATGCCATCATGTCTGGCAACTCCACGAATAACGCCACATTACGCCTACGTGGCATCATCTCGACGCGCAACATCGAAGAGGAAAATGGTAAGTTGTTCTTTATTATAAAAGATTAGTTCTAAAACATTAAAACGCATCTTCATCTAAGTTGGAATTTAATAGAACAGCCATCAGAATAGCTTCGCAACAACCTACACTATTTTTGTTGTTGTTAAATATTTAAAACATCCTTGCCGACGATTTTTTGCACTATGAAATAATGCGATTAAAAAGTTTACAAATTAAACATAAATAATAGAGCAAATCTTTTGATAACGATGATGTTGATGATGGTCGTAATGATGCTGTAATGATGTAATGGCAATGATGAAGATAAAGATGACGAGTATACAATGATGGGAAAAAAAGAAACCCAACGAACCAACCGACGACGTCACATTTTATCACCCAGACCCTTGAGTTAAATCCCTTTGCTAATGGTCAACGAAAGACCAACAAAAACAAAAAAAAAAAAACACACCCGAATCTGCGGCAGGATTATTCATCTTCTTCAGTGCGGCGACCGTCGCCGATGTGGCCCCATCGTCATCTTGGGCAGCGTTATCCACGAGCTTAAGTGAAAAAAGACGACTTTTCATCACTTTCGATGCTTAAAGTGCTTCAACAACAAAGTATCTAGCGGATAATAAATAAGCGCAAAAAATACAACAGCAACAACAACAACACAAACAGCAACAACAGCAAGAGCAAGAGTAGCACACAACCAGCAACAAAGTGTGTACAAAATTTAGTTTCAAGTTCAAAACTTAAGCCAAGAAAGTTTTTCGTGAGTGTTGTGGTGTGTGCGGCGCTAAATGGAAGCGGACCACCGAGTTCGGCGAAACCGAATATAAAAAAATTGCTCCAGCCTCAACACGATTTTTTAACGCTCGTTCTAAAGCTCACTTTTGTTGTTGCTTACTTTTTGCTGTTGTAGTTGTTATTGTGCAACTTTTACTTGTGTCCATGCTGGCCATGCTACTTCTTATGGTTTTTCACTTTAGCCGCGTTTTTAAGTTTTTTTGTTCGGTTTTTTTTTTTTTTTTGGGAAATTTTCGAGAAATTTTGTGAACATCATCGCCCAGCTCAGAATGACCGTTGAAAGTTTTATGAAATCCATAACGCAGCTCGCATAATTCAATCAATCTAGTTTTCGGTGCTACTGCTGATATGCTGCTTGTTGTAGTTGTTCTCGTTGTTGGTTTTAGCAGGACCGTTTCTGGGAAGAGGCGAAATAGGCGCTTACTAAAAATACATCGACAGAGGAAACTGATAACACGATGCTACAAGAAATAGTTTTATATATGTGGAAAGTGGCGCAAGTGGCACAATTAAATCCGTTTCGATATCAAATTCTCTTGGATATTTTAATGAGATCAATACTGAGACCGTCCTCAATGAAATCGCTCACATAATTCTAGGTTGTGTAAATTGTTGAAAATATTGAATTCCGTTTCTTACATTTGTTTTTTTGACTGTAATCATTTAACTATGTTAATTTACATGCCCAACACGCCTCCATGTAGGCGTTCCAATATTAACAAACTCGACTCTGACCGTTTAAGCGATATCGTTTTAAATTGTTGTCCATCGGTTTCTTTATTTTTTTTTTAGACATCATCGATTTATAGTATTTACTCATATGAGTATGTGACGAATTTTTTGCTTGGGGTCACCGAACACGCCCAGAGACGGCCTTGTTTGTTATTGTTACTTTTCAACTTACAAATGCACGCACATTTACTTCATCGATTTATGTTCATTTATCATTAAGTTCGGCAGCGGCTGCTGCTGTTCCTGCTACTGTTGCAGCTTCTACAGATTCTAGATTTGTCCTTCCTTCCTTCCGTTCGTCTATTCGTTCGTTCGTTCGTCCGTCCGTTCGTTCGTTCGTTTATTCGTCTATACTCCTTCGCATCGACAAAAACTTTATGAGCCCTTTTGGTTACATGGTTAAGTGTGTGTCAGTCAGTCACTGTCTGTGCGTGTGCGTGTGTGTGTGTTCGCTTAGTGTGTATGTGTGGCTTTTGGTATTGACCAAGTTTTTAGCATGGCGTTTTCATAATTTATGTTTTATGTGCTTTGAATTGAAATTTGTTCGAAAGTTTTCAGTTTGCAGTTTTCAGCTCGAAGGTTAAGCGCTTTCGGCAATTTAGCAAAATTGTTTTACTAAAAAAAACAACAAACAAACACACACACACAAATTTAAGAAGTTTTTAGAACTAATAATATTATATACGAGTACGTCAATTAATTCAAGTTGATGTGTGTTTTAATTAGCGCTGCCGAAAAACGCTTTTAACGCGATTTTCAACGTCAGCCTTTGGAAAAAGAACTTTTTTACGTTTGTGGCATTGCAAATAAGCCGCGTGGAAATACGTTAGACTCTTTTGAATATATTGGTATTTAGTTTCCTGGATTATGGTTGCTATCGTATGTAAAATTATTTGGGAATTCAAAGTGGAATAATGAAATTAAAATTTTAAATTTTTTAAACTTTATTTTGTCTATTAAATTTGCATTTTCAAGGAGAAAAACTGAAGCGTTCTAAAAAGTATCTTGTATTTCATTCGGATTCATTGTGACTTCCGGTGTGTTTAAATTTCAGTGCTTGTTAAATTAGCGCTTTTAATGTTTTATCTCTCTTACAATATATTTTTATAATTAAAGTTCCTAATAATTTATTCCTAGTCAAAGACTTCATTTGTGATTTATTTTTAAGATATTTCTTTATCACAAAATTAATATTGTTTACATTTAAATTAATCCAAAATTCCTTTAAATCAAACCTTTTATATTTCAAATATATTTGATAGCTTTTACTATTAGTTTTCTATTTTAAGTTATTTGTAATTTATTGATTTGTTTGCTTTTTTCATATAATTTAATTTAATTTCAATATTTATTTTTATTTTCAGTTAAAGACACACTTCAAGGTAATTATTCTTCATTTTATTTTTAATTATTTATCTCACAAAATTCCCAGATACCTTAAAGCATGCCTTAACTTACCCACACACACATTCCCTAAATGTTAACTTAAAAAATAAACAAAAACAACTACAAACATTACTTCACAAGTGGTCGTCACGACCCGCATCCTTAAAGTAGATATTACGAAAAAAAAAACATCTTCAAACGAAAAGTTTCAAAAGTCAAAAGCCCAAAAAATCACTAGAAAAGCTGCTAAAACAAAGCAAAAAAATAGAAAAGAGAATAAAAACATTAAATAAATATAAAAAAAATTCCAACTAAGTAAAAACTTAACTAAGAAAACTTGAGCCAAAAGTGACGAACACGAACGCATAATACTGGAATATACAAAGCGAAGAAGAAATAGAAGTAGAGAACAACGAAAGCAGCTGCAGAAGCAGCAGAACGACCAAAGAAGCGCTAAAGGAAAAACTTTCGAGTAGCTCGCCGAGAAGCTGCCAGTTTCTGTAATTCCAGGAGACACCAGTAGTTACCAAGATAAGCGTTTCCCAATTTAGTTTTCTTCGACAGTGTCAGCGCTCAAACAAAAATCCAAAGCGTAATGCAAAAGTATCGATCGAGTTACTTTTTATATTTTTCAATTTCACTCAGTAAGCACCTTTCGAATGACACTTTGTTCTCCTTTAAATAAAAGATAAATACTCGTGGAAGATGTCCTCAGCTTTAACTAAATCAATATATGAATTAAAGACTATCCATTCAATATTCATTAAACATTTTCTATATAAATTTTGATAAAGTTTAATGTGTAAAATTGTCAAAGCTAATAAATTTAATTTTTTAAATCCAAATCAATCATCAAAGAACTTTTGATTAAAAACGATTTTTAGTTGTAGACAATAGAACTGCGCCAATTCTTTTGCACTTGAATTTGTAGTCTAAGAACATGACAAGCGCTGCGAAACTAAATTGTATGGGAGCAACTTACAATAACAAAAAAACTCATCTGGAAGCATTTTCACTTTTTTCCAAAGAACTCTGCCGAAGTTAGCAACAAACAAAAAGAAAAAAATTCGAAGCGGAAAAAAGCACATTTCAATACAGGCTGACAGCCGCGTTGAATGACAAAAAAAAAAAACAACAACAACAAACTGCCAAAATACAAACACACAAGATTGTCAACATTTTGTTGTTGTTGTTGCTGCTGTTGTTGGTCTGTAGAAGATGTTGCTCTGAACGACTGACGACTGCTCAAGCTACTCTGCTACAGCGGAAGCGGAAGTATGGGAACAGAACCAATTGGATATCGCAAATATTTCGTTTATTTTTGAGCAAAAATGCGTAACTATTAAAACATGATTTTGATTGTTATTGTACGGAGAAATGCGATCCTCTTGAATATATAAATTAAATTTTTAAGTTGGAAATTTTTTGTTTGTTGGCCAAACGTTGGGCAATTTCCAAAGAATCGGTTCGACAAAATTAATTCTGCTAAAGTAAATTGATTTTCTTAAGAATCACTAATTTTGAGTTGAGCAATTCTTCATGGAGTTGACCGTTGGGCATAAAGCGTCAGTGTTGGGCTTGGAGATTTTATTAAGATGACTTTTGATATTTTACAAATTCGCTCTTGAGATATGAAAAGTTTTTCTATTTAAATTAAAATTGTTTCCTATTTCCAATCACCTCGAAGCCATTATTTTTTAAGACTTTAACATTCAGCCGTAGTAAACTAACAATAATTTTATCTAAAACTAAATTTTCCAGATACTTTTACCTAGTTATCTGTCAAGTCTAGAGCAACGAGTGTGCAATGTCTCTGGAAAACAAAAAAAAAACAAATACAAGAGCAAAGTAACTTCTTGCGAGAGTTAGGAGAACGAAGCCCTATAGAAGTTTAGTTTGCTAAGGACATTGTCCTTATTTGCCCGTTGCTATGTATGTATATTTATTCATTTCATGGCTTTACAAGGACATTTATCATATCCTTAAGTAGACAGCAGCGCGCGCAAAAAGGACACAAGTTGATTTTCTCGTTTTTTTTTTGTTCTTTTTTTTTCATCTAACGTTTCATTTTTGTTGTCTTTTTGTATTATTATTTTATTTTTTTTGTTGGTTTTTTTAACCGAATGTTAAATAGAATTTCTTTTGTTTCGTTTGGGATTTGAACTTACAAACATTTCTTCTCGTTTCGTTTCGTTTCGATGCCTTGCCCCACAAACTTGTTCGGGTATATTGAATAATTCTGCTTGGATATTAGCTCGCCGAAAATATGCAACTAAGTAGAGCAAAGAAGTAAGAACAAATACAACAACAGCAAAACAACAACAACAAAAAACGTTAATATCCCAGGCCTACTTGAATTTATTTGGGCTCATTATCGCGAATGTTGGCTTTGTGCAGATTATGGGCGTCATAGTTTCACAGTTCTTAAGTAGAAAAGGATTCGTCGGGATTCATGCGCACGCATACTTTAAAAGTTTTAAGAGCAAGGCGCCGGAAACAACACATTTCAAATTCTTTAGAATTTCTGGTTGTTAACGTTGAGCTTAGTTTTATTTTTGGCATAGTGTGAATTGTTAAAATTTTGAAAGCATGTCGAGGAGTCCAGAAAATGAGGATTTCTATTTTATTGGAATGGTTCATTTTGAGAGATATACACAGTTCAATTTACAAGAATTTACTCAGAATTGAATTCTCAAATTCTAAATGGAAGTATCTCATAGATACCAACCAACTATTGAAGGTTAATTCTATACCAAACTAAAAATTAAATTTTAATCCCTCATTTCTGTACATTTCGAAGTCAAATGGAAATTTTCCTTTTAAGGTTTCCTAAAATGTTACTCTGTACTTCATTAGATAATTATGAAACTAAACGCCAAACTCGTATGACCTGCCATTCTTGGCTTCATCAGTTTTGTATACATTAAAGGGGCCGCCTTTGTTAAGCTTTTAGCTACAACAAAATTAAGTATCAAATGTTTGAGGTGAAAGAAAGATGCAAAGCCTCTTTGTAATTGGCCTAACAAATCACTTCGACCTCAAAGTACGCCAACAACACGGTTACGAAATACCTTAAGGCGCTACAGATTTTCGAACATATACAGTCGGCTTCAAAAGTTAAAGGCAACAATAAAAAAGTATTTTCGAAGATCCACGAAATGTGGTTACAGACCCGTAGTTTACTTAATTCGGAATTGGTAAGCTGAAACTTTATATAAAGAAATACAAATTTATAAAATATCATAAATTTTATTTTTATATATTTATTTAAAAAAAACTCAAACTTTCTTATATAGTAGAAGACTTTTGATCGGGGCTGTACATTCCACTTCGAAAAGTGTGCTTCATTAAGATGTGCCCGAACACAGGTACGAGATCTTATATGGAAAAACATCAGCAAAAAAAAGCGAAATACAAAGCGTATAATACGCTAGAAAAACAAAGCTGCTAACTGACCAAAAAAAAGTGAACGAAGAAGAAAATCAGTGGTAAATACGCATGGGGAAAAGAAATGTATTTCGGCTTTTACATCCTCCGTGACAAGTCAATGTCATCAAAACCAAGAAAGAAAAAAAAAAACAAATTCCAAAAAAAAAAAAATTAGAACACAAAAAGGACATCAAAGCTGACGGAAATATTAAATGAACATACAAAGCCAAAAAAAAAAACAAAAAAAACGAAGAGAATATAAGAAAAAAGAAAGCAGAAATAAATGCTAAGCCGATTAGAAGCGCATAAATAGATTTCGGCTTGTTCTGCTGTCGTGTTCTACTTGCTTGTAACATGGCCGAAATGGCCTAGAAACAAGAGCATGGTCAGTATTTCCAGTTAGGGGAAGAGGTGATGCTGGTGATGGTGATGGTGATGGTGCGGCTATGTGTGATTTGGGACATTTCGAAATGTGGTATTTGTCATATCAGTGGACGGTTTAGTATATTTACATATTGCTTAAATAAAACCAACAACAACAACTAACAAAAAGGAAAAGAAAAAATACCCCAAAGTAGGTACAAGAAAAACGTACAAGTCAAAGATCAGATACGTTGAGATTTGACATGAAGATTTAATAAGATTTATTTGTGCTGGCTTCTTGTATGATGTTGATTTATTATGTACGCTTGTGAAATGTAAACATTGGAATGTTGCCGTATTAAAATGGCTTAGCGGACTCGTCTACCTATTAACGGTTTTGTCTTTGTCTACCTTTTGGGTTAGAAGCATTAAGATTGTAGTATGAGCTCAGGAATAGTGAAACATATTTATTTGGATTATTGTCAGGCCAACAATTCTAGAATTTGCTGTATTAACTTCTATTTAATACAGCCTTAGCAATGTCGGGTATTATAAACTCCAAATTAATATTATCGCGAAAATAACAAATTGTTAAAATATATGAAAAAATAATTGTAATTATCCGAAGATCGTTCAAGAAAATTAAACTATAAGTGTTGTACCCCAGAGATAATGTTTGAAAAGCTGGGGTACTTTTAAATAGTTGTGCCCACTTTCGAATATTGTTGCATCCAATAGTTTCTGTAGCTGGGATACTTTTATAAAGTTCTACCTACTATTTGTGTAACTGCGCTTATTTCGAATACTTTTGCACCCCAGAGAAAGTATTTGTATAGATGAGGTACTTTCAAATAGTTATGCCCTACATGATAGAGCTTGTGTAGTTCTGGATATTTAGAATAGTGGTGCACCCTAGAGATAGTTTTTACCTAGCTTGGGAACTTTAAGTATGTTCAGTTTAAAGTTATTCCCAAGTTGTTGGCTCACTGCTGAAATAATTCAGGTTTGATCGTTTCACCTAAATATGAACTTAACTATTTAGAAAATACGAAATGCTAGAAAGGGTTTCTTTATGAGCCACTAAGTTTATTATGAGCAAAGCAAACGTCTCCGTTTTAATTCAATATAAAGTCTTTATTTATTTCTCACTCGTTCGACGCTGCAAAGTATGCTTTCAATTTTATTTTCAATATAATTTGTACTAATTTTTTTTATTTTTTTTTATAACGGGCCAATATCACGAGAGAAACTTAATTAAAATTGCACATTGTTGTTGCGCACACAACCGCTGCCGCCCACCGTCAGTGGTCATCAGCACGCCCAGCAACAGTCCGAGGCAGGCTCCTCCTCAGTCTGTACAACTACGGTCCGATCCGATCCGCGTCACGTCACGTCGCAAAGCATGCCACCAAGTCTGCTCAGCTCAGCTTTGCTCTGCTCTGCTATGCTCGGCTCTGTCTACAATTACGGGATTTTTTAATTAAACGCCAAGTGTTTCCGCTTAAAAATAATATTGTGCTCTTTGTATGTTGTGTGTGTGTGCATGTGTGCCTGTGTGCGTGTGTGTTTGAATGGGCGTTCTTGCAGTTTGTGTGTGCGTTTACGTGTGAGTGTTAGTGTGAGGGTAAGCATGCGTAAGAGTATGTGTGAACAAGTTAATTAAACTCGTAAATGTGCGAAAACTTAATTCTTGTAACTAGTTTTATTATTTTGTTATTACGTGTAAAGCGTTTAACTTGGCAATAAGTTTGTACATATTTTTAAAAACAATTTAAGAATTTTACAGCTTAAATTTTAAAGTAATTCGTGTAGTTTTGCTTTTCAATTTATTTAAAAAAAGTTCAAGAATTCTTCATGGAAATGTTTTACACTTTGGCAAATATTGTTGCCTACATTTAGGTGCACTTCTTAAAATGTCCACATTTAAAGTTTTAATTTTGTATACTAAACGTATCCTATCTAAGAGGAGTACACCCTACTGCACTCTACTTGAATGGATTTAATTTTAAATTTCTCTTAATTTCGTTTTTTATTCTTGAGCTAACCATTTTTAATTAAATTAGTTAACTTCAACTTTTGAAATTAAGCTCCAAAAAAAAATACAAAATCGTATTTTGGTTGTGCTAATTTTTGTTTTTTTTATATCAAATTCTGCTCGAATTTATTCTGCTTTATCACTCTTTCTTTCTTTCTCTCGCGTACGCTTTATTTTTGACTAAAGTTCAAAAGTTCAAATAATGTCGTTCTCTGCAATGACATGCTGCTGCTGTTGTTGTTCTTGTTGTCGTCTACTGCTGCTAGCTGCTAGCAACACTAGCTGCCGGTGATGTTTCTGCTGCCGCTGCTGCTGCTGCTGATTTTGTTTCCGTCCGCCTGAGCCCCGAAACAAGAGTTGGCAAAAATTACATTTGGCCAAGTGCTCCAGAAAGCCAGACTCCGAGTACTCGTGCTCGTTGTCGTGCTCGTACAGCCAACCAAATATGATGTTTTGTTCATTGCAGCCGCTGGGAGCGAATGTTCAACAACCTCAAACCCCTGCGGTGGGTCATACAAATTGCTAAAATGTTGCAAATGATGTGGTGCTATGCAATAAAAAAAAAGGCACAACAAAAAAACATGAAAATGTCTGTATGTACGAGTAGTTTACCCTTTTGCGGGAAAATCGAGGGAATAATTGTACGAGAGGAAAACAAAACAAAAACAAAAACAAAAACAAAAAGGAACTTTGGCAGCATTACGGTCATAATATGACAAAATTGGTCACTTTATTATTTTGTAGTTTGTAATTTTTTGTTTGTGACGCTTTTGTGTTTGCGGCTATTTTTTAAATTAGAAATGCCTATAAACATTTTTTTTCATTAACTTTGGTGATGCACTTGAAGTGGCTTAATTTGGCCATATTTGTCGTTTGACTGTTTTTTGTTTCGCATAAGCGAGTATTGACAATTTTTAAACTTTAAAATCTTATGATAGTTTATTAGTGAATTATGTGAGTTAAAATATTTCGAAAGGCTCCTATAAGTATTGGTCAATCTGGAAATAACCACATTAATAAAAGTTATACCTGCGTCAGTTAAAAGGTTTTTACTATAGACAATGGAGATAATGTGTTTATATAAAGTGTCGGGATGATACCTTGTTGTAAGGGTCAACTCTCAACTTAGCATCCAACTAAAATATTGTCATAATCTTAGCTTAAAAAAATAAAACTTTCCTAAGTACTCGTATTTTAATGCTCTCTCTTCTTAGTCACTCTTCGTTTGACACCTTACACATTTACTTGATAAAATTCAATGTACAACAAATCAACAACTTTGTCGAAATATTTAATTGACAATGTAATTTAAGCTCGTCACAACCAGCTCCAAGCCCATATCTGATTTTATTTTTTTCGTTGCATTTGTTTACATAGCCTGAATTTTGACTTTCAGAAAATTGCACTATCCATTAAATAAATATTAGTTATAGTATTTACATGCGATAAAAAAATGGCGCCTTTGTTGAACCGCAGCAAAATAAATAATTTATTTTATTTAATTGAATTGAGTTAAATTGAATTGAATTGAATGAAACAAAATAAACAATTTGTAGAGTTAGGGCCAAATGAGTTTGGAAATGTGCATGTGTAAAAACGATAGAACACACAACAGACACACATACACGGAACACACAGCACACACACACACAAATGATGCTAATTAATTGCGCCTGTTTCACATATTGCAGCGAAGCCAAAATTATTTAATTAAAACTGACATTGATATATTCATATATCCGCTTTTTTGTTGTATTATTATTATTATTTACGAGCGTATACTCGTATGTTATAGATTTTCTTTCTTTTTTTGCTTTGTTTTGCAAATTGTGCTGTAAAACTATAAAAATGCAAAAAGAACAACAAATAAAAATGGAAAATAAACTGAACTGAACTGAACTAAAGTGAAGTAAAGATAAACTTTTCGCATATAAAAGCAACACACAAAACGAAAACTTTTTCATTAGCAAAATTTTTATGGCAACCTAAAGTTTATCAATATTTTTATGAACGGTTATGAAAACATTAATTTTGTGTGTCGCTGTCGTCGTCGTCTGCATGCTGGCAATGCTGGTCGCAACGGTCGAGGTGAGTGTGTGAGTGAGTGAGTGCGTGCGTGCGTGTTTGAAGCGTAGAGAGTTGCCAGCGTAGACTTAACTACATTTCATATTTAACGTGATTGCTTCCGCTTAAGAAAAAACAAACTAAAAAATTGGCTAAATTTAAATTTTTCTTTTCGTAGTCAATGTGGGATGCAGGTAACATGGTGTCCTGTCAGAACGCTCATAACATTACAGATGAGGAGTTGAATACGTTTCCCACGTATTTTGATCCCGCCGATATCGACATGAAATTCAAATGCTTTGCGCGATGTTTGATGCAATTTTTTGATGTTCTGGATGCGAATGGTCAAATCGATGGTGAAAAGTTGGCGCCCAGCACTGATGGGTCATCGCAGCATTTGCTCGTGGAGATCGTGAATGAGTGTAAGGCGAAATATGCCTCGGAGCCGAACTCATGCGAGCAAAATTTTGGCATTTTTTCGTGTGTGATGCGGTTTTCGGAGACCAGCGTCGATGAAGATTTTTAGCTGAGCTAAAATTTGAAACTTGGAAATTTGCAAATATTTTCTAATAAACTTATGGAAAAATGCACATTAAACTTTATAGAAGATTTTTTTTAAGTTTGATGATTGGTCAAATATTACAAATCATCGCTAAACTATCGAATCACTTGCTAAAAATGGGAGTAACTTTAAAATAACACCTTATTTAAAAAAATCAAAACGAACTGTACAAATTATTATCACTTAAAAATGATTTTTGTATAATGTATAATGTACCGTAAATTATCTTAATCTTAGATACCGTTATGTTGGGGTCAGAAATCAAGTGGACACGCCTCCTATTCGAAAGAATGGCCCAAACCTCAAGATAAATTTAAAGAAAATGAGCTCTGAGCCCAATTTAGTCAAAGTCGTAACTGTAACATTTTGTTCTTGACCCAACAACTACTCCCATAACTCATTAAACGATGTTTACGAATGTGAGTGACTTCCTTATCTTTCGGTCGTGCTCTTGCAAAGGCACAACCTTCAATACAACAAAATGCTAACAACATAATCTCAACTTAAGTCAATTTATAAAATTTTACAAACTAACTGACTAAATGTCTGCTACATGAAATTTGTGCACTCAACTTGGCACGTCTCCTCCCATCGCGCGTCTCCTCGCCATCCATTTCGGTTCCAGCCCATTCCGCAATGCTTGTGAAGATGTGCGCGGGATAAGTGACGCCCAACCCAGCTGGGGCCAAGCCCTACAAACATAATTACAAAATTTTTCTCATTTTTTAAATAACTACAAAAGCCAGTAGCCCAGGCTTGCAGCACTCCCAGCAGACTGAGTGGTGGTGCTCCTTGTTTTCGTTTTGTTTTTGTTGTGTTCATTTTTTCTTTTATTTATTTTTGTTGGATTTTTTTTATATGTTTTTATTTCGTTTTGTGTTTGTCAATTTCGCTTATTACGCCGTCCACAATTTTCTGTTTCGAAGTTGGCCTTCCTCGAGCGAATTGTGTGCTGCACCGTTCTATGTCGCTCGCCTCCGCGGACCAGTTCAGTTCATTCAACTGCAACAGTCGACGGTGTTCTGTGTTCTGCGCTAGACCGACTCCCCGTTAAGTATTAAAGTATTACTAACTTTCACTAAAGCGTTGCTGGAGCGGCGAGCAAGCGAACAAACGATTGCATAAGCGAACGAACAAACCGACTGCTTTGGCCGGCTGTCGGGCGTGAACACTCTCCGCCGCTCTCTGGTTCCCAGTTGAGTTGTCAACTTTTTGTTTGTGTTTTTTTTTTTTTTTGCTTTTGTAACGTTAAATTGTGAAATGTCCTTGTGTCGCAGTGCAATGCGGAACAGAAATGGTCGAATCTTAAATGAGAAACTAAAACTAAAAAAAACGATTTTTAAATTGTTGTACAAAATTGTTTATAATATGATATTGCATATCAAAATTTTGTTCTGATTTTTTTTTATCATCTTCAACTCTTCACTAATTTTAAGACCATTTCCTTTAAGTCCTTCCAAAAAATTAAATAGTAATCGTTTTGACTGACTGTCCTTTGAATTTAAATAAGCTATAATTAGACCAAAGGTTGTAACTTAAGTTTATTTTTAATCAAGGACAAACATTTCAAAAATCCAAAAGGATCGAAAGTCTTCGAGGGTCCTTTAGCCTGAAAAATCCAAGTCTAGTTTCACAAAAAAAAAATATATATTTAATTTTAAACTTTATCGCTTCGGTAATAAAATTTTGTTAGTAGTGAACCAAAAAATGTTATGGATCATTTAATTTAATAAGATTCCAAAAAAATCGAGTTCATATAAACTGGATTATATGAAAAAAAGGAAATCAAATCCGTTTTATATATTATACAAATTTGTTGGATTATAGCCAAATAAATTACAATAAAAGTGCAAGATTTTCGAAACAAGTATTTACTTGAAATTTTTGACAGTTCTCGACTCGAAGATTTTCTAGATTTTCGATACATTTTCGAGTTTAAATTCTTTTATTCCCTAATTTTGTTAATTTTAACGATAGGAAATTTTTAAAATTGAAAATTCTGACTTCGATAATATTTAAATTATTTATCCAATTAATTTGGAATATGAACTTTAAACTCGTAATTAAATTGAAAAAACTACTTCACTCGGTAAGAAAAAGACCAAAAGTTTAAATATTGGTCAAAAGTTTAAAATTTCATTGCATGTTTTTTGTTGTTTTTTGTTTGTTTTGTTTTTAGTTTAAACGCAACGAAACCAAATCGAAAATGAAAAGGAAAAGGAAAACTCTTCAAGCAAAAAAAATCCTTAGAACGTACATTTCCTATAAATTACGAACCGACCACAACCATTTCACCCGTTTTGAGACTAATTGCAGAAATTACACAAACATATATGCACACTCACACTCACACACACACCCATACACATTTAACACACACACGACCTTCGTTGTATGCAATCAAACGAATTCTACTTTTTAATTACATCCTTGGCAGCTGTTGCCGTCTTACGCACACACACACATACACTTAAACATTTACCAAATATCACACTAGTTCTCACATTGGTCTACACAAGCATGTGTATGTGTTAGAGTAGTTTTGAAATTCACTTTTAATCAATTAGGCTATAATTTTATTAAATTAGTAAAAAAATTCGATCTCAAAATATTTTTTTGTCTCACAAAAAATTTAAACTTTTTAAGAAGAAATTTCATATATGCAAGTTATTTCAAAGCCAGTCTAGAACTCATACAAATGCATATACGTTGCTAAAATTAGAAAAACTCATACACGCACACATGAAGCGGAAGCGGAAACGAAATAAGCAACTCAATATGAACTCAACTATAACACAACAAATACATACACACGCACACACACACAACAACAAAATGTGAACGAAGTTCACAAACACATATGTGTGAGTGTGTGCATGTATGCGTGTGCGTGTGTTCGAGTTCAAACAAACATCTGAACCCAAGAGTTACTAAATATTATAATTAACTCATTTCGAAAAATGACGGCAACACTGGCAGCCAGCAACAGCAGCACAACAGCAACAGCAGCTGTGAGTTTTAATTTTTGCAGAAATTCATATTTGATGCAGTAGCGTAAAACAAACACACACACTCACACATACTCGTACATTAACACACACTCAAACGACCGCTCACACGTTGGCAGTGTGGGCGGCATAAACGGATTATGAGACCATTGCGCGAGAAGTACCTTTAGCATTACATTTTCAAAATTTTAGAAATAAAGTTTTACGTTGTTTTTTTAATAGTATTATATTTTTTCTTTGTGCACGCGTGTGTGTAAATTAATTAAAAACGCTCAAAGCAACAACAGCTTCAATTCGAAATGCCACGCATGCAATGCTTCGGTTGGAATGCTGTTAATACATTGGCACTACGTTTGATACGTTTCCAATATGTGTTCTGTAAAGTTTAGAACTCCGCTTCAATGCATGAACAACGATTTTAATTGTTGAAATACAAATTTTAATCTATTTTGACAAAATATTCGAATTATGATTTGGACAGGACATCAGTTTGCAATGAGTTGATAAGCTGAAATTGTATGACATGTATTAAGGCCGGGATTTTCCGGGATTATTTTGAATTATTTGAGTTAAATTATAAGTCGTTAAAAAAAGAAAACAAAAATTTATAAAAAATACAAACAACAAATTCAAAAAGTTGTATATTTCGAAAAAAAATTGTGAATTTGTAATAATGCATACTTGTATGCTTTTGGTATACATAATAAGAATATTAAAACGGTTAACAACAACAAAATAGTAAAATAAACTTATTTATCAAGTTATTAATAATGCATATTAAGTTTTTTTTAACTTTTTTGAATTGAAACGAAGGATATTCCAAATGGTTGAAAATTATACAAATGACTGCACATTTGTACTAAATCTATACAATAAACAAAATTTTTTCCAAAATACCGGGATTCTGTACTTAATACTCTCGGAATTTCGGAATTGATGAAGATCTTAGACCGGGATTTTGGTATTCGGGACTACACACATATTATCCATAAACAATATTATATTTGCATATACCGAAGCTGAAGCACCTTTCAGTATTTTAAATTGTCGTCTCGATATTTCCCTTATTCAAATAAAAGTATGAATTCCTTTAAAGCGAACTTTTCCAAATCATGCCCAGTTACTACCGGAACGCACAGCATTAACTGCCGTTACAAAAAACCCATTTACGTCAATTGCCATAAAAACGACCGAAGGACATCGCCAGTCTAAGAAAATGTTGCAAATTAAAACCATGCAACATGATGGCGCGTTGTCAAAGTAACATAACGCATACATTTTCGCATTTTTACTATACAATATAATTTTCTAGTTGTTGTTGTTTTTTTTTTTTTTGCTGTCATTTTCAGCTTTTTTCCATAACGCTAAAAATCGAATTACAACTGAAAAAAAAGATAAAAGAGATACAAAAAATGTTTCAAAAAACATGATGGATTCGCATATCAGTTGACACAGGCGACAGCGACGGCGGCAGGCCACAGCGCCAGCTGCCAGGGTCGGTTTGGTTTTTCCTCAAAGCAGCGCGTTTTTGTGCGTTGCCTGGCGTATTTGTAATTCGATATGCAACTCAAATTGACATTGCACATACTGACGATACAGCGCCATTTTTTTCTCGCATTTTTTGTAGTACTTTTCAGTTATTTTTTCGTTGTTGTTAAATTGATATTTGGCCTCCTCTGTAAGCTTGTAGACTGGAGCTCTTAAACTGAAATGTAAGTCGTTTTTTTTAATTTGTATTTTTTGTTTGTTAAATTTCAAACTTTATTAATATCACATCAAATTGTTTAAGCGAAAATGATATACAAGTATAAATAATTACATATTTGTACATATTATATTGCATACGAGCACTTTATTTATTTTAAATATTGTAATTATTTAGATATTTTTCCAACCGCAAACAATGATAGCTAAAAATAAAACGTTTAACTGTCAAAATTCAACGCAACTGTCAGAGTCAATGCAACATTCTTTGTATACAACACGCTGGCACAAACGCTTGTTGTCTCGCGTCATTCATGTTTGTTGTAAGCATTACGAAAGCCATCATTATTTTGTATAATACCAATATTCAGAATAATGAGATACGTCTCATATGACACAAATAAAGGTGTATTGGTATTTGCAGCATATTGACATTTGAGATGGAACTTTTTTTAATGAAGCCGCAAAGCAATTTGAATTTTCCTAGAATTTACAACAACAAAATAATGATAATAGAAAAAACAGAAAGTTAAACACGTTTTAAAGGCTGGTACGAACATTTTAGTAAACCATTCAATATGCTAAGTACTGTAGAAGTCCCATGCAAATTGAGCTCGTTTTCTATCCCCTGCTGATTCATTTCAATTAATCTAGTTTTAATTATTTATTATTGCAAATGAATTTAAGTAATAATATCTTCAACTAAATATGTCTATTTTGTTATCGAACAATTATACAAGTATAATTTATTATTCAATTATAAATCAATTGATCCACTGACAGTCTAGTGTCTAGTTCTTCTATTTTCTACAAATATCGTAAAGCTAAAAATAAATTTTATTAAATATATAAGTAAATATTGTAATGGACAACTACAATCAGAAAAAAGTTTCGCTCTGGCTTGTCCAAGAATAGTTTGGGCATACTAACCGGACTTTTGACTGGACCTGAAAACTTAAAAAACATCTGAGCAATATCGAATTGTAAGTCCAATGTGTAGTTTTTGCGATGAAGAAACAAAATCACCAGAGTACAAATTAGGCAACCGTTATAATTGATATCAAATATGTGAAATACTCCTTCATTAGAATTCTTGTTCAGCACATGACCAAACTGACGTGACCTTTTGGGCCTTCGTTAAGGGAATAAATTTACTTTGAAGAGCAACTCGGAAGATGAAAAAATGTATCATTATTGGCAACTGGGTCTGATTGGGTTGACTGGCGCTCCACGTGCTTCTCCGTCCTTGTTAAATTTCGTTTTCGGTTTTTATTTTCTCTCTCATTTTTGCCTTTCAATTAATGTTCAAATTTCTACAAAATGAAACGTTGCTGTATCGAAAAGATTTTTCTCATATTTTGTGTCGATTTGTCTTGTGATTTATGCGAGTTGCTTGCTTGATGATGAAACGAAGCAGCAGCAGCAGAAGAAGAAGAAATGGCTGTCATTGTTTTCAACAGACAGTTGAAAGGAGAGACAAGAGACAAAGACTGGCGGGTAGCAGCAGCAAAAAAAAAAACACAACAACAACAACATTAGCAACAGCAACAATGTAGCAATGTGGCAGGATAATAATCTCGACAAAGTCGAAGACGATAACCTAAAATCCTGCCAAGTTGAAGCCGACAACAACAACAAAATCAACAACAAAAACAAAAACAACAACAACAACACAAGCAGAGGGAAAATTGAAAATATTTATCGCTTTAGTCAGAGCGCGCCAGGACAATAAATCTTTTTTCATTAATTGTGCACAAATGTGCTTGAGACATTCTCAATTGAACTAAACTAACTGTTCGAATGACTTGATATCATTTTTTTCTTTTTTGGTATAATTTATATTTGCCTTTTATATAATATTTATATACATTTTTTTTTTAATTAAAAAATATAAAAACTTTTTTTCATTGCTTTGTTCTACTCAACAAAATTTGAAATGGCTTTCAATGTCTTTTTAAATTTTTAATGCTTTTTTTTAAAGAAAAAGAATTTTAAAAAAATATTTTTAAATGGTATTGAATATGCAAGAGGGAGAACCTTCAAATATGCAAGAACAAAAATTTAATTTGGTATTATATTTGGAAAATCCATTTACAGTATTGAGTTTCTTTATTAAATATTCAAAACTGAAGTGTTAAATGACAATTTTTATTTTAGAAAAAAATGCCAACTTTTTAAAATAACAATCATTCCCTTTAATTTGACACCCATTTTCGTATTCATCGGTAAATAATGCAAGAAATAAGAAACTTAATTAGATATGGAAAGTTGATATTATTGAAAAAGCTTAAAAATATTACTAACACAAAAATATTTACTAACACCAACCCATGAAATAATTGTGTTTGTGACACATGTTTTTTTAAAGTATTTGTGCATTCTAAAAATCTCGATTTGGAATTTTAAACATTTTTTTCAATTCTTTTTCTTGTTTATATTTGCAAGTGAAAATCTTAACACACACACACAAACATACATGCACGTACCGACACACAGAAAAAAACACGCACGTATATACATTGACAAGCTGTTGTCTTAAAGCACTTTGTGTCGCGTACTTAATGTCCTTGTTTGTGTAGGTGTCTGCCTGAGTATGAACATGTCTGTCTGTCTCTCTATAGATCGGTGTGTGTGTGTGTGTGCGTGTGCTTCTTGGTATCCTTGAAATTCTCTCAACGAAAAAACAAATTTCCTGCTTTATTTTCGTCTTCTTTTCATTTTTCATTTTTCATTTTTCACTGTTTCGCATTTTGCCTTTTGCTCGTTCTTTTTAAGTGGCGCAACGTTTCGCAAGCGGAAATGTTTTTTAAATGTTTCTGCACACACTGACACATACACATACACAATGATACGCACACCTGTATGCATGCTGCTTGTGGTGGCATTGTTGCCATAGCTCATAATTCGCTCAAAGCGTTATTCTCTGAATACGAAATTTTTCAATTTAACTAACGAAAATTCTCCTTTATTTTATTTTCTTTTATTTCATTTAATTTTAACGAAATTTTATAAATTTGTGTAAATAAGACTTCAAAAAATCTATTAAACGGAAAATCTGAAATTCATTTCATATCATGAAATTACTATTTTTTTTGGTTTATTTGTTTGAATTTTTAAATAATTAAAATTATGCCAACTTAGTAAATGTCGAATGGAAAATGGCGACTTAAAATTTTAATACCATTCAATTTTAAAATTGAAAATTTTTTAAGTTAAAATTTAAAGCTAAAATTACAATTTTTAAATTTTTCTTCTGTTTTCCTCAATTTCCGCATTTTCTTATCTCGTAATTTTGCTTTCTTTCGTTTTCCGTGCGCTGCGCCACTTTTAGTGTAAATAAAACACATTAAAAAACGCGCAATAAAAGAAGCCATAATTTGCCGCCATGTTGTCCTGCTGGAGCGGATGCAGCCACAATGGCCGCTGAACATTTTTAAATTTTCAAATTAAAATTTGTTCTTAACCTCTTTTGTTTTTGTTTCTGTTTCTGTTGCTGCATTTTTAGTTGTTGTCTTTAGAGCGCTCAAAGTGCACGTCAAAAGGTAAAAACAAAAGCGAAAAAAAAACTTTAGCATTTTCTTAGTTTTTCCAGCTGAAATATTACAAAGAAACGCGCTCAAGCATTCATAATTTAATTTCGCTGCCAGGGCAACGCGTGCGACCGCCGAAGAAAATGTAAACACTCCCCCTTCCCTTCCCTTCCCGCTTTGTTCTTACCTTTCGCTGCTATCTCCGGCAGAGTATCTATTAATATTACTATTGCGTTTTCTTAAATTTTTCTTTCAGATTTATTTTAAGCTTGATGCGACGAGAATGAATTAATGATTTTTATTTTCTTAGTGGGCTAACGCATAAATTAGGACACTAAAAGCTTAAACGGAGTTTAGTGCTTAATACACAGAAAATGCGCGATAAATGAAACAAAAGGGTAGTGTATGGCTTTACTGTCAACTAAACAACGTTAAGGGTTTCTTTTTTTGTATTTTCTTTAAAATTTAGATTTATTTAGGACTTGTGAACAATATACAAATTATTTCAAATCTATATATGATGGTCAACATTAGCGTGACTTTACTGTTTAATCAAATAAGTTATCAGTCTATGCGAAGATATGTTATGTTATGTTATCAGTTCTCGAAACTAGAGAAATCACCGATGGTGAATATTCGTGTATTTGTAACTTATTGAACCATAAACCTTTCGTTTCGTTTCGTATTAATAATAATGTCGATTGTATTTACTACATTTCATTTATCATTTTATCAGGGAATGCATTTCAAAATCAGATAAAATATTGCCACATTCATACATTACACAAACGTGAATAATTACAGTGAAAGAAACGAACACCACTCTAATGGAATCAGTTATTTCATGAAGCTATGGCCACATTTAATACATCTTGAAGGTCAAATTGTAGAAGGACGTATGAAGGATTTTGGTTTCCCTAGGCTATAAATGTAAAACTCTAAAAGAAGTTGTTTTAACTTTAAATATCAGATTTTCTGAGTGTATACACATATACAAAAGGCAGGTATAAATGTATGCATGTGTGTGGGTGTGTGCGTGTTTGTAAAAGTAGTAGTAGTAGAGTCTTAATTAAAACGTGTTTCTTGCATAAAGCAAGAAAAGCTTTTGACATCGTACATTCACACAGACACACACACATACAATCAAACAAACAAACCAACAAACATGATAAATACATTTTTGCGGCTTTTGTCTTTTGGCGTAAGCAGAGCATTTCTTTTTGTTGCTCAATCAGTTGTTGTTGTTTTATTTGTTTTTATTATTGTTGTGTTGCTAGTGTTGTTGTAACGGAAAACAATATAAGCCAGCCGAGAATAACAACAAGAAGAAGAAGCAGCATATCCTGAAATACCGTTACTCAGTTGGCATTTTTCCGCTTTTCCGTTAAAGGATTTTCATTTAATTCAAATTCAATCGAAAGAGCAAAACAGCGTAAAAGAAAAATGAAGAAAGCGAGAGCGCGCGAAAAAGGATACACGAGTATGTTAACGGTAAAGGATAAACAAAAGCAAAGTACTAAAGCAAATATAACAATAATAACGGTTCATTGTGTGTGGCTAAAATAAAAGCAGATAAAAGCGTTCGTATCCGTTCATTTGTTAAAAACGCAACAAACAAACACACACACACACACACACACACACACACACACACACGATAATAAAGCAACAGAACACATAAACACTCACATAAACACACACGCACATCAACATAAAGTAACCGAACCCAGCAGAAAAATTGACAAAGTTTGAAACGATCATTAATGTATGCAGAACTTAACTTTAGGTTGGATCCTTTAGCTATGAATTTGTTTCCTAAAATTCCACAGTGAATTCAAATACAAAAATTATGTCCCAATTTATGCTTCAAAAATTCTGTACTAATATTAAATAAATTCCTTTCTTTGAAGCCTTATATTTTTTTAGTTACCTTTTTTTTTCAACCACATGTAATTTTAATGCAAGATGTAAAATTCTTATGTGGTTCAAAGCAAACATTTTACTTTTAACGCCAATTTAAGGCCTGAAACCGATTATTATTTTTCCGCTGGAAAAGAAAAGTGTGTTAGGGTGTCACATTATATAGAGCAAAGGAGGTGTCCTAGGCCAGTAAATGGCCAATGAAATTAGATTTTTATTTCATTGATTGTTTAAAATATAAAAAAGCCAACAGAAAAGTTCTTTTACATTTTTATTCGTAAGCAAAAATTATCCATGGCACTGAAGGCTAACGGAAATTTGAAAAGTCGTATCTGCTCACAAGCCCGAATGTACTCTAAACCCTTGAAGTGAATATGTATGAGCCGTACATTTGTGTACGCTATAAACCTGTTTGTTTTTTGTATTTTATTTGTTTGTTTGTTTGTTTGTACATTTCAATGTTTGTGTGCGTCTGTCTGTCTGTCTGTCTGTCTGTCTGTTTGTCTGCAGTAGTTGCTGCCGGCTTTCACTGCTATTTAAGCGGATGTGTCCTTGTCGACTGTTGCGTGCTTTTGCTTCTCCCGCTTTTTTGTTTAACTTTATTCCAGCTCTTCTTTACTGTCTGTTTTGTTTTTTCTTCTTTTTTCCCTTTTTTGAAGTTCGCTGCCAAAGTATCGCAAAGGCATATTGTGCATTGCAGCACGTGGCGACATTTGTTGTTGCTGTTGTCGTTGTTAAATTTTAAACGCATTCGGATTAAGATAAATTTAATAGTTGGAATCGGAGGGCGGGTGTGGCAACTTTGGTGGGTGGAGCACGTTCGTGCCAATTGCAATCGTTAAACTGAATTAAGGACACCTTTGTGAATAACTTAAGTAAATAAATAAATAAATAAATAGAGAAGAAATATTCATGAAAGTTAAGAAACGCATTTTAATTAGTTTAGAACTGTTTTAAATAAACTTAAAATAGTCTTCAGGCATTAGAAACATATTTTAACACATCTGGTAATACAAATATTTGTATCTAGATACAAAATTGATTATATCTTATATCAAAAATAATAACTTAAAAAATAATGATTAACATAATTACCCTGGAGTATCATTTTCTTTATAGTCCTGATGTCTTTGACATACAATTATTTAGATTAAATTAGATTCAATGGTGGGCTGGTATAGTATCAAAGTCTCAGTTTATAAGACCATTGTACTCAAACGCTGAATAGTAAAGAAATAAGAGATTATTAGGAATAGAAAAATAGATAGCTATAGTTAGAAAGTTGATTGTGGAAATGTAACTCCAAAATAGTAATATTATAATAAATATGATTACATCAATTAGCTCACTGGAACTAACATTTTTTTTTTTCGAATTTTACTAAAAACAAAGGCACAAATATTAGAATTTATAATATACAAAAGTGAGCAGTAAATACAAATTTTGAATGCTTAACTTCTCTTTAAATTGATTTTTTTTAAAGCTGACGTATATGCAGCTTATTTACAATTTCCAATAGAATATTTATACCAATGGTGAAAATGGAAAAAAACAAGGATTTCATCATATATCGTACAGGCACTTGGATGATTTTTTTTTTTTGTGCGTGCGCTTGCTACTATAAAATCGCAAATAGGAACCAAACATGCCATTCCATAAAGTACGACCTGTTTTTCTTTTTTCTTCTTATTTTGATTTTGATTTTTATTTTATTTTCAATTCAATTTCATTCAGTTTTAATACGTACGCTTCGAGTACCTCACTACCGAGAGAATTTTCTACGCTACTCCACTCAACTCCACTCCACTACACTTTACTCTACTTTACTATATACTCGTACTCTACTCTACTATACTGTACTATAGTGTACGATATGTTTGTACTCTAGTCCACAACAACGACAATCGTTATTACGTTCTTGCGTTGTTTTGTACTGATTTTATTTTATTTTATTGTCGTTATTGCATTTTTGCTGTAGAGAAATTGAATTGAAATTGATTGAAAACTGAAGCAGTTGCCAGGGTATTGATATTACATTTGGCTCTAATCAAATATGCTGTACACAATACAAATTACGCTATGTTATATGTACGTCTGAATGTATGTGTTTGTTTGTATGCCAGTTTTTATTTATATATTTATGTGCACATTGTTTTTGAAGAAAGTAACTTTGGTTTTACAAATGTCTTTGGAAAATATTTACTGTGTATGTTAATATGTGAATAATTCGAAAATTTTTAATTTTATAATTGAGTTTTTAAGCAATTTCCACTTTAAAGTGCATGAGAATTAATGCAGCGTAGAAATTTGATGTGTGAACGAGTGTAAACAGTTTCAGCTAAGTTTAGTGATTATTTATGATTGCCGAAGAGCGCGTTTAAAGCTCATTGCACTATCGTTTTTTTGGTATAGCTTATAAGTTTCTATTGATATATTGTTTGAGCCGAGTTTATATCTTTTAAAATCAAAATTAAGTGGCCGTGGCATATTTTTTTAAGTCCAAAACCTTTACAACATTTTCTACATTGTCAAATTATCAACAATTTTGGGCAATTTTTGATACGCTGAATTTTTTTTCATATTTTAATAAAAAGATAAATATCAGACTACAACATTTTGCCACATTCTGCAACGTTATTCGTCCAACAGTTTCCACAGTTGCAACTGTTGCAAAGACTTCACTGAACTATTTTTCGCCTTTATTTTATATCGAATACAATGAAACAAAACTCGAATAACTTAAAAAACATTCTTTAGTTGCGAACAGTGCAATCAGATTTAGAAAATGGGTGAAAGAGCGATTTACTGAATTTGAATTCAACAGATTTAGCAAGCATGAATCTCTTTTGCCAAAAACTTTCAGCACTGCCACACTTCATAGCACAGGGCGCCCCACTACGCGCGCTCGCTGGGGTTGGTGTGAGCGTTTGAAAGAGTTGGTGGGCAGCGAGGGGTGGCTTAAAATTTCAAGCCAAAACAAAAGCAACAGCGTTTTAGAGAATTGAATGGGGAGCAGAGGTTGGGAGAGCTGTGAGCGGATGGTAATTCTAGCAGATTTCCGACTCCATTCAGTTATATGTTTTGAATCAACATGGCAGTCGCATTTTTACTTCCTCGGAAACTTGGGGTGGTACTTAAATTGTCAGGGGAAAACTGAATTTTCATTAAGATTTAAATTAATTTACATACCTCTAAGAATTGATATTTAGAAAGCTAATGTAAAGCGTTTTTAATTATATTCAAATAAGTACGCGTAAGTCTATTTATTATTTTTATATATTCTTCAAGTTTCAGAAGTGTCTATTAAAGTTTTATACACTTATGGAAAAACATTAATTAAATATATTATAAATATCTTAAATTTGAACATAAATTTTAATTTATAGAATATTAATTAAATTTAATGTCAGTTTGACTAACATAAAAAATATTTAAAATAAAAACTTTTCAATAGATGTACCCATGGCAAAACAATTCGAGGTACAGGCTGTAATTGACAACTTGATTTCATTGTCAAAGAGTGTGAGAGTGAGAGTAAGTCATCAAAATGAAAATTCTAAAATTATATATTTTTGGTTTCCATGACAAAATATTCTGATAAGCGTTCTTAGCTTGCTTAGTTGGAGAGCGCAGTCATACCTGTAAGTACCTGATATAGTTGTGTTCTGGATGTACCTTTAAAATGTACCAATTAAATTACTTTGAATACTGAAGGATGTGCACAACGATGAACCACCCTAACCTAGATAAAAACACAGAGATACTCTACAAAAACAAAGATACTAGGAGCGACTTGTTACACTCGTTCGCCGTCTGACGCTATTGTTAGAGAAATGTTCTTCGTGAAGTCGTGTTGATTTTCTCCGAAACTGAAATCTGGAAACCCTTTTTGTCTGATTGTGTGTCTGTGTGTGTGTGTCTATGCTGTGTATTTGTATCCATTTCATTTATTGCTGTTGTAGTGTTTTTTTATTTTGTTTTTTCTTTCCCTTTCTTTTCTTTTCACTTATTTTATTTTATTTATTTTTTCTTCTTGGTAAATTGCTTGAGATGTTTTTGTTGTTGTTGGAATGAAAGCGAAGGAAAGGAAAAAGTTTTGATTGCGAGAATTTGGCAAATTAGATGCAAAGTTGTAATATCAAAAGAGTTGATGTGATGTTTTAAATTTAATAGGGTCAAAAAAACCTTTTCAAATCGTAGAGACTATTATACTAAAACTGTTAAGTCTATTTGAATTGTTCTGGGAAAGCAGGAAAAAGTTGACTAGTCTCTGAAACATTGAGAACACTTTTTGTGAATATGAAAACTCTCACAAAAGACTTTTAAAAATATCTAAACTGGAGACGATTTCCTTTGAAAAGAAGAATATCATTGATAAATGTTTATCAAGGAGAATATCACCAAAACTTGATTATGAGAAACAAAGTTTGCAATTTTTCCTTCATTGTGAATTATTTCCACAAGTTTTTTCTTAAGGGAAAGTTATGCTTAAGGCTAATAATGAGTAAAACTGTATTACAAATACTCTTATTTAGTTTGTTCCAAATAAATACACTATGAATTTATTTTTTTGTATTCAATTTTAAAATTGAAATCTAAGAGTTTAAGATCTCCTGAGGACAGAAATACATCATGAATCGAAATAAACACACTTTCATGTAATGTTAATTTAAGCGGGTTTGAATTAAAGCTTTCAAACATTACATCTAAAAACACATTTCTGCACTCTGCGTGAGTCCTTTGAAATCATAAAAATCTAACAGAATTCATAAAAAATTAAATCCATCTAAAAGATACAATAACGACAAACAGCGAAAAAAAGATGATAATCAAATAAAAAAAAAAGTATCCTTGAGGTCTTGTCGTTGGGCCAAGGCAGATACGACAATACAATATAACAAATGTGTGTGTGCCTTTTCTGTCACACATTGAGATAAAAATCAAATTTAAATTTCATCTCCAACACACACACGCACACATACAAACATACACAGACTGGACTGACTATTCATACCATTATCAAGAGTTCTGTATAAGCCCACTCGCACTCAACAAGCCAAAAGCCAGAAACATCACGCTTCAACTTCAGACTCGCATATGAACCGCACACATGAGCCGCTCGCTCGCCCGTTCAATCGCTCGCTCGCTCGCAAAGATAAAACATGAATAATTGCGTCGCATTATTTTGCAAATGGTTCGCAATTCATTTGCTTGACGGGCCAATAAAAAAGAATTTCGCAATATTCTGCAGATTATCTGCAAAAGTTATGGAAATTTCATTTCTGCAACTCAAACTTAAACAAAAAATATTGTACAAAAACAACAAAACATAAAACAAAACAAACAAAAAATTGGAAAAATTTCGAGCAAGCGCAGCAATATTGATTTATGAAGATTGCCGAGCACAAGTTAATTTCAAAAAAACTACTCACACACACAGTTCTCTCCTCTCTTGCTCTTGCTCCATAGAGCATGTAGCAAATTGTATGTTCAGGCTAAGGCGTCGTTCCTAGCGTCCTTGGCGAAGTTTCAACTTGCGCCCCACACCCCAAGAGTGGCGCGCCGCACCGCTTGAAGCTGGAAATTTGTGGCATAATAGCAATTTCCTTCCTTAACCCAGACAGATTTATTTCATCAAAGTTTGGTTTTGTTGTAACAAATGCGGCAAAGAGGGTTTAACATTGCACGCCGCGTGCAGCGAGTGCATTCGGAACAATCGATGGACCAACGATTTCTGCTCCTGAAGTATTGTCTTCAAATCAGTTTTAAAGCGAAAGGGGCGTGGTTTTATAACAACTCTTATGTGGATCTTTGTACGTATGTCTTATCGATATTTGAATGTGAAAATCATAAAGATAAAAGAAAAATGCATTTAGTTAAAAGAAAAATTCATCAGTACAAAAAATGTAAGAAAATATTTTGGATTTCGCACTTGGTTCTTGGGACAGCATTAAAAAAGCGATGCTTTTATGTAAGCAAACGTTCCGGATAAATATTGGGTATTTAATATGATAAGTTAAAAGTGCTCTACTGTTGAATACTCTAATTCAATGTTAATTTAATAGTTTTTGTTCAACATTTGCTCAACATCATCAATGATCCAACGTGTCAACTCTCCCTTGATGAATACGACACTATCGAGTATTGCCTCTGTATGTGTCCAACCTTTGCAGGATAAAGACTGTGGCTGCTATGTTTAAACAATAATCCTCCTACTCTTCCATTTTCTAATCTTCCGAAGTTCATTCATGAAACAAATAAATTTTAGTACTAGCATACAAACTTCTTCTCTTCTTTAAACTCTAAACCATCAATACCATATTCTGACCAAATCTTAGATAATTTTCTCTCGAAATAGTTGAGCTATCGAAATGCCCAAAACAAAAATAATAATTTACAAATATTTCATGCTTTAATTCGTTCTTGCTTAGACATGCATAAAATTTAAGTTTTGACATGAATACGAGGCTTAAATCCTGTTGAAAGCATTTTCGCTCTTCTTAATGCTGTCCACCTACCGAATTGAAATTGCCCAAAAATGGGGCGCGATGCGTTGATGATGGGCCAAATCTGTTTGTCTGTCTGTTTGTCTGTCTGCTGCTGCTTTGCCCAAAATGGCTTAAGTTTATGGCCGACCCAGTCTTAAGAATATTTACACCAATGGAATTGGAAAAAAACCATTAAGGCGGAAATGTTGCTTCAGCTTTTGGCACATTTGGTGATGTCAACACAAAAACCGCAAAATTGAGAGCAAACTCGAAAATATTAAGTTTAAATGACATAGTGCCGCATACGCCCATTTCGAACATTTCGAATTAGCATTTTTTTTTGGTTTTTTATTGTTGTTGTTGAGACGACCAAACCGAATTTAAATCAAAAATAAGGAAAAAGTGTGGCAGAAGTTCTTCGTCGAGCGAGCAAAATAAAAAAAAGAATATAACCCATGTGACATGATGTCGAAGTGGGATTCTATTTGCAGCAAATATTTTTATTTTGCTGCTGCTTCCAATGCTGCTTCTGCTTCTGCTTCTGCTGCCGCTTCAGTAATATTTCGAACAAAAACATTTTTATTGATTTTGGTTTGTGAAATAAGTTTTTATTTTTTGTATTTTTTGCAGATTTTATTAAAATGTGTCCTCCTATCAAATAAATTTTGTTCGTTCTAAGCGTTCCGGTTTAATGCTTGCGGCTGCATGACTTCTTCCTTTATTTTTTTGCCTTTTTTGTTGGCAAGTTTTTTCGCCCCTCCCCTTTCTGTTCGTACCTTACTTATGGACTTTAACCGCCCGTATATTATATTTTCTGCTTTGCTGGGTAGATTGAAATTTATGCAGGTTTTTGCTTATCTATTTTCGGCATAAAATAATAAATCAAATGCAACTTTAAGCAATGCACACACACACACGCACACACACACACACACACACACATAGTTCCGACGTGGTGAGTTTAAGTTTTGGTTTATTGGTTTTTTTTTGTCTATGCTAACAAGTCATAAGCCAAAATGTTAAAATTGTTCAAATATGACAAAAACCGAAAAATAAATAAAATTTTCAAATTAAACAGACGGACGGACATTGGTTGCATTTGGATGGTATTGCAATTTAAGTGCTCGCAATTATAAGTCAGTTTAAAAAAATGTGATTTTAGGTTAATTCTAACGACGCACGGTTCAAAAATTCCACATTCACAAACGAAAACAGTTTTTCAAATTTTATCAAACTTCATTACTCAAAAAATAATTACAAACTGATTTTGAAAGTGAAATCGGTTTCGCAGTACCGATTATTGTTTTTCCAGATATAAGTTATTTAATATATTACATATACGGAGTGAATAAAATAATTTGATAAAGCCAATTACGGAAGCATTTTGCTGATTTATTTGAAATAAACAAATTTTGTTTAACCTTATAAGAAAGACTTTGATGAGTATATCTTTTCAAGCGACAAGTAGCATTACTATTATCAATTATTAGAAACACCCTTTCATTTATAAAAAGGAGTATTTGCATTTTTATCAATTGAAGCTCTTTGCACCCGAACCGATTTAATTGATAATCATGTAAATTTGTTTAATGCCATTAATCAACTGGATTCTAACTTACTAAAACTCACTTAACAAATTAAAATTAAATGCCATTTACAAAAAAAACAAATAAAAAAATTCTGCGCATCTACACAAACAACAAAAGTCAACTCCTTTTGTGTTTTGTGTCCATGGATACTTCCGGCGCTTTTCCCGTGGGTCAACAACTTTTGTGTGTGCAGCATTAACTTTCACATCAGGTTCATGAAAATTTTGTACACACTAATACAAGAACATTTACACGCACACACACTTTCACGAAATTCAATAAAATTACTTACTACAAGAGTTCCACTTTGGCTTAGCTGCACTAAATCATACAGCAAAGTGAAGTGGAAGACCTGCTTTATAGAGTCCCAAATAAAAAGAAAAGAAAAATCGAAGGAAGCAAAAATTTGAAGAAGAAAAAAACGAAAAAAAAAGAAGAATCTGTGAAAAAAATCTTCCTCAATCTTTCGAAATTGTCCAACAAACAAAACACCTTGTAAAACCGCCGCAACCAAACGCTTTATCATTTGAAATCCCGAGTCTCTGCGCAGTACTTTTGCAGGAGTACCTCCGATTTTTGCTGTCGCTGCTGCTGCTGCTTGAACTTCTTCCGCTTTAGCTGCTGCTTTTGCTACTTCTTCTTTTTCTGCTCCATTAATTTCACCCAAAGGTCCACTTATTTAACGCTTTAAGAAAATGTTCCTACAAGATTGTATTTATGTCAAAAGCGCACGAATAAAAATGTCTACTTTTAGGCGGGGTCACATTTTCGCAATTTTTTCTCACCACTTCCATTCTTCTCTTCTACATTTTCTTTGTTGTTGGTGTTTTGTTTTTTTTTTTCGATTGTGCTTGCTCTGTTGCGGAATTAGCTGCAAATAATAAAAATAAAGAATACAACATGAAACATGAAAAAAAGCGGCGACAATGTTTTGTGAAAGGTTTCGCTGTCGTGTAATCCTAATCCCAGCAACCTACGCTTTTAATTTGCGATAGCAGCGCCCATAAATAGGCAACAAATTTATTCGTATGTCGGCCATTTTTTTCATCGTTTTTCTTTTGTGTTCTGTTGGTGTGGCATACCGCGCGCCTAGCCCGCTTTTAATAAATTATTGCCAAGTGCATTTGGTATTTTGTTGTTGTTGTTGTTTTTATTTTAGCCAATTTATACACATAATTTGCAACTACGGGCTTCGTGTCCTTTTGTAACCTTTTGCCGAATTTTTTATATGTATGTCTGGATGTGTGTGTGTGGTATGTGAAATTCGTTTATAAGCGGATTGTGTTGATGTAAAGCGATTTCGGCTTAAGTTTGAAATGTACTTTACAAAGGTTAGAATTAAATTAGACGTCACCGAAAACATCTGCCGCTTACGTCATGTTCGGCGATAAGCAGCTCTAACGTCAGTTTTTATTTTATGAAAGTAGATATTCGAAATTTATTGAAACAATTGTGGGTGATTTTAACAAAGCTACTCCCATCTAAAATTTTAAGGTTGCTCTCTAACTCATTTTTTTGTTGTGATGGAAAAATTTAAAGATTCAAAAAATTAATATTGCTATCAAAGTCCTTTTAAGAATAAATTTTCAAGTAGTTATTTTATTGTTTGCAAATGGAATCTTAACCTTTAAAGAACGTTTAGCTCAAATCGAAGAAATACTGCATAGAAGCTTTCAAACTTATCTAAATACCTAGAAAATAATTTCAGAACATCGAAACTCGTTGACATGGTTTGAGTAACATTTTCCTTAAGTTAAATATTTAAATTAAATACTTACAGTTTTAGCCGTTGAAATTAAATTCGCACACTTCCTTGAGTCAAACTTCTCGGATAAATATTTCAACATTTGGCCGGTTTTGATGTTGCCAAACTAAATGTCACTTCGTCCTTCCGCGCTGATAACCACAGCCACCACACATTAGTTTCGTAACTTAAGCCATTCTTCTGCTTCACGCGCCGCAAAAAGTTTGAGCGACGCGACGCGACGTTTCCGTGCTGTGATGTCATTTCGATTGGCGGCGGGGAAACGTCGACGATAATTAGGGAGAAAAATTTGTTAACGCTGCGAAATATACACAAGCACACGCACACATTGAACAACGGCATGCGAAGCCAAAGTTAAATTGGCACTTGGAGTCCAGAGCGGCCCTGATGCGCCTAATTCCGAGCAACGTTTTGTGTTGCGTTTATTTTATTTATTTATTTATTATATTTTGTATTTGTGTGGCGTTGTTTTTGCGTTTGCTGTCGATTAAATGTAATTGCCAATTGTCGTCGGTGTTGTGCTTCGATATTAACAAATCAATTATTTTTACCTAGTGTAAATGTCGCTATTGCCGCTCACGTAACTTAATGTTTGCTTTGATTGAGCAAAGAAGCAAACAAAAAATATTTGATAAATAATTTAAGATTAAAATTAATTGTCAAATCTTTCTGATTTAACAAATTTAATCATATAGAAATTTTTTATACAATTTACCATATATTCCATTTCCGTCCACTCATGTCGCGATTGTTCCTACTTCTCCATCCATGTCCCTATTACTGTCTCCATGTCCTAAATACCGCCCCCCTCATTTTAATATTTTTGCTGGTTTTTTCTTCGTTTTGCTTTAGATTTAATTCATTTATTAAACAATTTTTAACTTTACGTTTCTCTATCTAGATACATTCCAGCACCGTCGATGGTGCGATAGTTGTTGTTGTGACGTGTGCGAGTTTAGCTTATTTAGATATTTTCACGTTTTAGGTGTAAACGTCATTTTGTGTATTGTGTCTATGTGTTTGTAAATATGATTATGGAATAAATGCGTTGCTGTATGTGACTTTGTACAATGTCAATTGCGGCGTGTTTTAATAGCCGGACGTTGACTAGACGTGAGTAAATTGGCGATTTGTTTAATATAAAAATCATTTTCTATTTTTCGTCATGCGTTAGGGAGAAAATTTGTCACAAGAAGTTCTATTTTTTAAAATCGATTTGCACATTCATGGGTCATAAAACGAATTCAGAACTTTTTGACACACAAGTCTGCACATATGCATATACATACATACAAACTTATGAATGCACTCAAACGCACTCGCCTTTATCGCAGTGCACTGTCAACTGTATGCGACATATAAATCGCATGCGACACGACGCGCCGCGCCGCACGTCATTCATCCCAAAAGTATGAAATTCCGTAAATAATTGCAGTGAAAAACAATTCAACGCAAAAACGTGTAGCGTAGGATAAAAATAACAACAACAACAAAATAAGAAAAAGAAAACTAAATGAAAAAGCGAAAAATGGGAGAAAACAAAAACAACAAAAATAAACCGGGTACCTACTGAAATACACTTTTGAAATTCAGTGCAGCACCTTTGAGTAAATTTATGCAAAATGCAGAATTGCTCAAGCAAAATATTTACAAATACACGTACAGCTCTACCGCTCACTCGTGTGTTGCACAACAGTGGCGTGCGAAATTGTTGCACAACGTGCGTCACGCTTTGGTGTCATAAAATGATAAAAATTAGTAAATAAGTTCTTAAAAATTGGTGAATTAAAATAAATATTTTGGTTTGCTTAAAAGAAAATGTAATATTTCGAAAAACAACAACACATTTCTTAGAAAAAGCTTTTTTTTCAAAACTCTATAAAAAGTTATTTTTTCCTCTATTACAAAAAAATGCTTCTCTTGTGTTATGAAATTTCGTTCGACATCACTTTGTTCTTCACTGTACTGTATATGCAACTATGTATGTAAAAAAGCAGCAACAACAACAACAACAAGAAAATCAACATCAGCATAGCGTAAGCAGCAGTTGGTAGGTACGTCTCTGCCTCGACATATAGCGCCAGTACAACAGTTGAATCTGCCCCAAAATAGGTCACCCTCATAAAATGCAGCGCACGTTACACGAGTTGCGGCAGTAGCAGCAGCAGAACTTCATCCTCATCGGATGCTCAACGCGTCATGCTGCATAAAACAACAACAACAACCAAAAGCGACAAAACGATAAAGAAGAAGAAGAAGAAGAAGAAAAAAAGAAAACTCTGCTGAATTTTGCGAATGCATTCAGCGTTGAGCACAAAAAAAAAAATAAAACCGCTCCTCGTTTGCGCATATTTTCGTGCGTTCGCAAACGAAATGACTTAAGTCCTTTTCTCATTCCGGCATGACACCTCTTTAATATCACACGCCCCCGATCTCCGTTCACCACTCCCTGCCAGCCTGCGATAAAAGAGCATAATGAGCTGCGACAACGAAACCAATTGTCATTTTAATATGTATGAAATCGATTTTCAACATGAAATATGTCAGAAATACATTCGGTAATGTTAATGGTAATGATACTTGTGGGTGGATGTATTAATGCACTTACACAAAGTGTATTTCATCAACCCAGTAGTACTCGTATTCGGCACTAATCATTTGAAGATCGATGTTGTATACAAATTTGAATATGATTTTTCAAAGTTTTAGTATACCTAAATTATTTTAAATTTCAATTTGTTTTGAGAAACTATTAAAGTTGTTTTAAAAATAGTTTGAAGCAGTCATTATTAAACATGACGCTAATATTAATTAACTTAAAACCCACTAACTAATCTATAAGATATTTGGATATGATAGAACCACAAACCAAATCACTGAAATTCAAAAAAGTAAGAAAATATCCAAGTTTAACAAATACTTGTTATTATTACTAAAAACCTAATGATTTTCCTGCTGGGCTATCTTAATAGCGATTACTCAAAATAACACTTTAACTCGTAAAATCTGCGTTCAAAAGTCATTGGAGAAAAACCAAAACAAGAAAGAAAAAAGGAAGCAAATTGCTTGTGGCAATTAAAAATGCGATCCATCGAATGCACACCTCATTATTTTGTAATTTTAACCCTCGCATCTCTCCGAGTGCGCCCACTTCTGACGCCTTCCGTCTAATTCATTTTCACTCTGGCACCTTCAGCTGGCGGCGCTGCGGCGTACATCACATACGTGCACATAAGCAGACAGAGGTGCACTCGTAAATTACATTAGCAGGCGACATTTTATATCCTTATTTCCATGCCAACGCAGCAGAAGGATGCTCCTCTAATACGCTCGCAGATGAACACAGTACAGTGGCGGAAATACTAAATTGCATCTGACCTGAATAAAAACTGAGAGTTTTTATTTTTTACTTTGCTAAATTTTTAACACATTTGTAGAACACAAAAGCCTTAAATCGGGCTATAATCCTTTTTTTAAGTAGCTTAACCCTAATTAAGTGTCAAGTATATCACCTCTTAAATGATACTTCACTTGTTGCGATCAGTTGAAATAGTTTAATATAGTAGAGTAAAGCCTAGAGTGTTCCCAATCTTATGGTTAGTATTGTTCCATTCGTATGCATGAAGTACATTATCCCAGCAAAGTGAGTTGGAACGTGCAGTGCTGCTGCTTGCTGCTGCTGATGCTGCGGTGGCAACTTCTTTACAGTGGCATCTTTTTTTTTTGTTGCAACACCAGCAGCAGTTGTTTTTTCTGTTTGTATGTTTGTTGTTATTGCTGCTACTTTAGCACGACACTTAAATTGATAAAACAAAACAAACAAAAATAAGTTTTCAAAATAAAGTCGAGGAAAACCTGAAAATAATGTAGCTGCTAAGGTAGGTGCTTTGCATGGTTCGTGTGGGTGTGGCTAGAGCAGGACAGAGTGCCAGTGCGGAAGGTCGGATTGTGTTTGTGTCTGTGTAGTATACGCTGGTATTTTACGCTGTTGACTTTAAACTTGGAGAAGCTGAACGAGCTGCCTTTCATATTGCAATAGTGTTAGTGTAATGTAAGTTTTATGCAGAGCGATTCTTTCAGCGATAAATCACATGAATAAAATATACTCGTATATAGCAAACATATCGAAGTTTTTGAATTAGAATAAGTTCAAGTTGATCGAGAGTGGGCAGGAGTATGTTGCTTCAACCGGTATTTTTAACATGCACGCTTGCAACTTTAATGCTTATTAATTATTTTTTTATATTAGATTTCATATTTTCAAAAAATCATTTTAATTGGAAATTAATAGAGCAGATAAATATGTAAAAACTCTTCGATTGACATCTTTCGTTGAGTACTTTTGTAATTATTTTCTTTGGAGCATTACATTTGAGTATCTTTAAAGGTTTTATTTTAAATGCTAGCACAACCTCAAATGCGTGCACACATACACTTACACATAAAATGATATTGTATGTATATATTTCTGCAATAATTACACATAATCCCCAGCATTCGAATTTATGTGTGTGTGTGTGTGTGTGAGTGTGTGTGATATGTACATACAAGCGTATAATCGTAAACGCACCGCGTCACCCCGATAAGCAGAAACGTTTCGAATGTCGAATGCCACAAAAACATATCACAGGAGATTTGCAAATGCATCACAGCACAAACACAAACATAAACAACTCACAAACACAGACACACACGCACACAAATTTAAATCGAAACTAACGGTTTTGTGAAGTATCTAGATAAATTAATTAAATATAGAATTAGATTAAAATAATACTTTTCTTTGATAAGTTTTTCTAAACAATAAAACTAAACTGTTTGGAAAGCTGGAAGTGTTTGGAAAATTAAATTTGAAAAGCGTAAAGTGTTTGTTCAGATAATTGGAATTTTTTTAGATAAGAAGTGCGAACTTAAATTAAAAAAGTTTTTTTGTATATTGAAAAAGATCTTTAAAACCTAAAAGAATGCAAAAAGATGCAAATTTAAAGCGAGTGCAGCGTGTTCCAACACTGTCAACGCACCCACCTAAAGCATCTCTCGAGCCGCCAAGCAGTAGACGTGAAGTAGGCGGAAGAGACTTAGGATGAAGCAAAACACATGATAAAATTCCTAAACGTCAAACTGTGTCAAGCTCAACTGACACACTGACGGACTGACTGACTGAAGATGACGAGGACGACAGCGACAACGACAACGACAACAAGAAGCGAACTGCGATGCATGTGAACATGATGAATACACAGTCGGGGCGCGATTGTGTGTGGGCACAGGATGCAAACAGTGTGTGTCAGTGGTATTCAACCAAGAAATAATAATTCCACTGGAGAGATCAACTAAAACGATTCCTAGCGCTATGGAAGTCAGAATACGAGTACAAATAAAAGATTTGCGTTGTTTAAAAAACGTTAACAAATAGATTAAAAATCTTACAAATAATTTAAATAATTTATTAAGAAATCTTTCTTTTCTTAATCTGCATTTAAAAGTTTAATTGCAATCGGATTCAACTTCATAAAAAACAATTACTTATCTTCTAACTATTTTATTTAATAATACATATATTTTTTTTTAATATAAAAGTATTTATAAAAAATATATTTGAAGGAAATATTTACCTTTGCGATTAGTTGCGACACACACTGTATGAGTGTGTTTGCGTGTTGGTGTGCAAATCATTATCGTCCTGTCCTCGTTCTCATGTGAGCAGATTTATTGTGAGTAGCGTTGTTGTTTTTGGTGTTGCTATTGTTGTTGTTGCTGTTGTTGTTGCTGTTGTTGTATATGATGGTTTGCTGCTGCACGCTCAGGAGTTTACTTAAATGCGATTATTAACGTCTTTCCTTGGCCCAATTTTGTGTTGTGTGCTTTCTTTTCTTTCCTCTCCTTTCCTTTTCCTTTCCTTTCGTTCGTTGGCTCGTTCATCGTAATTTTCATGTTGTGCGTAACTTTGGTGACAACAACAATAACAATAACAAAAAAAACGCATGCAACTTTTGTTGCTCATGTTTTAATGCTATTGTTGCTGTTGTTGTTGTTGTTGCTAGTAGGAGGTAGTATGCTGCTTTTGTTGTTGTTCTTGTTGTTACCGCTGCTGCTAGTTGCTACTACTATGTCACAGGACAATGTGAGTAATTATGAAATCTCATCTTCGTTTTGCCTGCTGCGCTCTCTGATTTCCCCAGCGTGTGTTCTTAATGGTTAAAGTTTTGCAGCATGCCTCCTGCTCGACTCGACTCTGCTCGACTCTACTTACTCTTCTTTGCGTTTTTCTTGCTTTTGCTGTTGCAATATTTTTGCGTGATTTTAATAAAATGTTGCTTGCTTACTCGCAACATCAACGTATGTATGTGTGTGCTGATATGTAAATGTGTATGTGCTAATGTTAGGGATGTGAAGAATTTCAATTATTTTTATTTTCAAATTTATTTTTGTAGGCGCTTCGAAAAATCTCTGCTTATGTTTTTTTATTTAATAAAACTAACAAACATTTTCAAATAATCGAAGTAGCACATGAAAGGTCTTAATGTGATCTCTAATCAGTTTCACTAGTTAATCCAATTTGGCAAGCGTTTTGCATATATAAACGATGAAGCTTTCTTACTCTATTACCATTTAAATGATATATCATTTATATACGAGTATATCGATTAAATAAGTAGTTAATAAATTTAAAAAACTCTTCGCAAACCTAAAAGAAGTTTTAAAGAAACTCAAAACCTCCAAAATAACCTCAAGTGTAACTTTAGTTTGTAAAGCATTTGTTGTTATTATTTTGAGAGTTCAATTTACAGGAAAACATTTAACCTTAACTTTAAAATAATTGTTTATAAAAGGGTTTTTCACAACTTTAACCAATACCTTTCAAATCACACCTCAAATTACAATTAATTAATTTTATATCGACACGTAAGTATGTTTTTGTTTTCGCAGCATCGACATATCGATAAATCGATCAATTCTGAACATTTTCACATCCCTAACACGTTTGCGTGCGTGTGTATGTGGCACATTTTTGACTTGTGCTTGTTTTAATTAAAGTTTGATGCGTTTCATATGGTCGCTCAGCAGTGCTCTAAGTTTTCTCAACTTAGCTGAGGAAAAACAAACTAGTTCGTTATCTGCTCGAGGACATTTCCACATTTTCGCAGCATCACAAATACCGCCTGCAACCTTATAAATAAATCCTTAAGCCATTACGGATTAAGTTAGCAGCTGCTGTGAAGTTTTAATTTTTAAAATCAATATTAGTCAAATTTAATTGATTTACTTTTCGAGTTGAGAAAATATTTATTCTAAACATTGTTGGATATTTTTTAAGAAATAATTTAAAACCAAATAAACAAATAATCGTTTTATTTTTTTCTTTCTTTCTTTTTAGGTAAGCACTAACCAAAATTTGTTAAAACCTTCAAAAAAATTACGTAAGTTTCTAACAAAAAATACAATAAGAATAAAGTGATATTTAAATTTTTTTTTATTGGGTTAATTTGCAACTGCTAATGTCCTGCAAATTTTGAACTTATCCGAAGTCTGTGAAAAAAAAACAATCCCACTGAAATTTATATCCAAACCGAACTTTATTATTGGCATAAATTCTGTGCCGTTATTTAATTTTAACCGAAGTAATTTTTCACTGCAATTAATTTCCATTTTAAGCGCCAAAAATGAGTGTCCATTTCCTTTTCTGACGACTGTAATTAGCTAATTGCTATAATTAAATGTATTCTGCTAATGCTTTCATTTAGAGTGTGCTCGAGTGTGTGCGTGTGAGTGTGTGTTTTTCATAAACACATCACATACATATACATACACATTAAAGCATAGACAATGTGTGCGTATATGTGCGTATATGCAAAATTGAACGATGGTCGCTTTTGCCATTATTATTGGCTGATGACACACACACAAATACATACACAAGCACACACCCACACATATACACATTTGCATATTGAACATTGAAATTTGGCACAACAAATCAGGCATCGAAATAGCTGCGTTTAGTTGTCCCAAAGTCAATATACAGGCCAAATCAAAAAATAAATCCACCAAAAACTTTGATTTTTACAAACTAATTGAAACAAAGTGTCTAGTTGATAGTTGAAAAGTATCTTGAAGATTGTTCCTAAATTTTCAAAAGTTTTAAATTAAATTTACATCAACAAATTTAGATAAAAAATATTTTGCTGAAAATTCCTTCTTCACTTTAATATAAAAATGCGGTTCCATTAAAATTAATCTCACTGTTAATGTACGCGATTATGTGCGTGCAATGTTGATTGTGTGTGTGGCTGTGTGTATATGTTTTTGTGAATATCGTGCGACACTGTTGTATCGCACAAGTATGTATTTCGTATGTGCCGACATACTTATTCATATAAATTATCAGAATCAAAAATCACCACAACATCAGATTTTTGTTTTTAGGTCTTGTGCAAAATTATAATGAGCCGCCGGAGCAGTAGCATATCATGTACTTACAATTTACAACTTGTAACTGCTGTTGTTTTTGTTGTTCTATGTGTTTTAACATTAACATTAGATATCGCATAACTAATACGAGTACAGTACAGTACAGTAAAGTGCTGTAAGTATATAGCGGCGCTTTGACATGGTAATATCGTTCCAGTATTTCGATTGCTAATTTGTAGCAATGTGCGTGCAGCATCCTTGAAAATACACACACACACACTCACTCACTCACACCCAGCCATATGCGTACACATATTTAATTCAATGTACACATACTTAAACGAATATACATATTGAGAACGAGTATATAGGATAATTACAATATTAACACAAGTTGCATAAATTCAAAGCTTCAGCATCAGCAGAACATGTTAATTATAAACATGGCTTATCAATGTTTATTATTTAAGTCAGTTTAGTTTTGGAGTTTTGGCAAGCGTCTAAGTCAAGATATACTCGTAAGTTGCCTTACATATCAATTCCATAACGAGTGATTATGTTGTTCAATATTTACTGAAAATGTATTTTAATTAAATTAAATGAAAACACAAAAGCCATTTCATAGATAAATGTGCATCTCAGCTGAACCCAAACAAAACGCTCACAAAATCCAATTTCAAATTTGGAAATAAACGCTTCATTATTAATTTATATCAATTTAAGACTTCGATAATTAAATTTCCTTTTGAATGAATTTTTACTTGGAAATTAATACCAAACAAGTTTATAATAAGAAGAACGAAGTATAAATGAAAAAAGGTGTTTGGCTGTATAAAAGAATGCGTTTGGAATGTGTTATTTGGGTCAAAGATGAAATGATCTAACCACGCAGATTTTTGTATAACTATCTGTGACCATACAAACTAAGATACCAAAATTCAGATTTTTATGATTTTTTTCACACAATATTTCGTTATGTTTATAATTTTCTTTTCTATTTGTTCCTGCTTTTAATACGGCTGCATAATAAATGCAGACATCAATCTATTGCATACAATATCAATTTTAATTTTTAATTGCTTCATCTAAGATTAAGAAGTTCAGGTACAAGTGCTCCAATTTAAATTCCATTAAATTATACTTTAAAAATCTTGTTTAAATTTTGTCCGTTTTAAAGTGAATAGTTGTAGCGATTGTCTCTTATGTTGCACATATTATGGTGAAAAAACTGTAGAGCTTTGAAGCCAGAGATGACCCCCAGAATCAAATTTAAAGCATTTTGTGCACCTTCACTTATTTTTTATCCACTAAAAATTTTATTTCCAATTTTTATTTTTATTTTTTTTGTATCCACTAAAAATTTAATTTCCAATGTTTATAACAACGAAACCATGGAAAATGATTTGATAAACACGCGCGATGGCAAGGCAAGCGGAAAGCACTTCGAAATAAATTAAGAATTATGAAGATTATTGGTGGAGCGACTTCTACTTCCACTGCTACTCCTCCGAATGAGCCATTAAGTGTGTCATAAGGAAGAAGGACTCTCGCACATGCTTCCGCCCGATCTAAAGTCGTCAACAAAGTACAGAGGGCAGAGTAAGAGAAGAAGTCGGAAAAAAACATTCACTTTTGCACGGTCATAAAATGACGGCGTCGGAAATAAGTGTCGCTTATGTGTGTGTGCGTGGCAAAAATAATTGCGTATAAAATTATAACTAATACACTGGCAACAAATTTCGCTTTTTTCCATATATGTGCATATATATTTTCGAAGCATATATACTTTAAAAATATTTATAAATTTTAAATGATTTTTTAAGATTTTAAAGTTATTTTCCAGCTTCCTTCTTAAAAATGTATTTCGTTAAATATTATCTCACAGTGCACGTACAAATATAAAGCAGCACATTGAACACACCCGCACTTATATGTACACAAAATACTTGCGGCTTGCTGGGAAAGTAAGTACGGGAGGGTGGTAGGGAGGAAGATACTAGGGGTGGTGTAACGCACAAACGCACCCATGCAAAATAACGATCCGCCCCGAAATTACAAAACATAAACATAAAATGATATTGTCACTTTTAGCGTGTGTATGTGTGGGTGTGCCTATACATATGTATGTCATTTAATTAATATACTGTGTGTGTGTGTGCGTTTGCTATTAACCACATTTTATAAGTCATTATTTTCGTTGTGGCTAAACACATCGCACCTTTATTTATTTCATTTGATGCTTAGTTCGCTGCGTTTATGCGTGTGTATGTCTTTTAGTGTGTGTGTAGGTGTTTGTGTGTGTGTGCATTATGTTCTGACCATATTTCAGTGGTTCACATTTTGGTTAAGCATCACAGCTGTGCGGTTGCTTTTGTGGCAGTTAATTTGATAATGAAATTGTCGGCGCCTGCATAAATAGTTTCAGCTTTAGTTTTGTTGTTGTTGTGTTCGGCAGAGTTTTAAAGTAAAACTTAACAAATCCACTAAACTAATTAAATAAATTTTGAAGATGATTAATTCGTAATTTAATTATTTTTGTTGTTTCAATTTTTAAAATAAAAATGGATTTTAATTTTATTGCATACTATTTTTAAAAATTGATTTGAAAATTTATTTATTTTAATAAAAACTATTTTTAAAAGTTTTTAATAAATCAAATTATTTAAAATTTAATTTATTGTGGCGTTATTAATGAAAAAAGGATCATCATAAGTTATGTAGTCATATTAGTAGCAAATCTGATCCGGCTCCCCTTGGCAGAGTCGGCCAGAGGCGATTAAAACTCTTTTTGCTGAGGTTTCGAATAGCTTCTACCTTCAGTGTCAATGAGTCTTCACCACTGCCGCATCTCTATTTTAACTCTACAGTATTCGAAAAAACTTTGTTTTGAGTTCATGTTCTTCAATTCCGATAGCCAAATTAAAGTAACAGAGTCTATGGAAAAGTTTAATGAAAATATATAGAAAAACTTCAGGCGAATTTTAATTTAAAATTAAATTGCTAAAGCACCTTTTAACCTCTCTACTATCTATTTTTTTTTACTAAATAACTAATTTTTACCTTTATAATATCATATTATCAGGCAGTTCCTTGATAATAGTATTAAAAATAAAATACTTTCGTCAAGTTGTTTAATGTTACTCATACGTCATGTTGTCTTAAGATTTATGCCTATTAAAAAACTTTGTTATTTGAAAAGTATAAATTGAAGAAAAATACGAAAATATTTTTTAAATAAAGCTTTTGTCAAATATTTTACCAAACTTTAATTTGTTTAAATTAATTTTATATATATTTATTGTTTTTATATTTGTGCCCTAAATAAAACGACCGACTTTTCCCAATGCTGAAATAGAATAGTTTAAATTTTAGCTACTTTCGACCTTAATTATTTCGAAAGGAAACAGCCGAATTCCGTGCTTTCTGCTTCTGTTCTTTATTTGAAAATATCTAAAATTAGCAAGGAAAAAAAACCAAAAAAGCAAAGAAAAAAAGAATTCAATTAGTTAAAAATGTGCGCAATGCCTACAAATGTTTCCGGCCGCTCGCCACTTTTTATCCAACGAAATAATTGCTTATAATAAAAATAAAAAAGCGAAACATTACAAATGGCCAACAAAATGAAAGGAACCAAACAAGAGAAGAAAAAAAAAACGCACACAGTAATGCCAACAAAAAAAATAAAGAGGACGAACATTAGAGAAAACGCATAAAAACAGCAAATGAAAATGAAAATAAAAATTAAATGAAATGAAATGAAATCAAAATGTAATTGAAAGTGAAATCAAAAGAAATGAATGGAATGGAATTCCGTTGAATTGAATTAGAAAGCAGGAGCGCATTCAAGTGTAAATTAAGCAATTTACTACAATAAAATTAGTGGACAGACGCCAGTTGATGGACAGACGAATTTTTGTTGTACAAAGTGTTGCTACAAGTGTTGTCTTTGTTTTTGTTTTTGTTTTTGTTTTCATTTTTGTTTCTGTTGTCGCCAAGTACTCTTTCAGCTGAAGAAAAAAATCAGCTTGCTAATGTGCAATAAGTGTGTGACACAAGGACTCCGACTTAGTCTCGACCGTAGCCGAGCATGAGCAGAAGTAGATACTTATAAGCATGAGAACGTCCTTAACTGGCACTAATCGCAGCGCACAATTATCTTCTCGGTACCTTGGAACGGCTGCTTCAAGAGTTGACTGCGAGTGTCATTGATAGCTTGCCACGTTTGCTTCAAGGCAAAAAAGAAAATTAGCTCGTTTTCTTGTTTTAAACGATGAGATGACTTTTAAAGTTATTCTTAAATTGTTGTTACTTTTTAAATTTGAAATAAAGAATGTTAAATGCTCCATGGTAATTTAAGTGTCATTGTTTCATGTTCTATAATTTATAGACCATAATATTTTTAAAAATTTTTTAATCGCTTTTTAAGCAATGTCTACAAAATTAAACAAAAATTAAAGCTTTTTAAAGTAGTTTAAACTTTACACTCCCACAGTTTGCTTCTTTCTTTACTCAATTGAAACATTTTGTTGCGATTGCCGTTGACGTGGCTATAAGCTGAAAAAAGTTTTCCGACCATAACAAAAAAAACAAGAAAAATTAACTGATTTTAATAGAAATGCAAATTCTGCATTTTTACCTACTACAAGTATTTGCGCTAAAAATAGCCAAACTTTTGAATTTTTTTCGAATATTTCGCGGCTCTCCAACACAAAAAGTTGAATTAAATGAAATGTGGCCGAAGTGATAAATTGCCGAGAAATCCGAAAACTTTTACGTTTGCCGCAATTTAGTTTAATTGGATGAGGCGCCGTCGAAAGTTCTTAAAGAACAATACAAAATGTTCGCTAAAAGATCTGTTAACGTTTAGTCGAGAGATAAGGACAGCAAAAGATGATGGCTGAAATGTAGCGTTAACAAATTTATAAAATTTCATTTAACTTCTCTTGTCTTGGCACATGGTCTTAATTTTCGCTTTTTTTTTGAAAGTACTTATTAATTGTGAGCTAAAATAGTGAGCGTGACAGTTCTCATATGAAGGACCGGCCTCCAAGGTCTTTGTAAAGTTAATTTCAATAAAATAGGTTAAAGTGATCTCGGGTTCAAAGGGAACAACATTCTTTTAGAGAGGCGTTGGACATTATTTAAGTGGTTAGTTTAGTTTAGAGTAAATTAATTTATTGTTATTGATAAACCAACAACATTTGATTAAAATTAAATTAAAATTAAAAAAAAAATTGAATTGGGTTTAAATGTTTAGAGCAAATATTGCAAGTTTGCACAACAAGACATTAAACAACCGTCCTCTAGCGAAACAGAAATCGTTTCCTTTATGAAATATGTCAGACAATTCAAAAACAACAAAAACATTAACATAAAAATAAAAATAAAACTTTTTGGCTATCAGAAAATAATTTCGCGCGTCAGCTTAAAATGTTCAAAATTAAGAAACTTTCTCGGCAACCAGAAAAAAAAATAAAAAATAAAAAAAATGAATTCAAGTGCTTTACTCGTACTTTGGGGGAATGCAATCGAGGAGAAAACAACAACAACAAGAACTTATTCACAAAGTCCGCTTATGGTCAAAGTTTTGACTTTGATTACACTAGCGCGCACCATTAGTATCTGAAGAAAATTTGTATTTGTTGTTGTTTTTGTTTGCGTTGTGCATATGGTATCTTTTAGATTCAATTTGTTTGGTTTTTATTGCCAAAATGTTTGTTGTTGTTGTGCGCTATTTTTAAAAGCATTTTTTCTTTAACATGACTGTTGTTGTTTTTATTGTTGTTGCTGCTGGTGTGTTGTTGTTGTCTAAATACCAAGAAATTCACTTATCCAAATTTTTTGCTAAATTAGCGAAATTGAGCGCCAAAATTTGTTTGGTTCTTCTTCTTCGTCGTCGTCTTAAAAAAGAAATCCAACAGATAGTATTGCGCTGCGTTGCGCGTACTTTCAGATACCAGTTATATAAAAAAAGTGAAAAACTTTGGAATTTTCAACATGTGCGGAATTTGAGTTTCTCTCTTAGATTTCGCATTCTTCTTCTTCTTCTTTTTCTTCATCTACTGTATTCTATTGTGTCAGAGTTTCCCATGCAAATTCATTTCTTTACTCGCTTTTTACGTCAGTCGAAATTCGGCGAATTTCTTTTTATTAAGCTTAATATTTTCTTTTTTTTTTGTCAACAAAGATTGTCATTTCATGCACAGAAGTGCTGCCAAATCAGCTGAATTTTTACTTTTGTTGTTGTTGACGTTGTAATGTTGTTGGTGTTGCCATCCGAAAGCTGCCAGATATTAGATTGACTTTGCTGTGAATTGCCTAAGTCGATGGAAAGGTTGGTTTTTCAACCTCATTGGTTATCGAGAGTGGTTAGTAGTATCCGGAAGATACAAATTTAAAAAAATCAGGTATGACAAGAAACTCTGAAAATCTTTAAATTATTAATCATGTACAAGAGGTTAAGAAAAAATTCACTGAGGTGGTTAGAAATTATTTAGAATATAAGGAAACTTCTTTAATCCGTTAATAAAAATTAAATATCTTTTTATGTAAATGAAATATAGTAATGCTAACTTTACGTTTAAATTAAAACAGACCAATTAGACAAAAAACGTGTTCACTTAAAATACAATTCAATCAAATTATTCTAATTGGTTGCAATTTTTAAATATTCAATTAAAACATTTAACAGTCGAAATTCTTGTTTGAGAAGTAGTTGAGTAAATCTTTTAGATTCTACAAACAAATCTGCAGCATTTCAAGTGTCAAATTCACACACAGACAAACTGTATTACCAAGAGGCAAACAGACAAACAGACAGACACACAACAAACAAATAAACAAACAAACATTTCAAACACATTTCAAACACGCCGAGGCGGCACTTGAGAAATACTCGAGATACGCATAAAAGCGAACACGTCTTTGTGAATGGTTAAATGTGTGATTGGCAAAACACACACACACACACACACACACAGAAACACACACACAAATTAACAGCAAAGGCATTTTGTATAAACTGAATCACAGCAAAAGCAACAACAACAACAACAACAAAAACTGTTATTGGCGGCGGTGGTAGCAGTTTAAAAACAATCAATGTTTAAAATTAATGTTAAGTTTATTGAAAGAAAATATAATTAAAACGGATATATATATAAAACGCGTTGTATCGTGTCGTTTCTTATCGTATCGTGTCGTATCGGATTGTTGTAACGTATCGTTTGAAATTTGGTGCTTGCTTCACGGCTGCTCAACTGCTACTGATTTTCTTCAGAGAGTCGTGAGAGCACGAATGCAAAGAGTGCATGAGATCTTGCTGAATTGGCTGAATGTTTGTTGTTGTTGGGGTATGCTTGCTTTTTACAGCTACATTCCACCTCCCGGTGGATCCGTACTGGGATCCACGAAATTTAAAGCGGCTAGCTTTGAAGCTGGTCGACGGAGAGTACCATGGCTGGTACGTATAGCAGCACTACGGACTTGGCCGTCCTTAGCTGTGAAAATTTCCGTTATTCTTCCTTTCTCCCATTGGCTTCTTGGCAAAGCTGGATCGCATACGATGACCAACTGATCAACTTGAAGTGGTGAAGATTCGCTTCTCCATTTTTGGCGATGCAAAAGTTGGGGCAGATACTCCACAACCCATCTTTTCCATAGGCGGTCCTTCAGGTTCTGCGCAATTTTCCACTGTTTGCGCAGACAAATTTTCTCTTCCGGTGGTGCAGGTGTTTGTGTCGAATTGAGGCAGCCACTCAAAAAGTGATTTGGCGTAAGCGGCTCCTCTTCATCATGGGTGATTGGCAATTCTGTAAGTGGGCGGCTGTTTATAATATTTTCCGCCTCTATCAGTGCGCAACGGAGAGTCTCCAATCGGGGTACTTCGTCCTTTAGGGTTCTCTGCAACAAACGCTTAACACATTGGACGAGTCGCTCCCAGCAACCTCCTGCACTTGGATTAGCTGGACAATTAAAGACCCAATCGATATTTTCTTTTGTCATTTCGCGTTGCACTCGATCCACGTCAAATAGGCGATTCTCCCGTTGAAGCTCCTTTTGGGCACCAATAAAATTTGTGCCGTTGTCGCTGCGAATACGAATCGGCATACCACGGCGATTGACGAAATTTCTAAAGCAGATTAGAAAGGCATCAGTGGATAAATCTTCTGCGACTTCCAAATGTATGCCTCGAGTAGTTAGGCATGTAAAAAGTGCCACCCAGCGCTTCTCTCGTCTGCGGCCGACAGCGATCAAAAACGGTCCACAATAATCCACTCCCGTATAGCTAAAGGGGCGGACGTACGGCGTCAAACGGTCTGGGGGCAACTGTCCCATTAATGGAACAGATGGCTGTGCACGAGCGGTGATGCAAATGACGCATCTTTTCTTCAGCGCCTTTAATACTGTGCGAGCATGTGGCACCCAGAATTTCTGTCTCATCTCATTTATTGTCAAACAGTCGTTTTGGTGGTGTCTCTTCTGGTGGTAATGCTCCATTATAAGCTGTGTTAAACGATGGTTCTGTGGCAGTATTATTGGGCTTCGAGCTGACTCAGGAAGACAATACGCGGCGTCGATTCTTCCGTTGACTCTTAGCAGGCTATCCGCATCTAACAGCGGCGTAAGCTTATATATATGACTTGATTTTGATACCTTTTTATTTGCGCGCAAGGCAGAGATTTCGGCAGCATACGTCTCCTCTTGCACACGACGGCAAACAAATTTTTCTGCGTCAGATACCTCGGCTGCTGTAAGCTCTCCAATCTGTCGAGATTTTGATTTGGCATTCCGTACGAACCGGAATAACCAGGCGGTCACCCTCAGTGTCTTGTGGTAGGACGAAAACTTGACCACTCTGTCAAGAATATTATTGATGTCTGTCATGTGTAAAATTTGATGTGCAGCTTCTTCAGAGGCACAGTGCTCTGAGTATAGGTTCACGGGTTCCAGCGGCCAGTGTAATTCATCGTAGCATAAGAAATCTGGACCCTTTATCCAGCGACTGTTCAGCTCAATATGCTGCGGCAACTTAGCTCTTGTTGCATCGTCGGCGACGTTCAATAATGTTGGTATCCAGCGCCATTGCGCAGGCGTAGAACTCGCAAGTATCTCAGCAATACGAAATCCGACGAATTGTTTATACTTGCGTGTTGTGGAACGAAGCCAAAGCAAAACTGTCTTTGAATCACTCCAAAAGGTTGTTGAACTTATTTTAAAATCGTGACAGTCTACTATTGACGTCCTTAATCGGCTTCCTAGTACGGCCGCTTGCAGCTCCAAACGCGGAACGGTCATACCTTTTGCAGGCGCACATCTTGTTTTGGCGGCAACGAATGTGACTTCTACAGTACTTGCTTTACGAACGCGTAAATAGGCGACGGCTGTAAATGCACTAACACTGGCATCAACGAAGACGTGTAGTTGTATATCATCGGCAATCGGCAGCAAACTTGATAAACAGCGCGGGACTGAAAAGTCTTTCAAACCTTGAAAAACCTTCCACCATGCGATCCACTGCTGCTCCAACTCTAATGGTAGCTGCTCGTCCCACTGGATTTGACGCTTCCACATTGACTGTAGTAGTATTTTGGCAAAAATAGTAATGTTGGCTAAGAGGCCGAAGGGATCGTAAATCGCCATTACGACACCCAACAGCTCCCTCTTAGTTGGCGCTCTCTTTTGTTCAAGGACCTGGTGTGGTATTCTGTGGAACTTGAAGTGGAACTCGAATTTATCCTCGACAGAGTTCCAAAACATACCCAACACCTTTTCTGTTGTTGGCTGAAGTTCTGCGTTGACGATGTCCTGCTGCTTGACTTGATTCCCATTTAATTTAAATTGAAGCTCTTTGCAATTTGATACAAAACTTCTGAGCTTAAACCCGGCGGCGGCGTTAATCTCCAGGGCTTCGAACATTACCCTCTCAGCGCTTTCGACGTCATCAAAACTTATGACGAGGTCATCCACATAGGTGCTGTCAATGACAGCCTTTGCCCCACCTGGCATGTGAGACAAAAACTGCTTCGCGTTGATATTTTTTATGTATTCGGCACAGCACGGCGAACAAACTGCCCCAAATATCATTGACACCATCGCATATACACGGATGGGGTCGGCTGAATTTCCATCTCTCCAGAGAAAGCGCTGTGAGTCCTGATCTTCGGCTCGTATGCGGACTTGCGAAAACATTTCCTGGATGTCACCAGCAACAGCGACAGTTCCTTGACGAAATTTGTGCATAATTGTTAAAAGAGGTTGTGCATGTTCAGGACCCTTTAACAATGTTGAATTTAGCGAAGTGTTGGACGTAGCTGCTGCTGCGTCAAAAACGATACGCAGCTTATTCGGCTTATGCGGGTTTACTACACCAAAGTGCGGAAGATACCAAGTTCTGGGTCCATGGCTCTCAGCATCTTCTTGTGTCAGCAGTTTGGCGTACCCTTTGTCTATATATTTAGATATCTCGGCGTTGTAACTGGCAGCATACGTGGCATCCTTTGATATTTTTGCCTCAATGTTTAAAAGGCGCTGCTTTGCCATAGCGTAGCTCTCTGGCAGCTGTATGTTGTCGTCGCGCCATAAAAGACCGACTTCATAACGCTGGCCGATGTTACGCGTAGTAGCAAGCAGAATTTTATTGGCTCTGGCATTTTCTTCAGACTCCAAGACTGTGTTATTACTGCGGACTCCAAAATTTTCCACAGAAAAGTACTCCTCTACCAATTTATTTAATTGCGTTAAAGTAGCTGCTTCTTTGACATGCAGCACTCTTGGCGTGGCGGTTTTGCTAGATTGAAGTGGCCCATATACCACCCAACCTAACTTTGTTGCTGCGGCGATAGGCTGATCTGGACCGGCGGCGATAGTTGCGTTGGACACGCCCAAAAAACTATTGTCCAAACCAAGCAGAAGAACGGGCTTGGCATCTTTGTAATTGGCGATAGGCACCTCTTGCAAGTGCGTATGCATCTCCTTTTTAAATGTCTGTGTCGGTAAATTCAACTGCGCAACCGTGCGCACGTTTCGGAGAGAGTATTCTTGACTGGATCTATCTGCACGTACATTCAAAGAGACCTTTTTCGACGGTTCCGTGGTCTGCCTTTCTCCATACCACTGTAATGTAAGTGGTACAGAAGGTCCTTTAAGACCGAGCTGGTTTGCAATGTTGTCTTCCAGTAGTGAGACCGACGAACCTTCATCAAACATTGCAAACACAGATATACTACCACGCGGCCCAGAGAGCACAACAGGTAGTAACTTGAATAAACTGGACTGATGGTGTTGACGGCAATTCAATACATGCTCGGTATTTTGTGACGGTGGCGGCGGCAGCGACAGATCTGATGGTGGCTTTGTAGACTGGTGAAGTAAACGGTGATGCATGCGCGTGCAGCCATTAACACCACACTCTCTCCTTGACTGACAACTCAATAAATTGTGCCCCTTTTGCATACAAGCAAAACAGAGGCGGTTTCGCTTTATTAGGGCCCATTTGTCGTTCACACTAAGCGCCTTAAATTGTTGACAAGCGCTTAGCTTATGGCTCTGACTGCATTGCACACAACTGAGTTGTTGCGATTGACCTGGTGACTCAGTGCTGTGAAAAACACGGCGTGGAACAGCACCTTTTGTCTGCTGACGGTTGGTAGTATTACCTTGTTGCACCCCTTGGTACGGCGGCGATTGATGTTGGCGCATAGAAAAGCTGGCTACATTTGGCATCAAACTTACAACCTTTGCAAGCTCACTAACCCACTCAGCAAAAGATTCAACTGTGGCGTAAGGCGTAATATTTGAAGCGTGTCGACTCCATTCATATTGTTTTGTGGGTGGCAGCTTCCCAATAAGCTGCTCAAGAAGAGTGGGGTTGGCTAAATGGTGATCGCATTTTGCCGACTTAAAAAAGGCGACAATGTTTCTAACACGGTTAGAAAATTCGAGTACTTGTTCAAGTTTGTTCTCATAAATCGGTGGAAATTGCTGCACCTTTTGCAGCTGTGAACGGATCAGCAGGTCAGAGCGTCCAAAATTAAACTCTAACTCCTGCATGACCTTGGGTACGTCATCAGGATAAATAAGCAAAGATGTCACGGCGGTCTTCGCATTTCCCTGCAACGCTTTGTGCAAACGCATAAGGTTCTGTCGGTTATTGTACTGAAATTCATTTGTAGTGTCCCTAAAGTTGGCTAAAAACAGAGGCCAATCTTCAGGGTTCCCATCAAAGGGCGGCAGCGGATACAATTTGGCGGATGAACTATCCACAAAGGTCATAACACCATTATACGGCGTCGAGGAGTTCGGTGGCTGCGACTGCAGCGTTGGCTGTGGGCATTGCGTAGACATTTGTGGCGGCGGCGATTGTGTGCTTTCATGGAAAGAGGATTCGTTGCATACAACAGCAGCAGTACCCCCATCCACTCGTGCACGAAGTTGTTGCATTTCAATTTGGCCAAGATTCGTTTCTTTACGAAGTTGATCAACAGACTGGCTAAGTGTAGTTATAGTGGCTATTAGCTGCGAAAGTTGTGCATTTGATATAGCAACTTGCTGCTGCGTTTGAGCCTGATCTTTATCGTTGTCCATTTCAATGATTGTGTTGTCCGAGGAATCAGAATCAGAATTTTCCTCCTCGATATTAACTTCAACTGCAGCTAATTCTTTTGCTTTTTTACGTGTAAACATTCGATCTTGAAATGTATCAACAGCTGTTCTGATTGGCGTTGCCAGCCAAAATTAGTAACAGCAGTTTAGAAACAACGTAAATCAGCAATCGACTACTAGATGGCTGTAGTGTTGTTAAATACAACTCTTCTTTTTCAAAAGAGTGACAGAGACGACTAGCCTTACAGCAAATGACGTGGCGAAAAATACTCTCGGAAGCGCTAGTGCTCCGAAAAGACGAACTGCAAAAAATGTACTTGAACGGCGGCGGTACCAACCTAATCCTATAGGCGGTGATGATAGCAATCCCTGGAGCAGCGCGGCGATGGCTGGCAAAGATTACAGGCGGCAATTAGCTTGGTATAACACGGCAGTTGTTACACTAGCTATTCGACGACAATGACCACTTGGAACAACACGGCAGTGGTTGACCAAGCTCGGCGGCGATGAACGGCAATGAAAAGTTGATACGATTAAAATATATTAATCGTAGACAACAGCAAATCTGTTTGACGAAGACTGCTTTTTAATTCGGCGACAAAGTGGAAAATTTTCACTATTCACAAAATGGCGATTTCTTTTTAGAACGGCGTCGGTGACAGCGTGAGCAAGCAAATTTCAAAACTGTTATTGGCGGCGGTGGTAGCAGTTTAAAAACAATCAATGTTTAAAATTAATGTTAAGTTTATTGAAAGAAAATATAATTAAAACGGATATATATATAAAACGCGTTGTATCGTGTCGTTTCTTATCGTATCGTGTCGTATCGGATTGTTGTAACGTATCGTTTGAAATTTGGTGCTTGCTTCACGGCTGCTCAACTGCTACTGATTTTCTTCAGAGAGTCGTGAGAGCACGAATGCAAAGAGTGCATGAGATCTTGCTGAATTGGCTGAATGTTTGTTGTTGTTGGGGTATGCTTGCTTTTTACAGCTACAAAAACATCAAATACACATTGAACAACCTGAAGAAGAAGTATCTATATCTGTATCTGTATCTGCTAGATATCCACAACTACTAACAAAATTAACAAATCGTTTGCAAATGCCATTCCTGTTGAATGCGTAATACGGATACTCGTTTGGCACTCAGTTATGTATGCAGCATTGTTTGTATGTACTCGTATGTGAGCCAGGTAAATTTGTGTTTGTCTTTGTCAGAAGAAGAAAAGTATCTTACATATATAAACTGATTATATACTCGCAATTCTTACTGGAAATAATGGTTTTCTGCAATTAAAAGTCATGTAACAAAACAAGAAATTCGAATGAGACGAAATTTCAATATTTCGGTTTACATAAAAATTTGGCTAAAGAAAAAAAAAGAACTATTTTTTTAACATAATTTTTCAATTATGACTTATAAAAATAATTACACAAAAAAATCAGCAAAATTTATTTGAAGTAAATTTAATTATAGATACAAAACATCACGGTCCTATCTTTAACTAGAAAACTTCTTCTCCGCCAGTTTTTGGTTTAAATATTTCCACAACTTTCTTTGTCGTTTTTTTTTTTGCAAAAGGTTTTCCGCTCACTTTTTTGACATAGCGAAAATATTTCAAAATTAAAAACAAGCAAGTTTACGTAAATTGTGTTATTTCTCTTGTTTTTCGTGCTGCTTGTGCTTCTTTTCTTCTTCGTTGTTCCTTCTGGGCGTTGGGCTCATTGAGTGCTGTTCTTGTTCTTGTTGTTGCTGTTGCTGCTGCTGTTGTGGCCGGAATGTAAGCGAACGCGCATTGGCAAAAGGGACAACGATCCATTGTGTCGTCGCACCCTCTCATTGCTTGCTGAAGTACTTCAGGCAACAACAACAAAACAACAAAAAAACAACAACAAAAAACAACACAAACAACAACGACAAGAAGAAGAACAAGAGCAAGAGCGACAATAACCCGCGGCCAATATTTTCATAACATTTTCCAAAATTGAAAAGTCAAAGTCAATGCAAAACGAAACATAACGAAATGGACCGGGGCGAGACTTTAAAGCAGAGTGGCGATGCATAATGAATTGCCACAATGAAAAGAAAAGCTACGAATAAAAAAATAACAACGACAATACTTAATTTAAATATTAGCCGAGTCGGGCATTCAACTTGTGAAGTTCAGTTATAAATTATAGAAAAATCGACTTTTTTATTCAAATGAAATTCTCCAAATTTAAACTTCGTATGCCCATCGAACATTTTTTAGCTGACATGCTGGACAAGAAATACATTGGGGTCATATTTAGGTATTTTTCTTTTCTATCTCATAAATTACATTGTTTTTGCCATGGCAAGGGAATTTATTGGGATTTAAGTGCACCACGTCGTATGAGTAATTGCATGTTACGCATACGCCTCCGGCCAACAATATTTCATATAACACGCACACATTGAAAATTGAAAAGTCCTGCTTTCAGCAAATTACAAGCAGCAATAGCAGCAGAAAAATAAAATAAAAAAAAGTAAAGTAAAGAAAGGAAAAGGCAAGGCAAACAAGCAAGTGAAACTATTTTCACACAATTTTAGTTGTTGTTGGCTCTAACGAGTATTTGATTTTCCATTGGGTTTTCAACGTTTCATTTCATTTAATTTTATTTTATTCGCCACGAACTAGAAAATGTGTTTTCGTGAAAAAGTCAGGTAGCTGCTGCTGCTGCTGCCGCCTGCAGTCAAACTTAGCTCAAGTCTCAACTCAAATGCAGCAGAACCTCGTTCGCTGCCGTTATTGTTGTTTTTTTGTTGTTGTTGTTGCTGCGCGGACGCGACGCCGTAAATTTATTTGAATTTAAAAAGTGCTTGAGAAAAACATTTTGTTGTTTGTGTGTGTGTGTGTGTGTGTGTGAGTGTTTTTGCTTTCATGCAGAGCGGCTGCCGAAAACAGCTGCACTGTGTGGCGAAAAGTTCTTCCTATACTTATGCTGCCGCTATTGCTGCCAAAGATGCTGCAAAGTACTTTCAAAAAAAAAAATTCTAAACAAATATATATTTGTCTTTTTTATAATTATAAAAATCGCTTAAGCTGCGGCATTGCTTTTACTTAAATAACAAATAAAATAAAATACAATTTTCCAAAAAATGGGTTTATCGATTTTTGATGTATAGCTTTTTTAATACTTATTTTATTATATATAAGATTTTTATATTTTTTTGGTAACTAAATTGCATGCACAGTAAAAAAATATTAGCACTACTTTTTAATATGAGCAGAAGAGAAAAATAGAAAAAAATCATATACAAAAATTTTCAAAATTATTTTTTTCAATTTATTGAAATTTGAATTAAAAGATATTTTAATTTAAATAAAATTCGTCAACGCTCAAACAGGATTAGAGTACTGTGGATCTGCACTTACCTTGCGCGGTAAATTCTCAAAACGAAGTTTTCCGTCTCGACGAAGTGTTGCAACGACGCAGCATTTCCTCAAACTTCGCTTTTTTCCCTGCATTTCTTCGTTTTTCATTTTTTATATATTTCGATTTTTTTGTTTTTTTTTTCTTGAGTACAAATTTTTGCTTAACAATTTTTAACAACCACATCCGTAAGAAAAGTTTTCAGTTTCAAGTTGAGCGCAGCACGCGGCCGCCGCGATGCTTCTGCGTCTGAATGTGACCGAATTTTGTTCGAAAGAAAATTTAAGCTAAACTTGAAGAAAGCGTGGAAAACGCTTCAGTGTGGTTGGTTGGTTGCTTGTTGCCAACCTATATTTTTCTACATAGCAGAGCAAAAACTTGCAGCAAAAACTTGTGGTACTTAATGCTGAATAAATATCAGTTAAACATTTTTTGAAAAGAAACGAGAAGAGGAGAAAAGAAAAGAAAAGAAAGGCGGAAATATTTTATAATATCTTTGAGCAGCATTTTGTATTGCATTTACTTTTGATAATAAACGAGTAGGCGAAAGTTAGGGACCACGGCATGAAACATGGAATTGAAAAGGACTGCATAATCATTTCGCCTCTTTGAGATGATAATCTATTCCCTGATTAGATTTTACTAAGCATGCGAGTAATTGTAAAATCCAATTGACTTGAACCTTGCAATGTTCTGTTCGTGCTTTTTTGCTAGCTTGAAGATTATGTTTAAATATTATTAAACAACTTTATTATTCATGTCAACATATTTTTAAATTGCTTTCGTCTTTAATACTTTAATTGATGACCTTAATTTAAATTTAGTTTAATGCTATTTTATCCATTTGCATATTCAGTTTAGTAAACCTATTTCATAATCTTTTCACCGGAAGTGCCATGGTTTGCTAGTGTAAACGACACTCTCGCACTTGTCTTGGTATGACAAGGGTAAAGCTAATACACTGATTTAATGTATTCCATTGTTTAATCAAAAACCAGTTACCGAAGTTAAATCAAAGAACAAAATTTAATAGTATTAATACTTAAACAAAGAGAATTTTTGTATTTGTGTGCGTTGCGATTACTTATACAAAATTAATTAGTTTATGGAACACGTGCTTATAAACATACATACATGCATACATACTATTCGCAACTAAACATATAATAAAGCGACCTTTAGAAATGATACGCATGTGCTTAGGTGACATACTCCTATATACCCAATCGGAAGTTGCTCAACTGGTTGACAAAAACAATTGCCTCGAAAGAGTAGTTTGATTACAACTAGTTTAAAATGTAATTTATTATCAAACAAATTAAAGTTAGATGAAATGATTAAAGTACTTGTTATTGGTTTGTATAATTTGCAACTGTTTTTTTTTTTTTACTATAATTCCAAGAAACTTCAAAGCAGTTTTATATTTTACTGTGGAAAAAGTTGACAAAAAAGCATTTACTATTTTTAATTTTTAAAATAAATGGTAAATTAATCCCAAAATTATTAACTGAAATTTGGTTGAAAATAAACTACAACTTCAACTAGTTCTAAAATAAATTAGTTCAAAATAAACTTTAAATAGGAGAGTTCGCTTCATATAAAAATATCAGAAAGTCAACCAGTTGCGGTTGAAAAATTTCTAATTTAAAAACTAGTTACTTTTCCTATTGGGTACTTACACCATACATATGCATAAGCTACCTGAAGTGACATTCGTTTCGTTTCTTTTGTTGTTGTTGTTTCGTTTTGGCCACACAAAGCCAACAAACAGCTAATGGGCTAAAATGTAATTAACCTAAATAAATAAGAAATGTTTAGACAAACTATTACTTTTACCAGCAGCCCGATATATATTTAAGCGCTAAACCCAAGCACACTAACACATACGCAATCATTGATTATGAACGACTTACGCGTCCGTGCACAAAAAAAAAAAGAAGAAAACAAATAAAGAAAAGAACGGCATAAGGACATGTATACGTTTACGACGACGCACACATACAAACAAAGGAGTGAAGTAACTGTAGAAAAAAATCTATTAACTTTGGATTATCAGCGTCGCATGCGGAGAAATATATTTTTGTACACTTGGAAAAAAAAAACATTACTACAGCTAAATTTGTATTGGTTAGGAGTAAATTGGAGTATCCGGAGTTCACTGGAATTCTCCAAAGTGTTTTAAAAAAAAATAAGTTTAATGCTAATGCCAGCTTCATTTTCAAAATTATTCTCCGGAGCACTTCAGATTACACCGGAGTAATATAATTCTATAAATATAAAAAAACGAAACTTTTCGCAGCGTAGTTGTATTCCATACGCATTTCTCATTCACATCCGCACAGAGAGACACTCAATGTTGGAATGTCCTTTGCAGCTTATTAGGATATTATTGGCTACAAACGCTTCGAAACGCAGAAGAGCGTATAGCCGCAAAAGCGTTCCTCGTTCGTGCTACTTTTCTTGCCCCCAAATAATGATCTACAGCCACAACATACCTTATCGCACTCTAATAGCGTAAAAAGACTTTGGCACAAATATCCCAAGGATATTTGTGATAACGCGGCAAAAAAGAAAAACAAAGAAACTGAAGAATATAGCAACGAAGTAGGCAAAAGGAGTGTGAGGAAAACAAAACAGAGAAGAAAAAAAACAAGCAAAGGCGGCAAAATACAACCGAAAAACAATAAATGCCCATAAATTTACAAGCAGCAGCTGAGTAAATTGCGCGCGGTGGCAAAGGATAAACGAACGAACAAACGAACAAAATTAATAGATTTATATGGATACTGTGTGGCTGTGTGTGTGAGTGTGTGTAGAATAGGAAACTTGTTTATGTGTGTCACGCGAATCGTAACTGAGAAATATGTTCGCGCAATAAGTAGCGCGATTTATAGCCGAAAGAAGTATTTAGTTTTAATTAGATGCTCCTAAATAATATTGCTTGGAAAAAATAATTTCTCCCACAAAAATTGTACAGCAATATTTATTATTGTTTAGATTCCAGTATTTGAGTTGTTAATTTAAAAAATCACTCAATTAGAAAGCTTTAAATTTATAACTTCACCTTTATACAAACTCTTTTAATCGTTCAAAAATTTGGTTTTTTATTGCAAACACACAAAATTCTTTTTTTAACTGCTTATTTATTGTTTGTTTGATATAACCTAAAGTTCTTTTAGAAGCAATCAAAGTTATTTGAGATTTTTATATGTTTTCTCTTTAACATTTTTTTTTTAAACTCAATTTAAAGACTCGAATCTTCTTTAATTTATGTGTGGCCAAAACCAAATGCCTTTGCTTTTGCCTTTGTTCTGGACTTTATCAACTTGTTTGCATTTCGTCGTAATGCCACATAAATCAGCTTAAGTTTAACTACATTAAAATTACGAATTTATAAGCCCTTAAAGATGAGGATGAAGGTCCATCGGTATCTCTAGTAATTACAATACACACGTAAGCCAACACTGGCTGGGGGCAGGTAAAAATGACGTTCGGCTTTAATAGCCAAAGTTGATGTAAAACCGTTAACTTGTGGTTTTTTTTAAATGTATAAACATTTAAACTTAATTAAGATCGCATATTATTATTAAAAATATTATCTTACAACATAGCAATATTTTCTTTTTTTAAATAAATGAAATTCAAATTGAAAACTCTTTACAAAACGCTTCGGTTTTTTTCAACCCGCTCTTTCAGTGGATATTCTGCACAATTTCGCAATCTTCTTCTGTGTAATTAACGCTCAGACGATTCTTCCGAATACCTTAGAGTCAAGTGTCCGTTTATGGTTCTAAGCTGCGTTGAACCTGTCATTTGATGCGGCGTTTCTAATCAGGGATTATGTGAGTGTGTGTGTATGCGTGCAACAAACGCACACAGACATAAGCTCTGATTAGATGATTAATATTACTAAAATTTCATCGGAAAGCCACAGGCGTGGCAATGCTATTAAACACCACACAGGTCGGTCGCAAATACCAAACAGCGCGCCAAGCCAAGATGAGCTCGCCGCCATACACGTCATTGATATGGCCAAAGCTAATTTGTTGATAATTTGCAGCAAAAGGGTTTATGGCTTTGATTTGGTTCGAGCATGTAATAAATGTCTGACTGTGTGTGATTAGCCTCTGGCGATATGTGGTACACACGTCAATTTTGGTAAATTCATAAACGCGCGCTTATTTGTTTGAGAGTGTGTGTGTGTGTGTGTGTTGTATGTGTGTGTGTGTTCGGTCATTGTGTTGGTGCGCGGTTATGTGGTGTGACTTTGTAGTGATGGATCCTAGATAGTAAAGGTATAATATTCAATAGCGTGAAATTTCATACTTTGATATTAAAAAGTGAGAAAAGAAAATATTTCTCGAAAATAATGAACCAATTTGATGTCATATGAGAACTTTTTCAACAAGCATTTTTTATGTACGCACGAGTATTAGTTTATTAAATTCCTTATGTCTTAAGAACCGCTTGAATCATTAATATAAAAAAAACAAACCAAATTAAATCATTCAGCCAGCTGTAGCCGCTCAAGCTCAATTCTGAATCTTATTCGATTTAAACATTGTTCAGATACATATAAAGTGATATTAAGCAAATTTGAGAAAAATTTTAATTTGATTGTTAAAAAGTGAGTAAAATTGAAAATTGATTGTCACACAATTGTTGTTGAAATAATTGAACTTTCATAATTTTTGTATTTCAAACAATTTAAAAAAAAAAAACACAAAAAATTACTGTCCCATATTTCGCCAACCAAATCGGGATGGAACCAACTTCCGCCACCAAAAATCCATGTTTGGCCAGTCTCGATTCTGTTTGGATTTTTAAATAATTTTAGTATACATACATACATATATGTTTTTTTATTTCAAAAAGGCAACAACAAATGAATTTAAATTAATTTTTATGAAATGTATGGAAAACATTTATTTGACAGCTTTATTAAACCGCTCTGAGCGGAAATATGGACGCTTGCGTTACCTATACTAGAAAGGGATTCCGCAAGATCTTTTTTAATAATATACAAATCCTTTTAAAATTACTTCAGCATTGTTGTGTTAGTTTCCAAAACCTGCAATATTGCTCAACCACGTACTTTAAACTATTGTAAATAAGTACTTCATTATTTTCATTTTTGCGACAGTCTATAATAAAGACATTTAAATGCCAATACACGCAAATAACCCACACGAAATCGAACAAGTCAACATCGGATTCGATGGCCCATTAAAAGAATATAAAAGAAAAGAATACAATATGAATTGCAATAAACTGACAAATAAAGAAAGAAAGAAATAAAAGTAAAAAGAAAACGAAAACGAAACCGAAAAAGCACAAACCGAACGTAACGTAACGAAACGAAAACTGCACAATCGAATTGGAACGTACCAAAAAATCGGGTCATTTAAGCACTTTTGTGTGTGTGTGCGTGTGTTTGTGTGTATGATTATACTTATTTTTTGCAGTTTTCAACTTTATCGTGAGTACCCTTTTATATTTTCGTTGTTGTTGTATTTTTTGTTGACGTTCTGTGATTTTACCTTAATATCATTATTATCGCATGACAACCCGGCGGAAAAGAACGCAGGACCCCAGCAAGATACTCACTTGTAGATACGAATATAACCGTTAAAGGAGTACGGTTCGGGCTTTTTTTTTTTTTTTTAGTGTGTTTGTTTGTTTGTTTGTTTGTATCTGTGTGTGTGTGGGTGCATGAAAGAAGGTAGCAAGAAATAAAGCGAGGTACAATCAGAAACTGCAGAAGCAGACCCAATCAACCGTTTTGCGGCAGTTATACTTTTGGGTATAGTTTGGTTGGCAAAAGGGCGTACGAGAACCGTTGAGCACGGGAGAAGCAGAACGACGACCTTATCTGCAAATGGCATCTTAATAGTATTGAAATGCTGAGTCAGTGTTCCTAAACGTTACATGACGAAGGCGCAACAGCGCCGGCAATAGTGGGAGGCTACGGACTGTTTGTTGTTGTGTTTTTTTGTAGTTGTTAAATTAAGGTGAATTTTAATATTATTTTGCTACATTTATTTCAATACTTAAGTTAATTGCATTTGATTGTTATGGCGCAACATTTGAATATTGTTTAAAAACGTTTATGAGAATTTGATGCAAATATTTTATACATTTAAATGCTGCGGTTGCGATTCTCATAGCAAATATAATTTTTTCTTTTTCTACAATTCTTAGTTGTGTTCTAAATAACATAAAAAAAATGTAAGTTGATATCTACGAAACTGTGCTAGTATTAAGATTATAAAGCAAACAGACTAACATTGCCAAACGTCAGGCCAATAATTTATTGAGTTATTATCCATTTGTGGACTCTTGTAAAGGGGTGGGGTAGAGGGTCACCTCCTCAATTTCTATCCATTCCTTCATTATTTCGAATTTTCAAATTATAATGAAATTATCATTTCATCTACTTCCACATGAAAATCTGAACGAACTTTTAAATGTCTGCACACAAAATTTTCACTTAATTGTCCAAATATTTTGAACTTTAAACTTTGAATTTGAGTAAAATAGTAAAAGGAAAATCCGCTCCGTATTTGTGTGCGTGTGTTTTTCAGTCATGACATTTAATGGCGTCTCGTTGGCGTCACTAAATTACACTGCATGCAATTGTAATGGGTCCACACATACACACACATATACACATATACACACACACACACAAACAAACGCAAAAAAACCGACTCGTTTTGTGTGAATGAAACACTTTTTGTGACATTTTCGCAAAAATATCCTTCAAATGTGTAGATGCTGTGCTATTTGTATGTGTGTGTGTGTATGTGTGCATAGCCAACAATGTCCTTTAATGGAAGAGAGCGAAAAGAGTGAGTTTGCGAGAGCACAGTAACAGTAACAGTAGCAAATAAATATTATAATGTAATATTTGAACAGTTCGGACACGTTATTGCCGCAATTTAGTCGGAGCAGACACAAAACGCCACGAAAAGTCAAAGCCAACAAAAAAAAAACAAAAAAACACACACACACACAAAAATCAAAATTTTAAGCGAACAAAAAAAGAAAAAAAAACGGAGGACGAAATTTTCAACTGTGATTTCTTTACTTTTTATGTGTGTATGACAATAATTTTTGAAATTTATTGGCAACGCTGTGAAATGATATTTTTCGCAAAAGGCTGTAATAAATAAATAACAAATAAACTTCGTTGCACAGTACTCGCATTTGGAATTGGCTGATGATTACAATATAATTAAATAATACAAAAAAGAAGCTTCATACAAGTAAATTTTTAAAATTATAAAAATATATTAAAAAGCATATATCTTACAACAACAACTTGTTGGATTGTGTTTTTATTGTTGTTAGCATTTTTCCAATACAATTTTTTTCTCCACTATATATTTGTTTGGAAGTACTGTGTACCGCGCGCGCACCCAAGAAAAATACCTAAAGGACATTTTACGAAATTTTCATATGCTGTGCACGGCTATGTGTTTGTTTTTGTGTGTGTGCGTGTGTGTGTATGTGTGCGCGCCGATTGTAATTCAGATTTTATGAGCGTATAAATCAATTTAATTGTGCCAAAAAATTTTAAAATTTGGCTAATTTTTTTACAATTACAGATAAAAATGGTTTTTATTTACTGCCGCAGCTTTTTTGCGTTTCCCTTTTTTGTTCTTTCGTCGTTTGATATTAAATTTTACATGCGTATGGAAGTTTAAACGATGTCGATAAAAACGAGAAAAAAGAACGACAAAATAAAAGCAAAAGATTGGATACAATAGGAAGCGCCTGTCTGTGTGCGCCCAATGATGCTGGCTGGCTGGTTGGCATGCAGTGACGCACAAATTCCATCGAAACAAATCCATTTAAAAGTGAATATGCCACAGCGTCAGAATATGAAAATTTTGAAGCGCCCGGGGGCCAGCTTCCATCGACATATTCATATATTCATATTAAAAGGTTTTTTGTTCGGGGTCTTTTATTTTTTGTTTGTTTTTGTTTTTTCGTTATGCTTCCTTCCTTCCGTTTGTACATATTGCCGGAGTGTGTTTGTATGCAATACGTATGTGTGTGTGTGTGTTTTTGGCTTTTGCTGTAGGGTGCAACATGGTTTTTTTCTTTATTTTTGTTTATGCTTCAAACGGATATGACTCGCTCAAAAATTCTACTTCGACGTTTTGCATTAATTGATGTGCGAGCGCAGAGAGAGATAGAGAGAGAGAAAGAAGCTTTTGTTTTGATTATGATGAATATTTAAAATGCCACGAGCTAAAACAACAAACATTACTTTAGATATTGCATTTTGATGCTAATGTTGTTGTTGTTGTTGCTGTTATCGTTGTGGATAATTGAGTTAATCGAATTTGTGATTTTGGTTTTCTGATATCCGGCGTGAAATTGTGCCCAAGGAAGGTTAATATAAATTATTTTTTAATGGAAAAATATGATTCTCCGTCTTTTGTTTCTCAATTCAAATCATCAGATAAAAAAACAATCTTGATGTTGAGCAAAAAAAAAGGTATGTGGGTTCGTTGCTTTTTGCAGTAAAACTTCTATCAATATTTCGCAAAAATCACTTTTTTCGTGATTTCATCGTACAATGATTTTCTTAAGTTAGAGTCAGCTGATTAAACATGTGAACTTCATATTAAAATAGTAAAACTTCTGAAATATACATATATATTTTGATAACGCATTTCTGCTCACAGTCGGTATAACTTAAATTTAAATTAAATATGAATACTGTCGAATTTGACCCACTACCTTATCATAGTAGAAGCACCTTGCAAAAATGCTGTAATTTATTAGAGGAGCTCCTCGCCAAACATTTCCGTTATATATTATTTAAACACAAGAAAAATTGCCCATCAAACTTCAAATTAACAGAGGAGCAATGATGCTCCGCTTGTATTTACTTATAAGTATTCTACGAACATAATTTTCCATTAAAATTGTCGAAACCGCAGTAACAATAACAACAACAACAGCAGTAGCAGCAGCAGTAGAAAAAGTAGAAGCAGCGGCACTGCACAAATTTTTCATAAATCCCCAACGCTGCAATAATCATTTATCTCGAGCAGGTCCAAAGTGCTGCTGCTACGTATTTGCTGCTGTTATTCTGCTTCTGCTGCTGCTGGTGTTGCTTTGTAAAAAACGACTGAACCCCACTTGTGGCTGCCATCTAAATCAGGTTGCTGTGCTGAGCGGTTGGCATAGAGACGGTGCGGCGAGCGCTCCTCTCGGAGCACTCTGTCATGTGTCAGCAGACGCATGACGCCATTAATTCAAAAACAACAACAGCAACAGCAAACAAAAAATGATGCGAGCCGCTATTCGCCATTGTAGCCACTTCATTTTAGCCAAGACGGACACAACTGGACGGACGTGGCTCTTTCTCTGAAATTAATAAGGTGCTCCTTAGTGGTGCTTTCGCTTCTGCTTGACGCGGTGACGTTGCCACCGCAGGCAGGCTTCAATGTGGTCTACCCCAAAACTAAATAATGCAGACTTGATAACCTCACTTTTCGTTCGTTAATAATAAAAATAGGTCCCTATTAAGTGGGCGGGCGTCTATGGTCTATGGGCAGAATGGCGAATGGCATTTGGATGGGAAATTAAATGTCAACTTTTTCATGTTATTTTTTTTTGTTTTCAGTTTTTTTTTTTTTTTTTTTATGTCGTCGTTGTTGGTGTTTGTTGTGTCTTCCTGTCGGTGGTTTATTTTTATATTGTTTTCTTTTTGTAGTAATTTTTTATTATTTTTGTTCCGGTAAAGTCATTGGACCATGGAGTATTGTTGTTTTTATTTTTGTCATGGGCGTATACAAAGTGATATACAGGGGGAAATGTTGACTGCTAGAAATATGTTAAAAATATATAATTATACTATATACAACAATTTATTTAGTTTGAATTAAAAATCTTTTAGGATGGTATGAAACCCTTCGGAATTTCAAAGGAGAGAAAAACTCTTCTAATCTCTCAAAACTAAAATGTTTCTATATTTTTATAAAAACTGACAAATCTCAAAATTTTGCATAACAAAAAATTGTACCCTTAACCGAAATTTTAAACTCCGCTCTTTGTTGTTGTGTCTATTTGGCTGCGGCTACTTTTCATTTTGTGCGGAAGGATGGAGACGGATGGTTGAATGCTGCGATGCTTGGTTGAGTGGGTGAACCGTTGGCAGGGTTCGTGTCGATGCTACAACAACAACAACGTTTTTCTCTCTCTGGTCGAGACATTAATTTATGGTTTGTTGGTTAAGCGTTTTGGCCATTTTTATTGCCGCACGCCTCGAAGTTCGCTTGTTTGCGTTGTTTGGCCTGATTGTTTGAAGTTTATGTTTTGTCATAAACAATTTCTTCGACTACTTCTTTTTTCTATTTTCCTTTTTGTTTTGTTGTTTTGTGACACCCGATTTTGACTTAATTTTATTTCCGACTGCGTTTGTCAATAAATTTAATGCACAATTTGACAAAACTATTTTATACGATTTTAATAAAATTGTGAAAACTCTCTAAAGTTAAAATATTTTATGGTACACCATCGCTTTAAAATGATATACTTAAATTGCATGTAAAGTTGATTTAAATTTAATTTTACTACAACAGAAGATTAACCATGTAAAATAAAACAATTAAAAATATTTTTAAATTAATAAAGAAATGATTGCAATTCTTTATGCAATCATTTTAAGCCCTCACAGACAATGATTTTACTTCTTAGAATAATGAAAGTCCCATAAATGCATGTCATGCCATCATATACATACACACACACACACACACATATATGTATTTACAATACATATAATATGCTACAGATCGAAATAATTCAGTCATGTTGCCACAACCTCCGCCATCGATGACGACGACGACGACGACAGCGAAAGAAGCGCGTTGAACTTTTCGCACAAAAGGCGCTTATCCCCAATGCAAACAACATGAAAAGAGGATAATAATGTAATGTATATTTACTGCACACACTCACACATTCATACACACTCACACACTTTCACGCATATCCTTTTTCAGCATATCCTGATTTTTCGTCGTCATCGTCATTTGCGTCGTCTTTCGATCAGGTTTAATGTCGAACGAACGAACGAACAACCGAACGAGAAATCCTCTGCATATAAGAAAAGTTTTGAAAAGATGCGATTGAGGGGAAGTTGGAGTACCTCAGCCAATGTTATTCTTAAGATAGAATTTCATATAATTTAGTAGATAAAATTTGTTAGTTAAAGTAAATCTGAGTCACCTGCTTGTGTATATAACACTTTTTAAATTGTTTATTTTAGAGATAAATTACTTTTTTTTTGGCCTCAAATATTTTTCCGAATGTCCTTCTCGATTATATTTTTAAAAATATGGTTTATCTGTTTTCAGTAATTCTTTGTACACAGAAAATCTCTAGAAAACGAAAATAAAAAACAACTATTAAAAAATTTTAAAAATTGTTAAATTTTTTCTGAATTTATTATTGAAAAACTTAAATTTTTTCATTTCTGCTTTCACTACAATTCACCACTCAAAGAAGAAGTTGCCGCCATTTTACCCTATCGTATTCCTACTTTGAGTAACTTTCCCATCAAGTTCAGAAAACAAATCACTGCAACAACAACAATAACAATATTAAGGATATAAGTAGCAGCAACAATAATAAAACAACAACAACAACGACAGCACGAGTAACAAGAACAACAGCAATAAAATGAATTGAACTTTTAGTAGCTGTCGTTATTTAACAAAAGGATTAGCCTGCCATCAGGCAGCAAGGAGCATCAAGCCAAAAGAAAAGGTAGCACAAAGTTTTTGTTGCTACTTATTATTTTTCGTTTTTGTTGTTTTCTTGTTTTGTTTTCTTATGCTCGAGACTCGAGACATTGAAGAATCAAAGGGAAAAAATAGAATCATTGAAAATGTTTGCCTACTTTGAGGCGTAACGACGCATAAGTAGCAAAAATGTGCGTTGTTGTTGTTGTTTTTTGCCATTTCACTTAAGCAGTTTTACGTTTATTAGCAAATAAAAATGACGTATAGCGTAGAATGAAAAAAAGTCTAAAGTTGTTGTTTTTTTTTTCGGTAGCTTATTTGATTTTCTTTTATTCTATCGTTATTTTGTTTTCTTTTAAAATGCTTCACATATCGCTTAAGTTACATATAATGAAAAGCGCTACAAAAGGCCACTTAGACGGGATTTAAGTTCAGCATTTTTCTAATGTCTGAGCTTTAATGCAACTTTTTCAACTTGTTGCACTGCAGCGTCTGGAAGAAGTGCACTTGAAAGCAAAGCCTCAAAATGAATTCTTACGTAGGCGGATTTTTTGTTATTGTTTTTTCTTATCAGACAAAGCTGCAAGGATTGTTTTTTTTTAAAGTGCTTAAAGCTTTGAACTTTTTAATCTTTTCAAATTTTTAAACTTTTGATTTAAACATTTTTCATTTTCGAATTAAAAAATGTTTCAAAACTAACCAAAGAGGAAACTTAGCACAAGCACAACCTACAACCCACCACATAAACAAAGACAACAAACAACCACTTTGCTGGAATTTTATTAGATACCCAAATCGAAGCATAGCTGCTGAACTGCTGAGTACTTGCGGTTGCCAATGCTTTTTACTGTCAACTTTATGACTGCGATAAAAATATGTATGTGCATGTGGAAATAACCAGTCGAAATGACTGTTTACTCTCCGACCGACTTATATATGTATTATATGTATTTATGTATTTCACTGAAGTATGAGTATATAGCAAAAGCATTAACCTAAGATATTTACTTGAAGATAAATTTTTAACTATAGAGTAGTACAGCTGGCATAGCGAGCGTGTGTCCTTAGAAATATTTCTAGGACATAATCTGTATCTGCATAAAATTTCATTTTAATTTAAGCCAAACAAATCGAAATATTTAACCTTCGATAATATAAAATGAAATAAAATCAAAAAGAGTTTTTTTGTTCGCTTCCTCTGAATCTGCTCAAACACAGATTAACTCGCAGATAATCTGCGCAGTGTCGTACAACAACAAGTAAAATGTTTAGGTCGAAGTTTTTAGCTAGAAACAACAACAGCAGCAGCAAGGCAAGAACTGAGAGAAAAAAACAAAATAAGAATTTGAAGAGATAAGAAATCCTGTAATGATTTCAACATTATGTTTGCTTCCTTACCCGGAAAGCAACAACAACAACCACAACGCAACGCAACAGCAAAAACAACAACAACATCGACATCGAAATCAATTTAAGAAATTGAAAATAGAATGTAAATTTGCCGCTTAGATCGATTTGTGGTCGGATTTGTGGGCAAAGATTGTTTTTCTGTTGTCGATGCTGTTGTTTTTCTTGTCACTGGCGTAGCAAGGATTTCAAACAAGGACACAAAGAAATTAATCAAATAAGAGAGAGAAATAGATATAGATATATTGTATATTTAAAAAAAAGAAGAAGAGAGAAATAGATAAGAAGATAAAGACTAATATATAGATGGATAGATAGATAGATAGATAGATAGATAGATAGATAGATAGATAGATAGATAGATAGATAGATAGATAGATAGATAGATAGATAGATAGATAGATAGATAGATAGATAGATAGATAGATAGATAGATAGATAGATAGATAGATAGATAGATAGATAGATAGATAGATAGATAGATAAAGAGATAGATGAAAAGGGTGAATATAAAATATATTAAACAAACTGGTATCTGAGTTTGTCGAAAACTTCACCTAAAATGGGCGTGATTGGATCAATTTACTTCCTACTTAGAAGTAGATCGGATTATCTTTACGGACAACATCACAGCTCAAAAGCAGAATCGCTATAAAGGAAACATATTTAGGGATGTGGGAAGAAATAATAGACTAAATAAAATCTTACGAATATTAAAAGGGGCTTTTGTTGTTGAAGTAAATCCACCCCCTTACCCCTCCGTTTAAGACGCCACTGCTTGTTGTGCACATCAGAAAGCAAAGCAATTTGCCTGCTCTCGCACTAATGATGTGCGATGGAAGACATCATCGAACGTAAGGAACAACCAAACGAACGAACGTATCCAAAACGATTCGAACGCTTTTCGAATCCAACGAAACCATTGAATTTTATTGCGAAATATTATCATGCGGAAATTTTCCGCTAACCAAAAAATTGGTTTTTCTCGGTATTTTCTGCTTATTTTTTTAATATTTTGTAAATACTTTGTGCCGTCTTAGTTTAGTGCTTCCACAGTAGCGGGTGGGCGGGCGTTCGCGACGCGACGCTCACACTTCACTACGATGAAGTCAATTTGCGTGGTTGATTTACTACTTTCATTGAGCGCTGAGGAGGACTGCAGACTGCGGCTTTCGGTTAATTCGCTCGATAGACAGGACCCAAGCTGCTTTCGCGCTCCTGCCCGATTTGTCTATAAATATTTTTTTTATGTCCGATCAAGCGCGCAAATTTAATGTGTTTGTGTTGTTGTTGTTGCTGTTGGTTGTGGCAGTGGAAGAAAAACAAAAAATCATCGCTCTAACTTGGTAGCAATTCACTTCATTTGGCGATATCAGCAGTGGGACAAACAGACATGTTGTTTCGTTCCGCAATGTTGTTGCATAAAATCACAACAACAAGATTTATGATGTTAACGCCGCCGCCAACAACAAATAAATAAAAAAGGGCACTTACCGCATATGAAGAAGCGCTTGTAAAATTGTTCGTTAGCATTGCGGATAATGGCGAAGCTTTTTGAGTTGCCCTTGAGCAAAAATGTGAAGAACGTAAAATTTTGTTTTTCAGCTAAAATGTTTTGAGATTATTTGCACTTTATTGCATATTAAATTGGTTTATAAAAATATTTAAATAGAATATTAAAATGTATAATTAATTAACGAATATGGTTTCGTTAAACAAATTTTATTTGGTTGTAATTTGTCTGAAGAGAATATTTCCTAAAGTATGCCTCGAAAGAAACAAACTGGACACAAAACTTTATTTTATATGAGTGCTCCGAAATATAATTTCTTACACTGCTTAGAAGCGCTCCAATTAACTCATAAGCAGAGCAGCGATTTTCTACTATTAAGAATATTTTCAAAGCTTTATTATTATTATAACTTTTATTTTTATGAGTTTCCAGTTTCCAGTCCTTAAAACCTTAAAGAGCTTGATGCATTATTATTCTTAATGCTAATCCACACTTTAGAACTTATCGAAGTTAAAAGCTCTTTTTAAAGTTTTACAAGAGTTTTTTATTATAAAAAATATACATAATATAAATTGCGCAAATCTTTAAGTTTAGCGAGCTTTAAAAACCACAAATGGATTTAAACTTTTCAGCTTGGTAACTATTGAAACTTTAAGTTATCAATTACTCAAGATATTTTCTTTGCAATTTGCAGCGCTGACCAATATGCGAGTTGTTGTTGTTCTAATTTTTTCTTTTTGTATTTCCACAGTAATAAGAAAACATAAATACCGCTGCTAATTCCACAAATCCGCCCGAACCTTAATCGTCGCTCATTACCAATTACGAAAAATTTAATTCGCTCGCTAATGAGATTTTAACGCAATTGCATGAGGCGAATCTGAGGAAAACTTTTTCGTTTCAAAACAAATTTAAACTTTCATAATTTTCACGCTGGAAGAAAAAAACCAAAACTGTTTTCCCTCCACGCCTTGCCTTTGAAAAAAAAACGCTAACTAAAATATTTGCAAAATAAAAATGGCGTAAATGTGAAAGAGTATGCATTTGTGTTGCTAATTTGTTGTTGTTGTTGTTGTCTGTGCTTTATTCCCCTCTGCAGTCATCCTCTTTCCTCGCGCACTTTTCCTTTGGGAATCACTTTGCGCCCCGTTGGAATTTAACCTAAGAACAAAGGTCCTCTAATTACGAAACAAAACAAAACAGAAAAGCAACAAGAAACAAGAAATACAAGAGAATTTAAGAAATTAAATTAAAAAGTGCGTCTTTACGGTACGACTTTAAGCTGTGTTCGTTTTGCTTTGCTTTGTTTGTATGTTTGAACTGGTGTCACCTTCGAAAGTTTAATCCTTAAAGTCCTTGAAATACGACTGCATCTCTGCTTTGGCGTTTTAATTCTCTTCAAGTTATTTCCCTGTCTTCAATGAGCCCGTGGGAGTATTTCAAAATACTTCTTTTTATTTATTGTTGTCCTTCTACTATATTTCTCCCTCTTCTTCGTTTATTCTTCATCAACTGCTTTCGCTCAGCTTCTTTGTCTCGACTGGATTTTCGTTTAGATCACGTTCTCCTCGTCCACTGAAGTGCAATTCGTTGCGCTAATTACTCGTCATTTGTCTGCGCTTCTGCACGGAGCCGGCAACATTTTCTGTCTTCTTCCTTTCAACTGCTTTAAGTGATTCTATTTACCTTTAATATTTCTTTTTTCCAACTTTAAGATTTTGTTGCTAACGATTTGTCTTTTTTTGTTTGTGCTTTCAGGTCCTGCAGTGCATTCCGATTCGATACAGGGTTCCCCTGGAATTCTGCCTTGTAATGTTATGCCTCCCATACCGCATGATCGAGTCGCTTTGGTCATATGGTATAAAGAAGGCATGAAGACGCCGATTTACAGGTAAGTGACTCTCTAGTAAGAATTAAATGTTGCTTTATTTTCTATTTATAATTTTTTATCAATTAACATTTTTTCTCTCACTTTTTAAAAATCAAAGTTATTAAATTGGATATTTAATTTTGGTTTTCTCATGCCCAAACCTTTGAATCAACCTCAACGATCTCCACAATTGCTAAAGCTTAATAATATACCAGTTGAAGTTTTGCTGTCCAGCAAAACCACAAAGTGCGGAATAATTTGCAAGTGGTTAAAGCGCACTTCAGCTAAAGCATATGGCTAAGATCTGGCCACTCGTATTTGCCAAAAGTGCATATGAAATAAACAAGTTGGAAAAGTTACTCTACAAATTTACTCCCTTGCATTATTAGTCAAGTTAGCAGATTCATGGTTCTCATACCAAATCTGTCTTTTGGTCAGGCATTAATTATTTAAATTTTCAACTTTAAAAACTTCCTTCTCATCTTTACTCCGACGACAACTGTTCCAATGTGTAGAGTTACTGTGGCGAAATGTATGTAGCAAGTAATTTCCTTCGCTCGGTGGTAGTTATTTTCTTGTTGGCCTTGAATATTTAATTAGTTCGTCGCATATGCCAATTTGCAGTCAGAAACAAAATTACATACATATCTATTTAGACAGCCAGCCAGGCAGGCAGGATTGCAAGCTGCCGGGAGAACTCCCGCTGAATACAACTCTGCTAGAGTCTTTTTCTTTTTTGTATTTTTAATATACCCTTCGTTGAAATTGGCCCAGTGGGTATATTAAGTTTAGTCATTGTTTGTAATGTTCAGCAGGAGGCGAGGCAGTTGTGGGATGTGTATATGCAAATGGATGTATTTGCTTAACGACGTCTTCAGGGTCGATTTAGTATTATTGAAATTTTTCTAAGATTACGTCGAGTGAAACTTTAATTTGTTTTGTCATCTTTAGGTGGCATACATAGGTACAAAGTTAAGGAGATGTTAGCAAACAAAGAAAACAACTTAGACGGAACCAAAGTTATTGGGAACCATATTACAATTGTAGGAACTTAAATATACTTGGCTGGACAGATTGAACTACATAAACTGGAGAGACTAAATATTCTCGTACTGGATAGAACAGTTCGACTAAATATACAGAATACAGTAGATAGGCCAGATAAACTTTAAGGATAGGATACAAATTAGAGATGGATCGACTGGTAAGACTCAAGAAAATGTACTAGATGGCATTGTTGGACGTAATCGATTGATTGGATGTGCTAATTGAACTGGAAAGAATTCATAAGCTGGACTATAACTCGGAAACCGAAAATGATTCAAGGATGGTTCTTCAAGAGCAAAGGAAATTAAAATATAATATAATATAGATTGCAGTTTTTGATTAAAGATATATTTGCTTCGACCAAGCTAAAGATTTTTTTCCAACAAGTTTTCCTTATATTGTATATTTATTTTTTTTTGCTATCGTGGCCATCTTTCAGCAGAAGTAGTACAGCATTGCCATGGCGCTGGCTGTTGCGCAGCACATGTTGCCAGCTTTAATTAAAGTTTTTCTTATATTTAGATACGTAGATTTGTGGTTACTCAGCTTCTTCTTCTTATTGTTGTTGTTGTTATGTAGACATAAATAATTTGAAAAGTTTGTTTGAGTTTGTTCGAGTTTGCACCTTGGGCAAGAAGTGTCTGGATAATTTGGAATTTATTCGAATTTTTTTCTCGGTTTCGGCTTTGGTTTTTCTTTGCATGTTTTTTTTCTGCCTACCAAATAACAACTCTGTATGGGAGTGTTACAAAGTTTAAATAGGACTTATATATGATGAATATCAGATCAGATTGAGCTGTGAGGAATTGTTGTCAAAGTCTTGAAATTAACGTGGATGGTATTAGAATAAGTTAATATTACTTTTTGTTGTTGTTGGTATTATACGTCAAGCTGTCTGTCTGCCCTCATTCAATGTTGTCAGCATTAGAATGGCATAAGCGCCTTTTGAAAGAACTCTCTTACAAAGTGGAGTCAAATGACCTGCTTACAGTATTGAATTTTATTTTATTTTATGCATTGTATTCAATTTCTTTTATCGAATTCGAAATAATTTTGAACTTTGGTATCTCAGCAAGTTAAGAAAGGAATTCGAGTGCATAAAAATTAATGTGGCTCAAATTTATTTGATGATTTTCTTTGAGGTTTTTGTTAGAAAATAAATGTTGAACTTTTGATATAAATCCATGTCAAATGTAATTAATGAAATATTATGAAGAAAGATTTTCTGTTTAATATCAATTATGGGTAATTGCCGCCAACTTTAAACAAGCCTTCTTAGATTACAACAAAAAAATAAAACTTTCATCGCTTGTTTGATATAACTTTGTTTTCTGGATTTGCAGAGAGAGATAGCGCTAAATTTTCCAAGATTTATTTGCAATTACATTTCCACAATTTCGAATTTTCGTTTTAAAGTTTTACATTTTAATTCAATGGCTCGAAATGGAATTGTTGCCATTCATCTGCACCTTCAGTACGTCTACGTCGACTGTTCGACTGCTTCTCTGGCTCATACTCTGCTCGTCAACTGAAGTTTACTGCCAACTTTGCCGCCATTGTCAGTCTGTGTTTTCTGGCGTCTCCGCTCGGCCACCCTCCGATCCAGCCCTCAACTTCCGCAATTTGTCACTTTGTCAAAAGTTTTTATTATTTTTTCAATTGTTTTCTTTTCTTTTTTTCGTTTTCGTTTTCGTTTCTGTCGTTCATTTTTGCGCCCTCTAATGAGCTGCAAAACTATGCTATGCCAGAGACGCCGATGAATTACAATTAACCTCGTTGGCATTTTAATTGATTTAAAGTCAAAGTTTTTCATTATCAAGCGCCTGACAGTAGGCAACTTATTTTCTTATTTCTGTTCATTTTCTTCTTTTCGCTATTTGCTTTCCTTTTTTTTTTGCGCTGGTGCTATTTTTAAGCACTTGGCATTGTTTTCGCAAAGTTTTCATGGAATCTTTTCGTTTCTTTTCGTTTCGGTTTCTTTCTTGCTTTTTAATTTTCTTCTCTTTTACTTTTTCAATTTCAGCGTCGATACGCGCGACTCTGACATCTCAGACGGTTCACATTGGTCAGACGAATCTTATGGCGACCGTTTGTCCTTCACCGTCGAAGGAAATTCCAGTACGCTGGCAATTCGGCGTACATACCCGGAGGACACCGGCGAGTATCGATGTCGCGTCGATTTCCAAAAGAGTCCAACGCGAAATTCCAAAGTGAATTTTACCGTCATAAGTAAGTAAAGCGTTTGAACAGTTTCTGGAATTGGGTGTTACAAACTCAGGTTAATTGAAATTTAACTAATTAAGATTGAAATTTATATTAAGTGGATACTCGTACTTGGCGGAAATTGAAATCGAACCGAATAAAAGTGAATGTTGTGAAAGTAAAAAATCGGTTTAATTTAGCTTCTCAAATGGTTTCGAGAAAATTTGCAAGTTAATTTAAAGGTTTTTTTTGGAATAAGTTTTCTATATTGGCTACTAATATGGAAAAGACAAAAATAATTTTTTTTTATGCCTTAAATTTAGAGACGAACTTGCAGAACAAAATATAATTTAATATACATATACTCTTTTATTGCACAGAGTATTCTTAATTTCCAGTTTATTAAATTTATACAATTTTAGAGCTTCTACATAGACTTTATTTTTTAGCTTGAAGAAGATTTGTATGCTAATGCAACGTTATTAATTTATTAAAACTATCGTCTGAAAGAAGTTATGGCCATTTAAAGGTTTTCCCGACATTTTACTCATTTTCTCCTAAACCATCGGAGGAAACACCTTTTATAATATTATATAAAATTTTTTAACTGTGCTCCTTTGTCTTTGTGCAATAAACAAAGCCGAGCAATTTTTGTCTGCTTCTGGAACACGTTTAGAAGAATGCAAAACTTTATCACTCACATCTGAAGCAGAGTTCCTTCCTGCAACTGCCTGCATGTGCAATGTGCTCCAAATCTGAAGCGATTCAATCGATGAACTCGACAATGCCGAAACGCTGACTACGCTGAGTATATCAAAAAATCGCTATACCCTGCATGGTAGACTATGCCATATGCCAGCGTTGAAAAATATCTACAACATCCCCAGACACACTCCACACAAAGGAGCTGCACATACATACACATATACATACACACATAAGTATAAAATAAGATTAATAAAATATAAAGAAAAGTAAAGTAAAAAACGAAACGAAACAAAATAAAATCAGTTATTTTTTAGGGGTGCTGTGGAGTGGATCGCTTGCAGCAAATGCGGGGCGTGGGTGCAGAAGAAGAATTTAATAAAATTATATTTTTGTGTGGAAGACAGCCCGAAACTGACATGCAGCTTACATGTGAAAGACATTTTGACGACGACGAAGACGACGACAACTAGCAGAAAAACGACGAAGACGCGACGACATGCAACATTTAATATAAAAATTCTTAAAATTGAAAATTTCACACATCTTTTCTTTTTTTCCCTTTGCTGGAATTGAGTTGGTGGGGTAGGGGTTCGGGAGTTGGGGAAATGAATGTGAAGGCTAATATGCGCCAAACACGAAATTATAACTGACATTTGCTGCACAAACGCGCGAAAGCTAAGGAAAGGAAAGAAAGGCGAAAATCTTTTCGGTTTTTTGTGTTTTTTCTTAATATAAAATTTTAAACACAATTTCAAATTCAGCCAAACTTAAATTATTTTCGGCTAAGCTAAGTTCGGAAAATATCCCCAGAGCAGATTTGATTTAGCCGTGAAACCGTGAAACAGTGCAACTCAGTTTCGGTGAGTTTTCTCTTGGTTTGTTTGTGTAACTGAAAAAGTTTTCAGTTTCGCTGAAAATTTGTTTTAGGGTTTACTTTTGTTTATATACTCGGGAATTTGTTCGAGTTTATCTGCTTTTAAGTTAAAGAAGTTCTTGGGGGACAATTGCATGTTTGGCTGTTACACACATATACACACACGTACATACAGCGGACAAGTAGCTTACTAATCTTGCTCTTGATTTCGTAAGTGGAACAAAGAGTTTTTAAGATGCCATGGGTGACTTTAAAGTTAAGTTAATTTGCAAGATAAAAAGCTCTGGCTTTAATAAGTTAATAAAATTTGTTCAAGCAAATTTGTTCAAGGTCATTTTAATATATTGATAAAAGCAATAGAAAAAATAGAATGTAAAGAAGCTTCGCAAAAATTCAAGTTCAAAAAAAGTTTTGTAGAAAGAGCTTTAGTTAAGTGATATAATTGGTCTTAACCTTTCCCGGATAATCAACATTTAAAGACACTATTTTCCAAAATATTAATTTATTAAAAATAAATTTCAATTTCAAATTTCTTAATCCATAATAGGATTAAAATCAAAAAAACTTTTAGTTTGAAAATAGTTTGAATTTATATTATGCTTTTAAGCCTTCGACTTTCTTGTTGAAGAGTTTAATCTGCAGAGAGCTTTAAGTTTAAAAAATTCTCAAAGGTTTAAAAGATGTATACCCTTATGACTGGAAAAAGTTAAGTGCTCTTAAATTTGCCTAAAAGCTTTTAACAGCTTAAAAGTTTTGAAAAATATAAATTTTTGTTAACCTCTTTGTTCATTTAATATTTTTATTTAAGCGAAATTCAATTTGTTTTGCTTAATTTTTTCCGCTACAATTTCGATTTGATTGCAAAATATCGATTTTTCGTTTAAGCAACTCACTCCGATTTTCAAATACGAGTATAATTCCGCCTCACTTTTTAAATGATTTATGCGATTGTTTCATGCTGTAACTAAAGTTTGTTTGGTGTGCAAGTTTCCGATCGGGGCAAAACTTTAAGTACAAAAAACCCCGTTACGGTCAGTACATGCGAAAAGAAGGGCAGCTTTAGTTAAAAGAAGAAGAAACAACTCAACACCCACACACAGTGTAGTGGAACACATACGCACAAAAACATAAAAACACACACACACACTCAAAGCTATAGTTGCAAAGCAGCTAATACGCTTAGCAAAACTGAAAACTTTTCTTTGGAGAAGTGCAAAGTTTGCATGGAGAAAAACTTTTTACGCAACGTTGACAAAATTTGATTTTTAACTAAAAAATCTTGAAGAAAAAACTCGCTTGCGAAGTGTATGACGCGTAAAGTTCTCAGGGAATTTGGACATATTCGACTGACTTTTTTCTTGGCAGGAGGGACATAATATTTTGATTAAGTCGCTACTGGATGAAGCATGTGTATGTTAGAGTGGTTCTGAAATATTTTCTCTCGAAATGTCAAACTGAACTGTCTAAGTTTGAGAGTTCACACAAGCTTAAAAGCTAACAGAGGAGAGTTGTAGAGCTTTTAAGAAGAATTAACGCTTTTCTTGATATTTTATATTCTGAGACTAAAGAAAAGAATACAAAACATGAGGATTTCAGGTTGAAGGTGTTGTATATATCGCCGATTTTTGTATATAAAATTAAAGCGAATTGATAATAAACTTTTGTTATTCATAACGCTTTGTTATGTAAATATTTTATTTAAAATTTTAATATATATTCAAAACTGATGGTAACAAAAAGAAAAAATGAAACTCCCACAACTAGAACAAATTTAAATTCTTGTTTAGATTTTCAACACACATATATGTAAACAAAAAAACACGTACATATTAACATAAACCATATTGAATATTAAAACTAAAGTCGTGTTCTATTTTTGCTTTATCTTGTATTTCTTTCTTTCTATTGCGTTTCGTTTTCGTTTCAGCACCTCCCGAATCACTTATCATCCTCGATGCCAAGGGGGCAACGTTAAAGGACTACAAACTGGGTCCCTACAATGAGGGCTCCGTCATCAATATCACATGTGTGGCAGTTGGCGGTGAGTAGAAGAGCGAGAGAGAGTGGTAGAGAGAGAGTGAGAGAATGAGTAGTGTGACGAATGTGCGGGTGTGAAAAGAGAGGAGAATAGAATAGAATGTAAACTAAAACATATAAACTTAAGCGATACAAGCACTCACATAACACAGACACTTACACATGCACAAACACAAACACAAACACATTTAAACTCATAATATTTACTCGTGCGTATAAAATTTATAAATTGCCATTGGCAAGAGCAGAGATGAGAAGAAATTCCCACCCGTATTCTGTTGGGAAGAGAACATGTGTATGTGTGTATGTTGCTCACACTAGTGCATGTTCACACACACACATACACACACACATACTCGTATATACGAAGGCATTTGCTCCTTAATAATTTATGCAAGAATACAACATTTATTATCGGGGTTTATGTGTGCGTCAAAAGAAATAACATTAACGCCAATATTGTTTTTGTTTTTTCTTTGTTTTCCTGCAATTGTAAATGTTGTTGTTGTTGTTGTTGTTGTTGTTGTAATTGTAGATGTTTTTGTTATTGTTGCTGCGGTTGTTGTTGACTAACCGTATTTTATGTATAAAAGACATACAGACACAGAACGCCACTACAGCGCAAATATTACAGAAACATTTTTGAAGTTCATATGAGAACATAAAAAATTTTATTTAAAAATTTTTATTTCAACAAAATAATAATAGAAAACATGAAATAATTGCCTTTGAAATGATACCAAGTTTGTTTTTCTATTTATTTTCGTACCGCTCAACGTGGCATCCACTGTAAGATAAACGTTTATGTGTATAAAAGCACATAAATATGTTTCTTAAGGCATATCCGAAGCGTTGCGCGTTACGCTTCAGGCTCTGCCTCCATAATTATTCACTTTGTTCGTTTGTTAGTATGTGTACGTATGTTTGTATGTGCATGTTGTGCGTGTGGGCTTTAGCAACGCCGCGCGCGGCACATGTGGCTTTTAACGCGTCTGTGGCATCTTGACATGACTTTTGCTTAATTTTTATTTCACTCAACGTTGCTGGTGTAAATTCGTCTGTCTGTCTGTCTGTGTATTTATATGGGTGCGTTTTTGTCAGTCTGTGGCTGTTTCTGTGTGTGTGTGTGAGTGAGTGTGCGTGAGTGCGTGCGTGTATTTGCGAAAATGTATGACGACAGCGCGCAGCAATCAAGACAGTGATGAGCGACAACGCCGGCCCAAACATAAATTATTTGTTGTCGCTTGGCGCGTTTTTCTTTTTAATTTGTTAAAGCGATATTCCCGGAATACAAACTTGAGTATCTGCGATAACAGTACAAAACATACAAAGGATGTTATCCGAATATTTTCACATAAACAAAAAATTAAAGCCCTCACAAACGGATTTTCGAGAATTCCGTCAACTCGAGAAGAAGCGTGTCCATGAGGACTTTTCTGTGAACAAGTCTAAGAGTAGAAAATTATTTTTAATATAATATAATTTTCACATCAGCCTTAAATTGGAAAAGTATTAAAGAGCGCTCCATTTGTCAAGGAGTAGCCCCACGGCGGTGTTTAAAGTACTCGTGAAATATTAACTTCGTAGTGGTTCCTTCGATGCTTTAAAACACATTCATAAAAAGTACTGCCAAGTTAAAGCTTATTTTGTATTTATTCTTTTATAATTGCAAATTGTCTGCTGAAAGAAAATAAAAAAAATCGAGACCTAGACAAAGATTATACGTACATATGTATTGTATTAGGTAACTTGAATTTTCGCAGACAGTATCTGTAAGATATTTTGAAGAAAGTAGATTCGTAAATTTATTGAGGTAAAGTTAAGGTAAAACAATAAATGGAATAATAATTTTTCAGTTACAAAAATAAAACTATAACAAAATGTTTTGTTGTTCTTGAAGTGACTTTCGGCATCTAATCTACCAAAACTTTCGATATCCCTAAAAATGTGAGTTGTTTAGCCATATATACGCCCATAAAGCCAAATTCAAATACCCTTTACCATTTTAGAGTAGATTATTAATATAATAAGGTATTTTATTAACTTAATAAAAATTAACCTAACAACTTAAAAATGCTTTTATTTGCTTTTCGAAGCGATTCCGTATTAATTTGCCATTTCCAAATTATGCACATCTTTAATGAAATTAAAAAAAAAATACTTGAAAGTGCATTGTCAATTTTTAATATTTAAGCATTGATGCACTTTCAAAATTTAATTCAATATATTTAATTGAAGTACAACTTAAACTCATTTTTAACAAGCGCTACTGTAAAGCAGAAAAGTTTTCACTTTGATCATTTTAAGCTTATTGTTGATTTTTTCTTTGTTTTTTATTAAATTGAATTAAATTTAATATAACAGCAACAACATCAACAAAAATAGTATATTTATAATTTGGTGCGCGGCGCCGTGTTGCGTAAATCAGGCAAATGTAGGTTGGCGGGCTGGCTGGCTGCCTGCCTGGCCGGGTATAATCTTTGTTTTAATTACCGTTTAATATGCGGAACTATTAAGGGAATTATTTATTACCTGGAAGCGAACACATTTCGTTAATTTTGTGTTATTTGTGTGTGTATGTGTGGCGCGCGCGTATGCGTAAATAATTACTTAACTCTGCAAGTGTGTGTGTGTGTGTGTGTGTGTGGGTGTTTGTGTATGAGTGCTTGCGGTTAAAGCATTCCCGTACACATGTGCACATGTACTAGCATGTGTACGTGCATGTGTGACTGTGTGTGTATATGTTTATTTGTATGGATTTATGCAGCCCCGTTTATTGGCATTTGAAGCAATTAAAGAAAACTTATGTTGCCGTTAATGACACTTCGGAGCTCACATTAAGTCTTTGAGGACATTTTTCACGCCGCCTCTCTTCTACTTTTACTAATTTCAAATTACTCAAAAGAATAAATGTTTTTTAATAATCCTCAGTTGAAAACGTCCGCCTTTAAGTATGCAACGAAAAAACTGATATTTCAATTCTTAAATTAATTTATATTAAATAAATATAAAATTTATCATTAATAAAATACAACATCTAACATCTTTATGGCAAGAAATATTTCCAATTTCATCTTAAAGCTTTAAGTCGCGAGATGATATTCTGTCTGCCTAAAAGTATGCAAATCGTATTTTTCTAAAAACCACGCACGACATTTTGTCGATTCGTTTGTACCGCAAACAGAATAAGCCTTAAACTCAAGTAAATATTTTGTTTCCACTTTAATACACGTGTCACTTACAAACACAAAGAAAATTATCCTTACAACAGCACAAATCCATTGAAATACACACACACACACACACACACTTGCCCCTTCTGCGCTAAATACTCAAGTAGGTTGCAAAAAAAAAACGAAGAAGAAAAAACATTGCCAAGTGCTTAGAATTGAACAAGTGGACACATCTTTGCGAGCTGTCATTTCTTCTTCTTTTTTTATTTTGCGCATTCAGTCAACATTTTTATGATTTTTTTTCCACTTGTTTTTTATTTGTTGTTTTTTTGTTTGTTTGTTGTTGTTGTTGTTTTTCTTTATATGATTTTTTGCTGTGCATCATCAACTCAATGTCGGGTACACACACGTAAAATCATTGACAACACTTGAAAATGTCAAAAAGCCAAACGACAACAAATAACAACAACACGAACAGTTACAGCAAATAAGACTCACAAACAAAAAACACTTGCCGGCTTTTTCTTTAAACTGACAACGAAATGACAATTTGATAAGATACCAACAACAACCATAGCAACAAACATATCACATACAACAAACACTCTCTTAGCCCACACCAAAATTCATTCTTCGCCTGCAATTACCGTCTTTCTTCTTTTCTTTTCTTTTCTTTTCTTTTCTTTTCTTTGCTTTACTTCTGGTGTTCTATTCATTTTCTTCTTATTTTTACTTTTTACTTTTCGCATATAGGAAAACCGCAGCCGCATATTACCTGGTGGCACGAGGACAAAATGCTCGACAGCTCTTCGCATCCGTTGTCAGATCGCCGTGTGGGGAATGTCCTTTCGTTGGGTAAACTGAAGCGCAAGAATCTTTACATGCAGCTGACGTGTCGAGCGAACAACAACAATAAGACGGCGCCAATTACCAGCACAGTCACGCTCGACATGAATTGTAAGTATTGCACCAGCAGCAGTTGCCGTGGGAGCGTTTGAAGTCGGCAAAAGCTGTAGTAACGCTCCCGCAAGATTAAGATTTCGGCATCAATGGAAATATTTTCGGTATCCACTGAGTAGTTGTATACTCCTCTTTTTTTTTTTTTGGTTCTTAAAATTTGTTGTAGTATTCTCTATTTTACGGAAACTTGAAGACTTTTGAAAACTTCCTGACATGGTCTGTATTATAGTAAACGAATGTGCATAATGACGGTCAATACCGCTGTGGGTTAAAGGCGTTGGATTACCACTTACGCTCGATGTTTCTAGAACTCTGATTCAATTCCCAGCTGGAGCAAAGATCAAATTAAAATTTTTCTATTCGACAGTCACTTTTTGGAAAGATTTTTAAAAATTGATTTTCGAGAGTATAAGATGCAAAAATCATTTCCAGATCCCGTCATTGAAGTGACCGAACGTTCGATATGATGTTGAGATGCACACAAGGAGTTTATTGGCCTCGTTAAAACAATTGCTATCTTAGCGACAAATGCGTTAGAATACTTAAATTAATGTTTTCATATTTTGTCTATCTTGAGAAATATTGGTACTTCAATTTTCGACAATTATCAAAATTGTTGTTGTAACACCCATGGCTTTATCGCTTAAAAAGTTAAGACTTTACAATTCAATGGCAACGCGCACATAACAATTTCGACAATGAACATGCCAATTTACTGTCTTTTTTTACAACAATTTGATTATGGCCACACTTGTCACACTCCGAGCACAATTTCGAGGATTGGACGAATGTCGGTGCACATTTTAATTGCCATGCCAGACGACAGACTCGACGCGACTCACCACTCGACACTCGAAGACGTGCAGCGCGACAACGCAATAAGGCGTATTGTCACAGATACTGTGCAACTGAAATGTCAGCGCGGTACTTGTTGTGGATAAAGTATCTCAACTGACTGCCGTCTGTGCATTGTCCCTGTTGTTGTTGTTTTTGTTTTTTACACAGCAGTCAGTCGTTGCATTTAACGCGAAACAAAGTGTTGGCCACCAACTTCTCCAATGCGGGAATGCATGCCAACATTCCCTTCGGAAAAAAACGCTGTTTTGTTTCGATGAAACCCCAAGTCCAGCCACAGCTGCTCTGCTCTGCTCGCGCTTCACTTCAGTCTCATCAAACCGTCGCAGCAATTCAAAGCAATTAAATTTAATTGCACGTGCCAAATTAAGAATGTTTCCTCTAGAACCAACAGCGAGGGTGAAGACGAGGGCATCATTTCGAGTAAAAGTTCTGTTGAACCGTTTTCGAATGTCGCTTTCGTTTTGCGGGAAAATACCGCGCTTCACTTGTTTCTTACGGTTTGACACATCGTCATCAGCAGCAGCATAATCATCATCATCGTCTTCACAGTAGCCAACATTATAGACACTTTAATGCGGTCGAACACTGTTCTTGACTTCGGATATTTTGGAGGCGTCTCTGAAATGACCAAAATGAATGCCTTTGGAAAATCAAATATCGTCTTGGGAGGCTTAAAAAAATAATGCCCCTAGCTTCAGTGTTGCGTGAAATTATTGAGTGCGACCGCCGACGCATTTCTGCGTAATTTAGTTTTATTATTGTAAATATTGTTTATTTTTAGGACTTTTACGATGTTTACCAAGTCTGTTTTTTTTTTGTCTCGTTTGTCTTTTCACTTTTAGTGCGTCCATTGGTTGTGAAACTTCAGGGTGAAAATCGACCGCTCTCCGCCGATAATCCGTATCAATTGAGTTGTACTATACTTGGTTCGCGACCTTCGCCCACGGTGACATGGTGGAAGGGCAGCACGCCCATGAGGAATACCCATGAAATTGTAAGTACGACTACAATCGATAGCTGTAGTACTTGTTAGAGTATCGTACGAACAGAAATATTCACATAAACGACTCTTTTACAATTAAGGCTATAAACTTTTAGTTTGCTAACACTTCAAAATTTTCCTAATAGGAATATCATCGAAAGATTCGCCATGCAATATTGTCTTAATTTATCTTCCTTCTTATCGAGTTCAGAGTGTATCTAAAATTTTTAATTTGCTTTCAAAGTTATTTCATGTAAAAACTTAATATCCAAAGTAAAAATCTGCTAATAATAATATATCCTTAAAACTTCCTAATGCTAATAGGGATCTGCTAAAATACTAAAATTAAGTACAATACAATGAAGGATATAAAGAGTCTGTTCAGTACCATTAAATATTACAATTTATTGGTTCTTAGGACCTGATTTGAAAAAAAAATTAGATAGCCTTTACTCCTTTAAATGTTTGAGTATCATTAAAGAAAAACTAATTTCCTGTAAAAAAAAGAATAAATTTATATCAGCCTTTGTTAACTATTCAACTAAAAATATAACTTCTAGAGACTAGAGAATACACAAAGTAAAACCGCTTAACCCCGATTTGCATACTTTAAAATGTTTTTTTTTTTTTTTGTTCAAATTTTTCGAGAACTTTGCCACTTCGTGTTTTTTTCGTGTTTATCAAAGAAATTTCTGCGCGTGGCGCATTCGAAAAAAGTCATTTCACTTGCCATTTTCTGCACGCTGCACTAAGTCGCGTCACACACACCGACATCGACACACACATACATACACCAATACAACACCATCTTTTTACGTTTACTTTTTGTGCAACAACGATTTTTCTGCTGATTTGTAAATTGTAAATTCAATTTTTTCTCTTTGCTGTCTCTTCCGTTCGCAGGCAAATCCGGAAGGTAATATGACAACGTCAATATTGACTTTTACGCCAACCATCGATGATCGCGGAAAGTTTCTTTCGTGCCGCGCTGAAATGAGCATGATACCTGAATCGGGCTTAGAAGACGGCTGGAAGCTGGATATCTTTCGTAAGTTGTATTTTGTATTATAGCGCGCAGAGTGTAAAGATTTTCCGGATTTTCTTCGCTTGCAAAACATAAGTAGAGTAACAACACTTGTTGGCATTTAAATTTTAAATTGCATTTGATATTGAATTCTCGACTCGAGAGAATTTTAAAAGCAAATAAATTTAAACACTCAGGATCAAAAATTATTTTTATTATTTTGAAACGATTCGTCAGAGTAAAATCCGTCGGATACTTAAAGAGAGATTAATTTAAGTGCAACAATTTTGGCAATATTCTGAATGAAACTAAAAGACGTCAAAGTCAAAACGAAAAGTTGTCTTTCATGAAAATGTCTTATAGCTTTTAAAGCGTTCAAGTTATAGACAACATTCGGATAAGTTTTGTTTCAAAACTGTTTAACTAGATCCATTAAAATTTTTTGGATATCAAAATCAGTTTTATTGCTTTTCTGTTCATTTTAATATTTTTTTTATGTCATTTTTGTACCAGCAAATGTTTAATTTTCTTTTTAAAGTTTCAATAATAATTCGCTGTGTGTACGCGAGTCATTTTTAAAAGCGTTCAAGTGAAGTTAATTAAAAATTCCAGCAAACGATTTTTACTTTTTTTTTTTTGTTAGCTTGTCTTCTTCGTTTGTTTTGTTTTTTTTTTACTTTTTGGCAGCGTATTCCAGCCGCGCTGAATTGTATTTCACGAGCTGTGCACCAAAGCCCACTTCCGCTTTTGCCGCCCGCATAGCAGCACACCGCACCGCACCGCGCCAGCTTCAACAAAACAAATTGCTCATGTTCTGCGCTTCCGTCTTTGCCGCTTCGATCTCCACATCCGGCGGTGCCTTATCCTCCGCCCACTGAACTGTACTTCATATTCTCCCGCCTTTGAACTGACTTAAGCAGGATTTTTCATTAGAGTCCTTTGCCCCACTTGCTGCTACATTTTAAACATTTTAAATGCCTTTTCATTTGGCTCGGGTGGCGCCTGTTACAGGTGGGACGTGTTCGGGTCGTATACGTAACATTTAATTCAATGCAAAATGTCGGCTCTGCTCGGAAGTTGCTTCTTCATCTACTTCTTTCGCTACATCTTTTTCTTTTTGTTTTCTACTCGTAATAAAAATGAACTTTCACAGGTTTCAAACGCGATTTATCTTATTCGCTCGCGTCGGAGCAGGAGCGGATGTGGTAGCGGTTGTATTTCACTGCTGCTGGCAAAGGGGTGAACTTTAAACAATTTTATATGTATGTTGATGTATGTGTTTGGTTAAAGATTTTTTTAATTTTTTTTATTTTTTGGCAATACACTGAAAAAAAATATAATTTTTGTATAAAATGATTTTCACTTAATTCTTTATACAAAAGCAAAAATATTTGGATTCTTATTTTTTCCAGTGCACAAAGCATTTTTAATTTGTGACTGGAGGTTACCTTACCGGCTCAGAGGTGGGTGTATATTTATGTGCGTGTCTGTCAGTGTGTGTGTGTGTGTAGGTCGTTGTACCCGTTTACATTTATTCGTCGACAATAAAGCAGTTTACCAACCGCCACGATTATTACGCGGAAAATTTGTTCTATTTTCAGAAGTGGGCGAACAAACAGACACATGGACAGACAGACAGACAACAAAGCAGACATTTTGCATTACGCTTGTGTTGAATTAGTTCCGCTTCCTCTTTGTGTTTGTGTGTGTATTCTACCCTGCCGAGGCTTTTAAGTGTTTTCCTACTTGGTTTTAATTTAATTTTTGCGTACCTTTTTTTTGTTGTTTTTGTTTGTTCACGGATTTTTTGTCCGTCAACGCTTAAACTAATATTGCGCATACTTAAGGTAACCAGTCGTGTCTTTTTTGTCTATTTTGTATTGCCTTTATTTAATAAGTATTTTTGTTGGGCTATTTATTTAAGCTAAAAAAAATCGCAAGCTTTTGCTTTCTTTACTTTTAAACTTTTTGGCCCTAGAAACTTTTAAAATCAAACAAGTTTCTTTTAAAGCTCTTTCAACCTCACTTAGTGTTTTTTCTAGTTCAAAATTCAATTAAACTAAACGTTTTTAAAGCTTTAAAAGTTACTCGTTTTTTTTAATTATTCCTAATTAATAAACAAAATTGTCTTTACTTTAGATCTAGCAATCTTAAAGAACTTTGTATTTTTATTATATTAAGAGCTTTAAGCTCTAAATTACTTAAACATTCTATTTTAGTTCTTTGTTTACTTTCTGCACTAAATTGAAATCTCAAGCCAGCAGTTGGTATCCTGTTGCTGTCACCTGCATGAGATTGGGCGGTTAAATTATTTGCGTTACGCTTCTTGGTATCTGCCGCCAAATTGATTGATTGCTTAATAAGCTTAATTGATGCGCGCGGCTGCTGCTGCTGCTGCTACTGTAACTTCTGTGCGCCTGCTTTTAATTAACTGTCAAATTCATTCAATATCGCAAGTGGGCATTGGCCAAAGGTGTGTTTGTATAGGCCGGGCATGATCTGCCTGCTCCACCCTCGTTATGTCACTGCGGCATGACAGTTTGCTTAACCGGTTGATAAAAAATTAATTTACTTTTTTTGTTTGAGCCTTTTTCACAATAACAAATTTTACTATTCGACGTCATTCAAAAATCCGTCTTCTCAAGCATTATAAATCTTCAATTACAGCTTTTTAATTGCCAGTTTCGTTTGTTGGTGTCTTAACAAAGCAAAAATAAAAACAACAAAAACAGAAACAGACACAGACACAGAAACATTTTGAAACACAACTGACGTAAATCGTGTTTTGTTGTCTGCGCAATTTGATTGCCAACCCCTTTGGTACTTCGAACCCCCCCTTCGCTACCCACCTTATTCCAGTGCTAAACCCGACCGAGCAGCCTTTGAAGTAAAATAAAACCCTGCGCCTTGGGTACAATAAAAGCGCAAATTCCACACAAATTGCCTAATTTGTTGGTTTTAAAATATTTGCACCTTCCTGCAGAGGCTTTAATGGTAAATAGAACCCACCATGCAAAAAGTGCGGGGGTGCGAACAACGCCTACTAAATTTATATAAGAGTACAAACGTTTCCTGCTGTTAGATTTAAGCTTTCCTGCGAAATTTTATATGTATGTACATTCGTATGTGTGTAGGTGTCTTCATTAATTGTTAAGCAGCTGGAATGGGGAAAACTCACAAAGTATGCACAAATACAAATAGCAAGTTAAACCTCTTGTTGACCACATTTTTTTATTATTAGTTACAACATCCATCAATAGAATTTTATCGAGTGTTATCAGTCTTTTGTGTTTTTCTCAGTGATTCTTTCTTTTTTATGGATTCATCAGTTTCTGATTTATAATTTCTCAATTAATTAATATTTTCCATGGAAACATTTAAGTAGGCGTCTGCTGTAAGTCAACTTTTTCGCGGTGCTGAGCATGTGAAAGAATCGAATGAGAAGCAGCTGGCAGCTGCTTAAGCATACAACAAGAAAAAGTCTCTAATTTAATGAAGACACACATGAGCAGCATCTGCTGCTGTTGCTGCCGCTGCTTCTGTCGCTGCTGTTAAATTGAGCCAAATATATGCGAACATTAATTGGCGAAAATAATGGCGCAAAGGTTGAATGCAATCAAACGCGCCTAATTAATTTATTACTCGGATAGATTAAGCTATTAGTCGACTCGATTCGACTCGATTCGGCTCGACTCGACTCGACTGACGGGCGTTACGTGATTAAAATTAGACAAATTGCTTAATTAATTTAAATTACGTGACACCATATTTTAGCAAATATTTATTGCACACACATATACATACATACATACATATATGCACTTACATCATTTTGTAAATATTTGTTTATGTATTTTGTTGTTGTTGTTGTATTTTTGCAGACGTTCCCGTTGTCAGTTTGGAGTTTGGCACCAATTCCATTAATTCTTCGATACGCGAAGGCATCGATGTCTTCTTTGAGTGTAACATCAAATCAAATCCATGGATCAGGAAAGTCAGCTGGCGGCATAATGTGAGTATTTATTATGATGATGTGTTTAAAAAGCACGTTTACAGAAAAAGCGATTGTGGCAGAAGCTTAAAATTGTATGTACAAGGTGGCGCAAAATAAGTCATCCGGCCTTCATGTGGCCCGTGCAGTGTGTGCTGTTGCTCCGTCCTGTTGGAACCACATGTCCACCAGTCCTAATTCGTCCAGTTCGGGCAGAAAAAACTCGGTCAACATTGCCCTATAGCGCGCACCGTCCATTGTTGTCGTTTGACCCGCGGCGTTCTCGAAAAAAAAAATGGCCCGATGACTCCTCCAGCGTGAACAGCGCACCACGCAGTCACTTTGAGCGGGTGTAATGGTTTCTCGTGCATCACTCGCGGATTTTCGGTTCCCCAGAAGCGATAATTTTGCTTGTTCACGTACCCGCTGAGGTGAAAATGAGCCTCATCGCTCATTATGATTTTTGCCAACACCACAGACGAATTGTTACGCAAAAAAATAGACACAATTATTCCGCGTTCTTGGGGAGTGTATCGCTCCATGGCTTATTCACTTGTATTCTGTATCTGTCTAGTCCACAAATGTCAAAACAGATTTGACATTGGCGGCCATTTGCAAAAATGAGAGCATCTTCCAATAGGGTGATTTCTGTTGCGCCACCCTGTATGTACATATAAATTAATTTAATTTAAAATATCTTCACATAAAAAGAAAATAAGCATTGACAACCGATATAAAATGAAATTTAACTTTCAAAAACTTAGAAGCCATCATTTCATAAAGGCATGACCAGCAGAACATTAAAACAAATAATAAATATTTAAATTTGCTTTAATGCTTTTACTTTAAAATTTAAAAGCTCAAGTCTTAGAAAAAAAATGCATTTATTTTCCACTACCAACGAAGTTTTTCAATTTAAAAAATAAACACATTTAAATCCAGCATCGATATTCTGAGTACGTCTACCAAGCACATGTGGCCACTTCCACTTCAAACGAGCAATTCGAATTTATTTTAAATTTAATTTGGAACCCACAAAGTAGCCGCCGGCGTTTAATAAAATTGCCTCCTCTGCGATGTCTATGCATTTTTTTTTCGCTCTTTGCTAATATTATATAAAATATAAAAAATAAAGTAGCGAAAAAATTCGCAAGCATTAAATGAAAATGATAAAAATTGTAATGCTCCATTATCCGTTCGCAATTGATTGAGATACAAAACTACGTTAGCATACTTTGACTATGTGGGGGTGGGGGTGTGGTAGGGGCGACTACTGACAACTTAACATTTGGAAGTTGAGTTTTGGAGTGGCAGCTTATAAGCTTGTATTAGCCCTAATTGAAAATTGTTATTTACATAGAAATATATAAATCAGCCCGGAGCTGCAGCAAGTCAACAGCGACAACAAGGTTAAGCCACACGGACGCAGCAACATAAATGTGTTTGTGTGTGTGTGCTTATTGAAGTGGATCGGTGTTAGTTAATCCTAATTTCAATAAAACCAGGGTTAATTAAGCTCTTGTACAAGACTCAAAAAAAAGCTTTTTCTTTTTGCTGACTCTGAAGATTATCGGAGTCGATTTATAATCTAATAAAGAAATTTTTAAAGCTTGAAGCATTTTTATAGCTTAAAAATATAAGAAAATTTTACTGAATTAAAAAATGAATTTTGAAAAAGTATTTTAGAAATTTCTTTTTATTAACTTTTTGTTTATTTCAACAGCTTTCTAAACTAAAAGCATTCCCATTTCTTCAACTTATAGCTAAATTGTTGAAAATTATAACCTGATAAATATAGGATAAGTCCAAAATAGTCACAACTCAAATTATTACTCAATTATTGAGATGAACTGCAAGAAGTTTTTTTTTTAAATAAGTTTTTACATGATTTAGACTCAATGTAAGTTGATCAAAATCAACCAAATATTTTTAGTTTTTAGGACACAGTACTAAACTTTAGGACAAATCATAAATGCCGAGATATCATGTCGAAATTTTTCACACGCTGCATTTATGTCATCAACTTATTTTGCACATAAATAAGCTAAATCGAAAATATTATCTCCTTTGTTTAACTGCATTCGATCCACTCTAATCAATAAGCACACAAACATGCACATATGTCATAACGCGCTAACGGCAGAATTTTCTCATTATAATTTCCGTTTTTCTGTTCATCCGCTTCCGCTTCTTTACTTCACATTTGCTATCCAAAGCACGAGGGCGGCACCACTCGAAGAAGCGAACACAAATTCGACGCTGCTGCACAGCATAACTTTGACAGTGAAATTGGTTCGATGAAAAGTTTAGCAATTTTACTTAATACTTTTCTCTCCATTGAAAATTCGAGTAGTGAAATAGCTGCAACTGGAAAAGGCAATTCCAATTCCTATTGATGCCTTTCGGCGCTCAACATGAACATGAATAAAATATAATACAAAAAAAAATAAAAAGAACAAGAACAAGAACAAGCTGAAAGAATAACTTGTAGAAGAATGATTGAAATTTTTCGCTTTTCCACATACATTTTCCGAAGCGCCCATATGGATAGTAACATAACTGTCGAGAAAGTTTTCCAGTTGTGCCACACCAAAAAAATCGAAAAAAAAAATCGAATTTTCATAAATTTATATTTTATGAGGGGTCACGATATAAGAACATTAATTTTTTTTTTTGTTATTGTTGTTTTTGTTTTTAACATGCGCAAAAATACCATAAAAGTTTATTATTGAAACAACAACAACAATTAAAGTTTTAACTGTCAATATTTAAGCTGCGTTTAAACAACGACATTGGAAACAATGCGCAAAATGAAATTGACAAAAAAAGGATTTCGCTAAAGAGTCAGCTTGGTCGAAGTTTGAATGTCGTACATTTTAAATATCAATTATTTTCTTTGAAAATATAGTAATTAAAAAATAAATAAATTTATGAACCACCCTTATGTTTAAGTAATCTTAGACCAAGTTATCAAACAAATTGTGTGCAATAGAGTTATTCCAATTCAATGTTTACTCGTAATACCTGCCAATTATATTAAAACAATAATTTTTTTCAAAAAATTGTATACTAAATTTTCACATGTACATTGTCAAATTTAGTATTAAATACTTGGTACTAAATTTTAAGTTCTCAATATTTGATAATAATTTTTTCTCACTTAATTTTTATTTACATTTCTTAGTACTAAAATTTGTTTACAAAACTTTTACTAACTCAGTTTAAGTTACTAAATTTAACGTTCTTAAAAATCAAGGTTTACCTTGTATCTTCATAACATTCCTAACAAACGTAAGCCCATAAAAACATACGCTCGAACACTTTCAGTACAGGGTACAACAAAGTTCAATATACAACACACACAAAAAAAAAGAAAAACTAGGTCAAATGTAAAACCTCAGCCACAAAAGCTCAATAACTCAAATTAAAACGCGGCAAGAACTTAATCCAACAAAATTGCCCGCAATGCGGCGATACATTATTTCCAACGAGCATTTTTTGCGCTTGTTCTAAAAAATGCACAACGCTTAAAAATTTCGTACGTTATACAGCAAAGTTAAAAAAGTTTGTTGTTTTAATTTTCCTTGTTGTTGTTGTAAGCGACTACAAGTAATAAGGAAAAGTCTCATAAATTGTATAACGAAAGAGGAATTTTGTACAAGTCCAGTGAATATTCAACAAATTTTACTGTTGTCGTCACATGCCATTTCCGTTTCCGGAGCTAAATCTTTACAGACTAACACACACACGCAAACAAACAAACAAACAAACAAACAGGCATGCAGTTTCAGATTCATGCATACGTATTTCCATTGCCAATGTTAGAACAGTGTTAGGTCGGCCTTGTGCCTCGATGTTAAGCCAACTACGAGTCTACAAGGAAACTAACGTGATGGTCTACGTTCAAGTGATGCAACGATTATGATTTTAGTTATAATTACCGATTATTATCGGTCCTAAAGATAAGTACGGTTTCATTGTGGGGGCCTAGGAACAAACGATCGATCGATCGGAATGTATCAAGAAATGTGTTTTGCTAACTAACAACATTAAAATTTTTGTAAATATTTTTCAACTAATTGAATAATCATAAATAATTTTTTTCTCTATTCAATTACCATGGTCATTATTTCTGGATCATCTTAATTCTTAAATAACTTTTCATTTATTTTAATTAATTTAAACAATTCTATTAAAATACTCGAAATCGTATTTGAAAAGCGAAAAATCGTTGCATCACTGACCCGCCTACACGTACCTACGTACGATTGCAAAATTTGTCGGTGTGCGTAGAATTTATTTGTTTGACCAACGGCCAAAACAAAGCTATGTACTATACACACTGGTGCAGCTCCTTCTAAAATTTCTCCGTCTCGCTCTGAGAGATGCGCTCACGCCTGCCCGTTCGCACACCACAAAATAATTATCCAACTGCTGCTGAACCCAAACCCCGCAACTAACCACTGTTTCCTATTTATTTTTGTGTATTTTTCCACAGGGCATCATATTGGAAAACAATATCGCCGAAGGCATCATCGTGGCAAACCAAAGTCTCGTCCTGCAGAATGTGAGTCGGGCGCGCAGCGGCATCTACACATGTGTCGGCAGCAATCCAGAGGGTGACGGCGAAAGCAATCCGGTCCACTTGGACATCAAATGTATGTATCGTTCGAGTGCATGCCAGCAAAATGCATTCGAATTAACCGAATGTGTCTTTGTGTGTGTGTATGAGTGGGAGAGTGTGTGCACATATGTAGCAATTTACAATGTCGAGTTTATATATGTAAATATGTATGTAGTTGAATATTTTAAAAACCCGTACACAGCATCCGAAATAATTATAGAAACACTCATATTTTTGGATTAAGTCGATATAACATCAATATAATTTAGGTATCATTTAAAGTTCCACTTTCCTAACACTGAGATATGTACACAGTTTAAAAAACATGTATATGTACTGATATCCATAAATTCATAAAGTATTTAAGGTCATATGATGACTTCAAGTCTTGTATGTATGGCATTTACAATCGAACTGGCAGACCCATGGACGGACGGATGTATAGTATGCAAGCAACATGAAGTAGTAACTTTTAACATTTTACAATCTCAACACTAAAGCGATTACAACACTCACATTCATTCCATTCACACACACTCGCACACTCGCTTACGTTTTCCATATACATTTGCATTTTACTACAAGCCTGCATTGTTTTCCAGTCGAGTGTTTCTTTCTTTTTTTTTCGGAAAATTCTGCACGCCAAAATACTTTAAACTCCTTGCAAAATTATCATTAAACCCTTTAATGACCGATGTAAGTGTGTGTGTTGAGCTTGGCACCGGTCTAAATGTTACAAATTGTTTGGCAGTGTAAGCATATGGTCAAATAAGTTACTATTAAGAGTAACTATCGGAGAAGGATACCTGATTTGGTTTCTGCGAAATGAAAACCAAATGTTAGATTCAAAATCTTGGAGGAGTTTTCATTAAATTTAAAATTCCAGATTAACTATTTGTGTTTAGGTAATTCTAATATTCTAAAGTTATATAAACTTCGATAGTATTTCATATTAATAAGTAGTTTCTTTCTACAAATTATTAACATTATCTGAAAGATCTATTGTATTCCCTTATTACCCAATTAACACAGTTCTAGACTATTTACAAATATTGTAACTATTGTTGGCTTAATTTTAATCAGTCGATTTGGGACTTGTCAACGCTGGACAAGTGCAATGAACATGTTCTGCTGATTCCTGCACAGTCGGCAGGAATCGTTTTATATTACAAATATTTTCTTTAGATATTAATTCAGTTTAGAGTGTTCTGTTGATATTTTCAGGGTCAATAAGTCTTCTCGACTGATACATGTCTATTTGGGCTCACGAGTTTTCGAGTAGACTTTGTTTTTCCCATTCAAGTTATATATCGGATCTTTAGTTTATCCAAGTTTAATCAGAGTATAGACCATGTAGTATCTGAAACAATGCAAAAGTGGTTCCTTTCGTTACATTAGATACGGACTCTTTAAAAAATGTAACAAATGTTGACTGTAGGCATTTTTCATGCTTTACCAAATTATCCTTTCAAACGAAACTTGAAAGCTATTTCCAAATGTTTGTATTTTTCCGGTGCAGCCTTTTCTATGAATTTATTGTTCCACTCGATGTTGATGGAATTCTCTTAAGCATAATGGAAATTTTAATATATTTATTTGGAGCTTGCACAACGGCTTTTGTTTCGGAAATTCTTTCTACAAAATTAGCAGCTGTCAGATTTTCTATTTTCTTTTATGCGGAGACTTACAACACGACTTGCATACAAGTGGATTTGTTATATGAAACTTATGCATGCTTAAAGCATGTCAAACACGTCAAGCATTTAAACAATTTAAGTTATTCAAATGACAAATAGACAAGACAAATATTGCCGACACGTGGACATCACGACAGACAGACAGGCAGACAAAGACACGTTCCCAGTGTGTACATGTACATACATCAACATTTAACTTGTAAAGGACTTGTGGACAAATCTCGACATACAATTTTAAATTTGTCTACGTACGTGTAAGTGTATTTTATGTACGTATGTATATGTTATTTACACACACATGCTTCACAACGACGTTCAAGTCACTGTCCAAGTGCAAATTGAAATTATTTTGTAAAATTTCCAAGTCATAAAATAAAATACTTATGGAAATCGTGTTATGGCCACAGGTGGCAATATTTGCCAAATGAAGCGACAACAACGCTTTTGTAGATTCAATCAAGAATTTACTTTTATTTGCAGACATATACAAACACTTTTAATTGTGGACATTTGACTGCAATTTAAAGAAGATGCATTTGAAAACGCTTTGCAATACAAAAGAAATTTAATTTTCAAGAGAGACACAATATCTCAAATTTTAAGGGAAAATAAATGTTATAAAAAGACACTTTTATAATCGAACTCGAAAAAACTTAAATAGATTTAGATTTGTTACATTCCTTTCTTCATTATTGTCTGCTTCGATAGTTTAATAAGATCCCCAATAATATTTTTTTCCTATTTAATAGCTCAGAAGCTCAATGGTGCATAAACCAGACTGGAACTAGAACTTTTATCATAATCAACTTCATAAAATGAGGCAATAAATTTTCTTGGATTGACAAATGCGGTCCCTAAATAGCCTTAATGTTACTTCCATGTACTGTGACAAAGACTTAAAAGTAACCAATTTTATTCACAACTTTCCAACTCACAATTTTTGAATGTAGAACGTGCCAAAAGAATCCATTATTAAAAGAAAATAAAAAATGAATTTTAATTTAAGCCCGAATTGAACTTAAGTCAATGTTTTCCTTTAATTATGCAAATGCAGTAAACACCGACACCACTTCCACCACCAACGTCAACAACAATTTTATCATCATCGTCTTTTACCTTTTTTCCATGTACCTATCCAACAACAATAACAACAACAAACAACAAAACAGTTGCGCCCGTCTGTCGACCAGGGCAACGCACCGCCTACAGTTCCGGTCGTCATGAAACCGTTAAAATCGCCTGCGAAATCGAAGCAAATCCCACGGAAGCAACAACGTACGTCTGGAAATTCAATGCAACACTCGGCGAGACCATCGACATTCCAGCATCACTCATCGCTGTTGACCGTGGACGCAGTGTGGCGCACTATACGCCCATGACAGAAAATGTAAGTAAGCCGAGCTGCGGCACCCCCCGCCAACCAACCAGCCAACCAACCCATTAACTCACCAATCCAATCGAATAAGGGACAAAAGCCCAAAGTCCACTCGACCACCCACACAATCGAGAGTGTTACTGCATAAGTTATGATGGCACAAGTCAGAACATGAAGGCTTTGTCGCCGTCTGTCTCTGTGTGTATATACGGCGTTGTGTCGGTATCTGTGCGTGTGCGTATGTGTGTGTGTATGTGTGATAAATCATCAATTTTCCAATAGATTCGCATAATTTTCCAACTGAATTGCGGTTTTGAATTTTCAACTAAGGCACAGTTACACACCTACGCAACTCTTCCGCGCACTTAGGCTTGTATTTTAGGGTGATTCCTAAAATTTCGCTTAGACTTTTGTTTCTATGGTTCAGCTGAGAATTCATTTTCCATAGAAGTTTGCTTCATTTGGACATGATTTGTTTCAGTTCTTTGGTTTTATTCAATGGAACTCTATCTTAGATTAAATAGGGCTATTTAAAATTAATTAGTATAAGATTAGAAACTATAATGAAGAAAAATCTCAGATTCTATCGCTATCATGCTATGGAATAACATGAGTAAATTCCAAACACTTAAGTACAAGCATAATTTTAAAATAATTACATTTAAAAAATTGATACCTTTGCGATAATTAAAATCCGGAAACCTATTCAATGAGCTACGACCTAGTTTGATTTTTGTTCGATATTTGCCGTCCACTTAATAAGTTAAGAAATCGAAAAGAAACTAAATATTAACCACCCTAATTTACCGCCACACCCAAACTATTGTATTCCTTTGTCCATATATTATAATTATTTTTTCGTTTACAGGACTACGGCACTTTGTTGTGCTGGGCCAGCAACGAAATTGGTGATCAGAGCGAACCCTGCGTTTACACAATTACTCCCGCAGGTAAGAAGAGTAGCGCATCGAATCGTTGAATGCACATTGTCCTTCACCCATACACCCAAACACCCATACACCCCCTCTCTCTTTCTCTCCTTGCCGCTTGATGGCAACACTTCACTGAACGGACATTTGGTCAACAACACAACGGTGACTTTGTCGTCGATGCCATAGCCGCTTGTGTTGTTGTTATTGTCGTTGTTGTTGCTGCTCTTGTTTTTGGTTTTGCGGTTACATTTTGTACCTTTTCATGAATATGCTAATTTTTGTGTTGGTGTGATGATATATGAGCGTGGTGTCTCCACTTTTTTGGTCGCTCACTCGGTCGGTCGCCGGACGGACGGTCAGTCGGTCGGTCGGACAGTGTCGAAAAAGCTGGTTTACTTTGTCTGTCATGTGAAAAGTTTATTTACGGGAATTGGTTTATCAATTTAAGGCATGCTGTCAAAGTCCTTTGTGGCTATACGCAAAATATGATTCATTACGATTTAAGTGAAACTAATGAAAAATGTATTGCTTCGCTGTCTTAATTAAAATTTTGACAATGGCAGCGTGAGAGGTTGCTTTGAAAAGGTAATTGCGGTTGCAATATTTAGTTTAGATTGATTTAATTGAATCAGTCAACTTTGAAATATAGTTTTGGACTACTAGTCTCAATAAAATAAACTTCGATGAAAGAATTTAGCATCGAGAAATATCGCGACAGAGACATTAACATCTCCAAATGTTAATCACTAAATATATTCCAAAAGCTTCCATTTTACCTTTAATTGGAGTTACTATAAATTCCTATACAACAACTACATGAAAAAATGTCTACTATAACCTCCAACAAACTTGTGAGTATTAGCTCTGACTTAAAGCTTAAAATGCGTCATAATAAGTCCATTGCAGCAACATGAAAAACACGAACTTGTAAATTTCAAATGTCCCATTCAGCGTTCGAACAAACGAATGAACACTTCTTTTGCACGCCAAACTCTTCATATGTATATGTGCCTACTACATAACCTGAACTTAACCATATGTCGTCCACTAAACGCACACACACACTCTCACACACTCTCACACACAGGCCAACCGGATGCTTTGATCAACTGTACGCTGCTCAATCAAACGTCGACCGGTTTCCAAATCGAATGCATCGAGGGTTTCGATGGTGGTCTGCAACAGGAATTCATCATGGAAGTTTATGTGAACGGCTCGAAACAGCATACGAGAATTTTAACATCAAGGTGAGTACATCTCACCTTTCCTCACCTCACCTACCTCTAAACTCCGGTGACATATTCAATAGGATGCCATTTCATTTCATATCAACTTCTCTCTACTTTTTTTCCTTTTACAATTTTTTTGTCCACTTTTGTCTACGTCCAATCGTGTTCCACCGATGCGTGTGGTGTTTTGGGTTTTTCACTTCTCTGCGCACTGATGGACTGGTCGCTCTCTATAAACTGCATTGGTTGGACATTGGGAAATGCATTCAAATTTCGATTTCACGCAAAAAGCACACCATACTTTGAGGTGAAGAATTTAGTGCCCGGCGTTGGTTACAATGTCTTTTTGGTCGCCCACAACAGCAAAGGACGCAGTAATGCGACCATTTTGCAAGTGTACACACTAAAGGATCCCGAAAAACAAACGGGTAAGTTACCAAGTAGAAGGCCTTTAGTTTTGACATGGTCTTTAGTATGTTTCGGCCAAAAAGTTAGCGTAGATTTATAATTTTTTTGTTGTTTATTTTGATTTTTCACTATTAAATAGAAAAACGATTTTCAGTTGTAATTACATACAAAAGTGGTAACTATCCGTTTCCGTCTGTCGATGACGTCACAACAACAACTACACAAATTCCAACTAAAACAACACAAATAAAATCCTATAATAAAAGTAAGGATTTATCTATATAAAATTTACATACTCGTACATAAACCCTCATAAGAGTGGATTAATTTTTAGGTACTTTCAGGCTACAAAAAATTTTATTTTTCTATTAGTATAAGTATATTAAATACTTACAAATAATTAATAAAAAATTAACAACTATGACGGTTAATTCAATTAAAAGTTTTATAACCTGAAAATTTCATGAAGCCTGATATTTAATCTCACTTGCTCCAGTTACGAGCGGTTTTTTTTAGAACGCTGATTAAAGATTTCAAGGAAAATGCGATTATTTCAGTTAACGAAGAAAGCTTTTTTTACATCGGCGGATTCTAAAGGTCTCATCTCCAAGGTTATAACTTTTGATATAATATCTGGCATCCCTTACTTAAAACACTGAGTTCAATTATTTTGTTTATTTTAATCGAATTGGTTTCTGGGTTAAACTCACATTCAACAGGTATCAAACTATTGATCCACTCTAACATCAACACATTTAACTACAGATTGTAAAGTAATCGAAATTGCACGTTCGTTTGAACTGAAATGCCAATCCAGTAAACACAAATAACTGTTGTACAGTACGTTGTGCTCTTCATCTTTAGCATACAAATCAGTTTTGTTGCATTAGTCTTAGCCAACAAAAAAAAAAAACTGTGCTAACAATTATCAATACTATAGAAGTCACTTAATCGTTTCACTCATTCACGCACTTAATTCTCTATGAGCAGATCTATCGCTCGCCTATGCGCCCGTCATTGAGGACATCCGGCCATTTCTTGGCATACTGCTCGGCATTGTCGGCAGCATTTTTCTCGTGGCACTCATCATTGTCATCATTGTTCGAATGCGCGGCTCATCCGGACGTGATCGCAACAATTATTCACATCCTTCGGGTACGGGCAGTGGCAATGGCGGCGGCGCCGGTGGCAACGGTCGCGGCAACAATGGCAATGGCGTTGGCAGCGGCGGCGGCATTGGCAGCACTCTGCACAATGGCCAATCAATACAGGATATGCGCATCGGAAGGGATACTTGTCACGTTACCAGCAGCCTGGATAGCATCGACAAGAATCCCGATATAATACCACAAGGTGAGTATAAAGGTAAAGCATAATTAGGAGGTAATGTGAAGCGTCGAGTCGCGGTGCAATCGCTCAGTGTTTTTTTTTCTTTTGCATATGTCGACTTTTGGGGTAGACTGGTTTTGGGAAATAAGTAAGCAGTTGGACGTTTACACGATTTAAAGACGTATAAAAATGTTTATTTTTTAATAAAACCAGTCTAATATAAGAAAGTACAATATTAAAAAATATGCATTTCGTTTCCCCCCTCCCTCCCTATCATTTCAGATGGGCGTGACGATGACGACGAATGGACAACAAAAGGCCATAATCGCGTTTATGCTACAGCAGCTCTGGCCGAACAGAACGCTGTAATTACCTCAAGCACCTACGATCACATTGTGCCAACATATGCTGTTGTCGACAAGAAGTCACAAAATCATTTACAACAATTGCAGCAGCAGCAACAGCAACATCATGGCCAATATATTCAGTACAATACGCTTATACCTGTTAGTAAGATGAGCGCTTTTGTTGCGCAACAGCAACAACAACAACAGCAGCAGCAGCATCAGCAGCACCAGCAACAACTTCACCAACAACATCAACAGCAACAACAACAACAACAACACCAGCAACAACACCAACAACAGCTGCAACAACAACAGAATAAGGTAAGCTATCGTAATAGTACACGCCCGGTAGAACTCTTTTCTCGTAGCCAGCGCTTATTTATGGCACACCCCGCTTAGGAGTTAATCCTGACTCGTACTTTTATAAGCGCACAGTACTTAACTATAAAAAGAGAACAACATATTTAAGGTTTTTGTTATTAATTATTTGATAATGATATTAGATGAAGTCTTCTCGTTCACTATCAGAACTTCGATTATATTGCTAATATTTCTGATAACGGTCAGACTACGTTCCTCATTCCCGTCCAATCCAATGATGCCTAAAAGTTTTTGCATCCTACTATACGTATCCAAAGGATACTTAAGTTTCGTGCAGTTGCCCTGTTAGCAACTTTGAATTATTGCAATGTTATTATGCGTTATTATGTGCTGTCCGCGTTCGTTCGGTTGTCCTCATCGTTTGGTTAAGTGGTTTCTTTACACTGGTTTGGCTCCAGCGTCCTGTTTGCCTGTTCTGCCATCCTGCCGGCTTGCCTCCGACTTGCGACCTGCAACCTGTAATAATTGATAGCCTTTGTAATCACATTTGCTGTAATTTAGTGAATGCAGTTCGAGCGACTACGGGTGCGGGTACAGGTGCGGGTACGTTCACTGCCACTGGCATATTTTAATTGATGAATTGTGTTGTTGAAAGTTTGCTACAAAGCACCCCCATAAATAATGTTCTGCTCGCTCTATGGAGAAGCGCTTAAATTAATAATTGGTCACATTAAATGGCAACTTCCGGTTTTGGGTCTATAATTAATATTGATGTGAAGGCTTTGTATGACAAATACTTCCATGCAATAATAACATAAAAGTTTTATTTTCGTATTTGTAGTTAAAAAGAAATTCAAACAGTTTTTAATAAACTTATTAGTTAATGTACAGTTATTTATAGGCACTTTTTTTATATCTGATTAAACCACAAAATTTATATTTTAAGAATAGTTTCCAAGGAATATTTATTTTGCAATTATCTGGCAGTTTTAAAAGATGTTATAATTAATTTATAATTGAACTTTAAGCCAACATTTTGCTTTCCATAATCGTTTGGCATAATGTCCAACAAAAACCACAACAAACGGCTTTAATTTTAGGGTTTTGCAATAATTTCAAGCTTTAATTGCAGCAGCCATATCTAAATACATACGAGCATTTGCACTCACTCTTCTGTATTTTATGTACGTACTTAACCGCAGTAGCCCACATGCGTCGCTTTAAAATCTTTAAAATTTTAACTCTACTACCTCATCGGTTGGGATGATGCGGATTTTCCGAACTACTAAGTGTCATCGCTGCAAAAGGAAAACCCGAGAAAAAGACATACGTAATACTCTTAAACCACATTCAAAATGAAATTTCTTCGCAACACTCAATGTCAGTGTCAACATTAACTGCAGAAGTCGGGGCGCTTTCGAAAACTGCAGGAGCTGTGTGCGTGTGTGTGTGTGTGACTGTGTGTGAACCAGCACTAGCTTCAGCTAGAGCAAGCATCAGTACCAACCAACAGCCATAAAAGTGACAAAATTAATGTTGCAAACGAATTTAATAAAAATAAATTACACGCAGCGAAGCTAAAACGCAGAGCCAAGTCAAGATAGAGGAGCAGCAGCAGCAGCAGCAGCAAAAAGCATAGCGGTAGCTTGCATTCAATTCTTATAGGGTTATAATATAAACCCCCGAAACATATAGAATATACATTAATTTAATGCAATAATTGTTAAAGTCTATTCCTGCTTAAAGATATTTTTTTAAATAAATGTAAAAATGCAAATACTTGACTAATTATAACCAGTTAATGTAACTGAATGTGTAATATATTTTACAACATAAGCTTTCCTTTCAGTTTACAAAATATTATTAAAACTTTTTAAAGAGTCGTTAAGACCCTCATCAATCGATCTTTAGTACGTTTATGTGGAAAAAAAATAACATCAAGCAGCAATGCAATGCAATAAACGCTAAAAGTCAGCAACAGCAACAACAACATCCAAAAACAACATCAACAAGAACCAGCAGAAACAACAGCAGACACATTAAAAACACGCGAGAAGGAAGCACAAACACAGAACTCAAAACAAAAATAGAAGACACACAAAAAAGAGAAGTGGCATCCGGAAGCAGGAACCGGAAATGCATTTACGCTTATCAACACTAACACGAACACAACCGAAAGAGTATGCCCGAACTACAACGACAGCGCTGCACAGTGTACACCCATAAATATCAGCGCGAATGTGTGCAACGCTTCCCTCCCAAAGCAAACCAACCAACCAACCAACAACAACAAAAAAATGACTACTCGCTGCTGTTTAGCTGCATTTGCTGCGAAGGCATCATTTACTGATTGTAAAATTTGCTGCTGTTGTTGTTTCGTCGAATACATTCTCGCTCTTTTCAATATTTACAAACTACACAGAGAAAAATATTGAATGATTTGTGCAACTTCTTACTGCACGCATCTCATAATTATCAGGAGTACCTACTCGTTAGTAAATTTCTTGACATAAACATCTCCTAAACTAATTTTGTATTGTTATGTTTTGTGACTCTAGAGAGCTTGAGTATACGTTCATACACTTATCCTTAAACTTCATGAAGATGTTGCTTTAAAGTTGTATTCTTACATGAGCTATACAAAATTAATGGTTCGATGTAATTATTTATTTCTGTGTAGCTTCAGTCGAAGTAAAAGTGTTCCCAGTGAAATCTTCTACCCAAGCTCCTCTTCCCTGTATGTCTTGTTCAGTTGATAATGAAGTATACGAAAGGAAATACAACAGCTCGCCAGTGCAACACTTCTGTGATGGGTTAATGTGGTTTATTAAAAAATTTCCAAAGCATTCATTGTTTGCGCCACACTTGCCGCCGTTGTGTATGTATGTGTATGAACTCGTGTGTTCGTGTGTGCGGCAGCAGCAGGAAATGAGAAAAGCATCAGGATACTTTTGGCGAAATATTGCTGGTGATCCAACTGCTGAATGCCGCTGAATCGTTTTGCGTTTTCATTTATTTCAAACAACAAACGCGGCGCATGAAGCTGCATTCCTACTCCGCGCACCGCTCCGAGGCTGACGGTTCGAGTTGTTTATCGTGCGTAATTTCCTTGCATTATGCGTTGCACTGCCTCCTGGCTGTCCTGTCGTTCCGCGTTCTGCCATCCACCGTTGTGCGAGTACTTGTTGAAAGAATTCGCGGTTGGCAACATTGTGGCAACATTGCAGTTCTGCTCTTTTGTTTACGACGATGTGTCATTCGTGAGCATAAGTTGAATGCATTTCGAATATTCTGCTTAATGAAATGTTGTTGCAATTCGCTGCGGCAACAAAAAAAGGGAAAGTGCTAACATAGGCAACCATGTTGCAGTTGGTCCTTGTCAAATGTATTGAACAAATTTGAATGATAATTTAATTTAATGACTAAAATTGATTCTGAGTGGGAATTGGAAATATTTTTCATTTAAGATTATAGTTTGAGTCTTCTAGAGTTGGAAAGATCTGGAAATATTTTTGAATTTTATTTTTCTTTGTTTGTTCTCTTCGCAGACTGATTTAACCTATGCTGAGTTAGCAGCGCCTGGTGGCAAACGAATGACAGCGTATTGCAGTGCAACACTCGGACGGCCAAGACAATCAGACATGAAACACGCTGAGCCGAACATCTACTCACAGGTAATCAAAATGGTGGACGCCGATACAGACAAATCGTATGTGGCCGGGTACTCGACAAGAGTTTAAATATTTAATTTCCTTTTCTGTTCTATAGTGTAAAGTCAAAATTTGTGGAAAGACTTTTTTGTGTTCAAAATAAAATTGTTGTATTTATAAAATGCGCTGTTTGAGGTTATTTGGAAAAAGCTGTTGTAGAAAAATATATAAAACAATTAAAAATATGTTAGCCGGTTTATACAACAAAATATATGTATAACTACATGTGTATGTGTATATACTCGTGTGTGAGCGCATTTATTTGAACTCTGCCAATATTTAATCCTTACCGAAATCACAAAAACTGAATAGGAGCACTTACTAAAATCATGTTCATGTTTTTGTTGTTGGTATTGCTGTTGTTGTTTTTGTTGTTGTTGTCATGGCGGGAGGAAGCAAATAAATACAAATAGAGAAAATTTCCGGCATAACAATGCAACTCAGAATGCTTAAAGCATTCCAAACGATAAAATAAAATCACAATAAAAGACACAAAACCCACATACACACACATACACACACACCGTGATGCAGCCACAGACAACTACAATTGCATTACCGAGTTAATGTTGTCAACAACAAAAACAAACTGAATAACAATAGCATATGAATTTCATGGCTATAAACAGTGTTGAGTTAGTTAACGAAAATTTATAATTTGTGCAAAGAAGATATTTCCAAACACTCCAAATATTAATTGATATCTTCTTGTAGTTTCTGCTTTCCGAACATTTTCTTATTTTCCACTATATTCTGTATTCTTAAAAATTTGTCTACTTTTCAATAAATCTCAGCAAGCTTTTTAGGTTTTTTTTTATTTACCAAACCAGTCCTACTTTTAATCACTTTCCAAAGTTAATCTGATTTTTGTATCTTGCAAATATGTTTCAATATCAAACAATTATTTGGTTTACGAACAGTTATAACTTTCCAAACATTTCCGACGTTCTAAACACTTCCAACTTTCTAAACATTTTAATTCTCTCCGCAAACTTCCTGCCAAAAAGTTAGTCAAACTAGTTAACGACATACCGCTCAACACTGACAAAATGCTACGGCGCTGCATTCTTCCGCAGGACTTTCAAAACATATTCTATAGAAGTCCATGCGACTCTACGGGGAAAGTTGCTTCCATTGAAGCCACAAGAAGACACAAACCCACATGTGTAAATCCAGCAAATGTTTTTGTAAACAGCATTAGTGACACATACTGAGAGGAAAAGAGAAAACGAATGAGAACGAGAACGAGCATGAGAATGCGTTGTGCAGACGAAGGAGCAAACGAATCCTTTAGATATGCTCGTAGATGATAGGTATCTAATAATAATTTTTAACTTAAGGGCTTAAACTTTCAAATGCCATGTCGGCCAAATAAATAAACTCGAACGAGGCTGATTCAAGTCGAGGCGAGGCGAGACGAAGCGAATCGATTCGAAAGTGGCCTCCAATGACTCTGCCAATGTCTGCCTGCCGGCCTGCATCTCTGTTGGTGGCTAAGTGTGGAAAACCTCTTCCAGTATTTTTATTGAGAAAGCAATAAATTCGTGAGTGAAGCATGTATTTACAAAATAAAGATAAATTGTTGGGAATTAGGAATTTTTATGCCTTTAATTTGCTAATGCAATTTTATGGCCAGACTTTTGTGCTGAGAAAAGAAAAATTGCACAAGGAACTTATTATTTTAGAATTGAGAAAGGAATGCTTTCTTTTTGGTGAATACAATTTTTTTTCATTTATTTACTTAAAGTTGTAAAAAAGTAAAATTTATTTATGTACCGTAAAATATTCGAGTAAATAAATAAATATGTTTTTATTCCATAAATAGAATTAATACCCGTAAAACCCATTTTATCAGTTTCTTTACATTTTAGCAGGATTTTTTTGCATTGAAAATGTTTACAAACAAACTATTATTATTTAATTCAGAACTTATGTTGAGATTTTCATTAAAATACTAGGAATAGAATAAGAATAGTTTAGGAATCTCAACCGGATTTTTAACCCACCATAAATACTTATTTCTACTTATGTCAAAATTAAAAATCCATGTAAATCACAAAAAATCAGAGAAAAGGGAAGAAAACATTTTTAGAGATATTCTAATCAAAAATTCAATTGAATTCTCTATTTTATTTTTGGAATCTATATTTTTGATGATATAACAATAGCAATATATCCCGATATCACTACAAAATTGCTAATTATATAAATAACGAAAAGAGATCATATTCAGTCTTAGGCAGTCATTCTTCCAACAAATAAATATGAGTCGCCTATACCACGCTCAATTACCAAAAATCAAATTAATTTAATGCTTGACATGTCACCATAACACGCTAACACACATTAATAAAAGCTGGCATATATATATATATCGACATACACACGCACACATTAACTTATACGTTTACACACGCACAGAGGAATTTGCAAAGCACTTAAAGGAAATTACGCGCGCGCCAGCCCAAAAACGAAAACTACACGAAACCATGAAATGAAGCACATTACTCGAAACACATACACACACACACGCACACAAACAAACGAACAAAAATGAAAGCGGAGCACATTTGCACAGCTCATAAATTAATTAGAGTGTGTGTTGGTAAACATTACTTAAGCTTTAATTAGGCGGAAACGGAAATAAGCTGAGCGCAACAGAGAAACAGCAGCTGCACGCAGCAGACAAACAGACACCACGCTATAATAGCAATAAAAAGAAAACAACTAAAACAACAAGAACAAAAAAACTTAAATCGGAAAAATTCGAGAGAAAAAACCAATTGAAAGTGAATCTGAAGAAATGTGCAAGAAACGCTAAAGGCCTTAAGGAAGACTTGGTACTTCCGGTTGCATGCTGCAATATTCGCATCGTAATGGGTTAAGAACGAACGAGTTTGTTCTTGTAAAAAATTTAAAAAGGTTACATCATGATTCGGTAATTTGTAACTTTAATTAAAATAAATCAGTCAAAAGTTTAATGACATCGATAGTGAATACAATACTAAGAGGCGTGTTTTGTAGGTTTGAGGTTCAATCGATACAGTATCTAATAAAACTTGTAGGGAAGCCAATAAATTCGAATCTCTAGTAAAGCTTTTCAAATGTGTTTTATGTCAAAATTTAATTTGAAATAAATTGCAGTTAGGTGTGCTCGGAAGCACTTTAATTAGAACAAAATTATACTCTAGCACGAAGCTATGCAAATCGAAATAATTTCAATTTAAGTCTCCCCAACGAATATTTTTATAAAATTCTTAAACAAAAAAGTCTCCTCTCGACTTAAGTACCCGCGTCACCCACGAAAGAAATGCAACAGCACGAAAAGCAATATTCATTGTTCAGTTGCCCACCACATATTTGTCAGCCACCACCACAAATCCACAGCAAAAACCACCGCCCGACCACCATCGCCATCATAACCACTACTAACCACATTGCGCATTTCCATTTCTTTCTTCTCTTCTCTTCTCTTATTTTCTCTACTCACACGCCTCACCTCAGCAGATTGATCTCGCCCATCATCCCATGTACTCGACGAGTCCCATGTTCGGCACGCACAATACCATCACCGGTGTCACCATGTCGCATCCATCGCAATTGGCCACCTTCTCGACGCCACCGCCCATCTTTGCGCACAAGGTGCTCAGCGGTGGCGGTCACTCACAATCGCTGCCACCGACGGTCACGTGTGCGGCCGGTGGCGGTATCGGCGTCGGAGGTGTGGCTGTCAGCAACAACGTTGGACTGCTGCAGCCGGTTACCGCGGGCAGCCTGATGGCATGCATGGGCATGCCGCCGCATTCAGCTGCCGCTGCCTCGCTGATATGTGCGGCGCAACAACAACAACAGCAGCAGCAACAACAGCAATCACCGCCAGCGGGCGCGGGCGGAAACGGAAGTATTGTCGGCGTGAGCGTTGGCGGCGGCGGCAGCGTATATGGCGATACGGTAAATATTTATTTTAATTTATTTGCACATTTTTTACGTTAAGTATATAAAAGTTGTTTTTTTTTTTGTTGTTTTTGTCTTTAATGCACTTCTTTTGCATTTCGCACTTAAATTCACTCGCCGTGACTTTTCGCTTTACACTTTCGACTTTTGACACTTTTGACCTCGTTTCGGGAAAGAATTTTGCGAAAATTTGCGCGTTACAGACTTCCTTCCGGGCGTGAAGTGCTCTTCGGGCACTTGTTTATTTTTAAGCACAAAATTTGTCAGGCTTAACGCTTGAGTGGAGCGTGAGATGCGCACGATTTACTGTTTTTTATATAGCGGAACTGGTTGGAAACTGAATCGGTTCTTGTTGGATTAGAATCGTTCCGAAATTGTTTAGTGAAAAATTCGGGAAATTTATATGAATCCGATTTTTCACTTTTTAAATAACTTTTTTGGAAAATGGTGAAAGTGATTCTCAAAATTTGTTTAAAAAGATCAATCAACTACATCAGCGGTTGAGAAATGTTCCAATTTTTCCATTTATAAATGTGACATTTTTAGAAAATTATTCGATGCATTCTTTTAGAAAAGAACACAAAATAATAAGAGGACAAAAACTACTTTAACATATTTAGAAAAAGGTAATCATTAGCATTACCATGACGAATATATGATACATACGTTAGATTTATCGTAATCTCAAATAGGATGTCCCAATGTGTTATATCGTGAAATTCTTTTTTAAACTTATTGTTTGTTAAAAAATTTTATATTAACGATCCAAAGTTAGTTATAAAAAATGATTCCTTCTAGTTACTTAATGATTGCGGAATTACCCAAAAACTAATAATAATACAAACGGTTTTGTTCCTTGCAAAGGTATAAATTCGAAGAAAAAAACCAAAGGAAAATAAATATTTGCACTTGAATTTCCCCGGAGTATAATTTTTTCCATTTCCATTTCTGTTTTAGTTTTTTTGTTTATTTTTTTGTAAATCCAAGTCCGTGTCATTTTGACAGCGTTAGTGTTAAAAGTCAGTAAACGCCCTATTCCACTTGTCTACGCTGTTTTCTCGCTAACAACAACAGCAACAACAACCTCACTTCACACAATTGCAGTAGAAAATTTACAAAAGCAATTGCATTGTTGTTGTTTTCGTTTTTGTTGTTGTTATTGCCCATGCTTGCAACAATTTCTCATAAAATCCAGTGCGCCCACCAATGCTCTTCCGCTGACCCGGTTTCCCGCTGGACCCACTAGACCAGAGTTGCCACATTTTTTTCACATTTTTGTTAGCATGTCAGCAGAGCGGGGGCACTGCGGTACGAGTTCGCTATGTACTTACTCAAACCTTAATGATTGTAATTTTTACCCCCAAAAATGTAATTTTACATTTATTTATTTTTTTTCATTTTCATTTGCAGTCAAAGTTGTTCTTCTCGTTGCTGTTGTAGTTGTATTTGTTGTAATTGTTGTAGTTGTTGTTTCGCGTCACTGAATGCAAGTGGATAAAATGTCCTAGAAAAATCCAAACAACGGCGCAATGAAAAGTGTACAAAAAAGCCGGAGCAGTAGAGAGCGAGCAGAAAAAAAGCGAAAAAAAAGCGAAAAAAGATATAAAGTAAACAAAAACAAAAATAAAAACAAAAACCACTCGAATAACGCTTGCCTCATTTATTTTAAGCAGCCATGAAGTGCGCTTTCGCTTGTTTTTGCGGTGCGGTTGGATAGTTGTTGCTGTTGTTGTTGTTGCTTTTTTTTTGTTGGAGTGTATTCTCGCATTTAACTATTTTTGCAACTAAATTGGTGCTTTTATTGTCGTAATTATTTTTGGGGCGTGACTTGTTGACATTATTGACAAAGTGAAGTGCGCACCTACTTTGCGAGAAGCGAAGGAGACTTTCGCAATGCTTGAAGTGACGCAACCGTCGTTGTTGTTATTTTATTGAAGCAATTACTAAATTTTATAAAATTTTAATTTGTAAGTTTGTGACATGGTATATACTATATACTTATGTGGTATACTATGTGAGTCGACAGATCGAACAGATCTGCAGATTCATCTGTATAGGTGCTAAACTTTTTCATGTCTATAACTCTTTTCATAATAAATTAACTTAAATACTTTCCATGAATTATTCTATATTTTGTACTTAGAATTCGAATAGTGGCATGCTGAAAACCGTGCTGGAGGAAGTGCATCATCCCATTAATGGAGAGGACATTCTAATTACGAAGGATCGCAATCATGCGACACGCTTTTGACGGTAAATCAAGAACAAAGCATCGAATCACCAAAGACAAACCGTAGAAACCGAAAAAGGGAAAACAAATCAAGTCAATGAAAGAGGAAACAAAAATAGAAAGATGAAAAATAAATGAAACTCAGAAATTATGAAAGCGAAACTCGCAGAAACTAATGAAGCAAACTGACTATAATGGAATGTGATGATGAAAGTGACAAAGTGACAAAGCCGCTAAATATTGTATGAAATACCCAAAGGGCAAAGAACACAGAGACAGAAACAGAAACAGAAGGAAAACAACTGCCAAATGAAAGCATTTAAAAGAGAACGCCACAACAGCCGCCCCCTCCGCCCCCACTAAATGCCGTGTGGAAAGCGCAAATGAAATTAATTAATACAGTTGCAATTAGCGAACGTATTAAAGTATGATAAATAACTGATTAATCAATAACTGATTAATTGAATTGGTTATGATTCCAATCGCAATCGCAATCGCAATCGAAATCAGAGCATCACTTTCGGTGTGTAAATAAATGAAATGATTCAATTTTCTCAAGAACGCAACAGCAAAAAATAATTACAAATAAATAAATTTAAAACAAACCAAAAACAACAAACATACAAAAAAAAACAAAACAAAAAACTCAAAGAGTGAAATACGAAATTAAATTCAATTTCAGCGATAAATTACAAAACCATAAATAAATCATACGTATATATATATACATAGTATATATAGTATATCTATATATATTTAATATATAAATGTAAATTTTAAATCAACGCAAAAAACCAAACAGACACACACACACACACATAAACTACTGAATTGTTATTAATTAAATTAATTAATTAATTATGTAGCTTTAAGCTTAAACTAATTTAAATATAAGTAATACTTTATTGTTGTTAAAGCATTTATTAAAACAAACAAAACCAAAAAAAAAACAAACAAAAAAACACAAAAATTATTAAATTATATTTCTGTAGTCATAAGTTGAGAGATTTTTGTAAAATTATTTAAACGAACAAAAAAGTGCATGAAAACCAAAAACAATTTAACACTGAAATTTAAATAAAATAAAATAAAAAGAATTGAAATCAAATTTTAGTCCTAGGTGAGAAACATAATAATTTACAATTAGTCAAAAGAAAACGCAAAATGCAAAAAGCAAAAACAAAATATAGACTTGGGCAGAACTAAAAGAACCTTGTAACAAAACAATAGATTTTACAAATCGAAATGAATTTAAGTAAGCGAACTTTATGAAAACTTTTCGTAACAAAATTAAATTTTATACGTAAAATTATAATTATAGAAATTGCTAAAACAAAACAAAACAAAAACAAAACAGAAAAAAACAACATAACTTATAAAAGAGATATATGTAAATTATTAAAATTACGATTTAAAGTGAAAAGTATTTGTAAGTATAATAATGAAACCAAAAAAGATAGTTAAAGAATTAATTCAATAAAGTGTATTATAGAAAAAAATCAACAAAAGCTCTTTCATTCCGAAAGCTCAAACTCAGGGGATGGTAATGAAATGTATCTTAGGATTTCAAACTCTCAAAATTTACAGCTGCCATCGTAATATAACGCGAAGTTTGCTGGGCAAACTCCTTTATTCCCCGCTTACGTACCTCCCCTCTTAAGTGCACATCCCGCTTAGGTACCCAATGGTTTCGGATTTTTGCTTATTCCATATTTTACATATAAATTTCTCCTCTTTAGTGCTCTCCTGCTTAAGTACCTCACCCGGTGACCTACACACTATTCTTGAACTTTAATAACAAATTTACCTTAAGTTTTCCCCTTTGACGTGTACATTTCACATCAAACAATTTTAATATGGCAGCCTTATTTATAACTCAAAAATCGATAAATCAAATCCTAATACTGACATCACTAACGTCAAAAACAATTGCGAATTTTACTTAAATATTTATTTAAACTAAAAATAAATTGTTTACTTTTGTGCAGGCACAAGTTTGAGGTGCTAAAGCGGGATTTTTATAAATGCCTAACCCGCTTAAGTACCTACAAACCCTTGCGTTTTATGTAGAGGTACTTTAGCGGGGAATACTGTACTTGATTTTTCGTGTATAGAATTTTATCGCAGCAAAAACAAAGGTAAGTAAATTTAAGAGGAAATTTAATGATAAGAAATTGGAGTTTATTAGGCTTCGACTTTAATTTTAATATTATCTTAAACTTTAAAATTGTTTTACCTGTTCTATTTTCTACTTATGGCCTGCAATATTAGCTTTCAAATAATACCAAAATTTTATTTTTAGACTCAATATAAACGATGTTATGAATTTTTGAAGTAACTCAAAAGAATTGATTTTGCTCTTTATCTCAGAAAGCACGACAATTGTTGTTGTACTTTGTTTGTGTGTTCTCTTATGCACTCGAAGGTTAGATCACAAATTTTAATACTATGTTAACGGTTGTTTTTAGAAAGCTTTTTTTTTAAAGAGCTATTAAAGTTTCTCATTTAAAATAGAGAAAAACTGTAAAAAAAAAATACTAATCAATATAAATTATGTTTTGATCAATGCAATTAAGTTTTAACTACTTGAACTATTTTCTTGATATTTTTTATATATAACAAAATTCTGTTAAATGACCTAATAAATCCAAAGCTGACATTTAGTTAAGCGCAGAACAAAAACAACAAGCGGAGAGCAAAACCCAAAAAACTTAATTTTGTAAAACGGTCAATAAATAAACTAATAAAATCCCAAAAGTATAAACAAAACGAAAACAAGAAGAAGAAGACAAAACCGGGTATAAAACTTAATTGAATTGACAAAATCCATCAAAACACACGCGCCCGCTCACTCCCTCTAGCACGCACGCACGCACGCTCGCACACACGCACATACCTTAAAGATACTTCATGGACCTAATATGTCCAATGTTTACATTCTGCGAAGTAGGTAATCCCCAAAGAATGACCACCGCCGCCCACCAACCGGTTGCTATGTTGTCATTGCTGGCTGACGTACAGAAGCCGCCCATCGTTATTCGAGCGAACGGCCGCCTGGACAAAGCAAAACACCAGCAGGAGGCATACCAGGCGTACCATTTAAAAAACCGGAAGAGGCGAAAACGGAAAAGCACCTTCCACCGCTCAAATGCCCGTCGTCGAGTGGCCGAAAGAGCAGCACGAGAAGCACAGCTGATATAGAAAGCGGCAAACAAATTTGTAGGAGCGTGAAATGGACATGCGTTCGAGGTGTTGGACCGGTGAACGAGTATGTAAACTATTTGTCAGTAAAAATTTGTTCTTCTGGCATAACAATTCTTTAATATTATTTAATTTTGTAAGCTAGACAAATATTTTTGTTGACCTGATCAGTTCCGTTAACTGAAGAAGATCTTATCAGCTGTGATCGAGTAGCGTGTTTAAATCTATGGGGTATACATTTTTATTTTTTGTATTTCTTTTAGTTTGGCAATTATCCATAAAAAACATAAAAGCTTAAGTGATTTTTTTTCATTACTGTTAAGAAATGACAGCATTGTATCTCCTACATTTACCTAAAAAAAAATTCTAACAAGTTTCAAAAAAAATCTAGATATCACCCAACACTGATTTTTTTAGTTTATGCGAAACTAGTTTGCGTGTGTCGACTAAAGAGCTACAACAACAACAGCAGAAAAGAGAACCCTAAAAAGTGTGGAAAATGCAGAAAAACCAAAGAAAAATTGCAGAAAAACATTGAAAAATGGTGAGGATAGAAATGAAGCCCATTTTTTGTGCTTTCGTTCGTTCATTCGTTCGCTTTTTCGCTCCTTCGCATACGCTGTGAATGAGATCCTTCGGGAGTGTAATTTGCTTTGTATGTGATTTCATTTAAATCCATTCGCTGTTGCGGCCGGCATTTGTGGCACGCAGTCAGCAGGCTACGTTGAATTGGATACCGCAACGTTTTTTTTGTTTTTTCCTTTCCTCTTTCTTTATTTTATCAGTGAAGCAGGTAGGCGTTCGGCTACAATTGGAGTATGGAGTGTGGTGTGAAGTGGAGTGTGTGCACCTCCGTGCATTGTAATTTTCCACGTTACACATGTGAGCGAGGTTCTTTTTCATGTGGAATACCCCAGTGACTTGTGTATATCTGTCCGTCTGTCTGTCTGTCTGTCTGTCGGCCTGTCTTCAGTTTTATTTGGGACTCGACCATCGGTGCGCAGCAGTTGGTCATTTATGCATTTATTTGAGTTTAAAGGATAACTACTCAAAAAAAAACGAATTATTTTTTTTACTAACTCGTATTTTACTTTTTGTTGTTATATCGGAGGTATTTTCCGTGGCTGTTAGATGTTTTTTTCTGCTCAGTTAGCTTTTGTTTTAGTGTTGGTTGTAGCCATGGCTTAAGCTGGATTTATGCGTTTGTATTTTTGGGCGAAGCGATTTATTATTATGGTAATATAAAACAACTTAAAATTAAAATAGTTTTCATTAGGTTAACGTGACGTGGTTTATGAACTACCGCGTAGGGCGCATAATGAGGCAAACAAATTTCAACTTTTCTAAACTTTCATAAACGTTTTACATACTTTGAATTAAGGTGGAAATTTTTGATTTTAGGTTGTTTTTTTTCTGGGGTTAGAAATTACATAAAAAATCAATTTGTCTATGCCCTTCAGAATACTGGGTGTGACTATATCAATATACAAATTATCACTTACCGACTTATCAATATCCACCCATCTATCCGAGCGATGACAGGATTATAGGCCAGTTATTGCAGTTTGTACTGTAAATAAATAAATTCAAAGAAAAGTTTGTTTAATTGTTACTAAAACAAAAGAACTAAGCAACAATTAACAAAAAATAAAAGAAATCGAAATATACTTAATAAATAATTATCTTATTTGAAATGGATGCAAGCAATTTCGCTTTAAAGGATGACTTCAAATATTCTACTAGATATGTATAATCAGTTATTCCAGACTACATGGTCTTGGTCTGAAGCGCATCTCCCGACTTATTCGAGGGTATTCCCAGGTATTTACCTCGTTTGTGCATGAATGCGTAACTGCGTTTTACAAGCGAAAATGCAATCAACTGCGCTAAAGACGCGATAGCTTGATAGTGCTGCCACGCTATAAAACCCAAATAAAAACAACAACAAAACAAAATACAAAAAAAAACGAATTATACATTGCTGCGAGTGTGCTTCCATTCCAAACCATTCGAATCGATTGAAAACTACATTTGTTGCGTGTTTTTTTATTTTTTAATATTTTTGTATTTGCAGTACTACGGTGGATTCTGTTTGCCTTTGTAGATGTGAACATGTGTGTATGTGTGTGTGTGTGTTTGTATGCGATTTTATTCCGGACTTCCGACGAAACGCGTTATTTTTACATCGATGACTGCAGCAGATGAAGTGCGCCCAAGGCTTCCTTCCAGTCCTTAGCTAACCTTAGCTAACCCGGTGCCGCGCACATACACATGTTCACATACTTTGTACACATAGACGAATTCGTGTATGTTGTTGTATGTGTGAATTTAAGTGCGCCATCACACACACACGCACACGTACAAACATATACACGCAATAAAACAGAATTTGTGGTGTCACTTGAGATTTAAAAGCAATTTTACCAATTTGAATTTAATGCATCAAAAAGAACTAAGGAAAGAATACCATATAAAATAAAACAAATACAACAGCAACAAAAAATAACTACAACAACAGAAAATGCGAAAACTTTACAACACAATAAAAACAAAAACAAAAACAAAAACAATAAAGGCGAAAAGTACGAGAAACAATAAAGTGCATTTTCAATTGGCAAAAGAATACGCCAGCCACATTCGTTCGATGTCGATCCAATTGATCCCAGCAGCACATTTTTATAAATTTCCGACATACATATATTTAAATAATATCAAAAATTCTAATTTTAAAAATTTATTTAGTGTAATGAAAGTACTTTTGTGTTTTTAATTCTATAAAACATGCAGCTACTCATTTGTCATTAAAAATAATCGACTTCGGACTTGGAAAATTAACCTCTCAATTACTAATGAAATTTTTTAAGTTTCTTTTACAATTACTGGTAATGGTAATTTCAATTGCAATGCACGTTCCCATTACAAATTGAAATGAAAATTTCATTACGACTTTTCATTTGTAATTGCAATAGAAATAATAGAAGTAATGACATTTTGATAATGATATCCCCGGTCCTTGAACGTTGCAATTGTTGTCCAAAAATTTAAATTAAAATTAAGTTAATTGAAATATACAAATTTTTTCCTTCATTATCATTTCCATTGCAAGTGATAATTGTAAAGAAATTTTCAGTGCCATGCATTACAATTGGTAATGAGGAAGTGCTTTTCAATTATAATTACAATTACCATTGCAGTAATTCGTTAAACGATTTAACAGTCAACATTATTAAGTAATATGTGAAAATGTGCTCCTAGGATATGCAAAAGTGGTGCTAGCTGCAATGTTGCAACGGCAATTAAGGCAATTTCTAAAATATTTACGCAGAACAATAAAATTGAATTTGTGTTGTTGTTGTTGTTTAAATGTCGTTCGTTGTCCCTGCTTTGATTCTAGAAATGTGTGTGCATGTGTGCATTCATATACATACTTATATATGTCTCTGTCTTTCTGTTGTGTATGTCTGTTGTGTCTGTATGTCTGTCTGTCTGTAAGTTCAGTTTTGCAAGATAAAGCACCAACTTCTTGGTAAGCAAAGTTAATTAAATTGTTGAACAATTTCGTAGTCGATTGTTCTATCGCATCGATTGTCCTCGTAAATATGCACTAACAGCAATTGGTGGCAAACAAAGTTAGATACTTACCAACAAGAACAAAGTTCATCTTCAGTCCGAGCTGCTGGCAGTCTACTTCGCCCAAAGGTCAGTCTTCGAAATGTTGCTGCTGACCTTATAAAGTTGTAAAAATCGAAGAATGAGGTACAACATGAAGGAATATTTAGCTTATCAGAATGAAAGACCTTGGACTGACGCAATAAAGATACATTAAACAAATTAAATGACTGTTAAAAAGGTAAAAAAAAATATTTTTGCCAGAAAGGGGCAATACGAATTTCTTCTCAATAAATATTTTAAAAAAAATTACAACTTTAAAACATTGTTAATTTATGTGTGCCAAGCCCAGGCCACCCTCCCTCAGCATTAAAAGGTCGACCAACTAATTAAACACACACATAAAACAACAACAACTCGAATTGGATAGGAAAATACGTCAAGGCTTGACCAATTTAAGACATGATAAGGATAAAGGTATTTACGGCATAATATTGTATTTAGACACTTACACACATTCACATACACACATATATACCCTATATTAGTTAGGTTATGCTTAAATACCTTAGCAAAAAACTAATACATACATAGATGCTCGTGCACGCTCATTCAGGTGTGACAAGGGCCATTTAAGATTTAGTGTGATTTTTCATTTTGCCATGCATGTGTATGTCTGCGTGTGTACTTATGTGTGAGTTTAAGCCATAAGATAATGTCACAGAAAGGTCAAATAGACACGCATTTAAATGTAAATTTAATCCAGTCTTCCCAACTGAAAACAACAAATAAAATAAAAACAACAACTCGAACAATATAAATTAAAAAAAAAAAAAAACTATTCCATTTTCAGTGACATTGTCAAAGTTTTTTTTATTGTTTTCCTCTTCAGGCGGGCAGAGGAAATGTGTCACTTTGGTCATTTAAGCTATTAGAAATGTACGCTGACCCTTTTTGCGCTTTGGCTATTTGTGGTCGGGGTCGGCGACGCCGCCACTCATTGCAATCCTTTAGGCTTAATTTTGTTCGCAAAGCCGTATAGAACGCGACCGGACCGGACCGAACTGAACTGGACCGTAATCAGTGTCCAATTTCACACTCGGGGACAGTGCGACCAGTTTTCGTACATAGTTTTTAGCTTTGACACTCGAACACTTCTTTTTTGTTATTATGTGTGTTGGTTTTTTATTGTTATTTTGAATTCCTACAGAGAGCAAAATTTTAAGTTTTAACTGAAAAAACTTTAAATTCATGCGTATATCTCTTTTAATTCAAGCAACACAAATAAACTGTTTTTGTGATGAGAGGAAAGAAAAGCGAAAGTACTTTTATCTCAAACATTTTCAACTCTCAGTTCTCCCCATCAACAGTTGAGAGACTCAAATAGTTGCAGTGGAATTATAGCTCACCATAAGCTTAAGTATGTCGAAATAAAAATTAATAAAAATGATTTTCTTGCTTGTGTACAACAAAGACAGACACAATTTAAATAAAATATTTAACATTTCAAACATCGTTCGGTCTTATTTGAGAACTTTTAAAATTTTATCAAAACATGATAAAAAATTCAAAACTTATTTTGTCAAGTAATCAAGTCAAACTTAAAAGTTTTGCTGGCAATATTTCTGCACAGTGTTGCCACATTCCGGCCTTTAAAACTGCCAAATAAAATTACATTGACAAATACAAGAACATCGAGCGTTGAGGGCGGCAGGCAGGCACTTCGCATGAATAGTACAGCGCGTATAGCTGAAGACGACCGGGAATGGACGAATGAACAAACTCGTACATAGGCGCAGAGACAGACAGACAGACTGACAGATATACCGGCAGACAGACAGACAGACAGACAAACAAAAGCGGGTTTCCAATTTCCGCCATTCCCTTTGGATAAACGAAAATTGCTTAACGCAAATAAATCACAGGCGGAAATTTCAGCGGTCACTGTATCTCGCTGCGTATAAATCAGCGCACGAACAGACGTGCACACAATTTTTTTTTCTATTTGTTGTTGTTGTTGTTTTTTTGTTTGTTGTTGTTTTTAAATAAAAATATAAAACAAGAGACAAACAGTTCAGACACACAAACAGACAGAACAACAAAAATTGTCCCATGCCAGTGGTCAAATAAAAAAACCAACAAAAAAGAAGAAACGCTTTAGTGGTGTCCATTGCCGAGTGTCGCTTTTTGCGCTGAAGCTTTGTTGATGTGCGGTGGCCGGCATGTAGCGCCGCACAGTATTTTCGTGACACGAAAAAATTCAACAAACCTATAAGAAATTTTATAAAAAAAATATATTATTAGGTGGATTCCATTTCATGCGAAAATGCCTTGAAAACCCCGAAACTATACGAGCATTTTTTTTTTAATTTTTGAAAAAAAAAATTCGTTTTTAAGAAATTTTTTTACTAAATAAATTAAATGGGCGTGAAATTTTACCCTCAGAAGTTTTGTTCTTTTCAAATGAAAACAAAATTACTTGAAGTTAATTTTGTGCACCGCAATAAAATTAATGAATACTGTGCGCACTGGGCATACGCAGAGGATAATACAACAGAGCGTTTTGGCGACTTTGGTATTGTTTTTTTATGTTTGTTGGTGCCAAGCAAAGGCCTGACCGACCGGCATTTATACGACTAAAACCAAAATTTTCCAAAATGCCCACATTCGGTATTAAATATTTATTCGTACATACATACGTACGTACGTACGTATACGAGTGTATGCAGCGATGGTATGTCTCGCGCAATGCAGTTGGCAACACTGGCACGTTTTTATTTTCTACCCGCATTTGTTGTTTTTTTTAAACCTTTATTTTTGTTGTTGATTTTAAAACATTTCGCGTCAATGAATAAAATTGTTTTTGTAAGCGCAGCGGTTTGTTTTTTAAAAAATTCATATGAGAAATCAGGACTGCGGGCGCGCTTTGAACCCGCCTGCGGACGACGTCTGCGGCGTATTTTCTCCATTTAATGAATTTTTTTGCACTTTCATTTTTTTCTCGTGTTTTGTTTAAAAATTTTCAGTTTTATATTCTTTTTTTCTTTTGGCTTTGGGCATGTTCAAATTTTGTTACAATCGCATACAGCGCAGTTAATTTAATTTATGTGTTGCTTTTATTCGACCACCTCCCCACTTCCCCACTCCACCCTCCTTCATTCCTTTTTTGCTTCATCTATTTTATTATTTTTACTTTGTAGAATCTCTGGCATTGTGCAACACTGTTGTATGTCTGTGTGTGTGTGTTGGTTCAAGTAGACTGAAGCGGCACGGAGCGGCGGGAGGGCGGTCGTTCGGATATATGATAAATGGCAACATTTTATTGATTATTTTCAATTGCTTGCCATAAATTTAACTAGAAAATTTATGAAACATTTGAATTTAATTGATTGTTAAATTGGTGAAATTTATTGCAAAATTTGCATATATAAATTTTTGCGATTTTTAAGTGTCGATTGCTGATTTCGATACTGATAAGTAGAGCATGCGATATTATCGATTGACATCAAATTAGTTTTGTTTTGTGTGTGTATGTATTTAAATATTTGTATTTTGGTCACTCTACCACAAAGGACTAATTTCGTCCAATTTCAAAAATATTTTCCCAAATGCAGGTAAACCAGAAAATTTTATTTTAATTGTTAATAAATATAAATTGAAAAATTTTGTTGCCAAATATTTTTTTGAAATAACATTCCACCATATAATTTGTGTTATGTGTTGTCCTTCTAGATTTATTTACTGATTTAGGCCTGTAATAACTAACGGAGATTTATTAGAGGTACTAGGACACTCCTCTGTGGTTCTATTAATAATGTAAAATAGTTTTAACCTCTTTTTTTTATCGTTTTTTGGGATCCCCATAAATAGAAGACTCTATTCTAAAAAAACATCATTTCTCAACAAATTCTTTCGATTCCAACAACAAACATATTCAAACCTCTTTTTGCCCCTTTCAGATGGCTCATGATGAAGGCGCTTATAATCAAATTTCATGTCTCAATAAATTCATTCCCTATATAAAAATTAATCAATTATAAAACTAATTCATTAAAAATTAAGATGTTCAACAAATTCTTATTTTGAAGAAAAAATATATGCATTATAATAGCCAGATACAAATGTACTTATGTACGAGTATGAATTGTATATCAAACTTAATTTACAAAATGCAATCCAATTCATTTTAGAACGACCACAGCCACACTTAAAATATGCCGTTGGTTGTCTTAATCAAACACTTTAATCCACTGTAATAATAAAACAAAAACAAAAAAAATCACAATGTATATTTGTATATTCGAAGTAAATAAAAATTGTGGCACACACACTCGCACACGAACATGCATGCAAACATAGAAAACCATGAAAGTTAACCTAAATACAAGCGCTACCGTCGCATACGCTGTAAAATGTATTTGCCACTTTTATTTGCATGTGTGTGAGTGTATGTGTGTGTGCAGTCAGTCGCGTGTAATATTAACTTCCGGTTTCCTGTTTGATGTCTAATGTTATTTTGACGCCGCCAGATTGCAGTCACCGGAAGTGTGTTTTACGTAAGCGGTTGTATTTGCGTGCGTGTATATGTGTGTTCGTTTCTGCGTCGGTTTGCATGTGTGCGAACACTTGTAAATGTGTACGCAAATAAAAACTGTGTAATGTCATTTTTATTTTCATTTTTTTATGTTTTGCGTAGGGTTGCGTTGGTTTGGGTCGGATTGTAAATGTGTTTATAAAAGGAAGGGTTTAACCTGTGCCGTGTCGTGCCGTGCCGCGCCGCGCCTCAATTTATGTTTACTCGGGCATATGTTTAGGCGCAGCGGCAATTTATTTAACAGCGTCACTGCGTCGCATCCCATTTCGGCATGTTTTGAGCGCCAAAAGGTGTTATTTAAATGCCAAATTGTTTTGTGCATTAATTGAATGTGTTTTTCAGTTGGACGCTTTTAATATGGAAGTGCTTTATGCGTATGCGTCTGCGTGTTTGTGTGTGTATGTGCTGATTTTTGTGTGGTTTAGTGTATGTGTGTGTTGGTTTGTATTTTATTTTATTGCTTCATATGTTACCGAAATAGATGTGTAAAATGGATTAAGTTTTGGTTTATTTAAGCTGCTTAAAAATGTATTTTTCGAACTCATAAACAATCGCTGATAACATGATTTCTGCCCTTAGACTAATTCTACTTTTTAATATAAATTTTATACTTGATGATTATCAATTGCAGAGAACTTTTGTCTAATCAGATCTGTTAATTAAGTACTTCATTAACTGGATAATTCGTTAATAAAACACAAATTTCACGTCACCAAAAAGTGCTGCTCTAAACTTTGAACACAGTGAACAGCTCACCACCTCCCCTAAGGACCGAGGCTCATCGACAAAATAAAAAAAGCAGTCATCGAGAAGACATCTGGTTGAATTATGATGTCAACTTCATATAATTGCAAAATTTTAAATGTTTAAAATTAACTTTGAATCCAACTGTTAAAATAACCTGACAAAGTAACTTATTTTGAATTTGAGAACTTTAGGCCGCAATTCTATTGCACCTACTACTCATAATTTAACATTCTGCGGTGTTAATTAAACATGAATTGACATGTAAATTTCAGTGATTGTGATTTAAGGAATAATGCAAATTTTAATTTAACATAATCGAATGTCTTTTTGACATTTATTTAAGGTAGGTAACAGTGTTAAATTAAAAGTGTTTTATTGGCCTAACATTGTCTATTGTTAAATTATGACAGAATATGTAAATTTTTTTTTGTCTGAAAACTGAACAAAATAAAAAACACTTAAAATGCTTTTTTTCAACATAATCATTAGTTTCGGAATATACTTACAATGAAAAATTTTAATTTTATGTTACTTTCACATAATTTTGTTCTCGTTTGTGGAGTCTCATTAAAAAAAAACAATGCACATACATAAATACTTTACTACCTTCGATTCGAAAGTACTTTAGCAAATGTTTATTTCGAAAAAGCCATTAACTAATTTCCTAAACCTAACCAAGTGCAAAAGGTGGTTTAGTAAGGATATTGTTGTTGCTTTTTGTTTTGGTTGTTTTCTATTTTGTTGTTATAACAAACTTTCGAACAATCCAGCCGAATTCATTAGATACAAAAGCAAGCGAGAGACCTTTCCGCACATTTACCAAAAAGTTTCACACTATTTGCGAATGAATAATGAAGGAGCCACACCTACACTCACACTTACAAACACACACACAAACAAACCTATAAAGACAGACAGCATGCAAAAACAAATGTCAATGACTTGTCACATTTGTTTCGGCGAAAGTTAACAATGTTTACCACCGTCAAAAACAACACACACACACACTCGCACACATACAAAAACAACATATGGAGTTGTAGTAAACAAACAAACAAGCTCAGGGGTATTGTGGTGTGCTGGGCAATATCCTACCCAGGAACCCAAATCAAAGTCTGCTGACTGCTGACTTTTTGTAACTTTGATTCACGGATGTGGTGAGCCGCCAGTGAAAGTGTCAAATTTGTAACGCAACGCAACGCAACCGAGGAACATTTGAATACGCAAATTTCACGTCGATTTATACTTATAACAGCAACAACAGCGACAGCAAAAAAAACAACAACACCAACAAAAACAATAACAAAACAAAAGTAAACTTAAGTTTGCGTGAAATATACCAACAGCAAAAAAAAAAAAAAAAGAGAGAAAAGAAAAAGTTATCACTGCTAAATACAAGTGATAGCGTATTTTTAATCAAAAAAGTTGCTCGAGTTTAGGTTCGAGAGCGGCGCTGAAACTTGCCTACTCTAATGTCAAACTTACTAATTAAGATTGGATGAGCACGTGGCGGTTGGTTATATTTAAAAACAGAAAATACCAACGGAAATTAATTTGGAACCTCGATAGCACTTCTGCAGCACACGGAAATGAGACTCTAATGAGATTTTGCATTTCCACTTCGACTTTCTGGTGATTTTCACTTTGGCCATGTGATGAATTAAAAAAAAGGAAACACAAAAAAAGGAAAACAGGAAACAAAAAAAAGAAATGCTACTAACTTACATACTAACATACTACATACAATGCTACTAAATCATGCATCATTACATCGATGACATTCACGCTAAAAGTCAGCACGTCACTTTGTTAAAATGTTTCGTAGAGCAGAAGAAATGAAAGTCCGACATTTACAAGTGCGGAAAAACTGTCTACAATGATTGTAGATACTATCAATAAGTATTAGCACTATTACAAGTATTAGAAATGATAGAAATCACACTCAGGCCTATTTAAGGTCCATTTACTGGAACTTAAATTTGTCTTTATCTATATAAAAACTTGAATATCCTAACAGACATTTATAGGGTTAATGAAAAAATATTTTTAAACCGTTGAACCTATAATTTATTCGGCTAGTATACGAATAAATAAACAAGCAAAAAAACCGAAACCAATCTCCGAAAAAGGGAATAAATGAAAAAGTGGCAACATTAATTATTAACGTCAGTTTGTCTTTTTTGTTGTCCCGGATTTCTCGTAAAATGTTGCATTGCGTGAATACACTTTCTTTCTCTGTCTCTTTCTTTTTTATAGCCATCGCATAAAACATCCTCAGCGCTGTTGACGCCGCTGTGACACTTGGACTTGTCAGCTGCTCAATATAAAAAATACCCCGAAAAATATACGAGAAAAAAATGGAAATAAAAACCAAAACCGGGAAAGGCGTGAAAAGAACAGTGAAAATAAATTGCAGCACATTATTAGGCAATAAACAACGATTCGGAGTGGGGTATGGAAAATTACTGCTGGGAGTTGGGACACGGGTAATTTCGATTTCTTTTTCCAGCCCTTTTGTTTGATGAGAATGACAAAAGTGTTTCTTTTGTATGGCGAATATCTTAATTAACATAAAGTTCCTTGGAATTACACAACAAAAAGCGCGACTTCCATTTGAGTCCGAACGAAAAAAAGTAAAATTATTTTGAGTACATTGGAACCAGCGTCGAGAACGATCTTTCAATTATATGGAAGAACAAGAACCAATGATAAAAAAAAGTTTATTAATTTTATTTTTTGTTCGGTAAGGAAAGTGATTTTGAATCTTCTCGTATTATTTAATTTAATCGATATTTATTTAAATTAAGATAGTAAAAAAATGAGATTTTCAGTTGATGTTCGAAGAAAAAAAGTTATAATCCGACTTTATTTGAAAATACAAGGTCTAAGTTTTTATTTAGAAAAATTTCGAAATCAAACTCTCAAGAAAAGTTAGTTCGAAAATGCAACATTCAATCCTTGGCACAACTATTTCAGGTACCAGCAGTAATAACGGTGCAGTCTTGCTAAGCCAGGAAGACTTTTCAAAACTAAACCAAAAAGGAAACTTAAAATTAAAACAAAATGAAAAAAGAAATGTTCCAATTTTGATTTTGATGAGTTTAAAAAGTTGAGAGAGAGTTTCTCACACTCTCACCCTCTTTGACAATTTAACCAAGCTGCCAATTACTGCAGGAACCTGTCATAATTTTGCCATGTCAAAACATATCCCATATTACACTATAGGTCACCTCGGATTTCTTAAAATGTCCACAATAACAAGTAATTAATAAATTACAGCTTTAAATAATGTAAAGTGTAACATTCAACAGAGCAAATTTAATTTTTTTAAATTTCGCTTCGTTATTTTGTAGGGCAACACTGGCGCAGACATTTTTTATAAAATATGGCCGCCGTCGTTGCAGATGTTAGCAGGCGGAGAGAGCGTGTTGCGTGAGTCCGACAACGACGACTGCCTGCCTGCCTCCCGTCAGACCGCACTTGAGTGGGTAAATAAGAACGAACGAACGACAAGAAGTCAGGCAAAGCAAGTCAAGCCAAGGCAATGCTAGGCAGGCTCTACGCATTCGCCATGCGTTGATTACTCATAATTTATCACGATTAATCGCAAATTGCCGCTGCGTTAAAGCAGCGAGCGAAAGCGAACGCGAACTGAGTGCGTCTGGTGCTGTGCCGGAAAATATTATTAATACGCGTATTACCAACTTCGATATTTTTGAAGGATGTGCTGCGGCTTTTCAGCTTCTTTTTTTTGTTGTAATAAATGAATTGTTATTGTATCCTATTATACCCTTTAACATAATTCAACCTTCATCATTTAATATATTTAAAGAACTACAATTTAAATCCCCTGTTATAGTATAATAAACTAACCGAAAAGAATAACAAACAGTTAATCCAGTAGAAAAAAAATAAAGGAAAAAAGAAAAAGCATTCACCATTCTTAAAGATACTATTTCTAAAATTATATCCTTAGAATAAAGTCCAGCTAAAAAAGGTACGTACGACTTCGGCATTCTGTAAATCATGCGACAAATATTCTGTCGTTTTTCACGACTGCAATGTAACTTAGTCATACTAAGTAATTCGGTATTATGTAATTTGTTCTACTTTGGTATTACTCAATTCGCTCGGCTTCGATATAATTCATTGTTACGAATATTAAATATATTAAAAAAAACAATAATTGTTAACATACATTTTCCACCTGGAATATTTTTAAACAGAAAAGTAGATTATGAAAAGCAGACAAAACCACAATCGACACGACCTATACGAACTATAAACGCGACGCTTGGTAACCCTAGATACGCCGAACCAGTGCATTTAGCATTAAAGACTCTAAAATGCGTTTCTAAGTCCGAATTTTAAGCAGCGTGCACCAAAATGAAGTAAAATTAAACACATACACTTACACACAAACACCGCCACATAAATGCGCTACGGTGCAGCCACTGAATAAGTTTGTATATATGTCAGTTTGTGTGTATGTGTGTGCGTGTGAGTGAGTGTGCTCTATGCCCTGAAAACGCACAAATATTTAGCTTTGATCGCTTGGGGGAAAACTCATTTATATGCTAATTTTGTTCGGGGGTACCTAATATTCTTGTCGGTGTATGTGTATGCTGGGGTGAGTGAGTGTGTACGTGTGTCTGTTTGTGTGTTTTGTTGCTGCATTAAAATGTATTGTTGCAAAATAATGCAATGTTTTCAAAACGCTCGCATTGAAAGTAATGCAAAAGTGTTGCCTGTGTGTGTGTGTGTGTGCCTTTGCGTTTATGTTTGCGTGTGTGTGTGAGTGCGTGTGCAGGACGTGTAGCGCAGCAGTAAAAGGTGTATTTGCAGCAAAGGCAAATGTTGTGCAATTATCGTATTTTGCATATTAAATTTTTGCATTTATATCGCGATGCGTCTCCTCGCACACCGCACGGCAGGAAATTCGAAAATGCAAAACAATTTCGAATTTCTGATATTAAAATACGAAATTCCTTCATTTCAATTTGTTTGAATATTATTTTAAATACTTTTGTTTAGTTTTTAATGATGAAAAATACAAAGGGAAACTTTTGAGCACTCTTTCAAGGACACGTTGCCCATGAACTTATCAATTTAAAATTTAGATCTTTTTTATTATTTCCTTCAAAAATTTTTTGCTAAATTTCTAAGGTACAAATAAAAAAACTGATTATAAATGAACAATAATTATCTTAATCCAATGAATTTATTTATTCAATCGACATTTTTGTATCGCCCGAAACGAACATGCTCGTATAAATATTTTGCTGGCATATACAAAATAAATAAGTATATTAAGATGTACTTGCATAAATAGTTGTGAGCCGCACATACTGAAAACTCAATTTTGGGTTGCGAAATTTTTGCGTTCCAAAAACTTTTCTTCGCTTCACTTCCGCCATTATTAGAAGTTATAAATTTCCATACGAGAAACTTAAAATTGTTACACATGCCACATTGGCAACATTTTTGCAGCAACAACAACAACAACAGCAACAGAACATCATCAGCAGCAATAACAACAAAACCCCTTAACCACAAGCAGCAGCCCAGAATTCCAACAAACAACCACCCGCCCACCCATCTACACTCACACGCGTATACGAGTACAAAACACTCTTAAGAGGAAGGAAATTGACTCGGGATGCAGGAAGTATGGCGGGCGGGCGGGCGTACGGGCAGGCAGTCAGGCGCAGAGGCAGAGGCAAAGGCAGAGAGGCAGAAATCACCAGCATAAAAAAAAGAAAACTTATCCAAAACTTTATTAGATTTTAAACTAAAGTTAAATCGTGCTGCAGGAAAATTATTCATTGCATACATTCAGGCGTTATGAGGGCTTTTTCGCATGCCAACGTTTTGCTTGTTTTTCTTTTACTTGTTCGTTGGTTTCGTTCGTTCGTTCGTTCTTCGAAAGTTTTTCAAAACTTCGAACATATTGAAAAAATGTTCGCACAACTTAGGCGTGCGATGCGATGCGATATACCGTTAGAGTTCTCAATTGTCGAATACTTAATCGGTTAGTTTCAGTTTTTTTTTTTTTTAATTTTGAAAATTTTTACGAATTCATCTTCAAAAAGTACAAAACTTTTTATAGCTTTTGATATCCATGACAGTTTAAAAAAACTGCTTGAACAAAACCTTGGATTGATGACTAATTGTTTTTATATAACCGGTTATAGATTCAGTTATTTTATCGGTTATTGTTTCGGTAATAATTTTATTATTTTGATTAAAGTTTTAAATATAGTTTTGATTATAGAATAAAAGTTCCAGTTAAAGTTACAGTTAAAGTTTCGGTTAAAGTATCGGTTATAGTTTAAGTAATAGTTTCAGTTACAATTTAACCCCTTATTTCTGTCATAGCATCATTCAAGTAAAATACTTTTCAAATTATTTTCCTTCCATTCAAAAATTTCGAATACCGCTTAACCAGTTACTTGGTATTCGAACTGAAATCCCTTTCCATTGGTTCAACTGAACTTAGAGCATAACAAAAATTTCAAAATCAATATTTTTTCTGAACATAAAATTAAATGCAACCAAGCAATATTTATTTATTTATTTATTTGCTATTATTTTTCTCTCTTTTTAATTTTTCGATTTCACATCGTGTAGCGCCACACCGCGGAAGGGGCCGGGGACGGTCACAGAGTGTCGTTTTCGATTGTGTCGCTTCGAGTCGTCTCGAGTGTGCCTGGCGGCTTGTTTACGCGTTTTTAATGGTTTGGCGACTTGACGACCGCCGTTTAAGATTATTGAGTCGTATAAAACCAATTAGCGGTAGCGTCAAATTGCTTCTGTTCGCGGTGGCGGCTAGGCGGCAAGGCGGCAAAATGGCGTTTCGTCCTTTTCGTCCTCTCATCTCGAATGTTACCCAATGGACTGGCCTTTAAGTGCCACCAAATAATTTCGACTCTATTATAAAATTGTGCTCCATTGTGTTGTAATTTAATTTTTATTGGGCGCACTTAAGTTGCGGACAAAAGCATTTCTGTCGTCTACACTTGAACATGTTGCGCCAACAATGGAAGACAAATTAAAACAAAACAAAAATATAAACACATAAACACATAAATAAATAAATAAAAACTTTAAGTTATTCTTAAGTGTTTTGTGGTTAGTGAGCTATCGAAGTATTTATATGCACATTTACCGCAAGAGGTATTCATTAAAATTAAAATGTCTTAAATTTGTAAACTTATATCAATGAGTTATAGGGAAACGAATTCTTTTGTTAGTCTTGTTTAAAGAGCTTTAAATAAAAAAAACCGATAAATCCACTTTTGGGAAAAATTTAATTTTTGATGTGTAAATTAAGTTGCGGATAGTTTCCACTCGAATTTGTCGAATCGAAAAATTATGTTTTAATATCAAAAACTGATATATACAAAAACTTTTTTTTTAAACAACGACACATTACATTCAAATCAAGGAGCAGTTATACCAATATTGTTTCGCAATATGTGCTCTCAATTAAATATTTTATGTATTAAAGATATTTTACCTTTCTGTATAAAAATCGATTGGTTAGGTTAGATAGGATTAGTTTAAGTTTAAGTCTCATAGGAATGCCACAATTTCGCATTTATTAGGAAGGAATATTGACCCTTTTTTGTGAATTTTATAAAGCAGGAAAGATCCGGTTATTAGAGCAAAGTTTTTAAGTTTAAGTAGGACTTCCTGGATATATCCTCTGAAAGTAATTTGTCGGGCTAAAGCTGGACAGTGACAAAATAGGTTTTTCAGGTACTCTTCTTCAATTAAAAAGTTCATTATTTACCTATTCGTAATTAACATTTAACATTTTTAATACTTAAACAAATAACTTATATAATATTAGTTTTAAGTTTCTGTTTTTTTTTATTTTAAATAAACTTTGTTTATAATTTTAGTAAGTCACCTCAATTAAAACAACCGAAAACAAAATTTATTAAAATGTTTGCAAAATCCTTTGGATGCAATTCTAAAAATAAAATATCTGATCAACCCAAAAATAAAAATTCCTTCCCATTCTATATTAATTCTTTAATTTAATTGAACAATTTTCTCAAAAAGTTTTTTGAAATAAAAAAAAATTTTAATATCAGTTCTAAATCCGCATTGAAAAATGGTGCGCAACGTTGCGATATTCCACTACCGGAGTCAACCCACAAAAACTTTCACTGTTACAATAGCAAAAGCCACAACAAAAACAGTACCCGGAACATCAGCCACAACAACAACGACAACACTAATGTACGCTAATTCCCTTGGGAAGAAGCTTAGACATTGTGGAGGCCACGTTGCGATTGAATTATTGCCGTCTGCGTGCGAATTTTCGTATCGAGTCGAGCCCGAAAGTCAAGTAAAGAAATGGAAAGGAATTTGATGCCCCGTAACACAATGTTAACAGCACCACGCCCACGGCGGAGCACAACGACAACAAGCACAAATGTACGAACAACCGACCGACAGAACGACTGAGCGGGCCGACGACACCCGCACCTGACTTTAATACAGAGAAAGAAATTTTTTATCCAATAAATTTTTTGTGAATGTAAAGAAAATTTTAGAAGAAAAGTGACTAAAGGATATTTTAAAGAAGAATTCGAATTAAAATTTTTGTACAATTTTAAAAACAAAAAAAATATATTTTTTCGTGTGTGAGTAGGTCGGAAATTAGGGCACAGGCACAAAAATGCCAACATTTACCTTGAACGGCATAATTTATGGATTTCGCATTTGTGCGAGAAGAAGCGTCGAGTGGAAATGTGTATCTGAATATGCCGTACAGAATTAGGGTTCATTAATGGCGATGCTGACATGGGCGTGGGACGGAATTGCGTTAGGCTGGGTTGGGTTGGGTTGAGGCACTGGCGTGATGCCACCAAAGAAAAGAAAACGAATGGATGGGCCCCACCCCTCTAGAGACCCGGATGACATGTGACAGGAGGAGGACTTGCGTTGTTACTACTTGCTTGCGTTCGGGAGTCGGTCGAGTCTGTCGAAACGAAAAGTAAACATGCCGTCGCCGTCGCTGTCGCCGTCAACGCGACGGACTTATTTCCACTTTGCGTACGAATTTTGCGGGTTTTGAGCTCCTTGAAGTATGCTTTGGAATTTATGCTCGTTACTTTATTATTTTCTTTATTTTCGGTTTCTCTCTCTCTTTCTTTTATTTTTTCTTCTTTTGCTGCTCTGCTTTGCTTGATGTTGTAGTTTTTGTTCTCGCATTTCTTTACATTACAAAGGGTGGATGTGTGTGTGTGGGCATGTGTGTGTTGTATTTGTTTGCATTTTTACTACCTTTTTATAGTTACTTAGATAGCTAAGTAAAATGCGAAACCGGAGAATTTCTTGGAAAAAATAGATCACTCTGGTTGTAATTTTTGTCTTCTTCTCATTTTAAAATATTTATATAATAGAAATTTAACGTTGAGTGTAGCTTACGCAGTGCTACAAAAGTTCCATCTAAAAATAAACTCCACTAGGAACCACATACAAGGTGCTTTATACTACTAATATATCCTGCCAATCCGATTTTAAACTAAATCTATTCTGACCCAGTAATAATTTCTTAGACTTTAAATATTTATAGTCAGCATATAAAAAAAATGTGTACTTAACACAGCCAAAAAAGTATAAACCCAAGTAAAAAACAGGATCACTTTTGACCCACTTGTATCAATTCGGCAACATTGTTTAAAGGCTTAAAGAAAACTAAAAACTGCAGCTATTGTTCTGTAATCAATTGATTACAGTTTTTCCATTCCTGATTCAAAAGTTAAATTCATTAATTCTAATCGTTTAGAAGATATATTCTTGTACAGTTAAGAAGATTTCCATCAAATCCTCAACCTTTACAATCAAAAATAGAATTTTGAAAAAAAGTGTCAGCTAAAAAATTATGGATATGAGCCAATGTATTGGGCTCATACAACTCCACAGACACACGCTCAAGCACATACACACGCGGACACACACACACACACATACTGTCACCACCAAACGAAGTGAAAATGGCAATTCGCTTAATCATTTTGTCATGGCGTATGAGTAATGAATGCAACGTGCGGAATGAAATAATGGAGGGGCAAAGCGGACCTTCGAGGGGCTACCAGAAGGAGGAGGACACACAGGATGTAAGTAACAGCGCGCAACAAAACGGCCAAAGAACACACTCACCCGAAACGGTTTGCTCGTCGCTATGCAGTCTGAGCTGTGCGGTGCGGTGCGGTGCGGTACGGTGGCGGCGTAATTTACATACGTCATAAAGGATTAGCATATCCTGATTTATTTTCATTAGAAATTGTTTGTGTCCCTTTTACGCGACACGATGCGACGCGACAACTCTCGTGAGTGTGTGTATGAGTGTGAGTGTGTAATGTGAACGAAGGCTCTTCATAATTTATGGATTCGAAACGGAGAGTAACACCGACTGACAACATTTTTGGTGTCGCCGCCGCGTGTGTTGTTTGCCAAAGCAACAAAGTTCATTTCCATACTAGTTGTAGTCGGCAGCTATTTTAGTTTTTGTAAGTTTCGAATTGTTAAACTACAAAAAAGAAGCACCCTTCAACTGGGTCGGTTGGCTGGACGGGTGGTTGCTTGATTACCTAATTCCGAGTGAATGAAGCCGCCACTCGAAGGGGCACTTTAATTCGTTAGTCGCACATGTCGTTTCGGCGACTTCCGTTTCCGACGAAAATTCAAAGTGGCGCGTTGCAGTAACGCACACACAACAACAACGGGATGTGACCGGATGTAACGCAAGGGGAGCTGTCACGCTTTAACGCCGCACCAAAAACAAAGCCAACTGAAATTCAGAAAATTCCCTAAAATCAACGCCGCATAAAATAAATTGAGCACGAAAAGAAGACGATGGAAGGAAGCATCGAAAGCGCAATTAATTAAAACATACTCTTGGGTGTGGCAAGCGAGAGGGCAGCGCAGGGAGGTGGCAGCGTAAAAGGAAAGAGCAGCAGAAAAATAAAAACCGAAACAAGCACCAAAGCAAATCCCTTGAAAGGATGTGTCAAAGCAGCTCCAAATGCAAAATGCAAAACAGGATATTAATAAAATGTCAACATGGCTGACAAAGTGAGAATAACAACAATAACAACAACAACAGCAACGAAATAATAAAAGACAAAGAACCGCGCTTAATTGAATTGTTTGCGGGTATTAAAATGGCAAAATGAGACAATGACAACACGGAGCAATGGTAAAAAGTGGCGGCACATAGAGCGACAAAAAAATGGATGGGAAGAGGAGAGAAGAGAAGAGCGGAAGTCACAACATTATAAAAAGGGCAACACTTTCAAGTAGACGGAAAGACGAAATACAAAACCATAAAAAATAGAAGAGAAAACAAAAGGAAACCATCAAATAACATCCAAACATAATATTTGCGTCATTTAACCCCTTTAAGCCTTTTAGAACCACGAAACTCACATTTAGGATTTGCTCACAACAACAACAAAACGAACAGAACTATTCTTTGCTATAATGTCGAATTGAAAATACCCTGCAGTTTAAACATTATTAGAAGTAATTTAAAGATCTTCATATGCGATCCGTTGGATTAATTAATTCTTCGATAAAACCATAAAATCCGATTTAAGAAAAACGACCAAAAATGAAAGGACAATTAATGGACCTTTAAGGAATATTTCGGCGCAGGGTATAACAACAAGCTAATACAACAACAAAAAACCACAATAAAAAGAAAAATCCTAAACAAGGAAATTAAAAACGAGCAGAGCGAAGTGGTTTGTTTGGTGCTTTGGCGGCGCGCAGAAAGAAAACGCTAAAGAGAACCAAAGCAAAATGTAAACAGTTTCTTTCTTTTTTTTTTTTGGTTTTTATTTGTCAAAGTCAAGCGAAAATTTAAACATGAAAAAATATGATATAAAAAAACATTCACACGTACATAAATCTTAAAAAAAATCTTTTGTTTTTTTGTACATTTTTTGTGCATTTTTCCGGTTTCATTGCAGCGCACTTTTTTTTTGTTTGTTTGTTTTCTTTTGTTATATTTTTTAAAATTTCTTGTTGTTGTTTACTTTTGCTTTTCTTTTGCAAATAGTCGCAGTTTTTTAGCTCATAAGCATTTCAAATACTCGCTACATTTATTTTTTCTTTTTCTTTTAGAGCGCGAATGTGTATTTAACCCTTTTTTTTTGTTGTTGCTGTTTTTAGTTTCAGTTTTCGTAGAATTTCTCATTTCGCTTAGGTTTGTTTTCTTTTCTCTGTCGGCGTTTTCTTCTTTGGCGAAAGCCATTAACGACACATCATAAATATGCTAAAACGCCGAAAAGTCAAACAAAGAAGAAGAAAAACTAAAAAATGAACGAGCTAAATAATGTTTTAATTTTTTGGGCGGGAAACAAAATGGCGCAATTTTTAAAATTCCACTAATAACAAAATTAAATAACGCTTCGATTAAACGCTAACGAAACGACGCTCAATTATATAAACTGAAATTTGTTGTAATTACAAAACGAGAAAATCTGTCTTAAAATCTTAGCACAATTTTTATTTTTCCTCGACCTTTTGTGTAGGTTATAATTCTCGTTTGGCTTGATTAAGAAGTATCGTTTAATAAAACCTGATAATGTAATTTTATATATGATCAGCGGTAAATTTTGAGTCAATTTGTTGTTTTTGGTAGTTTCTACTACCAAAGTGAAATGTTAATATAGCTATGAGGAATCGTTGCTTTATATGGACGCACTGCATCTATTTCTTTTCGATATTTTTCTCTTTATTTAATCTGCACAGTAAACGCACAATTTGACAATAAACGTTTCAAAATTTCCAAAATGACATTTGGGAAAACATTTTGAAAAACCACTTTACCAACTAAACAAATCCAAATCACATTAATTCGTGTCAGTTTCGATTAAATTGCGAAAATTTCAACGGAAATCATAGAAAAACATAGAAAAACAACAACAACAACAACTACAAATACTCGCCTATCTAAAACTAACACTTTGAGCGTATGGTAAACAGCTTTTAAAAAATATAAACGCGCGCATAAAAATCAATAAAATTCCCGCTCACACATACACATACACACACACAGAAACACAGGCAAAAACAATAAAAAGCAATTTTGCATTTTAGTGTGCGGCCATTGAAAATGCATAAAAGTGCTTCGCTGTGCGCAAATTTAAAACAATAACAGAAAATCCGCACACAAACCGCGAAGTACTAATACGCGGCATTTCTGGCCAATATTATATGCAATCAACATGGATGCAGCAACAACAACACTAGCAACAACAATAGCAACAACAATAGCAACACCAACAACAACAACAGCAACAGCAGCACTCAAAATTTACCCAAATAAAGCAAATCATGACAAATTAAAAAATACCAACAACAAAAAACCAAACAAAAAATTACCACAATAAAAAAAACCAACATTTGCGGTATTTTAGGATTAAAATTTATTAAACTTTTGTAGTTTTTATTTATTTTGGTTATTAAAAATAAAAATTATAAAAATTTAAAAATTTTTGCAATTTTTTGCGCACAACATTCAATTGAGAGCTTAATTCGAATACCGATTAACCGGATAATTTTTAGTAGAGCGGTTCTATTTGCCAGTATCTTTGTTGTTGTAATAGAAGGCAGTTTCTGCTATCTCTGTTTACAGATTTGTTTGTTCCGGTATTACGCCTAAACGACTGGACCGATTAATTTCTAACTTTCATTATATACAGAAGGTGGATATAGGAAACGTTATTGGCTATTTGGTATCTGACACGACCACTTATAATGACATTGTTGTTAAGTATAAAAACTGACAAAAGAATATATACAATAAATAAACATTTAATTTAATTAGAAAAGGGATTTTAACTCGATAATTAGTTTAAGTATTCGAAAACCGATTACTTGTTTAAATAGTGCTCAAATAATTGGCAACACTAAGCAGCAACTCAAACAATGTTGTCAACCAAAGCGTCGCTGCAGCTGCTGATGCTGCTGCTGTAGCTGTTAGTGGTGCTCGCTGCTTGCAATTTATTCGTGTTGGTTTGGATGACAGCTTTTAAAAAATTTATTTAAAAAACGTATTTGAATAATTTTGCGACGCAGTTTTGCTCTTCTCTTCTCTTCACCGCTCTTCTCTGCTCTGCTCACACAGAATTATTCATGTTGTTTATTATTTTGTTTTTAATCCCTGGCATTTTGCGTTAATACTCGCACACACACACAACAACATACACGCAAAAAAAAAAGAACATCGACAACAACGAGAGCTAAAAAAAGCACAACAACAAAGTTTAACAGCTTAATTGTCATTCAGTGAAGTTATGAAATAAAGTTAAAATAAAAGCACACACAAAAAAAAGTGATTTCATGTAAAAAAAAAATTAATAAACAACGCCAAACAAACAAAACGCACACTCACACGAAATTTGTTGCATAAATTAAGGCGCAAAAGTAGTTTTTAACGCTTAACTTGTCAGCGAGAATTATTTGATTGGGTGCCCAAATGAAACAGTGCTTTGCCTTTTTGCTCCTCTTTTCTGCTCCTTTTTTTTTTGTTGCAAATTTAAGCACCAAAATTTATTATCACTTCAACAAAATTTAGCAGCAGTCCAAAGTACTTGTACGACGATTAAAGCGTTGCAAAGCGTTTTTATATAGTCTAAAAGCGATTAACATTTGCATAACACGATGCGACAATTTGACCGCAGATAAAATCTATTTCTGTTTCTGTTTTTGCTTTTACAAAATAATTCGGGTTTGCCGATTCCAAAAATGAGTTCATATTTTCGACAAAGCTGCAAAAGTTTATAAGCGTTCTAGCAAAAATCTGTTACTCAAAACGAAACTGAGTATTTCTTACTTTTAAATTTGTTATTCGCTTCTCAAGAGAAGGTGTAAAATATTTTTTTTGCTGAAAATTTGACTCGTATGTAAGCAGATAAGTCAGCATTATATCGAATTAATAATTATACAATAATCAATAAAAGAAAAGCGACAACAACTGCGATTTTACTTTTCTATCCCTTCCTTTAGCATTAGAAACAAAACTTTAACATCGCAAACTAGACACAAGTTTAGATGTGGCAGGTCCAGTTATGTATCTCTAAAATACGAATTCAAAAAGACAAAATCAAACCACAACTTCAGACAATTTACCCAATTAAAAATTCCGCATGTATCTGAATATGCTTGAGCTCTGAAGCATTTTAAGTTCAAATCAAAATTTCTATTATTCGCAACTTTTTAATAATTTAAAATAAGAGTCTAGACTCTAGACATCGGTTCGATTTCATCAACGCGACAGACGAGACGACATGAGACGAGACGAGACGAGACGACGCATCTGTTAGTATGCAAATGCGGTAATCATAAATCAGTATTATGTTTTTTTATGACTGCAACAAAAGGACAAACAAACAAAAAAAACAACAACACCGAATTGATTTGCTGTCAGTGTCACAAAAATTGCATCGAGATATTGACAGGCGGAATATTTATGGCCCGTCGCGTATTATAAAAGGAGTTTGACTGTTATGTACACAGGGTGTTAAAGCTGTAAAACACCCGAAGGTGTTAGGCGATTTTCCGATAAACACTTTGGCAAGTGTTTGGTAAACCGTCGCTTTGACAGCTCGCGAACCGGATATGTATTTGCAAGGTTTTAAAGCGCATTATGTGGCGATTCGATATCACAAAAGGAAAAATCAACATTTTTAAAACTGGAACTGGAAATAAACTCTGCCGCTATTATTTTTCAACACTCTCAAACCGAACGAATTCCACGAAATAATCATAAAGAAATTTTAATTTAAAAATTCCATAACTCTCTACGACTACTTGCTTAAGAGTAGCGGCAGAAGTAAATTTAATGCTAGAATTTTGGAAAATAGAATTTTAGAAAATATAATTTTTGAATATAGAATTTTATCGTAGAACATTATTAAAAATATAAATTTTGTAAAGTTAAATTTTTTTTTTTGAAATTTTGTTGTAGTCAAAATTTTGGACTCAAACCCAAAAAATTAAATTCAGCGCCTTGAGACGAAAAAAAAACAGACAGATAGGACAATAATAATATCTAGAAAAAAAGTTGTTGTCGTCATAATTGACTTATATATAAAGATTCTGACCTAGCCAATCTATTTATGATCTCTTATATGGCAAGTTGAATTGCTTATCTTAGAAGATTTGCCAAAGAGGACAGGAACATTTTCTCTTAAAACGAAAAAAAAAAATCGGTTTCTGTTTTTTCGCGTCACCTGAGCCTCGAACCTGAGACGTTGCGCACCGTAGGCAAATACACGAGCCATCGTGCTACGTGCCGCCTAAGATGGTTTATTTTATTTCGTTGTTTGTATGGTAACCGATAACCAGAAGAAGTGGGAGTGATTGTTTTGTAACTCGATTTGACAGCGAAGTATTTCAATTTGACAGCGGATAAAACTTTGAATAATAATTTTACAACAAAGTATTAACTGTATATATGTATGTCATGTTGTCAGCCATTATTTTTATTTTAATATACATTTTTAATATCATTTATTTGTGTCATTTGACCCATAAAATCGCCAGAAATCGTGTAAAAATGTAACAACAACATTTTTTACGGCATTTTAAATTTATTCAATCCATCCATAATTATTGTAATAAAAATATGTAAATACAATCAACAATTTTAAATACACCTGCACTTTCAGTGATATCATTACTAAATGTGTGGATTAACTATCACACAGGAACAGAAAAAAAAAGAAAGGAAAGGAAAATATTGTTATTGCCTCGAACTCTCACCGCAGCGTTTCATTAAATTAGCTTTGATATGCGAATATGTAAATAAAAATTGATAAACAACCAACAGCAACAGCAACAACAACTACAACAATCACAACAACAACAACAACGAAAAAATGCGCTGCGTTTAAAATCAAGCATTATGAATAATAAAATTTTAATTTGTAAAATACACAAGCGACGAATTAAAAAAATCGCCGCGAAAATATTGACATTTGCGCTACAAAAGTAATTTTGATTTGCGCCAAAATACTATATGTGTATGTGTACATATACATATGTATGTATGTGCATACATTCGCATTTACGCTAACATAATACGACACAATCATTATAGCCTTTTTGTGGCGCGAAAATTTCAAATTCAAATTAAGCGCGCCAAACTAAATGCATTCCGTCTATCCGTTTGTCTGTCCGTCCGTCCGTCCGTCCGTCTGCCTGTCCGTCCGTCTGTCTGTCCGTTTGGCAGAGTATTTAAATTAAACTTTGTACGTCGCACGAGGCGAAAAATAATAAATGTAAATTTTATTATGCGATTCGGTGCGTGCAATTAGCGTTTGACATGAACCGCACCGACAAACGGACGGGAAACAACTACAGTGGCGTGCAAATCAAACGATTCAAAACATTTGTATACTCGTATATTCGTTTTTTGTTTCAAATTGTGTGAAATGGTTTTTAACTATACGAGGTTGAAACGTTTTAAGAGCTTGATTATCTTCAGCAAGGTGCATTGCTTTCATTTTGCGCAACACTGTAAATCCAGGGAAAAGCAATCGTGGCCGGTAGGCAATAGTGCCAATACGCGATGCTCTATTGGCAGCGGCTGCGGCGGCGACGGCGGCAGCAGTGCACAACTGAGGCGGCTCATTATAATTTGTGCTGCCGTTTATTTACGTTTATGTGCGATTTTCGGTGAATTTTGCCAATGTTGCAGCCAATAGCGAATCAATTTATTTGCGAAATTAGCGACGGCACAAAATATTTTGCAGAAAATTTCGAAATGCAAATAATCGCGACATTGTAACAATATTAAAAATTTAATTATTCTCGCCAGACAAAAACAAAAATGTTCTTAATAAATTGGAAATTGGAATGAGCACGGCGCGACTTGGCGCATGTTTTTTCTTATTCTCGTGATTATTATGATTTTTATTATTATTTAATTCGAAATGACAAACACACACACACACTCATAGAACTACACACACACACATACACACACAAAGTGCATTAACTTGACGTTATGTGCATTTCAATTTCGTCAGCCATCTTTTGTGCTCGGGACTACACTGGGGCGAAATATTGAAATAATTAAAAGATTAAAATATTAAATGCAAAAATAATTCAAAGTACGTAAAAACATGTTTTGTATGACAAAATATCTGCAAAAATATATAAAACTCAAAATTGTATAATTGTAATCAAAATATGTTGAAAATAAATAAATAAAAGATAACTTTAAAATTATTTGGAGATGAATAATAAATTTAAATTGATTTTTGCGGGCAAAATAAGAACAAATGTAAATATATTTATTACAATAAAAACAATTTAAGCACAAAAAAGGTGATGCCATTTTTTTGTCAGCGTCTGTGTCCCTGTGTGCGCCTTTGTTCCATTTTTGCAATTCATATTTTTCTATTATTTTGCTGTTGCAATTCTCTTTCGTGTCAACGTTGACATGTCACACACACACATACGAACACACACACACACACACACAAACATATTGGCACGCTTCAGTGCACGCACACAATTCAACATTTACACACTAATGCGCATTTAAGAACACACACACACATTTATGTACACATACAAGCACACACGCATATATACATACATACGAGTACATACAGCATACACGTGCAGCCAAGTGCGCTTTTTGAAAAATGACAATTTCCGGTATCAAAAGAAAAACAAAAACAAAAGCACTGCAAAACTGCACAAAAATTGTCTCAAAGCGATTTTTTTCTTGTTGCCATTTGACGTCCTTGTCGCCATTTTTTTATGTTTTGTGTTTTTTTTTCGCATTTCATATTTGAACTGCAGCAATTGTGAGTTACACTTTTTGCACTTAATTCGTTGTCCTTTGAGTTAGCTTTAGCACATTCGAGCTGAAAATTTGAAAAGAGCGAATTCAAGGTGTCATCGTGCTTTGACTTTATTCTGGCAATTTCCACGTGGGTCATAATAATTAAATAAACAAAATATATTTTTCGGTAGTAGTTAAATAAAACTCCTTTATACTGAAGATATTGGATCACTTATATAAGCCTTTTTATTAGTTATACTTTTCAAAATCTTAAAGCTTCGCTGATCTAAGAGTTTTAGCTTTTTTCGAAATCTTTAATTTTGAACTTTTATCACCAAGCATTAGGTTTTTCGGTCAGTTATAATTGTATCGAATAAAGTTTTGAAATACTTCAGCTTTGCTAAGTTTAAGTTATCTTAAAAGCTTTCAGAGATTATTGCTTTAATATATTAAAGTTTTCCAATATAACAACAATAAAATATTTAAGCTTTCCAAGCTGATTAAAATGTATTTCCTTAATTGTTGGGTATTATGTGCAAAATAAATTAAAATTTTCATGCTTGACCGTGGAAGTACTCTGCCAAAGCAAACGAAAGAGTTCCGCCCATGGCTGATCTTTTCAATTCGTCGCGCTGCTAAGTAAACAAAATTTGTATACAATTATACAAATTCTGATATCTTCAGTCAGAATCGTTTTTGTATTTACCGAAGAGCGACATTTAAACTCGCTCGTCGCGCCGTATAATTCCAGTTCCAAGCAAAGGCGTCGTCCATTGTCTTCTTCGTTTACGAGCAGCAAGCAAACGCGTAAGTGCAACATTAAATGCTGCAGACAAAGTCAAAAGGCAGCTTCTTCTCCTGCTGCTGCAGCTTCTGACACTGCCGACGAGTAGCAAAATGTTATACCAAAAATTTAAATCTATCAAGATATGCAAATTTCCACTGCTGAACAAAGATAAGCAAAAATATCTTTGAAATGTATTAACTGTATTTTTTCTTCTTTTTTCTTTTGTTTTTCTTCATTTAATTTTATTCTATTTGTTTTTGTTTTTGTTTACTTGCTTGCGAAGTGATGAGATGAGCAGAGCTAAACTGTATCTGAAGCTGGATGCATGACAAAGCGTTCTTTTGTTCTCAAGAATTCCAAGATCTTTCAATTTTGATAGTTTGTCATGTGATGCCCGACGTCAGCATATTTTGAGTTGATGGCGAGCGTTTTAAGTTTAAACTTAATTAAAAGTCGAGTTCACAACAAAAGCCAGTCAGTCAGTCCGTCTGTGTGTCTATTCGCCGTTTCAGTTAGACATTCGCCAAACAAACAGACAAACTTCATTTACCTGTCAAAGTATTTGTTCAAATGTAGTCAACTTGCAACGGTTTTATGGTGCCGAAGCAGGGACGATATAAAACCTGACGAACTTTAAGTCGTAACGCTCAAAAGGAAGACCTACCGCGATGTTCCGCTTCTTTCATTGAGCTTTACGTCAAACATGTTATGGAATTTAGAGCCTGAAATTTTTTAGGAACAAGCTTTATTAGTATTTAAACTCGTCTTAGTTTACATTAACTTCAAAGTTTTTAAAGCTTTCGTCTTTCTAGAGGTTCAAGCTTAAATTTTCAAATCTTTTAAAAATATTAGCATGTAGCTTAAAGCTTTGATTTGTTGTCAAGAGTTTAAACACGCTGTATTGAACACTTTACATTTAAAACTGTAAGTTACACTCCAGTCGACGGTCTGTTTTCACACACACAGACTTATGCAGACACTTTGAGAAATAACCACACTAACTACCGAATTAAAGCGTCCTTTTATTTGCACTTTGTAGTATGCGCCTCAAAGTATACCTCGCGCCATTCTTGCACTTTCTCGTTGTTTTCTGTCTGCGTTAAGTTTCTTTCGGTGACAGTGGCTGCGGTGTCTTTTTCTTCTTCTGGCGTTGGTATTTGTTGTTCTTGTCCTTGATGTTGATGTTGTTTCTGTTTTTCTTGTCATCAATTTTCTTTTGTTGCATTTTAATTGAATTCGCGTTCAACAAGCGAAAACGTGAGCAAATTCTGTGAAGGCGCCTTCAAATTTAACTGCGACTAAATTTAATTGAGTATGCATACTTTTAGGGGTTATGGTTGGTGATTACGTTGTTATTGTTGTTGTTATTATTGCATTAAGCGTTAACTTCCGCACTTAAAAGTGCAGCGCATTTTATAGTGAATTTTTGGTGTTTACTACCCTGAAGCAAACGTTACAAAACTCCCCAACGACTAAATTTTACATGTAAAATTAAGTTTTTAATAATAAATAGATCGAATTTTTTTATGTTTTAAAAAAAAAAGTTCAATTATTTCTAAAAGCTTAAAAACATTTTTGATTTATATAGATATCAGCTAGGTTTAAGGATTTTTCCTTTATTATTAAATATGAATAAGAAGAATAGATTTCACTTTTCTAAGCTATGAAATCGTCAGTTTTGATTTCCAGGCTCCAATTTTTTATGAGATGGTTAAATTTAATACCAGAAGCCTGAAAAACATGTTTCAAAAAAATGTTTGTTGGGTAAATTTTTTTGCATTTTGGCAGCGTATTAAATTTAAGTTCTTTCAAGTCTAAACATAACATATCAACAAATAATTTAAAATATCGAATTCAAAAATTCCAGAACTAAATATCAGTAAGATGGATCCATATCAAGTTTCATCACAATCAAAATAGTTCTCTTACTTTTGTTTCATAATGATTGATTTAAGGAATTTTCCCGCTTTTGTATGAATATTTTAACAGAAAACATTTTTCACTTTTTGCTTACATAAATCAAATTTTTTTCAACATTGGCAGAAACGCGCAAAGCAAATGTTTTTTTTTTTTTTTTAAATAAATTACAAAGCTTGACATTTCAGCTTAATAATATATGAGGAGGAGGGAGGGAAGGCGTTGATACACAAAAAATTGCATTCAATTCAGACAATGAGTTTAAAAGTTATTTTAATAAATTCCGAGTGACTCTTAAACGCATTAAAAAAGTTAATATTACTCATACGCAGCGTATGACTAAATTACAGCGCACGCACGGACGCACGCTTACACGCTCACACGCTCACTCGATCGCTGCATATGAGCGAGTGAAAACATTTCGCGCATATTTTCGCATATTTTCAAGTCTTTTGTTGGGCAAAATTTAATATTTTCGGTCTTTTGTATACTGTCTGCATATGTATAAGTATTATATATGTGTGTGTGTGTGTTTGTTGTGTTTATGTGTGTGTGTGGAGTGGTTTTTTTTAATGTAAATTTACAGCAGCATTTTTTCGCAGCATATAAAAACCAGAAGTCTGCAATTAATTTTATCTTTTTTTTAAGTTTTCTTCGCTATAAATTTCATTTTGCGCGCGTTGCTCGGCGTTGTTGGTTGCTGTTGTTGTTGTTGTTTTTCAGTTGCTGTTGTTGTTGTAAGGTTGCACATTTTCGTCGCATAATCCACGCTACTAAGTGGTCGCGATTGATATTTATTGTGTGTGATATTCAGGCGTTGTGCCAATTTTCCTCTCTCTCTCTTTTCTCTGATTTTTACTTTTTTCTCTCGTTTTTTGTGGCATTTTTTTCACTGTGCAAAAATGTTGTTCGCAAAAAAGTAAAATTGCGAAAAGTCAAAAAGAAAAAATCAACAACAAAAATAAAAATAAAAGCACAACGATGACAACAACAATAACAACAATAACAAGAAAAACAACAACAGTAGCGGTAGAAAATCCACACCACAATTGAAAATGTAAAAATATGTACAACAACAAAAAAAGAAGCGGAAATACGTGCATCTCACGGCTTTATGCGGTGAGTACACTTGCAAGCAAATTAATGCAACCACTTAAATTTGTTCAACGTTGCACTCGGAATCCCGGGATTTCAAATTGTTTTCAAAAGTATCTCGAGATTAGATGCCTTTGCTGCAACTGAATTCTTAAATCAAGAATTTCTGTTTCAATTTAAGACTCTACGCTTATTTTAAGATTTCTGGATTAAAAATCTTTCATAAATTTAGTTTTCGATTTAATGTAATCGATATGTCTAGAGGTCAAATAGTTAATTTATAAAACTAAAAAAAAAATTCTACATATGTTGGAATTGTATTATAAACTCTATATGTAGAATTTTCTTAACAAAATATAACCACCAGCAAATTTTTTTTTATCTCTTCTTTTTTGCTGTCAACAATTTACTTTTCAAAAGATTGAAAAATTCTAAAATTATTCGCTATAACCGATTAAAAAATAAAACATTTTTAATAATGAACAATTGTTCATAACGTGAGTGTAAGTTCAGCTGATATGGCAACCCGACATGGCGTGGCATTGAGTGACAGCACAAATTTTATTACAGCACTAAGTAAACATAAAAAAATACGGCAAAAAAAAAAAGTTTATATTCCAACTTCGATTACGCTTACTTACTACAAGCGAAGATTTTTGTTGTTTGAATTTAAAGCTCAAAATAAATGAAAGTTTGTCTTTGTAAATGAACTCTTATCAATTTGCGAATAGCGCTCGGATGCTTTTGTACGTTCGCCTATAATTTCTGCTTAGATTTATAGCTCCGCTGCGGTCATTTTAAATGTAAAAATTATGCACATATACATAGAAGTACACACACACACATACTGACACATGTATGCAGTCCGAAAATATGTTTCTTCCTTTTATCCTGTCAACATGTCCTTTGCAAAAATGGAATGTTTTGCATTCCGCTGCGCTGCGCTGCGTTGTTTTCAAAATTTCTGTTTCTATATTTTTCTCTTGTATATTTTTTCTGTTTCAATTTTTTTCTTTTTCGTTTTTGCATATGTATTTGTTTTAACGTGGAGTCCGTCGGCCGTGTCTGTCTGCCTTTGTAGACGACAATTGTTCATGAATTTAGTCTCATGTGTTCAAGTGGGAATGACTTTTTTATTGCGATGTTCGCCGTTTCTCGTTTGTGTAGATTCCATACAAATTCTGTGCTTTTTTTTTCTTTTTCTGTACAAGACTTTTGCTTGGAATGTACCGTTTTAATATAAATGCCACATTTTCTTTTTTTTATACATAATCCTCTATTTTGTTAAAACTTTAAAAAAAAAGAGAAAACGAGAAAAATAAAAACAAATTTTAATAAATAAAACAACAATAAGAGTTTAAAATAAATATAAGAAACAACAACAAATTTTTAGTAAATCTCTGATGCTAATAATGGCTTGGACTTAAAAATCGACTATACCAAAAGAAAAAACGCTTAAAAAAACAAGAACGATCACACTTGGAAATTTTAATTCAAAACTAAACCACTTTGAGATACAATCAAAACACATTAAATGAAATTTAATTAAATGACCTTTTTTAAAATAAATAATTCCACTTTTATATCAAAATGGACAAACGTTGATTTAAGATTGCATCAATTCAATGTTAAGCGATAAATTAGATTGAAACAATTTTACAACCACTTCTTCAACTTAAAATTAAGAATGAATCGTTTTTAAATATTCGATTTGTCACTTTTGAAAATAAGTTCGCTCTATTTTTTATAACATTCAACCTGGGCTCACATCTGAAATAAGTTTGCTCGTATTTTTCATATACATTTTCAACATTAATAGACTATCGTGAAGATTTTACATTGATTTCAGGTGGATATTTTAGATATTAGATTGTTTTCATTTTGTTGTAGGGTGTATCGAAACTTAAATGCTGCTTTCAAAAAATTTTCCCTAAAAAAACTTACAAACAAAATCTGATATCGATATTAATTGATAAATATATTACAATAACACTTAGTACCCACAATTTAGCCCAACGCTCAGTTATAAATCATTATAAACTCCCACGTAATTTACCCCCAGAGTACTTCAGCACGGGGGCGCATACAAACTCCGATCCTGCTGCTCCGATACTCACCCATACATACAAACGTTTCGTTTGTCGTATTTTGTAAATATACAAATATATGCCATCGTATTCAATTAAGTCGAACCTGACAAAACTATTTTCGCTTAACGCTTAACGCTTAATGTCGGCGATTTTTGTGTCGTGTATGTCTGTGTGCGTGTGCGTGTGAGTGTGCGTGTGTTTTCATTTGTTCAACAATGCGTTGACAATTTGTACGCATCGAAGATAACAAGTGACCACACCCATCAGCAGAGTCTACTACCACACCCGCATAGACACAAGCACACACAGCCAGACTAACAGACAGACACACACACATACATATAAATATATATCTCGCAGCAACGCAAGCAAATTGAAATGATGTATTATGCCGGCGGGACTAAACGCCTACTTAATAAATCTTAACACACATACAGACATAGATACACATACATATATACACATACATGCATATATGTACATATTTCTATATCCATGTGTGTGTGTACATTTGCTGCTCCCCCAGCGTAGACGACATTAGGCCGGTATTTGGTCTGCGCAGCAAACTTCAATGAATAGTCCAGTAGGAAAAAACATTAGCTTGAAAATTCCGGAAAAAATTAAAACATTTTTCTAAGTATGACTTAATGATTTTCTTCAAATGTTTATGACTACTACCGATCGATAACTGAGTTCATAAGACAATTTTTTATGCGAGAATTCTCTTGATAATTTTTCTCTTAATTTTTTACGTTTACATGACAACTTCAAAAAGTTCTCTTATAGCTCTTATTAAAAATACGCCAATTACTTCGGACATGACGCGACCGATACTTGTCACCACTGGGTTGTATGACGCACACACACACACACACGCACTCGTATATCATGCGCTGTCAAAGTGTTGGTTACTCGGTTCCACTGTTTGCGGTTGGTTATTTGATTTTTTTTATTTAGTTTTTTTACAGCATTATGTGAAATGAAGGGGTGGCAAAAGGGGCGCTCGGACAGCATTTTACAAATAGTTTTTTTCTTTCTTCTCGCTTAACACGTGCACTTATTTCTGGTCATAAATTACTGGGTAAAGTGGGTAAACTGACGACTGTTGTTGTTGTCCGTTTCGCATCTTTGAAGACATAATCCCGCTGCGACAAATTATTGGTAATTAAGGAGGATTTGCCTTCTGCCTGCTGCCGCCGCCATGTTACTTTGTTACTGCGCCCACATACTTAGCAATACAATACAAAAAAACACAACAACAAATTATCGTAAATATATCTGGCTATATGCAGGAGTATTTGGCCATGCTCGTCTTTGTGCCGCAACTATTTCATTAATAATTCATTTTGTTTGGTAGCAGCTGCAGCGGAAGATGTTTTTTCAAGCGGCGAAAAGTAGACTTGGTTGCTAGTACATAGTTGGAAATATCGACATGGTTACATATATATAAAATGTACATATGTATTGTGAGTGACCGAGTTTGAAAGTTTTTATAAAGAATTTAAACTTAGGTTCGATAAACTTTTTGTATATTAAAAAAAGTGAATTTCATATACCTTCGGTAAGGAATTAAAAATTATGAGTTAGGCTGTTCTTCCAAAGCAGGTATTTAAAAAAACTAACTTAATCTTTTAGGTTTTGAATTTATATAATAATTACCGTCATTAAAAGTTAATAGCAAATAGATTAAGACACGTTACAAAAAATTTTAAAATATTTTATTATACTACAAAAAAATTCTTGATTATAAGAAATTTTATGAAAATTGCGCAAAGCTGGCAACAATTTGCTCTTAAATTTGGTGGGAAAACATTTTCATGTCGGGCGAAACAACAGAACCGACCGTCAGAGAAAGCAGAGCAAGCGGAGCCTAAAAGTATGCTTATTTGGTAAATTAACTCACATTTGTTTGAATTATCATATCGGCGAGCGTTGGTCGGCAAACCGCGAAAACAATTCCGATTTTTCGTGTGAAAATTTAATTTTAGCCATTTTTGGCGCACTAATTCGTTCATTTGTCTGTCTGTCTGTCTATCTGTTTGTCTGTCCGTTCGTTTGTTTCGCCATTAGATATAATTCGACTAATATTGTTGTTGTTGTTGTTGTTTTTTTTACGTTTTTGTTTTTTCGCCGAGGTTAATTGTGGTCTCATAACATTTTGGTTGCCATGCCTTGAGCGCAAGCCACCGTAGAGCGGAAACAAATATTTTACGAAAACTTTAATCAACGGTTTAAAAAAGTCGCCATTTTTAAACATTGCCTTGGTGAAGAAATAATTTTATTACTTCTCGTTTACAACAAAAAAACATTGAGTTTAACAATTAAATTTTGTTCAATAATTTAAACGATTTTTTGCATTTACTGCGCCACTGTGCATTCATACATGCAATACAGATACGCCCACATGCAATAACACACACGCACACATGCACAGCCATGATATATTCAATTTGGCCTGCATTTTGTGCGTTTTGTTCGGCATTTATTTTTGTATTTAATTTTCGAACAAGAGCATATAAAAGCATTCATACGCACACACACACACACACGTATTACAAACCAACGCAACTGCAATCGCATTTACGCACACACACACATGCACGCACGACTAAAGCCGCATAACGGCGCATTTGTATTTGTGTGTTAACAAAAAGGTTTAATTTGAAAATTATGAATATGGTCTAATATGCCTCTGTTCTTTTCGTCCGTTCGTCCGTCCGTCCGTATGCCGAATCGCCTGTCCGTCTGTCTTTCGATGCGATATTTCGATACCGCCATATTTGTCGTTTTTTTTGTTTTGTTCTGGAATTAAAATTTGGCCATTTGCAAAATATTTTCAATGGTCTTTGTATCTGACAGAATGCCTGCATAATAGACAATACTTAATACTTGCGAACAGTACGTTTCGTTTTTATAATTACGCACATTATATTTTTATTTTCTTTCATTATACTAAATCTGAGTAGATTTTATATATAATAATATATGAAAAGGGACTCTCAAGTGTGGGAACCGCACCCGAGTTTATAAAACTATTATATAAAAAAGTCAACAAAAATAAACTCTCCATTAAAAATACACATACAACAAGAATAATAAATTAATACATACAAAAATACATAACTAAAAAGCTATAAAATCAAAAAAGAAAAAGGGTCATAAATGTATATCGCGGTCATTCAATTGTAATGCTCGGCGCTGTGCTTATCTTTAAGTTGTCAGCTTTGCAAAACACTTTCATCCATCCAGCCGACCAAGCGAAACACCCTCCTCAAACCGTTTGCGCTTGTAGCCGCGTCTCCCCGTATCGCCTCGCAGTGCCGCATCCTTTATTTTGTAATTTAAGCCGCTTATTTGCGCAACTGATTTGACACTTGCCGTCGCATGTTCTTCTGTTTTACGCGTCGCGCTCTTTGCAGCGCTACTCTGCCTGCTCCGTTTGTTTCTCCTCAGGTGCCTGAACATACTAATCCTTGTAATTAGCTGTCCTAACCGAAGACATCATTTACCGCATTCACCGCACAGCCGCATCCATTAATTTTCAAGCTCCCCTTCGCTCAGCCCGCTTCGTGCCGACTACTATCCCCGCCGCCGCCATTACCAGGACTGTCATATTAAAGTCTGTGCAGTCTTTTCGGTTGGTAGGTGGCTACCTAAACCTAAATCTAAACCTACCCGACGAACCTAGCGTCTTATCTCAACTGTCATCTGAAATTGTGCGTTGTCCTTTTGTGGCAGGAAGCCGCCTTTCATCTTTCATCTTTGCATTTGATAGTGAAATTTGTTACGACTCTGTGTAGGCGGTAGGTGAGTTCCTTTTGCTTTTTTAATCATTGAATTTCTACTTTATTCTTAGAAAAAATAAATGTATCTACAAGTTGAACAGATTTCATAATTTCGAACTTTGTTAAAGGACACAGAGATATCAGCTGATTTCTGGGCAGCAATAAAATACAACTGGAAACTATCTTTAATTGTGTAAGTTAATATTTCCATGAATAATATTCCTAAGGTATGCGATGTGATGATGTCAGTCCAAGAATTCTGATCCTTTTGAAGTCCTCATAATTCAATTGTATTAACATCGAATATATGGAGACAACTTGAAAAAATTATTGGCAAGGAAATATTAATGCCACTCCACTCTAAAATTAAAATATAATCTGCAAGTTCATCTTTGTTGTAAACTAATTTTTTAATACGCTTAACTGCAGACTTTTAAGTGTAGTAAGGAAGAATGAATCGCATTCCAAATTTACAAAAGCAAACTTTATCGCACACGGCTATGTGCAGAGGACACAGTTTTCTAATTCTGCATCCTTTATAGAGTACAGTCGTTTTTTTATAGTCCTTCCGTGCAATGCACAAATCCGTTCAAAATCCGTGAGTGACGCATATCCCGTAGCAGCTATCCCATCTGTCTGTCTGTCTGTCCATGCACGCGATAACTTTACAAAGTTACTTGCAGGAAGTGCATATGTAAAAAGGTCCTTTGAGTCTGTACACGAAATTGGTAGCTAACGTCAAAGAGCAAGTTAGAGACGATCACGTGTCACACCGGCGCAGACAGTTGGACGCCCGGACAAACACAAAAAAAAGCTCGCAGTAGTTTGGAAGACGCAGTCAAGGTTTACAAGTTCGCGTGTGCGACCAAATTTAGAGAGTTAAATTTTGTTTTTTTCAAATCCTTTAGAAAGTTAGTCAAAGAAGATTGAAACATTCACAAAGCTTTAAAAGAAATCTTAAATTTGGTATCGTTTTAAACAAATCGGTCGGTGAGATATTTGAAATTTATATCTTGCAGATATTCGTAAGCTGTTCTTTTTCAAAAGCTATATTGATATGATTTGTAATTTTATGCTTAAAATATAAGCTTCTTCTCTATTCAACTTTATTTATTTGATTACTGCTTTCAAAAATATGCAAGCAATGAGCTTTCTGAATCATCTTAAATTAAATTCAAACTTTAAGTTAACGAAGTCAAAGTCTCTTTAAATACTTGCTAAAGTCGAAACTTAAAAAAGCATTTTGAGTTCACCAAACTCGAGATATAAAAAGCTTGCAAAGCTTAAGGCTTAACGCAGCTTTTAGGAACACTTTTAATAATTTATATTTATGTTTCACAAATTTCAGTACAACATTAACAAATTAACTGCCCGCAAAATATGTCGATATTGTTTAAGAATTTCGCTTGGCTTTTGTTTGATATTTCACAGTATTAAATATAATAAACTTTTACAATTCAATTGACGTGTTAATTCATTGTTGGCGGTTTTAGGTCGCGGCGTACCGCATCGCACCCCGCCGCGCCGCACTTCCTGTAGTCGAATTACATTTTAAATTTAATTAACTTTGTAAAATGCCAAATTCAAATATTTTCAGAGCCATTAGAGCTCGCGGCCATTTTCGGCGATAATCATTGCAACATTTGTAAATATGTTTAGACTGCCTACCAAAAAAACAAAACAACAAAAAAAGCGCTAAATTTCATATTAACTTTTGTGCAAATGCTTTTGTGTTATTTATTTTAATTACATGCATTAAAAATAATTAAATACAGAGATTAAGTTCCCAAACCAAAAAAATGAAACAATCCAATCAAGTTCAAAGGTTACTTGTGTGTGTGTGTTAACCGTTTTTTTTTTTTTATTGTTTGTTTATTGTTGCTTGTTTGTTACAATTTCTATCGCTTTTGTCTAAATTTAACATGAAGCCGTCCGTCGCACATTTTTGCTGCATTTAAAAATTTTCCATTCTCTGTTTTTTTTTTATATTTTATGTGTGTGTGTGTGTTGTTGTTGTTGTTTTTTGCTCTTGCATATGAAAATAAACAAGTTGCACAAATCGCTTCAAACTGTTTCTTCGCAGAAGCAATTAAAGTACCGCATTGTGCCGTCGTTAACTCAAACAAATGCAAATGCAATTTATTGGCTCCGTACGGCGCGACGGCGCCACGTATTCCGCGACCACGCTTCGCGGTAAATTACCATAAGCGCGACTCCTGCCGCAGCCATCGCTGCACAGTACGCTTGAGTCGATCAACAATTCAAGTTTTATCAATTGATTCAATTCAATTCAATTTTTATTTTATAAGTTTCAAAACATTTGAAGTCTTTCAATTTAGAAATTTTGAAAATCTTTTTTTAATTTTGAAATACAATTTGAGTTGTCAATTTTGAAGGCGATGCACTTTGCGTCCCTGCAATTGCAGCTGGATCCTCGGGCTAGACGCGAGTTGGATCGTTGGATTGCTTCGCAGCCGCTGTTCGTTTCGTTCGTTTCGTTCGCTCGTACGTTCGCGCTCGATTGCGCAGTTCTTGCGGTTGGCTGCGCTGGCACAATTAAAACGAGCGGGCGCGACGGAAGCGGCAGCGGCTGCTTCTGTGCATCGAACCGCAAATTGAGTGTTAATGAAGCAATTTTTATTAACTTTTCCACGTGAGTGTGTGTGCGCGTGTTTGTGCGCGTGTGTGTGCGCGCTTGTGTGTGTTCGAACGAACAATGTAAAGTTTGGCTTGTATTGGTTGCGTGCTGTTTGTCTGCCCCCTTTTTCCTATACATGGGTGTGTGTGTTAACTCGTATGTGTGATTATGTCGCTGTAGCCGTGTGTTCGTTTGTGTATGCACTGCCAATGTATACGCGCTTTTAGCAATTGGAATTCTCCGTTGCCGCCAAGTTAATAAAAAAATCCACACAAAACATTGATGAAAAAAAATAACAAACATAAAATGGAAGACTTGACTTGGCTTTGCTCTGCTCTGCTCTGCTGTTTTTATTTTTGTTGCATACTTTTTGGCTTTAGCCATCGATGGCGGTGCATATGCAATACATTTTCTATAAAAAGAGTTCCCAGCTATGCTGAGCAAATAACAAAGCAGCGTTTGTTGGCTTAATTGCTTTGGAAATTAATATCGAATTGATTTCGGCTGCAATTTTAATCATACGAGCATTAAAGAAAGAATTTAAAAAAAATTTCATGTTTCAGTACAAAAATTAAATATTATATTAATAACTTTAAATAATTTTGTGAGATTCTTGTTTAAAGCTTTTTACTTCAGTTTATTAATACAAAATTATAATTTCAATCTTAAGCTTAAGTATTCAAATTGTTCCTGGTTAGGTCGCTGTATCGTCGTTTAAGTATATATATGGTTTATATATAAACATGAGTAGCTGTAGCCAAAGCAACACGTCGTCTTGTGCTAATATCATCCTTTAGATACAAATACGCATCGGTGCGTTGTAGCAGCAGCAGCAGCTTTTTTACGGCTCATTAACGCGCGAGTCGGGCGTGGTAAATGCTTCTTGCTATTTATTTATTTTATTTTACTTTTACTCTTATTTTTGTTTTGGTTTTTTTCGAAAGCTATCTCAGCTACTTTGATATTTGTTCCTGGAAATGTTTTTGAAAGCACATAACCACAACAACTGTAATGCTTAAGACTTTTCTACTGTCAACAACATTTCAAGGGAGTAGAACGAATTTCGCACTCAAGCGGGTGTAATCATTTGTAAATCACATGAAATTTTTTTTTAAGTTTCAAAATTGTTCATAAGTTCAAAATAATGAAATGCCGCCTCAATTGTCCCATACGGAAATTTTCTATTGGAATAAAACCGAACAAAATTACTTGACAATTAAAAAATACAAGCGCTAAAAACCAGGATCCTCCAAGTCACGGGCTTCTAAAGCCTCTCTTTATAATAATAATAATAATAATAATAATAATAATAATAATAATAATAATAATAATAATAATAATAATAATTAAAATAGTAGTACTATCGTTTATTAGACTACCCCAACTGCCGGACATTGCTTACGCCCCTGAATTAGAATAACAACGAGAGAGCACGACAAAAGCAGAACTTCAGACGTCGACGTGTTTGGCATTTCCAATGAAATTTTGGTCACACAACTTAAAAGACACACGACGATGACGAACATTTTGGTCCATTACAAAATTTGCTAATAATTTAAAGTCACTTGAAATTCCAAAGGCAGCGCCTGGTATTATATTTCCTTTTACCCAACTGTAAACATTATCCTTGCTGTTCCTTGCTACTGTTTCTGTTGCTGTTGCTGCTGCTACTGCTGCTACTGCCGCTGCATATTGTGTCAAACGTTATTTGTATTTCCAAAATTCTGGCATGAATGACCAACATTTCGCATCGTTTACCTAGCTAGGGTTTCCGATAATTCAGAACATTTTAATAATCGGTTTCGAACTCTAAACCGAGTACTTAATTTACGAATACCAAGTCTTAAGATCGAAATTTTAATAATGAATTTGTAGAATTTCGAACAAATAGATTAATGAAAATATAATTAAATACAAAATGTTAAAAAGTCGGACTGACCTTCAAAGCAATCATTTAAAAAGTGGAGTTGAATTTTAGTCTAGCGAAAGTGAAGCCTCATTTAGGAAAGACAATGAAAGGCAATTTAATATATTCAATTAATTCCGAATCGTATTAAAACTGAAATCTTCATATTCACACTATCATCCGATGTAAACTAGTTACGATTAGTTTCACCAAAATTCGAAATGTTATGTATATATGCGAGTATGTATCTATTAGAATGCCATGCGGGAGGCGATGGCAATGTGTTGAGCTAAGTAAATCTCGCCAGTGATTTGAACAGATTTGAGCATTGATTTCGCTTTGAGCGAAAGACAAAGCGATTTCCCTGCAGCGCTGAAGGACACTTTGGTTGCAAGAACTGTAACCAAAGCCAAAGTAGGCTGGCTGACTGGTTGCCAGGCATAAGGAAAGAACTCCGAGCTGGATAAGTGCTTGAATTGAAAGTGTATTTGTTTTGGAACGCTTTTATAGAAACAAAGTGTGTTTCAACAAAAAGCCAACAAATATGTACAATTCAATAGGAATGAAATCACACGATTTCTGGAGATATATCTAATGAATCAAATTGTTCAATTGTTTTGCATTTGAAATATTTAATTTTGCATTTCGGTATTTGTAAGTTTAATTTTAAGTTCAATATAATTCTTTACATTCTAATCAGTGCTGAACTGTTCAGGACATAATCCGAAATTCAAGTCTAAAAATTTAGACCAGAAGATGAGAAACATCTAATAGATTCTCCATTAACCCATTAACTCCATTAACGGCTTAAAAGTTCATCTACGGAAATACGGAAATCCATTCAAGAAAAGCATTTCACATTAATAAATCAAGACTGCACTCGAGTGTGTAACTTTGCGTTTTAATAAACGCTCAGCTCGTCCTTCGACTATAATGGACTCTTGTTTAATTACGGGAATTTGCAACTCTTCGAGTATGCAATTATGTCAAAAATAAATCCAAATCAAATGGGTCGGTCGGTCGGTCGGTCAAATGGTCTGATCGGATCTCATACTGAGGCGTTCAGTTTCATTTGACGCAAATGTTTTGCTTATGCAAATGTTCAACTGTGTACTTTGACGAAATCGATTTGACATGCCAAAAAAGGGCAACTTGTCTATGATATACAGTCAGACAGACAGACAGACAGACAGACAGACAGACAGACAGACAGTTAGTCAGTCAGTCACTCAGTATCCGAACAGGAGCCAACATATCGCATGCAGACATACAGACAGATAGATTTCTCTCTCGCAAAAAAAACCAATAATCTAAACATTTACACAATTTGTTTATTTTTTTTTTGGCATGGCATCTTTAAATTCCCAAAACCCCAAAAGAAAACGAACGGAAAATGCGCTAACACAACCGCATAATATCAAAACGATGATTGTAAGTAGCAGCAGCGGCGGCGTGTCAGTAGCTGTAGCAGAATAGCAGAGCAGCAGAGTAGAGTAGAAGAGTTGGAGTGCGAACTGCAAACAAGGTTATGCCATGCCTAACCATGCCATGCCCATACTATGCCATGCCATGCCATTCTGCAGTGTCATCTGCTTGACTGTCATTTGTTATAGTTGGTGGTACTTTGGTAGGTTGTTAGCTACGTTGCTTTCGTTAGGTACGTTGTATATGATCCCGTTTTCCTTTTCCTGTCGCCTTTTGAGTTTTGTTGTCTATTTTCGTTTTTTTTTTTCTTTATTATTTTTGTGTTTTGCGTTTGTCCTGTCTGTCGTCTTTTATGTTCTGTAATTTCCTGATTTATTCCAATAATATTTCCTGTCGTTGCTCTGTTGTTGCTGCTTTTGATGCTGCTGAAACTACTCCTGCGGCAGTTTTATATGCAAAAAATGGTGTTACTACGAATTATGTAAATGTGATAAAGTTCTCAAAACGAGTGTGTCAACAATGCAAAACGAAAATATTTTATTTTCCATGTGATAAGGAAGAAAACGTCGTGCGCACCTTTAGTTTAAGTAAATTAAACAAACTCTTAGAAGCTTTTTTAAACACCGAGAATTTTTACAACAATATTTTTACAGGTTGGAAAAAATAGTTATTATCCTTTGGCCTATGTTAATTCATTCATGTCAACCGTTAAAGCTCTCTCCAGGTACCTCTGCTTCACACAGAAATTTAGACAAGACCGACCAAAAATAACCTAAAATTGTATAATAAAACTTTGACTTTGGATTTTAAAGTCAACAATTTTAGTTTTTCTTGCTGGGTATTTTGTAGACGTAAAAGTGGGCATGGTTTTATATAGTTTTTACGACCAGAATTCAAATCTTCAGCAATTGAAAAATCAAATCCCATTTGAAATAAATTTTTTTGCAAAACATAATCACACGCGCACAAGTAAACAATTTAAAAGCGAAACGTTTTCAATGGAGCTCACCATGGTCGAAACCAATTGCACCAGTTCCGGCCTTAATAATGTAATGCATCAAACCACTTTTAGTTCAATTTACTTCATGCATTAATTTTCTGTCATATTGAATTTATTATTATGTCAGCCTGAATGAGTCAACTTGGGCCGGAGGGGGGAAGGTGCTCTGGCGTGACTGTTGAAACCGACGAGCGTGCTTCTGAAAGCAATTAACTGGAAATTATGTTTCTGAATTATCAACGCGATGCCAGGCCAGGCCATGCCATATTGACACAATTGAGCCTCAAAATGAATGACAAATTTAATGAGTCCTGCTTCTGTTTTCATTTGCTTCATAAATTTAAACCTCGCCACCGCCAGACTTATTGTACAATTCGCTGTCGCAACAGCAGCGTCCTGTTTTTTATATTTCTGTTATTTTTTTATACAATATGTTATTATCACTGAAAATGATTTTACACTTAACTCATAAATAATTTAATGCATTTTACGTTTTTACAATTTATTGTCATACACAGAAGGACTTCGTCTAGGATGACAATCACTCGAAGGTTATTGCCGTAGGTCAAAGAATTGAGAAAATATCACTGTAAAAAAATTTTGAGCTTGGAGAGCTGAGTTCAAACAAACAACATCATATATGTATATACTTGTTTATTTATCGACAGATCTAATCTGATATATTCACATGACGATTTTTAACCTATCAAATAATTTAAAACAAAGTAATCAACTAAAAAATAGTTTTCAAATTAAAAATAAATATTTAATAATTACAAATATAGAAAACTTCCGAGAAAATTCACACGCAAACAAGCAAAGTGTTAAACGAACAATGCAATCTGATGGTTGATTGGGTAGAACAGGTCAGGATTGAATTGAATTGGACACTGAAGTCACTTAAGCAAATGGCATGTAAAATTGTCAAGTAAGGCGCGTCGCGTGTCGGTTGAGCGTTGATTCATTCATTCATGCGAGTGAATTATGTCGGGATAATAATAAAGCCACGCACAGATACACATACACACACATGCACACACATACACAAAGCCAAACACAGCCTCAACTCACTCAGACCGAGCAAACAGACCGAGAGACGCAAGTCGTCTGAAGTTGCCGGTCATGCCGGAAGTAGTGTTGCCACTTCTACTGCTTTGAATTTACACTTTTACAGCATGTCGCAGTTTTTTTCATACATTTTTTCTTTTTTATTTTCATTTTAAGTATTTTTGTGTAATTTTTCAACTCATTGCATAAAAATTGAATCAATTTTATTTTTGACTTTTCGCCATTTTTCCCTTTGTCGTTGTTGCTGTTCTGTTGTTGTTGCTGTTGTTATTGTTGATGTCATTGTTGTAAAGCGTCGATTGTGTCACACTGGGGGTCACCCCTTGAAAGCTTGAAAAATTATTATATGAAAGCATTATGTTAATATCGCACAAAAGGGCAAGGCAAGAATAAGCCGCCGCCGTGCCTCCTCCTCGCTACTATGGAAACTTTCCACGCTACTACACAAACGCAAAGACTTTGTGGCGTCGCTTATGATTGTAAATCTGGATTTATGAAATCGTTTTTCTTTTTTTTTTGAGTAGTTTTATTTCAACTTAAAATTTAAATATACAAATTAGCGTAGAAAATTTAAGCGTTTAAAATCAAACTGAGCTTCGGTTGATTTCATATATTTTGATTTAATTTTTTTAATAATTGTTGTTTAGCAACTTTTAAGTAATATTTTAATAAATTTTCTCTGAAAGTTTCTTGAAAAAATTCGCTTAAGTCATCGGCTCTAAATAACCAAAAGAAAAAATCGCTTCTACTTACATTCGATAGTCGTAAATTCGAATTAAGTACCTAATCATTACAAAGCGTTTAGCCATTATTTTTGCACTTAGCAGCGACCGTCCGAGCAGGAACGACCGACTTCCCAAGTGTCAAAGCGTCGAGCACATTAAATGCAAATAAATGTCTTCCTTAGTGTCGAATTACAAATTCCAAGTCGATAATTGTTCGCTCGCTATGCTGCGACACGCTTTCGATCTCTCCTTCTCTCCCGTTCTCTCGCTCTGTCTCTATGGCCAGCCGCGCGCCAACTTTTCATATCCGCATCCGTTTCGTGGCGCAACGAAAATGAAAAATGGTGACGGTCAAAGTGAAAGTGGTCGTCTGTAGTTTTTTTTTGCTGCCGCTGCCGTCGCCGCCATGGCATACCAGCGCCGGTGGCAGCGAATTACCGCTTCCGGTGCAGGCGTCGAGGCGAGGCGAAGCGAACGCATGCAAAGCAATTTTTCAGAATATGTCGTGCAGGGGCAAAACTTTCGACCTTCGTCGCGGCTCATGGTGCACAGTACTTCAACGCGCAACAGGAAAAATATTCGATCATAAAAAATTGAGTTTTTAAATATTAATTGATAAATAACATTAAACGAATTAAAACTAAGTCCAAGAGTATTTACTTAAAAACATAAAAAAAAAAATATTTAACAAAACTGAAAACTCACAATTTTTAATTTGAATTCTTTGTGTAATTTTTGCGCCACATCAAAGTACCGTGCACCACCCGCGACACAGCTGGACGCATTTTGGATGCACCTTTTTGGCGCGCTTTATACACTTTTTCGTTTGTTTTTCCATTTGTTTGGTCGCACTTTAGCCTCCAATTTTCTTAGTTTTACGGTGTTGGCATTTCGCGCGCTATTAAAATATTTGGTCATAAAAATGTCGTCCATCTTTTGCGTACAACGACGCATTTATTTGTTGTTGCTGTTGCTGTTGCCGCTGCATCGTATTCCTTGTTGCCTTCAACTTTAGCTTTGCTTCGCTTTAGCGTTTACCATGCGGAAATGCATTCTGCACGCAAAGTTGAAAAGAAAAAGTTTGGCGCTTAAGGAAAAACTGCCATTTAACATTTGGGAAAAAAAAAGAAGGGAAAAAGAAAACAGAAGCGGGTTCAAAAAGTGACTGCGGATGTGACATTAATCAAATTCGAACGGAAACGGAAGCGGAAGCGCAAATTGTTGCATCTGCTGGCACTGACTGCGTGTGGGAAATATACTTTAAGTACCTTTCTTCGTACCTTTTTGCCTTCAAAGTAACTTTTTGCATTATTCGTAATTATTATTTTGCATTAATACTAAACATATTCGAAAACTTCTAAGCTTTTGCTAACCACAGAACTTTATACAGTTAATGTTTCATTTATTTTTTAAATAGTTAATTTGCATCTTCCTCCATATACTTATCTTACAGATATTTGTGTTATAGCGATGATTGTGTACGTCATGTGGGACCATTGGCGACATACTATCCAAACGTTGACAGTCAACTTTAGGAGAATTTAAGGAGGTATTTATTGAATAATACACTTAGTGCAAAAAATTCCTCAGAACAAGGTGAAATACTTTTAATTTAACAAAAATTAATGTTCCAAAAAGATGTACATATATAATCATCCGGGGTCCACATATGTAAACCTCTCAAAACTAGTACCCAAGATATAAATTTTTCGAAGAGAGTAAAACTTTAATTAGTTAGATTTTAAAACAATACTGCTTGTCAACAACTTTTGAATTTTATTTTGACATTTCTTGCTTATCTTAATTCTCATTCGACTTAAAATGAAAAAATGGTTTTTACTTACAATGTTTTGATTTGCAATAAAGAATGGTCCAGATCACTAAAGATTTACATTGTTTAAGTGACATTTTGACCTAAAATAAAGTCATTATCAACGATGTCTGATTTGATCGAGAAAGCTATACCGGTTCCGTAGACTGGAGAAAAGGATATACTCCTAGAGTAATAAATGGATAAGCGTTTTATTGTACCTTGTATATGGAATCTCTCCAGAGGAGATTTACAATGAAACGAAGCAAATGACTTTTAACTTTCCAAATGAATTTCGAATTATCTAAAAATGGTTGCAGCTCATTTTTTAAAATTCAAATATTAATTACATAATTAATCAATTACTATTATTACTTCAGCGTATTTTATTGCCGTACCTCCAGTACCTGCACGATGGATGGATAATTTCCGGTCTACCGAAGAAGATATTGAAAGATAGATTAAAAAAAACTCTCTTTTTATTTGTTTGTTTGATTGTTTGTTTGTTTGTTTGTTTTTGTACTTTTTGTCTTTCGTTTTTTAAATTAACAATAACAATTGCAACTTTGACCCTCTTCGCGCCGTGATAAATTTGTGGAATTCTCTTCTTCTTTTTTTTGTGTGCCGTTATTGTGTTTGCTGCAGCTAACTTCCCGTTGTTTTCGTAAGCTGGTTTTGTGAATTTTTCTTTTGTTACCGGAATTCTTGGAGTCGCGCCAAAATGAAAAATGCAAAAAAGAATTGTTGGCATATCGCTACAAATACCGTAACAATACCCAAAAACAACAACAAATACCATATACCATATACCACATGCAAACCCGAAAAGCCCAACAACATCAACAACAACAACAATGAACCAAAACAGAAAAACCACAAAAACTTCTGCTGCTGACGAAAATGCTTCGGAATTCAGGCGCAAGCGACAATTGCTGCACAGCACAAACAATTGGAAGCAGCCGAAACGCGCCAGCGACAACATTCAAATGTGTTGACACCGACCGAATTGTGAGCAACAAAAAAAAAGAGTTTACATTTTAAAAAATAAAACTAAAAATAAAAAACAACCTCAAAGAAATTGAATACGAAAGTGTTTGTTCTAGCGAAGATCCGTCCGGGCATATGAGCGCCGCAAAGTGGGTCGTCATCGTTGTCGTCATCGTTGGCCAACAAACAACAAAACAAACAAAAATGCAGAAGGACCTGCTTGGCTGCTTTCTGGCGGCTATGATAAAAAACGCTTCCATTGAAATTGAAGCATAAAAAATGCAAAGTTGAAGGACCTTCCTTCACATGTGGCAAACGAAAAAACACCGAGAGTTGTGATGCGGATTTCCACAACAACACTAAAATCTCAAACTATTGTCATGCTTAAGAATGATACGCCAAGAGAAACAGATACGAAAAAAAAACATTCCTAACCTGCTCAAGTTTGGAGTAAACGCTGCCAAAAGTCGAGAAAACATTTTCGCTGCCAAACCATATGTCGGAAATTTCCAAACATAATCCAATCACGGAAATTGATTATTAGATCGATACGACTGGCGTTGCACTCCGAGATTCGTTGACAATTTTACACGTGAGTAGTATCGTTTCAAAACGCATTATCTTAAGATCGTGGCATTTATATAAAAAATTACCAATTGCATTTAAATAAAGACACTTTTTTAAAATATTATTGTATATAAACAACTAATTTGTAATTATAATTTCTTTAAAAAGAAAGAATATTGGAAAATAAAGTTTGAATTTATTTGAAGGAACTTTTAAGCTTTCGAAAAAAAACGCTTTTGGCAATGGTGACTCTTGACGTTATCCTAAAGAATCAAAATTGTTCCGTTTTAAAAACTTTGTAGAAGGTTTTTTAGAATTCTGAGTATTGAATCAGGTGTGGACTATCCTCAACCTTATTTACTCATCTAAAATTCAATTGTTTCCAAGAGTGAACTCGTCGGTTTTTGATTTCCAGATCCTCATTTGTCAACTATTAACAAACATTAAACATTTTATACAAATATTACATTTATTATTTAATTTTTTGTATTCATTTACCAAAATTTATGTATTTCAGCATTAGTACAATTATCACATACATACATACATACATACATACATACATACATACATACATACATACATGCATACATACATACTTCTTTGTTGTATGACTTACAATATTACTAAATAAATATTTGTCCAGTCAACCGAATTTTTGGTTGTAAAACGCAACAAGACCTCAAATCAAAAAAACATTAAAATCGCGCCGCTGCTGAGCGTTGTGCCCACCAAATGAAACTCAACGCCCCTCCCCCTTAAATATCGTTCCTGGTCGCAACACTGTCCACTGACTGGCCGACTGACTGCGTCGCTGATAAGTTAATTTAAAATTCCGTACCACATTTCGATTGATTCGTTGCGAATCATCAATTGTGCCCTCTTGCCGCACAAGTTTTATGCCGTTTCTTTTTTTTTCGTTTTGGTTTTTCGAACCACTGCAGGAGGAATCATGCAGTATTTGAAGTGTCCACCATTGGATGGCATGGGCCGAAATACCGAGTTGGTGAGGACACTTTAACAGGAAAAGAAATGTCTTTGATGATGTTGCCTGGGTTACATACATCTTCGTACATTCGAACATACATACATACATTCATGCCATGTCCGCTCGGCCTGTGCCGCGCTTGCACTCACTCGATCGAGAAGCAAAATCGCCTTGGCTGCCTTTCCCATTTAAAGAAAGGCGAATTGATTGCGGTAATTGCGAGTTGCCATACGTGCGGAAAATTGTACAAAGTCGTCATTTTATTGCAAAAGAACCACTAAGAGAGAGTTTACCATAAGAAAAAAAAAAGATATTTTTCCTGCTCTTGACTTTAAACTGGACTATTTAAAAAAATCTTTAATTTTCTTTAAATGGAAAAAGGGCGCAATTGTAAAAAAACAAAATTTTAACGATATTCTTTGCTAACAATAACAATTTAATTCTTGCTACATTTTAGAGTTATTTTAGAGATACTTCTCAGCCTATACATATATTGAAATAAATTTACTATTTGATCACATAGCTCCCGAGTATTCTGGAGTATTCAAAGAACATCGAATAATTACCATAGAGTGATTCATTCAAACCAACTTCAAAGATAGCTAAGAAAAAATTGGATTCCATATTACTATGTACTTGTATATAAAAAATTTAGTTAAATTTTGTTAGATACAATTTCAATGAACAAAAACAAAAACAAAACGATACAAATTGTTGCAAAAAATAGCCGAAATGTGATTTTTTTTTTTATAGTTACGCGCTTGTACAATAGTTGGCATTTATTTTGTATTTGTATTTGTATTTTGAAAATAAACGCAGCTGCAGCGAGTGCTGGATACTGACTGGTGGTGATGCCACTACTATAGTACGATAGCACGCCTAGTCAAAAGGATGCTGTTCCTCTTCCGCTGGCTTCCGTTGTCAACTCTGGCCTTATATTGGATGCCGCCAGTTGAAAGTTTTGTGCCTTTTCTTTCATTTATTTGAAGTTGACAGAAAACTTTTCTAATTTTAAATTCAACTTCAAAGCAAAGCAAAGCGAGGCGAGAACAAGAACGAGCGAGAATTCGAGATGCTCGTACAAGTGTAAGTGGTTGTGGATGTATGCGCGAAAACATTTTATTTTGTGTTAGTATTTTTGACTGCAAAAGGATTCTTTTACGAGTATGATTGTGCGAAAGTAGTGGAGAATATAATTAAATGTCAGCTAAGTTAGCTTTGTATGATTAAAGTTTGCCGTTTTGTTTCAAACAACTCAACTTATATTTGGTATCAAACGATGAGTTATATATATATATATATATATATATATATATATATATATATATATATATATATATATATATATATATATATTTGTATATTAAATAACAACGTCGTCATGAGCCGGCACATCGCCAAGGGACCAATTCTATATTTCCTATCGAAATCTAGTAGCAAACATTTTGTAATGAAAAAAACATTTCCCCATCGTTGAATAATAAGGTTAGGAAAGTGGAAATGAGAACGCAAATTGAGCGAACTCACCTCGATTTCTGTCTTTTTTATTGTTGACAACAAATTTTGTTGTTGTTTTTATTTATTTAATAAATTTGTAGCCACAAAGAGAAATATTATCGAGGTAGAGATGGACATTCTTTATATCCTTTGTGGTCTGAAGATTAATAGACAGTTACGCCCACGAAATGTTGAAATCAAAACTAGTTGATAAGATCACTTAATCGAGATAAAAAAAAAACTAATAACAATAATTAGAATTTAAAATAATATTCTTTATACGGTAACTTTATTTTATTTTATAAAACAACACCATTTCATTCAAAGCTTAGAGCTGCAACTTTTTGTATTGTGTATTACTAAAATATGAACCATGCTAAGATACGAGCATATGCTAACACACGCTGCTATACTCCAAGCGGAGGTACTTACCTTTCGCACATCCTTAGCAATCGCATTTGTTTGGCACTGCAGGCTATTGACTTTGTGCTTTTTGTGGAGCTTCAATGTTGGCCATTTAGTGCTTGTTGTTGCTGTTTGTTATTGTTGTTGTTGTTTTTGCTACAGCATCTAAAAGAAAATGTATATTAGAATAATTTCTTTATTTCAACTTTTTGTATTTAAATTTAGAAGAAAGTTTTATCATAAATATGAAAAAGTTTGGACTTAGTTTTAATATAAATAATTTAACTTTGTTATTAAATTTATTATTATCTATTTAAATGAAAATGTATGTAATTATTGAATAAGTTTTAATTGTTATAGTTTTTTTAATCATTTTACCAACGTAATCATATCAAAATTATCAATTTTAAATCGTTTTAAAGGCTGCAAATGGAAGTTCAATTCGATTTCAATGAACTACTTTATCCGATACTAAGTATGCAACTGCGTCTAACAGTCTTTGCCGGGTCTAGACTTTTGATTAATGCATACTTATAGTAGCCACGCCTACTTTTAGATGAATGTTGTCATAAGTAAACCATTATCATCTAACTTCATAATCTGAAGTTAAACCAGTGAAGTTCACTGCTGGTCGAACATCTTACATCGATAGACAAAACATTAACCAAACAAATGGACATTTGATTTTATTCATTCACATTTTATAGATACAATATCTAAAATTATTTAATTGTTTGGTTGTTGTTGTTTTTTTTTAATTGTACGCTTTTGTAATGCATTGCGATACAATGGTAATTTTTTGCTTTATAGTACATAATTAATTATGCATCAATATCATTAAGTGGAGCAGCGCATTGGATTAATGAAATTTATATACTATAATTATTTGAAATAAATTAACAAAATATTAGCATGTGTGGGTGCGAAATGGCAGAAATATACAAAGAGCTAATTATTTTTTTTGTCAAATTAAAGGCACGAACAATTTAAGTACAAGTATAACAAATATTTAAAGAGTTAACTAGAATTGCTCTCAGCAATACGAAATTGATAAGAACTTATTAAAACGATACCACATTTGCATCGATGGATACTTTTTTTGGACATAAAATTACTTTATTTTAAATTTAAGTTATTGTAAACATGTGCAAGTCCCCTTTTACACTATCAAATCAATCTTGCGCTACTATTAAGTTTGCGGAATAAGTATGGAGAGGCTATAAGTGAAGTACACGCTCGCCTGTACAGGCAATTTCGTTTTGGTAGTGTTCGCGCCTAGTATAAAATAAGCGAATGAATTTTCTAATGATCATTGGCCAAGGCTATTCGAAGTAAATGTAGTCGCAATCACAAATATCAAAAGATAATCGAAAAATTGCGCGCCACTAAAAAAATAGTATAAATGGGGTCCAAAGAATTTTATAATGATCATTTTCACAGGATATTTTTAAATATTTATTGCTCTAAATGTCAGCTAAGGAGCACTTCTCTCAACAAGAATCTCCCGCTCTCCCATACTAACATAGATGATCAATCGAATGATGAAACTCAAATGAAAATTTTTAAACAAAATAAGCGCGCTTAAAATGCGGTTAATTTAAAAATTTACGAGCTAATTAAAATGATAAATGTTTGTTGTTGTCAAAAGTATTACCTCAAAAAAATGTTAACAATGCCATGAATTGTTCAAATGCGATTTAAATTAAATTCCAATTTTGTTTTTGTTTCTGTATTTTCAAATGCGATTTAATATCTGACTGCATTATTTTATGAAACATAATTTAACGCTTTTTTATTTATTTATTTATTTTTTTGTTATCAATTATTTGAAAATAATGTTAACTGCCAATCAGAAGGGATGGTCACATTAATTATGCATACTTATGTACATGTATGTAAATGTATGTATGCGTATTAAAATGATATCGTTTCGTCAGCTTGGTAACAATTTACATTTGGATTTTAAGTATCTTGTAGGTTATACAACAATTTTTAACATTATGAAAGCATTAATCCGATATAGTGTAAGCTTAAAAAAATTTATATAAAATTTTATATACTCGTTTGGTAAAAAATACATTTATCTCGTCTAATATAAGCGAAGATCTATTTTGACTGCAGGGCAGCTCCAACTTCGTTTACTTCCGTTTACTTTTTTCTCGTCATCTTTTACTTTATTTATCTTTGACGTTTATACTTGTAAATAAAGCATAAAGTGTCGTCGTCAGTCAGTCAGTCAGTCAGGGAAACCCTTTTTCCAGCATTTTGTTTAGTCTTCGCAGTAAATGAGATTTTTTATATTACCGTATTAGCGAGAGCAGGATGGGTGACAAGGGCATAGGGGAATAGGAGGGGCAAGGGATAGACAGCAACAGCAGCAGGAAGTGTGAACGTGACGCACAATGAAGTGAAAATACTGTACAAAAAAATACGTTTTTTTTTACTAGTTTTGACCAGTTTTCGACATAGTGAATCGAGTTTTAATTAAAACACCGGAAATTGTTTTATACAATATTTAATATCTCCTAAAGTACAGCGTCGCTTAGGATACTTTTCCTCAATGGAAATGAAACCTTATCATTCAGAAAATAAATTTTTTTTTATATATATTATAAAAAGTTTTATAATATTAGTTATATACAATATTACCCGAAAAACAGATTTTCTTTTCTTTAGTAGCACTTCTTAAGCATAAGAGAATGGACTGAAATTTAGGAATCCACAAAATTCGACTGCTCCATAACGATCTTCTTTAGCAACAGATACTTTCAATCAAATTTCCATTTATATAGGTGTAATTCTTCGAACGAATACTTTCGCGATCATAACCCACTGTGTACCCATGTAAAGCGATTTAAAGACACAGGGTTGCCAATGCATGCGGCGTCTTCTGCGGATGTGGTTGTCAACGCGCGCGCATATTTCGTACCAACTGCCATTCAGCATTTCATTTAATTTTTTCTTGTACTTTCTTTTTATTCGACTTTTTTTTGTGCGTTTTCTTAACATTTTCGCTTTTTCATTTTTGCGTTTCTTACACATTTACTACATTTCCCCTTTGTTTGTCGTGGTGTGATAAAACGGAAATAGTAAAAGTTTTCTAATGAGAAAAGTTCTAAGCGTGTACGTCAGTCGGATGCGGATGTAATCATCGCCATGACACTTTCCCACTTTCAACACACACACACACAAACAACAAAAAGAAAGCGCGCGCGCGAACGGAAATGAAAAACAAAAAAAATTGTTTATAAAATGCTGGTGCTGCTTGTCTTTCATGGCGACAAACAGCAAATACACATACAACAATGACTTTTCTAACGTTTTGGGCTGAAAACATTACACGCTTGTCAGGCGGCCTCCTCCCCCTCCCCCCGCGGTCTGTCAGTCAGTCAAAGTGATAAAATTCAACGTAAGGCGGTGATATTTCTTGCAAGTGAAATAAATTTGAAAAGAAGGCTAATAAAAGTTTTTTGATGTTGTATAAAAATAATGACGCATATGTGTTGGTATCCTTATGTATGTGTGAGTGTGTGCGTGCGTGCGTGCATGTCAACTGTAAACAGTTTATAAAACTGAAATTTGACGCAGTTTTATGAGACACACAAACGACCAGTTTAGAAGTTATGCGCAACATAGCTTAAAATGTCTGGGTCCATTTGAACATGTCCATTTCGATATGAGCACCATTTTAATATACATACATACATACATACATACATACATACATACATACATACATACATACATACATACATACATACATACATACATACATACATACATACATACATACATACATACATACATACATACATACATACATACATATGTATTCTAAAATTGTAAGAATTTTAATAAAAGTAAATGCAAAAGTAACATCCACGTCACTTGGACAGTTTGAACATTTACCATTGCTAATTCGCTTACTAACAATTTTAAAGAAATCTAAATTTATTATTACGATTTCCCCCGGTACGTGCTTGAACGCAGTTTGTTCTTACATTTGTAACGCCCACAAGGAGAAGTGGTAGATATGACTATACGAGGGCGTTCCGATACTAGTACTATAGCCACTATCGCAAGAGAAATTTAGTATCGTGTAGTACATCGTAGACGGGGTTACTGTCATTTCAGCCAAATCGAGCTTCTACTTTTGTTTTGACCGTGTTGGAAGCTTTAATTATACTAATGCAATCAATGAGTTTGAATTGATGGCCACTTTGCAGTACCAGTAAAATTGCAGTAAAAATAAATGTTTACGGATAATAAAATTTAATTTGCATTTTCATTGAATTTTAACTGATTACTGATGCAGTTATCATTTCATTGATTCCTAAAAATTTATAATGATATTGAATGTAACTCAAAAGCAATTTTACGAAAAAGCAGAGAGAAATCAAACGATGTACTAAATATATATTACAGTTTTTGCGGTTTTAGTCAGGCCGGCTTGACTATAGAACTGAGTTTTCATAATATTATGTCAAAGTTTTCCGCTTGCTACGGTCCAAGTTCAAAGATTTCAAGTGTGTTATAATATTTGCTTTCATTTGCTGGGATTGTGAATCGTTCCAGAAGGCAAAAACTCAGCGATGTAAATTTTGAAATCCTCGTTTTAAAAAAAAAAGTAAATATAAAAAACAGGCTTGAAAAAAACCGAAATTAATGTCATGGAATTTTTTTGTTTTTGATTTATTAAATTTATTGCTTATGCATTGATTTTTAACTGCCAGTAACTGTATTTTTACTGCAATTCTAATCCGTAAAAATTTACTGGTAATACAAATTTAATTTCATTATCAGTAAAAATTTAAGGATTACTGCTATTTATAATTCACTTTATAAATATTGCAGAGTCTTTCATCGAATTTAAAATTATTTTTGTGTCATGACAAAAAACACTTGTTTAAATGTATAAGTGCATTGTTTATGTATATGGTAAAAAAGCAAAGTTTTTTCATATGTGTCAATAGGTTTTCCAAGACGATTTTATACTATTGTATTTTTACTTATGTGTTTTTTTTACAAAAATTGCAAAACAAACTTCAAAAAATATCACAACTACTACATATGCTCGTACATACATTTTTACTTACATATGTACATTCATATTCCGTACATAAAAATTTAAGAAAAAAAAATTATGAAGCAAAGCTGCACAAAAAAATAAAAAAATAACAATAAACAACACTAAAGATGGCTGCCATTGTCGCTGTGCAGTGAACCAAGTTTTGAGCACATTCGTTGTTGCAGTTGTTGTTGTTGTTTTTGTTGTTGTGTTGCTAAGCTGACAAGTCAAGTCGTCGAATACGCATTCGTATATTACGAAGTCCTGTTTGAGTTAGTAACAGTTGGTATAGTTATTTCTGTTGTTGTTGTTGTTTTTGTAGTTGTTGTTGTAGTTGCCATAGACGCAATTTATTTGCTGCTCAATTGATCGGAAAATCAAATTTATTCGACTCGCATCGCATGCCTTGCCCGGACGGTACCGGACCGGACCGGCTGCTTCTGTTTCTGCTTCTCAAATTGTTGTGCGTTTAAAAATTTTACAAATTGTTCAACAACGTTTTCGAAACCAAAGCATGCTACGAAATTGTTGCTGCCGATAAATTTACAAATTTCAATATTTCAGAATTCAGTCATTCATTGACCATTGACCATTGAACAACAAAAACCAATTCGAATATTTCTTTCTGATTTATTCGTTTTATTTATTATGCAATTCTTTTAACAAATTCATATTTTGAACTTTTATCTTTGATAATATTTTTGAAATTGTGTCCCATGAAAAATATTTTCCTTTTTGAATTTTAAATTTATTTCAAAAGAAAATATTCTTTTGAAATGTTATTTCGAATACAATGAAAAACGCTCATCACAAAAAACAATCAAATTATTTATTTTTCGCTTGATTTCACATTTTAAAAGTTCACAATTTTTTTCTTCACATTTTTGAACAATTTCGAAATTCTTCAAAAATTAAAAAATATAAATTTTTGACATACAAATGTACTGTGGGTCACTTCAAAAATAAAACAAAAACCAGGTTGTAATTCACAAATTTTTGATGCTCTCATTTAGAAATTTTCCATTTTTTCAAAATTTCTCAAATATTTCAAAAATCAACTTTTTAGAATTAAATTTTTTCCGGAACTAATGTCTCCACAAAATAAATAAAAGTTTGTTCTTATTTTAATACTCTTTTGAGATTTTTAATAATTTGTCTTATTAACCCTTTCAATTTTTAGTTAATCTCTTGATTTTATATTTTTATTGTCAGCCTGTTTAAAAAAAATAAACTACGATTGGGTTTAAACTTTCGAAATTTGTGAATTGTTTTAATATATTTTTCAACTGTTTCTAACGAATACTTTTAAAGTTTCTCGAGGAAGGCTTCGGTGGGCACATCTCAATAATTTATTCGATGTTTTCTCAATAATAATAAATAGTCGAATGGTGAAATTTCCTTTGAAAAACATTTTGAAAAAAGCCAATTTTTATAAAAACAAGAAAATTGAAATTGAAAAAGTAAAGTTCGAGTACATAATTCGGGAGCTAAAGTTCTTTTAGAAAGTATTCTATCTTTAAATGTTTTAAATATAAACGTAAATAATGTACGAACCATTTACATACATAGTAAATATACAAAATTTCTGAATTTTGAATCCTGCAAAACTAAATGATATTTTTTTTTTATTGATTTATTAAAAATCAACTTTTCATCACAATAATATTTAATATTATCTATCGAACAGAAGTTTTATACTTCTTGCAGCCATGGTTGAATAACATAAGGTTAGGAAAGAAGGAACTCACCTCGATTTCTGCCTTATTTTTCTGCCTTATTTTGAAATGTATTTATTTTCGACAAAAAAAAATACGTTGTTGTTGTTTTGATTTACTTGATAATTTTATAGCAATCATGGGAACTCCACCACAACAACAACGTGGTGAAGAGGAAAATTTTTCTTCTTCCCTCCTCACCTTAGATTTATTACAGCATGTTTCTAGCTGATTTTTAATAACGTCAAGGCAACACAATAAATATTCCAATGGAATCTGAGATTTTAAATTGATGAAATGATTTGAAACATTTTTGAGTGATTCGTTATAAGTTGGTATTGACTCGCATTCATCCGATGTTGTTTCTAAGCAGTGCCCAGCTAGTATCAAATCACAGGCGGCCATTAGTTTAATTTTTGAACTTTGTTGTAGTGTTTTCATTTATTTTAACAAATTTTAGTTCCAATATTCCATTTCTATAAGCAAAATTGTGGTTTTCGCTTCATGGCCATAAATTTTGGCATAATTTTTTCTCCATTCAATTCGAATATTCGGTTTAATTGCTAACCGCAAAAATCGAAATTTTGGCTTTAACCCGCAACCACTTTTGCAATTGCAATTGCAATTGTACAGCGAAAAGTTGGAGGCAGTTGCATTGCCACAAACTGAATTTATAACGGCACTGCGAATGGGTGGAAAACTGCTCGAGACAGCGAAAATTCAAAGTATAAGAACAACAAGAACAACAACAAGAAGTAGAAGAGACTGTTCCGCTAACAAAACCGACAAAAGGCCAAGTCGAGCAGAAGACACCCGTAGGGTACATATGTATATGTGTTTATGTTTGTGTATGTGTGTTTATGTGTGTGTATGTGGTTAAGGCAGTTGGCTAAGAAGAGACGCAGAAGTCGACAGCGGCAACACTGGTTAAGCATTTGTTTACAATAACGGTACTTTGTGGCACCTAAATTGATATTGTCAGCGTTTTAATTAAGTATTCTCCACTTCTGCACTTTGAATTCAAGAAAAGTGACATAACTCAAAATTGGAAATTTTATTTTTAATCAAAAAAAAAACAAATTTTAAATTTGTTTAAGCTATTTTTTATTGAACGGTTCAACTCAACTTCCAATCCTAATTGACCAAATCATCGAATTTCATACAAATCGACAATTGAAATTGAAACTACGAGAGAAAAAGAAAAAGAAGAAAATATTAAATAATGAGCGCAAACAACGAACGCAACACCGGAAATGCCAGACACTTCCGCTTTAGCGCAAATCACTGCTGTTTAGTTTTATTAATCTCCCATGAAACTTTAGCCTCTTGCTCGACTTCTGCTTCTACTTCTTTGCGTCCAGACTTAAAACATCGTCGCACGAGCGATTAAACTGCCCTTCTTGGTACAACAACAACAATAACAACAACAATGTTGCCATATTTCTTGACGCTTGCGTCACTTTTAGCGTTATTTGCTTCTACGCGTCGACAATGAACGAGTATAACAACAACAACAACAACAACAGTAACAAAAACTACAACACTAAAAAATGCTGTTAAGTTTTCCGAGCACGCTCCTTCAAGTCGTTCGCTTTTATTGCGTCTACTTGAAGGCGTTTATTATTGGCCTTTCGCTAGTAATTCCTGCAACCAAAGCAAAATGTTAGTCGATTAGAGTTTATTTTTTAAATTTCAAATATTCACAATCTGGAGTGCACTTCTGTGCTCATAAAAATATAAATAAATGCCACTCCAGAAGATTGAACTTCGAGCTATTTAGTAAGCTTTTTCATGTGGAATTGTTACTCTGAGAAGATTAGCCAAATGCTGGCTGAGAAATCATTTTTTTCATTTTGGTATCACCAAAAATCGAATTGACCCTGAGACCGTCCACGTCGAAAGCCAACACGCAAACCGTCTCAACTTAAATTGTATCACACTTATTAAAAATAGTGATAAAGATAAAACACTTATTAAAAATAGTGATAAAGATAAAACAAAAATTTTTAAATGAAATTGGCTAAAGGGACCACTTCCAATCTTTAAACCCTGAGAAACTTTCTTTCCTCTTGAGTTAAAGATTTTTCAAGACCAAACAAAATTTGACCTTGTCTTAAAATTCAATATCGAATTTAGAAAGTAGGACTCCAGCTTCTTTTAGTCGAACATTACCTGAAGGTTACTCAGGCATAACTACAAATTTTTTCAAAAACAATTAACTCAAAATAAAATAAATTTTTAATGAAGTTAACAATCATTTTGCGTTGTGACTATAAACCGTAGTTAATATTGCCGTCACTTTTAACTGTACCACCTACTACCGCCCGACTATGTGCTACGCCTATGTTACGGACACTGGACGACCACGCACGAACAGAACCGACAACATCAACAACAACAACAACAACAACAACAACAGCAACAATAACCGCTACAACTACACTACAATATAACACCAGCAACAAAAACAACCGACAGCCCACAACAACAACAACGACAATAACAAAAGGATGTGCGTGTGATTTGCGACATGCATGCGTAATGGACGCTGGACATGGCTGAAAAGGGGGCGGGGTGGAACGGTGCCGTGCGGTGCGGTATGAGCGGGACGAGGCTGAACGGCCAACATCCTTTTGTGTCCTGTGTGCAATTCAATTCCGGTAACGCATCCTTTTAGTTTAATTGCTTTATTTGTTCCAAATGTCGTTAGCGAGACGAAGCAAGCGGCAAAGCGCGGTCGGTCGGTCGGACAGACGGTCGGTCGGACAGACGGACGGACGGACGAAACGCCTACGTAAACCGGAACTACTCCGGCCGCCATTTTGGATAATGAGTGCAATTTGTAGTGCGGACACGCACCTAACGGTTAATTGGAAATTGCAAGCTTCCGCCGTGCGCTGCTCGCTCGTTCAGAAATTTTGATTAATCTCTCTTTTTTTTGCATTTTATTTATGCGTTGTTGTTGTTTTTTTTTGGGCGTTCTTTTGTTGCGTTTTACCTAGTGAAATTGTGTGCGCGTTGATTGCCAACGGCTGTTCGGAATTATTGAAAATTTAAATTGCCACCAAATACCAAATTGAATCCCGTCAATATTTGTCAATTTCGAAGTTATTGCCCCGAAGTTTAGCCAAGACGACAACACTTTTTGCCAAGGCCAAACAAAGTTGGAAATTGATTTTCGGCGAAATGATGAAACATTTCAAAGGTTTGCCACTGACAACCAGCCTAACACCACCCACCACACACCCATCCAGCTATCTAGCCAAGCCAAACCAAGCCAGTCCAGACTGCGTCCCCTTACCATCGCAATTCGCGGGTAATTAAAATTTTACAGCGTAACGAGATGATAACGAGATTTCTCAAAAGTTCTCGCCCTCTGCACCGTGGATCTCTGTTGGCAAAATTGTTGATATAATATTTCTAAGTATAACGATGGAAAAATTTCAAATATTGCAATTATAATTTATAACAAAAACTAAAACATTTTTAATTAATTTAGGTCATACATAGAGAACAAAAAAAAATTAAATTTGTATTTAAAATTATAAACGCAATAATTTCGATTAATTGTGATTGAAATCACTTTTTGCGATTAATAGCATTTAATCATAATTTTCCTTTATGTAATTATGTTTTATTTTGTTATAGATTTTTAAAATGTATTAACATTCAAAAATAAACCGATTTCCGCCCACTGTGGCTCTCAATGTTGAATTTGGCTTGTTCAAACAAAACTTAAAAGAAAAAAAACGAGTGGAATGAAAAATAACCCCAAGGTAATAACAAAAAACTGTGACAAAAGACAATTGAAATTGCGATGAGGAAGCAGCGGAAGAGGGGACGGAGGAGAGGCGCACGAAAGAGATACTTGCCAAGGAGTTAACTAGCCTATTAGCAGGGTCAATAGCGATGCGGTTGTGTGCCAAACCAAGCTAGCAGCGCAAGTCCGCTATTAGGCCGTGAAATGAGTTTTTAAAAGTTTAAGCGTACTTTTTATTGGTATTACAATTTACGGTCGAAAAGCGACGGTTAAACTTAATTGTCGCGGAATTCTATTTCACTCGTTTCTCTTTTGTATTATTTTCCTCGGTTTAATTTAACTTTCAAGGGACTTTTTTTACACTTTGTGTATGATGGAAATTTGCCTTTGTTTTTAGCCCAAGGTACGGTCAGCTTTAAAAATTATGACAATTACCACATTCGACTTTAAACAATTTGATTATTTAAATTTACTATAAAATTTATAACATTTTCATATTATTTCACTTACATTCGCATTAAGCTAAAGTGTCAAATTTGTATATGAATCTGTCAAAATTCAAATTTGACATCAAGAATTTTTAACATACTATATATGTATATATTGTATAAGTACATTTTTTATTTAAAGCTCTTTCAATTTTAGACAACAACTCAGCGCACACAAATCCATTTCCCTTCAGCAGAAAACAAAAATATATATATATAGATATATATACATATATATGGATTGCAATATTCAATGTCATAAATAAAAATGACATTAATCGATGATGGTGTCCTTCTTTGTTCACGGTTCTTTTTCCGAAGAGAGTTTCGGAAATAAAAGCAAAATCTCGCTGAAATTGCAATTTCGACGCAAATGATGCATCGAGCTGGGCGTTGAATTCACGTCGCAAAAACGCTTCGAACACTTCAGCTCAGCGCGGTATTGAAATTTTTTTGCCTGGCACTCATTAATCATTTTATATTTTTGTATTGCTCAAACAATAAAAAAAAACAAGTTGACAGTTTGAAATATAAAAATAGAAGCACACACACACACACATACATAAATCTATCAATATTTTGTTTAATTTTGTTTTTAAAGCGTTTTAACTAAATTCGATAAGGTCAAAATCATTCATAAATTTTTTTAAGCGGTATAGAAATATTTAAAGATGGCGTCTGAGTCAGTAATAATAAAATGGGTTTTTTAAAATAAGAAATAAAAATACAAAACCGAAAGGATTTATATTTCAATTCTTATTTTGACATTATTTATAAACTTGAAAATAGATAACTTTTAATCATCTCACAATATCTTTCTGTTATCTTCTTTTCATAATATTTTAAATGAATACGGTTGGTAGCCCTAAGTCATTATAAGCATGCAGATTCCTGCACAACTTTTACCTTCTGCTTGTTCGTCTTCCTCTTCAACTTGTTATTTATCTGCTTGATCTTCTGCGTTTGCACTTGAAAGTGCAAACTAAAACAAAATCGTGTCTCCTCACCTCACACACACACACACACACTTAACACTTGATGCAATATCTTAACCTGCTTCAGTCCTCAAACAAGCAGAACGCATATCAAACAAAGTTGCTCCTGCTCGGCAGCTTTTGCAGGCTGTTGTCTGCTTCGAATGAGTCTTCAAACGGAAATGTAACGCGCTCATTAACATGGCGCGACGCCTGCCCGACAACATCGGAACGGAAGCGAGGAGTTACTTTGCGGCGCTCTTAAGCTGCTTGCCATAAGTTGGCTTCAAACAGCGCAACTGCACTTAAATCAAGAAGCGTTGCACGTTACACATGTGGTTGCGAGTTGTTGAAAAACTTCTCGGATTTATGTGACGTCGTTCGTTCAAAATGGAGCAGACAAGCGACCACTCCACATCTAAGTACGAGTATGTCTTGTGTATTCACCAGCGTCGTTCTTTTTTATTGAGCGTGATTTGAGTGGCGCCTAATTGTGGTCGTATCTTAAAGATTGATTTTATATTTACATATATTATTTACATGTAAACAATTTAATTTTAATTTATGATGCCATCATATTTCGTCCAGGTATACGAGTGTACCAAATATTAATCGCACTCATGTAAACTCGTAACCGTAACATGTTTATAGCATCGTAAATTTGCATACACCGTTTGATGAAAACACTTTCCAGATTGATATTAAGTATTTCAGTTGTTTTCATATAAACTCATAATACAAATTTCAAGTACAATATCGAGTGACAGCCATGACAGTTAAAATAACAAAAATTATATTCAGCTTAAACTTTTTCAATTAATTTTTGTACCTCACACAGTCGAGTCTGCGAAGTTTGATAGCACTTTGTGAACTTTTTTTTTGAATAATAAAAAGACAGCTGATGTACGATACAGAAATTTGTAAAGTATACATAATATTACAATACGCTAACGTGCTTAAATGAGTACCGCTTTTATTTAAGATTTAAAAAATAAAGATCAAATATTTTTGAAAAAGTAAAAAATACTACAAAATATTTCAGAAAACATTTCGGTTGTATTCCACTCTCTAGTAATTGCGAAATGTAGCCCATGTCCTCTCTGCCGAACTTAATGCGTTTTTACCCAAGTGGAAAAACAATGCAATTTGGAATGGTCGAGAGTCGATTCACTCCTGGTACTCATTTTCCATAAATGTTGCCCAAAAAGAAAAACAAGAAAGAAAAAATCGAAAAGTAAACCAGCAAAACTTGCTCTAGAAATGCATTAGGAACTTCTCGACGGTCCACTTCGAATGGGAATCCTTCTTCGAACGCACAACTTCAACAAGCGCCAACGCCCAAGTGCGGTTTGCGAATGGGCAGCGGATAGGAGAGACTGTTGAACGGGAGGGGTGTGGTGTGATACGGTGCCTAGGGGTATCATTGTGCGAGGTTTGGGCTGGGCTTTGTTGTTGGCAAATTGTAACATTTTATGTTGTAAAATCACTTTGGACAAATTTTATTGCCAAAGTTCTTGCGACAACAAAATTCCAAGTACTTAAACATGGAACTGAGAGAATTGAACACAGACAGACAGACAGACAAACGGAGACCGTCCAGAGACCACCAACCACAGAAGACCACGACGACGTCGACAACGACGACGACTATTGAGGAAGCACCCGTCATAAAGCCAGCCAAAAGGGCACAAGGACGAAACGGACCACATATAGCGAGCAGAGCACAGTGTAAGCGCTTAGCACGTAATGTCAACTGGAATGACAAAAATATTGCGCAAATTAAAGAAGCAAAAGACACAGCCACGCCAACCGGAGAGAACAAAGTGTGCGACGAACCACAGGATTCCAAGCAGCGACGCAGCGCATCATCAGAGGGTGATTCGAAGGGGCTCCCAACTCACACTCACAATATTTTTCAGCTCGACTCTAATCGTTTTATCAATTGTTTCAAATTGCCACTTTCACACAGGAGCGTTGCCTTTAAACTCATTTAAATTTAATTAGGGCGGATATTTACAAATGATGAAGTGTCATCGTCGACGTCGTCGAAGGGCAGCCGAAGAAGCGGCGACACTTTTATTGTTGTTCGACTAGGGAGGAGAGGTATGGGGCGGGAGATCACAGTCGCTCCTGTTTGTGAAATTTTAGAAAAAAAAAGTTTTTTACTTTATGTTCCTTGGCCGGAAATTAATAACAAACTAAATTAAAGTAGTGCGAAACCATGCTAAAGTGCTCAGTGCTCAGCTTTGATGTCAAGTGGAGGAGTAACCATTGCAGATAATTGTTGGTGCTTAAATTAATTAAAACTGAGAGCGTTTTAGCTATCTAAAACATAATGTGTATATACATATATAAGTTAGTTTATAAATTTTTTAATTACAAAAAAAAACGAATTTTCCAATTTCTGAACAAAAGCGCTTTAAATGCGGAACTTTTGTATGAATACATAAGCATGCAATCGAACTAATATGATGTATGATATTTAATAGTTTGTTGTTGTTGTTGTTGCTGCTGTTGTATTTTTGGTGTTTTTTGTATATGTATTTGAGAATAGAATTTCATTGTAAAACAATATGGCAATTGTTTTGAATTTTTAATTTGCTAATTAAAATCTATTTGAAAGCACTTTGTCGTGTGTGTGTGTGTGTGTGCGTGGGTGTGTGTTGCGTGTATGTGTGCGAGTGTGTGTATGTGTATGTGTGTGGCGTGTGCTGCATAATCTGTTTTCGCATTTATCAAAATGCATTTGGTGAATGCGATTTGTTTTCATTCCATTGAAAAGCGTTTTCAATTGAAAACGCCCATAAAAATAATTCACTGCGCAATAATGCAGTCATCGGGAAGCCACAATTTAAACTTTATTTATGGAAACTGACCTGTGTGGGTTTCCCTTCTTGTTGTTTTTTTTTTTTTTTAAAATTTCACAAATCGTTGTTTGCGGAAATTTAATAAAGCTGCGATTTCGGTCAAATCTAATCAGGTGTATTGCAATTTCATATACAATACATACGAGTACTCGTATGCATAAGTATGTATGCAATACAGTACCAATTGCGAAGTTGTTGGGTTTGGTTGTTCGAAACTAGAAGCAATACATTTTTTAATTTGTCGCTTTTAATAATTGTTAAATTTATTTTAGTTTTTGTTTGCATGGGAAAATTTATGTTCTTAAACATAAAAAAAGGGTCTTTTACAGGGTCAATTACAGGATCACCTTCAGTTTCACCTACATGGTCAACAACAGGATCATCTACTGGGTGACCTACAGCGTCCTTGACAGGGTAACTTGCAGAGTCAGCTGCAACAGAGGAATCTACAGGATCATCTTTAGAGTCACCTACAGAGTCACCTATGGAGTCACCTAAATTTTAAGCTTAAATCATTAAGTGGGAAATGTAAATTTTATTTGTATTTCGAAGAAGCCAAAAAAGTGTTGACACTCTGTGGAAATTAATTGTATTAATATTTAATTAAAAAAAACTTACAAATTTTGTTGTTCAATAAATAAATTAACACATGCATATACGTATGTACATATGTATGTGTGTATGTAGATTAAAAATATAAAACAAGCGTAAATATTCAATGTTTAATTTACTATTCATATGAAATATATAGTAGAAAAGGTTTTGCTAATTGGCTGACTTTTGTGCAACAATGTGCAAATTAAAGCACACACATACAGGCATAGGGACCTCGCTCAACAAATTATCTCGAAAATGAAAACAGATATTAACTAAAAATTTTCATTTTAATTAAAAGGACATTTTCTTAAAATGCATTGGTAAAAATTTATAATAATGATCTAAAAAATTTATATCTATACATTTTGTATTTCATATTAAACGTTTTTAACATTATAAGTTGTCTAAAAAATTGGATCTCGCATTTCTTATCGATGCGGTTATATCAAGCGATCAGAAGGCTTCAATCACTTGAAGCATGGTCGCAAAAACAAAACCGAAAGTTGGACAAGAGCGACAAGTGAACATTGGATGAACACAAATACCCATGACCATAAAATGTAAACCGAGAGAATACTCATCCACAAAAAAAAATCAACTCGCTTACAGAAAATCTAAAATTGCATTTTACAGTTGAACAAATTTCAAGGAAAATTGTTAAAGTCGAATCAAATGAAAAGTTTTTCACTTTTATCTGCCTTAAATAAATTATAAAAGAAAAAGAAATCAAAATGCGGATTATAGCATTTAAAAAAAAAAAATATCGATATTATTTACATACATAAAAGTTGGGGAATGTGTTGTGAGTGTGTTGTTGTTAATCCAACAACAACAACAATAACAAAATAATACCGTTATGCCGGATACAAAGCACAAACGAATTTTACAAAATTTCCAATGCAATTTGCGCAAAAGTCAAATGAATGACACAAAAGCGCTGTAACAACAACAACAACAACACACATACAAAAACACAAACACACACACACACTCAGAGAGAGAGAGACTACTCCTGCAATTGCATTTACCGGATGCAGGACATTACAGTTAAGTCCGCCATGGCATATGTTGGAGCTGTCAGTTCGTGTATAGGCTCATAACTCTGTCAATGCATTAAATTGGTTAATGTTGCCAGCAGAAGTGCTGTACAGCAACAACAACAACAACAACAGCAACAGCAACAGCAGCAGCAGTAGTAGTAGTGGGTGTGGCATGGCACCCGCGGACACGGTAGAATGACATTCGAGTGCATTACTCCGCGTACGCAGACGCACGCAAACGTGGCGGCGACTCGACTCGAACTTCGCCGCGTAAACGTCACGCCGCGCAGCGCCGCGTCGCGTTGATGCACTTTATCGCATGTCATAAATTTAAATATTAAATTTATGCTGCAACAATTTAAAAATTGTTTTTTTTTTATTTTTATCTCTTGCATTTCTCACCAAAGACAAAAAAAAGCATTTTAATAACTTTAATTGTTCGCAAAATTATTTTTTAATTATTTTAATGATGAAACTGTATATTTAACAACGAGTATATGCCGCGCGTGCCATGGCCGCCAGCATGTTGGAACCTTGGCAGAGCTTTATGATTTAAACATGGATTCAACGATGGGAATTCCCATATCACAGAAACCGAAAAAAAACTTTGTAGATTAAAGGATTTTTTAAATTAAAAGAGTTTAAATAAGGTTCGATTTCGTGCATTTTTTAAATTGATACCAATATTGTCCAACTTTGATCTTAAAAAAAAAGCTAGACAAAGTTAAAAAAAGCACAAACAAAGAGTGGATTCAGTACTTATCCTGATGCTGTAGGAAGAAGGTCGCTTATCTGGATTTAAAATCCTTCCCCAAAAAGTCCAGTTTTTTATTTATTGCAACTAAAAATATAATTGTATATGTTAATAATTGTGAATGGTCTTTAAGACCGGCTTTTATTCTTATGTATATCATATCTTAATTGCACAAACATGTCTGCTTATTGATTTCTCGCTTCATAGCGTTGCTATACTGACAAAAGCAAATCCTTAGCATTGGCGACAGGATCACTTGGGGAATTTCGCGTGACGTGCGCCAACAAACCACAAAAGTGTCAAATATACAACAACAACAACAACACAAATAAAAGTAAACAAACACGCTTACGTTTTTATGACAGTCATGCAGTTATCATCGGTTTGTGCATGTCACTTCGCCACGGCATATGCGGCAGTGATATAAATGTTGTTGTTGTTGTTGTTGTTTGCTTTTCGTCTTGTGCGTCGTACTTTTTATATTTTTATATTTATTTGTTGTCGATTCGCACCTGCTAAAATCGCAACATGCAACATCTTTATTAGGCAATCAAAAGGAAGGCAGGAAAAACAGGCACGCCCATAATAAGATGCCGTAAAAATGATTTTTAAGGCAATTGCACAAGTGTGCAAAAAAAGAAAATCGTCATTTGGGCACATAAAAAAGTCTTTTATCGCGGTTTTATTGATTTTTGGCCAATAATTTCAATGATTTCAAATTCGTGATTCGGTAAAATTTTAATTTTTACGAATCGAATTTGGTTTTGTTGGGGAGATATCAGTGAGAAACTTTGAAATTGTTTTTAAAATTATGGATACAGATTGAACCATTCACCTTTAAAATAAAGATAAAATTTTTCAGCTGTGTAGCACGATAGCTAGTGCTTTAGACTTCAACGTGCCAAGTTCGAATCTTGGCAGACGCTAAAAAAAGAAAAAGTTATTTTTCATTTAAAAAAAAATTTTCTCTACGAGCGCCGCTCTCTTCTTCATCCATAAACCACTAGAATACTAAAACTTTAAAAAAAAATCCTCTGAAAAATATTTATTTACAATATATAATGAAAAACCCAACTCGGTCCCCCAATCGAAACCTCATCCGACACAATTTTAGACCTCCAACCGAACTTTAGAGAAAGAAGCAGAAGTAGAAGAAGAAACAATGGAAATGGGGGGATCCAGTGAAATGGACAAATTACAACCGCATTTGTACAATTGTACGTCCGATGCTATGTAAGTGTTGTAAGTGTGTATTGGCTCCAAATATTGAATAACAACTGCACACAATCAGCAACAAGAAGGAGGAGGAGTTGTGCGAGTACAACAACGGCAGCAACAACACCAACAGGCAAACAGAATTAAACACACAAGGCACGGCAACATGATGAGTCCACAAAGGATTACAAATTACTGCGACGTCGATGCGTGCAAATTGCAGTCCTGATGGGAGCAGCAGCAACACCAACAGCAACAAGGATACGATGTTGCTGCAGTTCTTGTCGTTGTTGTTGGTGTTGTTGCTGTTGCTGTTGTCTTTCTTGTTGTTTTAGTCGTAGTCGTCGTCGTGGCGACTCAATATTCTGCATGTGTTTTGCAAGCTTCTCGAAGCTAAATTCTCAGCTTTTGCTTTTCGAATGTGCCGATTTCGCATTTGTTAGACAGGTTCTTGTTCTTCTTTTTTTTTTGTGTTTCTTTTTGTTGGATTTTTTTTTGTTGCTGTTACATGAAAAATCCTTGCAGCAAATGCCCTTCGATCCATTATGTTGCTTTGGCGTTGCGCGACGGCAGCAACAGAAACATTTGGTGTATTTTGCTTTTGTCACAAACTGACATGTTGTTGGTAGTATTCAAAGTAAAACCGCCAAATCCAATGATACAAAACATTGTCAAGAGAAATTCTATTCCCAAAGCTGTGTCAAAATTCCGGTTTCACATTTTTTACTGAGGTTCTTTAACCGATGATTCATGTTGTAAAAATGATTTTCGTAACAGAAAAAATTCTAGTAAGGCTAACCCTTTAATGAACATTTCAAGTATATGAAAAGTTGGATAGAAATTAAATTTAGAATAACATTGTTTATTCTTTAAAATTTCCAAACTTCTTCAAATATTTTTTTTTGTTTGCCTCCTCCAAATGCAGTTCTTTTCTTTTTCAAAAAAGGATTTATTCGTGTTTGCTGTGAAGCTCATCATGCAAGCGTTGTTACGTATTTGAGCATGTGAAAGTGAGTGTATGCATACATGTGTATTTGTTGTTGTCGCGTGCAAATCACAAGTGACATTAGAATCACAGACTAATGGCTGCGAGTCTGAGACTGGGGTCGATTACGACCGTTATTTTTTTCCATGAGTTTTCCTTTTTTCTCGATGTTTTTTAAAATGTCCAATGTCCACCCTTTGGGTTGTTGGGTTTGTTTTTTTTGCTGTTTGCTGTGATCTTAGTCAAATTCGAATGCGACTATTTTCTCTGTGTGCGCGTGGGTGTGTGAGTGTGTATGCTTGTGTGTGTAGGGGCTGCCCTTATCTGTGATTTATAACTACGCTTTCAATCAGAACCACTGACAAAGCAATTAAAATCAAGTTTAAATGTTGCTGCCACGGGTCACTTGGTGCAACGGCAAAAATCTGCTGGAAATGAACACATTTTTATTTTTACAAGAGATTTGATTTAAGGGGGGCAGGGGCGCTTAATCGCCTCATTTGTTTGTGTTCCTTCCAGACAGCGAAGGATTGTAGGAATTAAAATTTAGTTTTTATCGGATTCCTTGAAAAGAATAACTCTCTCGCTAAAATCAAACACTTCGCATAGAAAACCAGAACTTTTGTGTTATCCAAAGGCATTTTTCTATGCTTTGCTTTTAGTGTCCTGACTAACCTTTGTCCTCATATATCTCACGTATCCATAGAAAATATGAAATTGAGTTTTTTTTTTTTTATTTAACACCACATGAATTGACTTCAAAAATATGTTCTGAAATAGTCTAGAGTGCAAAATCACATTAGACTGGACTCGACTATGTGGGAACGAAAAAAAAGGCGCGCGTTAGTATATCATTAAATTCAGCTTGGTTGCATCTAAACAACTCAACTTTTCCATTTAACGTACTCGAGCAAATCACTATCGCACACACATAGTGTATGTGTATGTGATAGGTTTGCATGTGTGTGTTTGTTGGTGTGTGCGTATGTGTATGTGCTCCAGCCTATTTGCACTAATGACACTTTCACTTGGCACTTGTGACACGGCGAGTGAGTGTTAACATTTAAACTTAAGTGCATGCAGCAAAGTGCAAAATTGGTAGGCTGTGCGCCACACCTACTTTTGTCTCGTTTACACTTTGTGCATACACATATACCCTATGCTGTGCTGTGCTGTGCTCCCCCTAATGGAGATTTGCACCTAGTATGATCGTAGATACTTTGGGAGTATCAACCAGATGTGAGAATATGTATGCAAAGTCAACATAGAGACCAGGACAAGCCTCATTCCGTCACAGCAGCTAACTACTCGCTGGCTGGCGCTGGAAAGGTGTTCTTGTTGGTCGTCGACAGCGAAAGAGACTTCCTCTTGCACTTGGTTGGCTTTTAACTCAACTTTAAGCTCTGTGCCAACGTGTGCCAACCAGCCAGCCAGTCAGCCAAGTGGATGTCAGTGCTAACAGGACATAAGGACGGACAGATATGATATGATAGACCGACAGTATGACTGACAGACAGACAAATGCCAAGGGAGATGAACTGACAGACAGACAGACAGACAGACAAGTGCAAACTTAAGTCAACCAACTCTGACTCTGTTGCATTCATTTAGAGGAGTATCTCTCGTAAATGTAAAATTCATGTCGAGTGACAAACAAAAACCATTTTCATCACACAAAAAAAATGTCCTTGTAATCAAAAGAAGCAGCGTGGATAGCCATTTTATTGCTTGGTCTTGGTAATTTGTAGTTAGATGCTTTTGGTATTCCAGCTGCCGACTTAACTAAACATATCCAGAAATTGCCGACCAGTTCTTTTTAATTTTTAGATATTTCCTTTGTCAGCAATATAAATAAAACCAAAATAACTGCATAGAAAACTTCGACTAGCCTTTATTATCTTATTAATATTTAGTAAACTGTTGACTCAATTGATTGAAAGATTCTTGAAGATATCTTCAAGATTTCTAAAGAATCATATCAAGTTTCATTTAGGATAACATCTTAATCAACGACTTTTTTAAGATACTCGTGCAAAAAGTTGATGCAACTTTCCAATTCTTATCAATATATTCCCTGCTAGTGCTGTGAAACGATAAAGTAATTCTGTATTTTTCTACTTCAAGTCGCTAGTTTAGTAATGTTTAAGTTATCCCTAGGTAAGTTCTAGTTATAGTAGTCGTCTTTAAAAAAAAAGATATTCTGACTAGATATTTCCTGTATACCATTGAAAAAATCTATGCAGGGTTCTAGAAATGGAAGATACATTATGACTAGATATATTATATATACTATAGCAAATAAATAACCATAATGTATTCCCCAAACATTCCAATTGATAAATCGATCATTACTAAATTAAACAAACGAGTTGAAGTAGTAAAATACGCCGGAACATTATTGTCATGAGCAACAATGCCAGAGCAATACAACTCACAAGGAAACCAGAAACATGCGACATAGTGCAAATGATTTAATTGTATCGGTGCTAAGTATGTTGAGCAGTGGGGACAATATGTGGATTGTGGATGTGTGCGCGTTTAATGTGAACACGTTGCACCCGCACCCGCAGGATGCTGGACGAGGTTAATTGAATTCGCAACAAGCGAATTAACGCGTAACGACAATGAGTGGCATGCAACTGCACTAATGGCGCGTTAAATAAGATCCCGATCAGCTTCAGACACGAACGCTAACTATCGCAGCAAACTATGTACGAGTATATGTATGTTTGTATATATATCCTAAAGATGTTGCGATGAAATTGTTTTCTTGAATTTTAAATTATAATTTGTGCCAACAGGCGAAAATGCTCCTACGCACTAGCATGTGTATGTATATATATGTATGAATGTATGTACGTATGTATGTATGTATGTATGTATGTATGTATGTATGTATGTATGCATGTATGTGTGCATACATCCTGCTGCGCGCTTTACAATTGACCACTTAAAAAGCGACGACAATTGCTGATGCCATACGACGCTTGCGGCCATTTGCAGAAGCAATTCAAACCAAATTTCCGCCTCCATAAATTTAACGCAATCGCGAACAGTTTGTCGGATTAAAGTTTTTTTTACACACATACATATAGTATACATAAATAAACCGCTGCGTGAGTATGAGCCCAGCCGAAGCGTTGATTACACTGCGCAATGGTTCCAGAACGAACTGAGTTCTAAACTAAAGTTAAGTAGAATCTTTATTTGCCAAGATCAAGTTCCAGTTAATCGGTACATAAACAATATTTTTAAATAAGTTGATTTTGAGAGATAATTCAAAAAGTGAGTTATCCCTTTCGCTAAGCAGACATCCTGACTCCAGAGGACATCGAAAACGATTTCAATATAAATACAATCCATTCGTTTTTCCACTGGGCATACATTTCGAGCACTGCTGAAACGCCAACTCAATATATGTATATAGATTGCCATGTCCTGGATGTGAGTAAGTGTGCGTGTCTGGGCCATTTCAATGAGTCGTATTGATGTCAAAACAAGGCACAGTTTTACTTTTGCTGATTTTTTCGATTGTTTGCCCAAAACAAAAGTGCTTCGCATTTTTTTAAATGCATTTTGCATGTATTTTTTATATTTTTTTATATTTGTATTCATGCGTATTGACAACAAAAACAAAAAATAATTCACACGGAATTGACAATGCGGCATCGATCATTGTGTCCGTCGCCATCAGCATCACCATGCCCACCAGCCAACCGACCAACCAGCACGCAATGCATTCTTTTATGCCGGCTTGGAACCCCGATAGTTTTCACCGCAGGAAGCCATTATTTATTTTTGCTATTCGTACAGCGCCAGCCTTGCCAGCCTTACCGCCCATAATTGTTCGCATATTTGGTGTGATGGCCACCTGCTGTCACAATTCCAAGGAATGCATTTATTTCCGTCGCTGTTTGTCTGTAAATGAAAAAACTTTGGACAGAGCAAGGATTCGTGCAATAACAGACGCACTTAAAGAGTAATCGACTTTGGTGTTATCCACACGATATTTTCTTGTATCTTGAGGATGGAGGGTAAGTTGTATAAAATGTATAGTGTAATGAATAGTTTAATATATACATACATGCCTAATTCAGGGCACAATCCAATTATTAAACAACAAATAACCGATACACAATAAAATAGTTAAAAGACTCCTTAAAATTCTCGGCTTACAGTCTGTTGATTTCGGCACTAAATCCGGATATATTCCTGAAACACTTCACCCAAAACAGAATCATAAATAACACGTTATCCTTGACGCGCATCCTATTAAATATGCTAAGCTCATTCACTTTTTCCGGCGTCGCACACGCCAGCCATAACACAAGCAAACATGCTGCCTAGATAAAATTCGGTAAACAAATTTCAACTCATTTGTTTGGAGGAAGCAACACTTGGGGCTCGGCTCCTCGAAAGCACTGAAGATGACCCAACCGAACACTACACACAGGCACACCTGTTTGTGAATATGTGAAAATAAATACTATATGTGTTGGCTGGGGAGACTGCACTCACACACACACACACACACAGGCAGCGAAGTAGCTCCATACAGCTTTAATCATCATCCAACATACGAAACAGAAAAGTGTTCTAAAAAATGACGGTCATTTTAACACCATCATAAGAACATTTTCAGTTGTTTAAACTCAATATTCAAACCGTGCAACCGAACCGACCGACCGACCGTCCAGCACCGGATAAGGTAACAAAAGATAAACCCAGCAACTACCACAATTGCACCTTTGCCGTTGCCGTTGCCTTTGCACCCTTCTGCGCTGCGCAACACTCAACGACGACAACAGACTCAGCAGCACATTATCTGCAGCACACACTGTATTTTGCATGATGCCACCTTTATGAGAGAAACTAGAAAGAAAATAATAACTCATAAAAAACAGAACCATACACTGAACTCGGATATTTGACGTTAACACATTTCGCTAGACAAAAGTCAAAATGGAAGCTGAAGGCAAAATTAGAACTCCTCTGTAAACTGATTATTTAAAGGTCCACATGACTTCTCACACTCCAAACTATTACAAAAAAATTTGAAAACAAATTCGATATCTCTTTAGACTCTAGAGCTATCCAACTAATTTTTCAGTGTCGGTGTTCTCTTGGCCAAAGGCTTTACCAGATGCCTTAAATCGCTAAATAAATGACAGTGTAGCGGCAATGGTAGGATGTGTCTCTACCGTTAAGCAAAAATTCTTTTGCTCGCTCTGGCAGTCAACAGTTTTACAAGGACCGCACAATAACCGACGACAACGACGACACTTTAGAATGTATGCAGGCATGTCCATAAAAAAAATAGCTACCAAAAAAAGTACAAAAAAGTAAACAAACAAAAAAAGAATGAAGAAAGAAGCTGGTCCGTAAGTTTCTTCAATCTCGGAAATATGCAGACAAATAAAAATCTCTTCTGTTTCGCAGCAGCCGCAGCCGCAGTCACCGCCGATGCTCGTCGTTCGTTCGCCAAAGCCACGAATTTACGTTGCACACGTTTTTGTGTGTTTTGTGTGTGTGTGGGTGTGTGTACTGCAAAAGGCTGGCATCTCTGGCTGCGCTGCCATTATGCCACAGACAAACGTACGCGCTACTCTGTGGCGTTCGTTTGTTCGCTCGTTCGTTGGTTCGCTGGAGACGCCAGACGAAAAAAAGGCTTGATTTATGGACGTTTAGGTTGGAAAGCCACACCACAGGTGTCATATCCTGGGAATTTCACACTCACCCGGCAATGAACTGCCATGAAAAACATGAAAAGCTCAATTGTCTGCGTTATTGTGTGTGTGTGTGTGTGTATGTGCGTTGCAAATTTTTTTTACTGCTACTACGACTACTACAACAACTGCCGGTTGTCATCGCAATATGCGTAGCAATTCTCAAAAGTGCAACAACGGACGGCAAAAAATCGGTTAAAAATTCTGGTAATTGATACAGTTCTTTTTTTTTTCTTTTGTGAATCAAGCAGTTGGCATCACTGGTTGCCACATAATTAAATTTGAATTGCGTAAATTCGTTTGTGTACCGTTAATGCTCATTTAAATAACTAAGGTACTTTACATATATGCATACATACGCACATCGATTTAAAATATCTTTAAATGCGTGTTAATATTGTATATAGTTCGCCCCTTTTAACATATGTATGTATGTCCCGATTACTAAGTTCTGTCCGATCTCTGTTTATTATAGTTTAGTATAAAATATATGGCAACCATCGGTTATAGATTCAATAATTTTGTATTGGATTTATAAAAATTATGGCGAATATTCATGGTCTAACAAAGTTCCTACTTTACTCTAGTACCTTCTTCTAGCTGCAAATTAGCGTACTATCTCTCAAATAAAGATTGTATTAAAATTTAGTAGAAACTTAGGATTACTCAGAATAAAGGCTCATATCTAGTCTTGAGTCTTTTAGACTTGACTTAGTAAAGTTGAACATTTTTTTTTTATAAAAATTCACGAATTTCAAAGAAATCGATATTTTTCCCTATTTAAATGAATTATTATTTCATATGGACATTTTCTACAATTCTTAGTTAGGAACTGACCTTAATTTCACTAACACATCAAACAAATATTTAATTTTAAAAAGGGTTCATCAAAATATATCGGAATGAAACTTGCTTGATGCATTTATAAGCACCTCGCATACCTTTTTGTATAGCAAATAAAAGCAGCTGATCTTCGAGTGATAAGTTTGAAAAGTTAAAACGAGCAAAATATATTATTTATTATTATTATGGACATGAAACTTAATCAGAGGGACCCAAACTTTCAACTTTATTTAAATGACATTACTCGCATATACATATCAGCAGATCTTGGCCAAGTACTGAGGTCATATCTAAACTCTCGACTATTATTGAATTAACATTTATGTGGTAGTTGCGGTTAAGCTTTTGCGCTCATACATATCAGACGCAGTTCGTTGGGGTTATCGCTAAATATTTGATGTGGCATGTACGAATTTCAAAACAGTTTCGGCAAATTTGCCGCTAATTGTGCGTACTCAGCGTGGTGCGTGTCGCCGGAGTCGTTTTCGTCATCGACATCGTCAACGTCAACGGTTCAACGGTTCAGTGGTTCAACTAAAATATATATACATAAAATACCTTCGAGCAATGAATTATTCCGCACCGCAGGCGCACGACGCATCAGGTTTGATGATGTCGCGCTGCCAAGCCTTTGTATGCGTGTGTGTGTGTGTGTATGCGTCCTGGTATAGAACTTACGCCGAAAATTTGCGCGTAATTCATCATGCATCATTGGTGATGTCGCTTTTGTTGTTGTTGTTTCGCTTTTTTTGTTGTTTTGTTCTTTTGTTGTCGATGTTGCTGTGCCGCCTCCGCCGCCGCCATCGCTGTTGATATGTACATAAGCGCGTAAATTGTCAAATTAAGCTATTTTGCCAAAATAATTTTAACGCCAGCGTTGCCACACATTTGCACGTGTCAGCAAAAATAACAAATTGAAAATTTAATTGTTCTCACACAAGGACGACGCGTGGGTAAACGCGCAAAGCTGCCGCAAGGAGTAATTAGCTTTTAATGGCGCGCCTATTTTTGCGGTACACAAAGAACGGAGAACTCAACTTTCTACTGGATTTGAACTGTTAACCGGAATGATTTCTTAGGCATTAAAAAATTACAGCTATAAACTTTCAGAATATTTTTCAGTAAATATTAACAAATAATTGTTGAAGGCATTTTTTTGTATAGTTAAGTTGCTTTAACATTTTCTCTACGCACCTAAAATTAAACGCTTAAGAAGTGTGCAAGTACTGAAAAGCATTACCAACAAAAAAAAACCGCTGCTTCATTGCAATACGGAAGCGGAAGTGGAGGTACAAATCCGATGCAATTGGACTTGTGACTGTCCCGATGCCGGGACAACGACAAAGCGACCGAAGGTATAAAAACAAAATGACATTGTTGGTGGGTATTTGGGCATGGCATGGGACAACGACTAGACTAAACTAAACTAAACTCGATTCAAATCGAATCCGCTGGAAACAAACGAAATTGAATTTGCAAGCGCTGTCGCGTTGGCGTGGAAACGCTTAGAATTGTTTGTTGGGCGCGCGCGTGCGCTCTTCCTGGTCAACACTTAATCGTATTTGCGGCACTGGGATTTGCGTTGCTTTGCGACTGGCGACTGACGACTGACTCTAGGGATTGCACGCACTCACACCCATCACAGGGTTGCCATTGTAACGCATTTAGGTGTAAAATCGAATGAATTTATTTTTGATTTGTTCTGGCGCATATTGCACGGTTGCTCCAAATAGTAAACGCATATCAAAGAGTTTGTTGTTTTTGCTTTTGGATTTATTAACAAGCTACTAAAACTTGTTATTGTATTTTATGTGCATATACAATACTTTTGTTCTTGGTGATGAAATGTTGAATGCATTCAAAAGTGTCGCAGGACATTAAAATCACTTTAACACACGAAAATAATTGAAAAATAATTTTCAACATATTTTAAACACGCCGAAAAATTAAATTTCATACTTAACCACCCTGCGTGATGTGTATGTCCGCTCTTCACCCCCGGAGTTCACTAATTGCAGGACTTAATGGGGAAAAAATTAAAAAGCCATAAAGCAGTTGCGCCAACAGCTTTTGGTTTCACTTTCAATTATATAATTACCCAGATACAGGCGTCGGGAGGGGTTGAGGGGTTGGTGTTTTGTATGGTAGAAAGGCAAGTGGTCAGGGGTAGGCAGTGGCAGTGGCAGGCAGTAGCAAAAGAATTGACACTAATTGAAATATGAACTGACAATGATGCCAACTGCATGGAAATAAAGCAAAAATCCAAAAAACAGAATAATGCGAAATTACGCAAATTGCCGCCATCGCAATTATGCAAACACATGGAAAACTCACATTCAAAAAAATAATATTTTTTATAATATTTTTTCAATTGTCAATTTTCCAATATCAAATTTATTTTTTATTAATTTAAACACGCTTGAGGCAGTTCAACGTGTGTGTGTGTGTGTGTATCTCTTAAATATTGCATAATTTCAATGAACGACGAATATTCAACTTTAAGTGCGCCCTAAACATATTCTCAAAAAAAAAAATACAAACAAAAACGAAAACTGAACACATTGAAGGTAATGAATGCAGCTTTGTGTGCACCTTTTAAATACACCCACAAACATGACCACACACCCACAGCTATTGCAACTAACTACACTCTGGCGTCCACAAAATATTTGTGTGCATCCGCAGGAATTTATTTCAAGTACGAGAATACGCCAAACGCCACCAAGTCCCTGCACAGTTTAGTGGAAAGGTTTTCTCTTCTATTGTTAAACGTTTAAGTTGTTCCTGAGGATGCTTTAATGAAGCATGACGGATACCTACGGTGCCTTAAAAACTTTTGAGGACAAAATTGAGTTAAGTTTTGGTTAAGTATTTGGATTGGAAAGATTTTCACTTTAATAACAAATTTAATTTAATAAATATTTCAATTGAAATAAGTTAAAGCCAACAAAGCAAAATTTTACAATTATAGAAATGTTTTCTATAATTCGACTTTAATATTTTTGCCAATAAAGTTGAAAAACCAGAAATTTAGCCACTGTGCGCAACTCCAAAAAAAAACGAATTTACGTGTCCAGGAGGCGGACTGTAAGTGTTGCCACTGCTGCTAAACAAAAACTGAAATTTGCGAGTAAACTAAATTCTAAAATCGTAAATAATTTTACTTTTACAAGGACGAGTTGTATTCATGGCGCTGCTGCTTCTGCTGCTTCGTTTTCTTCTTCTTTTGTTGGTTTTTACTGTCCATTCGTTTGTCCGCCTGCCCTCGTCTTAACTTGGCTTTGCAGGAAATTAACAAGTGCCGCCATGCGCGGTTTTTGTACATTTCTAATGACCAAAATTCGAAGTCAGTTCGTTTTTGGATTGTGGGCGTGTGTGTTTGTATATGTACATATATACATATGTATGTGTTGTTTTTTTTGTAAAGCAAAGGCGGTAAATATTCAAACTTTCACCATCTCAACATGACCACTGCAAATGGCAGCGTTCTCTGCTTCTATTCATATGGAATTATTTAAATCGACGCCAAAAGTTAATAAATTTTGGTGCACTTTTTTGCCAATCGACCATAGTCGAGATATGTTAAGCTTAAAGAGAAACGACAAACAGATTTTTTGGTAATGGAAAAAAAATCAATTTTAAATTGAGTGCCTTGACAAGGCCAACTAGCGTGAACAATAAAGCGTGTTGTATAGCGTTTCTGATTTGATTTACTGGTCTTTGATTTAAAGCGCTCCTCCAGTTGATTGATCGAATTGAAATTTTAAAAACTTGGCAGTTAAGTACGCCCGACGAGGCAAAATGAATGTAAAAGAGAGATTTAATTTGCCAGCAAAGCGAGGTATAATTTACTTGCAGCGGCCTTCATTAACTCATCAGTGCAGTCGACGAGATAAGTGAGTGGTGCGCGTGTGTGTGTGCGTGTATGTGTGGATTGGCAAACCCATTTCGCAGATGTACACCACGCCGCTTCACCCTGCCACGCCGCGCCGCGCCGCACCACACCACAACACATCCAAAACCAATTTTGCCAATTTCCCTGCTCAACCAACGAAAATGCAATCATTACGCGCGCGTTTCGGTCAACAACCGCAAAAATTTTCGATAGTATAACACGCACCTCCCACTCTACCCACCCCCACCTCCTTTTATTCGCCCATCATGCGAAACACTTACACAAGTGTATATGTGTGTGTGTGTGTGCTTGCGCGTATGAACGCTTTACACACGCACTTTATACCAAAGTGCTCCTTTGGTGCATTCACATCATCAATTTGGGTCAATTACACGCATTTGGCCAATTGAATATGTTTCGTTACCGAACGAACACAAGGTACAATATATTTTCTTTTTTTCTCGTTTCTTTAGTATTATTTGTTTTGAATATATTGCTGGCAACACTGGCGCTTAAGTAATTTCAAAGCTTGCTCTGCGCACTAGGAAAATCTTTGCGAGATTGTATTGAAAGATTTTCCCAATTTAATTCAAATTTAAATGCGAATTTTGAGGAATTCATTTTAAGAAAAGGCTGAGAAAAGGGAAACTGTTTAAATTGTATATTCCATATTCATTTAAATGTGTGAATTCTTAAATTAATGTAAGAATATTAAGTTATATAGTATCCATACTCGTTTCAGCTTATTTTTGAACATGATTTATTATTATTATTATATGTTTTATTATTCATACAAAAAGTTTACGAAGTGATTATATATTTGGCAGGCAAATTCTGCGTATAAAATTTAAAAAAAAATCTTCACACCGACTGTTTATTATCATTCTCAATATAATCATGTCAAATATGAAACAAAGGTTCGCATTTGTTGCCACCCTCCATTTAATTATTCCAACAACTTGTTAATAAATGTAAAACTTTTTCGAAAAACGAAGGAAGTTTAATTTTAAACTAACGAATATTCTGATTATTGATGGCATTAGTTAGAGATAAGTGCTCGAGATTAATTAGAGAAGCTCATGGTTAAACAGACTCATAAATTCGGTAGCTGATCAACCAGCGGCCGTCAACATCAACTTGGAGCGATCCAACAACGTGAGTGGAAGAATAAAAAGTTTATATCCAAACAAAAGAAATAAATGTTAAACTCATTATAAGTACAGTCCGGTACGTTTCTATTATCTCCGATTGCAACAACGGACGTTTGTCTTCATTATCGTCGATGCTCAAAACTGAGAGTACATTACGGACTGCTCCATAAAATTCATTTTTATATATTCATAAATATATTATAGACAAAAACGCTCCTCACCTTATCTCATTACAATTTGGAGCTTCTGGTAAAAATTTGTATTTCAAGAAACTAATCCTTCATATTTACGTTCATATGTCAAGTATAAAAAAAAACATATTCATATTTTTTTCAAATATCATAAATTCGGTATTCGACATGAGGAATACAAATTATTAGCAATCAATCCTTTGTAATTTTCACGCTATCGCACACACAATCAAAAACAAACAAATGAAAACCAACAACAACAACAACAAATCGGCGGATATTGCCTACCAAAAATTTGTTAAAATAACAACACCAACAACTTTTTCCTGCATTTGTGTGTGTGTTCGATTTTTACTGCGCGTGCATGTCAAAATGGCGACAGCAGCTTCAGCAGTAGCAGCAGCAGCAGCAGGTGAAATTGAAACATCAACATTTCCGGTCAGCGAATAAAACCCGAAAAACCGCAAACACAAATAAACACGCAATGATCGACGATGAAAAGTTAAATTGATTCGTGCCGACGTGAAACGTAAACATAAACGCCAGCACCGGGCGCCCGTACTCCCAGACGACGGACAGACGACGGACACACAAATAAACAAATTTTATTATTTACTAATTGAGAGGAGCTACTAACTGACATTGACACCAGCTATTTGACTGCGAAAAACAGTCGTTTTACAAAGAAATTATGAACCCGCAGAAGTATGACCACAAGAACAGTTTAACAGTAACTGTTTTTCTTATTTTGTTTATACTGCATAAATTGTAAATCTGTTAAAATAACCGAAATTATAACCAATTTTACAATTCTAAAACGATTAATTAACAACTGGACCTGTTAAACAATTTATGAGTACAAACTTTCATCTAGATTTTTTTGTCCTAATATTTGAAACCATAATTTTTAAATTTCCTTATCGGTAGTTTATTTTAGAGCAAAACAGCTGATTTCTGCACAAGCCAAGAGAGAAAACCGTTGACAACAACACCGAGACAGAAAACGTTATCCTGCATAAGATGCTCTCCGACACCCACAAAATTCAATTTACTCATGTTTAACTAATAGCAACGCCCTCTATTGGCATTTAAATGCATTTGAAATATTGTTGAGTGTGAGAACTGCATTAAATTAGTAGTAGTAAAAAGTTGTGCTGCACCAAATACGAACATGAATAAGTTGGATACATGTAATCCATACGCATACTTAAACATTTCAAAAATGTTCATACATGTTTTATTTGTGAACAATCGGTTTCAAATTAACTGGTAAAAACCGTCAATTTGAGTTAAAACTGAAAATTTTGTTGCCGTTTTAAAAAATTTTCTCATTTTATAAAAATTCAAAATCGAGTTTACCTTTATTTAAAAAAAATCGAAGGCATCGCGATAGCCATGAATTTAAAAATTGACATACGTTTTGACATACATACTCGTCATTTGATTGCACATTTTGTCTAGAACTTCGACTACTTCTGGTTCATAGTATTCCAATTATTTCAAATTGATAAATTATTCTTTTAATCAATTTACTCGAAGAAGTTCTCGATTTTCAGACAAATTCTTTTCAATTTTTGTTATAATTTCTTCAATATTTTTATCATGACATTGATCGAAGTTTGCATCTGTTGTGTACATTATTTTTTTCATGCCTTCCATTTAAAACACATAATTCACCCACAACAAAAAAATGATCTGATGGATTTCCGCTTAGTGCAAACATCATTTCGAAATATGTCAATCAACATCGAAACTCTAGAAATGAAATATTAATTTTAACGTTCGCTAAGCCTAATCTTTGGTTTATCCCAATCCTTTTAATTTCAACCTGGTCACGTTTTGGATACATTTTGGGCCGATTACTCAGTAATGTTGCGAGTACACCATCCTTCACTTAAAATGATTTGCAACACTCTATAAGTAAACAATCAATTTTAGTATTCATCTTTTTGAGTGTAAACAATTATCTAAATATTTTTTTGTTGTTTTTTCACTAACCAAAAATACGAATGAATAAATTTATTTAGTATACACATACTTTAGTATACTCTTATTATATAAGGATCGCAAAAGTAACACAGAAGTCGGTAACAAAAATCTTTAAATATGTTCTATACATAGACTCTTCTCCTTTTTTGAAAGTTAACATCTTCCGCTATACTTTGATGATGAACTGAGCTGCTGGCATATACTTATACCTCGGATTGTTGTCTATGGCTGTCATTTGCTTACAGAGTTCTCTAGCCTTTGGCAAATTACAATATCAAGTCTTTCAGATCTGTCTCTCAACTGTACACAGTATTTTGTGCTTATATTTAGGATATATGCTATTTCATATTAATTTAACATTTTTTCTTATCAGTTTATCAAGATCCTTGTTTATATTTCAATCGTTCAATGTTCGTTGGTGCCTATTTTAAAATATTATTCACTTTATTTAATAACCAAGTTAAAATATACAAAGTTTATCTGTCAGCATACAAACATATTACGAAGAAAGACGTTTTCATTGAAAATCTTGATTTTGGACATTGAGCCAAAGTAGTCCATAAATCATGTCCACTTAGCTCTCTATTTGATAACAAACGTTTCTAGTTTGCTTTTCTTGAAATATCTTGTTATACATTTCATAAGCTTGCCAGCTTTCGGAATAAAATTGTCCCAGAATCGGTCGATAGCGGTAATCCAGCTATCAAGTTTGAACCAGCTTCCAGCATACCATAACGAAGCATAACGGTGAAGTAAGAGCGGTAATTCATTCAGCGCCACAATGACTGGAAGAACTGCCCGTACCTTACTTAATTTTGAAGACTATTTGTAAACCTTTTGAATTGTAATTTTATTTAAACTCTTTTATTCATTTTAAAGAAAAAATTACATCTATTACTCTGTATTTGTTTATGTTTTTTAAATTGTTGATTTTTTTTAAATAAAATAATGCCGTTACTCGGTTTTTGACCGCAATTTCACCAAGTACAACAAAAAAAGTCAAATGCGATAAAAACGTAAATAACAACTCTTAACTTGCGGAGTGTTGAAATTTACTGCGAATATTTTAATAAAATCCCAACAATTACAAAAACAACAAAATAGCGACCATGGGGACAACTTAAAGCCAACATGCATGCAACATGGTCGCACTGGGTGCACTGCATCTCTCGCAGCGCAGCGCAACGCAGCGCAGTCGTAAATTCGTAAATTCGAGCGAGGCTTTAAGTCGCATAAATTCGGTTGCCAAAGTGTCAGCAGCACAAATATTTGACAGCGACAGTCGGCGGCGGCGGCAGCAACGACGATGACGATGACGGCAATGACGATGACCACGACGACGATATGTTGCATGCAACACAAAAAGCAGGAAGTGGCATTGCCCTGCTGCTGTCGCTACAAACAACTGCAGCTCACAGTGAGCGTAGGCAACGTTATTAGAAGGATACATAAAAAACACCGCGTTTCGCTTTTTAAGAACTTCTAAACTACAAGAATGTTAAGAGAAAAAAAATGGACTTAATAAATTTGTTAGTGTAATTGTTGAGAAATTCTTAAGACTTAAATTATTTGTCCCTTATATCCAAAGTTAGGGCTACGCCCTAAGCTGCACACATAAAGCTGCTGCGGAAGGAAGTTAAAAAAAAAAGAAATGCAGAACATGGCAGCGTTGATCCGTGTTGATGGCCTGCGTTGAAGTGCCGAAAATGTTGAGGCCATTCTGGCACAGTCACTGAAGGCGGATGAGTCGGAATGAAATGGAATGGCGCAACCGAGCACATGTGTCCGAAAAGTTTTTTGTTTTCGCTTATTCGCCCTCTTGTTTTTGTTGTTGGAATATCTTTGAAGTTACAACTGCAACGGGGACAAGAGCAAGCGGTTGCGCTGATGTGATGCTGACAGACTTCAATTTATTTTCAGCTCCAACAAGACATGATCTTGTGCTGAAAAGGAGTTTTGGCATTGCGTGCTCCTTAGTCGCAAAGATTTGGAAGAAAATATATGAGGTACTTAAGCAGAAACGGAACAATAAACCAAAACAAACACTTTTGAAAAACCTTAAAAGGATTGTCCTTTGATTATGGAAGAGTTAGAGCTCTTTAATAAGATTATGGCAAGATTCCTAAGGCAATCAAAAATATTGGACAAAATGGTTTTCGGGATTATTAATAATAAAGGGTATAGAATCACTGCGATCTGGAAGATCTATTGTGCAGTCTCGTTATCCTACTAACATATTTCGAGACACAGTTGGAGATGTACCCAAGGTTTTAACTTTAAGAATCTCTAACATTCCCATAGATGTTTCAATATACATTTAAAATAAGTTCATCTCATTTCTATATAAATTTTTTTTTTTTTCAGAACCTTTTCGAAATTTATTATGTTCAGCCTGTGGGCGTTGGAGGCGTAGCAATGAACTCGATTTAAAATTTCCAGCACCCTTATGGCATTAAAAGCTAACGAAGTCAATATTTTTAAGAACAAACATCGGACATACATATAATGGGATAAAATGGGCGTGACCAAAAAACCTATATAAATATATTTCTTACAACACTTTTCTATTTTGCAAATGACCATAAATGTCAATTTCTGATAATAAATACTTGTAACGATAATTAAGATAATTACATTCGATTGAAAATTTCTCAAATTGGTCTTTCAGATCTCTGAGTTGAGAATAAACAAATGAAATGTTCCGCTTTTTCCTATCCATAGGAAACAATACCAAAATCCACGAAATAACTAAAACCAAATTAGAATAATTTATTTATTGTTGTTTTTTTTTTGTTTCTCAACTTGCACGTTTACTAATTTAATTAACATTCATTAAGTCAGTTTTATGCCGGAACCACAGCAGTAAATAACCGACGACCCTTGAAAGTAATAACAAAAGCAACAAAAAGAACACAAAAAGCCTTCATCATTTACAGATTTATCACAATAAAAGCCAACAAAGCATGACTAAGTCCGAGCATTATATTCGAGAGGAAATCCTTTTACCCTTTCGGGAAAAAAAAACAAAACTTTATAAAAAAAACATACACACACATACACAAAACACTACATACAAATCCTTGGAGCATCCTTCAAAAACGCTCAATTTACTTTCGGTGGCAAAGGGCGTCCGTCCTACATGTGTAAAGTGAAAAATTACATAGCCGACAAAGGTGCTGTATTAAAAAAGGACTTCCATCCACACAAACACACACACAGACACAGACACAGACACACTCATAACCCATACGGAACCAAGCGAACAACCACCCACACACTCGTACCCAAACGACGCGAAGGACGCGACCCAAATTTAAAATTGGTAAAATTCCCAAATGGGAAATTGTTGCGATAGCACGGGGCCACGTTAAAGGATTCAAATGAATCATATGTGTAGACAAATTGCATTCCCCAAAGGTTCGCAGCTTCTTACTGCGCATATTTTGCGAATTTACTTTTCTATTATTACTTTTTTTATTAACTTGTCTTGTGACTATTTCGAATAAACTTTAAGATAAAAGAGAAATAAATTATGGTACGGCTGCTTTAGCGTCCGAATCGTTTGCTATTAAATTGGCGCAAAGGAAATCAATAGCAAAAATCAATCATTGACATTATAAACTTGATATTTCCACAGTTCTCTGAGCGTTACCGTGAGCGAAAAAAAATGCTGACCGTATCGTTGATAAAGTTTCCAGATTTCTATTTTAATTTTGTTCGCCTGCTGATGTCTTTGCTTCCTGAAATGACTTAAGCGATTTTTACAAAATTGAATCATTTATGGTAGTAGGCTGTATAGATTTAAGGGCTTTGTAAGATTTGCCACGCCCACTTATAACGCCTGTCATTATTTAAATTAAAAACAAAAGCTCACTAAATTTGCTAAAAATTAATATTATTATTTAGTATGGTAACTAGACCGTCTAAAAATTTCCATAATGGCTTAACCAATAGTACAAGGCTCTAAGGATCTACAGGCTTTTTGAAATTTTCCCCGCCTGCAATTATAATTTAAATACAAAACCTCAATAAGTTTGCTTAAAAAAATCTAAATTGCATGTGTAAGTTAGTATGGAAACTAGACCTACTCAAAATTTAGTTCAGATGCGAGATCAACGATTTTGAATCCCAAAAACAAACAAAGACAACAAAAATTGAGGTTTAAACCATTTTGGTTCGCTAAGCGATTTTCCATAGCACAATAAAATTGCTAAATCTTTTTCAATTGCAATAAAAACATGCACAAAAAAATGAAAAACGCGCAAAACTAATGAAAACTGCATTCATTTAAAATAAAATGTTGGAAAATCATGTAACACGGCGATTTGGTGTGCAATAAAATGTGCATTGAGGGCTTGTCCGGTACAAAACCCATTAACGCTATAAATTATTCAAAATAAATTGCGCACATGTTGCAAAAGATTTCGCTATTTATTTGCGCGACGACATGCAAGCGCCCGAAAAAAAATACAACAAAAGTAAACTTAAACAAAATGGCGTATTTTTTAGATTTGCGAAATGTGCGCGCAAAACACCGACGCATAGGTTAAAAATAAAATTTCAAACATTTCCGAAATGGTACGACCAAAAAAATGTCGACAAAAATAAAAGTGTTGCATTTTAACATCATTTTTTTTTTTTGCATGCTTCGGCACCTATAACTTTCCTATGCCAATAACAACAACTTTAGGCAATTCCATAGAATCATGACATGGAAATCTATAAAACATTGTTTGATTAATAATTTCATTTAAACAAATTTAAGCTCACAATACTTTAAAAAATGACCAACTCCAACTTGCGAGGTATGCCAAAATAGTTTGTGTTATTGAACATGGAATGCCCCTTAAATCAATTTTCGACACACAAGCAGAGAACGCATTTTTAAACCGTCCCCTTACCAAAAAAGTCACCTCTGCAAACAGCCTTGATCCTTGCCGGCGCGTTGATTTATTTGCCGCGCGATATACTGACCACTAAAATGTTCCTGTGATTTATTTGGGTTAAACAATTTACAAAAGGGTCGAGAAAATTTCAACTCCGGCTTTATCTGTTTTTCTGTTTTTCTGTTTTGCCTCTTCATGCTTTCATTTAACTGGTTCTTGTGTTGGTTTCATATTTTTTTTTTTTTTTTGGACAATTTTAAATCCGGAAATGCGCCATTTTGACACTAAACCAAAAAAAATCCGTTTTTGAAGGGTTTGAATACCGGATGTGTTTGAAATTGGACACTGATTACTTGTGCACTGTCATAGGATATAATTAAATTTAGATTTGGCACAAACTTTGATAAGTAATCGAACGTCTTTAACTGATCTTATCTTAACATGCTCAAAATTGACAAAACTTCACATCGATGGTTAAAGCTATATAATTGTCCACTTACAGAAGACAAATGTTCCTCTTTACCATGATATTATTTCTCTCTGTGAAAATTTAATTTATGGGCAGTTGCCATTGTTGCTAAAAGAACATTAAAAAATAAATGACGTAGTTTACTGTCGAATTAAGAAAAAAACAAACTTCACATAATCCAGAAAACTAGGTAAGTTCTCTCAATTTGGACTCTTTTCTTCAAATCTTATCTTTCAACCATGACAAACATAAACTTATTTTCATAATTTAATTCACTACAATCTTACTAATTTTTTTTTTTAAATTTTGCCCCAAAATTATTCTCCCTTACTTTAATGTTACACATTTCATTTTTTAAGAGTACGCTTAGAGTACACTGGGATACTTGCGCATAATGCGCCTGTGTGTAATGTTCGAACTCTCGTATCCGGTAGAATTAAAAATAATTTTCCAACTGCTAACAGACTTTCAGACTGAGCCTGCATCATCCTGCATCCTGTAACATGGAACAATTTTTGGCAAGGATAAGCACATGAAAATTTTTATCAATGACATTGGATGCGCTCAAACACACACACACACACGTTTTGATGATTCCGATGTAAAAGAGTCGATGTCGAAAGTAAACAAACCAATGAAATTGGGTTCGATTGAATTAAGAAAAAGTTTCTGTGGTCAAAGAATGTTTACAAATGATGTGAACAATTTCATGAAAATAGTATTTTTAAGTTAAAAACTCCAAATGATTAAAATGACAACGAACACCTTTCTCATATAAGGAAATGTTGTTTATGTTCAACACATTCGAAAAATTGGTACACACTCTGCTATCCAGCCAGATTGAGAGTCCACAAGCGAATCAAACAAATAAATTCTCAACTGAAAACGCAATTATTACCATCGTTCCTGGCACGAGGAGGTACACAAAATTGTGTGGTTGGAATTGTGAGCCCAGAAATCTTTATGAAGTGAAATTGGCATTTTTCAGCAGGGCTTTCAAAAATAAGAATTCGGAAATTGCTCCGCTTTAAGGTTAAAACTAAAATAAAAACTTTGATCGTAAAAAGCTTACAAAATTTATAGATTTGATAGATCATGACATCATGACCTCTTTTAAGTTAAAGCTAAAGTTTAGAATCAAAACCTTGATCTTCAAAACGGTTAAAAAAGATCGCTTTAGAAACTGTTGGGATTTAAATTTTTTTTTTTATCCTCTAAATAAGTTTTAAAACAGTTTTCGATTTTGTTATTGGTTATAATATTCGATATTAAGATTTTGTACTATATTATAGCAAAGGGATAAATCTATTTATCGTATCATGATAACTATTATATTGAAGATATCGCATTTATTATAATTATCTTATTTCGATAAGAGTTCGGTTATTGTTTCGGTTGTATGGTTTCTATTAAGAGTCGTACAGTTGTTCAATCAAGTCCCTTAGTATATCATGTGACAATTAACAATAACTTTTACCTTATAGCAAACGTTTCATCTCTTATATCAACTAAATCAAACCTTTTTTTCAGTTTTATCCGTAAATTTCCAACATCCAATGAAAATTATCTTTTTGCGAAAAAGCCAAACAAAAATTGTTCAAACAAAATTTTGCGCACGTTTTGCGTGGCAAAATTGCAAAATTACCCGCAATCAATTTTCCCTTGAAAGCTATTAGGACGACTTTATCAGCGCGCATCGAAATAAGCCTATCAAATAACTTCAAAGGATCGAGTTTTTCTTTTTTCTACTCTCTTTTGCTACTTTTTCTGCACTGCCCCAATGGTCCATCACCGCAACGCGCGGATCCTTCAGGGACTCATTTTTGCTGTTGTATTTGTTGTTCTTGTTGCTGTTATTTTTGTGCATTGCAATTGATGATTCGAAGCGAATCCATCCAAATGTGGTTTGGAATTTTAAATTAGAATCTTTTGCTTTGCACGTTCGCCATTGCAGCGGACGACTGACTGATATAGGACTGACAGGCGGAAGTAGACAGAAACCGTTTACAGCATTTCATTCGGCCACAATCTCAACTGCAGATGAAGTGTTTATTATGGCAGACGCATTCAGTGCAGGGATATCAAAGATGTTTTTGTTGTTTTGTTTTGTTCTGCTTTTGTATATCTAAAAATAAACGTGCCTAATAATAGAGCACGATTTTGATTTCCCACGAGCAAATATTTTTATTTAATAATTCCAAAGGGAATTCACAATTGCTAACCTCTTAGCACTGAGGTCAAAGATACTATAACAGTCTTATAATTTACATATTTTGATAACAGATTATTGATTATCGGATGAACTTCATTTCATGTTATAATGTCACGTTCTTTTAGCATCTGTGGTGGTATTCCTTAATTGTATGACAACGATTTTTGTATTGTTATCCATAAAAAAAAGTGTAAGGACAACAAGACATAATTAGTTTTAATGATGTTAGGGAATCCCACCTCGGCTGACAATTTTCCAAAACAACTCAAAATCATTATTCACTTTGCTTTACTAATGGAAAAAACAAACAAAGAACAAAACAACACCCAAATAAACGCCAACAAACCAACCGACAAGATTGTCAGGAAGGCCAAACAACCAACGTGCCGCAACCACCCAAAACGCTTTACATCGTTGTTAGTTCTAATCCGTTGTTGTTTCTTGCGTTGCAACTGAAAATTAATGCGTATCTAGAAATAAGAGACGTAAGATTACGGCAGCATTCCAGCAAGTATTAGTGTTGTTAAATGACTCCTATTTTTTTGTGGGCGGAGATGATGGCGCTGTGATTAGTACAAGTATATTGCGAAGTTGTACAATATGATAAATTGTCTAAAATGTTGAATGATTCATTAGCGTTTTTAAAATACAACGAACTATTTTATAATAGATCATTCTTGATCACGGTCAGGGATATTGGATCTAGTATTTGAGTATTTCTGATATATTTAGTATTTGGAGTGCGAACATTTGGTATTCGAGTAATTGCACTTTATGACAAGAATTCATGCAGATTATTGCAGATGTGGTCACACAAAGAGTCGAAAAAAGAACAAGGGACAAATCGATCAACAAATGGGACAATAAAGAAATTCACGAAACACTTCAACTAATGTGAAAAATTCATCGATTTGAGATATGGACAAACTTTAACCAACCATTTTGCATTTAATTTGAGTTTTCTATTTTTGTAGGCACCAATAAATTTTCTATTAAAAAATATTAAACACTGTCCGAATGAATGTGGCCTGGAGTCGGGATATATAGAATTACTATTCAGTGGTTTAGGAGAAAATCACTTAAATGTACGGGATACCTTAAAATGTCCATAACTTCTTTCAGAAGAATCCTAAAGCAAAATTAAGCCTTTTTTAGATTACCAGAATTTTTAAGCTTTTATACAACCTAAGTCGAAGATTTAAAATTTTCTTTTCTTTTTTAAAGTTTGGTCGGAAATTTGCAATTATTAACAAACATTTATTAATATATTATTAAAATGTAATTTTATATATTTACATAAATCCTACATACCTTCATGTACTTATGTTATATACAATATTTATATTTCTTTCTTGAGTATATCTTTCTATCTATTAAATACTTTTACTAAAACGAAAGATTCCTAACAAAATGTTGTTGTTGCCTACTGAGAGGTGCTTGATTATAATTTTAATCAATATTTTTTTTAACTTGATTACAATTTGTATTTCGATTTTTGACAGATTGCTTCCTTTATGTATGAAGTTATTTGAAGAATACAAAAAGGAATCACAAGCTGCCCAGCAACTAACTCAGCGGTCGCTGCAAAATCGCTGACAATATATAAAAATTAAAAATGTTTTTGAAATTTTAAAAAATTATAAGAAGAAGACTAGAATAGAATAGAATAGAATAGAATAGAATAGAATAGAATAGAATAGAATAGAATAGGAAATCAACAGACACAAAAACTTCCAAATTGAAAGGAAATTTCTTTTATTTTATTAAGTAACTACTGTCAAAATTTTGTTGAAACCGTAAACTTTTTTTTTATTATATTGCAGAACAACATTATTAAAACTATTCAATTAACGGTAATCGATCATTAAACAAATATTTAAAATAATTTTGTAATTATTTTCAGAATTGGAAAAAAAAAATTGTGAATACTATCGTGCAATTATTTTTTCGAAAATTTCGACGTCAATTACTCAATAATAATACTGGCATGGATTTTAAAAATATTTAAAATAAAGAAAAAAAGAATTTAATCGAGCATTGAATGAAATTTTCATTAATTAAAAAAAGAAATCTTTAACCCAGCAACTTTTGCATTACGCTTTAATTGATGCAATCGATGGAAGGCACAAAAACTTCCTAAAATTTCAATAAAAAATTTAAAGAGCATTTAAACTTTTTAGTTTTTATAAATAATTAAGAGATAAAAGAATAACGGATTTATTTCGTAAAACTAAAAACAGTTTTTGTTAATTAATTTAATTATGGGAATGTTGCATATTGGCAAACAATTATTTTTAAGCTACATACATATGTAGATAATAATTAACTTCGATCTTCTGGTCTTCGAATTCGAAAAAAATTGTACCAGAATCGTTCCTTGATAATCGAAATTGAAAAAGTAATTTTAAAGTTTGTTACTAAGTTTGTAATTTCGTATTTTCTTCTTAATTAAGTATGAAAACTTTTTATTTATTTTTGGCAAATAACGGTCATATTACAATTTTTCAGACTGCGATGAATTTCTTAAACAACTACAAAAAAAAAATATAAAGAAAGATCAAGTTTTTTATATGTATGTAGGTACGTATACATTTGCATATATGTATGTGTGTATAAGCAAAATATATATATGTGGTAGTTAGACATTGACAGACTGATTAAGAACTTAATTGTATACAATATTTACCTGTTTTGTTTGTTTATTTGTATTTAAGTGTTAATTGAAATGTTAATTTAAGAAAATGTCAGATTTGGAATAAACAACAAGAACTTTTTCTTGTAAATAAAATTCAATTTAAATATAAAATACTTCAATATTTTATTTTAAAAAATAATCAAAAAATCATCAGGTTTGTGGCAATAAAACTACAACACTTACATATATACAATATGTATATGTATGTATGTATTAAGTTACAATGCTTCGTATAAATAAGACAGATCTGCTCGATTGTCCTATTCGAGCAAGACTGTTTTCTGGATTTAATTTTTAAAGCAAATACTGGAAAATTTTTAAATTTGAAATCGTTTGCAACAACAAAAATTAATCAGAGTAGTCTGACAGAATTTCCGCTTGTATTGTCGATTCAAATTAATGTGCTTTGGACGCACTTGGCCTTGGTTTTCGCGCTTTCAATTTGTGAAACTCAACGACGACTGCCTTAAATGATTTTGAGTGATTATTTTTACACAACTCTTTCTAATCATGCACGCCTTGTATCTTGTGTCTGTCTGTCTGTGTATCTCACATTTGATGACAATTTACATTATTACGAAATAAATTGTTCTTTATATCTTAAAAAATATTAAGAAACTTCTTGCCTATAAAATGTTGTTAATACAAAAGATTAATTAATAGCAAACACAACGCAAGCAAATCGCTTCAATTGTATCCTGCTAAATTATTCCAAATAGTTTTTTATTCTATAAGCATTTGAAAAATTCTCGAAATGTAAAAGTTTAATTAAAGTTTTTACATTAAAATACAATTTTGAATAGTTTCCGCCTGCAAAGTTTGAGTCAAACATTTTCTTAGTTTTCTTAAGAATTATATTTTTATTTAAACAATTTTATTTTAAAATGATTAGATATCATACAAGTCTACCATAGTCATTACTGCACACACATAATCCCGGGTTTAAAGTCAAGATTTTTGTTTTTGTATTCATCAGAGAGATAGATTTTATACACGTTTTTGTTCACGTTCAATATTGTCGTTCGTGTGAACTGAACGAAATCTTGCGGGACCAGGAAGGTTTCTTACTTATCCCTACATATCGGGAATTTGCTGCCAGATGGTTTCTTGTTGTGGCTAAATCAAAGTAGCAGAACGTTGATTTTTCAAATAAAGTTTAATGCGTTTGGTATAAATAAATCTCAATTATAACTTCCTCAAATCTTCTTAACAAAATAAGGAAAACAATTTTTTGTATAATATAAAAAAGTTTTAAATAATCCAAACCAAGAAGCTCATTCTGCGCCACCCAGTATAATTACTTAAGCAAAAAAATTACAATGTATCTGAATAACACAGCCAGGATATGACTGTACGACTAAGTGCTGGCTTTTGTATTCTTCGGAAAGTATGTTTCAGATAGTATAAATGGGAAAACGTTAATAAAACTTTCGATCAGTATCCCGATCAGTATCTAATGTTTTCCTCTGTCAAACACTCGACGATCGAGCAAGTGGTTTTGTTTACCAACTTTATTTGTAACTTGTCTGCTTATATTTCAGAAAACTCTGGATTCGTTTTCTCATCAAGCGATGTTTTCATTTTCTTCTCACTTTTCAAACTATTATTAAGTTTTCATTTTCATACAAGAACGATCGTTCTTCTTCTTGTTTTCATGTCAAATGAACGTTTTCTAATGTGCAACTAATTTTCGTCAATAATCTGTAAAATTCAACTATTCCAAAAATTTCGCATGCTTAACTCAAATCCAAAATGTTCTTCGTTTCGACGCAATTAAGTCTGCCGCTGTTTCTTGTCACACGTAAGTCGGAATTCTGCTCTTGGACCTTAGCTATTTAATTGAAATCAAATAAACGTTTAAAGGAACTCGTTATAAGCACCACCGCCCTGAAGCTATACGAAAGTACATAAGTAAAAGGCGACGCTACTATACCAAACATTGCAACGAAGGTAAGAACGTGATTTAAATAGTTTCCCCTTAATCTTCATCAATTTGTAGGTAATGTCAATCCCACCACTACACACAAAAAGCTTAAAAAGCTCACCGGCCATCGTGAAGATTCTTCGGAGAAGCATTGTCGCGAAATCGTACGCGCTATAAACTCTAAACGCGAACTGAGCAAGGCTAAGCCATGGGTACTGCCGCCAAATCTGTATAATATCAAATCGAATCCCTTTATCGAGCGAAAAGGCATAAGCGGAGCACTTTGGCAAAAAATACATAGGCACAGATCCCACAGGAAGCCGGTTAAACCGAAATGGGCTTTCTATGACATCAAACCTGGTACGGAGCGTTTGTTAGATCCAATAAACCGGCACAAAGGCATCTTTATGTCAAGTAAGTGATAGTCTGCCGTAGAAACAGGTTGATAGATCTCTTAGGTTATCGTTTAAATTCGCTTCGACAGATGCGCGCGACCGTCGCCCGACAGCACGCTGCATGATCTCTGATAGCTCGGTGCGGTATTATGCTAAGCCGCGAGGGACTATATACTTTCCCAAGCTGCATCAAATCAATCACAATATGTAAGAACGGATTTCCAAAATTTTAAAAAGTATTAAAAAATGGGATAAACAATTATTAGCATTTTATATTTTGGTCTTTCAGCACACCCAAAGATACCAAAAAAATACAGCAACCACACAAGTTTTATCCGAATTCATGTGTGCCCGTCCGTGACGTTCCCAGTGCAACAGTTAAGCCAAATATCAGCTTTGCGCCCGGACCAGGTCGCTATGAGACACGCTTTCCGAAAACTTGTCCATGTTCGCGTAAAATCTATGACCCCTACATACAATACGACATCGATCGAGCAAAGCGCCTCAAATTTCGACGGTTGCCTTACAAACCAGTCAATGTAAACCGCTACTGCACGCCGGAATATCGTCACGTTGAGGGTCAAGGGCACAGGCGCCTCTTTAAAACCACCCAAAAACGAAATATCGAAAAGACGTTCCCCAAGTTAAGTCACGACAAGCACTTGTTCCTTTACGCGACCGGACAGTACATTAATCTAATTACAAATCCGACTCGCGTACCTATATCTCTCTGGCCGGAAGGCGGCTATAGGCAGCTCGATCCGCCATTACGCTTTAATTGTATGGCGAAGCGTATCATACGCAAACAGTTGCGTTACAACCGAAAAATCGCTTTCGACAGTGGCGCCGAACGTTTTAAGGACATGGAACGTCAACCGTCGTTGACACTCTCTCAAATCGAGAAAATCAAGATGTCACTGCCCATAGAACGGCGTCTCTGCGATCACCCGGTGATGCGTGTAGAACAGGACGCAATTACGAACAAACTCCTGTTCAAGCCAAAGCACCAGTATCCGCCAACGGGTCTTGATTTGCGAAAACGCCTTTTTAAATTTCCTCCGTTACCGCAGCCCAGAGTTTTGGTATCGGAACGTGATATACGCGACAAGTCTATCGACGGTCAATATGTGCCTGAACCCTTCTATGGCCGAGAGCTGACCGTGCTGGAGTACTTTAAGAATGACATAACTCGCGATGTTTTTATGAAATCTGGAGGCTATCACAGAAAGACCTCTCGCAAAAGAGAGCTCTTCTTCAACTTCAAGTAAAAATTTCGGGTTTCCGATTCAATTCTGGTTGACTATTTCCGCGATTTACTCAACTCGGATCAATTTGTAGGACCGTAAATAAATTTGAAATGCTAAAATATATCTTAACTTAAGTCTTTTTCGCACCACTCAGTGGTGTATATTGATTTTGGCCGAATGTTTGAAACGTAGATAAATTTTCAAGGAAGATATAGACATATATATATATGTATATATATATATATCCTTGCTCAGAAACAAAAACTGAGTCGATTTAGCCATGTCCGTCTGCCTGTCATTATTTCTTGTTGACACGATATCTTGAGAACTATATGAAATATTGGGTTGAAACTTTGTACAAATACTTGGTAACAACTGATCAAATTTAGGTAACGATTAGGGTGGTCCATGTTTGTTTTTTTTTTATTATATGAATAAATAAAGTCCTTAAAGCTTGAATAGGCTATTTTGGAACACAAAGGATCTTAAATAAGTAGTCATCTAATTTATAAAATTAGGGTGGTTCAAGAGAATTGTTCTTTATTTCATCATGAACCACCCTAATTTGATTGTGATAATTAACAATGTGGTGCATTTGTAATAGTCGGTATGATCGACTATAATTCTTAATTGTTTTTTAATGACCTCAACTAATAAAATAAAATTCAAACCAGAGATTGTATCTCAATGAATTATAAACCTTCAGTTAGCCGGATGACCTGTCTCGTTGCGGTTTGCACAAAAAAGTGACAAATGAAGAGAGCAACAACCAGGCTCATGAATTTCATTACATTTTACACACGTATGTATATGCGATATGGACCCAGTGTTGACATCGTCTGCATTGAATCTTCCTCAAGTTTAATTTGAGCGCTTTCCAACCAAGAGTCTGGCTCAGTAAATGTCGAATATGAGTTAAGTCACCAATGAACGAGAGTAATTAAAAACAAGTTAAAAACTTTGAAACCCTCTCCACAATATATTCTTGTCTAAGCGAAGAGATAATTTCGTGATGGCCGCATTGAGCGACATCTTTTTGCGATGAGTTTGCAGCATAAAAAAACCTTTTGCGATTGCAAATCATAGTTCCATGAAAAATTTTGCGACTGTACCATCCGTGTGCTGTGAAATCCATTTGAAAAAAGGAGGCTGAGTAGACTGATGTTGCTCATGCAACACGCTCATGTTTTGAAACGATGAATTTGTCTGAAGGTTTTGTTCGGCGCTCTGTGGCGAGCTACTAGCTGCTGCAAAGCGTTGCTGTAACGTTTCTAAAAGCAGCGCTCCGCCATTGCTGCCTGGAAATGATGAGCTATTCGCGGAAAAACTAACTACAAGCGTTGCGCTTTGTGATGTCGAAATTTGTGCTGCGTCCTTTTCAAAACTTCCACAATCTGGACGAACGGATTGTCTGGAGGCTCCTTCTTCTCATAATTTTCGATCATGGTTTCATGGTCGCCTCGTTCCGTATTTTACGACAAATCGAAGTCTCTCGCACCAAACGAAGAGTTCCAATGGGCGGCTTTCACTTTTTGTTCTCCTTTTCTTATTAGCTTTGAACGAATTTGCAAAGTTTTTTAACTTTTTTTGTCCTTTCGCACGGCCGTTTGCGCTTTATTTTCAATTATTTCTCGTTGATTTTTTGCAAAACGCGACACGGAAACCTTCGCTTTTGAAAATTACAGTTTTTATGTTTAAAATACTTTTAAATTTACAATTTAAAGAAAATATCTGGCAACACTGTATAAAAGTTGAATTAAAAATCAGTTGGAAATTTTCTTCTCTTTCAAAATATTTGTTTTATGACATCGGATAACTTTGTTTAGTCTCTCTAATTTTATTCAATTAAAAATGTATTCAATATAAAAGAGAATTATCAATGAAATTTTCTAACATGAAATAAGTTAATCACAGTAATCACAGTAATCGGAAAATAGATTAATTTATCGTAAATATTAATAATGAATTTAACAAATTGACATGCGATGCCTTTTCATTTTAATAATGACAAATTGCTTTCTGATAAGCTAAAATAAAAACAAAACTCTATGTCCGGACTATTTTCATATATGAGGCGAGCGTAAACTTTATAAAAATGACTGGCTCCACAAACAGTTTTTCCAGTTACCAGTCAAATTTTATTCAAAGCGGTACAAAATGTCTCATAGCGCCTTGAAAGTTTTGATCTTGTTTATCTTGGCAGTTGTCACAGTCGAGGTGGATATTAAAAAAATATTACAAGTTGTAAGCATTTATTACAACAAATTTTCCTTAACAGTGTCAACAAACTTCACAAGAATTGCCAGACATTAGCACGTCGTGCATGGAAGCTCATCACATTACTGCCCAGGAATTGGAAGCATTCGAGAGGGGCGACTTTTATCCATATCATTACATTCACGAGAAGTTTAAGTGCTATGCCCATTGCTTGTTACAACGCACAGACTATTTGGATGAGCTGGGTAAATTAAGCATAGAGAAGGTATCATTGCACGAAGATATCGCTGATGAACAATTGGATGTTGTCACCGAGTGCAAGGTTCAGCATGATGTGGAAGATGATGAATGCGAATATGGTTTTGGTATTATAACCTGCTTATTACGAGTCATGTAGTCAAACAAATTGGATACTTGATCGCATCAAAATTCACAAATTAAATAAAATTAACTTTCGGAATTTTGTATTTTCTTATTTTTATATTTAATGTTGTTCAATGTACGAGAATTTCACTCATTCGAGTTGTTGCTTTGAATACTTGAAGATGTGGTCGATTCAAATTCGAACAATCGAAGTTAATTCGTTGTCAATTGTATTTAACAGCTGCCCAGTAGGAGTGCATACAATTTTCCGGCTGGGTTTGAAAGAATTATAAGATACCAAACTATCTGCTATCGACTACACTACACAAACCGTATCAAAAACATTTATTTCTACCTATGTATGTAGATATGCCACATGTCAAAAATGCGCCAAAATGTAAAGAAATAATTCCTTGGAAAATCCCAGTAGAAATTTCACATCGACATATGGTATCGATGCTCCCATCTTATATTTAATTTTCTCGATTACTTGCGAAAGAAATTGCCACATTTTTATCAGTAATTTTTTCTATAAAACTAACCAAAAAATAAACATTTATATATATTTATATGTACTTTAAAATATTTTATTAGTTTGTGAACATTTATTGTCAGCATTATCGCATTGCATCGCATTTCGTATTAGTAAAATGCAAAATCGATTAAAACTTGACAATCGAAGTAAATCGATTGTATTTAACATCCCTTGAGGAGTGCATTACAATTTCCGACTGGGTCTAAAAAGGTTTTAGATACCAAACTACCTGCTAAAATATTGTATATGTTACAATACACAGACCGTAACAAAAAACATTTTTCTACCTAGAGCATTGCACCGAAATGCCTCGCTGCAGTCTGCTACGAGGTCTCACACCAAATAGTCATTCCGTCGGTCGTGGTTCTTAAAACGAAAAACAATTTAAAAGATTTCCGCTTTGCAAAATGAGAATTTTAATTATTGCCGTTTTATTGTTGAAGTTTAACGTGATTCGCTGCAACGATTTCTACCCGAAGTCCGATAATGTCTTGAATCAGCTATCTAAGCAGTCGCATGTTGGCGACTTCGTTGGTGCTCCGGAATTATTTGATATGATTGCTTCGGAGCACACCGACACCAACGAAGGATGGCAAAGTTACACACATCCAATTAATTTCAGTGTAGGGAATGTGGAACTGAAGTGCACGGTTATTTTTATAAATAAATGCACGTCCTGGAATGTATGCCGCAACAGTTGCCATAGTTTTGGTGCGACCAGATATCGCTGGTTCCATAACGGGTGCTGCGAATGCATGGGCTCAATGTGCTTCAACTACGGCGATAACGAAAGCCGTTGCACACACTGTCCGGATGGATTGGATGATTCTGAATATAGCAATGAACTATAACAATCGATATAAACAATTGTTATAACCAAAATAAATACAAATATAAAAGTTAAACAGTTTAACATAAAAAATAGTTTTGTTTTTATTAATTAACATACAATACAAAAATTATTTGCTGATAAGATTAAAATACAAAATGAAACCATTCTAGGGTTAATGGAAAGAACCCAAGCTTGAGTTCAAAAAACTGCCAAACACTACGAGCTGATGCGGTACCCATGGGCCTGGGCAGACCCCACTAATTAAATATCATGTGTAAAAAAAACAAAAAGGACGTGGTTAGGCCCAGTGGTCCACATTAGAATTAAGCATATATATTTTATTTAGGTTCGGGTCAAATTTCTCAAAGAGTCATGAAGGTAATAATTTCGGTTTAATATAACTTCTTCATCCATATTTTTGTATATTGCAGCCAAGATGGGTTACAAATTAAATCATTCCAGGAATACACATTTTCTTAACATTAAAAAAACAAGCAAGACACGCTGAAAGAAACTTGCTGAAAGAAGACATTAAAACTCCAAGTAAAGAACTGCAAACGGTTTGTTTGTCTGTTCCAGTAAAGTAGTCCATTAAATCCGCGTGCCTAGACCAAAGACCAAAAAACAAAAAACTTACAAAACTTCATGTGCAAGTAAGTATGAAACAAGAAAACCGGCAAAAGAATCGTTGCAATTAATTACGATTCATTAGACTTGCAGTGACTACATGCAATCATCAATTCCATGCAGGATATCGAGGATAACGACCCTCGATTCGAGCAATTTAATGGCTTCTTTAGTGTCGTCCGTCAAGTTCATTGAAGTGCACACTTCAAATTGTCTTCAATTTTTAGAGTTCTTTGCCATCGAACTGGAATCAAATAAAATGTAAGTAAAGATTTTAGTTCCTTCAACTTATATGCAAGTTAAGGGTTAAGGCAGTTGTTGTTGTTTTATTTTTCAGTATGACCGTCGCTGCTGTGATAAGACGACGCACAACAACAAGCACACAAGGCGCCAAAAACAAGCTTAAGTAGCAGAAAATCGGACCGAGAAGTTGTTGTTGCTGAATATATCTGAAGCGATGGGTCGCTAATAGGAATTGAACCGTGGGCCACAACAACAACAATAACCGCAAAACACCTGCACATTGGACAGCGGCAAAGGTGATGCTAGCGCTGCCCAAACTATTTCTTGTTCAAAAAGTCGAGTAGACCCACAACCGAAAAAGTCGATCAAGTAATTTCCTACAATAATTATTTTGAATATTTACTTTTTATTATCGTTCAACATTTTGCATTGTGATCTACACAAAGTTTATATCTTTACTTGTTCAAAAGTTATAGACAGCAAATATGTTTTTTTTTTATTTTTTTGCAATAACTTTAAGAAATTATGTTGAATGGATGTTCCAAGTCTTAATAAAATTCAAACAACTTATTGTATGACAAAGGAATCGATCTTATACCCGTCAAAAATTTGTTCATATTCAATGATTTTTATGACTTAACACTTTTAATATTTTACACTATGTGCTAAATAACATTTTAAGTTTAACTTACGTTATTTATTTGTCAGATAATAATTGTGACATATTCTGTCAGTATTTAACAATATGAAATGTTCGGCCAATATGACCCAATGTTAATTTAACGTTTTTTGTTCGTATTGATTTTGAAAAAAAAACACTTTTTTCTGAACTAAAGTCATTGGCTTGGGTAGTCAGCGATGCTTCCAAAGATCTAATAAATAATACGCACCCCTGGCGGTAATGAATATCAAGACTTATCCAACAAATTTAAGCATACACCTAATAAATGTCTCATAAAAAAATAAAAAAAAAACACTCACATAATTTGAAGCAATCTTTTCTTAGGGAATAGTTTTCTTGGAACAAAGCTGAAAGATTTACTATGACATTATGTACTCCGCACAACAAAGATAATCAATTTTCATACGTCCGGTAGATTAAATTTGCCATAATTTATTTAAATCTGATTTACTGCCCACACTGCACTACTACATCAAAAACTAAAATGCTGGATGTAGAGTGTGTGTGTGTGTGTGTGTGTGTGTGTAGCACAAAGTCGAACAAACTCACATGAGCACATGTGTCCACGTGTCCACAGAAACACCAGAGGCGACACTTTGGCTTTTGCCGGTTGTTGGTGTGTTCCAAGGCAGTTCATTCCTGTAAGTGCGATACTCTGCGATACGCTGTGTGACACCTGTGGTGTGTGACCTTTGCGACCTAAAATTCAATAAATCATGTTCATTTTTCGCAACCCACTCGGGAGTGACATCAGCTACGCGCTGTCATGTTGCTCTCACCCCCAAACCCCTCCCCTCACACAGATTCGGGATGGTTTTTGTTGAGTGCAAAAATGCAATGCGGAACCGCAAGGTACGAGTATTTCACGCGAGTTTGCGTTACAAATATTTTAAATTTAGTAGTTGAAGAAGAACAATTTACAACGGAAGACCTCTTCTTCGATTAAAGATTTTTAAATATGTAATGGTGGAATAAATATAAGGTGAGGAAAGTAGAACAATTTCTCTCTTCACCTCGATATCGTTTCTCTCTTTGAAATTTTAATTTGTGTGCAGTTGCCATACCTGCTTCAAAAATATGAAATTAAAATATAAACAAAAACTTAGTTTGATGTCAAAAATATAAAACTTCAAAATATGGAAGAAACCGAGGTGAGTTCGCTCAATTATCGTTCTCATTTCATGAGTAGGACAAAAACTTCTCCGGTTATCAGTTGTTTATTAATAACGCATTTTTTATTTCTATTTTTTTAATTTGATATATGAAACTTCTCGTTTAGTTGAGCGAACAAATGAAAATGACGAAATTGTTAGACGAACGTCGCTGCTGGGCTGCTTTAATATTGAAACATTTAAACAAGTCGCGGTGCCTGTTTACTACGTGCCACCTCAATCGAAATGGCAGTCTCAAAATCTAAATAAAGTTGAATTCGTATCCTGCAGGCATTGATGAGAACATCCTCAACGCTGGCTGCTGTTGTTATTTTGTAAATAGAGTCCTGTCCCGGTTGGTTGGTTGGTTGTGGAGGCAAGACGAATTGAATAGCGGCGCACGAAGAAAAGTTGCGCAGAACTTTGTGCTCGACGACGTGCGCGCAAAAGGAGGACTGCCTGCCAGACTGCCTTGCCTGGCCTGGCCTGGCTTGTTGTTGCCACGCGGTTAAAAGTGCAGCACGAAACTTCAGTTTGCCGCATGAATTTTAGTTATGAAAACGCTCACGGCCATATCTATTTCACGGTTGATTATCCGGAAATTGGCTTCGGAACTGCGCTGTAAAGCCGGCACAATATTGACAGTGAAATTTATTCAGCTTGGGCTTAAACGAAAGCTGGAGTGGGACTTTGCGTGACAACAAACATAAGAGACAACAAAATTAAGTTGGCAATACAACTAATTTGAAATTGGCCAGATTTTTCTGGTCGGGTATTTTCGAAAGTTCTCATCAAATTTCTTAAATTTGTTCGTGAGCATGAGAATCTTGTATGAAAATTACTGGGAGATAAAATAAGATTTTGATATCTATAAATTCAGATAATTGAACTCATGAATGGAAACTTCATGGTGTAATAAATATAAGATGAGAAAAAATGTACTTTTCGCCTGGATATTGTTTTTCTTAGTTATAATTTAATTTTTGGACTACTAGCCATGATAGCTACTAAAATATTAAAACTTAAATAAATTGCGAAATAATAAAGTAAAAAATCGAGGTAAACTCTCTCAATGAGCGATTTCTACTTTCCTACCATAGGAACATTTGCTATTCGTTTGAGAATTCTGACTGTCTACAATAGTTCCCTCATGCAAATATTCACTCCAATAAGTACTTACGAATTGACCCCCAGCTTTACTTCTATTCACAATTTTATGAGAACTTGTCATAAAACAAGCAAAAAATCGATTTGATATTCTCTTGAGTACAAACGGAAAATCTGTTTGGAGAGCACAATAAAATTTGTTTTTGTATTATGTCTCGCAATACCAAAGCACGCGTCCATTGATAAGCGAACAAATCGATGGTATCTTTGATCGTATCTTTTAAAAAGCGAATAACTAAATTTTGCAGATGCAAAATAAAAACAAAGACATTTTAAAGATACATATTTAAAATATTAAAGTCGGTCTTACTAACTAAAAGAAGTGTGGATATATGCTGGGAAGATTTTTCGCACTAAATTTAGAGTTTTCTGTTTAGTTTTACTACTATAATTTCTAAAAATGTTTTATGTGTTAAAAAATTTAATAGTATACTGATAAATATTCATACATACATATGTATGAATGTATGTGGTTCTTTTTAAAAATTAATTTGGTTGTATTTCACCATTCACGTTCGTTTATTAGCCGAGAAGTAGACTCGTGCGACATAATGTAAAAAAAATTATATATACGAGTATATTGTGTTCTCCAAACAGAATACAGCTTGTACTCAAGAGAAAACGAGGAGCTTCTTTGTCTGCTTGTTGATTTTTTAAGATAATTGCCAAAACATATTCTCTTTACTTTGGTATGGTATAAATCATGGTGAAATAAAAATAACGTGAAGAAAGTGGAAAATGATCCTCTTCCTCTTCATTAAAAAATAAATAAATAAATAAATAAAATTGTGGGTAGAAAGGTAGGACGGAAGCGGAGGTGGGTCTGTTCAATTTGCTCTCTCATTTCTACTCTCCTAACCTTCCTATTCAGCCATGGTATGATTAAATGTTTAGGGAAATTTCCTTTTTTAAATCAAGTTGTGGTGGTCTAAAAAGTCGCCTTACTTTTTGAACACACCGAATGTGATTTTTCGGCAGAATGTACCTATAAATATATATATATATATAAATATATATATATATATATATAAAAATACGTTGCACATTTGAACTTATATGCATATGTTTGTACCACTTTTTATTTAAAATTTAGATAAAATAAATAGATAAAACATAAATTCGATAAAACTCACCAAAGAAACAAACTGAAATTCTTCATTTCGCCCGATTCTTTGTGCACTATATATATTATAAAATTGTCTACTAATTTTCATTTTTTAACTGTGTTACTTAATACTTTTTCTTAATTTTTTTTTTTTTGGGTAGATTTTTTCACAATTTCTTTTAAATTTTCCTTTTCGATTATTTCTTTTGCTTTAAACACTTCCTTTTTATATTTTCTTATATTTCCGACATTTAGGCATAACAAAAGGGAGGAACTTGCAACACTTTTAATTGCAAAAATAACACTAAAGAAAACAAAAAAAATTACAAATGGCGGCTTGCCGAACAAAAAAAATAAACATCGCGCACCTTGAATTGTTTGATTGACACTGAAAAAGCGATGAGATCAATGAGATTATTTGATATTTGTTGGTAAACAAAAACAAACCAGACGACGTCGCTCTCATTTATTGAGAGAGAGGCAGTAATGTTAAAAAAAGGTCCTTAATATAAAAAAGAATAATTTCCTTTCACTTCTTACTTTAATGGGAAAAGTATATGAAGCAGCCATAAAAGATAAAAAAAAATGGACCTTATTTAAAAAAAGGAAATTTTACGTGAGTTTTTCTGCAATTTTCTACAATATTATACAATTACTGTATTTTTAAGAAAAGTAGGTAGAATTTTCCAAATTACTGTAGACTTCTCTAAATATATTTTTAAATTACTGCAGGATTTTTAAAAAATTACTTGATACTGTATTTTATTTTTTTTTTTATCAGATGACTTTTATTAAAAAATCATTATTATCCCATCAATTATCCAATAAATCGTGATACCTAGAAACTTCATCGCCAACGATTTTATTTAAATCAACGAACTTCCGTAATCCTTCAAGCATTTCCTCGTGTTGCCTTAAATTCTCAAATTCCATCTTGACGTTATGCTCAATACCCGGCATAGTGCAATACTCCGTGATTCTTTCAAAAAACCTGTAAAGGATTTGGATATTTTAAAATATTTGCCCGGTCGAGAGTAAAATTAACTCACCCGCTCCACTCCTGAAGCAACTGAAACTCGATTTCGGCCACAATTTTCTCCATTGACATCTCATCGAATCGTCTTTTGAAGACATGGCAAAACTCCTGCACAACTAAAGACCCTTTCAATTCCTTTAAGGAAACGTATCCTAAAAATTAAAATGATTGCAATTAAATCGGAAAGTCGCAATTAATTTGTTTGATATCTAAACTCATTTGCGAACCTTTTTGTGTACTATAAAGTTTGACAAGTTTTGGGTTTCCCTCAATTAGTTCGGGCGGCTGCAACTCCAGTTCTTCACCTTCGGCCGCGTATCGAGGATCGTAGCTACCTCGACACGCATTTATCAACACAAATTTTTGGACATCCTGCAATGTTGCATTGGCCATCAGTGGTGCAATAATCTCCTTGTTGATGTCATAAGAAATCGTCTTTGTGTGAATGATATCGTCCGCACCGCCATGTGACAAAACAAATATGTACAGATACTTTAAGCCCTTGAAATTGATACTTTGCACTGCAATAGAAAATATTATAATTATACGAAAATGAAACCACTACTGACCAACCAACTAACCAACCTTCTGACATGAGACGCTTGACATGCTCAGCACTGCCATCGTGTAAAATGAGATGTGGAATCTTTTTGCTCGTAAAGGTTTCCTGCAACTTCTTGAGGTCGTAAAGACTTTCGGTTCTGATCGTATAATTGCTAAAACTTAAATGATTTATGAAAATGGCTAACGCTGGATTTATGTTGAAAACATAACAGCCAGCTGTCGTTGTTGTGGAAAAGTAGTTGAGTACACCATTGCTAAAACGGAAAAAATTAGCTTCTTTAAAAAACCTTTCAAATAAAAATGTGGTTAGTACAAATTGTGTTTTAGATCTATGTATGTATATGCATTATCTCTTGGTTAGATTGTTAGTTTTATTTTCAGTGTAAGTTTTATAATTGCTTGAATTACACCATAATGTGATTAAAATAACTGAGTGGATTCTGTGTGCATGAGTTGGATTTTTTTAGCATATTAATTATACAGTACGAGGCTAATTCCTGCACAGAATTCAACGTGGCTCGTTTAGCCAATTGCTCCAAAAATTCTCCAAATCTGTACTTGTTTCCACAACTTTCACAGGAGCCTGTAAGTTTTACACAAATTCAATTAGACACATCTAAACTTTAGAGAGTGTAAGGATTACCCACCCATTGCGTTGCATTGCAGGACGGTCAAGTTATCCACAATCGGAGTTTCCATCATTAGATATTTACTTATAACTGCTGCTAAATGATCCGTGGCACCATAATTTCGCATAAGTACTTTCTTCACAATACAGCCATAGGCGATCTCTTCGCTAGTGTGAGACTCTTCACGGAGCACAGCCTCGCTGTCCAAATCGATGCTCATTCGTTTACCGCCGTCCAGACACGATATAAATATTTGAGTTTCAGAAAATCTGAAATGTGGAAAAATTGTCATAATTATCGTTTAATGTGTCAATTACTCGTATAGCAACTTACTCCAACTTAAAGTGCGAATCTGTTATGACAATTTTTGTGACATATTTCAGTTGCGGATTCTCATTGATGACCTCGTAAAAACGCGCCAGCTGACTCTCAGCATTGCAAATGCATTCGAACTCGATGAAGAAGAGCAAACTTGCGTATCCATCGAAACTTCCGGTCAATACTATGAAGAGTAAAAGCATAAACGAAAGAACTCTGTGGTGTAAGCCGTGTCGCGGGCGCTGCGAACGCTTTCTTCACAGCCTTTGAATCTACCTACACTCGTCAAGAATCTTCTCAAATCTTGTTTCTGTTGATACTTCGAAACCGATGTCGTTCAATAAGTTTGGCATGTTGATAGTTGGTAGTATAATTTTTGCTTTTGATTGCATATAATTATCGCTATGCTCGTTGCATACAACATAAAACGCTTTTGTTTTGAGTTTAAGTCCGCTGAATTCCATTTTCAATTTAGCTTTAACACTTTTTTTGTTGTATTAATACGAGCAAGGTATGTTTTGTTGCGTATGTTTCGCGTTCAGCTACGTTTCACAACTGAAGACCAGCCTGTAGAGTGTCGACGACAAGTCGTAAACAAACTTGAAAGCAAGAAACGGCCACACATGCTCTCATAATATTTTTAAGAACGACGGCTCAAATGAGCTAAATTAATAAAGAATTCCTTAAAATTGTATATACACACAAATAAATCCTTGCGTAATCAACGACATTTAAATGTTAATATTTTTGCGTATTAAATTAGAAATCTTATACAATTGCAAACTCTTTGATAATAACGTGTGCCATTGTATCTATAAATACATAAGATCATATATACTACAAGAAATTAAACTGACAAGTTTTGACCCATCCTTAAATTTCAGAACTGGACGAGGTTTTTTAGGGATCCCCTATATAAGGTGCTGGCGTACAATAGATCTTTAGATCGCAGTACTTTTACAACTCTTATTCGCTATTATTAATATTGCTTTACCAACAGCTAAATATAGTTTTAATTAAACAACAACTTTTGATCTACAACAAGGCATGTGCCGAATAATGTCTATTTATATATACCTATGAGAAGCAATTATTACCCAATTTTGAATGTAAATTTTATATTAAAAGCAACTTGCATTGTGTGATAATAAATAACGGAACCATTTTAATGTCAAAACTAAATGTTTACTTATTGCTCCCAATGTTGTAACACTTAGATACTTCATTCTGGACTATTTTATTAATATCTACAAACGTGCGAAATCCTTCCAGTAGTTCCTCGTGTTGTCTTAAATTCTCGAATTCCATCTTGATGTGATGCTGTGTACCCGGCATCGTACAATATTCCGTGACTCCGGATTCAAAACAACTAACAACAAAAATTTTAAATACTGAAAAATATTTCCAGCCGAACCATTGAAAACTTACTCCCATTCTTGACACAGCTGAGACTCAACTTCGGCGATAATCAGCTCCATGAGCTGTTCGTTGAATGGCGTTCTGAAGATATGACAAAACTTCTTCACAAATATCGATCCATCGGATTCAAGTAGCGAAACGCAGCCTGCAAAATATTGTAGTGTTATAAAAAAGAGAGTAACTAGTATTACTAATTCTAACTAACCTTTATGTGCGCTGAATATCTTGACAAGTCTTTCATCTCCTTCGGTCACTTTGGTCGGTTGGAACTCCAGGTCGACATCAGCGTACCGAGGGTCATACTTGCCTCGACACGCATTTAACAAAACAAATTTTTGCACATTTTGCAATGTAGCATTTGCCATCAGCGGTCTAATAATCTCATCATTGATATTGTACGAATCGGTTTTGGTATGAACAATGTCACCCTCATCGCCGTGTGACATCACAATAATGTATAGATACTTTAAACCGCTAAATTTGGTATTTTGCACTGTAAGGATGAATTGCGACAAGACTTTGCTTGAGAATTTACGAGTTAAAGTAACCAACCTTTTGACATCAGACTCTTAACATCCTCTGCACTGCCGTCTGATAAAACTAAGTGAGGAATCTTTTTGCCCACGAAGGTTTCACGCAACTCTTTGACATCGAAAAGACTTCCGAATCTGATCTTAAATTTGGTAAAACTTAAATGGTTTATAATTATAGCCAAAGCGGGATTGATGCTAAAGACGTAACAGCCCATTCTGGATGTTGTAGTGAGGGTTCCAATTTCACCCTGACTAGAAAGAAATGTCATCAAATAACATTATTGAAATAATATTGAAACAATCGTTTTAAAACTGATTTTCAATTATTAAACTAATTTTTAAGAACAATTTATTTTCATCATTAAATCCAATTGACTGATAAACCAGTCTTAATAACAGTTCGTTCGGCTAAATAAGTTTCTATGTTATTTGACTTGTTTAACTAAACTTAACAAAAGCTTTCGTCTGACATCGAATGCGTTCCCTAACTTATTGATCATATGTAACTATACCAGGTATATACCTCATATTATCTTCATAAATATCTATTGCAGACATGGTCATTTCTTGTAGTGATTCTTTCTGCAAACTTTTCGAAAGCTCCATTAAAAGAGCTATTCCAAAGAGAGGATAAAACGTCGCATCTATAAAATGAAGATCATAAATTAGTTGCATAAATTATTTATAAAACTTTTCGCTATTCTCGTTGCTAAATTATTACCCAGCATTTTCCATTGTATCAGGATCAAATTGTCCACACAGGGTGTTTGGAAGTTTTGAATTCGCTTGAAATATTTCAAAAATTTGCGCATTTTCGTTGTATTCGTGAATAACCACTTAATTACGGTCCTCTGAGTTTCAATTTCTTTATTCTCCCGCCTTAAGCGTATCAGTTCTTTTTTCGGTAATTTGAAGTTCCGTCGTTTGCCTCCTTCTATGCAAGTCATTATGAACTTCTTTGGATTGTATCTGTGAAGTGATAAAATTCATTTCGAAAACGATTTTGAGTGTAATTCTTTGAAATGACATTTTACTCTATTTTGATGTTGGAATGGCTGATGACGACTTTGGTTATGTATTTGAGGTGATCATTTCCATTGATGGCCTTAAATAAATCGTTCAGATGCTCGTTAATATCGCAGTCGCATTCAAATTCGACAAAGAAGAATAAACTGGCGTAGCCGTGAAAGATTCCAGAGGAAACTGTGGGTTTGGAAAATATTATTTTTAAAAACTCTTAGTATTCGTTGATCGAAATGAGGTTTCATAATAAATATTTTTTTCTTTCCTAATCTTTTACACATATTGCACATTCCATTTCAAAAGTGATACAACTCAAAAAACTTTTTTTCAAAAAATTAGTAAAATATGTTTTTAGTTTGAAATGTGGAACAAAATAATTTAAGATAAGGTTTGGGTTAAAGTACAGAAATTTGTCTTTAAAATTCAATACAAAATTTGATATCATTAGTTGACTGTTTTGATGACATTTTTTATTAAAAAGCCTTTAGTAACTTTCTTTTATGAAAGCGTCATTACTCAAAAATCATGACATTGTCATATGTGGTACAATTTAAAATATGTCTGTTTAACATTTACCACCAACGTTGCAAGATTGTGTCTATCTGAATGTGAAAAAAGACACAATTTATTTAAGTTAACTCAAAAATTTCATTCGTTGAGTTGCGGCACTTTTTATATTGTATGTTTCTTATTTCTGCTACAGCTGATTTTTGTGTGCGATATTTGTACGTACGTCTGTATGTATGTATGTATGTATGTATGTATGTATGTATGTATGTATGTATGTATGTAAAAATCCATAAACATATTATTCAAAATTACTCAATTTAAGCAGACTTACTTTCTGTGAAAATATCTTGATGGTTTGTTTTCTCCGAGACTTCCAGGTCGCAGCATTTTATAAGATCCGGCCAGAATCGGTTTATCGATTTGACGGTGACTTTTAGTTTCGGATGAAATTCGCAACCGACGAAAAATGATTTCGTTTTTAAATTGTTTTCGCTGAATTCCATTGTGAGCGTTCACAAAATCCGATCATGGATGAAGTACTTCATTGAACTGCAGCGCACAAATGTTGACTAACAAAACTGCTCAGCGCAGAGTGGCAAACCTCAACGGTTTGTATACTTAAGAGATACTCGCAATTATAATTTGTACTCGAAATTCGAAGAGATTTTCTATTCTCTTAAATAGTGACTAACACCTTATAAGTAAGATTACTAATCTACTGTGGTGCATACATATGTAGATATTGTAGTTAATAATGATATTTTAAAATCGATTTAAAAACATAAAAACCAATTAGAAATTTCTTCAATTTATTTTATTGATAAAAAGATTTATTTCACTTTATCAATTCAGCATAGTCAATGAATCAATCAACCAAGTAATCAATAAATTAATACGTCAACAAACATAAAATTTTATAAATTATTTAAACAATTAATTACTTAATATATTGTATATCAATAAATCAATTAATCAATTAATCAATAAATCAATATATCAATTAATCAATCAATCAGTAACTCATTAAATCAACTACTCAATAAATCTATTGAGCTATTAATCAATAAATTATTAAATCAATAACTTAATAAATCGATTGATCAATTGATCATCCAAAAAATAGTAAATCAATTAATCTAAGCAAAAAAATCGATTTATCAATTAATCAACAATCGATAACAAATCAATGATAATATTCCACTGGACTATGCTCAGAAGTTGCTTCGAAAGCCAGACGCTCTGCTTCTTGTTGGGCGCCGATTGCGGCATGTTCGGCGGCAATACGCTCAAAATCGCTCAAGTGTTTGTTAGTGGCACGTACGACAGCCTCGCTCTCACGTGGACCAGCAACTGCAGCCTACAAGATCGAAAAGAAAAAAAGACAAATATGTAAAAAAAAACGAAAATCAAAATAATCGTTTTCGCAAACGAATCGCAAATGCCAGCTCCAATTAAATCGAATTGGAAGTGTTATTCCGAGGCAACCGTAACTTACCTGATGATGCAACGAGGGATTGGCGTGCTCTTGCGCAATGCGATTGTAAGCGGCGAAATGCTTCTGCTTGGCCAATTTAACCGCCTCGCTGTCTTCGTTCTCATGGCTCAGTTGCGGATGGAAGCCATTCTCATCGGCAGTATACTGCACGGTGCGTACTTGATTTTTCGGATCGACATAGGAGAAGGCGCCGCGTATAACGCCCGAACCGTCGGACACTTCGGTATGTTGGCGGTCGACATGGCCGGGTGCACGTCCAGCCTGGTAGCTGAAAACGTACGGATTGGCAGGTCCCTGCGACGGTGGCGTCGTTGAGCTGTACTGGTGCAAAATATGCGAAACATCGGCGTGTGCGCAGGCGCAGACAGCAGCGATGACCTTGAGTCCAAATGAATCGTTAGAAAAACGTCACCGAGGCAAAACAGGAAATCAATTTAAGTATTTCATAGATAAGTAGTCAGCAGATGAAGTACTCAAGTGAAAACCAGTTTTTCGAAATGTCTAAGCCAAATTTGCCACTTACCAAAGTTAATAACAATTGCATGGTGTTGCCTGAATCAAATTTACAGTTATTGCAATTTGAAATGTAGCTATGAGATACTTTCAATTGATTTTTAAGTAGACACTTTATGATTGGAAACGCTGTTCACCAAACGAGCTATGGCGCTCAACTGAAACTTGTCTTGGGAAACTTTTGCTTTTGCGCAAATCGACCGACAGCCAAACTGGAATTTCAATATTTATAAATATCTCTTAGATACATTTTATATATTTACAAATCCAAAACAGTAGCGCACCGCGAAGAAGCTTCAGCGCGGGTTTGAGCTTTGAACAGTTTAACGAGGTTTAACTCACTGTAGCTCGAACATGTTTTTTTTTAGCAAATGTTATTTTGTTTTTCTAATGTGCACTGGGAAAAATGTTTGTTTAAAAGATTTTATATTTATTTCATTTTTATTATACAATTTTTTTTAATCAATTTCGGAGAAATCAAACGAAATTGATTTTAAAAATAGTAAAATGAAAAAAAAATTCATAATTATCATATTTCTAATAGTATTAAATAAAGTAAAAACAAAGTTTCAATATATCGGAATATGATATAAAATTTTTTTTTCAATTCTTTGGTTTTATATAAAAAATTAATTATTTTTTTCATTTTATTAATATAAAATATATGATTAAAAATCATTTAAAAGATAAAACATTTTTGAACGTCATAAAATAAATCTCGAAAATTTATAAATTTTTTTGAAATTTTGATTTTTGAATATTTTGATTTTTTCTTATATTGTATTCGTACCGAAATTTGGTTTACACTCAGATAAGCTTTATTAATCTTTAGTTATATACTAAAATTAATTTAATTAATCTTACAAATTAAATTTTCAAAAAGCTTCTCATTAAAAAATCAAATTTCCTCAGTGTACTCATATGCCAAAGTGATAACTTTTAATTGAAACAAATGGGCGAGGTAAACTAAGGCGTGATTTGGAAATTCCGAAATTGCCAGCAATTAATTTTGTACCCACTGGTAAAAAAAACAAATCGAGGACGTCGAGTCAAGAACAAAACAATAATTTAAAATGTTTTTGGTTGTTTGGTTTCCAATAAAAGAAAGAAAAAAACATTCCTACGCATTTAAATACAATTACTTGGAAATTTGTCAGTTCTCGTAATACCCCGAATGATAAATACTCACTTTGATCGGGTTTGATCTGCACCACAATTTTTTGAAATTGTTTTAATAAAGAATAGAGAAAAAATTTCAAGTCGATATCTCCTAAACCTCCTAAACTATGAGTGAACACAAAAATATGCTCTATTACAGGTTATAACTCTTTAACAATTTAAGATATTGCAACAAAAACAATTAATATTTTCAATGTCATGTCAGCTTAAGTTTTGAGATTTGTGTATGCAAACATTGAAAACTGCTTGCAACCGCAACAACAACAATAACAACAACAACAAGTTCAACAGCAAAATTATCAATTGAACTTCAAAATCAACAAATACACAACAACAATAACAATAACAAAATGTTAACATACAAAATCCATGCAGGCTAAAATTCACTTTTTACAAAATGCAACAAAACACAAAAATAATTTATAGATACATATGTATGTATGTACATATAAATGTAAATACTTGTTGTTTGCTATTGTTGTAATGCATAAAGTGTAACATTGTTTTCCCGCTGGCAGACTTCTCCATGGTCCACCCGCTTCTACCTTTGAGTCCTGTTGCATGTCCTTGCCGCCTTGTTTTAGACAAAAAATTCAATAAATCATTTTGTGCTGGTGTGTCACGTCGAACAACACACACGGACATACACACATGTACACATGTATGTAGATGCCTTAACGAGCTATGTGGAGGGCAAAAGTTTTAAGTGGTGGTTTCAAAGAAAGAATTACTCATGTTTAATCAATAAAATTTGTATATTGAATGAGTGCCTCAATCGAGTACTTCTGAGTGCTAAGAGTATTCGAATCGATATTTCTTAAAATTTAGTAATACTAAAAATTAAATTTTTATTCAAGGTTTAAAATTTTTTATAAATTTATTTTAATTTTTTATTTATTTCTTTGAAAACTTTCGCTTTTGAAGTATAGGATCCGATGGACTTTATATAGTATGTACATAAGTACATATATTTACATCAATTTATCATAGGTCTCTTACGTTGAAGAATCCTTTTTATTGAAAATGCTGATCTCCTCAGCAAGCCCAATGTGGACAACACTCGGGATAGTTCTTGCTTAAATCAACCGGCACGAATTTGCAATTTTTGGGTGCATATGCATTGGGACATCTGAAAAGGTATGAACGAATTTAGTTAGTGTCCGGTGAGGTATATTGGTCTTTCGTACTGCCACATATCGGGTGTGCACACAATGTCTTATGCCGAAGTGTTAACTTAAAACCACTTTTAGGTGGTAGCACATTCATCGAGATGTCCGATTTACAATTATTTCTACTTTTCTTGATATTACTAAAATAATTTGTTTCCAACCACTTTTCACATAAACAATTAAAATAAATTATTTAAAGTCTTTTAAAACAGTCGGCTATGCCGAAATACCCTCTCACATGCCAAATATCGATATCTCTTCGACAAGGGATTTTGTGAATACTCGAATGACATGTAGTTGTAGTTATGTATGTGGATACATATTTCGATTGCAATTCAATTGGAACTTACGCCTTGATTGAGTGCTCGTCGTAGCCTTTGCCATTGCAAGTGATTAAACTGCATTTGCCCGGCACAGTTTTCGATTCGCCCGCTTTCAATGCCAAGCCATAAACATCGCAATCCGCTTTTTTTTTATTTATAAACAGAAATATAACAACAATCAAAACTATATTTTTTTAAGCTAATACACATACGCCTTTTTCCTTACCTGAATAGCAAAGTGATACTAATGCAATGTAAATCCAACAGCGCAACAAGCGATTTCGACTCTTCGACATTTTGCGAAAAACTAAATCTAAAATTTCGCTTAAAAGCTTCGCTCACGAATATTTCAAACGAAACGTTTCTTTTTTTTCCGGGATCTAATAACCTTGGTTAAAAATTGCTTTCAATTGATAAGCGCTGCTAGTATTTGCTTAAGAATGCGATGCTCAGAGAGGACAGTGGAACAAGTTGTTAGGAAATTCTCCATAAAAATAATTTTTATTTTTAGAAAAAGCAATTGACAATTAAACTAATATTTTTGTAAGCTATTACAAATGAGGAGCATTAAATCAAAAACCGATAAATACATAAGAACATTACATACAACCGATTCACTTCTCGAATTTTACAAGATTTTGATATATCGGCTTTCTATTGGAAGGTTTTGAATATATCGATGTTTGAAAAACATTTTTGTTCTTATCGGTTTTTAAAATCGACATATTGACATTTTAAAAATTTAAAGGTTTTTTTAAAAATTCTGACCATTTGGGCAAATGGAAACTAACCGAAACTAAAATACTACATCAAAATGAACTCCAACAAGAGTTGGATTTATCAGTTTTCGATTAAAACTACTCAAATTTAAAAAAACATTATAACTCTTAAACTTTTTTTATTCAGTATCGTAATTTTTTTAATTCGGTTAAATTAAGTTAGCATATGTTAAAACTAAATAAATATTTTTATAAAGTACATTTAAAAGTAAAAAGTTTTAAATTATTAGTATTATTATTATTATTTGTTAATGTATTAGTTATTTTTAGAAAAGTTTCGCGTTTTTGCCAACTTGACACAAATGTTTTATTAGCTAATAACGTGTCCGGCAGGCATAAAGCTACAAATGCACGATGCTTAATTTTTATTTTTGCATATTTTAAGGCGGCGTGCATATTTTTACTTCATCTTAGATTGGCAACCAAAAGTAAAATTATTATTTATTATTCTTTAGGTTTTTAAAATTGTTGATTTTTGTTTTTGCACTTTTTGCTATTCTAAACATTCGAAATGAAATTTTTCGTGTCTTAACATAAATTATCCACACAATATTTTTCATATACATTAAATCCTAAACTTACTCTTAAATTATATTACAATAAAAAATTATAGAAAGTATTAAAATTGAATATTAAATAAAGTTTTTTAAAAACAACAAAATAGTTAAATTAGTTCGCTCTCAATTCCTTTTAACTAATTACTAGCGCTATTCTCTTCTAATCATCTTTCCATTGACGACACCTGCTCGTTCACGTAATCCAGATGCTCCGCACAATCCTTCATTGCGTCGTGCTGGTAGCCCACATGCTGCAGAATCAATTGCATCTTGTGCAGATTTTGGCTGCTATAATCCGAAACGATATCGACTTGTGTAAAATTCTTAATGGTTTGACCCAAAATCTGTAAAAATAAATGAAAATCATAAACGAAATGAAACTGTTCTGATATCATATTAAAAAAATAGTGTAAATATTTCTGATTTAGCTGACCTCGTTGGATTTAGAGCCGCGCACAATTTGTCGCGCCACCGAACCCAAATTGTTGACGTTGACGCCAACGCGGCTATGAGAAAATGAAAAATCGTTTTTGGTTATTAAAAATATGGAATAAATTTTTTAATTATTGTTTTAATAAAAACTAAACATTGTTGGAAACAAATTTGATTATCCTATGGCCCGGCGGCATACTTACGCGCACAAACGCTTCTTGCTGTCGTTGAAAAGGTGGCGGGCGCTGCTGCTCGATGCGGACGCCATCTGATGGAAATTGTTAGAACTTTTGAGTCTGGTGAATTAAGCTGGTAAAGAACAACAAATCAATAACTTAGCACCATCAATTGAAGTTCTTTTTCAACATTTTAATAAGGAAAAAAACGTTTTTCTTACTTCTTTTTTTTAGTTTTTTAGTTTAAGCTTTGGAACTTTTTAAAAGCTTTATAATTTTGATGAATAGCTGTAATTATTTTTTATTTATTTATTTACTCTCCTGCTATGCAGAGCGAATACAAGCGTGGACAGCTGATTTGATGTTAGGTGTAAGACTGGCGAGGAGTTGCCAGTTGAAATAATTTATTAAATTTAATACCCACTATGCTTTTATTTCTTAAACTTTTAAATTATATAAGAAAGTTCAATAATTTTCTCTTTTTACATAAATTAAATAAAAACGGATATTTTATAATTTTTACATGGACATTTAAATTTTAAACACAAGTTATATTGTCTAATAGTCCAAAAAGTCGGGCATACAAAAAATCGTTTTTCATTTATTATTCCGAATTTTTAGTATTTACAACTGCACAAAAGTCACTTAAAAACAGTCATTGACGTTTGGCCTCGAACCTGGCCGTAGACAGTGCCTATTGTAAGCGACCCATGCTGCAAAGCCCATTGCACGTTTAATCTGTATTGCACACCGTATTGCTCTTGTAATGTTGTCGGATATCATCTCACTGCAATTGACCCTGCAGCCATTTGACGTAGGGCGTCGATCTCTTGGATCACACCAGTACCTGTCGTTAATTTGGAAGAGTCCCCAATCCCAGGATCTGTCCGCGTTGTTCCGATTCATCGCACGTGTATTCCAGGTGCTTTCATGCTGAACAATGCACATCCATTCCGGCAGTTCACCTCGTGAAACACCCAAATTCGACATTGCCCGTGCCAACTCACATTTACTGACCGTTCGGCAAGTGACCATGGACAAATGTTCATAGAATACGAGAAAGACCGTTAAAAATACAAACGGTTTCATTTCGTTGATGATCTTTACTGAAGTAGTTATGACATTAAGTTGTGATACTACGAGGTCCATCTGTTTATATACCAATGGGGCAGAATACGAGAAAATAATTCTGCAAACAATGCGTTATTATGTTCAATGATGCAGCTAGGAATGCATATATAAGCCTTTATTAAAAATATTATATTCATAAACATCTGGTAATCTTTAAAAGCCACTTAAAAACATTCATTAACATCGGGCCTAGAAGCAGGACTTTGACAATGCCTAGTGTAAGCCACCCATGCTGAAAAACCCATTGCGCTTTTAATCTGTACTGCACACTGTATTCCTCTGTTAACGTTATCGGATATCAACTCATTGCAATTGACACCACAGACATTTGACGTAAGGCGTCCATCACCCGGATCGCACCAGTATCTGTCGCTAATTTGGAAGATGCCCCAATTCCAAGATCCATCGTTGTTAAACTGATTCATTGCGCGCGTATTCCAGCTACTTTCATGCTCAGCAATGCACATCCATTCCGGCAGTTCGCCTCGAGGAACACTCAAGTCTGACATTGCACGTGCCAGCTCACATTTACTGACAATTCTACAATTGACCACTGTAAAATGTCCGTAGAAAACAAGGACAATCTCTAACAACACGATCGATTTCATTTCGTTGTTGCGTTTATGTTCCAAGTCAGGTAATTATGAAATGAATTTGCCGAAATACAAGATCTTTATATTTATATACCAAGCTATATTTGATGGGTTCATATCCGACAAAAATATTCCTGCATACAATGCGTTTATTATTTATAACGATTCAAGTAGGTCTACTCATGTAAAGCTTTTATCTAAAAATATTGTTTTTATTAACATCTGGTAATCTGCTACAAAAGGTTTGTGAATTTAAATTACAATTCAATTTACGAGTGGAGGATATTCGAAAAAATTACAAGATATTAGATATTCTGTTTCCATCATAATTAAAAAAATCTAGAAACTTAAAAGCCACTTAAAAACATTCATTGACTCCTGGCCGAGAAGCAGGATTTTGGCAATTCCTAGTGTAAGCCACCCACGCTGAAAAACCCATAGCGCGTTTAATCTGTACTGCACACTGTATTCCTCTATTAATGTTGTCCGAAACCAACTCATTGCAATTGACACGGCAGCCATTTGACGTAGCGCGTCCATCTCTCGGATCGCACCAGTACCTGTCGTTGATTTGGAAGAGGCCCCAGTCCCAGGATCCATCCGTGTTAACTCGATTCATCGCCTGCGTATTCCAGGTGCTTTCATGCTGAGCAATGCACATCCATTCCGGCAGTTCGCCTCGAGGAACTCCCAAGTTCGACATTGCACGGGCCACCTCACATTTACTGACAATTCGACAATCGACCGCTGAAAAATGTCCGTAAAAAACGAGAACAACCGTTAAAAATACAATCGATTTCATTTCGCTGATAATCCGTAGTCAAGCAATTATGGAATTAAGTATCGGCCATACAAGCTCCTTCTATTTATATACCAATCTACATTTGGAGGTGAATATCCGACAAATAGGTCTGCATACAATGCGTTTATTATTTATAACTATTAAAGTAGCACAGTACATACTCGTACAAAGCTTTAAATCGTATTATAAATATTGTTTTCATAAACATCTGGTAATTTGTTTAAATAAATATGAAATAAAAAATTTTATTTATTATAATTCACTTATGTACTTTAATGCTTCAACGGAAATAATCTGTTAGGTTTTATAATTGTTATTAAATGTTGACATTTGCTAGATAGTTCTAAAGGAATTCTATAAAAATTCTCGTTCACTTATCCAAAGCGCGACAATGCCTTGCGCTTATGTTGAAAACAATGGCGTACACTCGGCTTTACGCCCTGACAGCGATTATTCCAAGCGACCCAAGCGCTAAAACCCTGAATCCTTCGTATATATTTGGCACATGCGATCGAATAGCGAATATCATCGCTGAGCAACAAACGGCAAGGCAGACGACACGAATCGGTCGATGGGCGTCCATCGGCGGGCTTACACCAATAACGATCATTGATCTGAAAGAGACCCCAGTCCACGGATCCATCGACGTTCGAGGGATTAATAGCCTTGGTGTCGAAAGAACTTTCGCCCTCGACCAGACACATCCAGTCCGACAATTCGCCATACGGTACACCATAATTGTAGAGGGTACGCGCCAGTGAGCATCGGTTGAGAATTCTCGCCTTCGTTGGATGATGGGTAATAATGACACAAATTACCGTCAACACCAAAACGCCCGTATAAAATCCTTGCTGAGACATTTCCTATGGTTTCTACAAGTTTTCGTCTGATACTAAGACCGGTCCATTTGGTGCGTTCTGCTTTTATATGCAAATCTATTTGAAGTGATTTTCAAATTAATTGGTATCCAATATTAAGCATCATCAAGATTAGAGAATCTTAGCTTAGCTAAGTAATTTTTTTATTTTTTTTTTTGGTACCCTTAAGTTCAAGTCACGCACGTTTTGTCTTCAGTTGACATAACGTAGTTTGAATACATGTACCCAAATTTTTTATAAATTCGATTCTAAAACGTACGATGACAGCTAAAAGCGCTTAAGTTTCCAAAAGTCGCCGCTCCAATTACTCTTCCAGAACCAGTTTCACTTTCGTTATAATTTAAATGGTTTATTTAATCGGTTTTTTTTTTTTTTTTCGTTTTCGAGTGTCACTTGAACAATCCTCATCACCGCATTTACATAACACTCGAATCATACACGAGACTCGTTTTTAAATTTAATTCCATCATTAAGTTACGCGCAACATCTGGTTTATTGTCTTCAGACATTGTGGAAGCGCTTACCTTGTCAGCTGCCCCATATACAGTAAATTTTTTTTTTGCGGAATTTTTACATCTGAATTGTTTTTATTGATATCATCTGTCATTTGTTTTAAAATTCTATCAAAGGTTATTGCACTTACATGATATGCTGTAATGATAGTCGCATATGAGTCAAAAATTTAATTTACCATACGAATTAGACCTGAGTTATACTTACAATTTTCGGTAAGATAAAACTTAAGTCTTGAAAATGCTGAGTATCACTTTCTGTATAATGTCTATTAAATTCAAGAACGAAAACGTTTCCATTTCAAGATCAACGTAGATTCCTCAATACAAGTACACTAACGATTAAGTTGCTAGTAACATTGAAAAGTACTAACTGACGAATTTTTAGTACTTACTTAAGTATTTTTAAAATAGTGTCAAAAGGATCAAGTTTTTCTAAATTTTAATAATTGTTTAAGCTTAAAAAATTGAAGCTAAAATCAATTGTTTTCTTGATTTTATCACTGATTTTCTTACTAACATTGAATCACTCAACAAAACTTGGCGCTGATTAAAATATGTACGATGCTGGGAACACGTCGTCCGGGTGAGTGAGAGTAGGCTAATTGAATATCTAATCAAGGAGCAGTTTGATTCATTTAAAATCAACAGCAACATTTGTTCTTGAGTAAGTTTGATCGCTTGAACGAAAGGCATATTTTAGAGGGTATTGATTAAGTTTGAACGTTTTTGCAATCACCCGTTGATGTTCTCTGATGCATACCTAGTATCTCAAAAATCTTCGCATATTAAAATATCAGTGCATACACAATTCGATATAAAAATACAAATATATTTGCGTCATGAATATAAAAGTACTAAAATAACAAATCTTAATACATTACGCACTATAGCATTACTCACTAATTACACAGAACAAACAAGAACGTGTCACTTAATACTTATATGACCACATAAATCTGGCGAGCGTTATGTCTTAACCTCCTCCACAGCAGCCAACGTCATACCTACTTGCTCGGTTGGCGCTTGATACCCGGATTTGGGTAGATATTGTTGTTTTCGTGAAGATGGACGTATCAGAATATGCGCAACACACGTACAAATTGCAGCAACCGCGAAATAGGCAAAACTACGACGGCCGCCGAAACGTTTGAACGCCAGACCGCCGACAAGTGAACCAATCGAAAAGCCCAAACCGTCATCCATGCCGGCCATCAGACCCTGCACCGTAGCCGAGGTGCCGGGCGGAGCCACTGCCGAAGCGTATGCGACAATACACGTGTAACAGAGCGCATATGTACAGCCCTGGAAGAAGAGCTCCACACCAACCAGATACCAGGGATTCGGTATCCATGAGATCAGCGCAAGACGCACAGCATAAAAAAAGAAGCACATGCTCATGCAGTGCACATAGCCCAGCTTCTTGATAATCTTGCCGCTGTAGAAGAAGAACGGTACTTCGCCGGCCAAACATTCGGCTGCCACGACACAGCCCTCGATCAGCTTGATTTGATCCATGAAACCGGTTTCTGCGGCCACCTCTTCCACATGCCAGAACATAAAGTAAATAATAAAGGAATCAATGATGCCAGCTATGGTCGCAAAGACCAAAAATATCGCTATCGAAGGATGCGTAATCAGTCCGCAGACATCTTTGAAGATCGACTCGGATGACGAGAGTCTTGGTAACTTCAGTTTCGACACGCTTAACACATCTAAACTGCTGAAGACGAGCATAATAATGAGTGCGGGTGTAAAACTCTTGACAGCATCCAGCGTCCACATATCAACTGCGATTCCGGCGAGGAGCGCTGTAAAGCCAAATCCAATGGTACCCCAAACGCGTTGTGCGCCATATTTACTCTCGCCAGCTTCGCCCAGCATATCAAAGCAGATGGCATCCGAAATCGAATTGACAACATTGAAACCAATGGTGCCGGCGAACATAAAGACCACAAAGAGCCAAAAAGTCGCTGTTCCATACAGGCAGTCCGGTTGTTGTGCGGCTTCAAAATGGCAAGTGCCATTGAAGAAATCCGTAGCGCTGAGTTTGAGTACATCTGTCAGCGGCAGACACATGTGCATATTTTGCGGCTGTTCTAAATTGCTTGTGAGATTGAGTTTCTCGACATTTGGACTATAGATATCTGTAATGTAGGAATTATAGTTCATGCCACGATCATCGGTACAAGTGGCTACTCGCGTGGCAGAACAGAGTACGTTGTGCGATAGTAACTATTATGGAAGAAACAATAACAAAAAAATTTAAAAAATTAAATCCGAAACATAAAACTTTAATCAAAGATATATATTAAGATATGTATATAAAAAATGTTGTGATCTGTAATGAAAATAGTTGGGGGATCTAAGGCGGGAATAAGAAAAGAGGTGTGCCAGAGCAATAGCTTATTTGTATGCGGCAAGTGTAATGCATTTTGCGCTGATATTTAAAAGGGTCAGCTGCAAGGGTTATCTCTTCTTTCCTTTGTATAAATAAATATGCATTTAAGCACTCATTAAAGGAGCGAACAATTTATTAAAATCTAGGAGGTACGTAAATTTATTAACCATCATCGGTTGGCCTTAAACTCCAAATTGTAATTTTTTCATAATAGATCGAATTTAAATTTTTTAACTATTTTAAAGAAACAACAAATTCTCATTACCTCTTTGCTGCAGCTCTCGATATCCGCCGTTTTCAAAGTGACATTCAATACAACGTCCACATTTATGGCGTGAATTTGTGCGGTGGGTATGAAATAGAAGGCGCCATATGAGAATGTCATGACCGCAATGAGGCTAATAAAAATTATTTTACGCAGCGACTGAAATACGGAAAAGTTTTATTTAAAAAGGCATCATCAGGTTTATACGACGTAATGTGTCTCACCGTAAAGTAATCCGCGACAAAGCCAAAGAGCGGTTTGGCTATGACATACATTATGGGCAATACAGATGTTATATAGCCCATAATTTCCGGCGAGATACCAATTTGTTTACCCAACACCGAGAGTTGCGGCAGAATCGGGCCCATTGCTGTGATTAAAGGAAAAATGTTAATGATACTTTATAAAAAATGGGAACAATGAGAACTAAATTGCTTTAGTTCATAAATGGATTTTAAGTTTAAAAATGTTAACGTAAACTCACCTGCCATGAAGAACAAGAAATGTGCCTTGATCGGCAAAAGACGTTTGTTGATTTTCACCATCTTGACCGTTTGTTAAGCGAATCTCTCTTGTTGAATATGTGTATATGTATCACAGCTTTGTGCTTTTTAATCAATAAATATAAATTCTATTTAACTAACTAAATCCATTGCACGAACTTTAAAAATGATCTATAGAAGTGGCACATTCTCTCACGGCAAACGCAGCGCGTTGACTAAACCATGCAGCGTGGAACGTTTGTATACTTGCGCGGCACTTTACTCCAGTCAAATAGAAATTTTCCGTAATCTTTTTATTGAGTATCTGATAAGCCTTATACAATATTTCTGCTAAACGTTCTAATCATCGACGGCTGCTCTTTCTTTGCTGCTCTCAATTTGATCGTTTGGTTTTTTACAAGCTCCTCAGCATGTCTGGCTGTCTTTTAGCTTGTCCCGAGACCTGTTGGTAAGGAAAAACAAATAATTTAATTGTTTTATCTCGCTGCAAGATTATTTCTCTTTTTTTGTTAGCAATAAATTTACCAATTGTGAAATTAGCACTAATAGTATTTGATAGATACACGCAGACGTGAAGGTTTCGCTGGCGCAGCGCTCGTGTTCATACATACATATACAGTTGGATACTCGTATCTGCCAACTATTTGCATTGACTGATGATGTATTCAAATGCAAGTGTGCTCACACGTTTTTGGGTAGGCTGTTTTTTTGGCAACACGCTTAACTATGTTTTATCAAATCCGTATCTAATCGTGTCAAATTATCGCGGCGATAATTATCGCACATTGTAATAGGCTTTCCACATAAACTGACTTTACAGTTTGTCACTCGCTCTTATCAGTTCTGATTATTTCTGCCATATCTTTTATTTTACATAAACTATTGTACAAACTAAGTTCGTTAGCGAAATTGTGTCAATCTTTGCTAAAAAACTATTCAATAATTAAGAAGTGTAGCAAATTTAAGATAGATTTAAGAAATCTGACCGCTTCTGGACTGCTTAGAAACTCAAGAGACCTGATTAATTATTTTCTAGTAATTACTTGAAATAATAATTATTAACACAATCTTATTTGACCTATACAAATAGAAATATCTATAAGAAAAATTTATTGATGAGCTTTAAATCAAAGACCGATATATCTACTTTTTGAAAAACTACAAACTTTAAAATTTGAGTTTAAGTTTCAAAAACCAACCAATACAAACATGTTTTTTAAACCCCGATGAATAAAAAAGTTTCAAATCAAAAACCGATGTAACGTTCATGATGGATGTATCGCTTTTCGATTTGAAGCTCTTCAAATATCAATCTGAGCGCTTACAATAGTTATCAATTAGACAGTAAGTAAATCAATTTTGCCATTTAAAATTGAACTGTCAGTCGGATACATACTCGTATACACGTATATACATTTTAAAAATACAAATTTCGTTGGACGATACCAGTTTGTGAAATAAATACCTTCATACGTTCAGATGATCATTTGTGCCCACTTTAATTGCTGCAGTTACGTCATTAATGCATCATTTGTGTTCGTGCGATGTGTTGTTGTTTTTCTTGACCGAGTAATCGCTTAAATTTTTATAATCAATTGTTGGTTCATATGCATATCGCGACACAAAATTATGTTATGTGGTTTTCAACAATATTTCAATTAAGCGAGAAAAAAACGTTCGCGTTGACCATGTCAACTTAAAAAATGAGATAAATCCCATTGTTAATGCAACTTTATCATATGATCATTTGTGGGTTGGTTTCTCCAAAGTATCGCAATGACTGATTCGATTCTCCTTAAACCTAATAAAGGTTTAGGTTTAGAAGGCTCCTTAGGGTCTATGAGATCTACCAAGCCTAATTTAAATACTTGTCTATGTGGTCAACAATTAAAAAATTTATTATGGAAAAACGAGACCCTTTTAGTCGTAAAATGTTGGTATGTAATTTTAAGATTCTTATCACATATGATTTAATTATTCTTATAAATGAAATGAAATGAAATGAAATAACAAATTATCAAAAATTAAAAATAATAAGTTTTTGTCTTGTATACCTTACAAAATTAGCTGTTTTAAATTTGTTTATGCAAAAAAGTTTACGAGGGAATTCTATTGAACTAACATTTTTTAAATTTTACAGGAGAGTAAACGGAAATAATAAGTTAGTTTTTTTAAATAATTTTATATGGCATCAATTCCAAAATACGAGTTTACATGAATACAACTATTATTTATTTAAGTTCTGCTTGAACATATTATAAACCTTAACTTCGATTTTGTAAGTTTAACATTGTAGATTTTACCATGGTGTCATAAATATAAGGTGAGGAGTGTAGACAAATTCTTCTCTCCACTTCGGTAATGTTTCTCTCTTTGAGGATTTAATTTTTTATTAGTTGCTATAGAAACATTAAATAAATAAATAATATTAGTTTATTGTCAATACAAAAAAAAACCTCACAATTAGGTAGAAAATTAAGGCATAAATCGAAATGAGTTTGCTCCATTTTCGCTCTCATTTCTACTCTCCCATCCTTTTTATTCAACCGTGGATTTTACCATATGAATCACAATTTCTTAATTCCCACTCGAGCCAAATTAAAGCGTATTCGCGAGTGTTACTGGAATTATAATTCGTACCGTAATTGCATGCTAATTTAAACAACGCGCCATACAATGTGTGGACGTCATAATGACAGTTCTGCGTTACTGGGCTTATTGCCAATATAGCAAAAAAAAAACAACAACAAACCTTAACGCTGCATTTGGGAAGTACATAAAAAAAGCGGTATTTTTTTGCAACAACAAAACATAACTTAACTTGAAATAGAACGTAAATAAAATTATTTTGAAACTCGAAATTAATTTTTAAGTATCCACAATTATTTTCTTAGTTAAAATCTAAAAATATTTAACTTTTTATCTGGCAAATAATTAACAATTTACTATTAAGACGCTTAAACAAACGTTCATCTCGCCATTTGTTTTTTTTTTGTACGTCACATACGTCAGATACTATACAGATATACGATGTTTTTTTTTTTCTTTTCTTATATTTCAAAACAAACTTAACCACTTCCCAGTGTCGCTAATTGTTCCAATCAACTGGACGACGCAGCACGCAAACGTCAACTTTACACTGAAGTCTCGTTCAGTTGAGTTTTCTTCTAGCCCTGCGGTTGTTGTCTCTTTTATTTGTTTATAATTTAATTTGCCTTAATATTATAAAAGTATTTTTAATATACAAAAACCAGTAAGAGAATTATAATCGGCTACGCCGAAGCTCAAATACCCTACGCCATTTTAGAGATATCAAAAATGTGATAAATAAAATGTGCTACAACAAACTGAATATACCCTTCGGTACGAGATGACGCGTGGCGAAGGGTATAATAAAAAATTGTTATTGTTTACAGTCCGAGAGTACATTATTGATAAATATAGAATTAAAATGGATTCGAGATAAGAATTCGGTATAAGCGCTGTAAAGAGCGAACTCGAGACACATTTTTAAGAGAACCCATTCGAGAAGAAAATAAAATGAGTTATGAAGTGAAAATTGATGTCGTCATAGTAATTCTTCAATTTTTCAACACAGTTTTACAGCTAAAAATTTTGTTAAATTAACAAGTTTCTGGTTAAATGGAATTTTCAACATGTTAAGAATTTCTCGGACAAACCAGTGTCAAATAGTTGCCATTCGGAAAATCCCAGACGCATTGAGGTTAGTTTATATATACATATATGTATCTTGCAAATATTGCGTATCTTTCCAACGATTGTTTCTGCTTTTTTAACTTTTATATCATTTATAATGAAATCTCGAATTATTTCTGTTGACAAATGAAATGATATAAAATGTTAACTGGTTTTGAAGTGAAATTAAATAAATAATAAGTCATTGCATTTAAACCACATCTCAAAATTCATCAAAGCCACAATATTTATATTCGGTAGGTTCTAATCCAAACTAGCACAAGTCGAAAATTTAATATCAAATTTAATAGAAAGTGATATTTAAGTTTTAAGAATTCTTATGATTACTTTATCAAGAGCAATTTTTATATATAAGTTAGAATCAAATTAAAATGTAGACTTTCAAACCAAAGATTGGTTTACATTACAGCTTCACTTCACTTACATAAGTAAAACGAAGTAAAACTGCTGTCTTCTAGCTTCACTTGTTCAAGTAAAGTGAAGCTGTAATGTAAAACCTTCTTAAGTCTATCAAAATTTAAATTTTTCTGTAATCTACCTCAAAAGTCTCAATAGACGAATAGATTCTTCAAAAATCTAAATATATATCAAAAAAATATACAATTCAGAAATTATAATATAAAATATTTAGTTTAAAAAATTTTTAATTATATTTCATTGGCTCAATAGTAGTCTAACTCGAGTTAAACTGGTTTAGTTTAGAACCAACAAAATCTCAAACACAAAACCAACGTACAAGTATACCGTATATACTTAAGTCAAACTTGAACTTGTATCTTTTAAATACAACTTGTTAAGATTGTCATACGAACCGACCGACCTACCGACCGATAGACTGAGTCTTTGCAGGCTAACTTCGAGAGCACACCAAACATGAACTTGTCGTTAGCCGCAGCGTACGGCTCCAACTGCACTCTCCACTCAACACAATCGAATGCTCAGTCAGCTACGAGATACGCGAGAATCGAGCTTTGATTTTAAGTCAGTTGTATTTCGCATCTTGACCTCAGTTGGTAAACAAAATTTTATTTTCGAAATAAAGTTTCAGTTCGAGTGGAACGATCGAACGGCGCGCATGGATCGATCGTCGTAAAAAGTGACAATTGACAGTTGACACTTCAAATGGACCACCACAAAAACATTCGAAAATCCGCAGCGAAACTTTGATAAAGCGTTTATTGAAAGGCGTTTATCCAAATAAATTCAAAAAAAAAATACACACACAACAAATTGAATATTGTGAAAGAAATCCCAAGGGGCGCAGGTTATTAGTTTGCGTGTATCTGAATACAAAGCAAATTAATCTTATTTCGTTTTTTGATTTGCATAATAAAATAAATACTCGTAAAACGCATAAATTGCCTACTTTATATGCATTTATTTCAAGTGATCAAGAGCTGTGAGAAATAAATGCGGAAAACTCTTAACCATACATAATAAATATATTACAAAACAACAACAACAACAACAACAACAAAATGCTGTTCGCTTTTAAAAGTCAACTGATTCTGCTGCTCTTATCAGCGTCTGCTGGCTGCATTCGAGCGGCAAACGTTCCCGATGATGGAAAATGTAAGTTTTAAAATTAAAAATTATCAAAATAAATGCAATTATTTATTTATTGCTTTCCGATGAGATGATAGCTAAGAAACCTTCCATTAGTCATCCTAAAATAAGTTTAAAGCTCTCATATGAAGGACTGTAGGAAAATATGATGAGAGTCAAAATTAGTCAGAAAACTAATTTTAAAGTTTCATTTTCATCGTTTTTCTTTTGATAGCCGATTTCATTTGGCTCGAGCGACAAATACAGTTCGGAACTTTATAGCCACAGAGCTACAAAGCTGCAACATTATCTCATTTTGAAAAAAATTTTATCACGTCGTTTTGTTGAAAATATTTACTTTAAGTTTGCCTAATATTACAAGATTTTTCTAGGTGCACCTTTTAAAATTGCCAGGACCACATTTCTTATAGCACTCGGTATAACTAATATTTTTACGGTTTTTTTTTTTTTGGCTAAATTACATAAATCAATTTTGCTAATTAACAACATTTATTTTAAATTAAATTACTCAATTAATCATTTAATTAGGTAACTGATTTATTATTAATTGTTTTGTTGTACACACATGTGTATGCATAATTTATAATGTTCAATTAAGAAGAACAAAGCTTTAAAGTTGTATTTCATTCACAATCACGCGCGCTTTCTACTTTTAAATTTCAGTGTAATGTTAATTTTACTTTTTAATTAGTTTGTTAATTACTTTGTGAACATTGTAATAGAATTAACTTTCTATAATCGTATCTTGTTCTGATATTATTTAACATTACCCGATGTAGGGCATCTGTTAGTAATATTTATGAGAACTGGTGCACTCGCTATACCGAAGTTATGCATAAATTAGGTTGAAAATTTCAAAATATTTCTTTACACAATTCGTTTAAAGACGCATTATTCAGTTAATCGTTAACTTGTTAACGAAGTATACGTATACGAAGTCATTGAAATATATGTGACAGAAATAAAAGAATAAACGCTCTTTCAAATATATAATCGAGCGAAAAGTTCCCTCAGATATTTAGCTTTAAATTTGCACTTTTTAATTACTTGGTACTACATCAAAAATAATTTATTAACAAAAAAAAAAAAAATTTAGAAAAAACTGCTGATCAGGTTTAAAAACGAAAAGAAGAAGAAGAAGAACAAAGGTTTTGGTGGATGTTATTCTAATGCGACTAATTAATAAAAGTCAGCTTCGAAAATATTTTTTAATGAAACGCAGCCAAAGCAAACCAGTTTAACTGACGAACCCACAAAACAAATTATCTAACAAATTCAAAAACAACAACAACAAAAACAACAAAAACATCAAATGAACATCTGAGAAATATTACGACAATCAGTGAAGCTAAAAATTAGCAAGTTCATGTTTCATGTTTCAAGTCGGAATTATTGATTGGATTGTCTCTAAGCAACTTCACATTCGATTTAGCAGTCAATAATTTTTCGTGGTTAAAAAATAAGTTTTGGTTTACTTTAGAGAGGTCTAAAAACAATATTTAACTATTATACTTATACAGATTTAATACAATATTACTAAAGTATTTCCAAAATCTCATTGCAGAAGATTAGCTCATGTTTTGGAGGATTTGCATATGTTAAAAGTTGTTTTTTGCCGATAGCATTTATTTGCTTTTTATATTAACACATCTGTACGATGATTTCTGATTTTTTTGCGTTACACTCAGTGTACTTCAATAACTTAAAAGTAATTATAAAAAAAGCGAGACGCTTTTAATAAATTTCAATTGAAAAAGAGATTCACAGAATTTCGTTGGCCAGAAATCCCCAAATGGAAATGCGTTATTAACACCGAAATGCGAAACGAGTTTGTATCTTAAATCTTTTGTTTACCTTCCGGACGGACGGCTGTGGGGATTTTTGCGGCGCTAAACACTTTACGACGTGTGTGTGTGTACTACGATGTATATGTGTGTTGTAACTTTACGCGTCTTAATAAGAGTACAACAACGTAGTGGACAAGTTGAGTTAAATGATTTTTATGACGACTTTCGGAGAGAGTGTGTGTGTATGTGTAGTGTAGAGATGATTCAGACGATGTGCTACTCTCGGTTTGAATCAGTCAAACGCGGAGCTGTCATACGGCTTCGTTTACTGCTCAACCGGCAATTTTTCAAGGTCGATTAATATGGCTAAATCTGTGTTAATTTTTGTTGTTATTTGTTATGCATGTTGGATCTTTGACAAATGATAAGAGTGTAAATTGAAAAGATTTTAATTGTCATTTTGTTGGATTTGCAAATGCATCAAATGATTCAAGTTATTCGGGATTTGTGAAGGCTTCTTAAAATGTCATTAATGTCAATAATATTTTGTATTATTATTATTTTATTTAGAAAATTTTAAAACTTTATATGTTATATTTTTATTTTTTCCACCTTCAGTGCGAGTATGCATCGTTGAATCACGTGGTGTCTATCGCAAAACACCCAAATTCTGTCCCATCTTGGAGGCGACCAGCAATATGGAATGTGTTGTTGGCGTGGATCGGCTCGATTGTGTGCGTCGCATACACAAGGGTACAGCGCACTTTGGTGTGCTGTCCTCGGAAGATCTGGTAACAGCACGATGGGCAAGTGTAGAGATTCTGGTTGCCAGTGAGCTACGTTCGCACAGTGGAGACTTTGAATACGAAGTGGTGGCGGTTGTCGACAACGAGGCTGACATACACACGGTGCACGATTTACGTGGCGCCAAGCTGTGCCATCCGGGCTATGGACTGGAGAATCACTGGACCGAAGTTCTGGCAAATGTTAGTATTGAACAAAAAAAGCTTAACGTTAGCTTCAATTCAAGCTTTACCACTGGTTAATCGAAATTGCGACCAGCTTTATTAAATCATTAAAAAATAAATAAATAAATTTTTTTATCTCTTAGTATTTTGAGTCAACTTTGGTATCGAGATCTTGCGATCCGGAGCTATCATTAACGGAAGATCGCATACGTGCAACGTCAAAATACTTCGGACCCAGTTGCAAAGCCGGACCTTGGGTGCCGGATCCTAAACAGGACCGCATATTAAAAGATCGATATCCATCGCTATGCCAGATGTGCTACGATCCATATCGTTGTGATGTCGGTGACAAACACTGGGGTAGGCGTGGCGCCTTGTACTGTCTGACTAGCGGCGGTGGCAATGTGGGTTGGGCGCGTCTAGACGATGTGCGCAGTCATTTTGGCGTAAGTTGGGACTTTTTTTAAATGAATTGTATTATTTAAATTAACTTTGGTTTTTGGTTATATTTGTAGCTAACAGGGCTGCAGGCGCAAGCTAATCCCACAGAATATAGTTTTCTCTGTGCCGATGGTCATTTGCAACCGATCAACTCCACAAAGCCCTGCGTCTGGGTGGCTAAACCGTGGCCAGTGGTCGCCGCTAGGCGTACGCACGCAGCGCAAGTACAGAAACTCGTCACCGGATTGACGCACGATGATCCTGCCAGTTGGCAGAATGCGCTGCTAAGTCTGTTGGAGACATATCATATTGATATTATGCCGCTGGACAATGTTATCGCCATCGATGATTATTTAGATCAAGCACCCGCTTTTCAAGGTGCTTACAGCTTTCCCGAATGCAATCCGCCACGTTCGATCGTCTACTGCACCACTTCGATTATCCAGCACATCAAGTGTTCCTGGCTACAAGAGTCGTCGCAGGTGTACGGCATCCAGCCGAACATTCAATGTATACGTTCGGCTACTATCGAATCGTGCATGGACGACACTAAATTCAAGACGGCCGATGTAGTCCTGGTCGATCATGAGCATCGAATTGTAGCACAACGCGACTTTGGTCTAATACCGGTACTCTACGAATTCGCACAGGATATGCACGAGCGTTATGTGACCATTGCTGTGGTACACAAGGATTCTAAATTCCAGAACTTTGCTGATCTAGCGGGGGCCAAAGCGTGTCTGCCATCGCATGAGGGTGCCGCCCATTTGTCCGTACAGGAGACCATTGCCAATGTGACACAGCGACATGCATCCGTGCGTTCCTACTTCCATCGTGATTCCTGTACATGGCATCCGCATGCCCATCGCAAGTGTCCAGATGAGTATCGTGGCGATGAAGGTGCGTTACGCTGTTTGACCGAGGGTGCAGATGTCGCCTTCCTCAGTTCTGATGTCTACAAACTTTATACCGTGGGTAATCTGACCGCGGACTGGGTGCATGAGGCCAATCACAAGTCCTTCCGTGTGTTGTGTCCCTTTGGTACCAATGAGCATGGATCCAAGTTCGAATACTGTTATCTGCACTGGACAACACGTGGCCATCTGATGACACACAATACAACGGTGACGCGCCGTAACGAAATCTTCAATTCGCTGCGCGATATGGATCGTCTGTTTGGCAAGAGTCCGAAAAGCGAGACACGCCCCTTTAGCATGTATGGCATTTTCGATAAACGCAACAATGTCATGTTTCGCGACAAGACGGACGGTTTGCGTGGACTGGCTGACTTAAAGAAGGACTACTCGAAACGCATTATGGAAGATGTATTCGAGAAATATGTTGGCCGACTGTACGAGGACGCGGAGTCCAGTGCTGCGAGTTTATGCAGTGCAGTGGTTCTAATGTTGTGTGGGCTTTTGGTAGCGGCGATGCGTTATGCATCGGTGTAATAATGTGAAAATATTATGATAGTATGTGTGGCGTATCATTAAAATGCAATTACTTTAAAATTATTGTGATATTACTTTTTACTGTTTTGTAAATTCCTTACAATAAGTTTCTGAATAAAAAATGTACAGTTACCAAATGTTAATTATATGGAAAGCTTTCATTTATAGTTTCAATAAGAATAACAAATATCAAATTTAAGTGTAAAGTAAACCTTTTCTTATCAACAAAAAAGTGCTTCAATTTTTTAGTGCTGAATAGTTAACTTACTTAAATATCAAACAAACATTTATAACTTTTTCTAACAACAATTTTTTTTTTGTTGAGATGGTCACCCTAAAATGATACTTTGTTTTTTTGAATATTGAATATTTTTAATAATAAAACTTCTAGAGATCTAAGCAAGTGTTAATTTCAAGGAAAATGCCCAATTTTGATAGTGAGGGCATAAAGTCAAATCAATTACCTTTCATTTCATATGCCATATATACATATATGCCCAAATTCCTGTTTAATGGTGGATCTATTAACAAACACAATCAACATTTCAAATAATTAAATTTGAATGAAATTTATAGTGTTTGTTTTTTTTTTTTCAAAGCGATCTTTCTATAAAAACATTTAAAATTTGTTTAATATAGATTTATTATTATATTATTAAGATATGAAACTCTATTGCAAATTTAAAAAAAAAATTATCAATTAAAAAAAAATTCACGCTATTTTCAACTTTTTTACAATGTAATTTTTTTTTAAATGAATGCAATTTTTTGGTTATTTTGGAATCTGACCAACCAAATTTTCCAACAAATTGCGTTAGTGGTGTTTCTTTCTTTACACTCTCTTTCTTGATTTTTTTTTTTGCAATATCGCTACTCAACATCAAATATAGATGGCGCTGCAGATATACATTGCATATATATATACATACAAACAGAAACTGTTGATAAGACGACGCGACACACACACCACTCAACAAATAAATAAAAACAGCTGTCGTCACTATCACAGTTGTTTTTGCTGTTTTCTTTTGTCGTTGTCGTTGTTGTTATTGTTGTTATGTTTTCTTTTGTTGCTTCCTTTCTTTTCCGTCCGTCCGTCCGTCCGTCTGTCTGTCTGTCATTGGTTGTTAGGCAAAGTCTGTGGCACAACAAAGTAACAAATGAATGAATCGCGCGAAACGAAACGAATTTTTCATTGATTAAACACGTCCAAGAAAAAATCCAGTTTGTCACTTTTAAAATCTTACTTCAATTAAGAATTAACTCACGAAAATGTCGGAAACTCGAAGAGTAACGCAGTTAAGAAACGTAAGAACTCGCGAGCAGAGCGACAAACTCAGATATTCACGACCAGCCGCAAGAATTGTACAAAACGCACTGTCAGATATTTCACACCACCCGCTCCGGCACACACTTTGTTTGTCTGCGCCGTTTCGCTGCACTGCTTCGCTGCTGCACTGTAGTAAACCAATTCGCAAACGATTTTCGATTATAATTTTATTTTGTGATTGAGATTTTTTAAAAGATTTGCAAGTATGCACACTTCTCTTATTTGTATCTCATCCCAGCCTGGCGTTATTTTCACTTCACTTTACTTTAATTGATTTGTTTAATGTTGAAGTGTTTCTGTTTCATTTCTCAACGCGTTCCAATCTGTCACAGTTCTAGTTCTGGATCAATTTAGGTCAATGTTGCGTATTTCACATAATTAAATGATCCACAAGTAGCTTAATGCAGTCACGTAACTTTTTGCTTTTGTATTGCTGATTCGCGTGCTTTATATACATACAGACTATGTATATTCTATGTCAATTGATCAAACTATTTACTTCAATCTAAGCGACCGATTGTTTCCTATGCTCTGAAGCAACATGTTGCATGCCAAATACTGTCCAACAGTGATAACAATGTTTACGATACAAATCAGACTACTCATGCCTGAGTGTCTGTATAACGAGTTCTATTTTTAAAATAAATACAACTCGTTACTTTTATCAATGTGGTTCATTCCAGTCGAACTTTATTGGAAATCGTTTTATAAAATCTTACTCGAACTATGAATAAAGAAGGATTTTATGCCTACAGTACAGTTTGGGAGCAATAGTTCGTTTTCATTTCAAATGTTGATGCATTACAAGTATCTGAAGTTTATACAGATGTAACTGACGTACACACAAACAACTTTCAAACAAATATTACACTTACTTGAAAAGAGTAAACTTATTATTTGTTCTTCAATAATAATCAAACCATCTATTAAATTTTAATTTATATTTTTTTTATAAATAAATATTTGCAAATTACTTCGGCACATACCAGCTAAACACCTTTTCTTAAGTAAGTACTTAAGCAACATTAAGTACAACAAATGCTTATACTTAAACACATGCTTAACCATTTTCAGACGACCAAATCAACCAGCAGTAGTACAGCAAAGAAGCCCTCTACATCTACGACAGCAAAGTTATCCAATGGCATTTCGAAGCAAAGTGTACCAGGAAAATTATCCACTTCGATTAGTAAAGATATCGATGAGAAGGATAAAAATAAGTCCTTACGAACGTCCCACAAAATAGAAGCGAATGCACATAGTAAACTTAAGACAGCTGTTAAAGTGGAAAAGCCGCCAACAAAGCAAGTGCCCAGAAACTCAACTCAGACACTCAAAGCGAAGACACCAATCACAACAACTAAACCAACAGTAGTTGTGAAGAAAAAGCCAAACGCAGATCGAGTCGGCTCAAGGTCAACTGATAAAGTACCGTCACAGCCTTTGCGTGCCAAACACAATTCCGCCATTGTAGATGCGGCCAAGAAGAACACGGTCAGTTCAAACAAAACTAATCCACCGACGACTAAACCAAATGCCATCCTAGACACCTATCACAATGTGACGGTAGCGTCTCCACCGCAACGAAGAAAAGTTCCAACAGGAACCCGCATAGACAATGAAACATCCGTACAACAAGTATCAAACGAGGAGCCCGTTCGCCCTCGAACTAGAACACTTGATCCCGATGAAGTGGTTGTTCTACGTAGAGATTCAGCGAAACAGCGGATTCAAGAACAGATACAAGCCGATCAAGAGACAAATTTGGAAAAGGCAGCAATCAAGGAGCCGGTAGTCTTTGAAGTGAACTTCGATACTCCGAACTTATCAAAAACTTCAAAGTCCAGAGAATCTTCAAGAACACGTTCTAAAAATGAGTCCCAAAAGAAGCCTGCAGCTGAAGACGAAATTGCTAATTACTCAGACGATTTTGAGTCTTATGAATCTGACTTTGAGACCGGTTCATCGAGTCCACCAGATGATTCTTCCGAAGAATCCGAGGAGGACGAGAAGGAGACCAGTGCTGATGATAGCTCTAAAAGTCTCAACGATAAAAGTAGTGATAGTACCACAGACAATGAAAATAGCGATGATAAAGCGATTGGTGAACCCGAGGAGAGTGAAGAGGAATCAGAGCTTACACAATACCCGGTGACAGTAATTCAGCGCGATAAGGAACGCGAGCGTAAACTGGACTCAGGAAATTATGAAATGAATTCGCGTAAACATCCGAAACTCTCAGAAATAGGAACTCTTCAATCGTCAAGCCAGCAACAATTCGATAGTTTGGAGACATTTAGTGCGACAACGACATCGGAACAGCTAGATTCGGGCATAAGCAGTTATGGAAACGTTACTCATAACCAGCTCAATCAAATCAATAACGCTAAGGCCTCTTATAGCGGCTATGCCAAATTTAATACGAATCCCATTCTCAGTAAACGTGGTGTGGAACTCATGTCCAAGATACAATTTGATACTTTGACATTTACGCTACTTGAAATGAAGCCCGTTAGTTACGACATTTATATGCAGACCTATGGTAAACTTAACACTACACAGTCATCTGCGCAGACGCATGAAAATCGCATGACCACCGATTGTCAGACCGATGAATGTGACATGCGCACGATGTGGACCCAACATCCTCCGCAATACGACCTACAAACTGTACAACGTCTAAGAACAGATCTAAACGGCAGTGCTGCGGTACTCAACTGTTGCGGCGAACAATCGCAAGAAGAAACGTTTGGGGCGGCGTTACAAACCACCGATGAACTCGAAGTAAGTTTGCAAGCGCTTAATATATTGCGTCAAGAAGATAGTAGTCGGACACTAATCGAACAGCTTAAACGACGCCACAAACCGATTAATTTTGAACGACTTAACACGTTTCTACTAAACTCCTCCATGCTCATGTCGAAAGTGTTGAACTCTACCGAAAATAAGACCACGAATTTGATGCAGGAGCAATCCAGTCTCGACACTAAACACCACTCGAGTATTAGTCAGGGCTACTTCAAACTCGATACAAAATTTCTGGATGCACTGCGTGTGGTGCGCATCTTTGCCAATAGTCGACATAATATAGTTGTTACAGTACACGAGAGCTTACCGGGTGCAGAGGTCTACAGTAGCGACTTTTCTAATTTACTGATGGTCTGGTCCATAAGTGAGTGCAGTAAGCCGCTGCGATTGCTGTCCACTTGGAGTGAAGTTGCGCGCGCTGAGATCTGTAATGATGCCGCAGATATTTTGGTCTGTGGTTTGCGTGATGGCAGTATTGCACTGTGGGACTTACGTGAAACGTATTCATTTTGTTCCAAACTCGATGGTCATCTGACACACTTTGCGGCAACACAATCGATTATACCTGTGTGGGGCAGCACTGGAGAAATGGCCAACAAGTTGATGGACCTGGGTGCTGTGGTGGATGTTAAAAGCTTTCGTACGCCCGCAAAATCTATTGGCCAGGGAAATGCAATGAGCGGTAGCTACAAGTCAATACAGGTATAAATATATATTTAATTATTTGTTTTAATTGCTGACCTTGGTTTAATTTTTGTTATTCCTTGCAGTTTGCTTCGCTCAATGATAATGGCTTACTGACCGTTTGGACGCTCGTCGAGACTACCGCACAACATGTTGATTTCGTAACCGCCAACACCAATCATAAAATGCGGCGATCTGCACCGAACCACAGTTCGAGATTTGAGTACTCCTCGCCATGGGCACGCGTTAAACTAATACAGAGCGCAATTTGTGATCTACGGGACTATTTGGAATGTGGCATAACGCGAACACTCAGTCAGTTCGATAAAACCAAATCGCTGTTTCAGAAGAACATCTACAGTGATGAGGTGCTGCGCGAGTTAAACGATAGCCAAGTTCAGGGCCAGGCATTGCAGGGATTACGCTTCACCAATATCGACACCGGTTGCGAACGTATTTTTGTGTGCACCAATCGAAACTTTATTTTGGCTTGTTCGAAAAGCCTCAAATCGGAACGGTTTCGCAAGATAACCATTAACGAAAGTCGTTTCTTATTTCCGACCGCTTTGCGTGTTCTGACCAATGAAGATTTTCTAGCGGTTGGCTTATCCAATGGTTCGGTGATGATTTTAAACTGTAATCAGCGTAAGGCATTACAAAATTCCCATGGTATGCAGAACGGTTCTGAGGATAACGCGGTGTCTGAACCAACGACAAAATCGCCCGAGGTACCAGATGTCGATCTGGACACAGGCAAATCATGTGCCATACAAAACATCATACTCAACGAGCGACGCTCCTTTGAGAGCGTTGCGAATGCGTACAGTGAAACTTATGAGATGCGTCCTACTACGGCCGCATGTATTGCGATGATAACAAATCAAAAGAAACCATTTGAATTGCGCGTCTATGATCAGCAACTGTTGCTCAGTGGTTCCGTGTTGCGCCAACATTTAGTGCAGTCACTCGAGTTGTCAAGCGATGGTTGGCGTCTGTTTGCTTTGGCCAATGGCGAAGTGCGCATCTATGATTTCTATTTGGACTGTGAGTTGGAGATGAATGTGAGCAAACGTGATAAGCACAGGATTGTCGACATAACCGCCGCTCGATCTGGAGTAAATAATCAACACTTGTTAATATTAAATACCGCCGATGAAGTCGAAGTGCACCTTTTGAAGCAATAACTATTTTAATCTACGAGTACATACCCATATATTTCATATTGGCTTACTTATACATTTATAGCTGTGACAATTTGACAAAAGAGCTTAAGTCGAAATTTTCAAAATTATATCTTATTGAAGTTTAAATAAAATTTTCGAAATGTATAAACTAAGCGATGAGGCTTAATTTTAACTGAATGCAACTCCGGTCTTGGTTTGTCAATTTGACACAGATATAAAATAACTTTGTTACAGTTTTAAATAAATACCAGACACATCGAATCAGTTGTTTAATATACACATACATATGTATGTACATACAATATTATGTAGTTTGAAATATCATATTATCCAAAAATCTCAACATCCGCACTAAAATTCACCTGTTAATTGCCCGCGCCATATACGACATTCTTGTAATTCATTATGATTATTACCCTTTCACCTGAAGCGAGGTTACACGACTTAATTGTCAACATGCAAGCTCTTGCCTCCACCTTCATTTGGCCACGCCCACGCGTGCTAATGCCACAATTTAAGACCCGTCACACTTTTGTCACCCGCCAAAATGCATTTCTATCTAGCCACGAGGAAACACGCATGAGATACTTTCCAGGTGTAATTTATTGCCTTCCTAATCGTTGCAGAATAATCTATTAACGTCGCCGCACTGCCTCGATATTCGAATGGAACGAGCTGGTGTTTGTTTGGTTGGATGGTTGTTTCGTTGGTTCGGTGAAATGTCACCAGAATTGCGACGAAATGAATTACGAGCTGGGGCCATTAGTGTTATAATTTGGATAGTTTTTGCTCATATTCTCTATAATTATTATTATTGTTGTTGTTTTTCAAGTTTTACGACAGTTTCTTTATTAATATTTAATGAGAAGTTGCATGAAAGGATCTGAACCTCGCATATGCCTTATAAACATACGAAGAATAGATAAGCGGCGTGTCAAAAAATGTGAAAATGTATATTAAAGAAATGTACAAAATGTCGCTACCGATCTGGAGGAACTGTTAAATTCGCGGTCAGAGCACTGCTCAAATATTTTCGATTTAATTTTTGTCAAAAGTAAAGTAGAAGCAGATCATTAAGTAAACGTTTAATAATAACTGAAAATAATTTCGTTTGACTAACACAAAGGACATCCAACATGATTAAAGACTGGGAAACATCACATATGCTGTAATTCCATTGAAACACATTTTCAATAATTACCCAAAAAAAAGTATTCCTTTTCGTAGGTTAAAGGGGTTAAGTGTCAAAAGGATGGACTGAAGTCCGCGCCTTTCTAAATACGCACGCTATAAGCGGAAGATATGGAATGTTGGCCTTCATACAAAACTAACAATGAGTTTCCGCTGATAACATTGAACAACCCTTAACCTATGCTTGACATTGTTACAAGCTCACCAAACTACCAGTTAAACTACCGAAATCGTGTCCTTTTGAATTGTTGTTGGACTATTAGTAAATATCACATTGTATACAGAACAATAGTGACAATCAGAGCAATTACTTTGCAGACAGCAAAACTATTATCAATAATTGCATTAGCGACAATTATCGAAACATGTTGTGTACAAAGCCCAACTCCTTCATACTCGTATAAGTTATGAGCTACGATAATTTGGCTGTCCCGAAAGAAGTTCGTTTATGGTAATAACACTCAATAGATTGACAATGTACCTTAAAGTGATTTATTTATTCAGACAATAAAATTCTTAATTCGAGACGTTATACTATGCACAGTATAGCGACTTTTGTCTTGGAATCGGAACTTTTAAAATCTTCTGAATTTTGAGAACACCTTCAAACCGCCGCAAAACTTTATACAAATTTATTTTAATACTCGTAAAGAAAACACAAAACCAATTATTCGTTACTATGAAGATCGCATTAACTATTTATTAGGTATCGTTTTAGCAGACATTGTTACTGCGCGAACTGCACGATGAGTTGAGGCTAGTGCTGCTGACTTTTTGCATTTCGCTCAAGCGATCCCATGCAATATTGAACTGTCGTGGCGTCCGCGCCAATGCCAATTTCGCAAAGGGTCCCAAGGTACGATAGCCCTGACGAATAAATCGTAGAAATCCACTGCTGGTAAGATCTTTGAGCGCCATTTTTACCTGCGCCTCAATATCGCCGCAAGCAAATGATCTAGTGCAAAAAAACGTAATCAATTAGAATCAATTTCGGAAGACAAAGCATGAGAAACTTACTCCTTCTCCAACATTTCGACAATGTGACACTCCTTGAGGCCGCGCAAATATTTTGGATGGTCTTGAAAGAGCCGCACTACGTCCAGCACAAATAGCGGCACGTGCAGGTGGTAGACGTTACGTCGCAGACACGAAGTCGACGGTTCTATATCGCGTATGCACCCTTGCATTTTTTTTATAAATTAATTTTGAAAATGTGTATAAAAATGTTGCAATAGAAAAATATATGTACGTTTGAATGCGAAGATTTTTGATGTGAGTTGAATTTTTTCCGAAACACAAAAAATCGACAGAATTTTGACAACAAAACTTATGGAAAAATATATTGTGATTTTTTTTGTTTGTTGTTGTTGTTTGCTTTGTCGGCCAGTAGAAAATTCGGTTTGGCAGTTTGTTTGATATGGTCATATTAGGACACATGTTAGCTATATCTTATCGACGCGCTAATGTCATCTAATTAAAGGTGTCATTAACAAGGTTGCCCTGCTATTATGAGTGCTATTCCAAACCGAATGTTGTCCTTTGTATTATTTCGACAAATAACAATTACACGTAGGATTTATTACCTTCTAATTTTCATGTGTTTACAATTTCTTTTCCACCCGTTTTCATATTTATTATTAGTTTTGTTTGAATTTTTGGTCACTTTTTTATTTTTGAGTTTTTGGGTACATCCCAGTACATTAGACAGATGTGTTATTTCCTGACAAGTTAAGTAGGTACCTGTGAATAAATTCACATGTACTGAGTGGAGTACAGAAAATTAGAGGAAAGTTACACAAATATACGTAAATATTTAAGTTTATACCCAGCAAACATAGTTCAAACGTTTGAGAATAATGGTTTAATGGATAGCTAAATTAATCGAGTAATCGAATTTCTCAATTTCAGGTTAAATTTCATATCAACCTCAAATTAAATACAAATGTGGAATTCAAATGTTATTTTTGAATTCAAAATTGCATTTAATATAAACTTTGAGAAGTACTATTTTCTCAAAGGTTATATCTCTGTGTTGGCTGGGATATTATTGCTATTGTTACTATTTTTGGACATTACAATTACAAGTGATTTTATTTATTTAAGAAACTTAAATAAAAAATTTATTTGAACGTTCCACGTAAAACCTTAAAATTCACATTTGAGAATAAATTTTGAAATTGACGTGTCACTTTGAGAATAAATCATTATAAGCTCAAAACCTTTGTGAATTGAGAAAGTCCATTTGTTACTGAGTCTAAGGTTTTGCTTCTAAAGTCAAGTTAAACATGACGGCACATCTAATTAAATTAAAAATTATTATTTTATATATATTTTGGAAGAAGGAGAGCATAACAACAAAATTATATTCAAGTTTTCTAACCAAACTGTAATGGCCACAAATGTACCTCTTGGTTTTCAATTTATATTTTGTGGTTTTAACAATTATGTACATATGAATATACAAACGAGAAACCACAAGTTAACAAGTTATGATTACATGTTTATAAACTACGACCAAAATGCAAACCTGTTGGTCAACAGTTTTTGTGGTTTACACATTCGATCCGTCGAAAGTGGACTTAATTTCTTGGCCCCTCTTAAATTTGCTGTTGAGTTTAATTTGAAAAAACAAACTTTGTAATTTAATTGCTTTAATCAATTTTCTTTATTCTCCTACATTTGACTTCAATACCAAAATAGAAATTCAATTCAGCTTAAAAGCAGTCATCAATGCTGGGCAAGCGACCATCACAGAAGTGCCAGGTCGACCAGGCGGACCAGCCTTGTTGCTTCAATACCAGACGTGCGCACTTGACTGCCGGTTCAATGCTATCGACCAGGAAATCATTGCACTTGATCTTGCACTCATCGTAGGAGAAGGCACCCGACGGCGGAGAGCACCAGTAGTAGTTGTTGATCTGGAAGATGCCATAGTCGCGGGAGCCGTTCGAGTTCATGGTGCCGACAGCCTTTGTATTGAAATTGCTCTCGTGTTGGGCAATGCAGGTCCAACGTGCCAACTCATCACGAGGCACACCCAATCGGTTCATCTCTTTGGCCAGAGAACAACGATTGTAGACCTTACCCATGGAAGGAGCTATCAGGAGTGCCGCAGCAAGGACGACCAAAGTAAGTTTCAGCATTTTGCGGTGTTTAGTTAGAAAGTCGAAAGATCTTCTATCTTTGAATGTGGCTCGAATGTTGGTTTTTATAGTTTGTTCGCTCGTTCTTATCAGCCTGTTTCAAAAGACGCTCGTTCAACATTTTGAAACACTTGAGAAGTTATTACGATAAGCAACTTTTGTAGCATTCTCTTCGTAAGTGAAACTGATTTTTTAAGAGCGAGACAAAGGCTTTTTTTATTCAGAATTCGTTATTAAATAAAATAACACGAATTTGGATATGAATTACTGAACCAAATCGTGTAAAAATTATTTAATTCTGTTTTACTTGGAAGCATTTCCTTTTTATAATACATTAAAGTAAACATTAATTTCTGGACCATAACTTTTTTTCAATTGGACGTCTTTTCATTAGCCCACTCTCCCATTTGGAGTCCCACATTTCTCCATTTTATTGGAAACCATTAAGACAAATTAAATCAGTCTTTTCCGATTTTCTCACAATTTTGTTTGTTGTTTAAACCCAATTGAAATTACAATCAAATGAAACAACAAATTATATCTTGCATACTTTTGAAGTTAACATTTTATCGATTATTTCAATAAAAAGTTTTGGCAAAATTCTTTTTGAATCTTTAAGTATCATTTTAAAGAAGGAAATTTATTCTTACATTTTTTAGTTCTATTTATTTTGTTACAAAAAAAATTATTTTATTAATGAATTTATTATTTATGTATGTATATTCTAGGCGTATTCCCTGATACCATACGACTGATAAGGACGCATTGATTTGTTTCACAAATTCTTACAGTCGTGTGCTACAATTTTGAATGAATGTCCACTTAATGCCAAAAATTTAAGCAGTAGCAAACAAACCATCAATCAGTCGGTTATCTCATGAAAAGATACGAAAATTTACTATAAAAGCGCTAGAAACGCAACAGATTAACATAGAAGTTCCACAACTTTCACCAAACATGTTGAAATTCACTTTGGTTATCCTCGCTGCGGCGCTACTGATCGCTCCCTCAATGGGCACGGTCTATGATCGTTGTTCTTTGGCCAAGGAAATGAGCCGATTGGGTGTGCCTCGTGATGAGTTGGCACGTTGGACCTGCATTGCCCAACACGAGAGCAATTTCAATACAAAGGCTGTCGGCACAATGAACTCAAATGGCTCCCGCGACTATGGCATCTTCCAGATCAACAACTACTACTGGTGCTCCCCGCCTTCGTGTGCATTCTCCTACGACGAGTGCAAGATCAAGTGCGAAGACTTCCTGGTCGATAGCATTGAACCGGCAGTCAAGTGCGCACGTCTGGTGTTGAAACAACAAGGCTGGGCCGCCTGGTCGACTTGGCACTTCTGTGATGGTCGCTTGCCCAGCATTGATGACTGCTTCTAAAATTGACTGTTACGGAATATTTTGCTAAACAATAAATGATTGATTAAAAAAAATAATTTTGTTTTAATATTTAACATGAGAAGATTATGTTTCAAGAGATACAACTTTTTTTTTTAATATTTTTTACGTATCTTTAAACCTTTAAACCAATTATAAATTTCATTAAGCTGCCTTTCATAGTATACGCATTAGAGCGGTTCGAAAAAAATGTTTGGAAAAACCACTTCCTATTAGAGAGCTTATGTGGAGAGCATCTCGAAAAATAAAAAAATTTGGACATCGCTAAAAGCAGCCGAAATAAATTTTTAGTCTTAACTTTGGCTGATGATACCAGATTATAAAAACTATAAATTGTTGTAAAATGCTCGGCGGTGTCTACAATTCCTTTCGAGTTATTATCAATCTCCGATGTCATATTTCACTAGAGATGTATTGTACTCAGAGTTGTACCGCCCCAAAATACAATTTGTTGTTGCATAAAGGATAAGTCTTACAAATAAAATAAAGTGATATTTTAATTTTTATCTTATTTGACCAATCCACAAAGTTTTAATCAAAATTAGTTCGACACAATAAAAAATTATATTTAGTTGTTTGTACCAAAAAAAGTTTACTTATACTTTGAAAAAACAATTGATGTATTTAAAAACTATTTGTTTTTAGAGTAGTCACAAATTTATAAGCTCACATAAGAATTATCCATATGAGGTATGAATAATATGTCACGATATGCTCTCATATACGAGTTTTAAATTTCCATATTGTCAAATAATCTGAAGTTCATACACAATATAAAAAAAAATAAAAAATTTGTTCAGTTTTAAATATTAAAATTCCGATATAATTTGATATAATTTGATATACCCGACATTTACGATTAACTCGACGTTCATCTGATTACGTAGTTCGATATTCGTACGGCAATTACGTAAAGAATGTCTAGAGATAATTTCTTGATTTAATTTGTTGAAACACTTAATACAAACGTTGATTGATTGGACACTTTAAAATTGCAGTTTACTTACGTACGTACGTATGTGGAACGCAATACTTGAGACTTGAATTTGAAGCGAAATTAATTAAACTTTGATAAACCAAATACACGCGCCAGTGTACGTAAATTATTACCATCATACGATAAATTAAAAGATTTGTGAGATTAAAAAATGCATATATACTTATGTATGTATGTATTCGCATTAATGCGTTTTAATAAACTTGCATAATTTCTACACTACGAGTCCCTGTACATGTATGCATACATATCACAATACATAATCCCAAAATTGCAACAATGAGTATCTCAAGAAAACTTTTTAATTCATCGACCGATCCGCATCGCCCCAAACTAAAATATTAAACAAGTTTGCGCACGCAAACGTAAACTTTTTGTCGATTCTTTGTGAAAGGGTTAGAGCACAAAAAAACTTTTGTGACAAATAATAAATTTACGCATATGTTACGAAAATCCACAAAAAAAAACAAAAGGATTCACAACTCATTGCACGCATATACCGAACTCTAAAACATTTTCTGCAGGTTACATCAACAAATTACGACGACCGCTTCTACCAGGACGAACAGGTGACACTTTCACATCATCGTTTCGTAGTGACAGCTTTGCTTGGGTGGGCAGTGCGACTGTTACATGTAAATTACAACAAAATGTGACAGTTTCACGTATCGCGCCATAATCTATTGGCAAGTGTGGCTTACCTTACTTTTAATTTTCATCATCATCGCGAACTTCTTTAAAAATTGAAAAAAGAAGTAAGGCTTTATAATATGATTCCAAACTTTTGGAATAGGCTTCTAATATAGTCATTTTAGAACAGTATCTATTATTGAGTTAGGCCTCATCATGCTGAATTGGAAAATGCAGTTTGGTTATTTATTTGGATGACTCCACGAAAATTCTGCTTGGAATAAAATGCTCGTAGTACTTGTCTAAAGCTCTAAAGTTAAATTGTCAAAATATATATATATATACATATGTATATATATATTAGGGGAGAACTCTCTTCAACCTCGATGGCAATTAGAGAAAGGAAAAAATTATAAATTGTTTTAGAAGTTCGGTTGTTGTTGTATTATATTATTATATATAATTTGTATGATATTTTTTTTATATATCAATGATCAGCACCGAATCGGCCTATATAGTTAGAAAATAAACTTTTATTTCCAGCGAGAAAAAATCAAATTTAATTAATAATAATTTAATAAATGACAAATTCAATTTAAAGCTCTAAGAAAAAAAAATGATTGTGGTATTTTTTAACCACTCGAATATGATAACAATTGTCGCGCAGTTTTCCTTTATAGTTACATATAGTTACAAAACCATGTATAATCCAAGCAGAGATTGCACGTGATTGGCTAGAATGTATATGAAAACCTCCCTTTTGACTAGCACTGATTAAGACCGTCCCCTCCTCTCCTCCTCCCAAACGCAACAATATTGTCTAATAGTATTATTCAAAACAAATTTTAAACGTCACATGTACCTGCTCGTAATACCAAAGCCACAACATAAACTCCCTGCACATTTAACATTTAAACAACCCCAAAGCGGGCTCTGACAAACTTTCCACAAAGGTAAAATTCAACATGCCTTCGTATTTAAATCACAGCCGTCGGACAAAGTCCAAAGCGGCTAATGTCCGCTCTACATTCCAATGGACTCCTTACCAAACGCAAAGCCAAATAGGCGTAACTAGCGTGTGTACAAACGTTTGTGTGTGGTGCGAGTATGTCCTTACGGTGGGTGTATTATTTGCTGGTATAACCAGTTATATGAAGTCCTTATAACCGCGTAGCAAAATAAATGTCAGGACGACGGCATAAAAAGTGTCATGCATTTTCACAAATAATTACCGTCAACATTGCGTGATTGGTTGAATCAGAGTAATGCCCAAAATGAGTGTTCCACTAAGCCATACCAGACAACGACGTGTTCAACCCCTTTTTTGGGGGGTTGTCTGCCAGTTGGCGTTTCGGTGGATACAACTTAGCATACTACACCCGCGTATGTAATTAGGAAAAATATTCGTTCGATTTTCGCGGCAAGTCCTCAAAGGATATTTCACATTCGTTCGCTCGTCGTCTATAAATGGAATAAGTAGTATTGTCAATAGTTTAGTTTCGGAATTGTAACTTCGATGCAAACATCGTGCGGAGTTTGGAAAATATCACTTTTAAATGGATTCAAATCGAAGTTTTCATTAGAGTGGAATTCTATATTTAAAAAGATTAGGTAAAAAATAAATAAGAATAAAAGTGATTTAAGTGATTAACCATGTGCAATACATCGTTACATCATCGGAGTTTTGGTAATGTTATGGAACCGTTTCCGTTTTCAACTTTTCACCTCCTGCGCACCTGTAATCGGCTGATGTTGCCTGCGTCAGGTAAACAAGCAAACCGAGTTCAGATTAAATTTGACATCAATCTCAAAAATTAAAAAAATCATATTAAATTAACATTCAACTTGCAATAATTTGTTTAAAAAATATCGTTTATAATTATGAGAATTAATCAAGTTAAAGTCTACAGTAAAAGATCTTATGAGTCGATCGCTGAAATGTTTAAAATCTAACTATAAGTAAAAGTAATTTTACAAAGTCTACTTAAAAGAATTTAAAATCGTATAAAGAAACTTTTTAGATTATAAAGAATCAAACTATACTTCCAGATGCTCAGTCCTACTATAATTTTGTCAAAGAAAACCACAGCAATTCTGTTCTTCCCCTTGGCAATCCCAATGACTACGCAACATCAGCGATATCAACACCAAATCCAGCGAAATCACCCATTCTCGACGTTAGCGAGACTACGGAACCTTCAGAGGCAGAACCCAATATTACCGAATATGATGACATTGATATAAACGCCAAGATCAGCACTGCTCTTACACAAGTGTCTACAGATAATGAGACAGCTGCTCACCATGGAGGAACTGCCTTATTTCAAAATGCACCACTGCCACTGCCAGCTTTCGAGTATATCGCACCTGCAACGCATTCAATACAATCAGCAGCGGCTGCGGCGGCAACGGATTTTCCACTCATGGAACTGAACCGAGTCGGAGTATTTCCGGCGTTCATACATCGGAGACCGCGCGGCGAAAAACGTCCCATACCGGACGAGCAAAAAGACGAGAAATACTACGAGCGTCGAAAAAGGAACAACGAAGCTGCGAAGAAATCGCGTGATGCGCGTAAAATTCGCGAGGATAGAATCGCTTTTCGAGCAGCGTTATTGGAACAGGAGAATTCGATACTGAAGGCACAAGTGATGGCGCTGCGTGATGAATTGCAAACGATGCGACAGTTGATCAGTACAACGTCTTCGACGGTCAGAAGTGCAGGTTAACTTTTGCGAAAACGAGTTGGAATTGTATTCGGATGTTACAAAATGATTGCATGAGTCCAGACAGTTGGACTTTCACCAACCCATTTTCGTATTAGCGGCCTTTACTTCTGCGGACATGTGATAATCATACAAAAAGTTCAGGTCTTTAATCAGCAAGGCCAGTGTAGTAAATTGAGATTTGTAAATAAATTGAAGTTAGTTAATTTTTGTAATAAATGTTTGTTAAATTAACCGATGCCCAAAATAATTTAGTTAATTGCAAATAAAAACTAGTAAATGAATTATATTCGGTTTTGCCCGAGTTCAAATACCCTACACCAATTTAGAGATACAATTTAGCAGATTGAGCTTATTCTACCACATACGCATGTGTCTCTGTTATAAGTGAGGATCTCTTAAACTACGGCGTTAATCGCTGGGATAGACGGACATCATTAAATCGATTTGGAATTCTACATTGAATGTTCATTAAAAATAAATTTCATTAACATTAAACGTTCATTAATAAAACTGTTATCAGTTTGTTTACACTGTTAAATGATAATCGAAACAATCAATATTTTACAAACAATCGATAAAGGTTACAGGCCCCCAGCAAATTTACTAAATACCACTTGACTGATAAGTTCGTATTAACTTTGCTGACAAATGAAACTTAATTTTTGAAAGAATGTCCACTTAATGCCAAAAATTTAAGCAGTAGCAAACAAACCATCAATCACTCGGTTATCTCATGAAAAGATACGAAAATTTACTATAAAAGCGCTAGAAACGCAACAGATTAACATAGAAGTTCCACAACTTTCACCAAACATGTTGAAATTCACTTTGGTTATCCTCGCTGCGGCGCTACTGATCGCTCCCTCAATGGGCACGGTCTATGATCGTTGTTCTTTGGCCAAGGAAATGAGCCGATTGGGTGTGCCTCGTGATGAGTTGGCACGTTGGACCTGCATTGCCCAACACGAGAGCAATTTCAATACAAAGGCTGTCGGCACCATGAACTCGAACGGCTCCCGCGACTATGGCATCTTCCAGATCAACAACTACTACTGGTGCTCCCCGCCTTCGGGTGCATTCTCCTACGACGAGTGCAAGATCAAGTGCGAGGACTTCCTGGTCGATAGCATTGAACCAGCAGTCAAGTGCGCACGTCTGGTATTGAAGCAACAAGGCTGGGCCGCCTGGTCAACTTGGCACTTCTGTGATGGTCGCTTGCCCAGCATTGATGACTGCTTCTAAAATGGAAATCGATTTAATAGTTTGAAAAATAAAATACGCTGGTTATATAAAAAAATTGCTTTCTTTTTCATTTTCTTTAGTGTTAAATATTTTCAAAACAAAGTTCACAAATATTTTTGTGCACCACAGAAAAGTAAGATTGGATTTATCGTCAATAATTCAACCACTCAACAAATATAAAAATCATTTGTATCGAAAACTGAAAATTTTATTGTCAAATTTTCTTTGTTTTTGTTTGTTTATTTTTTTTGGAACTTCAGCAAAATTTTCGCGTATGATAAATAAATACCGATAGCAAGTAATTAATCAGGGTAAGTTATAGAAATGCAAATACCTTAATCCACGCACTTCCTGCATATATGTATGTTTAAATACCAACCAATGTCATCTCAAGATATGAGTATGTTATGATTAAAAGGCTTGTTCAAATTTTAGTAATGGCGGATGCAGAAAACACAAACAAAACAAAACCAAGAGACGATGATCCAGATAGTCCTTTTCTACTGCGAAATGTCAAGCATCCAACATCGTAAGCTATGTATATACTTAAACATTTTTATATTCCCACGAAGTAGAATGCACACAAATGCATTAAGTGGAAATTGTGCTTCTTCGGAAAAAAAGACTATACCCTTTGATCTATTGGAGATATCTTTGTGATTTTTGAAATGCTCCGCATTATGTGCGGAAGATTGTGTTTCAACTGCAAAGCAAACCCTTAAGTCGACCGGTACATTTTATTACGAGGTTATACGACTGGGACGGAAGTAGCGAGTCTGGGTAATTAAGGCTGACGATGTGACGTGTATCATCTCGAGGTTTAACAACCAACCAACTTTAAGCTAAGTGAGGATGTGGATTTAGAACGGCTCTTAAACACAGATTAGGCCCGAGTGACCACTGCAAACCAAATAAACCCTTAGGTTTCTTTCAGTACCAATATTGACCCAAACAAGTGTTCCGTTTCGGAAAATCCCTTCGACAAAATTAACAAAAATTGAATGAATTTCGAATTTCTTTTTAGCGATTTGGATACTTTTATTCACTTGATAAAGGGCTGTCTCGGTTCCGGTATTTTGGCAATGCCATATGGATTTAAGAACGCTGGTCTATGGTTTGGTTTGATTTCGACTATATTCGTGGGATTTGTCTGCACCTACTGCGTACACATACTGGTGAAGTGTGCGCACATTCTGTGCTGGCGCCATCGCATACCATCGATGTCGTACGCTGATGTCGGCGAACAGGCTTTTCTCAATGGTCCGCCCGGTTGGGAACGTTTCGCCCGCTTGGTGCGTTTCACGGTTGCTCTATTTCTGACGGTTGATCTGCTCGGCTGTTGCTGTATATATCTGGTGTTCGTGGCGCGTAACATCAAACAAATTGCCGATTACTATGAAGAATCGCACAAAATGGATGTTCGCGTTTGGATACTCTTAATAACGCTGCCGCTGCTCTTCATGTGTCTCATACGAAATCTGAAATATCTGATACCGTTCTCGTTGATCGCCAACATACTTATTTTAATTGGTGTCATTATAACTTTTACATTTATTTTTGACGATGTTCCGGCGTTGCGAGACCGGGATGCCGTCGCACCTATTGAAGAGTGGCCACTTTTCTTTGGCAGTGTCATCTTTGCGTTGGAATGTATTGGAGTCGTAATGTCGCTGGAAAACGAAATGAGTACTCCATTGCATTTTTCGCGAGTGTTAGTTATGGGCATGTCCTTTACGGTTTTTCTATATGTAATGTTGGGATTCTTTGGCTATCTCAAGTATGGCGAAGAGACAAAAGGCAGCATAACACTTAATGTCCCAGTAGAATATGTGTAAGCAATTTTCGTTATTATTACAATATTTTAGGATCCGACCGAAAATCAGTTAAGATTTCGACTAAAATTTAAGTAGTTATTAATATGTAAAAATTTTTTTTTATAAAAAATTGTTTTTGTAGAACGAAGAAGCGATTTTATTAATTATTGATTAAAGCTGAAATTCAGTCGGACCTTTAGTATCAAGTATTCTTGGTCTGAAATTGCTTTATTTACAGATCGGCTCAAATAGTCAAGTTATTCATTAGCATGGCAATATTCTTCACCTTCACGCTGCAGTACTACGTCCCGTTTAGTATTATTTGGGGTAGCCTAAAGAAACGAGTGTCTGAAGAACGCCAAAACAAGACTGAATACATGTTGCGTATTTCACTGGTTGTAAGTTCCATTGTCAAGCGTACTTTGCTTAACCGGAAATCTTGAATGTAATAGACTCCCTGTATTTAGATACTTTGCAGCGTTATAGCCATTGCAATTCCTAATCTTGGTCCTTTTATATCACTAATTGGTGCTGTATGCTTAAGCGTGCTTGGTTTGATCCTACCCTCAATTATTGAGCTGGCAGTTTATAATGTCGAACCTGGATATGGGCGTTTATACTGGCGCTTGTGGAAAAATTTATTTTTAATTTCATTTGGAATGGTTGGTTTTGTGACTGGTTTTTATGTCAGCGTTCTTGAGATTATAGAGGAGTTCGGAAAAAAGGATTTTTTAACAGCTTTATGGGCTGATAATCGTGACAATCATCCGTACTTTTAAGGGCCCAAGATATGTGGAGGCTTTGTGAGTACTATCAGGTGACAGAGCAAATTGTATGTACATATATAAACAATTTGGGAAATCTTTATGTCATTAGTTATTATATATTTGTAGTAACTATCTCATTAATAAATTAATCTACTAGATACATATGTAGGTATATATTATATTTATATATTTAAAGGTATCATTAAGACTTTGAGCGCAACGTAATGTTAAAAAAAAACACTTCTCACAATTATTCGAACGTTTGTGTTGTATTATCATTGAAACATCATCCATCAAAGCTAATCGGTAAAACCAAAATTTTCTGCTTGAGAACTTACAGATAAGACATATACACCAAAGCTTAATCGTTTTTGGTTTTTTTTGCTATAAAACCGTTTTGAAATTCTCAAAAGATATATAGAAGCTTTTCAGACTTCTAACGTGAAACATGTTGAAATTCACATTCGTCATCCTCGCTACGGCACTGCTGATCGCTCCTTCAATGGCAACGATCTATGATCGTTGTTCCTTGGCCAGGGAAATGAGCCGATTGGGTGTACCTCGCAATGAGTTGGCACGTTGGACTTGCATTGCCCAGCACGAGAGCGATTTCAATACAAAGGCTGTCGGCACCATGAACTCGAACGGCTCCCGCGACTATGGCATCTTCCAGATCAACAACTACTACTGGTGCTCCCCCCCTTCGGGTGCCTTCTCCTACGACGAATGCAAGATCAAGTGCGAGGACTTCCTGGTCGATAGCATTGAACCAGCAGTCAAGTGCGCACGTCTGGTATTGAAGCAACAAGGCTGGGCCGCCTGGTCGACCTGGCACTTCTGTGATGGTCGCTTGCCCAGCATTGATGACTGCTTCTAAATTGGCTGATTCGAATATCAAAAAATGATAAATGCAATAATAAATGATTCAAATTTTAAACATGTTTAATTTTATTTCGTTTATAATAATCGTTATTGTGATATTGTTTGGATATTCTAAATTACAAATAAGTTACTTGATACTTTTGTAACTACAAAATGTCTACCATGCATTTATTTATATATGTATGAGTATATGTATGTATATCATTTTAGGAGTATATAAATTCGGATCCGTAAAAAAAAATGTTAAAACAAGTCATTAACGACTAATTGAAGTAAAATGATTCAACTGACGACTTTTGCGGTCGGTTATCAGTTTGAAAACAAACGCTTCTGTAGAGGCGAAGTCACCCACTACGGAGTCGCTTTATTTTTACGATAAACAATTTCGATTGGATCCAAGTGTAAAATTTTGCTTTTCATATTTAAGCGGAAATATATAAAAGCATCAACTCCTCGTTATCGTTATTTAGCAATACAAAACCCTGGGAGATGTTTGTCAAATGTCCACGCCATTTCTGGTCAAAGTGCCGCCCTTGTATGGTGGTGGTTTGGGGCGTAAATATGTGTTGGATGGACTATCTGTTTGGTAGAAACTATTGCTGGGGCTGAAAAATGTAATCGATTAATAGAATTGAATTTAAATGAAACTTAAATAAAGCTTAAATTGATTATAGATTAACGAAGTTTACCTTTGAGATCGCATACTGGTATTGTCCAACAAGCAGTTGGGATTCTTCAAGCTCTTTAAAGTCGTTAAAGGTTGATTAGTTTTGCTGTCCGAGCACTGCACCATCTGAACAGTCGAAGATGTTGGATACTGTATATCTTTTTCACTACATTATGTATAAAAACAACAAAACAGTTAAACTAAGTAAATAAAATCATCTACTCTAAAAAAAGGTTACAAAATAATAAAACGGACAAAAAATCACCTTTCGTTATCTTCGGAATCGTGCTTTTGATTTTCGCACGACTCCTCGCAAATATGGAAAATATTTTTAAAGAAAAACTCGGATTGTGGATCATGTCTAAAAATAATATTAAAATAAGTAATGGAGAAAAACGCAAAAATTTAACATAAATAAAAGCAGTAACAAGGAATTCTTACAAAAGCTGTCGTCGTTTATATATATGTCAGATCAGATATATCTTTTCTACTGATACATTTCACATATACATTTCAGTTAATTTCAAATTTGTAAGTTAAGACAGACGTTTAAACAATTGTGTGAACTCCCTTAAGAAGAAACAACAGCATTTCTTACAACCACTTACAACTTTTCATGCTGGAAACAAAGCACCGCCGATAGAATGCCCAATAAGACGGCAAAGATCATGCCGGGTATTGCAAAAGCGAATGCAAATTCATCGATGTAATTGCGCATGGGCACTTCAGCGCGAGCCATACCATTCCAGCGATCGCGTCGCTTTAGATTGACTGCCTCCGAGCCGCCGCCGTGATAGCCCTTATTGCCATGATTGTGGAATAAGATCTCTGGCGAAATGTCGACGCCAACCATGCGAAAGGCGCACCAATCGAGTTTGAAGCCAGCATTTTCGAAGATCTTCTGTACGGAGGTGCGCTTGTACGTGCACGATGGCAATTTGTACAGTGGACGCACCTCTTCCTGCAACTCCTTTAGACGCGGCGAAAACTGTGCAAAGCTGCCCAAGTGCACGATAACACTGAAATTGAAGTTAAGATAGTATATAAAACACTTACGACTAGAGCGAAATCCGTTCTCTATTATTTTTGCATATTTATATAGCTTTAAATCGAATGTGTTTTCCAATTTTTATTTGGGGGAATAGTTTAAAGTTTCAAAGTTAGGAAAATAGAGTATTTTCAAAACTCGAGCCATGGCATTATGGTTTGTGGCCACTGACATGTTGATTCAAAGAGTTCTCCTAATAATCAAGTTTGAATTCATATCAATGATCTTTTAAGCTTTAAGAACAACCAATTAAAAAAAATTACGTTTTGACGTTTTCCAAAACAATCGACATTTGTCCTTTAAAAAAACTTGATAGAAAGTTTTCTTAAAATTCGTAGGCCAGGTGAGACTTAACTTTTTAAAAATCAATTTTTATCCAAAATTGAATTAATCGGTTTATGATTAAAAACTCCTCAAATATATTCTTGAAAAACAAATAGGATATCCACACTCTTGAGGTGTTATTGTTTAAGTATTAAGTAAGCGATGATTGTTTATACAACGCTTGAGCTCACCAAAACGTTTCTTAAGTCGTTTCTTCTCGTTTGAATTGAAAATAAGAAACAATCCGAAACCAAAATATTATCAAGTGAATTACTTATAGAAATGATTACCCTTCTCGCTGTTGCGGTCGCAGAGGCAAACGTCCGCCCATATTCACCGCCGACTCCATAAACACCAAACTTAAATCATTCTCGCTTTCGGGCCACAAATCCTTACGGAAAATATTTCGCAAATTCTCAACTCGACCCGGATCCATCAGATGCACCCAATTCAAATTGTCGATTTTCATCTGGATGACATTGGTCGAGGGGAACTTTTGTGTCACATAAATATCGAGTACTTTGGTTCGTGTCTCGTAATTTTGCTTATTTAATGCAACCACATCCAAGTGTAGAGTGCGTCCGGCCAAACGGTCTGGTGGTGTACCATACAAAAAGCCCGCATGATACTCGCGCGAGTACGCGTAACGCAGCCATGTCGGTAAATCGGGATAGCCCTCCAACGACGGACGATAGCGAAACTGTTCACTTATCACTTGATGTGTCCAATTGAAGAGCAGCGGTTCGATTTTGTAAGTAAACAACTCGCCAACGAATGCCTGCTCCATGGCCATGACGGTAGGCGCTGTCAGCAGCAGCGCCAGTGCCAAGATCATATTTAAAAATAACACAAGGGAACACATTTTTGCTGTTCCGATTTCTTTCGGTTTTATAATCCCAAAGTTATTATTGATTTTTCGCTATTTTTGTTAGCTTCTTAAACATTTCACTTTTTTATAAGTTTGCCATCAACTCTTAAATTCAACGTAAACTTTTTAAACCTTTTTCGATTATAATTAATTTAGTTAGCCAAGAATTTATTATATGAATGAAATAAACTTTTAAATTTGGTGCAAAATATTTATTTGCTACCGAGAGTTTTTGTCGGAAAATGCGAAAATTCCGTTAGCTGTGTATATGACGACAGAATTTCCCTTTCGCTGGTATATTGGAGAATTTCCCAATTATCCATAAAAAGGAAATGAGTACGCGTGAGAGCATTTCCACGATTTGTTTTGGGAAATTTTTTAATTTCGTTTTATGTTTTTCAATGTACATACATATATGCATGCATATGTACATATTATATATAAATAAGAACACATAAATCTGTATTAATATGAATATTTGTACTTGTTGCGTTAGGTCAATTTTACACGCAGCCGGCTTTACAAAAACAACGATGTAACATACATATATGACATGAGACATTTTTCTTTAATCCAAGAAACAAAATAGTCTAGTGTGATAAAAAGTTCTAGTTCTAGAGTCCATAGATGAAGAAAGAGTTCGAACTAAATATTGTATTAATGTAATAGGATAATTTTTGTTGGATGAGAGAACATGGATATTTCGTCGGAAAAAATAGTTTAAGATTATTTCAAAATAAAATTTTGTATAAATAAAAACACTTTACCTACAAATGATATACATATGTATATACTACTCTTAATTATAATATTTAACAGATTTTCGTTAAGTAAAATTTCGATATGATTTTTTTTTTTTTTTTTGTGAATTATCAACATTTTATTATCAGAATACGATTACGTTTCAATAAAGAAATGTTTTTTTTTTCCTTTAACGACTGCTTCATTTCCTCTGCTCCTACTGTCTGTTCGATAAATTCCGTGATCCTAAATTATGTTTAAATATCCTGCAAAAGGGCACTTGGCACTGCTTATTATTGCAGGCGTTAAAGTGAAGTCCAACTATCTCCTCCATTTTGTTGCACGCTCTGCAGGTGCCGTCTACCTTAAAGGGACAGAGTTCACAGTTGTGATACGTGTAAATTTGTTTATCGAACGCAAATGAGGAATGCTCAATGTAGATAACAGACAAAAGCAGAAGAGTGTCCAGACTTCGGATAAATTGGCTTCGATTATACCACATAGGCACTCCTTCTGGAAATTGGTGTTGCAGCTCCATATTTATTTAATTTAACTCAGACTTCAAATTTTCGAAATTATATTTAAGTTTCAATGAATGTGTGCGTAATCACAGATAGAAGAATACTGGTCTGAGTTTTGAAACCATTCCGTTTATATAGTTGGCAGGTAATTCATTGATTAAACTTTTTTAGAACCTTTCAATGCCAAATCTTTTAAATATAAAAATCGATTTACTTCTCCAAGTATAAATGGTAAAACCCTAAAATTTTGAATCTCCGGAATACAAATTTGTTCATACTGTAGTTGGAATTAGTGGCTGCGAAGTTCCCAAATTAAAGTAAGCCCATAAAATGTTTTATTATTACCTACAACTCAATATACACAATCTCAAAGTAGGAATAACCCACTTAAGGTTTTAGTATTAATTTATAAGCGGATGACGTACCTATTAATTTATAGTTATAGGCATATGTTGGCAGCGTTAATTAAGAAGTTAACCAAAAACTTAACTTCGTTAAGTCAACTTCGATAACTTGTTGAAAAGTTAACTTCGTTAAAAACTTAACGTACAAGCTAAAATATCTATAGAAAAAATAAAAAGAAAATTATAACCAAAAAACTCATACAAGTACAGACTTATAAAGGTTTGCATTCGATATTATGCAGATTGCATTTCGCAACATTTCAAAGTTTTCGCTTCCATTGCTCTTAAGATGACTTTATCAGCTTGTTTATCCAGGAAGGCGACATATGTCTGTATATCATTCGATTTGCTGTTAATCAATTCTTTATTTCACCTTTAATGTCATTAATTATACTTCTTAATTTTCGATTTGTATAATATTTAACAAAATTGAATTAACGGAAGAAATTAAACGAAAGTTAATTAACTTTTAATGGTTTTCGAAATTAACGGAAAAGTAAAAAATAAGCGAAAAATTGTACTTCATTTAACTAATTAACTTGTTTGTGCCCAGCTGCGTTTATAGAAATGCTCTATAGATCCAGCTTGATGACTTCAAATTTAAATAGTTCTTAGAAAAATAAATAAATAAAAATAGTTACTTGCAATTACTCAATACATAAATTGATTAAATTAATTAATTTGATCGTTGTCATTCAGTTTGCGCCCACTGTTGAATTCAAAGAATTTTTAGCACCATTTTAGTGTTGTTACTCGGCAACACTGAAATTAAAAAATTGTTGTGATTGATTTTTTGGACATAGACGCACAAACTTCCTTTTTGCGGATCAAAAATAAAAGTGAGCTTTCGAAATGACGCGTGGTCATGGTCATATACTCCAAATGCGTCAAATATGCGTGGAGGAGCTACAAAACCTGCAGGAGAACATCAGCGAATATTGCCAGAGCAGTGCCCGGCTGCTCGAACAGCTGTCGGCGCATTGGCGAACTCTGGACGACGCCGATAGCAGCAACGCGGCACTACCACTTATTGCCTACGACAATTTCATGACGAATCTTTCACATGTCATGGAAATGGCACGCAAATTCAATTTACATTTGCGCTTCAACAAGCTCAGTGAACGTAATTTCCGCGGTGGCTTCCAGCCGCTACTTACAAAAGACTCGACCAACAATAATATAAACAATGGCAATTGTCAAGCACTAAGCTTGCCAAATGGCTGCAAAAAGGATTTAAATCTGTCTTGGCATTCACACGCTCAGGCACAGGAAGACGCAGAGCAGTCATTGCGCTTTCAAAGCAGTTCACCGTCTACGCTGTTGCCGCCTCCAGACTTTGATTGTACCCAAGTGAGCACAATGAAGACCTTTCAGTCCAAAATAGAAGTTGAAGAAAAACCACCACGTTCTCAGGTAACGTACAGCAAAAAAATTTGTATATTATAATTGGCTTTGTGTTTTTATTGCTTTTAAAAAATGTAAGATTTGACATTTATTAATTTTAATCTTAAATTAAATTCTAATCAAAAACCATTTTTTTTTTACTGTTTTGTTGTTGTTAAATTGTATCTAATGTACTACAAAAGATAGAAACACCGCCTCTCGCAACACCTAACCTATTTAAAGCAGATGCCGAGCTGTCATCAACTCCTGCCAGCGCCTATGACTTTACCACGCTTTCCATTCCGCCGATCGAAGAGGCGGAGAATCAAAAAGATGATAGCGCCTTTTTTGATGCACACATTTTAAGACGCGTTTTTAACTATCCCGAAAAAAAACTTTCCGCATACCAGCCTAGTTGTTTAATTGAAGCTAGCATAACTTTTGTGCAGGACTCGCATCGTTTACGTTTTTTCATTTGCGACACACAATGCCCAGATATGGCCAGCATTCTTGAACTGCATTGCATGGTGAACTTGCGTCAATATTCAAGTCTGCCACCACCCAATGAAATTTTTGGTTTAGTGCTGGATGAAGTCATTTTACGCGCCGTTCGTGCGAACAAATCGGCAGCCTTCGCTGGAACCACAGATGAAAACGTTTATCCTGCGTTTTTACTCGATTTTGGTGAAGTGGTCGAGGTGAGCGCCACCAACGATATTATGTATTATTTGCCTGCCAAACAACAGAAGATACCGGCCCAGGCGATGTTGTGTCAATTGCATTGTGAAGCAAGCGATGATCCCAATTACAGAGACACTGACACTTTAAAGGTAAGGAGTCTCACTGGTTGAATGTTTCACTTATAAGTCTACGTTTAGGTATTTCCATAAATTTAAACATTCCATTTTGTCTCTCAAATTCAAGGCTTTACTTGAGCAATTAGAATACAAAAGAGCCAAATTCCGCGTAGTAACACTTGTGGAACGAGTGCTGCACCTACAATTAATCACCAAAGATGCTAACAATGAACCAACGCCTCAAGCTATTCCCAATACAAATCCCTTTAAGCAATCTGCTGCAGCGTATTATAAATACAACGAAGAGCGCACCTTACAAGAAGACATCGCCGCATCCGATCCTACTGAACAGATTGTACCACTGCAACCGATTTCACGCGACCCCTTCGACTCAATAGCAGCGACATTATCCACTTCCACCACTCCGCCCAATGGACTAACACGCGACGATTGGGAAATGCTCTACGAAGAGCCACTCGCTACCACAAACGCAATGACTGCTGTCATGGGTTACGATCCTAAAGACGATCTACGCATTTGTCGCTTTTACGATCCTAAAATCGGCGCCTGCTTTAAAGGCTCCAATTGTAAGCAGGAACACATTGCGTCACAACCCGATGGTTGGACCAAAGATGTTCTGCCCGCCGCTACAATTGTCGATAATCGTATGCCCACCATGCGCTATGAACCGGGTGCAATAATTAGCGTAACGCCTACATATGTCGGCCAGCTGGAACGTTTTTATGCCCAGATTGAAGATCCGAAGTCACAAGAGACGCCGCTCATTTGGAATCCAGAAGATGTGCCACAATGGAAACGTCTGCAGAAGCCGCCACTAATTTTTGAACTGGTGCTGGCGCGCTACGATGACGAGTTGTGGTATCGTGCCAAGATTATTGAGGCAGACGAGCAGGGCAAAATGTTTCATGTCTTCTATGTCGATTATGGCAATCAGCAAGTGGTGCCGTTGCGCGATTTGGCACGTTGTGATTATGCCATTGCCCAGTTACCCTTTCAGGCCGTTCTCTGTCGGCTAGCCAATGTGCGCGATGAGCCTGCAGCATCACCCGAATTGCGTCAACGGGGTATAAACACGCTTTGCAAACAGATACTTAATCAAACGTTTGATATGAAGGTGATCGCCCACCATGAAGATCTGTTGGTTCGTTTTGTTGATCAGCGTTTCACTCAAGTTCCAGGCATGCTGATCGGTATGGGCTGTGTGCGCCCGTTTAAGAGGGTACCCATGTAAATTTGCAATACGACGGCATATTGTACTATTTTGAATGGTTTAAAAGCAAAGTTTTAGTTTGACATGCTGGACAGTTAAAGAGATTTTGTATAGGCCTTTCAATTCAATGCAAATTAAGAATTAAAACTATTATTTAAAACCCTCTACAATAAAAAGACTTGAGTCAAAAGGAGTATTTAAAAATTTCTTAAAAACTGATTTCACGACAAAGTATACATTTTTGAAAAACAAACAACGATTACTGAAATCAAGAAATGTTAATAAACTCGATAGAAAATCGTGTTTTTGTATATCTTTTGAAACGTCTCGATATAAAAATTAGACAAACTATTGGAAACTAACACGCCAACAATTTTAAAATCTCTAAATTATTTCTCAGTGAGTTTTACTAATGACTACGACTACGACAAACGAGTAGCATTGACTGTCAATATCAAGAAGATTGTGTTGGATGCAACATTAAGTTACATTTAGGTTCTTCACTTAGAGTATTCCTTTCCTTTCCTATCTTATGTAATTTTTTTTAAATGATGTTGATTGAAATAAAAAAACTAAATAATTGTTAAAAAAAGAAGTTTTTCTCTATTACAAATTGGTATTCTACCATTTGAAAACTGTTAAATCATAAATGCGATTATTTTTTTTAAGTTGGACTTATGATATAAACGACGAACAAGTGAGTTATTTCACAACAAATATTGAGGATCAAAAAAAATATATATAACGATTTTCTAAAAGGAAGCAAATTAAAATAACATAAGATAGTGTCTTATTTGATTTGATTTTGAATAAGCTCCTTTATTTTGAGTTAGATTTAGTGTTCAGTACATAATTCAGTTCGTAATTTTACTCTCAATACTCGGTTAATGTGTAGTTCAATTTCCATATGTAGATCAAATTATGATTTTGTAATTTTAATAAAATTAAATAACTTATTTGGTAATATCTTTACCGTGCTAAACAAATGAATTGAATATCTACCTTCAGTAATTCTCCAACAAACTCCTCCACGTAATGGTGCATAAAAACAATTTGTTCTCTTTTTAGGGCGTGGTGAAATAAGCTTAAAATTACAATTAAAATTTATAGCTCAGCAATTCTCAAATCTGAATAAATAATGTTCTTATCGTAGAACTCAACAAATTACCCACAGTCGGTTAATGCTCATGGTGTAGGGTATAGAAATAACATTTGAAAGTACTGTGCATTTATGCCCCTTTGCAAAAATACTTTTTTTTTATCATGCAATGCAACTCTGTGTCATTAATTGTGAGATTTAAAAAAAAAATTGTAAGCAATAACTAAGCCAAAATTAAAAACAGAATTTGATGCTATTTACACGTACAAATAAGTAAATATAAATACTTGAAAATAAAATGCATTGCGACGAATTCGTTAAAAGAACGCATATTTTTAAGTTGAAGCGAACAAGAGAGCCCAGCCATTGAGAAAGGAAAAAATAACAAATAAGGAAAGACGAGAAAAAGGTTCCTAAACGAAACTGAAACAGCAGGCACCAGCAGACAAGAGACAAAAGAAAGGTAAATTAAAATTGATAATAAATATGAATGAATGCGCAGCATAACAACAGCGGTTATTGCAAAATCCAATTTCACATAGAAACGCTCACGACAAGACTCCCGCAGCTGCACTCTTCTTGTATTTTCTACCCCCCCCCCCACCATTGTACACAATCTGGCAATCAGCGGCAGAAACATGCTCAGTCCGCGCTTTTACGATAGTCGGCGCATAAACTCCACTACGCTCTGTCTAGACCGTCAATACGGTGCAATTAATCGATGTGTCCAACGTCGGTTGCACGCCTCATCCGCCTACATTGATCGTTTGGAACAGGAAGCCTCACTCACGGGACACGAAGGCTGTGTCAATTGTCTAGAGTGGAATAGCGATGGCAGTTTGCTTGCCTCTGGCTCAGATGATTTTCAGGTATTATTTGGATTATTATTGATTATCGATCTAATAATGATAAATGTTTGTTTGAGTATGCACTGGATATTTCATTTTTTAATCTTTCGTTATGTTTCGAGTTTATTCACAAATCTACTATAATTGTTTTATTACTTACAAACATCTTTAAAATTTAATATATATGTATATATTATTATTATTATTATTGATAAAGACTGCGACCTGAAATATCTATTGTGCAGCCTCGTTGCCCTTCAAACACAATTCTAGACTATTTATAAATCCTGTAATTAATGTGGACTTAATTTGTGCTAGAGTCTCATTGCTTAAGTAGTTAAAACCGCTGGACAAGTGCAAAGAACATGTTCATATAATACTAAGTAAAATAATTGAACATGTTCCGAATTGAAGATATTAAAATACCGAAAATTTTTGTAGAATTGTAAAAAAATGTTTCCATAATATTCAAAACAACTATCTAAATTAAAACTTTTTTTATTGTTTTTAACACATATTACATATACGAATTCTTTTTTTTTTTTAATATATCAAAAATACGATTAGTTAACAAATTAGAAAAATTATTTTATTTGCAGGTTATACTCTGGGATCCTTTTCGCAAGCGTCGCATCTACAGCATTCATACGAATCATCATGGAAATATGTTCTCGGTCAAGTTTCTGCCGCGTCATAATGATGCCCTAATTGCCACTGGCGCCGCCGATAAATATATTTACGTTTTTGATGTGAATCGCTATAATGAGGTTAAGTTTTAGTGTTTAGAACTTATTCAAAAATTTTAATTCTTTTTTACCTTATTTTAGGCGATAGTATCGTGCAACTGTCACAATGCGCGTGTAAAACGTCTCGCCACTGCACCCGATTCGCCATTTGTATTTTGGTCTGCCGGTGAAGACGGAGCCATACTTCAGCTGGACATACGCGAACCACATCGCTGTCGTGCCGAAGAAAATCGTGTGCGTTTAATTAACTTGACCACGTATCTGGATGCGAATGCAGAGGCTCGCTGTTTGGCAATTAATCCACGGCGCACAGAGTTTTTGGCAGTGGGCGCAAATGATCCGTATGCTCGTATTTATGATCGACGTATGCTTCATCCGGTATCGTACGTTGACGGCGATAATGGTGGCGGCAATGGTACTGGCGTACTTATAAATGGCCGGAGTGCAGGTAACTTAATAACGATAATTTTAAATAGTATTCGAAATATTGAATTTTAAATGTAAATTTATCATAGAAACATCATCCGCTGCAACGTGTATACCCAAAGATTGCGTCACCTACTACTGTCCTGGACACATTAACAAGAACAATTCGCGGCTGATTGAGCACGAATCGCGAGCTATCACATACCTCACCTTTAACGAGGCCGGCACAGAGCTGCTGGTTAACATGGGCGGTGAGCATGTCTATCTCTATGATCTTTTAAGTGCCGAGCAGCCGATCTTTCTCAGCTTGCCCGAGTATAAAGCGAAAACAGCAATAAACATTGAAACAACAAAAACCGAAGCAGCTAACGAACCAAATTCTTTGTCAACATCCGCCTCCTCTTCATCGTCCTCATCTTCCTCCTCCTCTTCAGCCTCGAATCGACGCAAACAGCTGCCCGAGCACATTGAGGCGTATAAAAAGATGGGCAACGATTTTCTCGAAAACGAAAAATATTTGCGAGCAATCGATCAATATTCGGAAGCGATAGCGCTGTCGCCGCAATGTTCGGTGCTATATCTAAATCGTGCTACTGCTTATATGCGTCGCCTTTGGTTCGGCGACGTTTACGCCGCACTACGCGATTGTCATCAGGCATTGCGTCTCGATCCCGCCTACATCAAGGCGCATTTTCGTTTGGCGCGGGCTCTTCTTGAGCTTGGACGCGGCGAGGAGGCGGACGAGTGCCTTAAGGAACTGATTACGCGCTTTCCTAGCTATGCATCGAATCATGGCGTGATGATGCTTCACAAGGATATCAAAGAGAATCGTGAGATGACAGCAACACATCAGCAGGCCAATGAGGCTGTGTATGCCGCTGGCGGCAGTGCGCTTGAACTTTCGGATGATGAGTATTTATGGCGTAGTGGCGCCAAAGACTATTCTCGCCGTTATGTTGGTCATTGTAATACGACAACAGGTAATTGGAAGCAACAATTTGTGGACAATCGATAAAATAATCTTTTACTGTGTTAATTTTCGATTTTCAGACATAAAAGAGGCCAATTATTTTGGCTACGACGGAGATTTCATTGTCGCCGGCTCGGATGATGGCAATTTCTTTATCTGGGAACGTGCAACAGGCAAGATACGTGCCGTCTACAAAGCCGATTGCGCCATTGTGAACTGCGTCCAGCCGCACCCGGATATTTGTATGATGGCGACAAGCGGCATCGACCACGATGTTAAAATTTGGGCACCAATTGCCGCCACGGCGGACGAACGGCCACATCTAATGTCGTACATCGATAAAAGCGTTGAAGATAATCAACAGAAAATGAAAACAGATCCGTTTGACTTGAATACGCGCAACACTTTCTGCTGGAATGGCTAATACACACGCAGCAGCGCTATCGCTAAAAATTTGAAAAGCTTAACAGAGCAGTTACGTGTGTTACGTGGCCATAAAATTTGTTTAAAACAAAAATTCACTTTGCATCAATGTTCTTAATTTGAGTTAGTCGAATACAAATTGTAAACTAAAAGACGAAAAAAATTGTTGCATTTTTCTAGGCTTTAAAAAACATATTTTAGTGATATAAAAGCAATGAAAAAATGCCTTCTTTACCGACTGACCCAAACAAACATGCAACCATTTTTTTCATTTTAAAAGTAACTCAAATCTCAGTACAGCAACATAAAAAATCGTTAACTATTTTTATGAATACACTTGAAACACTTTTTTAAGACACTTCGATGTTAGCCGTCAGTAATTAATGGTTTTTAAATCATTTTATTTGTTACTGAAGCGTTTGTATAAACAAAACAACCAACAACTTCAAACTTATTTAGCAAATATAATTTTCCAAACAATAACCCTCTTATCATACCTGCATTAAACTAACTGTAATATTTATTTAAATTTTTAAATTCCTATTATTGTATAACTTCGTTTTAGACACTTTCGAATGATATGCCATGCCTGTATGCAGCAGATTTGTAGCTCTCACTGTTTTATCATGTTTTCTTTACACACTTGCTTAAACATTTATTTGTATCGTTGGTAAGTTTTACGACACTTAACTGATTGAATTTTGTAAAGGCGAGTTGAGAAGTTTTAAATCGTCTGAACGCTGTTATGAAATCCACCACTCTACTCTTTGTTTTATTATTTTTATTATAATTTTTATTTCGAAAATTAACCAATTAGCAGCTACACGTATGTAGTATAAGAAATGTTGTTGATTTTACTTAATTAACATTAAGCTTGCAATAAATATTATTTCAAAATATAACAAAAAGGTCTTACTGAATTAATTTAAATGCCGATTTACAGAAACCCGAAATCGTTGGTTTCAAGGCATTTTAAGCCTTAAACATAACTTCGAGTAATCTAAACATTTTTTTTCAATGGACTGCCGTCATTTGTTTGAATTAGATAAACTTCCAAAAATTTCAAAAATTTAATTTAAAAATAGTTTAATTATTAGAACTAGTTTTAAAATTGATATTATTTATTTCTCTTTGTTTTTTACTACAAAGCAGCTTTGGAACATTTCCTTTTTTATAAATTCCAACCATTACGTAAGTTGTTGTTTTTTTTTGCATATATTTCGGAAAGTGAATTATCAAACAAATTCGATACGTAATTTAAAATATATTATTACCTTGCGAAGATCCGAAAACTTCTGTCCATACGTTTTGAACATTGCAAAAAGATATAAAAAAAACACAAGTTTGTCGGAATTTTTTTATTTCCATAATTTTTAAATCTATTTCTCACATATATAATTATGTAATAATATTCAAGTATCGTATAATCTTTTATTTTTAATTTTTAATATAAACTTATATGTACTTTTTTTTTAAGATATCATTAAGTGAAGAAAATAAAATAAGAACAAAAATGAAATGTAAATGTAACAATTACGGTCCGCGTGTACCCATTAACGTTTTTCAAAATGAACTAAAGACTTTTTTAAATTTTTGATGCTTTCTTTTTATTCAAGTAGAAATTCCGCTTTAATTGAAAGATCTAATAACGACCAAATAATCACTTGGCGTTTGAGAGTACATAGACTGGAAAGAATTGTTACATTTACTTATATATGTCTGGCCAATTGGAAAAAAAATACTTAGAGCTATTGAAAGTGAACTGTGTGTATGTGTAATGTTGCAGGCTTATCGAATGAATATAGGAAATGGTTTTTAACACAAAAAATTATTTTACAAGAGTAGTAATTTTCGCCATTCTTTTTCTTTCATTATTAGTATTGAATAAATTGGAATTTAATGCAGAAATGCTAGCACTAAATTGGTTTTTGTTTTTTTTACACATTTATTTTATTTTACACTGCTTACACAACTCATACATTTTAATATTAAAAACTACAATAAGCATTTAGTATTTCTTCTTTTTCTGTTTCTGTAGGGGGTTAGTTTACTCAACGGATTAGTCAGTGTGTGTCTAAGGTGTTTTGAATATTTTGTTTTTAAAGTTTATTTATTTTTTAATTAATTTATTTTTTACTCGTAGAGTGAATTAAGCGCGTTAATGTCGATTTATAGTTATGTATGTATTTTAAAATTGTGAATTATATGCAGAGATAAAAGTTTACACATTTGCTTAAATTTAATGAAGCCAAAAAATTAACTTTCTTAGCAAATAATTAAACAAACAAATAAAAAAAATATTTTGTATTTGCAGTTGGAACATAAAATTTATATATTTGCACTTTTACGCGTGAGCTGCAATGAAAAATCACCATTTTTTGTTTTAAAGTCAAAATTATTAAAAAACAAAAAAAGTACATGAATCTAACTCTTTTAACAGAAAAGCCGGTGTCTTAATATTTTCAAAAGTGGTATTTCAGAGTGTTTTAGTAGTAGGTGAAGCAAACAATGTTCAAAAAGTCCCAACGATTTACTTAACAATATATTTAAATTTTAAGTTGGGATATTTTTTATTGTGTTTACTTCGTCATCACGTTGTCAAAATGTTTACGTTATTGACAGAAATTACGATCAAACATTTCAATTTACACGTATGCCTCCCTACTACTTTTTACCACATGCGCCTACTTATTAAAAATACCCGAATAGCGAAAAGATGCCAACTGCCACCAATGCAACAAATTGTTTTATAGTTATAATACCAAATGTTGACAGCCATTATTTTGAAATTTATCAACAAATTAAAAAATACAGCGCGGTTGCAATTGGCATATTTACGTTATGTTTGAGTATTTTTGGAATTTAATAATGTAAATAGAAAAATATGTTTCAATGGTTTTTGCTTGCTTGGTTAACATTTAAATACACTTGATTTAAATTGCAATTGAAAAAAAAAATAAAATACAATCAAAATTATACGCATAAGATTATGTCAGTTTTAAATAGTCGCTTTTATGAATAAGTAAGTTTAGGTGTTTTGTTTTTTATAATTTTTTGTTTTTGTATCATATCAATTAATATTAAATATTACCATTATTAAAAATAACGCTTAATCGGTTTTGTTTTGTGTTTATGGGTTATGTGTTGTTGTTGTGGTATCTGTTTGGTTTTTTGTTTTTGTAGTTATTTAATGTTTTTTTTTTACCACCATCAACCTTCTCGTTTTATTGAACTGGGTGTCTCTGCTAAACCTTTCACTTTAAGACGATCGGCCGTCTTAAGAAACGCCGGCAACTGTTCTTGCGACACATTCACTTCGCCGGCATACATAAATTCTAGGATCGCTTGTAGGTGTATGTAGGAGACGTCTTTGAGAATGATGATCGGATGTTTGGAGGGATTTTCCTAAAGAGTATTTAATTTTATGGTAAATAAAATACTCATTTAAACGAACTTAAGATGGGAACTTACCTCCAAGAGTGCTTTAAAGTACGGACTGCATGCGGAGAGTACCATTTTGTGTGCCTTGCACGTTTGACCCTCGCAGGCAAGAGTTACCTGTAACAAAATATTAAAATATCAAAATGAGTTAATTATATTTGGCATGATTAGTATTTCATTAAATAAATAATAAGTGCGAAATGACAACTCTCAGAATCAGTTTTTATTTAAGATTAATTCGCTGTAGTCCTATTTTTTTAAACACTTTACTTTTTATAAGTCATTGAAATTGTAAAAGAAAAATTTTAACATTTACCTAATGTAAGAGAAACTAATAACATTTTCACGGACACAATGTTTTTTTATTTCTTTCTACGAGTGTAGAAAAAAAAGAGAAACTCAATCGCATCGGCCAAAACCAAGGTTCGGCACAGAGTCATTTAATTAACAACAACAGACAGCATGGGACAAAGGTAAGAAGTAAAAAAAAAATACTTAATATTACCTGCGGAAATGTTAAGACTACGAAGAAGAAAAAAACAAACAACAAAAAGGTGAATAACAATAGAAAATCAAATTGAAATGAAATAAAATAAAATCGAAATAGTTTCTTTGGCATTGTGAAATCTAATTAGGGCACCAGCAGACTATTTCAGAGAAAGGGTATGAAAAATAAAAATTGAATTGAACAAAATAAATACTTACATCTGTGAAGCTCTTTTCATCCCTCAGGTGCCTGAACGAGGTCACCATATTCGTTTGGAAATCATTCCATTTGAGAAAGAACTGTTGATCGGACGACATCATTAAAATGGATTTAAGTCGGGTGTCAAGTGTCGCACAAGAAACAAAATCACCACTCAAGAAGTGCTTAAAGAGTGTTTATCGGTCTGTCTGTCTGTCTGTCTGTTTGTATGATGATCTAGAAGAGTTCTTCTGCTTTGGCTTTTGTTCCAATGTAGATGGATTTAATCTTGGTCGCCTTATGCCTTCGTCTGCTTCGACAATTCAATTGCAAATACCTTTTTTGCTTGCTTTTGTTCTCAACTTTGTTTCTTTTTTGTGGCGATTTCTGCAATAACACGAAAAGAAGAAAAAGAAAAAAGAGCGTAAATATATATAAAAAAAAACATTTCAAATTGGCAAAATTTCGTTGAGCACATCAAATGGCGTGGGGGGGAAAGTCGTTTGCAAAAGAGTGACTCAAGTGTCAAAGTAATTAAAATAATGCATAATTTTACTAGATAAAGTAACGATCAAGAAACTTCGAGTTCACACTCAAGCATTGGTGTAACTATATTTAAGAAAAAAGTATTCCCAGTTTTTGACGCCTGACCTTTTATTAAAAAAAAAACCTTTTTGTGTTAAATCAATTTCAGCTTAAACATAGTTTCAAAAACAAACAAGAAAACTATTAATATTCGTATCAAACTAAATAAAGCCTACGAGAAATTGAAAGCATTAATTTGAAACCGCTATCTTTTTCTTGACGCAACATTTGACCTCCTCAAGCTAAAACAGAAGAAGAGTTAGCCAACACTTTTTTAGCATATACCGTAAAATCTGTTTTTTTATTTTTATTTTTTTACATCAAATTCGTCATAGTTCTTAGTTTAGCTTTCGGCAACGGCGATGTCGACATCGCTCAGCTCCGCGCAAAGATCGCAATTTCTGTGTGAGTCGTTAGTCCGTCCGTCCAACGACTTGACTCGAAGTCAAAAAAAGTGGCTTCAACTTTAGCTGAGCTCTTTTCAAAGGCAAAAAAAGTGCTGCGCTTGCACCACACAATGCAAACACACAACAGTCGAATGGGGTCCAAGTTCTGCTCTAATAAATTTCTTTATTTTGATATCAATGTAAACAGAGGTTATTATTTTCGTTTCAATTATGAAATACTTGTAATTTCTGTCCGAGATTGAAAATTCAATTTTAAAAATTTTAATAAAAAAAAGAGATGAGGACTAAAATTACGTTTTATTTTTCAATTTTACAGCTGATTTATGAGGCATACATTTCTAAGGTAAACGAGGTATACGAGGCAAAGTTGAAATGAGTACAGCTTTTATATCCAATCTAAAATTGCAAGCTAAATAATCGAAAATCGAATCAAAATTTAAAAACATATTTTGACTGAACATTTATTTTGTATTTGCATTTTTAAAAATGAAGATATGAAATTTAATTTTTTTTGGAATTGCGACCCGTTTGCTTATATCGACGACACAAGCAGACACACACACGCAATCAACAAAGCGCAATACAAATGAGAAAATGAAGGAATTTAAATTTTGAAATACCCATTACGGTCGCTAGGAGACTGACTGTGTTGGTTGGAAATGTCAAACGACAGACAGACAGACAAGAGTCGAATCAAATCGAAGAATCGAGTCGATTCCGCTCTGTGACGAACAAAAAAAAACAACAAACAACCGAAAGAGGAGAATGCAAAGCACAAAAAGCGTCTCGTCTGAAATCTGAAATGCACAAGCGGAATTTGAAAATACAACACTAAACAAAAGCAGCAGCAAGCAGCAAACTAAAATAAAAAACGAAAACGAAAAAAATGCCTTTCACTTTTCAAGGCAATTTCTGCATTTCGCAGTCACCCGTCGCAATAAAAAACACAAATTAAAGTAAGCGCAGAACTGTAGAAGCAGGGCTCTGACTTTAACGCTACACTCTCTTTTGTTTTTACCCTACACTTGGCAAAAGGTTGCTTTATTACGAAGTTGCAATGTCTTTAAATTAACAAATCGATATGTCGTAATATAAGCTAAAATAATTGATTTAGATTGATTTTAATGACATAAGTTTTATTTTGTCATATCCGCCGCTAATTCTTCTTTTTTGTAGGCCATAACGTGAATTAGCTCCTGTCAACTGGGAACGCTATATTTGCATCTTTTGAGACATATTTAAATTGTGTAGTAGAATAATTGAAATACATATGAATATTAGAGTTTAAGTTTAGTGTTGGCTGGTATGGGACTATAGCACTCAGTCCTCGTGGGCCATTGTACTGTACACAGGATAGTGGCGACATAAAAAAGTCAAGATATAGGAATGAAGTAGAGATAAAGGAATGAAGTATTTAGATAGGGAATGAATGAATATTCGTTCTAATATTTTCTAATACATTATTTGACGTTATTAATATTTACAATCGCCGACCAGAGCGGGTTACTAGGAATCCAACTTAATTTTGATTTAGTTCAGTTCTGTGCCTCTGTGTAAAACAAAAATATGCTAATCCGCATAGTAGTGTAGTTTTTTTTTCGAAAATTGTTATTTGCCACACCATATCGAAAGGTATTTAAATTAGTAAAACTCAAACTAAGCGAGTTAAATAAGAAAATTTTGTATTAAGAAAAACAACAATAATTTCACACAGAGCTAAACAAACACGCGCGCACAAACTCACACATAGCACTTTCGTTTGTAGTTTTTCTTTCGCAACTTCTTCACGGCCTACCCACCGCCTTCTCACCGACAACAACAATAATTCCAGCACAATCAAAACTTAACTTTTTTACTTTGTACTCTTAACGGAGAGACGAAGAAATACAAAAAATTTCAACACTCAGCTGCAGCAACAACAAAAAGCAAAGAACAGCAAAGCCCAACAACAACGTCCGTCACAAAAGCCAACTTTTTCTTGGAGCTAGCTCAACGCACCATACAAAAAGACAAAATAGAGACATATAAAATAACTAACTACGATAAAATAAAGTTCTGCGGGCGTTTTGTACCGTAAAAGTATTTATGGAATTGGCGGGAAATTGTATTGGTATACAATATATAATTTCTTATTTTACAAATGCCATCAGTCTTATTTGCACGAAATTAAATAATACCTTCAATATGGCACCACCGATCTTGTTTTTAAGTCTGCAATAAACGAGTTAAGAATTTCGAGCTTCAATAAGGCTGACTTTTATGCGTTTTTCTCGGTGTTTAAAACATAGACTTAGCAATTATAAAACTGTTTTCCAAAAAAGGTACTTTCGTTTTAATATTAAGCTTATGAGCTAATGAACCACAACTTCAGAATAAAAGCTTCTAAATTTAAATAATCTTTTAAAGTCAACAAACACATTTTTTCATTTTAAATCTATTTTCAGCTCAATATTGTTTATTAAAAAATTTTTACTTTGATATTAATTTTAATAATATGGCTACTCTAACAGAAAGTAATGGCTCTCTCAAAATACAAATAAAAAAAAAACATAACATCATCCGGTGGACGAAAAAACACTAAGAGAGGCAGCGCATGTGAAGAAATGGTGGAAAAAGTAGAGAAAAGAGAAGCACAACTAGCGATTGGAAGAAATGTGTTAAATTTGAAAGACAAACGGATGGGCCGAGAGGAACCAACAGACAAGTGAGTAAAAATAAATGTAATGTGGGATATAAAGAAATAAGCGAAGAGGAAGACAAAAGCAAATATGATTAAACCTTCTTCCATCGCTTTATGTCTGCGCTTTCTGCTTTTTTTTCACAATTTTCACACATTACATTTCTCCCCATCTTAAATATTAAAAGAATATAGTAATTGATGAAGAAAAGGCGAAATATTTAATGCCTAGACAATGGCGGTTCCTATTGGATTATTGGTGGATTTATTGCAACAATTTGTTTTTCTTTTTGCAGTAATATCGATTTAAGGAACTTGTTATTCTTACATTAATTTTAAATTTATTTTTGTGTTTTTTTTAATACTACCGTTTTTCGCACTTGTACAGACAACAGATCCGCGCTTACTGCAGTATTAACAATAACAGCAACAACAACAACAAAAACAACTATGTCGTTACTTACATTTCTAGAAAAACAACTTTTTCATAGAAATTGTTTTTAGGTCGCCTTGGACTCATTTTTTTTTCTTCTACTCACTTCTTGCCGCGTTGCTTTTTTCCACTTTACACACACTTAAATTCAAACACACACACACTCCAACACTTGAACCATCACTTCTTTCGCAATTTTTATGTTATTTTTTTAAGTTTTCTTCTTATTGCTTTGGCTTTTGAGATTAATTTTGATTTTTTGTTGATCATTTTTGACAAATTACGCAAAACAACGTTATAACTTTTACCCTTTTCTTTCTTTTTGTTTAATTTTAGTTTGGTTTTTGTTCCTTCCTTACCTTTAGCCGTTCGTTGCTCACTAACGCTGGGCTGCTCTTCTCTTGTTCGGAACTAACACGACGACGACGAAAACCTTGCACCGAATTTCTAAAAATTTCGCTTGGTTTTCTTCTGGCCTTTCTTTTTCACTTTGCTAATCTGAACCCCTGCTTGTTTTATCCGTTTTAGATTTTTCGCAACTTGATCTTATTTTTTAATTTTTATTTTATTTAAATAGTATGCTTTGCGAAACACGTTTCCAATTTTAGTTTTTCACTTGTTTCTACTTCGCTTTAAAAGTTTGAATGCCTGCCTGCCTGTTTGCGCAAATTTCTTTCCGCTCACACACTTGGAGAAAAAACAAAATGAAAGTCGCTCGGTCTTTCATGGAGAAAATGAAAATGTACCAGAGCACTTCGTTCGCAGGGCTGCTAAGACGAATTCTTTTTTTATTTCTATTAGGGACAAATTTTACCCCTTTTTAAACGTGCGTACTGAGAGAGAACATGATTACTTTAAAATGTACTTTTGAAAAATTTTTATATAAATTCTTCACACTTTTTCTTATCTGAAATATTAAATTAGAACTGGATCTAAAATAAAATGTAGGTTTGTGTGGAAGGGGAGTGTGGTTTTTGTCCAATCTAGATCTTTCCTCCGCTTGGAGATCTAGTCATTATCTCTTACCCATCTGAGAACGGACAGCCAGACAGGCATCGTTAATTCGGTCAAAATTCAACCACGTCTTCTAATAAATGAAAGAACAAACTGAATATAGTATAACCGAATTGTACTTTCCTTAAACTTTATAAGATATTACCAAATGTATACAAGAGATGTACTTTACAACTTTGTTATTTCCCATTTCGTTAAAATATTTTGACTAAAGTTTTTTTGTAATTTTTTTACACATGGCAAATAAGTTTTCTCTCTTTGGATACAGATCAAGAGTCGTTTGCCCTGCACCGAGATATTGTTTTTATTTCTAGTTCACTTCGGATGGCTTCGGTTTTCTAGTTTCCGATGTGTCAACGCTGATTTTGTTATAAACTTGTTTTGGTTTTGTGGTGTAGTACCACTGTCAGTGCTGACCGCCTTCTATTTGTCATTCACATAAAACGTAAAGGAACAAGCAAAATAATTTTTCATTGCACTGTGAAAAATTATTCTACCAAAATAAAATCGTTTTGCAACAAAAATAATAAAATAACTAATAAGAAAAAGCCGCAAATTGTTTTTTATATTTCAATATAATTTTTGTACAGTAATGTTTCTAAACTAATAGTGAATAAAAATGTTGGGACTTAAGCGCATGGCAGTACATGCGCTAGGACAATGTCGAATGCAACAAACTTGGCGCCAATGTGCCACCAGTACCAGAATAGTGCAGCAACAATTGGATGAAGCGTCGCCAAAAGAAAGTTTCCGCACAAAGACATTGCGCCAGGCAAAACAAATATACTCCCAGCATCCGCATATACTGTACAGTTCACATCTAGAGTGCCAGCAGGAGCACATGAGCTATAAAAAGCGCAAATGGCTGGAGCACAATAAGAATCAAGTGGAAGCGAAACATGAGCAGCTAGCGTCAACTCTTTCGTCACACTTGCTCCCATCCAACTGGATGGAGGACTATGAATTCTACGAGGGTGCCGCCATGGACGAGGACGGAAATATCGATTCAAGCGCGGGTACTGCTGACGCAACCGTGGCGCCTTCGCGGGTGCCTTGTAGTGGATGCGGAGCAAATTTGCACTGCGCTAGTCAATCGCTACCAGGTTGGTGGGACTTAAAGGCTTTTTGTTTTTTTTTTACTACTTAGTTATAGCTTATATTAAATTTAGCGTTTGTCTATAAGGTTTCATACCTGCTGAAATATTTCGCGGTCGAACCGTCAAAGAACTCAAGACCATTGTCTGCAAGCGCTGTCACTTTCTTGAGCATTACAACATCGCTTTGGACGTAGAGGTCAGCGCAGAATCATATATCGAAACAATTTCCTGCATACACAAAGAATACGCGCTGGCTATTGTGATTATTGATCTTCTTGATTTTCCCAGTTCCATTTGGCCAGGCATGGCGCAATTATTGGGGCCCAGGCGTCCTGTTTTTGTAGTCGGCAACAAGGTCGACCTGCTGCCGCGTGATTCAAATTCGTACTTAGACCATGTAAAACGAAGTCTGGCTCAGCAGGCGGTGGAGTGCGGCGGCTTTGATGCGCTTAATATCAAATATGTTAGTTTGATATCAGCCAAGACGGGCTATGGCATTGAGGAGTTAATTACGCAGATGCAAAAAATTTGGCTTCATAAAGGTTAACTTTACTTGTTTTTAAATATTTAATTGTCTTCCTTTTGATATTAATTTTTAATTATTTGTGTTTCCTACAAAGGCGATGTATATCTAATGGGCTGTACTAATGTTGGCAAAAGTTCGCTCTTTAATCGCCTACTCAACTCTGACTACTGTCGACCCGAGGCGACTGATCTTGTTCGCAAGGCAACAACCTGCCCGTGGCCGGGCACCACCTTACAAATGCTAAAATTTCCCATATTACGACCGTCAGAAATGCGCATATATCAACGCTTTCGGCGACTATTCAATGAGCGTGCTCAAAAGGCAGCCGCGGAAAAACTACGACGCGATCAGGCGCGTAAAGATGGCTCCGTTAAAGCGGCTCAACTGATTGGCACCGTTGGACGCACTTTTGACGGACGTGGCGACGGCTTACAAGCAACCGCTGTTAGCGATACATTCGCCGTCAGCGCAGGTACGCAACCCATTACGACGCTAAACGAACGCGCCATGGAATATCAACAAGCACGCTGGTGCTACGATACTCCCGGTGTCATGCATCCCGATCAGATTACGAATTTGCTAACGACGGAAGAGCTGTTGCGTCTGGCGCCGTCGCAAATGATTAGTCCACGTGCCTTTCGCTTAGACTGCGGTATGAGCGTATTTCTGGCGGGACTTGGACGGCTCGATTTTCTCGACTCAAAAACGAATGCGGAAACGAATGCCAATTGGATTAAAATTTTGTTATTCTGCTCGCTGCAGCTGCCGGTAGTGATTGCGCCCACTGCAGAAGCAGACGAATTGTATCGTAATTATTTGGGTACTGAGTTGTTGGGTGTGCCTTATGGATCCGAGGATCGTTTGGCTCGCTGGCCTGGCCTACAGCCACATCCCACGGATTTCACAGTTGATGGATACAACACAAGAGAACCGTATGCGACCCAAAATCTGGAGGACACCCGCCTGAACTGCGATATAATGCTTTCCTCTGTCGGCTGGATTGGCTTGCGCGTGCCATCCAGCAACGTTTGTACGTTTCGAGCTTGGACGCCACATGCACGTGGCATACACTTGCGAACGCCGGCTTTAATTCCACATGCAGATCGACTGATCGGCAAGCGCATTCGTCACTCATTGGCGTACAATTTGTCAAAGCCATTTGTCTTTAAAAAATAATCGCGTATTCAGAAGAACCTGACATTTTAACTCGCCGTTATTTAAGCTTACGAAAAGTTAAAGTTTTATTTAATTAGAAATTTGCTTTTTTGTTGTTATAATTTTATCCAAATATATACAGACATATGTATGTATGTAAGCCAATATTTTTAGTTTTGTATAGCTACGGATATTTGTGTCCTTATCCAATAAATGTTCAAAAATCCACTTTCAGAGGTAGTCCAACAGAAAATAAATAAATATAAAGAATGTGTGTTAAAATTCCGATCTAAAATGTTTTTAGTTCAAGCAATTAGTTGAGCGTATCCAAAAAAGAAAAATATTGTTCTTTTAAATATTTACTGGTTTTTAATCATTTAAGATATAAGGTTTTAAACGCTATCTGATATTTGGGCCAATTGAAGACTTTTAACTTTTTTTTTTATATGCTCGAAAACTTAAAAATTATATGTTTTCTTAAAAAAAGTTTCAGTGAAATAATTTGGCAAAAAAAAACGGTCTAAATATATTTTCCTATTAAACTAACAAATTACGATACAAAATTTGGATGCATCGATTTTTCATGAGTAGATTTAGGATTTGTCAGTTTAAAAAAAAATTGGAAATACATATGTATATATACGTAATTAAATGATTCCTTAAATTAAATTAAATTAAATAGAGTATTGAGTTAAATTTCACTTTTGGCCTCATCATTGATTCTCTTTTGTCTGCGAATAAGTTTTCAAAGTAGAATTGATGACAGCGAAGAAAAAATTTTTGCATCAGGCACATAAAATTTTGACAGTTCTTTTTTCATGCATAGAAAAAAAAACAAAGAAAATCACAAAAGTTGAATCGGAAAAATTACAAGATTTAAAAAATTTTAAGTGAAAAAATTAAACTAAAAGTAAAATAAACGTCTTAAAGTGCTGTAATAAAATGGATTTGTGCGTGAGAAAGTGAAAATAAGTGTAGAATAACAGAAATTGGTTGAAGAAGGGCGGTGTAAGACGCAAGCAGAGCGCGACGAACGACTGGCGATTTGTTCTACTGCGACAAATTGAAAAAACTTCAAAAAGGCGGTCAGTGGTAAATTGAGCACTTTTTTGTAAATTAAGTTAAAAATTATTTTATTTGTGCATTTTAAATTAGAGTACGGAAGCAAGATGGATCATCAAAATTGCACCGACCCATTTGCAGCGGACAGCAACAGTAACAGCGGCACGGCGCGCTTTATTGGCTCCGGTGGAACAACTTCTACCGACAACGCCTTGGACAATGCTACGGCAGTAGCATCTACTTCCGGCTCGACCGCGTCCGCCTCCTGTAGCAGCGTCAGCGCTACACATGAATTCCAAACCATGAAGCCGGGTAATGGTCAAAAACTGCTTACCCAAGCGGCATGCGCCAGCACAGGTAGCGCCGGTGGCGGACGCACCGAAATACCACACAGCGAACTTGTCAAAATGCTGTACTACCTCGAAGGCGAACTACAAGCGCGCGACGTTGTCATTGCAGCGCTGCGCAACGAACGCGTCAAGCAGTATATTACACAGCTGCGTACCAAGCGTGTACCGCCCAACGATCCGTATGCGGCAATCTTTCGCGATAAGATCGCTCTAGCTGGTAATTTAATATCGCGCGAATCCTCAACACAGGCCGCTCAAGCGGAAATGGAAGTGCGCCAGATCATCGAACAGCAAATGGAACAACAGTATCAGATGGTCAGCAAACAGCGTGCGACGCACCTGCGAATGGTCAACATACTGACCGAGTCACTGGAGAATAACCAGCGAATGCTGCAAGAGCTTGAAGAGGAAAAGCGCAAGCACGAACACGATACGGCGCAGGGTGATGATATTACTTACGGGCTAGAATTGGAGCGCACCAAATTGCGACAGGAATTGGAAGAGGAACGTGCACAGTTGAAGAAAATGGAAAAGGACATGAAGAAGCTGCAGGAAACACTCGACTATGAACGCAATCGACAGAAGCAGATTGTGCTGCTGCTTATTGCCGAGCGCAAGAAGATACTCATGAAATACATTGAAGAAGGTGCGCACAAGCAGCAAATTTTTTGGTGTTATTAAAAAACAAATATTTTATCTAGGCAAGCGTTCCGAGGATTTGGCTCAAATCCTCGCCGAGGAAAAGCAACGTTCCGATACTATTGCCGAAGGACTCGAAGAGGAAAGCAAGAAATCGTTGCGCATGGAAGAGGAGTTGGAGAAGCAAGCCGCCGCCTTTGAGCAGGAGCGCAAAGCGTTAAAAACCACTTTGGCCAAAGAAGAGTTGCGGTAAATATTGAATTTACCATTAATTAATTATTAGAATTACGGTCAAACTTATCTTCTCGAATATTTTTAATATTAATGGTGTTATTGCTTAATAGTTTTTTAAATGTTAATTAGTTTAAAAGGTAAAATTTCAGCTATAAAATAAAAAATTTTCTACTCTAGACTTTGGTCACATGCCCTCATATATACTTAAATTGAATAAAATTCTTTTGCAATAATATTTTTTAACAAATTTTGCTTGCAGCACGAAAGAACTCGATCAGGAACTTTTGCAATTGCGTAGCGAAAATGAGGCACTCAAAAAGCAGCAACAACAATTGCAACAAAATGCCGCAGCTGCTGTTGTAGGCGCTGCCGGCAAAGCTAGAACATTAAGTGGTGAGAGCAGCATGTTTTAATATTTTTCTGTCTAAAACTGCTTTGAAATACTTTTGATTTTTTATTTATTTATTTATTTTTTTAATTTTCCTTTAAAGCTGAAATATTTTGTTAAAACTTTCACATGATTAAAATTAAAGGTGATTTTGACTCTTTTTCTTTGTTTTTCTTTTACTACCAAAACTTAACGCAAACATTTTTGAAGCTCTTCAAAATGATCCAAATAACCTAACCTCCCATTCTTTTAGTGTAGAACTTTAAAATGCTATGCAATTAAATTGCAAATGTAAAAATAAATTTAAAGTATGCAACTGCATAAAACTCAATTATTAAATACTTCTTTTAGATAACTTAAATTTTTATAAATTATTGTAATATTTTAGATTTTATTTTTTATCGATATTAATTCATAGTGCGAATTTAAAACTCAAGTAACACAAAATTGAAAAGTTTCAAGCGAAATTAATTTGCGATTCCCGTTTTAGAAGAGACGTGTGCAGTTGTCGTCGCTACGCCCATGGTGAATATCGCAAAAATCGTTCAGCCCACAGCAACTGTTTCGAGTGTACCCGTTTCTGGCCCCACTACAGGCATTGCACGTTCCATTACACCTGGACAGAATATACGCAGCAGTGGCATCGCAACTGCACCCACCGGCATTGCAGTTGCACCACTACCACAACTAGCAACTGCCAACGCCATCGTTGACATGAACAGCAGCAACAATATATCAGCAACAGTTGGCAGCGTTTCCGCCATCATTGCGGCGGCACCTCCCTCACCATCGCCAGCCAAAATGCAACCGACCGCTACCATTCAACGTGCTCCCGGCGGTAAATACTCGGCACTGGCAGCCGCTGCCGCATCACACTCATCACTCGATCAGCCACCGGCCAGTCCACATCCGGTTCCGATTGCTGTTCCACCCGTTACAGTGCCACCGGCTGGGGCACGTGGTGCTCCACCGCCAATACCACCCAACAAACCGATTGTACCGCCAAAGCGCGAACCGTCACTGTCGCGCCTCGGCTCGATTTCATTAGCGTCGGGCGTCAGTGCTGCCGCCGCTACTGCAGCAGCGGCAGCAACAACAACAACTGCTGCCAATACCAATGCCAAGCTAACTTAGAGATATTACATTAAACCGATATTCACGAAACTTAAATGCGGCGCATAATAAAGGTAAAAGTGTAGAGCGCGCGCCTTACTACTTGGCCGCAGCGAGCGGTGTGAAGATATCTCCCCTGGAGTCGTTTTGCAACTTTGTGCGACATATTTTCGTCCTAGGACAAAAAGTACACTTACAACATTTCCAATTACGTAACTCAATTTACAAAAAAAAAGTTTTCGTGCGAATATTATCGCAGCAGAAATCTTCAAGAAACTGGATTTTTTGTATCACTTTTTTTGTATTTTTTAAAATGTCGCACGAACTCAGAAATTGATGCCCTCTTTTTTTCCTTATCTCTCTTTCATAAGTCGATGATATCTAATTTAATTTTCCATAATTGTTATGCAATTTTTAAGGTAAGACAATGTCTAAATCAGTTAAATCTACTGATTATTTAAACGAAATTAAATTTGAAATTAAAATATTTTCAAAAAATTATTATTTTTAATGAAAATTACAATATTTTGACGCTTGGCTTATATCTTTAAATACATTTTCTAAGCCAACAAAATAATATTTCGAATACCGTGTACAATATTTTTTACGGATAAGAAATAAATGTTTTTTTTTAATGCATTAGATATACAATATGTTAGAAGCTAAACCCTTTCAATCCATTTCCATTTTTATATTATTTTGGCTATAAAGTTTTTAATAGAATATAATTGTTTCCTTTATGTAATATCTAATAAAACTACTGTTTCATACTCCTTTTATCCTGTAATTCAATGTACTTTTTTAAACAATTAATATATGCAACAGAATTAAAAAAGAAACTTATGAAATTCAATTCATTTAACATATTTTGTTGATTTTAACATCATCAAAACTATTTGAAGCCAGAATGTAATATTTAATTATTTTAACGATAAAAACACGAAAAATCTCAATTTTGCAATACATTTTAAATGAAAATGGTGCTTTAAACAACAATAAAAAGCTCAAGGAAAACTCTTTCACACGAATTCAGTTTTTTTTTTAATATATATCACTAAATTTGTTAAAATCCTAATCATAATACATTCGTATCAAGACCATTTTCTAGGTTATTTAGAAATCATCGACGTTATGGATCCCATTTATTTTTTCATTTTCCGCTGTCATGCTGCAATGTGCTTAAAATCAATTTTTCTTTATTTGATACAATTTTTAATTTTAAGAGAAAATAAATCAGTAATACTCGAATTACATACATATATATATATATATTCAAGGCCATATACAAGTAATCACAAAATTTTAGTATTATTTAAAAAAAAAAAAGAAACTGTTTCAAAACAAACAAAAAGTAGTATTGACTTGAGATCGTTTGAGACTCAGTTGGATGCTAGTATTAAAATGTGCAGCTATATATGAAATACAAATTAAATGCAAAAACAAGTAAATATTAAAAATAAACAAGTGTTTGATGTACTCGTAAGTTCATTTGACGAATGACAAATGTTGTCCTTCTGTTATTTCCTATAGTTTTATATAATGTAATAATTTAATAGCTTCTATTCCATTACGATTAGTGTAACTAGATACCCAAACAAAAGATATTTACCAGAGTTGGTAGCATAACAAAAAAAATATTATTATATATAAAACAAAAAACATTTCTGTAGTTGCATGTAATACCAATTTGAAATTCATATAGAGGCCGCTTTAAAACAAAACATAAAATAAATAAAACAACAACAAAACATAAAAGTTCATATTTGAAAATGTAAACAAAGTTTGTATTAAAAATAAGTTAAAATAAACATATGCAAAATTATTCAATCCAGTACAGTGTTTTCTATGATAATCGCACGCGACAAATTACGTGCACAGGCCAGGCGCAACAGATTTATGATTTCTTCGATGTTTTCGATCCGATAGTCTTTTAAAATGTTGACAGGCTCCTAAAAAGTACAACAAATATTTAATTAACCAAATATACGTATATAAAAACAGGCGAAGGTTATTTGTTTAGCAATTATCGCTTGTAAAGTTAAAAATCTCAATGTGTACGTTTAGACTGTGAGGTTTTATTTTAAAAGTTTTCAAAAATTCATATCGTATAGCATATTAAGGTTAATGACAGAACATATATAAAATTTAAAGATCGTTAGACCCATTTTTAAATATATTCATAAGTGCTCACCATACAAATCTACAGCAAAATTATATACATAAAAAAAAACTTACATCTGGAAATTTCTCCAAGCGCTTCTTTTTCTTTTCAATAAGCGGCACTAATTCCGATTCTAAATGTTGAAGAATGCTGCATGTCTCCTTTGATAGTATTTTTGGATCTTTGGATTCAAGCAAAGGTATAGTATCTATGAGCAAAGATGGCCAGAAACTGAAAGCAAAACAATTTAATTAATTTTTACTTATGAACTATCTTTTAATCATACTATTCAGGTGTAATTTTCGATTCCAGCAAATTGACCAACAGCTCGGCAGCAGGCAAAAATTCACGTTTACGATAAAATTGATAGAAATCAAAATATTTGACCAAAAACACCAAACGCGGTGAAATAAACATTTTTGCACCAATATTAGCAATCACATCGGGACACAGCATGTCGCCGGTTTTGGCATAGTGCTAAATAATGAAAAAAAAAAAAGAAATCAATTTCATTGGTTATTTTTAAGTAATTGTTTTTTAACAAATCCATTCAAATTACATTGAGCAAAAAATCAGCAATTGAGGTAACATAAAGCGTGTCCTTCGATCTGATTGCCCATTCGAGCGCATTGCCATGACGCCCATCGTCCAATGACTTTTTAGCCTGCACTTTGCAAATTTCTTGTTCTTAAAAAAAAATTGGATATTTAAATTTTTGGCATTGTTTTAAATATTAAAATAGTAACAAATGTCTAAAGAAATTAAATTTAAAAAATCATAATAATTGAATTAATTGCTCTTTACCAGCATTGTTAAGTCCTTTTTTCTGCGCAACTGCAATTATTTTTAAAGCCTGTCGCTCAGTGCGTATGGGAATTTTAGTCAGCAACAATTCCTGAGCTGCGAAACCTTTAAAATTGGTTCACCGAATAAAAATAAATAATTGAAAAAATCTATTTCTACAAATATATTGTGCTTAATGTTTTTTATTTAATGTTTTATTTCAAATAAACAAAAAGTTAAATTCAGACACTATGAAATATAAAAACGATTTTAAACTACATACCCTCCTGCGAGCAATAATCCAAATAGTCCATGCCCAGTTGCCACAAAGAATTGCGCGTCATAAGGCAGCTGCCAAATTCGTAGAGCAAAGAATCACGCAGCTTGACACATTCACTGAGTACCAAATAGTATTCAAAAATTAAAAATACAGACTTAAAAAATAAAGCGAAAGTTATATGCGACCTACTCGACTTGATGTTCGCCCACAATTTGTAGCTGACCGCAATTGTACAGTAAATCCGTTAGATGCGTCACAAACCACTGGTTGTCGGCCATCAGTTGAATGGAATGTATAACTTGATGCATATCATTTTCCATCAGACTCAGAATCACACGATCTAAGTGCTTTAATTGCAACTCAACGCTAACACCTGACTGAACCCTAAGGCGCATCCAACGCGCCAGCCATGTGTTGGCCATACCGCCCAGCTCAAAGTGTTTGCAGGCAGGACTCGTGTAGAAAAGAAAACCAGGCAAAAATTCATACCAGTACTCGGATTCTTGTATCTGTGTATTCCAGATTTGCGTATCGCCAGTGACAAGCTATTTTATGTTAGTTGAGAAAAATTTTAAAATAATTTAAATATCTCAATTCAAAGTTATGACAAACGCAAGATGAGAAGAACATTACCTGTATTAGCTCCTCTAGATTCGGTTCGATGGAGAGCATATTGGCGGCCAGTTTGCGTTCAGTATCTGTTAGCCAATATTGCCATTGCGAACGGAATTTTTGTATGGAAAAGCCGCCGTAAACCTAATGAAAACAAGTAATTAATTTTATTTCTCAATGGCATTCATTCCTTCATATTCCCCCACACTTACACTGTACGTCGGCATCGCTTTCAAAATCTGTTCAGACATTTTAAAAGCGCTACTCTCCGCCAGCGGATGCAGCTGTAACAGAGCGCGTGTTACATCGACCTGGCCCTGCATAATGAGCCCCTTCAGCGCCGGCCAATACTCGTCGCTGTCGCTCGCTTCACGTCCTAGCAACAACAAATCGGTAGCCATGCGTTCAGCAGCGGGAAAATGAAAGCGTATCCAGTCGAGTAGCTGAGGCACAACCACATTCGACGGCGTCGGATCCAAAAATAAAATTTCGCTCAAGTGCCAAACACACTCGATTGAATAAAAAATCGAAATGTACTGTTGGTATTTCTTGTTTTCCTCTATTTCCATTGAGCCTCCGCTGCCACTGTCAGCCTCCTGTAACTTTTCGAGACACGCCCGTATAATGCTGCGATAGGTACGCGAAATTTTTGTATAGTCTGCCTTTGTGCCTCGTCGATGTAACGTCTGCAGTGCGACAAACGTAGAATTGGCCTCCGCAATGAGGCTGCGCAGAATCGGATCATCGAAGATAAATTCCGGCTGCAGCATGTGTATAAGAACAGGGTCTCGGCCAGCATCGGCGGTGGGTGCGTCGCGCGTGTTACTTGTGATAGGTCGGTAGGCGCGAAGCGCTATTTTGCCGCCAGCTACAAATTCTGCCGTCAGCGTGTTGCCGTAGCGCGTGCAAAGCGGATCCACAATGCCCTGCAGGAAATACTTTTGTTATTTAAAAAGGATGCGATTTGTGGACAAATACTCACAAATACTGCCGGTTGCTCCTCCATTATTATATTTTCAATTGTGTTACACAAATCTAATAAGAAACAACTTTTCCAAAAAACCGCCTCTTTCACTTTGACAGCTGAACAGGGCTGTCAAACATTTTTTTTAACAATTGTTTATGTATACACTGAAAAAAGAAATTTTTGACTACAATAATATTTTTAAGATTTTAAGATACATTCACGTTAAATTAAAAAAAACATTATATAAAGTAAGCATTTATATATTATAATTTTTTGTTTGCAAATACTATTAAAGGTATTACAAAATAGAGGTGACTTATAAATGTTTTCCATAAGTTTTGGAGATATTTTAAATAATCGTATATGAGGTATAGAAGGACATCAAAGTCTTGAATAACTTTAATACAACATCCAACCCATTGTACCTTCACCATTAACTTCAAAGGAGACTGACTTTTTTGGTTGCTTCTTTTAAGTTAGAATTTTTTTTATTAATAGGGTGGTTCATACTTATCCTTACTTTTTTTTTAATTAGTCTGTACAACTTCAAATGGTTCTTTGATACACAAACGTAAAAAAATAAAAAGTGAATCAGCATTTAAAAACTGAAAAAAACTTTGTTTTTCAATAAAATAAATTAAATTCAAGATCAAAAATCACGCGGTAATGTTTTTCAATAATAATAATAATGTAATAAAATTAAAAATACTCTTTTAAGTTTTATTCAAAAATAATCTTTATTTTATTATTGCAAGTAGGCATACTTGAATACAAACTAAAATTAGTTTTTATGAAATAGTCATATATATTTTACATATTTATATACTATTACTGCGCCTACGACGTGTAGTGTGGTGTGTGTGCTTAAAAACTATGCTCTAGCTTATTAACATATGCAACTATGCGATAAAAAATATATTTATAAAATTGTATTTAGTAGTATAACTGTGTATAAAATATATAATTTTAAGGATGTTTATGACTGTTGTTTTCAGTGTTCTTTTAATTTAAGCTTTGGAATATTTACAGACTTTAAATCTCAACAATCGAGCACAATTGCTTGTTCCACTTTTGCGCTTAAATTAGGTTTCTTTTTTTAGCTAAATATTTACAAAAAAATATATATATATATACGAATTACAAGTGTTTCTTGCAAACTGAACGTAACCGAATAGCTGCAGTTACTTGGATTTCTTGCTCACATAATTATTGTTGTATAGATACGGTATAAGATTGGGCTCGATTTCCAGTTTCTGCTTCAGTATGGAACTCATGATGAATTCTGTTGAAACGATGTGACACTTCGGATTACCGAAACGTGTCAGATCGGCGCATAGAGGCATATCGACCGGGCACGTTACGATAATGTATGCGTCAGGTGATTGCGCATGCGAATCGGCAATGGCTTGACCTGTTCGGCGTTTCGTTTCGATTTTACCACCGGACGATTCAATCATTCGTAAAATTTCGTTACGCGACGGAAAGACATCGGGCGTCACATGAAAATATTTGCCCGCAAACAGTGTGGAACGTGTCGGTGAACAAAGCACAGTGTCCAAATCAAATTTAAGATTTTCATCGACTGGTATGTAGGGAATTTTAAATTGATCAGGTGGCAGAAATTTACCCGCCTTGGCGCTCTCCACCAGCCACCTTGAGTGGAGCACATAATCGACATGGCACACAGCCTGAATAAGCTTACAGGTACGACTTTCGCGTGTCATCACCAAAATGGTGGCGTCGACCGGGTTGTCCACGACGATGCCGCCGAGCATACTAAATTAATAAATTAAAAATATTTTAAATTAAAAAATCGTTTCTAGTTTTTATTAAAATATTAAGTATTTAATACAGTAGTTTCAACTTACATTACGGCTTTTTTCAGTGCCTCCGGATCGGCTACTTGTGAGAATATCACCTTGGGTGGCTTCTCTGTTTGAGGATATTCGACGCAGACAATTGTTTCGGGTATCTCCTCTTGATATAAAGAGATTTTCTGACGTTTTGCTTTCTGCTCGAAGAAGGGATCGGCCAATGAGCGTTTGACACGTTCGTGTGCTTCCTGCGTAAGGTTGATAGGCGCCTTCCAGGCAGCTAAGCGATAAAAAATTTTACAAGAATAATAATTTATGTTAGTTACATTGTTATTAACTTGATTTATGTATAAACACTGTTTGACAATAAAATATGGCAAAACTATAAACTAATACAAAAAATTATACACACTAAGATATGTGGTTTAAATTTTTAAACCTACGCTCTTTTTTTTACGTTTGTATAATTGTTAAACTCAATTCAAACTAAAATCGACTTAAATAATTATTTTATAAATTGACTAGCGAATGCCCGGCATGCGTTGCAATGCCACTTAAAAAAATGGTAGCAGAACTTCCCGGTACTTCCCGGTACTTCTCGGTACTTCCCGGTACTTCCGTTAGTAACGGAACTTCCCGGTACACCCGTTAGTTAGCGGAACTTCTCGGTATTCACCGTTGTAACGATTCTGAGTTATGGCTGTGAAGTTATCGGCCGGCATACAAACTCAGAAACATAATCCCAAATTTTTAGGAGCAATTTTAGCAATGTCATCGTATATTTTTACTTAATTAAATAAATTGAGGGCGTAATAAGTGGGCGTGGACAATTTTGTATATCCTGTTATTCTTCCCGGTGCATCCCGTTACATGTTTTCTATTTAGCACATCAAGTTTCTGAGCAAATGGTGGTAAGCGTAAAAGTGATCCACCCTTTTTTTGAAAGTGTGCGTTAAATTGATCCAACCACGCCCAGCAAATTTCAGGAGCATTATTAGCCACGTTATCGCATATTTTATATTTTTTTCAAAGTGGGCGTTAAATTGATCCAACCTCGCCCATTTTTGGGGAAGTTATCGACAGTGTCTACACAAACTCAGAAATTTCATCAAAATCGGATGAATGGTTTAGACGCCCATTTGGTACAAAGAAAGATAGAAAGATAGAAAATTTAATTTTTATATATATAGATTACAAACAACACTTTTTCAAATTTGACAACTCTTAGAGCATTGTAAACCAGAAAATCTCATTCAACCTAATTCAACAGTGTAGAAGTAAAAAAGAACTTAAACATCGCAGTTATCACCATGACAAGGTAATGTCGAAACAGTTGAATTGTAGTCCACCACAACCAAAGAACGGCATTATACGAAAAACTCTCGGCGCGCTGAAAGCAGTCCTAAATAGCGCGCTCAAAGAGTGTTGAACACACAATCTCCCGAATGCAAGCGCAAGCAAAGAACCGTATAGTCGCACTTTTTTAGTAGGCTGGCTAAGCATTTTCTACAATGTCAATATCGTAGCTACAAAAACTCAAATGAACTAAAGACTTTCGAACATATTCCCTGCCATTGATCAACTTAAAATAGAGTTAAACTCCAGACAGAGGAAAAAATTACGTTCTAAACCAGTTCGATAGGTTTTTAAAAAGTAGAACTTATTAAGCTCTCATGTTGGTTTAAGGTTAGTGCCAACCTAAGTGATGAAAAATGACTTGAACAAGTTGTCGTTTGACAATTTGTGATAGACTCATCGTGTTTTAAAAAACTTGCGTAGTTGAGATAAGTACGCCACTTACCCATCAGATGCGGTACCAAACCGTAATCAATACGAAAAGGCGTTGGTAAATTGTACTGCTGATACTTTTGATTATCGTACTGTGTCAAGCCGCTCAAATTGCCAATGCAAATATCATTCAACCAAATCGAATTGACGACCGGAATATTCCACTCTTTGGCCGAATTGTACTTTTCGCCTTCTAGCTTCTTGCACACAAGCACTGTATTTAATTTGGACAAGTACGATGTGTAAAAGGCGCCACACTCCTCGGCCATTTGTTTCATGCGCATCTCTTCTTCGCCCTCGTAGCCATTTGTCGCAATCAGAAACCGTTCCAGCGGTTTCTGATGCCCGAACGGACTGGGAAAAGGCAAATGCAATGGCTGCCACGGTGGCATCAGTTGCTTTTTCAAGCAAATATCGCTCAGCCAATAGGCGGTAATGCAGCGTTTTGAATCGCGCAGCGCCTGCATAACGACTCCATGTCGTTGTGTACGGCAGAGAACATGAGTAACGCGCGGATTGTACACTTTCTCAATGTCGCCGCCAAATTGACGCACGGTGTCCAACCAAATAGGCAACTCGCATGCATCGGTTTCGTCGTATTCGACAATGTAGAAAGTGCAACCGACAAGAAAGAGATCAGGTGGCAATTTTAAATTCGGATTGTGACCGTAAAATTGTGGGCGCGGTGGTAGCGGCGGCAAATTTGGCGGTGGTCCGGCAGAGCCACGTTGTACAAACCCGGGAGGCATAACTTGACCGCCGCTGCCAACCGACATTTGCTGCGAGCCAGCGATGGACAACTGTTGCTGCTGACCACTGCCACCAACAATAATTTGTTGCTGACCACCAGTAATAATATTGCCGACACCACTGACACCGACAGAAATTGGACCACTACCACCCGACGAGAGCTGGGTCTGCATAACGGGACGACGCATTTGTTGCTGTTGCTGCTGTTGTTGTTGTTGCAGCAACATCAACTCTTGCGGCGTGCGTGGTAGACCAACGCCACCGCCACCAGCAATGAGTGGTCCAGTGGCACCTGATTGTTGTAGTGCGGCATTATGTTGTTGTGTCATCATGCGTAGCGTTCCGGCTGCCGATGGTTCGACGGCTGCCACATTTTGTGGTACAACGCCAGCTGCAACGCCTGCAGCGGCAATGGCGCCAGTAGCAATCTGTTGATGTTGTTGTTGCTGCTGTTGAAGTTGTTGCTGCTGCTGCACCAAAGCAGTATTAGGTTGTGACAATCCGCCGCCAACAACAACTTGCGTCTGTTGTATAATCTGCTGCTGTTGTTGTTGCTGTTGCGGCTGTTCGCCAACAACGCCACCAACACCTGCTACTAGCGTCTGCTGCTGCAGTTGTTGCTGCTGCTGCCCAATACCGATACCACCCACTTGTATAGTAGTACCGTTGCCGCCATTGTTTCCCAATCGATTGCTTAGCATATTGGCAAGCGCTGTTTTTGTCTTTAAATTCATTTGTTGTTGTGTTTGCTGCATTGATTGTTGCTGCTGTTGCTGCCCTTCGACACCCATGGCTGGCATTACCACGGTTTGCGGTGCCATTGCAGTGATTATGTTGCCGCCGCTTCCGATTGGTGTAACTGCCTGTTGTTGTTGTTGTTGTTGCTGAACTTGAATTGTCTGCTGTTCGACGATGTTGCCGCCGATGACTTGTACAGTGTGTTGTTGTTGCTTTTGTGGAGTCAACTGCTGTTGCTGTTGTTGCTGCTGTTGCATTTGTACCTGTTGCACTCGCAATTGTTGTCGCTGCAGCAACATTTGCTGATTGGGATCATTCGGATTGAATGGCTGTTGTTGCTGTTGCGGCGTCAATTGTGTAGTCGTCACTTGTTGCTGCGTGATTGGACTCAAACCTGGAGCTGAGCCTAGAGAGACAAGTGCAATGCCAGTTAATTTTTGGTTAGTGCATAAAACTTTGACTTCTTTTCATTTATAGTCCCTTAAATAGTTTCCAATTAAATTAAAATACAACAAAATTTAGCATAGGTTGGTGTTGCTGTCTTTAGAAATAAAATGGCTATCGTTATTGGGAATATAATCTCTGAATTCATAAAAAAAACAATAATTAATCTAAATATAACATTTTGGTTGTTCAGTCTAGAGCTCAGTTAAAAAAAAACTATGAAAATTATCTTACCTGCTCTAACCACAACCTGGCGCGCCCCCTGCTGTTGCAACCACTGCATTTGCTGCTGTTGCGTCAGTCCGGCCGGCATTTGACTTTGTACGATTATATGCGACGTACCTGATCCGGCAGGACGTGGCGCCGCACCCAATGCACTGGCAACAACATTTGGTGCACCCGGACGTGGTTGATAAGTGACTTGTTGTCGCAACATAACGCGCTGCTTGCTTTGCTGCAGTTTAGCAATGTATTCGGCGCGTTTAATGGGATCCAATGTTAAAAAGTGAGCGTGTGTCTTGTCATCCAGCTGGATAAGTTGTCGTTGTGGCTGTGGCTGGCCGCCGACTACAGCAGCGCCTGGTGGTATGCCCTGTTGCCATTGGCCGGGACGTACTGCGCGTATGAATTGCTGTTGTTGCTGTTGTTGCTGTGGCATTTGTTGGATTGTCTGTTGCTGTTGTTGTTGTTGTTGTAATGGCGATTGCATGCCAGCCATTGGTATTTCTGTGCCAGTTGAGGGGACCTGCTGACTACTGGGTGTGCCTGGCTGTTGTTGCGGCTGTCGAGAAGTGACGGGACTTTGTGGTGACCAATGCGTTTGTTGTGGATGTTGCTGCATCTGATGCTGTGGCGATTCTTGTTGTAGAATTATTTGCTGTTGTTGTTGATGTTGTGGTGATTGTGATAGTGTTTGTTGTTGCAGTTGGTTTGTTGGAATCTGTTGCTGTTGTATGAGTACAGTTTGCTGTAGTGGTTGCTGTTGCTGCTGCACTATAATTTGCTGCTGCTGTTGCTGCTGCTGATGTTGTTGTGGATCGATTATTTGCTGCTGCAATTTGATGTGCTGTTTTTGCTGTTGTTGAACAATTATTTGATTCTGCAATGGACCGCCAGTTATAATCTGCTGTTGTTGTTGCTGCTGTGGCACAGCTTGTTGTTGTATTATGATTTGCTGCTGAGGTGATCCTTGTTGTAATTGTTGTTGTCCAACAAGTATCGTATTCTGTTGTTGCTGCTGCTGCTGTTTTTGTTGGATTTGCAATTGCTGTTGTTGTTGTTGTTGTTGCAAATATTGTAGACGCTGTGGATTGTTGATAACCTGTTGATTGATAACGATTTGTTGTTGCTGCTGCTGTTGTTGTGGCGAAGAGTTTGGCTGTTGTTGCTGTAGCGGTATGCGCTGCTGTTGTTGCGGATTTAATATTACTTGCGTTTGTGTGATCATCTGTTGCTGTTGGATTGGTGATTGTTGTTGCTGCTGCTGCTGCAGTACATTACCATCTAAGTCCACCTGTTGTTGTTGTTGTTGTTGTGAAACACGCTGTTGGTAAATTGGTGGCGCCTGTTTTAACACCGCTGTCGGGCTTTGTGGAATCTGTTGATGTGAAACCTGTTGTTGCATTTGGAGTTGTTGTTGATTTGGCGGCGATTGTTGCAATTGTTGCTGTAATATTTGTTGTTGTGGCTGCTGTTGTTGTTGTGCTTGTTGCTGTGCTACATTTGTTTGATTAACAATAAATACGTTTTGATTTTGTTGGTTTTGCTGAAGAATCTGTTGTTGCTGTTGCACGCTTAATTGATTAAATTGTTGCTGACTTATGATAAATTTCGGCTTGTTTGGTGCTGTTTGCGAGCCAGCATTAATTTGTTGCTGTTGCTGCTGCTGTTGTACAGTTTGTGGTTGTTGCTGCTGCTGTTGAATTTGAATTTGTTGTGTTACAATCTGTGGCTGCGGCTGCTGTGGTTGCTGAACATTTTGTGTTATTATTTGTTGCTGTTGAAAATTGCCAACCATATTTGCTTGTTGAATAACTTGTTGTTGCTGCTGCTGTTGAGGATGTTGTGGCTGCAGTGTCTGTTGTATAATTCTGACTTGACCGGGGCTACTACTAACAGCAATATTTGATTGTGGTTGCTGCTGCGGATTAAATTGCATTTGTTGTTGTTGTTGCGGCGGCTGCTGTTGTTGACCACCTATCATGACACTCGATTTTTGTTGCTGCTGAGCCAATTGTTGCTGTTGTAACTGTAGCAACTGTTGTTGCTTTTGCTGTTGTTGCTGCTGTTGTTGTTGCTGTTGTATATTCATCATGTGACTCTGTATGATCTGTTGTCCCTGCGCTGTTGATGTATTGATAACATGTCTTTGAGCAATAACTTGTTGATTGCCTTGATTGATAACAATTTGTTGCTGTTGTTGTTGTTGCTGCAAAGGTGACTGTCTTGCTGGTTGTTGCTGCTGCTGTTGCTGAAGTGCTTGCTGTTGCTGCTGCTGCTGTAATTGTTGCTGTTTTAATTGTTGCTGACGCATTATTAACGATTCGTGATTTGGACTTGGAGCTGAGCGACTCAGCACCTGTGCCACCTGTACAGGATCTGTTGGGTCAATGGGTTTCAGTTGCTGCTGTTTAGAAAACTGCGACTGCTGTTGTTGTTGCTGTATTAGCGGTGAATGTGGCGCAGAAATATGCTGTGGACTTTGTTGTTGTGGCGTCATTGGTTGCATACGTTGTTGAGGCTGTTGAAAGGGTTGTGGCGACATCATTTGATGTTGGGGCGAGCCAATAGGTATGCCCGGTTGTTGTTGTTGTTGCGATTGTTGTTGAGAGGGTCGCTGTTGCTGCTGTCGTCCCTGTTGTATCTGATGCCGTAGATGTTGCTGTACCGTTATGGTATTTGGTTGTTGCTGCTGCTGTTGCGGCATGGCACTCTGTGGAGATTGCGGTGGCGGAGTCATTTGTGGCGCTGGCGATTGTAGCTGGCGTGGTGATTGTGGTGGCATCATATTAGCGGTATGCTGTTGCTGTTGGAGCAGTGATGGCGACGGTGTTTGAGGCACTATTGGTGATGGATTTTGTTGCATACGAGGTGATTGTTGTTGTTGCTGCTGCTGCTGTTGGTGTAATGCTTGCATTTGTTGCTGCAATTGTTGTTGCTGTTGCATTAATTGCTGCTGCTGATGTTGTATTTGTCGTTGCAACGCTTGCTGCTGTGGCGTTAGACTTTGACCATTCTGTATGTGTTGCTGCAACTGCATCTGTTGCTGTTGCAATATCTGCTGCTGTCTTAGAATATGTTGATGCAGCATTTGCGGTGACATTGTTACAGTTTGTTGGTGCTGCTGTGGCTGGAGTTGCACCTGCTGTTGCTGTTGCTGCTGTTGTTGTGGCTGCGGTGACATCGATACAGCGGAAGAGGTGGATGAGGGATGTTGTGGTGATTGCGGAAGCATTTGACCAGGTTGTGGTGTTGTTGATGGTGTGCGGGGATGCGCGAGTGGAGTTTGTCTTCCGCTCAGTTGCGTTGGTGTTACAGATTGCGGTGTACGCGGTATTGGATGTGTGCTACTGGTAGGTGTGCGACTCTGATCTGGCGGCGAAACTGATGTAGAAGTTGGAGTGCGCGGCTGTTGCTGCTGCTGTTGTTGCTGTTGTTGTTGTTGTTGTTGCTGTTGTTGTTGCTGCTGTTGTGGTGTGCGCTGTGCTTGAGTTGGTAATTGTGATTGAGGGATGATTTGTTGTTGCTGAATGATTTGAATTTGTTGTTGCGGACTTTTGAGATTGCGTTGTTGTTGCAACAACTGTTGCTGCTGAAGCTGTTGCATTGAGTTACCAGCAACAATGACATTTTTCGGTGCACCTGATTGCAAAGACGAAGGATGAAGATGACCTTGTGCAATTGTTGATGTCGTTGGCGACAATGCAGCCACGTTCGATATAATTTTTTGTTGCAAAATAATTTGCTGTTGTTGTTGTGGTTGCTGTTGCGGAAGCGGTGATGGTTGTTGTGAAGGTTGCGGGTGCATTCCAATTGGCATTTGTTGCAGCTGCTGTTGAAAATTACGCGGACGAACAAACACAATCTGAGACTGTTGTTGCTGTTGTTGTTGCTGCTGGATTTGTTGCTGCTGAATTGGTTGCTGCTGCTGCGTTGTTGCATTACTCATCGCCACTTCAGCACCAATTGTAGATCCACTCAGATTTGGTTGTTCTCGTCCTGCCGTTGTTGAAATCTGTATATTTTGGCCAGGCTGATTACCATCGCCGACAACGTTGCGCTGAACTGACAATTGCAGTTGAGATTTTATGTTGGCAATACTTTGAGCCGCACTCACATCATTTTTTTCAAATTCGCTTGTGATTGGTGGATCTGTGATGGTTGCAGTGCTGCTACTGTTAATGTTGGTGGTGATCGGAACATCATCGAATCCTAGTATATTCGAAAGGGTACACTCGACCACTGCCGGAGCAACAGCAACGGGCGCCACCTTAGCTGACTTAACCGTCGTCGGTGGCTTGTCGGCAATGGCAGGTTTCAATAGTCGCGGATGGTATGCTTCGCATTGAAGCAATTTATTTTGTTTCAAGCAATCCGTCACCCAATCAGGACTGACAATGTTAACGTTGACGGCGCCACTATTTCTTGGCAGTGAGTTGGCTTTCGTATAAAGTGCGCCTTTGGCAGTGCCACATATAAGATGTGTATTGCTTGGTCCCAAGTTAGATGTCACCTGAGCGCCATGAAATGTCAGCATCGCATATAAACGTTTTCGATCAGCGCTGCTAAGACCTGGGGCAGTGGTCGCAATGATGCCTTTCAACAGTCGCGGCGCACTGGGATCGTAGGCTTTTGTTGAGGCTTGTCGTCCCAACTTGGCGCTGTGCAGAATCCATTGTTCGGTGACAGGCGTTACACTATACAGATCTAAGTTCATGACAAGCTCTTCTTCGGTGTAGTTAGGTGCGCATACCAAATGCGTGACCATGTCGGAAAGAAAGAGTTTCGATTGTGCGCCACCATTTTTGAGCAGCTTTTCAATCTAAAAAAATTAAGTTTTAGTTTTTTTTAAATATTTATAATCATTTGTATTAAACTTTAAATATTTTAATATCAAAAAAACATAAAGTATTTAAACCTTCCCAGTTTTCTTTGCATCAACTGTCAAAATTTTAAAATGAAGAAATCAGATTAGAAACCCAAACATAAATATTTACAGGAAAAAAACCAAGTCTATCAAAACCAATTAAGAAATGTATAGTTTATTAAGTATATATGTATAACAATAAAAAAATTGTCGAGTGAAAACTATACAATTTTTATTACAATCATAAATGGACAAAAAATGGATCAATTTTATGATTTTATTTTTGCACCTAAAACACATTTTGTTTTATTTAAGTAAAGGCAAAATCACAAAAATATAAACTGTACATGGTTAAACAGAGTAATCAGCTGAATTCTAAATATAAAACCCATCGTAATAAGGTTATTGTTTAAACATTTCGACAAAAGCATTTAATGAATCATTTGTTTTCTTCATTTCTTTTAACATTTCGGCCAGTAACTTGTTTTGTTCTATTAGCAGCATTTCGGTGCGATTTGGTTGTTGTTGGTGCTGAAGCTGGTGATCGTTCGCAGCAGGAACATCAAATAACAAGGCACTGTGTGGTTGCTGCTGCTGCTGTGGCTGCTGGTCATGAGGTTCATCGGTAACAGCAGCATCCGAAACCAAACAATAGGGACTGTCATATTCGAAAAAAGAAATAGCTGAGTCTTTTTTATATTGTGATAAAGTTGTGATGGCTTGGTTGCTGGTGCATGGTTCTTCTTCCAGTCTTGTACGTTGCATAATGCAGTCCAGCGCAACTCGAGGCGGAACATGTCGAAGCTAAAAAAATTTAATTTTGTATTCAACCAAATTAGGAACCCAAGTAAAAAAAGAAATATTAAGTTTTTTTAATATTCTTTCTCTTGAAAACAAATTTTAACTTTTAAAATTCATAAAGACAAAATTTATCAAATGAGTTATTTTTTCTTCATGAAAATATTTTACAGATATATTTAAAAAAAAAAAACCAAAAGGATTAAAAAATTCCAGTATTAAATTAGAGTATTACAAAATTAATGGAAAATATCTTGTTTTAAAGTTTAGTGATCCTTTTTGAGTTTTGTTTTGGCGGCTTAGAATTTGATGTTTTATGTACCTTCACAACTTGTTTATAGCGGTTTGCGACATCATCGGCAGTTACTTCTCTATCAAAAAATGGCATGTCCACAATAACCGATGATGACAAAGTCAGTTTTTTTTCAAGTTCTGTGGTGGAATCCTCAGCACTACTTAATTCAGTTAAGGATGCCGCTTGTCCACTCTTAAAATATGAAATATTTAGAAATTTTAGAAAAATTCACTTTCATGTTTATTTTTGTCAACAAATAATCAAAAATTGACTTAAAAATAAAAATCCTTAATAGACGAATATTTTCTAAAATTTTTAAATTTTTCTAAATATTAAATTTTTTTACAAATTTATAGTTTAAACTAAAATTAAAACCATTAATAAAAATATGTAAAATTGATATACAATATTAGCATACAACTTTTGCATTGTTAATTTTAGAAAATAATTAAAAAAACATTTTTACATATTTACACAATTAACATTGCATTATCTTTTTCTGTAAAGTATTATTTTTAATTAAAAAGAAAGCAACCACAACAAACCTCATTCGCTGATTCAGTGGTCACTCCAGAAAAGTCGTAACTATTGTCTTCTTCTTCCATTTCAACATCAGTGATTGTAAAAAATTGTATCAATTCTCGGTCAAGAGCTTTAAGTGGTTTTATATTATCAAGATCGGATTCATTACAATTCTGCATGGCCAAATAACGTTTCTTTACTGACGCCTTCCAATCAATCCAACTCTTAAAATTTTAAAATTAACACACACACAAAAAAGCAAATAAAGTTAAAAATAATACAAAATTAATAAATTGTTACTTTTCGCCACTGAGCTGGCGATTTAATAGCTTTTCCATCGGTTGTCGTTATTTCGGTGGCGATTTTATTCCAAAGCAAATTGGCTTCATGGTTGTTGCGCTTGTCGCCGTAGCCCAATTTTCGATTGTCCTTTATAAAGTTCAAAAGTTGAAGTCTTTGGTTTTTTGACACACGCCCGATTAATTGTCTCTAAAATTAGGAATTCAATCGAAAGAAATTTTAAATTTCGTATTTTGTAAATAAACTTTTATCATATTTACCTTGTTGCTCATAATGAATTCACAATTTTTAAATACTTCTCGATAGTTGAGAATTGTTCGCCAAATACAACAAACAATAATCGAGAATAATCGAGATTGACGTCAATATTACGTCAACAACGATGTCGCAAAGCGTGAGAGGAAGAAAAGAGCGAAGTTAGAAAAACGAGCACAACTGCAACGAGAACGAAAATTCGTTCAATTGAGTACGTCGCCTTTACAACAAATGTAAACAAACGATAAATCGACAATCGCAAGTAAATATATACATATGTACATGTTTTGCTAACAACAACAACAACAACAAAAAGTATAACAGAAACAAAATCGCTGATTTTAAACTATATATTAAAGTAATAATACATTTAAAAAACACTTTCATGAATCACCCTAATTTGATTCTGATATTTAACAATGTGGTGCATTTGTAATAGTCGATATGACCGACTATAATTGCTTACTTGTTTTCTTTTGGCATTGTAATTTCAAATATATTTTTTAGTACTTATATACAGTTTAAACTTGAATTGCTAAATTTTTGGGGATAATAGGGCATTAAAGGCAATATACAAAGTTATGTTTTTTGCACACCACAATTATTTAAATAAAAATATAGAGTAAAAAAGTAATTTTTAAACTTTTCCTTTGATTTTTTCGGTTTAACTTTATTATACCATTCGCCACGTGCAAGTGCACGTACCGAATGGTATATTGAGTTTGTTCTTCCGTTTGTAACGCCCAGAAGGGGGCGTGGTAGGTATGACAAAGTATATATATAAATGATCAGCGTCGGATTCTGAGTAGATTTAACGATGTCCGTTCGTCTGTCTGTCCCAGCGATAACAGCCGTAATTTAAGAACTATCGAGCTGAAATTTGGTATGCGAGCTCCCATTCACCATGCCGAAGTTAAGTAAGTTCGAAGATGGGCAAGATCGGAGCAAAACTTCTACCCCCTCCCATAGAAACCACCCCTTTTCATACGAAAAAAAAATTGATTAAAATAGTTCCAGTGCAGATATCCAGTTCAAATTCGATAGTTTTCACTTTAGTAGTAACACAAAACTGCTCACAAAATGGGCGTGATCGGATAAGAATCACGCGCACCTCCCATACAAACCAACCCTTTCCATTCGGAAAAAAATTATTAAAAATAGCTACAGCGTAGATAACCAGTTCAAATTCGGTATTTAACACTTTGCAAGGAACACAAAACTACAAACCAAAAAGGGTCGTAATCGGATAAAAACATAAAGTGCCATGTAGCACTTATGTGCTAAAAAAAAGCACATTTTTGGTGTCACTGAAATGGCGAATGGTATATGAGCTTCGGCTTAGCCGAGATAATTCTCTTACTAGTTTTTTTTTACTTTTAAGCTATGTTTAAAAATGTTTACAATTTATAAATTAAACTTTATTTCTTTGTTTGTTTTGCTGTTTAAGTGAATCAAAGCATTCATTGTTTGTTGTATGTATTAAGTCATTTTTACTGAGAAATTGTTTTTTAAGTTGTAGGTTATTTTCTTTTAATATTTCACTGTTATTAACATTTTCTATTTAATTTTTTTACCTCACATACAAACGTATTTTTATTAAAGTTTTCTTTACAAAAATATATATGCACGACATGTGATCAAAAAGTAAGGAATCTTTTCAAATTTCGCGGGCAACGTACTACATTCGATTATCAGTTTTTGTTTTGTTATGTTGGTACACTCGTCACGAACAAAAAAATAACAAGGATTGTGTGTGACAAACTTGATATACTTTTTTAAATTTGTTACAAATAATGTCTCCAAATATATATATAATATTATGTTAAATGTAGCAACATAATTTTTAAAGAAATAAAGTATAAGTAAATTTTTTTTAATTAGATATTTTAATTGATCGATTGTTTCTCCGAATGCTGCATTGTGATTAAAAATATGATATATCATTTTGATTCTTATAATAAAGCCTAATCGAGTAACTTTCATATAAAACCACATTTTCCGAAATCCGTTCAGACGTTTTAACGTATTATAGCTAACTTATTCATAGTCAGAAACATTTAGACTTAAGAAATGTGAAAATAATTTGTACTACATTGAACAAAAAGCCAAAAGTTTTAACTAACATTTTTTTCTTGTTATTAAATTTTTACCAGAGCTACCGAAATTCTGCATTGTTTTTCAGACATTTGCCGGTCCCAAAAGTTTTTTGTCTCGTTTTTTTTGCTCTTTTGGTTTAACACGTAAACCGATCAAGACTTCAAACGATAGGCTTACTAAAACCGAAGATTCGTCAAAAATTCTCAAGTATCTTTTTTTCTATTTGTGTTGGCAAATAGTAAAATTAATTTTATACGATTTAAATAATTTGGAAGTTATTTGATCCAGCTTAAACGGCTCAAAAATATCATCGGCGTAGGATTATGCTTGCGCGGTACACCCTGTACAATAAAATTTCCACTTTTGCCGTGCAGCACCCGACCAACTTATTTTGCCGCCTTTTTGCGCAAAACGAACAATACTAAATAGTTTATTTTTAACATTATCGTTTACTTACCTCTTCATCTAAATTTCCGACTACAAAATATCGAATATTTGCAAATAAATTGTCGCTTATTTTTAACTTTTCCATTTCTCGTTTTGAGAACACTTTCCACACTATTTCTTTGTTGCTTTTCTTCTTCGTCCGTCGGTCAGCCAGCGTCTGTCTGCTTTGGCTTCATTCACTTTTCTTACTTTGCGCAATTCATCAGTTTTTTCCGTGGTTTATTGAATTGTTTTTTAAATCAATATTTCCAAAAGCATTTGAATTATTATAAATTAAAATTTTTATTGTTAAATTCAAGCATTAAATCTCATTTTTTTTTGCAAAAATCCAAGCACAAAAGAAAAGCCACTCAGTGAAAAAAACTTGTGTCGAGAAGTTGGCTGTGGTGGTAGTTAGTCGGCTTGTTATGCTTACCTCTCATTCGCGAATAAAAGGAGATGGGGATGAATTTGTCTACATAGAGATGAAAATAAAATAAATAAAAAAACGTAAAATTTAGTCACCCTGTGACTTGTTAAATAAGAAAATGGAGATTAACTATTTTATGTTTTATTGATTTTAAAACTTGTAAAATCACTAAAGTGAAACCATTTGTTTCCCTCCATTTTATAACCTTTTGATGTTATCTCATAGTTTAAAATGTGATTGCGCAAAAAGAAATCGAAATGTTAATTTTGTATGTTTGTTATCGTTGTTTACAAGTTTTTCCCATCATCCTGAAAGCGATCACAACAAAACTACAATGACAACTGTACACAATGCTGCCAACTTTATAACACAAAAAGTGTTTTTTTGTGTTTTATTTATCTCACGACTTACAAAAAGTCTGAGTGAAAACATAAGCTTTGAAAACAAACTTTTGCAATAAAACCAAAAACGTTTCGGGTGGAAAATGGCAATGCCAATGAAAGTATTTTCCGCGGCACGAAATGGCAAGTATTTAAAAGAGTTTATTGCGACAAAGAAAAACAAACAAAAACAAATTCAAATTGAGGTTATGTTAACTTATGTCATCGAAGGAGCCTCCCTACTCACCGTTTTCCATTCTTATTGCGCAGGATGACCATAATCAATATGTTATATATAATGTTATGTTATAATTTTGTTTTTCATTTTTTAGGCCAGCGCTTCTTTGGCATTAGCACTCGTCTGATGAGCGCCAAAGCTGCACCCGAAGAATGCAAGGATGACATCGTCAAGGTCCCTGAAGGCTATGTATATGTCAACAACAAAGAAGTGAGCATGGATTTGAAAGACATTACGGATCGTGCAGCACAAACCATGTTCTTAAGCGAGTTATTGGCCGGCTTTGGCGTAACGCTGGCGCACATCTTTAAGGAACCGGCTACGATCAATTATCCATTTGAAAAGGGGCCGCTGAGTCCACGTTTCCGTGGAGAGCATGCACTGCGTCGCTATCCAAGCGGCGAGGAACGTTGCATTGCATGCAAATTGTGCGAGGCTATTTGCCCGGCACAGGCAATTACCATCGAAGCGGCAAAACGCGAAGATGGCAGCAGACGGACAACGCGCTATGATATCGACATGACCAAGTGTATCTATTGTGGCTTTTGTCAGGTAAAGCGTTTGTAAAACGTTTGGATATTCAAGCCATTTAAAGATTTTTTTGTTTTCTGCCTATAGGAAGCTTGTCCCGTCGACGCCATTGTCGAGGGACCAAATTTCGAATTCTCCACGGAGACGCACGAGGAGTTGCTCTACAACAAGGAGAAACTTTTAAGCAACGGCGACAAGTGGGAATCGGAAATCGCCTCCAATTTGCAGGCTGATCACTTATATCGTTAAATGACTAAAAATGCTGTTGAAGCTTTTGTTGAGCGGCGTACGAGGCGGACTAAAAATTAAACAAATAAAACTAGTTGAATAAATAATGATGATGGTGTGTGTAAATGTTTTACATTTTCGCTTTTTTAGTGTAAACGATTTAAATGTCTTCTTTTCCCAAATGGCGCTAATAAAATTAAGGCTCATTTACATTTTTGACATTAATTTCTAATGGAATAGCGACGACGCGACACCTTAAATCAAATTTCATTTAAATTGTAAATAGTTGATTTGTTTACGTTTTAAAAGAAAACATTACTTCTGTTTTATTTTTTTTTTAGTTCATTTTTTATTTTAATTTAAAGCCGTACCCTTTCAAACTTAAACAAATTGGTCTTCAAATATAACTATTAGATTTTTTGTAAAAAATGTTTACATTTAAATTTTTTTCCGAAATTAATTTTATGAAATAGAAAAAAATTAACAAACTCTTGTATACCATTTATTTTATTTGGAAATATAAATTTTCTTAGTATTTACAGATTTTTATAATAAAAAATTATTCTATTACTCAATCCAAATTTCTCGAAATCTCCCATTCTTATAAAAAAATAAAAATATGGCCACTTGCAGTCATCAATTCTTCTTTGAAATCTTATTCGGGCTGTCATCAATTGTTTTTGAAAATATTTTCCAGAGAATACAGACGAAAGCAACTCAAAACGTAGTGAAAAAAATCAGAAAGATGGCTGACAAAGTTATTTCACGTTTCGTGTTAAAATCGAATTAATTTTTGCATTGAATTGATCAATTAATCTGCACAAAAATACTCGAAAACGATAGATGGACCTTCGCATTAATCAATTTCGTTTAGTTTCGGTGTAAAGTCACATGAAAAGGTATGTAAAATTCAATTGAAAAATGTCGGTAACAAAAAAAGCTGATTTGCGGTACGAGCAGACGAAGAACATATTCGGTGGGTAGAAAGTAGAACAAAGCAGAAAACGAAAAGGGCCGACAAAGAGGCCTCAAAATGCCGCGATGGAATTGGAATTGAAATTTTCGGTTCTTCGGGCCGAAAAAAGCAAAAAGAGAAATACAACAATAAGAAGTAGAACCGAGAAGAACGTTTGTAAGATACGCGCGCCAGTTTTAGTGTTTTAGACCGTGGGTTTTTTCCTATAGTTTGGATGGTATTTTTATGTTTTCCGTGCAATGTGGCAAATCGAAATAAATTTTTTTAATAAAACAACAAAACATGAAAAAGAAGATCCACAGTGTTTTTTCGCAGCCAGTAAAGCTCTAGAAAAGCGACATGAATCTTCTGCCTATTTTTCCCTCGCTTCTTAAGCAAAGTTTTTTGGCACCATCAAGGCGCCTTCGCTACCTCATTGTTATTAGCGCGAAAAGTTCGCAATTCTTTTAATTCGCATACTGGGTGTGTGTAATTTTATCCAGGATTGTGTGATCGAATCGATTGGTGTTTTTTTATTAATATATTAAATATAGTTATAAAAAATAAATAAGATGTGCGATCACCAAATGTAGTTCTACCTAAAAAAAAACGTTTTATGTTCGTTCGGAAATTTTTTGAAGTAAAAGTAAACCAATTAGAATCATTCCTAAAGTTCCATGTATAAAGTTTGTGTTAATTTTTATTAAATAAATCCGGGGATTTTTTTTTGTTCGCAGGAAATCGTTTTTTCAATCTATAATTTAATAAAAGGTTTTTAAAGTAATTTCAATATTTGTAGGAAATTACGCACAAATCACAATCAACGGTAGACGCACGAAAATTCGTGCTTTAAAACGATTGCTTGGCTACAGCAATTGCTGCTGTGACTTTAACAACAACAAAATAAAATGAACAACTTCAATGCAACAAGTATTCAGCAACAGCAGCAACAACAACAGCAACACGTTGCCAATGTATTGCAATCACAACCAGCAACCGGAGCTATCAGCTATTTGCAACAGCCACAAATTTTGCAACAGCAACATCTCAACGCACATTCACAGCAACTTACTAGCGCAACTGTGTACGATCCGCGAGCTCTCGAAAAAACTTACTATACTACAACGGCGGGTGCATCAACTGTGTCTGCTAATACCGCAGCGGCAGCGGCTGGTGGTGGCCGCTATTTTACTACAACCGGAGCAGCAGCTGCTGCTGCATCGAATGCAACTCATGTGCCCAATACCATTTTAATTACCAACAATTTTACACAACAACAGTTGTCGGCTGTGCAACAACAACAGCAGCAGCAACGTGTTACAGCTAATTTCAACAATAATAACAACAACATCAACAATAATAATATACGTATTGTGTCCGCAGCGCCACGTTTGCAACAACATGTTGCTGCACCACACCACCAGCAACATCATGTTTATAACATCAGCAGCTGCAGCAACAACAACATGCTCGGCGACAAAGATACCGCACTTAATCAACTACAAGCAACCGCCGATACCTTGCACTTGCAACAACATTTATACCAGCAACATTTCGCACAACAGCAGCAACAACATTCTGCAATTGCAGCTGCGGCACAACTTGCTGCTGCGCAACAACATTACGCACATCAACATGTTGCTGCAATGCAATTGCATTTGCCACCAGCAGCAACAGGAACACTTGCTGCCGGCCAGCAATATTTTCTGCCGTCAGATCCTGTTGCTGCCGCCGCAGCTGCTGGAGCAACAAACACTGCCAAGCTGCTGCCAAATACATTAGCAGCAGCAACAACAACAGCTCTCGGAAGCGAATGTGTGCCTGCAACAAATGTCGGTGTCGTCCCAACCGCCACCGCTACTACCGCCGTCGCCCCCAATCCCAGCAGTTCATCGACGGTTGTGCTCGATCGCATCAACATTTGTATCAACAATCACTACACCGATGTTTCGGCCGCATCTGCCAATACGACGGGCATACGCATAAATTCGCCTGCCGGGATCGCCGCAACGCAACAGCAACAGCCATCACCCATCATACCCGCTATACAGCATAAACCGATCATCGATTCGGGCACTCTGGGGCTTCTAATCGATCCGTATGCCAACAGCACCAACAGCAGCAGCAACGAATCGACACAGCTTGTCATTGATGAACCTGATTCGACTACTACAACACCGCATACGCCACCAACAACGCCGGAAAGTACAAATTCGCCAACTCACGGCGAATCGACCGATTCAACACCAAAGCATTCATTTGCTGCAATTGCAAATACAATCGAGAAAGAAGCAGCAGCAGCTACAGCAACTTCGTTGACTTTTCCAGCTATCACTGAAAAAATACATGCGGAAGTAATAAAGGCGACAACGATTGCTTTGCCGTCTCCGTCGAAGGCAATTAAAATACAACAAGAACTTGTAACAACGCCAACAACGATTGATGCTCCAGCTTTAATCGTAACGGCACTAACTCCACCAACACCGCCAACGCCACCGACGCCTCCCAATTTACCGCCCTTCACAATCGGTGATGATGTCTTTGTTAAGCGTCAAGACGGCCGCTTATATTTGGGCACTGTCATTTATAGTGCCTGTCAACAGTTTCTTGTCCGTTTTGATGATAAATCCGAGGTCTGGTGCAACACTGGCGAAATGCGTAAACTAGGCGGTGGTGGCGGCAGTGGTGTCAACTGCACTGTCCCTGGCAGCACCGCTGATGGCACCACAGTTGCCAACGTCGGCCCACAGTGTGTTGCCTGTAAGCGCCGTTCGACGCTTGTCGGTGATTCAGTGGAAATATGCGAACGTTGTGGTCGTGGCTATCACCGATTATGTACTGTAGAGACGACGCCCGGAAGCGGTTTGTGGCAATGCAAGCGGTAAATTATTTTTATTGATTCAATTTGATTTTTTTTATTGTTTATTTTTTAATGCATTCTTATATGTAAGTTTTCACTATTTCTTTCTTTTTATTTTTATGGATAAGAAAATAATTTAAAATATTTGAAAAGAATTCAGTCATTTGAACTTATAAAGTTGAATTTAAATATCTAATACCTAATATCTAATTTTTGCAGTTGTGTCAAACCAATGAAAATGCTTAAAACTAATAACAACAACGTTGAGCCAAAAGCTGACTACGTCTGTCGCCAGCTGCCATATCATGTAAGTTCTATTATATTAGATTAATTTAGTCTATATTTTGAAATTTTTTTCCCTGTTTATGTAGGTTGCCACTCTGAATTGGGATGAAAAACATCGTGTCAACGAAGAACAAATCTACTGTTATTGCGGCAAATCGGGCAAATTCGATCACAATATGTTGCAATGTTGCAAATGTCAAAATTGGTATCACACGCACTGCATGCAAAACTTCAAAAGTAAAATATTACGAGGCGATGGGTGCGTTTAAAAAATCTAATTTTTTTTCAAATTGAATTTTAATTTGAAAAAAATTCTAAAAAAAAAAAATAAAAAATTGGAATTAAAAGTTAATAATTTTACATTTATATTTATAGTTTCTTTGTGTTTTGTTGTTCGGTGTGCAATGATGGTCCAGAGTTTTTGCGGCGCTTGCAATTAAATTGGGTCGATTTGATGCACTTGACACTGTATAATTTATCGGCAATGAAAAAGCACCAACATCACAAGTATCATCACCTAGTCAAGGACATTTGGCCATTTGTTTTGGAGAAGCGTAGCACGTTGCCGATTTGTAAAGAGGTTTTTACCGGTTTTTCGAATAAGATTTTATTGGGAAAAAATAACGTTTTTTTTTATTTTGTAGTGGATCGAAATGACCGAATCAGATTTTACGGAACGTATCAAAAATACACTCAAGAATAATTCCGAGCGTTTTATTTGCGGACGCGAAATTAAGCGCGATCATTACTACTATGCGCTGCGTAATAATGGTCCACCGATACTACCAAAAATAAGCGTTGAAATTACTGATATCCTGAGCGATGAGCTGCTAACACATAAATTTAAATTAAACTTGTTAAAGGGTGCATTAGAAAATGAGTGAGTATTTTACTGGCGATAAATAATCAAATGCAACTTATATATATATGTATATATATATTTTTTTTACTTATGTTAGATCTAAAATACAAACAGCCATCGATGTCAAGCCTGCGATGACAAGCACCATCACTAAGAGCATGCCTAAGTCTAAGGCAACAGATGATGTATATGAATTTCGCATCGAAGACGATGAAAAATTTACATCGGATGATGAAATTCCAATTAAGCACATCATCGAAAAAGTTAAAAAAAACAAAACTACGCCCAAAAAAGCAGCTCACACAACAACAATAAAATCAAAAACCATGACCACTGATAAAATGGAAGTCGATGATGAAAATGCCAACGACGCAAATTGCTCCACATTTACCGCTACCGCGTCTATGACAAAGACAAAAAGTCCCCAAAAACAGTGCGAAACAAATGCGCTGACTGCAGCGTTATCAGTACCACCTACCGAAGAGAAAGAGGAAACAACGCTGGAGAAAAAACCTGAGACAACCCCAATTGTTCCGGCAACAGCGAAGAGTAGTCGCAAACGCAAAGCGTTCACACTCTCCTACAAGGAAATCGCTGATGAAGCGGCCGCCAAGCGGTATGACGGCACGTGTAGCCGTATCTGTGATTCATCGTCGGATGAGAATTCGAGCAGCAGTCGCGGCACTTCGCTTGATCTAATCATTCCGCCGCCGAAGAATTTTCTCGGTCTCAATAATCCGTTTCTGATGGTCACGCCAAAAAAATCTGCCGCTGTGCCGGAGAGTGGCGTTGGCAAAAAAACTGTCAGTTTTGGGCGCAATAGCGGCAGTGGCGGTCGCACCTACATTAAAAACAGTATTTTCAACACATCGACTCTGGACTTTAGCTCAAAGTTGGCCGCGCTAAAAAGCGCTGGCATGTTTCCAAATTTAAGTACAAGCAATCTAGCCAAGGCTGCTGGTCAGCCGCGGACGGTGCGCACGATCAAGCGAAGACTGAGTGCCAAAGATATTATGATTGGGCCAAATCAAGAGGTTCGTCGACGACGCACGCGGCGTCTCTCTTCGAATATTGAGGTGAGGCTTTTTTATTTCCCTTCCATCAACAAAAATCAAAATTTGTCGAAAAATTAATAAGGTAATTAATGTTTTTTTTTTTTTTTTTTCAAAATAGGTTATAAGTACAACAACAATAAATCCCATTCCTAGCAACTTTTTTCCAATTCATGCCAAAGATTTATTCAACACATCCACAACAACAAATCACCAGAAAATGCTGCACCATCAGCAACAACAACAACAGAATATATTCCGAAATCAACTGCCGCCGATATTCTCATCGACAACAACGCCCTTCTCCTCATCTGCTTCATCATCACCGCCCGCATCCACCACATCAAGTTTGGATTCGTTACCAATGTCGCAGCCGCCGCCAAAAGTGCTCGCTGAGTCGTCTGCATTTGAGCCCACCAAACCAACACACGGCCGGAGACTTAGGCAGCGTCCCCAAAAAAATTCACCAGCCAACAGCCGACGTAGTTCGATTTCCGGCGCCAGCACATCATCGAATCAATCGACAACAACGATAAAAAGTTCCTCGGCGGCACATGCCGCGGGATTGCAAGCAACCACTAGCCAAGGTACTATTTTACTGGATCTAAAGCAATCAGTTAATAAATACTTTGGCGCTGCCAATCGCATCGAATCCGGTGAACAATTCTCAATACGCGCCAAGCGTCAATTGACCAACGGTCAAATGCAGTATTTGATCGAATGGGGAGGTGACACTGCTGCTGCTGTTAATACTACGACAACAACGGCCTAAGACAGCAACAGATAAAGAAGACTGCTGGTGGTTTGTTTTGGTTGTAAGCAGGCACGACGCATGCACAATGAAAAAAAAAAGAAAAAGAAAGAGTGAACGAATGAATGTTTGGATTATGTTAGCACGAGTACATACTTTCGTAGTTCGTAAGTTTTTTGTTTTTTATATACATTTTCCAGTTATTGTTGAATAATTTTTTTTTAATACCGCTGAAATTGTTTTTCCAAGAGCAATCAATACAGATTTTTAATCAACTGAACGATTTTTATGGAAATTCGTTAAATCGAGTGTTTTTGAAAAATTATAGATCGTTTAAATTTAATGTTAAAGAATTTGTTTTGAGTTTGTTCCCCTCCTTTCTTGATCTCTTTAAAGAGATTTAAAAAGATTAAGGTCATGGGATTTTCAACCTCCAACTTAATTAAAGTTAAATGATTTGATTTCGTTTATTTGTGTTAATTTTTATTCTTAAATTTTGAGAATGCTTTTCATCTTAGAATTTTGGAGTTTTTGAGAAAATGTTAATTAATCTTATTCGTGTTTGAATATTTCAGTTTTTGATATATGTTTAAGTCATTCCTTCTCTGAACTATGTTAAGTGAAGGAATGGTGTGAATTTGCAGCTTAATGAAAGATTTAAAAATAGAATGGATCTGGTAAAAATTATAAGGAAATCTTTTCATTTATTAACAAGGTACTAAATTTCATAAAAATCGTTTGAAGTTAATTAGAAAAAAATAATATTATGTGTGTATTATTATAATTTAACTTGGAAAGTAATTTTTAGTTTTGTTGTCTTTTTATAATCTGCTTTGACATTATAATGCATTTTCGTTTGTTTTAATTTTGCATTCAAAAAACCTTGAACTTGAAGCGTTTGAAAAATTATTGTGTTGAATTTTTTTGAATTTTATTTACAACATTGTTTTAATTTTTGAATTAAATACAAATATAGCACTGAAAGAACTTTAAAAGCAAACTGAGCTATATCATTTACAGACAAAAAAAAACTAATAATATTGTATACTGATATACGAGTAAATGCAACTTGCATATTCCAATGACTTTTTCACTACTAATAAATTTTGATATATAAAAATTTTGTTTCGTTAAAAATGCTCTACGAATATGTTGAAATGAAATGTTGATATATTTTTATTTTAGACATATTCTTTCGTTTAGGTATTAATAAGAGTTTGTGTGTTTAATTTTTGTTTTTATTAATTTATTTTTTACATGTATACGTCGAATGAAGTTTTGCACTAGAACAGATTTAATTAATTTTTCTTAAACCAGAGTCTTTTTTTTTGTTCAGATTTCTAATAAAGATGTTTAAAAAAATGTCTCGTAGATTGAATGAGTTTTATAGAATGTTAACCTTTTCTACTATAAAAATATAATATGCAGTGTACAAATTAAAATTCGTAATTAAAGTATCCCACTCTAAATCTTGATGTCCTCTCGTTAAGTTTTAACTTACAGAGCACAACATTTATTTCGAATTTATAAAAATGTAATTTAATTCATTTTCCTAATATCTCTTCGACTTGTTCATGCACACTAAAAATAGTTCTTTTCAAAAGGATGTGTTCACTGCCGGTTAAATAATTACTATTGTTTCTTAGTTTTTTTTTTATAAAAATTTGGCAATTTAGTAAAAATTAATGCAACTTATACAAACAAAACCTAATTATGAAAAGCGTTTAATTAGAAAAAGAAATGTTAAAGTAACATAAAGTAAAATAACTAAATACAGGTTTAAATTGTGCAATGGCAGGAATATTAAATATATACATATTTTCATAAAATAAGTAAATGAACGTTTTAACATATGTATACACATATTCATTTGAATTTACATACATGGAAAAGTGTTTTTTTTTTATCGTTATGAAACTGAACATAATTAATGTTCAGTCTTTAGAACGTAAGTAAAAGTCTTAAAACAAATTAATAAGTTAAAGAGAAAGAAAAAGATTATTTTTAAATTGTACACAGAAACATAAAAATGGTTAAATAACAGCCTTATTTTTTGAAATTGTTGGTTCCATCGAAATGACAATATTCTTTTTTTAATCGTTTCTGATTTTTTTTTGGAAACGGTTTTGAGTTGAAATTGGTAATTTAGAGTAGAAACCCTTTTTAAATCGTATAAACCAAAACTGTGTGTTTAAAGAAATCTTGAATTTTTAGTTTAGAAAAGTTAAAGAGTACTTTTCTAAATGTATGCAGATTCAAATGTACGAGTATTTATCCTCATTACCATTACCAATTAAGCAGGGTACACCAGTACCAGTTAGTGAAGGTAGCGAAGCGAGTGCCCTGCCAAATTATGTAGGTTACACATTAAGCTTAAGCATGTATTTTAATAAATTTAATATTTATGTATGTATGTAAGAAAGAATTTCCGGCACAGCCGAAGCTAGTGCGTACCCTGCAGTATCTATCGTGGCTGTATTGCACGGCAGTGCAACCGGACATAAAAATCATTTTATAAATGTTTGTTGCTAGCTATTCGAGTGCATAGCAAATATAATTTTGGCCCTAAAGTCACATCTTTTGTTTTTTTTTTGTTTTAATTTAATTTTAGCTAAATTAGTTTTAATTGATCGAAAATACTAAAAAAAAGAAAAATTATTTTGTGAACAAAAATTAAAAAAGAAGAAAAAATAATATATGTATGTATGTATGTATGTATGTATGTATGTATGTATGTATATTTTGTTATAAAAATGTCATTCAGTTTAGTTGGAATTTAACACAAGTAAATATTTATGGCTCTTTTTTGTATATTGTATGCGCTGCGTTGATTGAGTTTTCCCCTCTCTAAAACAGTTTAATAAATCAGTTGGAATGAAGACGCGATTCTTAAAAGAAACAACAACAAACAAAAAAATATTTATTACGTAATTTAAAGAGTTTACTTTAGAAATATGTTTTCCTTTTTAACACTAGATAATAAAGAAAGAACATTTGAAGAAAATCAAAATACTAAATTTTTAATCATAACGTGTACAAATTATCAACGTAAAATAAATGTAAACAAACCGTACCGAAATGTACTTTAAACTAGAATTTATAAAACAATTTGTTTTTTGTCTACATGGGTTTCAACGAGATTTTTTATAAGTAAAAAGCAGGATGCATTTAGGTAAGTTTACATTACAGTTTCACTTAACTTGCGCAGGAGAACTGGAAGAGATCAGCTATATTAAAATCGTTAAGAAAAATAATAAGTAATTATAGCAAAGCCCAGTTATACCTTGACCATGGATATCTCACTCTCTGTGGCATTATTTGTTAAATACTCGTAAATTTCGGTTTTACCATGACCTTGAATAACAGTATTTAATATAAATAGTTGTGTCGTTTCCTTCTCTTCTATTTAAATGCAGTCTGCAACTGATCCTTATTAGGTTTACTTTAGCTAGTGAAGTGAAGGTGTAATGCAAACGCACCTTTAAACTATCAAGGATAAAATATTTTAAAGAAAAAATATATACGAGTATTTTGTTCCAAAAAAATCAAATACTTGTACGTTGGAATCGATGAAGTTTTGTCTGAGCTGGTACACTCGTATTTAAACACAAAAATAATGCCACAACAAATTGTCTATTTTGAATTCGATCTTACTGACGTTATCGCCTTGGGCAGGCCATTCATATTTCATTAATTATAATAGTTAATGCGACAAAGCGGCCACTTTGCATTCCACTTTGTTGTAAACAATTTCGAGTTAATCGAATCGCTCGATGGGATTTCAATTCGAAATGAAAATTTTTTGAAAAATATAGAAACAAATTTTCACTGGAAAAATTGTAGTTTTCGTTCTGCATGTTTGTAAAAAACAATAAAATAATTCTCGCAATCAACCAAAAAAATAAAATATTTGTTTGATTTCTCTCTCAACTCATCAAAAATGTCCGTTGTTTATTTCGCATTTTGATTGTGGAAAAAAATATTAAATGTCCAATTTTTGCAAATAATATTGTTTTTTTTAAATTCCGAACCGAAAAATCCGATTTTATGTGCATTACAAATTTGTGGAAAATTTTTGACATCATCCATCCAAGCAACAACCATCATCATCATCATCATCATTTATTGTGTTAATTGATTTGTGTTCTCCACTACTCGCTAAACCCACTCCCGCTCTGCTGTGTTGTTGCTGTGCTGTTCAGCGCTCCTTTGACGCTGTTGTTGTTGTTGTCTTTGTGACGACGGCTCTCTCTAACGAAGTGGTCAGGCAGTCAGTCAGTGGGTTTACTTTTTTTGGAGAGATTTTTGCAGAGTAGAAAAAAGGTAAATAAAAAACACTTAAAAGTTTTTACAGAGTTTATCGAAAAGTGTAGAAAGTCATTCTAAGGACTCGAATTAAAATTTTCAAAATTTTTTCCAGAACTAATTTAATTTTGATTTTTTTGAAAATATATTTTATATACAAAATTCTATTATTTTTAATTGTTTTCAAATAAAAAACAAAATTTAATATTCGAATTATAATTAAGTAGCTGGAATAAAATTTGAATATAAATATTTTATCTTTCGAAAGTTTTAACTTTTAAAAATTAACTGTGTTTGAAAGTTTTTTTTTATTTAATGCATAAAAACGCTCCAAAACTTGTCGAGTCAAATTTCCAAAAAAAAAAAAAACTTGTTCATTACGTTACGCAAAATTCGCATACAGATTTGTTTGCTATTTTTATCAAGTTTATAGCTGGCATTCCATAAAAAAGATTTGTTTATAGCAAATATCGACTTGACGAAAGATTTTGTTTTCACATCCGTTGCATTTTCAATTTGTTCCTCCAGAGGCGTAACTTATTTCTTGTTTGTATAAATGCAATATTAAAATTTTTCATTTTGAAGTTTGTCAAAATAAATAATTAAAGCTTTGTTTATTTTTTTTTGTTAAAATTTTTTATATATATAAACAAAAATTCTATGTGAGACAAAGCTGCGCATTTCAAAAATGTATCATACACGACGAAATACGCACGTTTTATTTAATTTTTGTGAATTGTCCCATAGTGCAATGGTCGTTTTAAGCTGAGTTCACATTTACTCGTAAATGTAATTAGCTGAGAGCAGTTGCAAACTGTATTTAAATCGTAAAGGAGGAAAAGAAACAACTATTGAACGAAATTTCTGTCAGTCTTGGTTGTTATTCTTTTGCTCCTATAAGATTAAAGTATGACTGCTCTCTTCTAGTATCACTTGTAAAGCTGAAGTGTAAACTCAACTTTTTCTATCTTTAATAGCTTTCTCTTTGTCATAAATTCTAAGGCAGTCTTTTATTTAGCTCATACTAATTTAAGGATAGCTGAAGTGGGTCCTTCTTGTTTTAAACATAAATCAGTTACATTTTGTTTCTCATCGGTGTAACATCGAGTCCTGGTTAAGTTTGACTTATTCTAATGTGATGTTAAAATTTAGTTTTGTTAAAGTTATTTATTTATGCAACAATATTTAGTCTGTTATTTTTGTGTGGCAAAAAAAGTACAACTTCTGGGCAAAGAAAAAGGTAATCATTACAGTTGAAGTTATAATTATTGAATAGTGTTAAACAAATTTTCAATAAAAAATTTAATTTACTTTTTGAAGTTTAAAAAAATTAAATTTATATTATGCAGTGTGACATTTTGCTTATATACTAATCAAGATTGTTTTGAATAGACCGGACTTTAGGGGTTTTACATGTGGTTTACCAAAATGGAACTATTGTGCTAAATAAGCCTGAGTTGTGTCTCTCTCTGGCAACACCTGAACCAACCAACTGCAGTCTGTTTTTTTTTTTTTTCAAATAAATAAAACACTGGTTTTATTGCATATAGATTTTAAAGAATAGTATTAAAAATATTTATTTTTACCACAAACCTATCAAACGGATTATCAGAAAAAATGCAACTCTGAAAAATGTAGAAATAAAAACCAAACGAAACAATGGCGACCGTAACTTCCAATGGAATTGAAACACGCACGAACAGACTGGAAAAATGAACGAAATCAATTCCGAATTTGCCTCCACACTTTTCTTTCGACGAGTTCCGTTTTGGTGAGCGGTCGTGTCGTGCTTCGTGCTTAGGCTATTCGAGCACACGACTTATCACATTTTTGTGAAAAAATTTATAAAAAAAAATTAAAAAAAAAATTAAAAATATTTAAAAAATCAACAAAAAAAAATTGTAAAAAGTAGCAAAAATCGAGCAGAGTGTAAAAAACGTAAGTTCTAGTGTTGAAACTTGTGAATTCCCCAAAAAGAATAGAACGAAGAAAAGAAAAAAAGTATGACGTCGACGAAATCGACCAACGAACGACAAAGGGAAAAAAATGTGTTTTCTGTGTTTGTGCGAAGAAAAAGTGTGGCTTTTGTCCGTCCGTCTGTCTGTTCGTGCGGTGCTCGTCTGGTGAAATTAAAAAATATTTCGCATTAACGATGATCTTTCTGGAAAAAAATATCGGATTTTTCTACTACAACGCCTAATTTGTCTGTGGCATAATGTGAAAATTGAAATATTTAAGTCATGAAAAGTATTGAAGTAAAAAAAATATAGAATAGAAGAAAATGAAAGTGGCGTTCGGTGTTGCTGTGTAGGTTAATTTTGACACATTTCGAAAATGAAAATTAGTACTTGCAAAAATTTAAACGAAAGTATTTCTGAATATATGCCAATTTATTACATTTCTTTCCTTTTTTTTTCTTTACAGTTTCTTTTAAGTTTTTCTTTTGTGTAGATTTTCTCTTAATAAAAAATATATACACAAACCACATAGAAACGCGACACCACAACAAATAAACTCGTTCTCGCAATCGAAAATGAATTCTGGCGGACCAAACTACCAAATGGCTTCGCTTTACGTGGGCGATTTGCATCAGGACATCAATGAGGCTGGTCTCTTTGAGAAATTCTCGTCGGCGGGTCCCGTTCTGTCCATTCGTGTTTGTCGCGATGTGATTACCCGTCGTTCGCTGGGTTACGCCTACGTTAACTTTCAGCAGCCCGCAGATGGTAAGTTCCACAATATGATCCTATACACATTTTTTACAATAATGTTTGAAGTTGGTCCTTATCAAAGTAAAGCAATTTAAGCATGTGGATATATGCTATTAAAAGTTTCATAAAAATAGATCATCATAATTTTAAATTTAAACTTTAATTCAAATAATATATATAATAAAAAATCTTAAAATACTGTTTTTTTACTACAAATATTTTAATTAAAAAATTGATTGGCAAAGTTAAAAAATGTTTATTTTTTGCTATGTTTTTGATTCCCTTTAATTTAGCTTTAATCCACCCCAGCTACAATTTTCGTTAATTAATTGCAATGAGTAACACGTGTGCAAAATAATTATCGGGGTTTTTTTTTTGTGGCTTTTGTCTGGCTCGTCGTCCAGCTTTTGTGAGTCATCATTTTTGCGTTTTCGCGAATGTGGAAATTTACGAGTGCAACAGCTGCATTTGTCTTATTATCTTTTGCTATAAAGAAAACATATGTTTCTGTAGCCTGCTGATGGCAATTTTCGCTTAAAAAATTTGCAAAGAAAACTAAAGATAAAACATTTATATATTTTTTATTTGTGTTTTTAGGCTTTTTAAAGTAGAGATTCGGTTGTCTTAAAAACAACTCTGAAGAAATCATCTACAAACCTATGTGCCTGGAAATAGACACCCAAAATAAAATTTTATGATAATTTCTTTGGAATACTATAATCCTAGCTACACTATATTTTGTTTAGCTAGGGTTACTTTTGCCAAATGTCGGGATTTTTGCCAAATATCCGGATTTGCATTGTATTGCAATTGTCAGAATTGCTAGAAGTATTTATTACCTCTGCACTAGATGAGATTGTTGCGACGTGTCTAGCAATAACAATTTATTGTTTTTACCCTTGTTTGATCTTTTTACGAAAATTATGAATTATTTTGATTTTCATGTCATGTCTTGTTCAAGAAAGTTAATTTTTCATTTCACTTATTTTTAAAGTTTTTGGCGCGAAACGCGCACTTTGATAAGTACTGAATTTCTCAAAAAATATCGAAGACCAAATACTCAAGTTCTTGAATATCCCTAATATTATTTTTCATTTTATCTTTTTTTTTCTCATAATTTTTCATGTTTTTCAATACTATTTGTATTGTCAAAATACAACGCTGCATGTAGCACAGGCTGTAATTCCTTTTTCAGATAGATCTGTTCAAAAAAACATTTTAACTAACGCCGCCATTGCTTGTTTTCCAGTAAAATTTGGAAATGAAACAGAATTTCATTTTCTTCGTTTCGGGAACTGAATTTTTTTTTTTTTGTAAACATGTGTTTTTGTTTACGATTATTCTTTACTGTTCCCTACATGCGTATATATAAATATTCGTCGTCGTTGCTGATAAATGAGATTATCTTTAATTTTTCCATATTAATTTTTATTTTCGTTATGGTTTTTCGAGGTCGTCCGTTCGTCTTTAGAAATTAGAAAAGAATTATTCTAGGTTACGTTTGAAGAATTTTTGCGCACGTTTTTCACGTGTAGGCAAAGTTTAATATATTTTTTATTTATTAATTCTTTTTTGTTTATCAGTTGCCGTTTCTTTTTTTGTCATTTAAGCTAATTTGTATCGGCTTTGGCTCCGTTATATGACGTGGCAACGGGCGTTAGCAACAGCAGTTTTAATTTTCCCCCTCTTATTTTCAATTATTTCTTATTTCTACATTGGAAGGCATTAAACGAAAAAAAAAAAAAACAACAATCGAGTTTTACTTTCACTTGGTTTGCTGTTTTGTTGTTTTTGTGATTTTATTTAATTCTATGACATTTCTGCTATTATTTTTTTCTTCGATAAAATAAAGATCTTCATATTAAACATTTATATTGTAATATTTCGCACATTATTTAAGCTATGTACGAATGTATCTTTTCAATTAAAGCATTCACATAATTAGGGAGGGGTGTTATAAGTAGAGGTAAATTTTTTTTAATAATTAAATACTTGTGGTTAAGAGTTGAGTGTGGGTTGGTATGGGACAATAGCTCTCAATTCTCATGGACCACGGAAGTAGAGATACAGGAATGAGATATTTAGATGTAAAAATTGGAAGCTATTTTTGTACGGTATTTAGAAGATTAGGTATAGGGAGAAAGAGCATGATTGTTATTCATACTTAACGCATCACCACCCAATGTCCGCAGTCTCGTTCTTGCAAAAGCCAGACACATACAAAGATAATGCTCGCAGCGATTACACTGCTCTCAAGGCAGGACTGACAAATTGGAACGTTGAAGGCGCCCATGTTGGTCATAATTAAATACACTAGTCGTCAAAATGTTGCATATGTCGAATTAAAAAATATACAACATACATTCATAAAAGATGTGTAAGTTTGTTTTTCAGTATTTAATATTGCCCTATATTTTTTTTTGATAGACTATTTAAGAATTCTTTACGAAAAACATCCCATAAACTGTTTTTTCAATGAAATTTTTGGTATTACAAATTAAGAGCTTTTAATCAAAAACCGATAACTCATTCGAAACGCTGAAGAACAAAAAAAAATTCGGTTGAAATCTTTGAATAAACTTAAAAATTTAGTTTTTGATTTTTTATTATACTTAACTTAAATATATAAAAAATTTGTTTTTTCTATCAATGAATTTTGGAAGAAATTAATATTAAATATTGACATTCAAATGTTTGCTGTAAAACAACTTAAGTCTTTTATTATAAGCACATTATAAATCTGCATATTTCTCAATTTTAAATCGAATTTATTAATGTTATTTGTTGGTTTTTGGGTTAAAACATGGTTATACTAACAAAATGAACTAGCAAAGTTTTTGTCACATTCAAATGTCTTCTGTTTTTAACATGTTTGCTCCAAATTGGTATGCAATTCGCAAGGCCGTTTTTATATTGTTTTTTTTTTTTGAAACTATTTTGAAACTGCGCAGTAAAAATAACACATACACACACGCGCATACACACAAATAAATAAAAGCTTTCATTTAAGCTGAGATTCGCGCGCGTGTATTTTAATTTAAAAATAATGTTCGTTCAACTTTCACCGTTTTTATTATTTGGATTGTGGTGTTTGCTTGGCTTTGTCTTGGGTCGGCGACGACGAGGTCAACGACATTTTTGATATTTTTTTTAGGAATTCACGTTGTCTTCTGTCATTTTCAGACTCCTCTCTCCTTTTATTTTTCTTGGTATTTGTGAAAGTATTTTCTTACATACTTTAACAACTGATATCTGCGTTCCAACACGTGCAGATGTGGCAAGTTGAAAATGTTGTATGCAATTTTTCGCTTTATTGTACAATTTTAATATGACAATAAAAACTACTCAATCGTACAAAATTGTTATTATTCCTTTTTCATACTTAACAAATACCAAATAATTAAATTTGATTTAATGCATACTAGAAACAAATTATAAAAATTAACTTTATTTACTAAGTTAATCATTAGAAAAAAGGTAAAATGTACACATTTTAAATTAAATACATTTAATGTCATATTTTATATTACTTTATTTTAAAACAATTACGAAAGCATGTAAACATTCATAGTTAAAAATGTCTACCGAATTTTTTTAAATTTAGTATTTTGAAAACAGTTTAAAAAGCGCAATTTTGTAATTTATATTACATATTTTTCGGAATTTGTGATAAATAACTTACAACAATGATCAAACAAACAACTATTTTTTAACCTGATTTAAACACTTAAGAAAATACTTAAGTCGATTGTGAAAATTTAATGGTGACATTTTTTCCCCGATAACCGTTGAATTAATATTTTTAGCTAAAGTTTATAAATCCACAATAGATTTTGTAATACCTTTGAATACCTTTTTTTTTTAATTGTTAAATGCTAAATGTCGCTTAATTTTTTAGCCGAACGTGCTCTCGATACAATGAATTTCGATTTGATTCGCAACAAACCCATTCGCATTATGTGGTCTCAGCGTGATCCTTCGCTCCGTCGTTCCGGCGTTGGCAATGTTTTCATTAAGAACTTGGACAAGAACATCGACAACAAAGCTATCTACGATACTTTTTCAGCTTTCGGCAATATTCTTAGCTGCAAAGTCGCCACCGACGAAAAGGGCAACTCCAAGGGCTACGGCTTCGTTCACTTCGAGACAGAGGAGGCTGCTAACACATCGATCGATAAGGTCAACGGCATGTTGTTGAATGCCAAGAAGGTCTACGTTGGCAAATTCATTCCACGGAAGGAACGCGAGAAGGAGCTCGGCGAAAAGGCAAAACTCTTCACCAACGTCTACGTAAAGAACTTTGGCGAAGATTTCGATGATGACAAACTAAAGGATTTGTTTGAACCGTTCGGCAAGATCACCAGCTACAAGGTTTGTGTAGTTTTTATATACACTTTTTTATATATTAAAATTGATGATAAAATAGCTTTAAAATGTCGCATTGCATGGCGCTATGTATTAACTCACATAATTTGCGGCCAATACAAAATAAAATATTTTCATGTGGTTTCATAAGAAAATAAGGAAATGCAATTGGATAAAAAAAATCGCCTACTTATTAATTCATAGCTTTTTTCAAGATTTTGGCTATTATTTCTGATTGAATAAACATTCTATAAACATAACGATATGCCAAAAACTATGTGGTGTCGTTTTTCTGAATAAAATAGTCAGATTTTGTTGATCTGTATCATATTCTTGAGATGTAATTCTTTAGGCGTTAATATTTCAGCAACTTCTACCCATTGGTCGATTAAATATTTCCATTTTTCTCAGGCTAAGATTCAAAGTTGCCAGATAAAAATATCACACTCGACTTACCGTGTCATTTTGAAAATCTCTGAAAATGACATATATACGAGAGTGATAAATAAAAATAATTAGTAAAAATTGACGATTAAAGTAAGGAATTTTAAATAAAAATATACATAAAAAATTGAGTTAAAATTATTAAATAACATATTTTAATTAAATCTCCATAATTTGTTTCCATACTGTTAGGTCATGTCCAAGGATGATGGCAAAAGCAAGGGCTTTGGTTTCGTCGCTTACGAAACCACTGAAGCAGCTGAAGCTGCCGTCGATGCTCTCAACGGCAAAGAAATGTCAGAAAACAAAATTCTTTATGTGGCACGCGCCCAGAAGAAGGCTGAACGTCAACAGGAGCTTAAGCGCAAATTCGAGGAGCTTAAGAAGAAACGTCACGAATCCGTTTATGGTGTCAATTTGTATGTCAAGAATCTCGACGACACAATTGACGACGAACGTCTGCGCAAGGAATTCGCACTGTACGGCACCATTACCTCGGCTAAGGTCATGACCGATGAGGAGGGTCGCTCCAAGGGCTTCGGCTTCGTTTGTTTCATTTCACCGAATGAGGCCACATGCGCTGTTACCGAACTGAACGGTCGCGTCGTTGGTTCGAAGCCATTGTATGTCGCACTCGCCCAGCGCAAGGAGGACCGCAAGGCACACCTCGCCTCACAATACATGCGTCACATGTCTGGTATGCGTATGCAACAGCTTGGACAAATTTTCCAGCCCAACGCTAGCGGTGGTTTCTTTGTGCCCACCATGGCACCCGGTCAGCGTTTCTTCGGACCACAAGTCACAACACCAATGCGCAACACTCCACGCTGGGCACCACAAGTTCGCCCCGCCGCCGGTGTGCAAGGCGTTACTCAGGCTGGTGGTGCTGCTGCTGCAGGCGGTTTCCAGAATGCCGCTATGGCTGGTGGAGCTGCTGCCGGTACTGCACAATTCCGTCCAGCTGGCGCTGGCGGACGCGGTCAACCACAGGCCGTACAGGGCGCACATGCCGCCGCCGCAGCCGCTGCTGCCGCCAATACAATGCGCAACAGTGGCGCACGTGCCATTACCGGTCAGCAGGCCGCAGTTGCCGCTGCCAATATGCAAATGGCTGGTGCTCCAATTGCTGCTGGAGGCGCTCCTCAGCGCGCACCCAACTACAAGTACACCGCAAACATGCGCAATCCACCAGTACAGCAGGTCCAGGCACCACCACCAGTGCAGCCAATGCACCAGAAGGGTAAGTTTTACTTTCATATTGTAGCTTTAATATCAAGATTTCAAACAACATTTAAAAAATGTATTTGAAAATGTTTTTAAATTGTTTGACATTAAATAATTATTCTCCATTTATTTTTAAATTACTAAAACATTTTGAAGTTTTCTTAGAATTGTAATTTTATCATTTGGATTTTTTTTATATATTAAAACTGATTTGTTATGAAAACTGATTTGTTATGTTTTAAAATGAATTTTATATTCGTTTTGCAGGTCAGGAGAAGCTCATCGCCTCGCTTTTGGCTAATGCCAAGCCACAGGAGCAGAAACAAATTTTGGGCGAGCGTCTCTATCCGATGATCGAGCGCATGCACGCCCATTTGGCTGGCAAGATTACCGGCATGTTGCTCGAAATCGAAAACTCCGAGCTGTTGCACATGCTTGAGGATAACGATGCACTAAAGGCCAAGGTGGAGGAGGCCGTAGCCGTTTTGCAGGTTCATCGCGTCACTGAACCAACTAACTAAATAATAAAAATCTGGAAGAAAAGCTTACAAAATGATTTCAAAGAAGTTGAAGAAGAAGAAGAAGAAGAAGAAGAAGGAAGCATTCAAACCAAAAAGTTTAGTAGCAATGCAAAACACTCGAGAAATATAAAAAAAGAAAACAAACAACTACACCAATTACAACCAACAATATAAATTACACTTTTAGCTCAACAATTTAAAAATGTGAAGAAAAAAAAAATGTCCCTCGAGTCAGTCGCCTGGCTCGTAAGAGGAAAGAATTGTTTTCCCTTTCTAACACCATGAAAATTATTTTTGAATTCGTTGACCACGATGCATTTCCAACTTAAAATAATTCTTTTTCGTTTTCCAAAAAAAAAACTTTCTTTTTAAATTGTTTTCGATTTTGATTTTTGTTTTCTAATGAAATTTATTTTTACTTTTTTCAGTTTTTCTTTTAATTCAAAATATTTAATAATTCTCTCTAAATGCAAATCAAGCAAGATTCTCTCAAGTTTATGCAAGTTTATTTTCAATATATATGAATCAATAATAACGATAACAACAACAAGAAAACCAATATTGGAAAGAAAATTAAACAAGACTGCACGCGCGCCTTTGTCCGTCAACGCGCGCGAGTAAGAAATCAAAAAAGAATACTGCAACAAAACAGCAAGAACAACGCACGGCGACGCGCGCCATCATGAAATTTCTTTACACGCCACGAACGGATTCTGATTTTTACAAATAATTCTTCTATACAATAATTTCAAGTATTTACCAACTAAATTTTAATATTTTTCACTTGAATAAAAATTTGTTTTTGTCAATTTAAAAAAAATCCAGGATGAAGCTTGAGCATTCGCTTACATTTTTGAGCATTAAAAAGTATTTTTTTTTAATTTTTCTTTTGGGAAAGCAAAAACAACAAACGAAAAACAAAACAAACAAAAAACCACACAAAAAAAAATTGCAAAAAAAGTAAAAACAAAAAATCTTTTAAAAAATTAAAAACAAAAACTTGATGACAAAAACTTTCAACATAAAATAAAATAAAATAAAAGAAAAAACAAAAACACTTGAAAACGAGAAAAATTACAAAAAGAAAGAAAATAAGATTTTGCTACTTTAAACAAAAAGAAGAAATGATTAAAAAATGCATTAAAAAAAAAACAAAATATACATATATAAAAAACTATTTAAAAATGTAAAAAAAATCGTAAAATACAAAAAAATGGTGCAGAGATTTGTAATGTGGTATCGCGCCCGTTTCGCAACGCCACTGCCCTTAGCCGGGTGTGTGTGCGTGTGCGCGTGTTATGTATGTGCGCATTGCACCCTGTATCCGAAAACATTTCATGTAACCGATAACGACGAAAATAAAATATCCAAAAAGAAAGAAAAAAACAAAAAAATACAATAAAATAATCAAGAAAAAAATCTGCAAAAAAATTAGCAAAAATCATGAAAAAAATTTAAAAAACGAACATCTTCCGACGAACCCCATCCCCACGCTCTAAGAGGGTGTCTGGGGCAGGTCGCTACAATAACAAGCAAGCGCAGAGCGTTTGGAAAAAACAACAAAACGCTTTAGTCTTGAATTTTTGTTAAAATTTTTATACATTTGGCTTTTTTTTTGGACAAGAGCCTGCAAAAAATTTGTATTTATTTTTACACAACAACATCAAACAAGAAAATCCTCTTTAAAAACAAACAAAACAACCGCAGACAAATGTCGCGGTCGGTAGGTAAAACCACAACAAAAATAAAAAAAAATACAAAATTGATCGGATTGGAATTTTAGTTTTCGCATTATTAATTTTTTGAAATAACTTATGATTTATATTCCTCTTAATTATTCACTTGAATGAATTTGATTTAAATATTTTTTTTTGTATAACTTACATGCTTATCTAAACCACTCTCTCCACACAAATACATATATAAATACTACCTAACCCCCTACACACATATGAAATATTCTCCCATATTATTATATCAAACCGAATGAATGTATTGATTTTATTTAATTTGTATCTTGTCGAAAAATAAGAAACCAAGAAAGAAAGAAACAAACAAACAAACAAACAAACAAGAAAACGTTATGTACTTCTATTCTATATTGTAATCAAACGTATAATTCGGAACTTTTTGAAATAGCAACAAAAGAAAGAAAATTTGAATAAAACATATATATAAAAATTCCACTTCGGCACACAAAAAAAAAAGGTGTTTTTATTTTAATCATGGAAAAGTTGAAAGTAGAATTATTTTCGGTCATGGATATGGATGCTTTGTGGGCGGTAATTATTGAAGCTGCTATTAAAACTGGAAGGTGGAAGGACCGAAAGGGCCTGATGGTTGTTTTTTTTTTGTACATATCTGAAGCGCATGATTATGAGTATGTCTTGTGTATCGAACACTGACCCCCGGTATGCGATTTAAGGAAACTTGTAAACAAATTAAAAATTTAAACAATACATGCACGTTTGAAGTACAACTGTGACAATAATGCGTCGTAAATAAACTTTCAAATTGAAAAGGCAGGTTCAGTGGACCAGCTTTCCCATTACAACTGTTTAAATATTTAACATTCAACCATTAAGAAGTACATGCATAAGTTCTTTAAAACGGAGGCCGCTATAAATAAGAAAACAATTTGCTTTTGAGTTAAATCGAAAGCTTAGGATGTGCTTTATTTTTAAAATTCTTGCGAATTCCAGTGAAAAAAAGAAGGACCATTTAATTGCACTCGATGTGCTCAAGTTGAATTGCGTTGTCCTCCATTGCAGTTTTGAACGCTTTGAATGACTGGCGAAGGAATGCTCTCATATGCATCAGCAAACAATATTGTTCTTCCAGTTTACTTTTTTAATCTATATCATTAAATTTAAACTTAACTTAAAGCTATGGCATGTAAGAATAAAAGCAATATCTTAATAACTAAGAGTTTTTACTAGGGTGCACTCGACTTTTATACTCTCGTTTTTGGGTTTTATTTTAAGGTTAAAAACATATTTTTTACTTAATAATTTCGTGTGTATTTTAAAGTCTGTACTTTGCACTTACAGATGCCCTTAAAAAACTGACCAATCAAATAGCGGTGTATATCCCAACGAGTTAAAAGCTCTCAGCCATTAAAAAAATATATAGAAATAAATTTTAAAAATCCTTTAAACTTGTACAATAAATATTCTATATAAATTGTGACTGAAAAACTTTTGCAACGTAAGACATTAACTTTCTTTTACAATTTCACAGTATACGACGTTTGACTTTCAGCGATTTAAATGTACTACCAACACTTCAACACTGTTTCTTTTAATTTATTGTTTAAAGATTTGATTTTCTTTAGACTTAGAAATGTAAGGAAAAACACATCATTAAATATTTAGCAAACGGAACTTACCATAATCGAGTTGGTTCCGCAGATTCTTTTTTGGTAAACAAGACTTTGAAATGCATTTCGTTGCCGAATAAAAGAATCTCTTAATTTTATATATTTTTATTGTTTATATACGAAGAAATCAACAACACTTAAGGTTAATATATTTCAGTAATTCGAACAGCGATTTGTGCATTTTATAAGTAGAAGTAAAGTTGTACACAACAATTAAAAATTTAACAAAACGAAATTTTAGTTAGTAATAAAAAAAAGACAACAAGGAATAACAAATTTGATATACATAGTTCAGTTAAGTAGAAAAAGACAAAATTTTTATAATTTAAAATATATGAAATGGCAATAGCAGAACACTGCAAAGGCGCTGATCGCGGGTTGTTGGTCAGGTCGTCTTAAATGCTAAATAAGATTATAAAAACATTTTTTTTATTAAATATAACTCAAATAATTTATGCTGAACACGATCATCGATTGTTCATTTTCCTCCTCTTGATACCATCCTTTTTTCGATGCCAAATTGCTGTGGCTACGATGACTAGCATTTGCAGCTGCTGCGGGGCAGCTTGCCTTTGTCAGCTTAATCTTCGTCATCATCGTCGTCGGAGGGCACAAACAAATCGTTCTCCTCCAGAAAATTGGCCACACTTTTTGAGATTGCAGCGCCAATAAAAAGTCCCGGAACTACAGCACACAGCACGCCCATCAGCCCGAACGGCATTTCCTGGGGCTTCTGTTTGACGGCGCCACTGCGGAAGTGTGTTGCCTGACGGCGCTGCTCCAAGACGTTGCGATTAAGCAGCTGACGAAGTGGTGGCGAGAGGCGTGACACAATCATTTTCCAAATTAATTTTTTATTACTGTATTTGTGCGTTTGGTATAAGTAACTTTTGTTCGTGCCTTTTGTGCTTTTGTTTCGAGAAATAAGAAAATTACTTTTTAAAGGAAAAATCTATTCGCGAATATGATGACGGTGTTACAGAGTTGCCAACACTTGACGTTAGTGCAAATACAACATCAAAATGTAAAAATTCCTTTTTAAATTTGTGTATTAAAATATTTTTGAATTTCTTAAATTTGAAAATAAAATGCACATTTAGCATATTAGAAAATATTAAAAAATTTTATTCAAAACATGCTCAGTGATGGCAACAATGAATTTCACATTGTTGCAACAGCTGTTTAGAATTTTAATTTCAACGCCATCTGTCGGTATTTTTCAAATACAAAGTCTAATTAAGCGGAACGGAACCGGAAACGTAGTGCTGCAAATCATATTAAATATATTAATATACTTGTATGCTATATATAGCATACAAAAGAAAACGAGAAAAATCTGGAAAAGTGGCTATTTAATTCTCAACATATTCTTCATTTAGCTCGATACACTTTAGCTCCAACTTTTTTAACCCGTCTGAAATATACATTTTCACTCACGCTCGTGCATTCACACGCATTCTTTAAATTTTCAAAAAGTTAACTAATTTTATTTGTAGCTTTTTTATATCATCAAACCGATCTTTGAATTGCTGTAACCCATTTAAATCGAGTTTAAAGTGACTTTCTGAAACATGAAATTAAGATAAAATTTTATTTCATTGAATATTTGTTAAAACATAAAATTTTTGTTAAAACAAATCGCATTTACGAGGCATATTATAAATTTGTAAGATAAACTGGTATACAGGCAAAAACGAGCTTTAATGAGAACAGTTAATATCACGAATTTTGAAAATTAGTCGCTGTTCATTTACACTTAACAACTTTTCAGGTCAAAAAACTTACTTTTTGAAATGAATTGTTTGATTGAAATCAAAAAAAAAAAAAAAAACACATCGTCATATTTTTTACACATTTATTTTGGTACATGTCATTTCTTACGATAGAAGGTGTTCAAATAAATAAATATATTAAACTAAAAATTGCATTTTCTTGTATACGAAATGTTCAATGCAGTTCGACACTGCGCACATTCACAATTTCAGTGTTGCACTGTGTTGGGTCCTTGTTATCTTAATCTTTTATTAAATTTTTTTTACATGTATGTTTTTTTGATATAAGCAAAATATAAATTGTGTTTTTTTAGGTTGTGATAAGATTATGCTTATTTTTTGTTTGTTCTTAGTATATATTTTTGTTTGTGTAGTTACACTATGCTCTATGTATAAGAACTACATATTTTCTACAAAAAGGTATTTTCATAAAAACCCGACCTTGATTTTTAATTTTTCCATTTTTGTTGATTTGATTATGGTTAAGAATAAATTAAACACCCAGGATTAGAGTACCCTGAAATACACATTAAAATAATAAATATATTCATTTAAAATTAAAAAAAAAATATATAACAAATCAGAAATCAACTTTTTTTTACAAACTATATTTATGATTAAATTAGTTTTAAGATAAAACAAAATATGGCAGCCATTACATTGATAACATTAAAAGTCAACGATTAAGTGGCCAAAAAATGTTTATGCCATTTGTTGTGGTTGGCTTTCGACTTTCAAGAACCTTATATTCCTTTACGGTACACTAACCAGATTAAGTCGCAAGCATATGAGCTTATAGAACTTAACATGTTGAAGTCAGCGTCTTGTCAAAAACACAGCTTTTGATTTAACAATTTCTGCATTTACGCAGCGACCAAATCAACTTGATTTGTGGGCAGGTTTAAGCGGTTTGAAATGAAAAATATTAAATGAAGTTTTTGGTGCATGTATCCATACAATAAAGTTACCTGGTTAGTGTATCCAGATATAGTTAAATAGATTTGACGAAATGAAATTGCTTCGAAATTGATTAATTTATAGTTAACTTTGAAATGGTTTGCTGATAAAATGTTGTATTTCTTATGTATAAATTATAAAATGCATATAGGATTGGATTGTTTATTTACTACTTTTATCATCAATTCCTTGAATTGTGACGCATATTTTTGTTGTTTGTTGTTATTTCTGTATGTAGTTGTGTTTATATCTTTACAAAATTAGAACGTCGTCTAACAATGATTGCGACATATTTCAATGGTTATAGATGTATAATAATTTGCAAAAGCATTACAAGAAATCGGCGAATTTTCTCTTCAATGTATTTTAGATTATATGATTAAAAAGTACAAACAAAATGTGAAAATAAACGGATTTTCTAATAAGACTAAAAAAACGGAAAAAATTGTTTTAAGTGAAATAGCGAAAAGCGATTTTTAGGCATATTAACGGGTTGTGAATAAAAGCATTGGTTAACTATATGTTCGATAATGTGATAAATAATGTGTCTTACAATTATGTGATTTTAAAGCAACAGCTTTTGCAATAAACGCTTATTTGTTATGGGATGTATACAGAACGTCAGCATAAAATCAGAAACACTTTAAAACGAGAATTTCAGAACGCTCGAAACAGAACGCTTGTGATTTAAACTTGAATTTTTAAAACTTTTAAGTACAGACTCATAAGTTTTAGTAATATTTTAAATATTTCAAAAACTCCCAGATTGTTAAAACTTATGCAAAACTTTTTTAAAAAGAAAAAATATTTTCAATAATTTATCTATTTGCTTTATTATTCTAAAATAATGGTTTCGTGTTAAGGACCAGTTTATAATCTTTAAATGTCAACTAAACATTAACAACTAATATTATACAAATAATATTAAACTAATTGAAGTCTTCTTAATTGCTGTCATACATTTTTATTTTGTGAAGTTACCTTGGATAAATGTTTTACTAAGTAATTTCTTTATTTTTACGGTGCTTCTAATTGAATAGTTGATTCGTACAGTCAAGATTAAAAGACACATTTTTTAGGTAACATAAAACATGAAAACTTGAAAGTTGTTACTTGAAATTAAAAACTTAAAATTTATTATTTAAAAAAAAAAAATAATTAAACTGTTTTCAAAATCAGCAATTCAATTATATGGCGAGGTACACTGCACAATACGCAAGGCTTAACAGTTTACACAAAACAATACTATAAATTCCACAAACGCAGAGAAGCGTATACATATTTCTCATTCCACTCAATGACAAGTTATTGCAATTTTTTGGAAAATTAATCGGGGCACTTATTAATTTTTTTAAGTTGGCCCATGTAGTTTTTAATTGACAATCTTTAGACAAATAAATATTTAATGTTTTTTTTTTTCTTCTTCTTAAGCTAATTGCAATGTCTTTCAACCAAAGACGTCGTACCTAAAACTAGTAAACATTAAGAATTTAATTAAATTTGTATTATATTCTACGCCCACGCACCATCATGGGCATGGCATATAATTTGGTGTGTTTATATGTTATTTTTAACTAAAATGGGTTAACAGATCATTACATAGGATTGGGTGCGAAAAGTTGGAAAGCTTACGTGTCGATTGGATTCAAAATTATACAATTACAAAATAATCACGAGTTTTGAATTTCAATATTTAACATTTTAAAGTATTTGTCTAATTTTTAAAATATACAAAAATATACTCAAATTATTTCTGTGTGTATCCATGGTACAACTATAACAGGAAGCTACAGTAAAGACAGCGCTCACCTTCTTAGTTAAGTACACTGGTCAATGGAAGCATACAAAAGCAGGTAAATAATAATTATTAATATTGGTATCTTATTATGACGAGTTTGAACCGTTGTTCTCAGAATGCTGGTTCACACTCTCGCCCGCTTCGCTGACAATTACTGGAGCTACTTGTACTAGTTTTGTCATGTGTATATCAAATGCAATAATACTTTATAATTTTATATATTTTATTTATTTTATGTTTTCAAAATTTAGAGACATTTTGAAATCAAATAACTCAAAAACAAAGCTTTTGTGCGTTTCCCATACATGACTTATCTCTCGCCTTTTGTCAAGCAGTGAAACAGAGTATACAAATAACAAGATAGACTCATCTATAAACGCACGCATTTTGAGATAAGACTACCTTATCAGGTTTACCCTGTTGGCACATAAAACTAATTTCGTTTATCTTTTGTTTTTTTTTTAAACAAAAAGGACAACAACAACATATAGCTGGTGGTAAAAAAAATGTTAGTGTTAGAATTGTAGAATGTAAATACATTAGAAAGTACTTAATCAATATACCACAATGGGGTGAAGGGCAGGGGGCGTAGTTGGTAGAAACGATGACACATGTGGGAGTGTTTGTAGGTGTCTGTGTGTGTATGCCAATGATTAGGTAAAAACAATTTCAAAATACACAAGGAGGACGCAGAAGGCAAGAGTTGACGTTGATTAGATTTTATGATTTAAAGTTCTGTGGTAAAATAAAGTTTATCAATATGATTTTTGTTTTTGTTTTTAATGTGACACATAAAAACTTACAAATTTATATTTACAATTGTAGCGAATGCCTTGATGGATTATGTGCTTTCAAACGTTATATCGAATATATTTGAACAAGCAGGAATGTTTTTAAATAATTTTAAAATTGTTCAAAATTCAAAAATTGCAAATATAATCAATTTGAATTGGTATTGATGAGTTAAGTCAGAGTCGTATGAGAAATTTAAAACTTAAAAGTAATCAATTAATTAGTTAATTTCTGTTTTACTTTATAAACATATATTTAAAAATAATTATATTAATGTGGATACTGATTAAAATATCTGTGGATAGTTGAAACGATTACTAAAAATTTAGAATACCAACTATTATATTTTTAGACTTTCATTACTTTCTTGATTCAATTTCTACTTAGAAAGGGAATTAATATTAACACACAATATTGTTGTAGTATTCACAAATCAAATAATCTAATCAAGATTTAGAACAAAAATATTCTTATCTAACAAATTAAATAAATTAATAAGAACTAATGCAAACATAAAACTTACACGAACTTACGTCAACCATAACCAGTACGGCAATGTTAACTTTCATTTTCTAATGAATTTTTGTGGGAAGTTTGAATCCTTCAACAATCCACTAATCAAACTCGCCGATTATCGGCGTAGTTGCCGCATTGCGGTTCATATCCATTGTCGCTTCTTGTTGCGACGCTCCGGTTGACGAAGACGTTGTCGGTCATAAATCTGGAAAACGGCGTGCGTCCTCCACATAGTGGGAGGGCACTTCAAATAGTGTCGCCGGAATATTATCGCGAAACTCGAACTTTTGAAAAGTTATCTTAGCGGTGACCGTATGCAGGACGGGTATTTCCACCTTGACAGGAAAGCCTGTTGGCAATTTTAATTGTACGAAATCGCGCAGCTTCTGAATGTGCTTGAAGGGTGCGATGACCTCCAAAACGTTGAGCAGCATATCGACGCTCAGCGGAAAATCTTTGCTCATGGCTACAGTGGCGCGCAGTGATTTATTTGATTGTTTATGTACAGGAGCGCGTCCCAGTTGTGGACACTTGCCAGCAGCAGCGTCAAGATATTCCGCCCAGGTGAGTTTGGGCGGTGGCGGCGGTTGCAGTGAGGCGCGACGTGGCAACTCAACAGAGTCGGTTGAGGCAGCAGCAGAAGAGGCGGTGGTGCCATTCGTTAGACTCGAACGACGTCCACTGCCGCCACCACCACGAGTTATGGAATCGACAATGGCCCGATTCTTTTGTAGATCATCGTGCGAAAGATGCTCGCGACGCTTGCGCTGTTTTAGTACGAGGCCCTAAAAATAATAATAAGGAATAACCGCCTTTTATTGTCGCCCATATAATAGTATCATAGTACTATTCACTTACCTGTATAGAATATAAATCGCACTGATACTGCCCACCGACAAGCTCCTTTCGGTCCTCGCGAAAAATCCAGCCTGATTGAGCACGTGCAAACTGTATACTCTTAGTGGACATTTGCGCCGCTAGTATATCCGTCGACATGAGCACATCTACCTCATCCTCAATATCGGCGTCTTCGTAGCGCACATGCTGATAACATTCAAACTCATTGTCTAGCACGGTCAGCGATTCTTGTGGCGGCCGATCACCACGGAATATAAATGAAATATCGCCGCGCTCCCAACGCATATCATTGAAATCCACCAGCGTCGTATCCAATCGTAATGACGAACCCGACTTGTGTATGCGACAGATATCCGAGGGCAGTATACGCGAAACAAGCGGCAGCCATGACGCAAAATCCCACTTAAGTTCCATATAAAAATCTTGCATTTGCTGCAGCGCACGCACCAAATTTGCGCGACGACCTTCCATGTGCTGCCGCGACTGAACTTTCAGTTTGCGTAGCAGTGCCGAAATTGTCTGTCGGTCGCCGTAGCTAATGGCTTCTGCTAGGGGCGACCAAGAGTCGTTGTTTTTCACTTTGACAGGAGCGCCGTGCGCTAGCAGTAGGTGTATGCATTCTTTGCGGCCAAGCATGACGGCAAGGTGGAGCGGTGTATTACCATGTTTGTCTTTGCGCGCCAGCTCAGAAGCGAGTGGTTGCAGCGACGTAGGCGGGCGCTGCAAAAGGCACGCCAGTTGTTTGTAGTCGCCCTCGAACGTGCATTTGTGCAGTGGGCAGTCAGAGGCAGGGGGAACTGATTCACCATCAGAGGCTGCCTCTGAAGGAGTCGTTGGTGTTTCTGTCGTACTTCGATCCGTGTCCTCGCCTCCTCCTCCACCTCCTCCTCCACAACAATCACTTTTATTCTCTTCGCTTTTTTTGTCACTTTTCTTTTCTTCTTTTTCTTTCGACATTTTTCGCATCGATTTCTCAGTAATTTTCTTAGATCGATAAGCACAACAACGTTTTGCAACAAATTTTCTTTGCACAATAATTTTTTAAAAAATTTTCGCGTCCGCGTTAACTTTTCTTTTTCTTTGCAAGACAGCTGAGCTGACGCAGAAGTTCTGTTCGTTTGAAAACGTACATAAAAAGTTATAGCTAACGACCGAAAGAGTGATGCGAACTTTAACAGAATTTGTGGTTTGTGTCTTTGCTTACCAGAAAACACGAAGTTTATTGTTAGGAACCGACGTTTTGCCATCGTTTATCAAACAGCTGATGTACCATTTCCATTTCATTCTCTCAAGCTCTGGAGCTATTTTGGCAAACGTAATTCATTCGAAAATAATTTTTTCCAATTTGACAATTTGGCCGGTGCAAAAAAATAAAAAAATAAATAAATTTACATGAAAATTTTTTGCCAATACAAAATTGTAACTGACTAAAATCGAAATCAATACATGAACTAATCTAGTGCAGCAGAAGTAGAAAAGGCAGGGTCATACATACCTAGAAAAATAGCTCGGTCTTTAAAACTATTGAAAAAAAAACCGGGAACGAAAGCAAAATATTAAAAAGTAAAATACCATCAAATTAAAATGGGCTTTTTCCTTCAAAGCCTTAAATTCAGCACGCGGCGGCAATTGGGAATCGTACAAAATTGTGATATTCTGGTGCGGCGAACAATAGGGAAGCAGCCCACAAATCTAACAAAGTACGCGAAACGTAAAGCACCTCCGAAAAATGCGCATTTGGCTGGCTGCATAAACAACAACAACGTTGCATAACGAAAATATTTAAAATTTGGCCTAATGCAATTTAATTTTCACTTTACTTTTCTTTTAGATTAGCCGAAGTTGGGCGCTTGGAAAATGCCAAAGTTGAGGGTAAATACGAAACGGGTCAGCTGTTTTTGCATCGCATTTTCGGCTATCGTGGCGTTGTGCTTTTTCCATGGACAGCGCGTGTCTACGATCGCGATATGCACAATCCAAACAAACAACAGCAATCGTCAAAAGCAAAATTGACATCAGATGCAACAGCAGCAGATTCGACAGCAGCGACGGCTTCCGCCACAACCAAAGATGCTGCAAATCCAAGCGATAAATCAGCGGCGGCAGGTGCAACAGCAACTCCTACACCTACGTCGACTTCATCAGTTAGCAGCGGCAGCACAAGTGATGCAGCCTCAGCCAAGGAGGTAAAGGGCAAAGTGCATACCTTTTATCAAGTGCTTATCGATTCGCGCGATTGTCCATATATCGTAAGTTGAATATATACATAGTTTTACAAGAGGTATATCTATTTTAGTTATTTTATTTAGCGCGCACAAACCGAAGCTGTAACTTTTCTCGGCAATCAGGATTCGAATCGCAGCCTGTATGCTATACCCGGCCTCGACTATGTTGCACACGATGACATTATGCCGTATTCTTCTGGCGAAAAGCATCCACTGCATCACGAACTCTTTGACAAATTCCTTACGCACATGCCCGACAAGGATCCTCCTTTCGAAGGACAGGATACGCTTAAGGCGTGGCAGGAGAAGAATCATCCATGGCTGGAGCTGAGCGATGTGCATAAAGAGACTACTGAAAATATACGCGTCACTGTGATACCCTTCTATATGGGCTGTCGTGAGACACCGGCTTCGTCGGTATATTGGGTGTGTTTATATTTGGTTTTTACAATTATTTTCTCACTAAATAACAAGTATTTAATTTTGTTTATTTATTTTTTTGTTTATTTAAAAGTGGCGCTACTGCATACGTCTGGAGAATCTGGGCGAGTTGAGCGTGCAATTGCGCGAACGCCACTGGCGCATCTTTTCGCTGTCTGGCACATTGGAGACGGTGCGGGGTCGCGGTGTTGTCGGGCAAGAGCCCATCCTCAGTCAACGTTTGCCCGCGTTCCAGTACAGCAGTCATGTCAGCTTACAGGCGCCAAGCGGTCATATGTGGGGTACGTTCCGTTTAGAGCGCGAAGATGGCCATTCATTCGATTGCAAAATTCCACCATTTTCGCTCGAAAGTAAACCTGAGGATACATCACCAACACCTACTGCGCCTCCCGGAACGACGTCAGATGGTGGCGCTAAGCGCTCGGATGATTCGGATTGAAGAGTTTTTTGTGGCGATTTTTGATTAAGTTATGAACATTCACGGCTTACGCAAACGAAAACTATCGGAAGCGTTAATGGGTGAAATTTATTTTCTTTGCAAATGCAAAACCAAAACAAAGAAGAAAAGATAAAATTAAAATTTTAGTAGTTATGATTCAAAGCAAATTGTAATGCCGAAATTTGTATGTTTAGTAAATTTAATTAAAGACGACGATTTTAAAAAGGCTATATTAAATAAAACAAACTTAAATTAACAAAAGAATTATAAATAAATAACGAAAACGTTGATGTGTTGAAGCGAGTGTGATTTTTATTTCAATCTGTTAATTCTTATTGAAAACGTTTTGTATCGAAAGGAAGTAAACTGGCGGCAGCTGGCTACTTGTTAAGTTGAAATAAATACGAGTACTTATAATATTTATTCGGTAGAACATATGTTCCTGCTTTGCCCATATCAATCGCATCCAACAAGCCAATTCTTGGGAAAAAGTAGGATACGAGGAACTATGTTGCAATTTTTTCTCCTAAATATTTAAATAAATTCCATTTTCTTTGCTGAAAATGATAATAATTCGGCTAAAGAGGATTGCAAAAATGCAAAAGCTGGCAACACTGCACTGCAACGAGTGAAAATAAACGAGTATTACTGAGTGATTCCGTTAATTATTGCGCTGTTAACTTTTATTAAAAAACTATTAAAAACCGTGATATTAAAAACCAAGAAACGTTAGAAATATTAAATTTACAACTAACTGATAAAGTTGTTAGTAAACCTAACGGGAAATACGCGTTGTTGTATCGAAAATTTCATTTGTAAAAAAGTGTGGAAGAAAAAATTGTCTGTTCCCTTTGTCTTTCGGCACTTATTTTCTTCCATCGTTCGCTAGTTACTTTGGGTTGGTTGGAAAAATTATAAAGTGTGTTGATTAGTCAAAGCTCAAAGCAGAACTAGAATTACAATAAAGAAGAGTAAAAGTGAAAAAAAATTAAAATTCATGCAAAGAGAAACTAAAAAAGAAAACAACGTCAAAGAAAAGCCGACAACAATCGCAACTTCAGAGCAGCGAGTAAAAATATAAGAAAGAAAAGGTGGTTATTTATTTATTCGTTTTTACAATTTTCACAGTGACGTCGTTTGTGTTTTTCTTTGAAAATTTTATTTGTTTTGCGCAGCAGATCGGTCGGTCAAGTGTCAAAGTGGTGAAATACTTATTGAAAAGTTAAAGAAAGAAACAGCAAAATTTTTTTGTTTTATTAAAAATAAAATTTTTTCGTGTTGTCCGGTCGTAAAAAAACATTCAAAATAAGTATCAAAATAGAAAAAGACCAAATGCACACTTTCAGCGAAACGGGGGCCGGTGTTCCGGCCTTTCTCGCGAAGCTGTGGCGTCTGGTCGATGATCCAGAAACAAACAATCTCATCTGCTGGAGTAAGGTAAGCTGTTTACAAAAAATATTACGAATCAATATAAAAACAAATATCGCGTACCTGACCAAAATTCAGCTATTGACCACCACAAGATCAATTCATTATAATACACGTTTTCTTGAAGAGTATAATACATGTACCTCCAAAATTAGAAAAATATCGAATTATATATTTTTAATTAAAAAAATATGTTTAAACATTTGGAAACTCTTTTAAAAACAGAAGTAAGGTAAAAGGCTATTAATGCAAAAATGTTAAGATATGGTTATTATCAGGGAAAGGAATTCAATGCAAATGCATGTACTGGCATCTCATGAAATTTATTTTTAAATTACTTTCAATCTGTAGTGCATATTTTGCAATAAATGCATGATTTTGCAATATTTTGGAACATTTTTGATAAACACTTTTTAATTTTTTTTTATAATTTTGATAAATATATGACGTACCTCCTTTTAAAATAGTAAAATACGCGATTTTTGTCGAACAGCGCATTTAAAGTTAAATCTGAATAATATAACTTGAACTTTTAACTATCATTATCAATGAAACAGAATACAATTTTAACAAGTTAATTAATTCTCTTTACATTTATCTATTTCCAGTAAACAAATAAATTATTTGTGAAAAACAATGAATAAATTAAACGGGAAACCCCATTTGTATAATATTAACGTAAATTTAAATAAATAAGTACTTATAGAAGCAATTATCTGCTGCTTTTTTGCAGCTGCCCTTTTAATGTTCTTCTTTCCCCTTGTATTCAAAAGGTTTTGTCTATTGTAATGCACGATAAAACAAACTCAGACTCGTAAGAAATAATAGACGAATTGACGTTGTTTATAAACAATAAATAGCAACGTAACCAATATTAGTCACAATCTATAGCGCGGCTTGATTTTTTTTAGTTAATTAAAATAACTTGTTTTAAACAACACTGATGATTTTTATATTGGAAGAAACCGGCGGTCGGCCTAAAATAAAAATAAAATAAAAAAATAAAAAATAATTTTAGTACCCTGGTGGAGAAAAGTGTAAGCTACAATTGGTTAAAACGTGTTAAGGAAGAATCGGATTTAAAAAATTAGGTATCATATGAAAGTTACCAAGACGACTTAAGGCCTCAGACCACTTTTAATCTATAAAACAAAAGGTATTTTATTTGTTTTGATTTTTTTATAATAAAAAAATTGATTTTCAAAAAAAAAAATCATTATTAAATATTTATAAAAAAAAAAGGTTAAAGTCTAGTCAACTTTATTTATTTTGAAGTTTAAGTTTAACCCAAAAAATCGATGTTACAATACCAAAATGTTGAGTATTTTTTAATGTTAGTGTGTAAATGATGTTTATGTATAATCATTGTTAATTAATGTTAAGTTTGTTTATTTTACATCTACTGCGATCTATTTGAGTATTTATTAAAATGAATGCATTAAAATAAAAAATAAAAAAAGATTTTGCGATTTAGCATTGACAACAGCGCAAAAAGTTCACAAACACACATACATATGTAAGTTAAGGTAGGTTAGGGTAAAATAACACTGACCATTGCCAACAGACCAACCCCATTTCTATTTTTATACAACAATGTAGGTCGATGCTTGCATTTTCCATTTGTTTAATTTTTTTTAATAACCAAATATGTTTAAGTTAAAATATACAAAAATAAAAACATTTATGAAACAATATAATATTTGTTGTTTATATAATTCGATTTATTTATATTACTGACATTTTGCAAAAACATTAAATTTCCCTGCCCTTTGCAGTAAAATATTTCTCTGCAATGCTTTTGCAATATTTTAAATGCAATATTTAATAAAAATACAATATAAACCAAAATTTTGTTATACAACATGCCGACTGGGAAGTTAGGCTTTATTTCAAAATAACCCTGACCTTCCTCATTTCTATTTTTGTACACATATGTGGGTTGTTGCTTGCATTTTCCGTTTTTCGAGACCTCTTATTTTATTTGAAACGTTAGGAATTATTTAATGGCGACTTATTTGCATTTGGTAAACTTTGGCAAAAATTGTAACACGTCGATATTTTTGTTAGCTTCTCTTACCATGTCTTCTTTCGTCTGCCTGTCTGTTTGTCCGTCCGACTGTCCATCTGAGTGCCTGCCGCTGAGCACGTAATTCTGAATTGGTGTCTGGTGCATTTCATCACTGCGACTACAAACTTTCCATAAATACAAAAAAGCTAAATTCAATTTTTTTAAGTGCTTAAAAAATATCTTAAATAACTTATAAATTTTTTAAAAGCTTAAAACTTTTATTTTGCTCTTAACTTAAGCAGATGAATTTATATAAGAATAGTACAACGAATGTATTTTCCCCTCTAAAGGGGGTGATTAAGTTAAGCAAGTTTGCATTTTTATTATAAGAAGAATAGAAGAATTAATTCTTATTAAAATAAATTTCGTTTAATCAAATTATGTTGTATTTGTGGTTTTATATAGTCACATTTTCACAGTAATAAGTATTTTGATAAATTGCGGTTAGGCATTTTAAACATTTACTCAAAGATATATTTAAACCCGCCAAGTGTTCAAATTTATTTTGAACTATTGTTTTTTGTTTATATACATATATTTAAACATTGTGTTAATTGCTATTTTTGTTTTTTTTTTCACTGTCAGGATGGGCGCAGTTTCATCATTCAAAATCAGGCTCAATTTGCTCGCGAACTTTTACCACTCAACTACAAACACAACAACATGGCCAGCTTCATACGACAGCTGAACATGTGTATGTAATTTTTGACCATCGTTTTTATTACTTTTTATTCAATAAAAAAAATGGATTTCCTTTACACAGATGGCTTCCACAAGATCACATCGATTGACAATGGTGGTCTCAAATTCGATCGCGACGAAATGGAATTTTCGCATCCGTGCTTTAAACGCAATTGTTCTTATCTGCTGGAGCATATAAAGCGCAAAATCGCCAACACAAAGACTCTTGATGAAAAGGCGGCAATTAAGCCGGAAGCCGTCTCCAAAGTGCTGCAAGATGTGAAGGCAATGCGCGGTCGACAGGATTCGCTCGATTCGCGTTTCTCTGTCATGAAGCAAGAGAATGAGGCACTGTGGCGTGAGATTGCCTCTTTGCGTCAGAAGCACGCTAAGCAACAGCAAATTGTGAATAAGGTAGGGACCATAAAATAAAAATATTTTGTTTTTATTTTGGATCTTTTATAAGTTTGGAAAATTCTGTATTTTTTTTTTATTAAAAATGTCTTATTTGGGCAGCTCATACAATTCCTGATAACAATCGTGCAACCGTCGCGTAACATGACCAGTGTCAAGCGTCACATGCAACTAATGATCAACGATACCCCTGAGAATGCATCGCTGCGTAAATCAAGCGAATCGGAGTCAGATGGCGGTCCTGTCATACACGAGCTCGGCGAGGAATTACTTGACGAAGTGACTGATTCAGATGTTGAACTAATGTGAATACTTTTTTTAAAATTAAATTTTTCAAATATTCAAGTATTTACTTTAGCAATTTACTTCGCAGGGATCCTAACAGTCCGTATGCAAAAATGAGCAATGTTGATCAACAGGACGAGAGTCCTTCGCCTACGCTAAATATGATGGAACAACAACATAAGCGTCCGCACTCAAGTCTAATGTCCCAAAACTATGACTACTCAAATCAAAGCGTCGAGGATGTATTGGCTTCTGTGGTTGGCAGCGTGGCGTCTGCAGGCGTCGACCAGGGCAACGCTAACGCTAACGCTTCAGCTTCAATTGTACAATCGGTACATCCCGATGGATCGAAAATTGTATATCATGTCACTGAAGTGAACGATTCGCCTAATTCGCAGAAAACAGTCCTCGCTGGAGTTTTAAACGACGATGACAACAATGTGCTGACAACGCCCATGGTCCGCATGGAGATGGCCCGTTCAAAGATGCTCAAACAGAAGAACAAGCAGCGTCAAAGCCAGTCACAGCAGCAGCAGCACACCGGAAACTTTACGCCAACTGAACGTAATGGTACCAAAAAGCAGCGCATCATGCAGCAACAACCAACGGCAACAGTCACCTCCTCCTCCTCGCCTACTTCAAAAGCTATCCCAAATCCGATACAAGTAAAGGCAGAGCAAGAAATTGATCCTATGCTGTTTTTAAATGTTTATCCCGAGAATCGTGGTATTTCCTCCAATTCATCGGCTTTAATTTCGCCCAACCTTAGCGAGGACTCGCGTCAATCGACGTCACATACAAGTGCTGCTGCTGAAGGTGTTTCGACATCCAGAATTGATGGTTCGACAATAATGGAGTCAAGAACGGATTTGTATAATCCTAATGATTTTATCACTAACGATATGCCAGCTGACATTTTTGAGGTACTTACGTTTTTTTTTAAATGTAAATTTAAATTTCTTTTTAATTCAAGATCACTAAGAGAATTTATGTATATTAAAAAAAAATTATTAATACGAGTTCTTAAATTCATTTATTTTTTCCATTTCTCAGGACTCTGCTGTGGCTTCCGGTGGTGGTGGTGACAATAGCAATTTTGACGATAACTTTAAGTTAATAGAACAGCAACAATTTGGGCAATCCACCGCAAACAGTGGAAAATTTTCGTCGTTTAATGTCGGCAACAACAACAATGGCAATGCCAATGGAGCTTCTACATCAGCAGCAGCTGCAGCAGCCTCCTCATTCACTTCATCCACTTCGGCAGCTGCGAATGAAGCTTCGACATATTCCGGATTAGGTGTTAATCGTGGCAAGATTAACAACAACTCTAACAATATGGCTGTAACAAAATTTAAAAGTGCCTCCGCATCCCACCCAGAAGAATTGCGGTAGTAAAAACTTGTTTCGCTTAATATTACAGTGTTTTTATATCTTAACTTTCTTTTTGTTTAATTTTTGCATCTTATCGATTTTTAGAGATGACGTTCACGGTCACTTGGATAATGTACAAGATGAATTGGAGTCGCTTAAGGATTTATTACGTAGCGATAGTTATTCGCTGGATGCTAACACGCTATTGGGTGTAAGTTTATATTTGTTGTATTTGTGGTTGTTGGTTTTAGAATGCATATAAAGTAGTCATTTGAAAATAATTACCAGATGCGTTAAACAAAGAGAAAGAAAAATTAGAGTCCAAATGAAATAGATTATGAAAAAATTTGCGCCCGGTTCGAAATACTATTTGAAAATTGTTTGAGCTTTGAAACGTATTTTATAAAAGTTTCAAAATATTTATCTGACATTTTGTTTCATACCATTCAACAAATTTATGTCGGCATCCTTTTAAAAATTCCTAACTTAAATATTTTTAAATGCAAACGAGATTTTCACCCACAAATTAAAATACGTTGTAGTTATTGAAACTCAATTTGACTTATATTCCTGTTCTTCAGTAAGAAAGGATTTTTTTATGCAAATGGCTTTGGATTGCTATGAAACAAATAAACAAATAAAATATTTAATATCAAATATAGAAACCAACATGGCTTACGTCGTTTTCAACTCAGATCGTGTAAATTTTACAAAACCACCGCAATCGTAATTAAATTCATGTACAGAATTTAAAAACTGAAATTATTTCGATTCTTTTATTCCCTCTCCATTTATGTGGGAATTTTGCTATTTAACTCCTTAAAATAAAACAAACAATTTGAATTATTCAAACATATTGAAAAAACGTTATACACAAAAACACAAACAATGCAACATTAGAGTGGAACACCAACATCAACAACGCAGGCAGCTTTGAATAACAATCGACTTTATTTGTCACAAGCACTGGATGGAGACTTCTTCAATAAGGTCAGATTATCAAACATTTGATTTGAATGATAGGTCGTAAAATTAAAACTTTACATTGGCTTGACGGTTGGCTGAAAAATGTGAAATTTGTATTTTGCTTTAAGCATAATTATTTAAATTTATGATAAACTTGACGTTTATTAACTTAACTAACTAACTGGCAGTTTGACAAAGTTGTCGTGGTTCTTATTAAATTACAACTTTTATAAACTAAATGTTGGTGTGCGTATATGTTTTTAGTTCACTTCAATTATTCAGCATTAGCGATTGTTGTTTATATTCGATATTTAAACAATATTTACTTCTATTAAGTTTAAGATCGAAATTCTCGTATTGTTTTATGTTAATGTATAATTTAATAAATTATTTTGATAAAAGAAATACTTCCAAATTAAAAAAAATATATCTTATTATTTAGTTAAAAATGTTCAATAAGTTTCATTCTATTGAAATAGAGCAAAATAAGTTATGTTTTAATTATTGTAATCTAAAAAAATTAACTTTTTTAATTGGATTTAAATTTGAAAAGTCTATAAATTTTAACTATGCTTTCATTTACTTAAAGAATCTACGAAGCATTATACATATACGAGTATAAATCAACATATTTTCTTTTCATTTCAGCTCTTTAGCGATACCGACATTTTGAGCTCATATGGTTTAAATTTGCAAACTGATAGTTCTAATGATAGAAAAGGTTTGTCCTCCGACTATTTATCAATTTGGTTTTTTTATTATTTACTTTATTCGTTTTTTTCTTCTTATATTCTTCCAAAGGTTCTGAGTTGATGACCTATCAGCCCATTTATGATTTCTCCGACATAATCGATATCAACAACAAAAACGAATTGGATGGTAAGTTTTTGAGAATTTTGTTTCTTTGGATTTTAATAAATAGTTTTCTTTGCATTGTTTTTTTTTAGAAGGCATTTCCACTAAAATATTTCTTCCAACTTTATCTTATTTCAGCTGAAAACGAAGCAGCCGCATCGGGTGCCGGCTCAAGCAACTCTCGACAACTACAAACCCAGAGCTCGGTACTAAATACGCCCTTTCACGAATGAGCAGCCGCTCAATTATTCAGTTCAGTGAATATCAGAATAAAAGTAGCAAACGAAAAAAAGCAGCAGTAGTTCAAATTTTAAAATTTTTCAAAAACTTCTTATTTTTGTTGTTAATATTCACATAATTCTTTGGAATATTGTTGCTTTCAAGATATACTTACAATGTAGGTAGCTTCGGTTCATTTTAATGGAGCCAACGATGCGCATTGGCCAACCTCGTTAGTTATATCCTGGTTGCGTTGATTTTTAATTAAAACTTGAGTGTTTTAACTGGAATGTCTCTGATGCGATTTGATACTTGTAAATGCGAAACGCTCTGAACGCGCGCATTAGAAATACTTGACATTTTATTGTTTTTAACATAATACTACTAGATTAACCTGTTTTTTAATATCGTAACTAAACATTAAAACATAAACTTAGCGCTTTAAGTTACACATTTGTTTTTTTTATTCTTTCTATTGTTAATGGGTTGATATGGATTCAAATGTAACATATCATGAGTTTTCGAATCTTTAATCATTTTCTTAAAAATGAAATTAAAACATTCAGTTTAGGAGTCATGCAGACATTTAAATTTTTTTATGTTACGAAGGGGTTTTTAAGTTTAATTTAAATCGATAATGAAAGAATAAGTACAACAATAAGGTCGGAGAAGGCACACGCACATTGAATGTCAAAGTATGAGTATGAGTATAGCGCTGACAAAATGTACAAAGGCCCTAACCAAATTATTTTTTGAAACGCATTTTTTTAGTGTCTTTAATAAAAAACACCTCAAAAAAAAAAAAAAAAACCTCGACCCTTAAGAAAAAAATTAATTTTATAGCAAATACAAAAAAAAACCGCATATATTAATTTTGTTCATTTTTTATGTTTTTGCTTCTCCTGAAAATTTTCACAAATATCGGTTTGGGTCTTTGTGAATTTTGGAAGCGATGTGTCTCTTATCAAAAAAGTGTTGACTCACTTTAAACCTAAAACTACTCCTTTAAATAATCGTTTAAATAAAACACACGAAAAATGTGTTGTACTTGCCTAGAAATCGGGCCTCATCAGAAACTTGGACTTGTAGAACAAATAAATTTATATTTTTTAAATGTTATTTACAAGCCATGCCTAAAACCAATGAAAAGAAGATAAGAACTAAAAAGACGGCTGGCGTTGTAATTTTTCTTTTTTTTACGAGAAAACTAACTTTTCATAATAGAGTATTTTTTAGTTTTATGATACCGCAGTGCTGTAATAATTTATATACATAAATTCATCCACTTACCAATTAAAAAAATTTTGTTCTTTTACTTACTTTTGATAGTTTTGATGTGTCAAATATGACACATTTGCCAACTATAAAATAATTTATAAAAAACAAATTCAATATTGTTCGCGTTTTACTTTTACGATATGATTTTATTAACGTTTCATTTCTAGAAAAATTCATTCGAAAAGTAAATTCAAAGTAAAGTAAAAAAACTTTGGTCTTTAGTTTCTTGAAATATTTAAATTTTGTTGGAAACGAATTTTTTAATCTACATTTATGAAATTGTTTTTCGAAATTGACTTCTTTTAATTAAAAATATCATAAACTTGTAACATCTTTATTAACAGCAAAAATAAGTTTATTTCTGTTTGTATAAATACAAATTATATATTGTGTATATAATGACGACGTTTTGCAGTTTGTAGGTCTGTCTTTTTATATAACTAACTAATCGTCCTTACATTTGTAGGCTACTAGTTTGAAAGGTTTTGGCCCAGTTGAATCTGCTACTTTAGTATTTAACAACAAAAGTTATTAACCTCTCTATGTATATCGACCTAATTAAATAAACCGAAGTAATTTATTATTAAATATGTTATGTGAAACAATCTACAAACTATATATGCATAAGATTGCACACTTATACACGTATACATGCATACATACATTAACTGGAAATAGAAGAGACGTTAAAAACGTTTTCAAATAAAAAGTGGCGCTAAGCTATGAGCAAGCAATCATTTGGAGTTTTTTTTTTTCTCGTGTTTGTATTTCGAAAATTGTTCGTCCTCTGCGAGGTGTTGGCGTGACCTTTGCTTTGCTGCATTCAAATAAATAGGTAATTGTTTGGGTTCTGCGGCGGATGGGTTTTAGTGGCGGACGGGGCAACACTAATGTACATTCGCATTTGTGAAGAAGTTTCTTCATTTACCTAGACACGCCGTTGACGACAAGAATGATGGTGGATACCACTTGGCCAAAGGTGCTCTTTTGTCCTCAATGGCCCATCCACTAAGTAGCGGGTATTTTTATAATGAAATGCCAATTTTATGGTTTTTTCGCACATATCGTTTTATTGCATATATTTGATTATGTATCATGTACATATATAATCGCTTGTTAACAACGAATAATGAATTAATTTTTTTTTTTTCAATTTTTACATGTTTTAAATTTTTTTTAAGTTTTAGATTCATAACATTATTTGTTTCTTTTTATATTTATTAAGCTTACATTTTATTATATTTATAAATAGTTATGCAAATATTTAAGTTAAAATAAATATAAATTTTATAAATGGTTTTTGGTGAATAATTTTATTGAGTTTTTCTCGTAAATTAAAAAATTATTTTTTGTTTTTGAATATTTATGTTCGAAATGCGTAGCGCATATTTAAATTATTATGAAATCCAAAAAGAACAAATGGAATGTGTAATATCATTTAATTGAAAAGTTCTTACGAACGATAAAAGAAACGATAATATATAAAAGAAAAAACTCAATATTATACATAAATAAATAAAATCGAGAAAGTTACATAAAATGAAATTATGAAGAAAGTCGAAATTTCGTATGACATGTCTATAAACTAAAAGAAGCTGAAAGAAAATCTTTATATTTTCAAAAAAGTTTGAAATATTTAATTTGAGCACATACGTTTTCAGTTAGTTTTCTCTTTTTCGTTTTTATTTCCATCTCTCTCGTTTTTCAAGTCTGATCGTTTTCATTTTGCTAGTCTATAACTGGATATGTCCAACAACAATTAAAGTTCAGCCGCAAAGAAATTAATTTCGAGTTGATATATTTGGCTGGCTTTATATTGTTAATTGAGCATAACCTGGGCTCTATAATAAGAACGCACAACTTTTTCAGTTAACTTAAAAACTAATTGACTTACAATCTATTATGGTAAGTGTTGTTGGAAGAAAGAAATGGAGAATATTTGGGGTGATGATTAGAGGGAAGGGGTGGGAGCGCTTCTTAATTGCAGTTCCTTTACACCTCGCTAATAGCGCGTTCCTCTTTTAGCAATAATTCGTGTATGTAAATGTCTTCTTCGGTACGCACGTCGATCAGTTCCAGCTCGAGTACTTGCATTTCGGGTTTAGCGTTTTTATCGCTTGAAATACGCTTGACGACGGCCATAAATTTTTGCGCCACGGTCAACGATCGAAAACGTAAGCAGTCCTCCAGTGTCCAGTCGCCGTGTTTAGCTACAATGCCTTCAAACAAAAAAATGCAGGATATAATTGAATTGTATTGTTTAAAATATTAAGCTACTCGATTGCTCTACTCACCGTACAATTTGGCCTGTATTGACATTTTTGGAAGTTGACGAAATTTGGCTGGCAAAATTTTAAGTTGATCGCTACGTAATATTGTTATATCACCGAAATCACAGAAGCAGACGTGAATCATTTCATTATAAATGTTCACAACGGTTATGCTGTAAATAAAACAAAAGACATTTTATTAATTCCTTAATAATTTATAATTTGAAAAAAAAAAACAAAAAACTTAAAAGAAAATTGTATTAAATAAAGTATTTATTATATATTCAGTAAATTCTTTTTAAAATTTTAACTCTACACACCGATGATAAAAGCCATCCGCATTTTTAGCCGCATAAGCCTGACCGATCTCCACCATATCAGCGGGTATGAATTCTTCATTATTTTCACAGTACTCTTGCAGTTCCTTCATCAAAGAACGCAAACGTGGATAGTCGGCATAGGGTTGAATCTTTATTAGAAACAAAAAATAAATAAAAATTTTCAAATGTGAAATCTTAGTTGAAATTTTCAACCGGTAGAAACGCACCATAAAGTTCGATGGATTAGCAGACATGGTGACGCGCACTTCAAAATAGTCACCGTCCAGCGGTATGGCCTCGTAATTCTTGAGTTTAGGTAGTTCACCCAATTTTGCAGGTGAATTTGGCACAGAATTTATGGTGAGACCGCGCGCCATTTCGACCAGAATGGTCGGCGAAGCGAGACTGGATGTTTTTTTGTTGATTTCTGTAGGCGGTATACGACCGTCGCCGCCTGCTGCATTAAAATCCTCAGAAAGACTGCAACAACAAAGTTTAAATTTTTTTATTTTTTTAAATGGTAAATGAAAGAATCTTTTTCTTTTACCTCTCCAACTCATGTTCAATTCGAATTGTATCGTTTATCGTGCAGAGACTGTCATTACCCTCCAGACGTCTGTAGACAGTGACCAGAGGCACTGCAGCGGAAGTTGTCAACTTGACCTAAAAAAAAAATTGTAATAAGTTTAATTAAAAAAAAAAAAAAACACTAAAAGTATTTTCTAAATTTAATATTTAAACTTAATTTTGCTTACCAAAGCTTCACAGTTGAGTGGAAGGAGTGCGCGCATTCGTCCTAAAATGCCACGCGTAACCGCTGGTATATTATGCAGGCGCACTTTAATTGCCTGGCGGGGGAATTTACTTAGAGCTGTACTCAAAGATTCCAAACGAAATATTTTTGAGATGTGAGTACGACGTGTTTGTCCATTGTCCACGTAGAAAATATCAAATTCCTCATCGTCGGCATTGAATTGGGCATCGGTTAGAGCGCCGCGATACCAGTTGGTCTGTAAGGTACCTGTACCGGAAACTGCGCTTTCGTCGCAAATCAAAAATAGATTTGATGCCTTAAGATCGTTATGCGTGATTTTATGTTGTTCGCGTTTAAATTTCGATTCGATTAGTTGCTGGATAAGTTTCTGTTTTATGTGGAAGAATAAAATGAATAAATTGTGTTGTTGTTTGAAAAAAATTTTAATTCTTTTATACTAAATTTAAGGAAAACTAGATTTTTTATAAAATTCTGTTTGGATCTACTGACCTGCACATATTTGAGATCGCTATTCGAAATCTGCATATACAGATCGCCCTTATCACCGACATGCGTAACGAGAACATTTGTGACGCCGGTGCGCTTAAGTTCTGGCGGCGGCGTGTCATCGCAAATGCGATTCAACAGCAGGGGATTCAAATTGACGTCCTCATTCGAGGATGTATCGTAGAGAACAATTTGGATTTTGCCGCTGCTGCTCGAATCATTTGCATAGAAATCGCATTCTTTAGTGAGAATTTCACCGACAACCGATTTGCTTGCGAGCAGCGAATCCAAATGCGAACGCGCATTCGGATTCTCTGCAAAGTCCTCGAGACCGAACAGCGAAAATGGTACCGCCTGTGCGGGCAGTCGCAAAAACTGTGCATCGCAAATGTGCAGCTTGCTAACGGGCACTGAATCGGCATCACCGAAATCGATGAAAAAGCACAGCGCCGTGCCGTTCTGTTTGTCCAGTTCCTCCACTCGTACTCGGTGCCAGCAATCAGCGATGCAAACAAGATAGATGCTCTTACAGGCGATAGAAAGGGGGCGAGCCTTTTCCGTCAGCATGTACAGATCAATGTCGTTCATGAGCACATCTAGTTTTTCGCTATATTCTATGCCAAAGAGGCGCGCCCAAACTTCGACAGTAGAAGCGCAATGCGTTATGTGCAGATCCCAGTATTTTTGCGTCCATGGCAACGTGATGCCGACCATTTGTATAGTCGTTGGGGTGGTGGGGACATTTGCTGTTTGATCGGACATTGCTCCAAAGGAAGGCGATTCATCTGCATCACAGAAAGGAGAAAACGTAAGTATAAAGTTGTAAAACTAAACTATTAGAATTAGGCACAAACAACAGGCCAAAATAACAACCAATGTCGCTGAGTTTTGAAATATGACAAAAATAGTTTAATTAACTTGAATTAATTATTGTTATTCCAAATGTATTATTCAAACTTTAAACTTTAGTACCTTTGTCTGCCTCCGTATTGGCGAATAGAATGACTGCGTTGCTGGCCGCCGTTTCCGTTGTAAATTTGTTTGAAGTCTGGACCAGTGACCACCAGTGTTCGGGCAACGCACGCTCGAACTTTGTCTCGAACACTTCGGGTATCTTCTTGGCGAAAATACCGTGCGGATGCGTAAGCAGTTCATTGAATAGCTTCTGTGTTATCTCATGATCCGAATCAGTGCAGGGCGGCAGCGGGCGTCGCGACTCTTGTGTGCGTATTTGTTCGATGGCTTGTTGGGCGCAGGATATTTTGGCCAAGTGCTCGTTTTGGTACTCGTTGGGGTATGTCGAGTAAGTGCTGCCGTTCACGTGAACGCGACACTGATACGCTTTCGAGAATTTTGATCGAAGAATGCTATACTCGGGAAGTGGATAGCGACGTACAGTGCAGTATTGCGACAGCGACGTGACCGGATCCAATTTGTAGTTGAATTGGAATACTTTTGGCGGAATCACGGGCTAATAATCAATGGATTACGAAAATTGTAATGGTAAAGTATAAAATGTTAGCTAAATAAAATTTGAATTATCTGAAAATAGTTTAATAACTTCTTCAAGATTGAAGAAACTCACTTGCGGCTCCTGTACTGTTGGTGCCTGTACAAAGCGCTGTTGCTGAATGTGATGTCCAAATGGATTTTGCATTTGTTCCGAACCGGCGGACGAAATGGCCGGCGACGAGTCGGGAGAATTGCTGATACTGTTGCCAAGGCCACCTCCATTAATGTTGCCGTTGGTGCTATGGCCATTTTGAATTTTTACGCGCAAACGATTCTGTACGGAATTTCCTGCAGCGGCTGAGGAAGACACAATGCGATCACCACCGTGGTTGTTAAAAGAGCGCATTGATTGGTGTTGTTGTTGCTGCTGCTGATGCTGTTGTTCCTGTTGTATCGCGCGATCTTGTTGCTGTTGTTGTCGCTTGTGCTGTATTGCCAACAGTTCGGCTCGTTGTTGCTGACCCTGTTGCGATTGCTTTTCGCGCTGAGCCAGTATACGCGAGGATGCAAGCGCAATAGCATCATTATCTGGCAATAATTGTTGTTGCTGCTGCTGCTGCGATGGCAGAGAATTCAATTGTTGTTGTCCCTGCTGCTGCTGCGGCGCTGGAGAAGGTAACAGTGGTTTACGCTGCTGCTGTGATAATTGTTGCTGCTCCTTTGCAGTGGTATGCGCAACATTATTATTATTGTTCTTGTTGTTACTGCTGCTGTTGCCATTGTTCTGCCCTAAAATTGGGCGTGGCGAATGCTGTTTCTGTTGTTGTTGCTGCTGTGCTGGCATATGCGACTTTGAATGAAACTGTTGCTGGCTCCTTTGTGTCTGTTGTTGAGCTCTTAATGTATTTTGAGTTTGTAGCTGCGGCTGCTGCTTTGCATTCAGTCGCTCGCGTAAGTCCATTTTGTTACTGTTACTATTACCGTTGTTGTTGTTGTTATTATTATTGCTTGCCGGCTGCACTTTTGCATTAAGATGATCGCGTAAATCCGGAACAGTAGAGGCAGCGGCAGTTGTAGCTCCTGTTCCTGCGTTACTACCGCCTGCCGATTTCTGCCGCACCAACGGTTGTTGCTTTTGTTGTTGCTGCTGATACTTGTACGGCTGCTTGTTGTTGTTATTGCGATCCCAATTGTTTGCACGATTCTGAGAGTCCAAAAAGCGATTTGCGGACGGCGGCAATTTTTGATAGACGTTTGTTGAGTATGAACTTTTGTTCCAGTTCTGATTCGTTGGTCGCGGCTTTCGCACTTGTTTCACTTGCGACAGATGCGATGATTTGCTCGTCTTTTGTCCGCGCACCAACGAAGCAATGTGTGCAGTGTTGGCGTTATACTTGGCTAATATGCATACCTAAGAAATTTAAGGAGAAAAAAATCGAAATAAATATATTGATTTAAAAAATTTATAAATTAAAGTTTCAATTTATAAGACTTGCTCGTAGCAAATAAACATAACGAAAAGACTTCTAGAAGTATTCATTATCATTCTCAATTATTAAGTGAATTGATATTTAGCTTATTTAGATTGTTAAAAATCTGACAAGTCAATTCATTCAGATTTGTCAATTGTTGTGATTGATATCTTCTTCTGCTTTTCAAGCTGCTCTACACTGACTGTAGAGTATCAAAAATACGCAAACATCGCTAACTTAACATGTGTAAAATGCATTTTCTGAGCGCTGTAAAATGTATTTTTAGAAATTGATGGAGCGAGTGATTTTTATATTTCGTTTTGCTAGAGGTAAAAGGTCTTAGCACACGAGTTCAAACAAGTTCAAATTGGTGATCAAAGTGAACAAAGCGAATTTGTAGAAAAATCTCTTATTCGAAAATAAATGAATTTTAAAGCTTAAAAATGAAAATTTAAATATTATTATTATTGTTTTTGTGACTTATAAAATTGCAAACAACACGTGAAAGATTCGTGTTCAGAAAATATATTCTATTATTCTATCAGTTTCCATTTCTGTTGTTAACAAAAATTAAATATATTTTCATGCCTTTTATACCTTTTTTTCTATATTTGAGATGTGATTATTAACAAAAATTATGTATAAAAAATACACAATAAAATGTAAAAAAAATTCTGAAAACTTACATCGCCGCCGATACGATTAAATACAAATTCTCCGGTATCACGCAGAAGATCCTCAGCGGAATTATATCCCAAATTGCGAAAAGTCAACGGTTTGGATTCAACTTCTGAATATTCGCGCAATATCTCGCGAAGGAAACAGGGAGGTTTGCGTGATGTGATTAGAGCGCGTACTACCGAGCCGATATATTTCAATTGTTGCTGTTTATCTGTTGTCGAAGATTTTGCTGCTGCTGCTGTTGTCGTCGTCGTTGTAGAAGTACCTAAAGTCTTTGACATTGTTCAGTGATCGTCTGCGTCGTTATCGACGTTTCAGCGAAAGGGGAAGAGACAACGAGCTGCAAAAGGATAAACAGAAAAAACGAGATATGAAAGAGAGATCCATTTATTAAATGCAAGTAAAATTAAAATTATCTTCATCGAGGAGAGTGATAATATTAGTTGGTAACAGAGTTTAAGTCATTGGAGTTAAAATGGGTGTTTTAAAAAACGTTAGTAAAACTTTAAGCAATCCAAATTTTTTTACATATTACAGAAAAAAAAATTTTAACAAAATTATTTCAATCACAAAAAATGTAAGTCTAATGGAATATTCGAATTGAAATAAGCCACTGGTTGTGTTGGCTTTACAATTTTGTAAAGAGTTTTCAACTATTCGAAGCCAGTTTTTTCGTAATACTTTAACATACATATGTAAGTAGTTGAGTGTGTGTGTGCGTTTGTATTCGTGTTGATTCAGATGGAGGTCAATTTGCCCGCAACGTCAGTTTCACTTTCAAACAAAATACACTTTGCAATATACATAAAAAAGCATTTTGACGAATTTAATAAAACGATGACGGCAACACGTGTGCATGTCGCTTCTTAAGTTTATTAAATTAATATACATATGTAGAGTTTTTATTGAAAGAAAAATAGCGGTGATAATAAGATGTTACGGGGAATTGAATTACATTTGAAATGAATTTGACTATCGAATTTCGACTTACAAACCAGCAATTTATTAATTTTCAAAGAAATCGAGATGCCACAAATTTATTTACACGCTTCAAGTAAAAAGTATTTTAAATTTTCTAGTTTTATAACATCAGCATAAATTAAATACACTTGTGTATTTCAGTTTTACTCAAATGTACATATGTACGAATGAATACGGAAATTTGCTGAGAACCAAAACATTTCTTTTTAAATGTGTACTCTCCAATTAATTGTATCCATTTATTTTTCCTACGAATCATATTCCATCCAATACGTTTCGAATTTCATTAATTCTATTCTGAAATCAGAAAGTTTGTTTGTTTATCAGTTTTCAGTATCATTCAGTATCATATAAAGCATTGAATAATTCGTGTTATATTACACGGTTCTGTGTTCTGAAAAAATAACTTTAAAAAGGAACGTTTGAGTGAGTGGAAATACGATTTAAAAAATTATAAGAACATCAAAATCTTTAAAAAGAAAAATAATAAATTACACCAAAAATCAATATCTTATTTGATTTACTAATAAATACAAAATTAGATTTGAAAAAATGAACAAAAGTGTTTTTTGTTTGTTTTAGAAGTGCATGAATTCTTCAAATGAAACCATTGCAATCGTTTGCCATTACCAATTTTGTCAATAGTAGGCGTTGCCCTTTTAATAAGAAGAACCTTGATCCGAAAAGCGCAATAAAAACATGAATAATGACAGCAAACCGACAACAGGGCCGGCCGGTCAATCGGCGGTTTCCTTAGTATTTTGTTGGGATTAAAATTAGAAAGTGCTTACTCGCAAGCAACACTGTAGAGACAGAAATGTACACTATCATACTCGTACACACATATAGCCGCACTCATAATTGTACAAACATATTTAACGGTTACTTTAAATTTTTGAGGTATTTTGGTCGATCAAATCAAGGCAGCTAACTTGTTATTTACCAGTTATTCACTTGGAAATTTCCCATTATTAAAACAAATCGTATTTTGTTTAACTTCATACGATAGAAAATTGGAATTTAACGATTTTTTTACATTTCATTTATTTATGATTTTGTTGAATTCTGTGATTTGTTTGATTCGAAACAAATAAAATAATTATTAAAAAAAGTTTTATATTTTTTTTTTTTTCAAGAAAGTTAATATATAAATTTGTAGATTACTTAAGAAATGTATGTATACAAGCATATTTTGCACTATACAAATTCACATCAAAGTTTGCGCGCGTCAAACCACAACAAAAGAAATGACAATAAAAAAACTCGCTTTGATTCGATTTTCGCACGTTATAGAAGTACGTCCGAACCAATTCGACGTTGGACTGACGACTGATTCAGGTGCTTAATTCGCAGCTGTAAAATGCTGACAACAATTAAAGAGGCAGGCAAAGGCAGGGCAGGGCAGGTAAATTGCCATTTCGCCACTTGTAAACATTTAAAATGGGTTATTTTTAGATTAGGATGCGATTGTCGTCGTAAGCGCTTTTCTTTTTACTTTCTATGCACTTTTTTTTCATCAACTCAAATACTTAATGTGCTTTCATTTCGCAAATACTGCGAATTTTCGGAATACAAGAGATCAAATGTATTTCAGCTTGATGAATTTAATTTATCATATGATAAATGTATTGAGACGATAAATTATGGAAATTTACCAACGAACATAAACAGACGTATCAAGCTTATTTAAATGAGTAAAATAAACAATTACTCATACGTCATACAGGGAAGTTATATTGAAATCAATGAAACAAAAATTATATTCCATTTTACTTCAATAACAAATGTACCATGTATGCTGTAATAAATCACCTCAAAATAGTCAGAAATCTTTCGCAGGATTATAAAACGTAACCCTCCACCTCAAATAAAATAGTAAAAGAAAACAAACAAAAAATATCAATGCGAGAGATCAAAAACTAAAAGTTACAAAAGATGTGGTGCATAGAAAAAAACACCTCATCTAACAGATACAATAAAAAAATATTAATCCCAAGACAAATACACACGCAACAAATAAGAAAAATAAAAACTCATACCAATGCAGGCTCACAAGTAGGCAAACGATATTTGCAAATTATGGTGCGATAAGAAAACAAAGCGCCACCGCAATACTAAATTATGAATAAATACGAAAGAATGCGAATTCGCAAAAAAGGAAAACGAGTAAAACCAATAAAACCAAAATGGGAACAATGAATGGCCCACTAAATACTAACGCAAAACAATGTTAAACTATGTACAATATATAATCAACTGACACTCAAACTAACACACATATAATAAATACATTTAAAACGTTGGAATATTTCTTAATATTTATTAAAGATATATTTTGTTTTGTTGTAATATTAAATTTATTAATATGAATGAAATATCAATTTGATGTTTAATGGCGCATTCAAGCGATTTTTAAATGCAAGAATATTAAAAAAAAACATCTTAATAAGAAAACGCTTTGTGAATTCCGCGAACAAGCAAAAGCAACAAGTGCACTAAAACCGACCAAGATAAGCGCCAAGATTGGAACAAGTTGGAATGGCAAAGTGAAATCGGTTAACAGAAAAATACAATAGGCAAAACTGTAGTCATCGAAAAATAAATGGATTCACGCAATCTTGTTGATGTTGTTCACTAAGTTATATTGTATAATGATACACATTTCAAAATTTATTAAATTATTATTTTTTTATTACAGTCGTGTCTGGATTATTGCAAGGACTGTTCACTATATCCGGGTTGTTCACTATATCCGGGTTGTTCACTCTTTCAAGGTGCACATTTGTTGTTCTTGCGTTCAGAAATTGACTTTTGGACTGCTTTTCCACGTATACTTCGCAGTGCTAGTATACCAGCATCATCAGTAGAGCTTTTTTTTTTGTTTTTTTTTTGCTATTTATTTACTAACCTCCTTCGATTATTCTCTATTAAGAGTACTCCATGTAAAAATTTGGGTGTTCACTATACCCAGACAAACTGTTTTAAAGATACGTATATTTTCCAATAATATTTTTTACAAATTATTTTTTTTCCGAACAATCATTGGACAATATCATAAACAAAAATAAATTTAAAAAAAAACTTTGATGAATTAAAAAAATTGTTCAACGAATTGAAAAAAAATGTTCCATTGACCTTGACAGAATACAGAAATACTTTCAAAAATAAAACGACCAAACACAAATTTAATGCACAAACAAATAAAGCACAACTCGCAGCGTCAATCTTCACCAAAATAATTTTTTTAAATTGAATATCTATTTTGTATTTTTTGTGAGCGTTCAGTTCAGTTCAAGTAAAATCGCTCAAAATAACAAACACAAATTTAGCGCGAAATTAGCTTGGATAGACGAAATTTGCAATACTCAACAATTTTTAATAGCATTTCGAAGCGATGACAAAACGTCAACAAGTGATATATCAAAATTCAAAACAGCGTTGGCTGATTGTGTAGACAGACGCTCGCACTGGCACCATTGCATTGGATTGCATTTGTGACAGTCCGAACGTCGCAACTGTTGGTATTAAATTGCAAAATTTCGAAAGAAAACAAAAATTGTTGACTAGTTGCGCAAGTGCCTCTGCAATATAAACAAGTTAAGTGTTGGAAGAGGTTTGGAATTTATGCTGTTCCACCAATCAAGTGGGTGGCACTGCACCCGTCGTAGATGTTCAACAAGTTCTAAGTGTGAATAGCGTCAAAAAGATGAATATTTTTCAAAATTCAATAGAAAATTTTAAATACAAAGAACCAATAATTCAAGTTGTTAAAGAAAACCATTTATAATGATAAAACGGCCTAAAACGAAAAACCGATTAATATATATAAAATCTTTGTCAAAATTTGAGATTTTTTTTATTAAAAAACAACTTTTCAAAAACAATTCAACTTATTTTTCGTATAGTTTTAATATCGATTTCAACAGATCAATCAATTTTTTTTCCGATTGGTGTGCATTGTTCTCGATTCTAAAACGCGTTGCAAATCAGTTTATTTTTAAATAAATTCATTTATTATCATTTTTCTTCTTCTCTTTCTTAATTGTACGTGTTTAATTTACCCAGTCGTATCGTCAAATACTGTTGTTGTTGTTGTTGTTGTTGTTGTTGTTGAAACGATGACCCAGACATTCCACATCTGAATAGTCATCATCGGCATTACCATTTACCATCGCGTAATTATGTTCGTTCGTTTACACACTTTTACAAAAGTAAAAATAAACACAGACTTTATTTCGGATAGGTTTCATCTTTAGTTCCGCTAATTTGTTTTCATTTGTGTGTTTTGTTGTGCTTAATTAAATGTTCTTCGATAGATTTTTAGATTTACATTAAACTCCGAAATCTTTACTGGAAATTTAAATTTATGTAAAACTGTAACATAATTTTTATTAGAGCATTTAGGTCATTTTTATAAAAAATATTTCATTAATTTTTAAGGCGTTACCTCTTTCATCATTAGTGACCAAAGATGTAAGTTATCAATTGCTCATAAGTGAAATTTTCATTCTAACGTTAAAATTATTTATTTTTTACATCAAACCTTTTTACTGCTTTTTGTGATTCTTTCATTTAATTCGTTCAAATATTTGAAGAATGTAATTGCTAAACCTTTTTAATAAATGAGGGTCAAAGTATGCTTTTGTATTAAGGAGAAAAGAAAATGTGACAGATAAAAACGTTATCATTTAAATAATCGTATGTACAAAAAATGCAATTTTTAAAGGCTTGTTTTATCAGCTAGAAATATCTTATCTAAATCAAAAACTAAAATGTTTTAAGTCGCAACGTGCGTATTCAGTAATTTTAATTAAACATTCATTCATTATCAAAATATCTTCTTGTGCAAGTGGAAAAAAAACTCTTTCATGTTGCCCAAAGTATACATGAACATACAATATTTTCCATAGAACCAGTCACAAACAAGAATTTCAATGTCAAAATAATTTTATTTTTGCAAAAGTGCAAAAAATATAAATAAAGAAATTCTCCACAAAGCAAATCCTCATATTTTTCTTTCACTGCGCTTTTTATAAAATCCTAAAAAAGAAAAACAATTAAAATTTGTTTCTAAAAACTAAACGACAACAAAAATATCGCCACGCGCTAAATTCCTCCACAATAAAAACAACAACGATCGATATGCAAAGCAAAACGCAAAACTTAAAAAGAGAAATTCGCACAGAAATTAATTAACCTTGTTGAATCTTTCAGTCTTTTTTTAAACATGTTTTTCGTTCGTTCTTTTCATTTGCGTTATGTGTGTTTCCTATTTTTTTCGTTTGTATTTTTTTATGCATGCAAGGGGAGAAAGAGGAGCAAGCATGCAAATGATCAGTGAGCGAATGTATATGTACATACACACACTTCCAGCGTAAGAAGCTTAAGAGGGCGAGCAAAAGCAGAAAGAAGCCGATAAGCCCACTGGCAAGGGCAGTAGTGGAGGTGGGCAGGCAGCAGGTTGGCGACTTGTCGTAGGAACACAGTACTGCCAAACAGCTTGTTAGAATTTATCAAAAAGAGATCAATGTGCTCGCTCGCTTGTCTTTTGCATACTCGTATGTTGGATGTTTCTTGATTTTGTTCTTGTTTTCGATTTGGCACAAGTGTTCCTCCCAACTTTTTGGCCAACAACCACCGCCGCTGCCGCCGTCATCAACAATAGGTGGCGTAGATGTGCAGACACGTTGTCGTTTGGCCAGTCCAATTCAGGTTTTGTTGACAGACACAGACAGACGCGCAGTCGTCTTTCTTTTCTTTTTCTTTTAAACAAGCAATTTTGATTATTTATATTGTAGTAAAAATAATTGAGGCAAACATAAATAAAATATTTTATTAAATTAAGAAAAACGTTGGCTTAGAGTTATTTATTTTTTTTAATGCCATGCTTAAAGCACTTTTTAAAGCACCGTAATAACCTACTTTTTCCCCAACAGAGCGTTTTTCCGCCGCTCCTCTCGTTTCCAATTAAAATTGCATTCGTTCGTTACTTGTACTGCTGCTGTCTGTGACTTTCTTTCTTTCTATCGATCGTTAAGTCCAAAAGCAAAAATATAAAAATTTAAAAAAAATATACAAAAATAAAAATCACTGAAGCAGATAAACCGAAATTCAAAGTGAAAAATTCAACTACTCACTTTTCAGTCATTTTTTTTTATGGTGGAAAGAAAATGCAGTTTCGTTGCATGATTGGATTTGGTTGGACTTGGATTTGGTTATTAATATACTTTTTTACTTTCCACGCTTCGCTGATTATTGAAAATGAAAGTACCTTGCTTCCAAGTACACTATGCTACCTTTTAACAAGGTTGTTATTAATTTCTTTGAAATTCTTTAACCAAATTTTAAACTTTCAAAACGAGAATTTGCTACTGTGGTATAAGAATGAAAGCTGCATACAAAATAAAAAAATATATTCTGCGTTACTACTAAATATGAGAGATTTACTTTCTTAACTTTGACATTGTTTTTTAAGATTCGCAATTGGAATTAGATGATTTTTGAAATCCAATTGGAATTGAAAGTGGCAATTCTTTTTTGACAAATTTTTATAAGTAAATCAAAATTGTTTATAATTCATAAACTTTACACTTTTCTGTTAAATTTATTTAATAGTCCAAAATTAAGTGTCTATTTTAGCTTTAATTTTAACGCAAATAGTGGACTTGATAACTCATGGCAATAATCCGCCGCAGCATTCCTTATTACCTACATATTAGTAACTGGGATATGTATTTTATGCAATTTTGTGTTTTATCAGTCTAAATCAAATGATTCACTTTAGTTTGGTTTGAAATCAAAACCATTTCTTTTTTCTAATAGGAATTTAAGTTTTTGTGCAGTGCTCTTTCGAGAGTTCCAATTAATTTCTTAACAAGGCAAGACGAATCAAAACAAACTCTTTATGATAACGATCAATTTCAAGAGTGGTTTTGATGCAAACCAAACCATATTTAAAAAAAAATACAAATTTAAATTAAGATTTACCTTTTGATTCGATTGGAGGTGTTCAGTAAAAACTGCGCAAAACAAGAACTTTCGCAACAATGGAGCACCACAAAATTTCGACGCAGAAACTTTTTTTTTTCAAATGAAATCGCGTTCAATCACTTTCGTAGAAAAAAACACCTTACCTCTAATGTGGCAAATAAATCAAAGCTGGAATTCCAATTTCGCTATTAGAATTATATAAATTTTTAACTTCCCGCAATGCACGCAACAAATGATTTTCTTGTTTTTTATAAGAAACGCAATGGGAAGAAGAAGAATCAGGGGAAAGCTAATAAGGATGAGTAAAAAAGTCCCGCAATTCGCAAATTCCTGCGCACACGAAATTATAAATTGTTCCGAAGAAATATTACTTTGTTATTGTTGTTGCACACAACACCGAGCACCGAGCGACGACCAACGAACGAAACTGCCAACGAACGACGACAGAAACAAAAGTTTGATAATAGTGATGCCAACAAACAACTTTGAAGGGATTTTCGATGGAGCCCGACACACACTTATCGGCATTATTTTGTCAATGGTTTTTCATAATTCCATCCACTCTGACGAAAACCCTGATTTTGTTATAGTTAATTTCTTTAAATCAACGACCTAACGATAAAGATAATTAAATAAATTTATATTATTCAGTAAGATGTCATTTTATAAAATCCCTAAATGCAACTCTGCCAGCAATGAATAAAATATACAAAAAATAACAAAAGCTTACCTAGAGCCGCCATCCCGTGCGTTTACAAGAGACCACTGCATGGTTTTCAATTAAATCACACGTGTCAAACAGAGACAAAACTGCTTTACTTGATTTTCCAATTGCTCCCGAAAAGTATGCAAGAATTAAAGAATTATTTAACTTTTCTTATTTCGACAAATCAGTCGCAATTTACATTTTTATTTATTTTTATTGTTTGTTTGCGTATGCAATTAACACTCGTCGGCATTCAGATTCGAGCACTAACTATGGTTTATTAATTATTTTTTGTTAAATAATTTACTTGGCACACACAAGAAACACAAAAAGAACCCACCCAACAAAATTCTAGAAGCACTAATAAAGCCAACGGCTGATTTGATACGTCGTACGTTTCGTGTGGCTGCGACGTTTGACGGGAAAAAAAACGGAACCGAAAAATTCTGTTTTTTTTTTAATAAATTGGCGATAAACTTGGACGTGGTGGCCCTGATATCGAATGGAAAAAAGACCGGACGTGTCCGGAACGACGCACGTCACAATTTGACAGTTAAAATACATGCGATCTCTTGAACTTAGCTTCAATGACGTACACGACGTATCAAAAAAGTAACGGTGCCCGGTTTGTTCGAGATTCACACCCGAAACGCGACGACGGTTTGTTCGAGATTCACACCCGAAACGCGACCGAGTAAAAAAAAAAATATTTTAAAAAGTTGACAGCTCTGCGTCGGTCTGAAGAAATAAAAAATAGGGAGACTACAAGGCGAGAGTTTTTTATTAAAGCTATTTTTGATTAATCTAGTAATTTTGTTATGTTAACGAATTTAGGAGTCGAGTGGAGAAGGTACTTTAATTGGATGGTGAAATTCATGCCTTTTAAATTTAAGTAAACTAATAATATTTAGTAAGCGTTGGATAAATAGAATTCATAGTTGGTCACTTCAAATGGTCATTTACCGCTGAAAATAACGATTTAAATTTTTGTGGTATGCAGTAAGTATTAGAGGGAGTTTCTGAATTTCTAATTCTTCTATTTTCCAAATCCCATCAGGATTCAGACATTACGAAAATATTTTGATTTTACTACGCTTTTTGTTGATGATTTACGACTCAATCGAAATGCTCAGGTCCTGATCCCGATCTGTCCTTTTTATCTAGTCGGCCAAGTGTTTCTCTTTGAAAGAAAACGGTTACTACGTACATGGATAATAATAATAAATTAAATATTTTATTAAAAATAAATTTTAATAGATACATACAAAAAAACAAAATAGATTTCGTTTATGAACTATTTGTTAAATCGCGATTGTTATTGTTATTTGTGTTCTGCTTGTATAAATCAAACCACATTTTATGCTTCTGAATAACTGATCATGGAATAAAATTGGATTTGATTTATTCGAAACACACGACAACAAGCTTAATACGATTCAGTTTAGATCTTGAACGTTATTAAAAATATCAAAAATACATTTTCAACAAAAAAAAAAAAACCAACTTGACCTATACGAAGGACCAAATATTTGAATCTCTTAGCAGTTTATCGTACTTTCCCGAGAATTTACGTTTGCGAAAGTTTTTAATCTTAGGATGCGACGAACTCTTACTGGAATCATTGACAGTACTGCCGCCATTACTGTTGCTCGCGTTATTTTCGTTATCGTTAATAACGTTGTCGAAGCTGGCATCGCTATTGTAATTGTAGTTGTAGCTAATATCGCTAATGTCGTTATTATTTGACGACAGCAAAAAGTCGTTGTTCAAGTTGTTGTTGGCATTGTTATTAAGTTTACTCTCAGCACTGCTTTTGCCGTTATTGGAAGACGTTGCGTCAGTGTTGGTCGCACTCTGTGCGCTTGTCACACCGGCCACGCCTTCTACTCCTTCTACGGCTTCTGCGCCTGCAACGGCCGTTCCTTTGCTATTTGTTGGCGTTGCGTCTTTTCCGTTCGCATCCGTTTTTGCATTTGACTCGGACGCACTTGATTCCTTTGAGTCTTTTGCAGGTTTAGCCGTTTCTCCGCTGCTCTGTTTATTGCGTGCATGCTTTAAAGCCCCCAGGAGTCCACCGCTGCCACCGCCGCTTTCCAATTTGACATTCTGTGTCGCTTCGGCGACTGCATCGTCCAAGAGGCGGCGACAATTTTCGATTTGTTCTTTCCACGATTTAACCGCCTCCTGGGCCTGTTGCACCAACTCCGATGGCGAGTTACTCAAGGTTCCTTTGAATTTGTCATTCTTAATCGGTGCACCGTAATCATTGATATAGAAATATGGCGACATTGTAGCCGTATTCTCGTTTTTCATATATCTAATTTGAAAAAAATAAACAAATTTTAGTAAGCGGATTTATGGTGAAGTAATAAGAAAGAAAGCCAACCTTGAGTCCTGGTTAGCGTTGTTTTGGTTTTTAATATTTTCAAAAATACCAAACGCGTGGCTCTTATATCCACCCGTTGGACACATGGGATTACTGGGATTTTGTTCCGTTGTTGGTGCCGCACATGTTGTCACTTGCGGCTGTTCCACAGGTGGCTGTTGTGGTTGTTGTTGTTGTTGTGGTTGAGGTGGCGGTGCTTGATTACTGCTGCAGTTGTTGGCATTGTGCTCATCGCATGAGCTCAGAAACTGGGATTCTAAATCACTCATATCCTTAATCATTTCAATGGCGTGTTCGCGCATCGCTTTAATTAGACTTGTCACACGTTCGATGGCATCCTGAGTATCCTTTACGGCCGGCGGTGCTTCCACTTTGCCGCCGTTACCCAAACAAAGTCCGGCACTTTGTTCGCTGCTGTGATGATCATCAGCCTCGGCTTGTATGTCACTTTCAACTGTCTCGACCTCGGTTTCGTCCGCCGCATTGCTATTGCGTCGCAGCAAACGCAGCGGTATCGTGTATTCTGCTTGCGGTCTTTCTGCGTCGGGATCCACTGAGGCTATTACCGTCGCCGCCGCAGACGCATCTTCGGCGGGATCGTGGTTATCTTGATAGTAGGCTCCTGGATCTTTGTCTATCGCCTCCTGATAATCGTAGCCGTTGGCATACCGCGGATTGTATATTATCGCCGCTGTTGCCATTTGCCTATGGTCGCTGCACAGATGAAGCGGAATAAGTAAAAAAATATATAACCACAAAGGTCGATCAATAGACATTTTTGTGACAAAACAAAAGTTGACATTTCTTTATGTTTTTTCATTTGAATTTTGAATCTTTCAACCCGCAAAGGGGTGTTCGAAATGTTTTTTTAATTATTAAAAAATTGTTGGTTTTGAAATCAAATGAAGGTTTTTTTACTTTTGTAAATTTTAACTTTGTAAGACTCCTCCAACGTTCTTTTGTTTGTTTTACGAAATCAATATTTAAGGGACGTACTATTTTATAAATTTGAACTAGAATTCAAAATTCATATTACGCCCTTGGTCCTTAGGTCTTATTTAAATTGTTTAAAACAATTTTTTGGCCTAGAGCTCCATTCAAGCCACATCTTTAGACAAGATAGAAAATAGATAAAATTTTTGTGCTCTGCTGATCAACGCACAACTTTGAGACAATTATAAGAAATGAAGGAGTTTTTTTTGTTTAATTCATTCATTTTCTTAAATCCAAAAAGCTTTTGTAGAATTTTTTATTGGCTAGAGCCGATGCATCACCGCACCTTCTTGAAATTTCTTTTGACTTGGGCATGTGTCATCCAACCTCAGAGCTGCATTACCACTTCCCACCCCGTCAATATTTCAAAAGCATTTCTTTATTCTTTAATTGTAATTTTTAATTAGAAATGTCATGAACAAATTTTCGCTCATGGCAGCAAATCTGTGAGGGCCGTAAACTTGTTTGAATACGGTTCGCGATTATCTCGATCACTATTAATTAATACAATATATTCATATCTATAGCTTTTATAGAAAGGGAAGACCAATAAAATGTTTGTTTAATAAAATAAAAAATGATTTTCTTTCGACTAATTTTCTCTTACATGATTTCCAAGAAAATCTCATTTCATTGAGAATTCCATTGCGCAGGACCGCAACAGTGCTTCTGCAAACAGGGGTGGAAGGCACGGACGGACAAACGTAGCAGACAACAAACAAGCCAGAATCCAAACCATACGTTGACAATTTCACAATTTAATTTTGGCCACCCTTTGATTGAGTTTAAAAGTCGTCTGGAGAACATTTTCGCATTTAGTTTTCTTTTAACCACACCGGACGCCACTCTCTGGCGGACGTGTCTGAACGGAATTTTTCCAAAAAAATATTCAATATTAAAAAATATTATATAGTATTTTTGTGAAAAGTGTTCTTTGAAAAAGCAAATATCTGCATGCAATTTCGGAAAAACATCGGATAGTTTGCATTGTTATCGGTGTTTTGAGTTTAGTTCGAAATTAATTTTCGGATTTATTGTGGAGTTTCATTTTTCGGTTACGGCGTTTTTTGGGTGTATTCCGTTTTTGAAATTATTCCATTTTGCGGTTCCATTAAGTCATTTTTTTTGTTGTTGAAAAAGAAAATCGGTCTTCAATGTTAAAACGCAAGAAACTGGGGCCAGAGTTTTGTTAATTGAAGAAAGAAAAATCGATCGATTTGCTGAACAACGCGAATCGCCAAGTGTGACCAAAAGTGTTGCATGCATCAAACAATTGCCATGAACTTAATACCAAATATGTGCGATAAAAAGTTTATATTGATTTTATTTTATTATAACGGCTCATACAATTGGAGTAAAAAGGTTTAAACGCATCGAACAAGTCCAGCACAAGTTTAAATAAGTTTCGAGGTATGTTCGAGTCTACTTTGAAGTTGGTGTCCTTACACATTTTGCCCATTTTATCTTTGTTCCAATATATCGATTTAATTTACAGACACATTGTATGCTTGACAGACAACAATGGAGTTCCATTTCTACCTATTATACAGTCGTGTCTATGCAAATATTCTATTGGCAGAAGTTGTATATTAAAATTAGAAAACCTCTAAGAATATTCAAATTCAATCCCCTTTTCGGTATAAAAGTATTAAATACTAATAGCTATGAAAAATAGTTGTTATATTACAAAGCAAACCCATAAACTTGACAATTCAAAACAATTAAAGCATTTCATGGGTCGATATCGATAGTCAATGTTAAAATTTGTGGGACGTTGGAGAAAGATTTTTTTTATTTTGAAATATAGTACAATTACAATTTCACCACAAAACTTCATTAAGTCGTTTACAAGATATTGAAAGTTTAAGCGTTCAGCGTTTAAGATGGTTCTGAGAATAAAACTCTTTCTTCTAAAGTACAGTGGAGAACATTTTTTGTTCACATAACAGATTCGATTCTGTCAAAAGAATATTTTTTATTACTGTTCAGTTTTTAAGGTAGCTACTGTACTATTACTTCCAATTAAAGCTTAGGTTAGGTTTCTGGAATATTCCTTTGTTTGGTGTTGTTTTTGGATAATCTGTTACCATGGTTATTAAAAAACAACTTACTACATATGTGATTTGTAGCCTAACTTAATTAATAATTAAGTATAAGAAATTTAATATATTTGAGGGAAATACTAACAGACTGAAAGGAGTGAATATAAGAAATACAAAAGAGAGAGACATCTCTTGAAGCTTTGCAGAATATGTTACATTCCAACAAAAGACTAAAAGTTCATATCCTGCGCATGCGTCTACAGGATGCGTACTCATAGTAATTTAGCATTGTTTTACAAATAAATTCCAGTTAAATTTGTTTACAAAATGTCGCTTCCCGTACACGTGATGGAACATGCAAAGTGAACTGCAGATTCAAAATGCTCCTCTTCTCATACCCATTTGAACCTTGTTTCTTGAAGCAATAATGACAAAACCGCGAAGGCGTAGTTACGAGAAAAGTTCTTGAAGACAAAAAGTAAACATTTTTAAATATCCATATCAAAAAAAATTAAAAACTAAATCATTTGTTGTCGTAAAACTTTTACAGGAATTATTTCGTTCAGTAGATTGAAATAAACTCTCTAAAAGAAACTCACCTTTTTATATTTGCAGCAATTACTTTTCAAATGGTTTGAAAATATTGCAAAGTAATGATTTTTATTGTGACAAACTCTTCTTGTTTAGAGGTACATTAAGTATACTAACAACCCCCTACTGGTCAAATAGCTGACTACGCTCTTATATTGTATCTAAATAATAAATACCTGCAGCCGGCCGGTACTTTTCTGATTTTCGCAGTTTTTTAAGGGGTTGCCATGCGCTTCAAACACAAAAATAAAACGAAGCCAACATGTTTGTTCCCAAGTCAAATCAATAATCCACGAAATCCATATGTGGTGGTTGCCTTGTCTGTCACATTGTGACGTCAGTCGATCGACAGTGGGTGTCTGGTTTTGGCAATGAACTACTTTCGTGGGACGAAGAAGGTTACAGCCATTTTTATTTCAATTTTCCAATTAGTCGCGAAACACGAAACACAACTGAAACATGTGGCTTAGGGAGTTCTATTGAAGGTCTGGTCTTGGCTTCGCAATGACGCAGTTGGGCCTCTTTGCAACGGCGAAATGCGACATTGTTTTCAAGCGTAACTGACTGTTTGTAACAGTCGTAAGTAAGTTTAGTAGCTTGTGTCATGTAAATTTGGTCCTGAGTATTTATGGGACGTCAATGCTTTTAGCTTTGTTAAATAACACTTTTTGTGGCAAATGGCGTTCATATAACCTTTAACGAAGCAGAAGTTCTGTTGAATTTTACCGAAGGACTTCCTTCATTGGTTTGCATCATCAGCTAGAACTTACAGTTGGCGTGTGTTGTGGGCGATTAGTTAACATGAAATTGTTTTGTTTAAAAGTTTTATTAGCTTTTTTCGCATTCATTTATATGAGTTTTAATTTTTAAATAATTTTAAATATCGCGTATATTTATATTTTTCCGCCGAAGAAAACAATCTAAACATCGATTACAATTTTTAATGTAGACATTTAATAAAAAAATCTAGTAAGAGTGCTCTTCCGCTTTTAAAATAGAATCTCATATTAAAAATGGCGATATCTCTAAAAGATTTTTAAAAAAGATATTGAGGCACCTAATATTTTAAATATTTTTAACCAAATTTGAATATATATATGTATGTATGTTAATAAATATACAAACTTTATACATTTATCACCACCATCTAAGCCAATAATAGCAGCCGATAAAAGCAAATTTCTACAACAAAGACTGTTTTGATCGAAATGATAATTAAGTCGAAAAGTAGCTTTTTACGCAAATCCACAAAGATACGAGTATCGAAATCCATTAGCACCTTGAACTTCTAATCAGTAACTATTAATAATAACAGCAAATTCAACAAATTTTGCAACAAAAATAATACAACCATTATAACAAATGTAGGTGATTTTAAGGTGAAATTGGATTTTAAATGCGTAGTTAATTAAATTAACATAATTTGATGAGATCGCAAATAACAATTAAGAAAACCGGAAAATCCTCCAGATGATTGAGCCAAAGTAACTTTTGATTCCATTTAATCACAATATTTAACAGACATTTTTAGTAAATTATAAATATAAAAACATACAAAAAAATTATAATAAATCGAAATAAGGCGATTGATTTATTAGTCTAGAGTAAAAAGTTTACCTTTACGAAATTTTGAATGCCAATAAATTATAGAATTCTGTTTTTTCTTGAATTCGGTTTATTAAATATTGTTTGTGCAACCTTTTTAAATTTTTATCCAAACGAAGTCTATTAAAATAAAATAATTTTTACACTAATATTCGTAATTCTTTGTTTTTACTCTGTTAAAAAGTTTTAATATTGTCGCTTCAAACGTTACTAGAGGCGACCATTCACTTATTTATACAATATTTGTGCATGGTGTAATGTAAGTGAGGATAGTAGAAAGATGTCCCTCTTCACCTCGATACTGTTTCTCTCTTTGAAAATTAGTTGCCGTGGTTGCTTAAAAGTGTATAAAAACAACAACATATTTTGTTGTCAAAAGTCAAAAAAACAAACTTCAAAATAAGGCAGAAATCGAGGTGTGTTCGCTCAATATTCGCTCTCATTTCTACTTTACTAACTTTATTGAAATTTACAAATAAAACAATTTACTTTTACATCAAAAGCAAAAACTTAAAAAAAATTTAAAACCTAACTACAATAAATGTTTTCTATTCACAACAAGTAGTACAACAATTAGAAAATTATTTTATAAGCAAAACAAATTTTTTAGTCAAGTTTAAATTTAAACATTCGAAATGAAAAATATTCTTGTTAAAATTTTTTTTAATTTCAGCCTGGGAAATTTCAGTTTTTTTTTATATACCTACCTGTAAAGCAAAAAGTGTATAAAAAAAAAAAAAAATTAAATTAAATGCGCATTTTGTTTAACATATTTGCACCCAAATGTTTGTTCAACAACTTTGTTTAATATCAAACAAAATCTAGATTAATATTCTTATCACAAATGTCATCTTATCAAATAGCAACTTTTAGTAGGTATGTGCTTGAAGAGCAAATTATGACGAGAACACTTTAAGTCGTAAATTAATTTTTTATAACGGATGTGACGTTAGCATAAATAAATAATAACTTAAAACTACTCAATTACCAAACAAATTCTAAACTTACACGAAAATTTTGCATTTTGGCTTTGTGTAAATAAATCGAGGAATTGAGATTGTTTTTCGGCATACTTGAGTTCTTTTACATTCGAATAATTTTATCTATCGCTCTATTCGTTCGTCGTTTTTATTTTACGGCGCAATTATTTTCTTGACGTGACTTACATCAAATTGCAGAATTCAAGAATTTTCTGTAAACAAATGTTTTTTTGTTTTTGTTTTTGTTTTTGCTTTGTTTTTGTTTTTTGTTGTTTTTAGCATACTTTCTATAATAAGCATAATAATTGTTTATGGTTTTGGTTTGTACACCACCACGTCAGCTAACCGAAAGCGAATTCTGAAGGACGGCAACAACAGCGCATCGCAGCGTTTTCTAGAAAAACAAAAGCCTAACTAGCGATTTCTGCTAGATACAAGTACAGTATTTATTTACAAAGTTACACATAGCGTAATTGTAATTGCCCCAACTCATTTAATCGAAATCGGTTTTGTTTTACGGGTAAAACGATTTGTTTTTAAGATTGGCAAATATTGGTAACTAGCGAATGCCCGGCATGCGTTGCAATGCCACTTAAAATTTTTTTTAGCAGATCTTCCCGGTACTCCCCGTTAGTGGAACTTCCCGGTACTCACTGTTGTAGCGATTCTGAGTTACGGCGCTGAAATTATCGGTATACAAACTCAGAAACAAAATCTCAAATTTTTAGGAGCAATTTTGGTAATGTCATCGTATATTTTCACTTAATTAAACAAAATTTGGGCGTAATAAGTGGGCGTGGAGAATTTTGTATATCCTGTTATTCTTCCCGGTGCATCCCGTTACATGTTTTCTATATGGCACATCAACTTTCTGAGCAAATGGTGGTAGGCGTAAAAATGATCCACTCTTTTTTTGAAAGTGGGCGTTAAATTGATCCAACCTCGCCAATTTTTGGTGAAGTTGTCGACAGTAACCATACAAATTCAGATACCAATTTTCAGATTAGCGAAATAATCGAATATTTTAACTTAGTTTTACATATTGTGGGCGTAATAGGTGGGCGTGGAAATATTTTGCTCTTAACCTAAGTTTGCGTGAACACAGCAACTTCCCAAAATGTCATCACAATCGGATGAATGGTTTAGACGGTACAAAGAAAGATAGAAAGAAAGAAGAATTTATTTTTATATAATAGAAGATAAAAACCAATAAATCGGATGAATCTGGCTCGTCGATAACCTATTAGATTATTATTTAAAAATATTAAAAATGTTTAGGTCAATATAAAACGATGTACATATGTATGTATCTACAACATTCTAATAGTGAATAAAAATTAAATTAAGATTGTTAGAAATGTATATTCACAATATGACATTGAGCGTACTCCTTCTTGTTTGTGACAATGTCCAAATAAACCAGATGCAATTAGAGCGAAATGCAATCTTTATTAATGTGTTTTTGTGCTTAATTTGTTTATTATTTTACAACACTTTTTGTTCTGTTAATAAACAATAAACGTATTTGTGTTTCGCACAACCGACTATTAAGTTTATTAATATGACATGTGAAAGAACGACTTAATTGGAATTAAGGTTTGCAGACAGCAAAGTAAACATACTACGAGATAAAAAAACCAACCAAATGACACTTTAGTGCGCATTAACTATTTCAATATTGATTAGATTAAATTTACTATGCAAAAAATTTCCACTTAAGTTAACAATTATTTCTGCTTAAATAGAACTAAGTAAATTCCAACAAACATGAGATGTTATTAACAGGCAATCCGAGTAAAAATCAAAATTTTTGTTATAATATACAACTTATTGCCAAAGCTAAAGCAATTACGTCATGGTCAAATAATGGTCAATAATAATTTTTACAAGTGGTTTTTTAAATTTAAAAGTTTTGTTAACCAATATTTTTAGGGGAACTATTAAAAACCGATCATAATAAATGCTGGGCATGCAGGCATGACTAATATATACTATAGTGTGTTATAAATTCAAGAGGCAGAATAGACAAAATCCAACAACAAAATACAATTTTTTTTAGTTTTAATCGATTTTAGTTAAGGACCTTTCCAAAGAATTGAAATGTTGTCGTTTATAAAAACTAAAAGTTGCTTGTTTTTCAATTCTGAGTACGGGGTCAGATGGAGACTACTTTTAACCTAATTACTACTTTATAAAAAAACACAACAATGCTAATAACTGTTATTTTTATCGAATTTTGATTTAAAAAACTCCATTAACGAAATCTGAAATGATATTAATTTGGGTTATGATACATTTCCAAAAATTATAACTTGACAAATTTCCAAGCACGCAAAACCGATCTGATAATAATATATAAATACATACATATACATACATATATACCACCATGTTTACTTAAATTATTTTCATCTTCTTATCTTTGCAGTGAGTGGAGCGTGTGGACGGACGACATTTAGAAGGGGCTCTGCATAAACAGCAAAGTTTATTTGTTCTTGCCATACCGGAAGTGGCCATTGCTTTAAAGTTAAAGTTTAATTTGAATTTCTCGCAAAATTAAAAACGGAAAAAACTTATCGCTAAAACATAAATTTAAAAAAAATAACATAAAGCTACGTTTGCCCCAAATAACAAACAACACGAAATCAACGAAAAACAGTATCTATCGCATCAAAACAAACTACAAAAACTACTTTGTTTAAATGGAGGAATTTTTGTTTTTTTCTACCACACATAAATTAAAATAGCGAGAAACAATAACAAACAAAAGTAAGTCAAAGAGTGTGAGGAGGCTTTTTCACAATAATCTGAAATAATCTACTCCGCTCGCATACTGCAGTGAGAGAGAGAGAAGTGATAAACGATCAGCTGTTGCAAGTTATTTTTCTTCGAGCAAACTCGTGTTTACAACGTGATCTCTCCCGAGTGCTACGACCGAGTGTGACACCAATACAAACAGCAAAACATTTCAGCAACATCGAAAAGCCAAACAACAACTGCTGCAAATAAAAAAAACAAAGCGACGATTTCTGAACGATATTTTTTCTATATATATGCTGGCAATTTCAACTAGACGACAACCGAATATCCATTCAGTCGTTTTTAGTCTTTTGATCGGGTAACTACTCAAAAGGCAACTAGTCCCCTGCGCCAACAGAAAAGCTAATAAATTTCAATCAGACTTCGTCAAACGGAAAGAGTAATCAGTTTTGACTAAGTTTTTTCATCGTGTAAGCGATTTTAGAAAAATATTTTCGATGTCGATAAATTCGCCAATACCATTAAACTCTGACCTGATATAAACAGGCAAAATCGATTTACATATATTATTTCTGTAAGAAAAATAAAAGTGCAACAAAAGCTTGTAACCAAGTGGTGTATAAACAAAAACATTTACGTCTTAACCCAACACACAAAAAAAACTTATAACAACAAAAACAAGCATTAGTGTTGACAGTCCAGTGCCAAAGAAGAGAACGACTGTTAATACTGCAAACAAAGAGTTTTAAAAAATTTTATTTGTTTGTTTTTTTTTTTAAATAAATTATTTTGCATTGATTGCAAGTGGCGAAAAACGCGGAAAACTGTTTTTAAAAACCAGCCGCAGTACGAAGAAGCAATTTAGGATATTGGGGCTTTTGCCATTGTATGGGTAAGTAACAAAAATACAATATGTATACATATTCATGTATTTAGGCATATGTATATATAATAAGACTGGTTTTATATTTTTACCACAAATTAAATAGTATTTAATGGTAAAGAAAATTAAGCAATTATTTTAAAATTTATTTCAAATAAATGATAAAAAACCAATTTACATACTTTTCTTCTGACTATCAATTTGGATGTCTTAATAAAAAAACTATTTATAAAAACCAGTCTAATCTCAGTTTATTGTAATAAGTATGTACGAGTGTATACTTTTTCAATAGAAATTAAATTCCGCTAAAAAAAAACTGTTGCGCAGTTATGAAATCAAAAAGTACTTAATTTAAAAAACATTTAGAACGAGCTTTACAAGTAATTTTCAAATCGCTTTGTTTGCGACAAGAACGACATGTCTCAAAATTTTTGATAACCTCAAAAAAATTTTTTTTTTATATGTTTGTTTACATTAAAAAAATTAAACTAAAGCCATCGCCGCAATTGTGATTTTTGCTGTAAACTGCCCTTAAGGGTTGTTTTGCGAGTTTATAAACAAAATTTGAACTGTAAATATTTGGTTCCAGACAGGGTTGATTTTCAATTTTATTTGAACGGAGCGTGTCACTTGTCGAACGACAAATAGAGTCGCCCAGTTGCTTCATAGGTAGGTGAAGCATTGATTAATAAATATGTTTGTTAAAAATGAGTGTACTATTTAAATGTTTTATCAGAATGATCATTCTATCATTCTTTCCAAATCAAAAAATCGATTTAGCCGTTTAGATATGACGCGGGAGCAAAGAAACAAACCAACCTACCAATCAATTGCAAATACATTAATATTTTATAATATTAATACATATGTATTTTTACTTAAACCGTATTTGTACATTAGGGTGGCTCGGGGCTTGCCAAAACCGCATTTGTTTTTCTTTAAGATCGGTTTTTCATTAATTAGCAGAATTGGTAGCTTTAGAAGTATAGTCAATTTTTAAATGACAAACTACAGATTCAATCATATTCAATTAATACAAAACTTTAAATTCTAATCGGATTTAGTTCGCCCTTCAAACGATGCCCATATTGCATAAAATTTTCATGGGAGCAATACGCAACTTTTGATAACCGTATTTTGAAAATTAGAGTAACTTTTGAGAAATCCTAATGTAAATTACGAGTACATATGTGTGTGTGTCTCTATAGCTACTGTTCATATGCCCGTGACAAAATATTCTTTATTGAATTTACCTTGAGCGGTTTTTTCTTCGTTATTTTGCAAAAAGAAAAAAATATAGCAAAAACAACAACCACAAGTATATATTTACACCATTATTATCCACTTGTAGTTTGTCTTTTTTTTGTTTCTTAATAGCATTTGGTATTTTCGCATGAATGCTTTAAAAACCAGTTAATTTTAGTTCGACTTTGACGTCTCATTAGTTTGCTAACATTATAGTTTTGCTTTTTAGTTATATGTGGTGGCCTCAAAACCGCGATATCAGAAGGTTTTTTGTGGAACCCTAACAAACCGAGAATGATATGCATAAAAATCCATTCGGTATTAAAAATCAAAGATTTCTTAATGCGTCATTTCTAAACTAAAGTTTGACTTGGAAACAAAATTATTTGGATTGTCTATTAACGTTTAAATAAGTTAAGTGTTAATTTGACATGAGTCAGCGGACAAAAACAAAATTCCAGATCACATGTGATTCACACTAACAACATCAGCCAGCAGCATGTGTTAATGTTAATCAAGCTTTTGGAAAAAAAAAACAATATGTTTATCAACCAAGCGTGTTTATACAGTCTCCACTTTGTTTACATTTATACATACATATTATTGAATAGACGTAGATAGAGAAATACATTGACGTACTCGTATGCATACAAAATAGTAATACGAAAACAAAACTTACTCAATCAATTTAGTTAACTAACTATGCTGCAAATTACAGCATTTGCAAATTGTTGTTAATATTGTTTAAAGTTAACGAGCGTTTTTTGTTGTTATTAAATTATGACGAATTTATTGCAATTTGCTCTAAAATGGAATGGTCCACTTTTGAAAATCTATTTGAGTTCTAATTCATTCATTCAGGAAACTAAATCATGTGTCGTTTTTATTAGTCAATGTAGCAAAAATATTGTATTGAAGAGGTGAAAGAAAACACAATTCACTAGAGCTAGATTTGTAAACAGATTTTGCAGAACTGATTAAAAAAACAATTCATTTTATTACTTAATTGTAAGCAACAAAAGTTAGACTTGTTTCAAATAAAGAAGTCATTGAAAGTACTTGGAAATTACTAACTAAAAATTTGCCCAAGCTAAATAATTAAAAACACATTCATAAACAGTTTTAAATTTTGACGTCAATCGTACTTTTCCTTTGCACACTAGACTAATTCCAATCTTATCAGTGAGTGTTTCTAAGTAAGTTTATATTACATACTCGTATTTACAATAACAAAAGCTTCAGATAAGATTTCAGTTTAGAGCGGCCTCAACGATTCTCAACAAAAGTGTAGCAAAGTACCTATCGAAATACTTTTTGTTGTAATCTGTAAATATGTACTTTAAATTACTTTTCCTCAATTTATGTTCAAATTTGTTATAACGTAAATCAGTTTAATGTCAAAGGTCACAATTACACACTTCTTTAACAATCAACTCATGTGTTCAGAGTATATGATAAAATATTCAATCTTTTAATATAGCTTAATGAGTAGATAGATTTCAGCTTCAAAAATACAAACTATTGAGCCACGCCTCCGCAGAGCTTTTTGGATATCATCGTCGTAGTTTTCGAAGTTGTAGTTATGACAGTTTCAGTACAGTCTACAAGGCGAAACAAATATTTTAAAAAGTTGTTTTCGATCTCCGATAATACATTCAATGGATAAGAAGAGAGTTTAGTTTGTAGTTCCATTATTATTTAAAGTTTTTTAACTTTTAAAATTTGAAACTTATAGAAACTTTCCCGTACTTCATACCTACTCTGAAGACAATTAAATTTATTTATTCTAATATAATTGTTATTTATTCTAATTTTATTTATAATCCAACCCGAAAATAATATATACTTGTTCTTACTCTCTCAAATCAACAGAGCTTTCTAAACAACCATCGATTTTTGGAGACGAGCCGGACCTCCTGTTCAACAGAGCGCAGGACCGGAATTGTCTGCATTCAGGCAACGCTAGCATCGGTATTTCAGCCGCCGCAGCCGCGAATACAGCCGCCGCCGCTGATACTCAACTAACAATAAACGCAACAGCCAAAATTAATTTAGAAACTTCATTAAATGATTGCGAAAGTGGCTATGTGCCAACGGTTGGACGTTGGGGCGCCGAATGGCCAAGTTGACTCGCCGAAGCCAGCTTGGTGCGACATGGCGCCGCCACCGCCGGCGCCAATCATGGGTTATCGGCGGGATCGGTACGAGTTGGATTGACTACGACCACCGATCCTGAACAAGATAAACCCAGTCATCGAATTGTTGTTGCAAACCATACAAACAACAAGAACACCAACAACAACGGAAACCCATCAATTGTTGACGACACTAACACTGGATGCAGCAGCAGCAACAGTAGCAACATTGAGACAACCGATGATGATGATGATGATGACGACGATGAAGATGATGATGATGATGATGACCATTTTGACAAAATATTCGAAGCAAATAATCACAATCACAAGAATCATGCTCGATCTTATAAACCGGATAATGTTGATGATGTTAATAAAATGCAACAGTGTAACAAGACTCAGACTAAGTCCGTCTCGAACGGAGGGTCTAAGTCAAGTTCAAATGTTGTTGAAGCAGCAGCAGCAGCCGGAGCAATTGGATTTATCACTGAAAATGATAATTTGGCATCTGCTAGAGCCAATGCAACATCAACAACGGTTAGTAAAAATGATAATGTGACATCGAATCCATCATCGGAGCGATGCTATAGCATCAGAAAGCTCCTGGAGGAGCAGCATCGCAAGTGGCAGCATCAGCAATATCAACATCACCACGACGATGCGGGACATGCTCTCCAGGAGTGGTGGGCTAATGCCGATAGCTATAATTTAACTGCATTCAATCAAATCAACGGAATCTGGCCACTCGGTCATCCCCTACCGCTGCCCGATTGGCAGCCCAATAACAACAACAGCAACGTCGACGACGATAGCCAGGCGAACACTAAGGCCACACTACATTTCGATTCGGTTTGGCAGTATGAAGACTTAAATGCCATCATTGAAACGAAACTGCATCGCATGCTCGAGGAGACACACTACGATACGGTAGATTTGTTTGTCGACTTCTACAAAGCGTTCAAACAAACCCGTCGCTCCGACCTGAAGTCGTTCTTCCAGTTCTACGATATACCAATCAATCGACGACATCACATGTGCGTCTCACTGGCCATGGAGATAATGACGCGTATTATCGAGATGTTTCCGATCCTGGAACACTATTTATATATTGTTTCGTGTGAGGAGCAGGTCGTCTCTTTGGCCGATTATATCGAGGCGAGCGAAGAATTAGGCGGCATGAATTCGCCACATGCCAATGTCGAGAAGGAACATGCCATGGTCGCAATGAAGATTTCTATTGCCGGACGTGAGGGTGTAATGATCTTAGATCCAGGCTATCATGTGGCACGCGCTGTGACTGTAATGACCGATCAACTGTATCCGCATACAGGTATATATATATATTATTTTTTTTTTTGAATTGCTCACTTCAGCTGATGATTGATGCACTTTTGAGATTTCCCTACAAGTCACAGATCACAGAAAACTTATCTCTTGTTTCTTATCTCGTCGTACACAGGTTGGTTTACCCAATCGAAAGAGCAGCACTTGCAACGTGACTACTGCTATAACTACAGCATGCACAGTCACAAGTACGTGGAGTGGATGGAGCGTGAAATACGTGGCGATCAACCATCGTACAAGACCTCGCTGGTATATGTTGCTCAGCCATATGTGACTGCAATCGATGTGACGGTGCGTCGCAATTTGGTTTACAATTTCCGTTCGCTGTTGTCACGTGATGCCAAGGGTCGTGTTTTTGCCGGCATTTATTTGCCCGTTTTGCCCAATAGTAATGAGTCGCACTTCACCATGTTCTATGACGGACCGAATGACCAGCGGATTAAAGTGAAGTTCATGTTTAATGTTTTCAAAAATCCATCAAAGGTAAGCGTAATTTTTTTTACTATACATAATACATAATACAAATCTTCTAGAAGTACATCGTCTTATGGAATATCACAAAAAAGCGATTTTTTTCATTGCTTTAAATCATATCATAATTTCGTTTAATTTGTTCTAAATTTTCAGATTCCCGATAATGTGCAACAACATTTGGAAAAACTTGCACCACAGTTAAATATGAACAAACGCAAGCTTACTGAGCTCTGCAAATCCTTAGCAGAAGTCGTTACCGACCAGGATTTCGTCAGCCAGGTTTTAGCTATCAACGACGACATCGGCAACATGACAATGCAAGAAAATTGACAATTAAAGGATAAAAAGGTTGACGACGGCGACAAAAACATCGCAGCAGCAACCACAGGAACAGCAACAACACCAGCGCAACCAGCAACCGATGCAGCATCAGCGTAGAGATTTTTTGAAACTTAAAAAATATTATTATATTAAAAAAAATTTTCTTCTCATACATTATTCGTAAATTGAAAAACGATAAATATAAAAAAAACAACAAAAAAATTATAGTTAATTAGTTTGAAAAATGTAGTTTGAAAACTTATATTATTAAAATATATAGAAAACCTCAGAAAATATTGCAAACAAAAATTTTAAAACTTATATGCACACTTATTTTAGTTTTAAATAAAAACAAACAAACAACAACAACAAAACCTACATACATACTCGTATATACAAAACACTATATATATGATTTACATCAGTTTGTTCTAACTCTTAAAGGCATATATTTATTAATTAATTACAAACTCACTTGCAAATGTACGCAAGCGTGTGATTTTTTGTAACAGCAAAAATTTACTTAAAATTTTTAATATTCTATTTGCCCTTTTAGAACAACACAAATACACACCCTCGCCCCCTGGCCCCACAAGTAGTACGCTCCAAGATGTTAAATTATGTTTCACTTTGCAACTCTTCCACAAAAAATATGATAAATCAATGTAAAAGCATTTTATTTCGTTGTCTCCTCTTCTTTATTATGATAATTATTGTATTATGTATTCTTAAATGCCCGCAATTGCAAGTTACATGCATATATAATACATACGTGTATATATACAATATTGTCTGTCTGTCTGGACTTAATGTATATCTCCTGTGTTTTAAATTTTAAACTATGTATTCGTATTCGTATCTCGTATGTCACACTGGGAAAATTTGTTTAACTAAAAAAAGAACACGTATCTAACTAAGCTGTGAATTAATTAATTAATTAATTTGTTTAATTTGTAAATGCACCAATTGCAAAGTAAAAGTTTTATTCTATCAAACAAAGCATATATTTAGATTTCAATAAAGCAATTTCAAAGAGAACTTATATTTGTTTACTTGATGTTCAATTTATTCGGTTGTTGATTGGACAGTTAAACAATGTGGACGGACGCTGCAATTGCGTCAGGGAATACGACTTTTTGGGTTTGACTGCAGGCAGATTTTCATTGGGTGTCCAAATTGACTCAAAACTTAACGCTCAATTTGAGAGTTCAAATGGAACCAACCAAACTGAATTTATCTAATTTTGTATGTGGTTAATATTTAAATTAAAAAAAAGGCCAAATAAGTAAGTAAGTTTTTTCCATTGCCAACCATTTTTAAGAGGGCAGTGTCGTATGATGGAAAGAATTTGGCAATTATGTAAAAAAATAACGAAAATCAATTACAAATATTAGAAATTTTTGTGATTCGTGAACGATTCAATGGTTCGATATAAGTTATTCTGATAATAACTGTTTATTTAAGCATATAATAAATAAAAACCAATCATGAACCACCCTAATCGTTATAAAATTTAATCAGTTGTTCCCAAGCAGCATAACTGAAAATTTCTTTCGTCCAAACTCAATATCTCCAAATTTTCGTCGTCGTCTCTCGCGCAACTTTTGTACTTTTAGAAACTTTTTTAGAAAAAGTTGCAAAGAATACAAAAGTTGCAGCGAGGGAAAATTGGAAAATTTGGAAGACGAAAAAGAGAAGAGAAAACAAACACTTTAGCTGCATAATCTTCTTTCTTTGATACAGACAGTATTGAGAGATAAAGAGATTGCGCATTGCGCAGGTCCGTTACTTTGGTGTCAATATTGTTGTGACGTTGAAAACTTATTTTTCTCAATTTCTGTCACATAGAGTTGTTAACAAAAAATTATATAAAAAATAATATATTAAATTTCTGTTCGAAATTATTGATATTGCCAGCAAACCGAAAAGTATGCAATTGAATATTATTGCTTTATAAAATCTACTAATATTAAACATTATTATTGTTTGTATATACGAGCTGCAAATGATAAACAAACAGAAAACAATCAAGTTCACAACCCTGATTTTGCATCGACTTCATCGGTTTGTGGCGTAATTCGCAGAGAGAGGCAATTTTTCAACTCCAGTTTGCGCAATATGAATATTTCTCATTCCTGTGATTAGTCAGATAGATAATCAAAAATACTTTTTTTATTCATCTTAAAAAAAAAATCCAAGAAAAAATAGGCCCGCTCGCTCTCTTCTGTTTAGGGAAGCTATCTAAAAAAATTTTGAATGTTCAAGAAAGAACTCGATCGGTGTTTAAAATTATTCGCTTGAGAGAATGAGAGGGTGTGTGCCTTGGACCACCCTAATCGTTATAAAATTTAATCAGTTGTTCCCAAGCAGCATAACTGAAAATTTCTTTCGTCCAAACTCAATATCTCCAAATTTCTGTCGTCGTCTCTCGCGCAAATTTTGTACTTTTAGAAACTTTTTTAGAAAAAGTTGCAAAGAATACAAAAGTTGCAGCGAGGGAAAATTGGAAAATTTGGAAGACGAAAAAGAGAAGAGAAAACAAACACTTTAGCTGCATACTCTTCTTTCTTTGATACAGACAGTATTGAGAGATAAAGAGATTGCGCATTGCGCAGGTCCGTTACTTTGGTGTCAATATTGTTGTGACGTTGAAAACTTATTTTTCTCAATTTCTGTCACATAGAGTTGTTAACAAAAAATTATATAAAAAATAATATATTAAATTTCTGTTCGAAATTATTGATATTGCCAGCAAACCGAAAAGTATGCAATTGAATATTATTGCTTTATAAAATCTACTAATATTAAACATTATTATTGTTTGTATATACGAGCTGCAAATGATAAACAAACAGAAAACAATCAAGTTCACAACCCTGATTTTGCATCGACTTCATCGGTTTGTGGCGTAATTCGCAGAGAGAGGCAATTTTTCAACTCCAGTTTGCGCAATATGAATATTTCTCATTCCTGTGATTAGTCAGATAGATAATCAAAAATACTTTTTTTATTCATCTTAAAAAAAAAATCCAAGAAAAAATAGGCCCGCTCGCTCTCTTCTGTTTAGGGAAGCTATCTAAAAAAATTTTGAATGTTCAAGAAAGAACTCGATCGGTGTTTAAAATTATTCGCTTGAGAGAATGAGAGGGTGTGTGCCTTGGATAGTGAAAACACGCGCCATCTTTTAGTGAAAAACACAATCAAACAGCATTAAGTGAGATTGTGACAACTCGAGCATGTAATCTCAGCCGATATAAGCAAGCTACTGTCAATGCTGGCCTTTGAAAAAATAACCGATACACTTTGAAGTAGGCTGCAATCAGCATTGGTGACGTTTGCAATATATCTGTAAGCGCGGCCAACTTCATTTTCATACGTGGAAAACAAAAAAACGACGTTACCCGAGACCCGAAGTCGTTGAGTGGAGCTGTCATTGCAGATTTCATTCGTTCACCAATTGGAAAGAAGTTCGTCGCAGTCGTGCTTTGATTTCATTGAAATATTAATTAATAACACTATAAAATGGTAAGAGAAAAGTGCCAGTAAAAGATTAAATATGAAGTTAAAAGTGCAATAAAATAATTGTTTGTAATTTTATTTTTGTGTGCGCAGCCTGCACCAGCAAGTTCCACTTCAGTGGGCAGCGGCTCACGTTCGCCCAGCAAATTGTCTGCACCACGCGCCTCCGGAGCGGGCGGCAGTAATCTGAAGCAACGCAAGACGACGAGCAGCACAACAGCGGCGCGTAGCCGTACCACAGGTGGTGCTGGCACTGGTGGCATGTGGCGCTTCTACACCGACGATTCGCCCGGCATCAAAGTGTAAGTAGTACAAAGGTGAAGCGGGGGTTGGGTGCCTAAGGCAGTAAACTAATTTGTGAGCTTTCTCTTCTTCAAACAGTGGTCCCGTTCCTGTTTTGGTCATGTCACTGCTCTTTATCGCGTCTGTCTTTATGCTGCACATCTGGGGCAAGTACAATCGCTCTTAAGTGCAAGAAGCGTTTGTTTGACTGGGTCTGCTTTGCGTCTGCTGCTGGCACTTTCACATTTGCAATTGTCGACGTCATCAATTTTGTCGGTTTTGAAATAAGTTGCATTAAATTAAGTATATTACTTTCTTATCGCTAATTACCAACTCATATTTTTTTTCGTTAATTAAATTTCCAATGAGTTAAAAAGCTTTTTTCAAATAATTTCGTTTTTTGCATTCCACAATTCTGTGTGGCGGCTACCGAAAGAATTTTATAAACTCTACTCTACTCTTCCTCCCTTCCTTTCCCTTTTGTAATTTCGATTATTGTAAAAACAAACTTAGACTTGTTTGTTTACTCCACAATCGAGTATTAAGTAAAATAAAATAAAAAAAAAACTTTTTTTTATTTATTAAGTAATAAAAAAAAAACAAAAAAACAAATAATTTTGTTGTGTAAATTAATATGAGCTGGGTTAATATGTTTGTAGTTAAAAATTAGTTTTTGTAGTTGTTTATCGAAAGAAGGCTTCAAATCTGCGGTATAATCTCTAAAAAAGAAAAAGTTTTGAGTGAAACTATGTTTAAATTATTAACGAATTCAGTAGAGCTTTTATTGACATCGTAGTGCTTCCATTAACCTGCCAAATGGTGCGATTTTCATTCGCTTTAGTTTACAATTGGTTTAATTTTTCCAATAAGCCCAAAAAAATGGGAAGTCGATTTTATTTAGTAATAGTCCAACTTTTGATTAAATAATTGTTTTTATAAATGTACATTCAATTTTTTCTCGTGGTTTTTAAATATTAAGTACTAAAAACAAAAATTTCATTATTTAATTTTTAAGTTTATTCTTTATTATTTGTTGACATTATGTTTGAAAAAATATTATGAAAAACTCAGAGGCCTTATCTCACACAAAAGATTTTTAATACAGCAAATCAGATTCGAGCCCTTGATGCGCATATCGCCCGCTGCAGGTGATATCGAAATGATCAAATGATTAAGATCGGCATTGTACTAGAAAACGATAAATCGAATATTGAAAATGTTTACCGATTAACAGTTTGCAACTTTAACTCACCATTAAATTGCGCCACGTCAGCGCGTATTCTAATTTAATAACGTCCAAATCATCAGAACACAATTCCCTAATCTCAACAAAGGTGGCCTCTTCCGGCGTGACACGTACCAGCGACATCTGGTCTTGCGTTTCTTTGAGGCTTCTGAAATTTAATTCGATATAGTTTACTATTATTAAGTTTAATTTTATCTAATTTATCTAAAAAAAAAATGTTTGCTAAGTTCTTTAGGTATTTAAAATCAATTTATTTTTAATATTGATTGGTTATTTGGATTAAAAACGTACTTATATATAAATAGCAACTTACCCCACATACATAATGAGGTCGCGTCGCTTAGCCAAACGGTTCCACTGTGAGAACATGAATTTCATCGTACAGCTGTGAACTTTGTAAGGTAAAAAGGGGATTTTAAAGAAAAGTATATTGTGATAGGAACTGCAACCTACCGGCCATACAAGAGTAGGTGTGCATTTCTGTTGCAAGGTGCTTCTCCGAAAAATAACCTGTTAAAAAAAAAACGTTTTTAATATCAGGCGTTCAAACAAATTTGGTTTTCGTATGCAGAATTGATTTAACAAAAGAATTACTAAAAAAAATGTCACTGCATTTACCATTTTTAATGTAATAACAGGCGTCATGATCCGTGAATATGTTCAAATTTCTCTCGCGAAAACGCTGTAATTTCTAAAATTGCAATTTATTCATTTAAATTAATACTCTATACAACCTTCTTTAATTCTTTAAAATCCTTTAAACGATCCTCAATCACCAAATACATAACTGGATTACGGACGTATCCCTTTGTTGGCTCCGTAACATAGCCTTTATACCCATCGGATGTGATGGAGAGTACACATTTCACATGAAAAGTCTCCAATGTGAAAATGATTTCACTTTCGGGACTATAAATATATAATAATTTAATAACGCAGTCACAGTTTAAGAAGTTTGCTATTCCCTATTATGGCTTGAATTAAACTTCTAACTATGCTTACTTTTTTTTTACTTATTTAGAAATAGGTGCATTATAAGGATCTCTTTCATTCATTTAAAATTGTTTTAAACTAATTTAAAATTGGACGTTTTAATCTAATACTAACTTTTCTTCGCTTGGATTTACACTCCAGAATCGAAATGGAAAATGTTCATAGCGTTCATAAGCAAATCCGAAAGTTCCTAGAAAAAAATAATTGCATATGTATATAGATAGTCAAAATAGAGTCCGTCGTATATTTAAAAGCACCGTTATTTATTTAATTGTTTTTTTTAATTCCACTTACCCAAACGATCTGTGTGAACAATCATTTTGCAAGTCTCTTTATCGTAAATCGTATTAAAAATGTGCTCTGTTGTCCAGTGAGAATATTTGTACGTCTTGCGCTTATCAACTTCTTCTTCCTGTTCTTGCGACTCCTCTTCAACGTCTTCCGGTTCTTCCATTTTGACCTGCTTTTGCTGTTGTATCTCGGATTGAACAGCATGTAAATCGTGAACGTCCTCCACCTTCTCCTTGTCATGGTGTTTTCCGCGGCCTTTGCTAGCTTTACCGCTCAAGTGTGTTCTGGATTTTTTTTGCTCCAAACTGCCTGCTTCCAAAACCTCCGAAGTTTTCTTTATTACTGATTTGCGTAATTTTTTTTTGCTTGTAAAGGTCGGGAAATCTAATGTGCGTCTAACGCGCGTTTTATAAAGACCCTTAATCGTGTTTAACACTTCGATCAGTTCAAAGAATGTCTCCGGTTCATTATTGGGCGGTACTATTATGTCTTCGGTATCAATTAGTTCAGCTCTATCGAAAACTGGATAAACACGCTCTGGATTATTTTGTGGTTCGAACGAAAAGACACGTTCACTAACTTTTTCCTATCAAAATATAAAATTAATATTATTATGTATTATGCGCGATTAACAGTTTTTAGGATAGTCCATCTCCTTAGCTTAAACGAATCTTATACACCCACCTGAGTTGCATCATCGTCGGTGCGAGAGCGAACAAGTGTACCACCTTGACCTTTGGGTTTGTTGCGCATCTCCTCGTTCTCCTCCTCCAGTATCTCTTTAGGAAATTTAAACGAAGATATGATGCGCGGCATACAATGGCGCTGAATATTGCGAAGTTGAATCTTGGTAAACGTGTTATTCAACTTAAAATCGTCCAAGAAAACTTCTTGGTCGAATTGTGGCGCCATGGTTTGTTGACGGTACAAATTTAAGATAGACATCGAGGAACGAAAAATATTTGCAGCGGAGACAACGCGCGCAATAACATTGAAATTTGAGTGAGCAACATTTATTGTGGCACTCTGATCGACACTGCCGACGGAGTCCGTTTTCGATAGCGCTGTTATTGGTTCAGCTCCAGGACCGACTGCCGGCGTATGTGGTGAGTGTGGTGTTCCTGGTTGTGTTGGTGGTGGTGGTGCAGCAGAACTCTCTTTGACAATTATCTCTTCTTCTTCGTAGCCTATCAAGTCTTTTTCAAAGTGACACGCGATCGGTTCGCCCCATAAGCACAAGTGCGGCGGAAGTTCAAATACTACAATAAAATATGGCGACATCTCCATATCAGGATCATAATCATCAGACTCATTAAAGGCACCACCACCACCACCACCAATAGCGGCCATCGAGACTTTACTCTTCTGATGCATTGAATGCTTGGAACGCATAAGATGTGTCTGCGATCTGAATCTTGATTGACTCATTTGTAAGCTAATGCGTGATCCGGCCATTTTTTTGTGGTGGAAGCGTACTGCCGCCTCATCGACTATAACGTCTTTCTTGATGTGCAATTGTCCATTGTTTTCATGCCACGTCATGTTGAAGGTGTTGAAGTTGTAATGCAATGGTTTCTTAACAAAATACAACTGATAGACACCGCCTAGTATAAAATACTTTTTCATATTTATCTATCAAAATGAAGAAATATTAATAAAAAATAAAAAAACAACGATCGGCATTAGTAACCGCAATGCCGAGATTCGAGGATTGGGATAATTTAGAATCCTTTCAAATCCTGGCATTGTGTTTTTGGAAGGCAGGTAAGTAGATACTTCATTTTGGTTCAGATTAAGCACATTTGGATGGTAAACAACATTTATGAAATGTTCATATTGTTGTTGTTCCATCTCTAGGAAATCACTTGAAACATCCGGGTAGGTATCATCCGTAATAATCAGTGGCTCTTTCGGAGGCTTCGGAGCTTTTTTTTCTTTTTTCGGTTTCGCATCACCCTTTTTAGCTTTTGCTTTAGCTGCTTCCTCTTCCTCAAGAAGTCTAAACAAACAGAGATTTTTAAAGTCAGAAAGACAAAATATTAACTAAATTAAATTGTTTCTACTATTTTAAAGCTTCTATATAAGACGTTATTATTTCTGGTTAGTGATGCCATAACCTACCTCATTTTTTCCTCATAGTCCTTGCGTGTTTGTATCATTTTATTTCGTACCTCTTTCTGTATATCGACCATCATAGTCCATTCGCTAACCAAACACTCATGTAGATCTACATAAAAAAAATCAGACAGTTGCGAGGTCTTATTAATCGAAACCTAACCGGAAGAAATATAAACAAACCTGGCATGCCAGCGCTAAAATTCTCCGTGGGCATTATTATTTCCTGTTCAAAACTCTTTGCATGTTCGCTAAAATGATCGAAATTTGTGTGTAATCCATAAATGGTTAAGTTATCCTCCAGTAGACTGTAGGGTATTTGAATTTTGACATTTAATTGATGTAGCCTAGAACGCATACAAGGAAGCCTGAAATTGCAAAATATAAAATCTTTAGCTAATGTAGATTATTAATGAAAGGAGAAAACTTACTCTAAAAAATGAAAAAGTATTGGTACATTTTTTAATGTCCATATATGAATCTTGAAGTTGTTGCCATTAAAAAGGTATTCAGCGGTAATAGCATTGACGGTTCTATATAGGAAAATAAAAATAATATTATTTAAAATCACTTTAAATAATGTAAATAAGAGTTTCCAAAGTATCTATACCAAAAAAAAATAATATTCAAAAATGTTCAATGTATATAATTAAAATTATAATTTAAGTACATTTTTATTCGCGGATTAATATTGTACCTACTCCATGTATGAATCCTCTGAACATAATATACGATATGTGCAGCGATTAAAAAAGTCTTGTATTTCTTGTTGTATTACTCCTTTTTGCTAAAATGTAGACGACTTTATAAAATTTTAAAAAGATTTAGACTATGCAAACCGTACTTCCATGATATCTAGTGCTACCCGTGGATTAGCTTGAATGAATAATTTTTCGTTTTCCAAATAGTACTCTAAACGCTTTAAAATCTAATTATAACGGAAATTAAGAAGAACAAACAAGTCGATTAAAAATGATATATTTAATCCTTGGAATGAAACGAACGTTTTCAACGTACGTCAGATAAATGTCATACCTCAAGTCCCAAATCGATATTCTTCTCATATTCAATGCCAAAATTGGGACGTATCTCGTCAACCAACGTTTTGCGCGTTAGATCCTTGCGAAAAATGTTCTGGTTCAGAATGCTTCGTTCGTCTACCGACAAAAGCCAATCGATGGTCGTGTCAACACTTTCCTTGTGCTCGAAAAATCTCATTTTCACAAAGAACAAACGTATATAGGGCGGAAGATAGGGTTTTGGTATTCCATCGCAGCGTAAATAGGCGTTCCACTGTGAAGAGAATTTTAAAATATCGATCAAATATTTCTAGTTATTTTTTGTATATCCACCTTGTCTAATATATATTGAGCATCTTCTTGTTGTTCAACCTCTTCTTCTGCCTCTAAAATAAAGCAGCGATAAAATATGTTAAACTTACATGTTAAGACAATCTTACCATATATAAGATTTATACACGCCCGGAGATCATTCAAACGATTCATATATTTCACATCGCGTGCTCGCACCTCCTCCAAGGTAATCATCGGGTATTCCTTTACCAGCACTTTTGTTGGCTTTGAGTTTCTTCGTCCTTTGGAATCTCGACGTTTTGGTGGCATTTTGTTTTAGTTCCACAAATAAATTTCGCGGTTATTTTAGAATTTTATTATGATTTGTCAAAGATAAAAAATTCACACAAGTTTCGTTCAACAAATTTGAAAAATTTTTAACAAATAAATAAAATTGACATTTACACAAATACAATATAATAACCAAGTAAGCTTATCCGTAGTGTAATAATTATTATTACACTATGTGTTTATCTAGAATTTTCATAAATACTCGTATGTAGCATTATCTGTATTTATGTTTAATAACTCTAAGATTCATATGAAATCATCTCATCAATCATAATATACATTTTAAAACACCGAAAATTTTGAAGATATCGCAAAGAAATGCTTGAATACTCTTCTTCTCTGTAACCTTCATACAAAAGGTGAATTCATATCAAATTTTAAATCTTGAAAAATATTCAAATATAATCGAGAAACTTGTTTTCGCCAATTTAATTTTGTTGATAATTAAGTACAGTAGTTACTATAATTAAAATTATGATTATTTTCGATATAGGACGCTCCTGAAAGATGTTCTGAGCATTTAATTAAATGTATTTGTTGAAGATTATCAGTATTGTTTAACCACCAGAGCTATTTATCACAAAACAAGGATGCAATTTCGAACATTGTTCTTTTAAAATTTGAGCACATGAAGTTGGCTGCAAAAAGTCAGAATCGATATCGAGACTCGATTTAGTTTATCAGATTTGACAGGTTTTTAGGCTTCACCCGACTTCCGCTTTGGAAATTCATTCTTTTCGTCGAAAACCTAGAACGGTGCTCACGTGTTTTCGTCACTTCGCTGTCTAAAATAGAATGAAAGTTATGGGCGTTAAATATTTTAAACTAAGAAGAAGGATGGTTTTGTTGAAAGATGCTGATTAACAATGGACTGCAACTCACTTTTGAGGTAAGACGGCAATTTAATTAGTGTTTTTTTTTTGTTTTTTTAACTGATGAATGTTCACTTACCTAAAAAGTTCAACATATATTTAGATTTCGATTTATTTGTATTTGCTCTTGCAATATTGCGGATAGATAAGAACGGCCAACTGATTTTTTAACTCGTTATAATTACTTTACACTTGGGTGAGATTTATAACTAATGACATTTTGTTTCTTTCACTTGCAGATGTTTTGGAAAGAAATATTTTGAGACTTCAATAGGTCGCGGGAGTATCAAACCATCCGGTCAGCCGACCAATTCGTTCTTTAAAAAGAGGTAATTACAAAAAAATATATATTGTATATACTTGGTAACAAATTCTTGAAATGTGTCAAAAAGTTTAAAATTCCTAAACGTATTTAAAATAATTTAAATAAAAGCAAGACTACATTTCGAAAATTTATTATAGTTAAATTGACACATTTTTAAATGATGATAAGTTCAATCATAAGTTAAATAATTTGCTGATTTACAACTTAAAATTAAACCAAAAGGATTCTGAAATTTTATTTGTCTCCTAATGTTTGAAATATCCAGCAAGTACAATTTCTTAATATATTCTTTTTTTTTATTTACTGATTTCAGTTTTTCAAATGCAAAGCACAATCTGGAAAAAGGTAATTATATTTTCGATCTAAAAGTTCTTTTTTTTAAAGCTTAAATGATGTTAAACTTAATCTGAATCAAACAATGCTGATTCCACATTTAATTAAACCAAAAGGATACTGAAAATAAAAACAGCTCTATTTTTAAAATATGCTTAATAGAAAAATCTAATAAAGATTCTTTACTTGCAGATTAAATATGGTTTTATCATAACTCTTCGGAAACTGATAATACAAGTTGTATTGCATAAAAGGTTTGTTTAATATTATATTTTTCTTTAAAAGACATTCACAAAATCTGTCGGTATTCAAAATTAAAATAGGCTTTAATTGCGATTCGGTTCTTAAGAGTATGAGTGGCATTTAGTATTATTTCATGTGCCAAATTAAATGTTTTATTTGTTAATTTAAACTATATCCCGAATGAGGCATTTTGTGAATCTCTAAGCATTATTCGATTAATTCAAATGATGACTCATTTATAGTATAGTTCATTTGAAAAAGACGTGTAACTAATTTTTTAACTGAAATTTATTTCAGCCAAAATTGTATGAACACAAATTATTGGTTATTATTAAATATAATTTTTTTATTGCAGGTTAATTAGTAGTTATACTTCAGAGGATAATTTCTGTAGTCAGTCTTCATTAACTTTTATTGGAAAAAATTGCATTTGAAAACTCATCGATATTGTCGTGATTTTGAACCAGACATGATTTTAAGGTGGGTAGATTTTATTTTTTTTTTAATATAATTTCGAAGCTAATGTTAAATTTTAAGCAAAGCTACTTTGTTGTTTTGATTGCCTTACCGAAGGACTGTAGGGTATTAAAGCATTATTTGCATGTGATGATAATATCCTTACTCAGGATTCCCTCTGCTGAGCGAACCCAAATAAAACCATGCTGTCCACTAATAAGACTGACCAATAAATGCAAAATGCTTTTGCACTAATTATGCAGAAACTACTAGTTTATCTTAAATGTTTTAACAGCAGTTTTATTTTCTTATAGAAACAGCAGTCATTCGGGATTTATCTTGAGTCCATTATCCTTGGCACAGCTTGCTTAAGGTAAATACTACTACTACTATACTTTTAATCAGGATTCCCTCTACTGAGCCGAATCCAAATACAAATCGTGCTGTCAAACATTTTTTTAAATACTGATCTTCCTTTATATAAACATTTTAAGTATCTTTTTTAACAATTTTTTTATTTTTTTTTATTGCAGATATACACTGGATACATGTCTGAAGACAAAAGAAACAACTACAAATGTTCCAATAACAAAACTGTTAAAAAAGATAAAAGTTTTTAAAATTACAAAAATAAAAGTTTTTTCTTTCAAATTTAGTTGTTTTATTTTTTTAATAATAGATTTTTATCGGTGTTGAAATACATTCATATATTGAAAAGTCATAGGTACAACGAAGAAAGAGGTTTTAGAAATATATAGAAATTTAACTTTTGGTTTAAAACGACTTTTGCCACTGGACATTTGTGAAATTCTAATGGATGTAACAAATATTGTTTTTCTTGTGAAGTACTGTTGAATCAGTGGTCGGATTTATAATTAAGAACATACACAAAATGGTTTGTTTTTAAATTTTATTACTAAAATTACAAAAAGAACTACTTTAATTCGCCGCATGCGTAAATAACAACTTTCTGCGTGGGCGTGCCCGATTTGGCGCCGCAACGTTCCATCTTGCGCACCACATCAGCACCGCTGATGACATGCCCAAATACAACATGTTTGTTATCCAGCCAATCGGTTCTAAAAAGTAAAAGTTTGAAAAACGCTTTATGAAAATGAAAAATCTTTGGACAACTCACTTTGTCGTGCATATAAAAAACTGTGATCCATTCGTATTTGTGCCTGAATTTGCCATGGATAGAGTGCCAAAACCGTTGTGCTTAAGCGTGAAATTCTCATCGGCGAATTTCTTGCCGTAGATTGATTTGCCGCCGGTGCCATTGTTATTGGTGAAATCGCCACCCTGGCACATCTGAAAAGAAAAAGACAAACATAAATACCCAAATATGTATATACAAATATAAGGATTAAGTAAATTTAAGGAATACATATTTTTAATACCACTGTAGTATGGCAGTATCAGGAGGTCACTTACAAACTCAGGTATAATGCGATGGAAGGTGCTGCCCTTATAGCCGAAACCCAGCTCGTGCGTGCAAAGCGCACGAAAATTCTCCGCAGTTTTGGGCACCACATCAGCGCGCAGCAACATAACAACGCGTCCAACGTCGTTGCCACCAATGCGAATGTCGAAGAATACTTGCGGATTGCGCTTTTCCGCCTTCTCAATGACAGCGGGACCGGTTGAGGGCACTTTTACAGCGTCGTCGTCATCGGCGCCGCCGCCAACGATTTCCATTGCACCGGTTGCTACGGCTGCTTGTCCTTCGGGTGCGGCAGCATCGCCTTTCAGCGTAGCGCCAGCGTGCTTTTGCAGCCAGTCATCGTCCGCCCAGACCGGCTTGAAGCTGCCTTCTTTGATGCGCACCGGTTTAGCCAGATTGACACGTATCGTACGTCCGTACAGCTCCGAATCGTTCTGCGTATAAAAATTATTTAAATTACCTAAAAAAAACATAAAATCCAACAATAACACACCATATTGTCTATCGCCGCCGCAGCGTCCTCAGCCATTTCATATTCGATAAAAGCAAATCCTCGATGCTTTTGCGATTCGTAATCGACCGGCATCTGAATGTCCGCGATGTCACCAAATGGTATGAAGGCATCGTTCAGCAATTTTTCGGTGACTTCGTCGGCAAGCGCACCCACATAAATGGTGCGTTTGTCATTCGACATACTAAAAAGACTGATTGATTTAACAATTATATTTTAAAAATAATTAAATTTTTTAAATATGTAATTTTAAACGAGACGAAAACAAGAAGTGTGTTTAAGTTATTTACGAATATAAATACCAAAAAGGATATAAAAATTTCAATTGGAAACTTTTTGAAAACATTTGGAAAGGGCGAGTAGTTCGCAAAACTTTGGAGGAGTTTGGAATAGGGTGAAGTTCTGAATTGTATATATTTTTTTTTTTTTTGTGATTTAAGTTGCCTCAAGAAGAACTGCGTTCAAGCAGATGCAAGAGGAATAATTTGGCCAGTCTGTTGACTTAGAGAATATATTTTTTATATAGGGAAACTCCTTTGAAACTTAAAAATGCTCAAGCTATTTAAACTAGTATGTGAGCTATCTTGCGCTATGCCACAGCTCAAATACCCAACCATATTGCGCGTAGTGTAGGGTATGAGCATTTTAAAAGCTAACGACTTTTATTTGATCGGATACATCATTTCTGAACTGCTCTACGTCAAAATACTCGTGCTAGATGCAGGGCAAGAAAAGAGCAAGTGGCAGATAAGCAGACTAAGAACCAGATAATGAATTGCGGATTATATATTTCCTATTCCCTGAAATACTAGAAAAATACATTAGTAGGTTTTTTGTTTTATTAAATATTTTAATAGTTTTTATTTGTTTTTATTTATATTTTTGCTCATTGTTAAATACATTTATATGCGAATATGTTAATAATGTATGTTATTTCATTTTTGTTCTTATATATACATATATAGATGTATGTATATATATATATATATATATATATATATATATATATATATATATATATATATATATATATATATATATATATATATATATATATATATATATATATATATATATATATATATATATATATATATATATATATATATATATATATATATATATATATATATATATATATATATATATATGTATGTTTGTGTATGAATTTGTAAGTTAAAATTGTCATTCGTTCTTTGATTTTGTTCTTTATTGACAAATGAAAATGAAAGAGATAAATTGTATGCAATAACATTAAATAATAATTAATTATAGTAATAGTAATTAATAATAATAACAAGTGTCGGTTCGGTTCGCTCAATATCGGCGTTTGTTCTATTTACCTGAAATAAATTGGGTTTACTTGGTTTTTTGTTTGTGTTCATAACTTTCATCTATTGATTCCTTTTTGATTTTTTCTTTTCTTCTGTGTTTTTTTGTTGTAATTTGTGTTTTTTTGTTTAGACTGACTAAATAGGCTAAGAATAATTAATTATACACTAATTTTTAATTATTTTTCATTTTTTGTATTTTTTAAATTTCACATTTCATTATATATATATATATATATCTTCCATATATATTTAAATATTATTTAAGACATTTAATAAATATTTTTGTTTTCTTTAAATGTACATAAATGTATGTATATATATATATTTTTTTTTTAATATATTTTAAGTATGTCACTAAAAAAATTTCCACTAGCATTTTCGAATATTTATTTTTGTATTTTGTGTTATTTGTTTGTTTGTTTGTTTGTTTGTTTATGGCCTTTGAGATTTTCACTAATTTAAATTTTTAGCCAATGAATTTTTGTTACCGTTTTAATATTTTGTGCAAGTTAAAACTCGAAATTGTTTCTATGCAAAATTTTGTATTATTTATCAATTTTTTTCTTTCTGCAAATAAACCTTTTCGAAAATTAACGAACAATTTTGGCAAGTTTTCTTGTTGTAGTTTTTTAAGTTTTAGTTTTAACATTGAACTTTGCTGTTGCTGTTGTTGTTGTTGTAATATACTACCAAAATACGATTCAAAGTTTTTTTAAACAATTTGCCGATTTTATTAAGCAATTCAATTGAATTTAAGAAAATGTTAATCTTACTTTTTAAAAAATTTGCCAAATTATTTAAAAATCCAAGAGATTTTTTTTTTACTTTCGAGTTAAAAAAAACATTCTTTAAACATTTAATTGTGATTTTTTTTCTGAAAATATTTCTTTTTTTTTGTTTTTAGGTTTATTTGAATTATTTTTTACTTTGTACTTGTTATGAGTTTTTTGTTGTTGTAAAGTATTTGTATTTTGTTTGTGTACTTTGTATTAGTGTTTTTGCTTTTTGTATTTGTATTTTATTTTTATAATCACTTGAGAACATTCATTTTCATTTCCATTTTCAAGTTCAAAAAGTTTCCCCATTCAAGCAGAAATTCGACAATTTCATGTTTTTTTTAATTTTGTTGCTATTTTGCACAACCTCTTTTTATTTAAGTTTTATATGTATTTCTTTTACAACAATTCATAATTGAGAAATAAGTTTACGTTTTCAAAATTCTTTTTTTTATATTTATAAAAGTTTGAATTTTGCGCAAATTGTTGCAAATAATTTTCATTGGATTCTTGCATTCATTTCTGTTTTTTTTTTCATTAATATTAATATTAGTAATTTATATATAGCTGCATATTTATGTGTTCTTTTTAAACATTTAATAAAACTATTTGGATTTTTATGATAATTCTTTGTCTTGCCAACATTTCAAAATCGAAGAAAAATGCAATTATTTGATTTTTAATAATTTATACTTTTCTTCAATAAAAAAAGAAACACTTTAAACCGCAATATGTGAAACTTATTTGTTTTGATAAACCAAAACCAAACAAGTCAATGCAGCACGTTTTTCGAGTGCATGCAGTCATTAAAGGTTTTTGCCTTGATTCTGTTTTAACAGTTTCAAAAATGTTAATGTTAATTCGTCTATAAATTATTTTCAAAGTAAGCAAACGAGATTTTATTCACAAATATTCACCAATTTCAATTTAAATTTAGAATTCTTAAAACTGACTGCAAATTAATCAAAGGACAATTTCGAGTCATCTTGAGCCCTAAGAAGAGTCAAAATTATTCTTTTAGAACAAATCTCCGAAAAATAAAAACAACAAGTAAAACCTTTAAAGTTGCACAAATTTTACCAATAAAAATTTACTCAAAATTTAGTGCGGAACAAATTGCAGATTAAAGTATTGAAATATTCGGCTGTTGAATTTTTTTGCATGCGCTTTTCATGAAATGTTCACATCCATTTTATGTTTTTTCATTCTTGAAGAGTATATTTTAGGCCACCCGAACCTTTATCTGTAGTCGTGTACAAAAACGCTCTTTTTACTGTTTTTCATTAATCAATCAATTAATTTCTTTCAACTTATTATCAACATTGTTATATTTTAAATGCTTCCGACAAATCTAGCCCTACCTCAATCATTAATTTAAGACGTAATACAATTCGTTATAATAAAAATAAGTAATAAAAGTAATATGTTAAACATTTAATCTTTACTTGTTTGAAAGAAAATCTAATCAGTAAAATAATTTATTAAATTATATAATAGTATAGCTTAAATCATCTAAAATTTTGTACATATTAGTTAGAATTTATTGTGAAGCCGGATATTGAAAAACAAATTTGATTTGTCAGAATTCCGTTCGTTTTTCATTAAAGAAATACAATTGCAATTCTGATTCTGATTCTGATTCTGCCGAAGATACAAAAGCATTTGAACAGAATTAATAAATGATTTTGATTTAACATATTGTATATCTGGCTTTAACCCACGAAACGTGTTTCATCTGTATCTTGTTCTGCCATATTAGCATCACGTTTTGATTTTGTTAATATTTTTATTTGCACAAATAATACTGTTCTTATATTGAATAAAATGTTATGACAAAAGAAACGAAGACACTGCGAAAGCGACTCCTAAAAATTGAGGAAGGTGCGTGTTATGAAAATGGTCTCAATAAAAATAACAAAACATCAAACGACTTTATTGTTTATGTTTATTATTCATTTAGTAAAAATAAACATAAACGGTGCATATGTTTGTCGTCAACGACATCAATATTACTGATTTCCAATTTCACGCTCTTCTTCAAAAGTTAAGTTAAATTTAGAACGAAAAAGGCAATAACTTATTGGAAGCTTTGTTTTAAATACAAAAAATATTACGAAAACTAAAATTTCTATATAAGATGTTATATAGAAAAATTCGTAAGTGTATCAATAAGTCATTTTAAAAACTATGTATTACAAAATATTAATAGCGATTTTGTAGAAATACTGTGTGCGCATAAACGACGGATGTCACAAAATACAACACAGAAATCTTATACGCCAAAACGGACGTCGAGTTTAAGGTCAAACATAAAATTAATTAATTTTTAACGCGGTTGATATTTAAAAATTTAAATTATTAATCTTACAATAAATATTTACAAAATGTTGTTAATAATTTATGGCAAAGTATAAAAAAATTGTGCTTACAAAATATAAATACAATCGATTAGAGTTAAACTAAAGTTCATTAAATCTTAAGGCTTTACAGTTTCAGTGTAAAAAAAAAACTTAAATCAATTATTTAAAATACAAATGCTTGCATTTTGTGCAACAAATTAAAATAAGCAATCTATGAGGGAGGTTGCTACCCTTTGTGGTTTTTAGTTTTGCAATTCGGTTCAGTTTTGGGTTTTTCTTTTTATGCGCTTTCGACTTTCTCAAAATTCTGAAAATCTAGAATAGTAATCTGCCGTAATCGTTTTGTTGTGTTCTACTGGTATGTTGCATAAAATGTTGCTGCTGTTGCTGATGTTGTTGTTGCTGTTGTTGTTTTTTCTTGTTGCTGCTGCTGTTTTTAGATTTGTTCTTTTTGTTTTTGTTTTGTTGTTGCATTCCATTTAGATCCCACTGATAAGGATCATCCGGCTGCTGATAATAGTAGCAATAATTATCATAGCTGTCATAGCATTGCTGTTGTTGTTGTAATCTAGCCTCCAAATGTCAGACTTGCGGTTTATGCTTGCCACCACATACGCCACAGGACACTCCAATCCAGTGGCACGCACGCAGTGGCGGATAGCACCACATACACGGCACTAAAAGCGAGAGCAGCGCCAGGCCTATCCATCTGATTTGCCGAAGAGCAAAAAGGAGAAAAAATAAACAAAATTTGAAATCAGAAACATCGATCACAAAAAACAAAGTTTGATGTTATAAAATTATTCGATTGGAATCAGCAACAAATTAAATAAAATTGTTTTCTTTTCTTTTCAAAAAACAAATTTAACCAGTTGGCAAAATATATTCTTAAATAGATAAAATTTTCGTTTGAGAAATGTTTCATAAAAAGAAAAAACTTATTTATTCAATTTGTTGCAGGAATAAATTATTTAAAATAAGTGTTTCCTTTCTTTTGAAACAACACTCATATTTAAATAATTAGAATTGTCCACTTGGAGGACCAAACGTTTAAGTCACAACTCACCGCTTTGTACAGCCCGACTCGTTGACACACTCGCACGGTTCTTGCGGCGTCTCACCCTCCGCATTGCGCATGCAATGGTAGAGCATGCAGCGCGCACAACACATACCCGAGACGTATTCGTAGCCCGTGCGAAAGCAATCTGGCGCAAATTCACAGGCGCCCTTGCGATTCCACTCGTCATTGTACAGTTCGTGGCAATAGCGACAACGGACGCGTTGCTGCGGTCTTTTACCGCTGCTTCCGCCAAAGCCGCCCATGCCAATACCAACTCCATCACCTCCGCTACCAACAATATCGATAATTCCGCCGCCGCCGCCACCGCAGCCAATGCCGGAAGGATCCTTGAGCATAGCCGCTGAAATAGGTGAGGATTGGGCAGCGGCAAGCGCCTGTGCCGCCTCGAGTGCATTGCGTTTCTTTAGTGCGCTAATGGATTCGCGACGAGCGTTAATCACCTGCGCAGCCACAGGCTGGTCAACAACCGGATAGTTATATTCGTGTACCTATGGACAAGTGTAACAATGCAATTGAAAATTGAAATTAATGCAAATCGATTTTTGAAATTTTCAAATAAACTCAAAACAGAATTTCAACTTACCGCTGTCAGCGTGACATATGAGTAGTTCTCGCTGGGTGCAATTGTGGGCGGTGGTTCGATGCTTGCTGTAATGGCAGCAGTGCATGAATTTCCGCCGCCACTACCGACGCCCCCTGTTGATGTCGATGACGGCGGTGGCGGTAGTGACGGCGGCGGCTGTATGCATGATTTCTCGCTCGATATGTAATGGATTGTGGGTTTTTCAGAGTCGCTCTTAATGCTGCCGTTGTCGTTGTAACGTTCGCCGCGATCGCTAAAACTTTCTGCAAGCACAATTCCAATTTTGAATTAGTATACTTTTGCTTAGTATTTATAAAAATTTTCAAGTCGCTTTGTACTTACTGTGACTTTTTTCACTGCCCTCAGGACTTGAATGTGACTTTTGTATGCTCTCCGTTTCCACTGGCAAGTCTAATGTCTGCAAATCATTTTAAAGTAGAAAATTTAAATTTTTTAAACTATATTTTGGGTTTTCAATATGAGAATATTTGCAGACGAACCATGAAAACATCATCTTCGCCGACCGAATCGTATTTAGTCAGTGGTGGACAAATAATTGATGGATTGGATTTGGCCAGGCCTAAACAACAGTAAACGGTAAATATTTTTCGGTTTGTTAGTGTTCGAAATACACAAAATCAATTTTAGTTGAAATACAAACAAAACAAAATATATTAACAAAAGCACGTTTCCTTTTTAAAACAGAACTAAAATAATAAAAATTGTAAAATCAGAAATTGAATTGCAATTTTATTTAAAAATGTTTGTCTTCGTTATTTCTATGCGCTTAAATATTTACTTAATGTACCAAAAAAAAAACAGAACAAATAAAAATATTCAACAAAAAATAATTGCTCCAGCAAATAAAATGTAAATAAAATTCAAACGAAATTAAAACCAAATTCTGCTAAATTACATTCAATTAAAAATGAAAATGAAAAATAGTATTTAGTAAGTATAAAGTTTTATTGTTTTTGTTTATCTTTTCAAAGAATTTTTTGAAATATGTATTTGAAAAAAAAAAAATGTATACATTTTCTTCGTTTTTCGGGACTTACCAATAATTTTATGAAATATTTTTATTTTGGTATTTTGGTTCATATTCATAATTAAGCATTTTTAGATTTGCAGGAGGATGGTAGATTCAGTTTTTGTTTGTTTTTTTTTGGATATTTTTATGTTTTATTTTAAAAATATATTTATATAGATATTTTCCAATTATTGAGGCAAGAAATAAAAAAAGAGCATATAGTACAAAAATAATTAATGAAAATTTCTAAAATCTAAAGTAAAGTTTTAGAGATTCTTTTCAAATCTATGTATTCACATATTTACAAATGAATTTAATACAAAAAAAAAAATTAATAATGCTGCCGCCATACACCAAAATTTCTTTGAACGTTTTTAATCGAGCACAGGCACAAATCAAAAGTTGATGGAAATACCCCTTTTATTCTGTATCTTTCCGTGACCACAAGTTACCACCTGAGTGTAAAATTTTTTAAACCGAGATTTCAAAATATATTAAAGAACTTCAATTAGTGTTGGACCCGAAAGATTTCTAATCAAAAGTTACGCGATTTAGAAGAAGAATGTGCACCTATCTAAAATTAAGCGATATTTGTCTTATTTAATCATATCTAAAATTAATCTCATTTATACAACAATATAATTGTCAAACGACAAAATTCTTCGTCAAAATTATTTAAACAAAAAATGTATTTAAGAAGAATTTAAAAATACAAGTTTAAAAAACATCATTTTGTTTTTTGCACAAGTTTTTGAAAATTTTAAAATTAATTAAAAAGTATCTTATTAAGATTTGGTGATTTAATAAGAATAAAACAGGCAAAAATATTTCATACAAAGTTCCTCTTTTAGCTATAGAAGCCCTTTCTTTAAAAGTTTTAATTGAAGTTTTAAAGTCTTCGTAGAAAAGTAATATTTTTAATATTATAAACACATTAACAAAAAATGTCACGATTACTTAAATAATAATTAAGTACAAAAATAATAATTAAGACATCGATTATCTCAAGCTCTCTTTTTAATAAGAAAAAAACAAAAAACAGAACTCAACATTATGTTTAGTTTTTGCACAAGTACAAAAAGTTGTTAATAATATTCAATGTATTATTTGACTTTCCTCAGAACTTGATTGCTTGATTGATCAGAATACTAAAAACAAAACTAACAAGAAAATATCGGTTCTTTTATGATTTCCAAACAATAAAGATTTCTAAAATATTTAAATTTTGCCTAGTGAAATATTTTGTATGTTCGGGCGATTTAAAACAAGGTTTAGTTTTTGAAAAGTCCAGCATATCCGATTTGGATAACATACGTAAAATTTAACTAATATCTTGATTACTTTATAAGTACCTGTGAAAATGTTTAAGTAACTAGAAACTTACAAATTTATAGTCAACAGAAACGAGAAAAAGACATAAAAAGCAAACATGCAAACTAAAACAGTAAAATGTTAATTGGAAAGAACTATTCGTGAAAACAATGAAAAATTACGTAAAATTTCGAAATTCATTTAAATCTAAGTGAATTAAATTGCAACAGCATTAATGAAACAAAACAAAACAAAACAAAATCAAATAAAATAAAATAAAAATGTGCACGTTATAAAAATGAAAGGCGAAAATAAATACAAACCAAGTAAATAAAATTCAAAGAAACTATCCCGAAGTATAAAAATTATTAAAAAAATAAACAATGTCAAAAAATTATAAATAAAAAAGCGAATTAACAAAAAGTTAAAAAAGAAATCCAATCACAATAACAATAACAAACAGAAATAAACAAAACGAAACGAAACGAAACTAAACTAAACCGAATCTAACCGAACCAAATAAAAATTGCAATTACAAGCGGTACGAGTGAGGCGGACGAACGAGCGAGCGTACGACCGAACGTAATAATTACCGTCTATTAATTCATTGTACGCTCGAAGAACTCCCTTGTCGAATGCACGCGCATCGGCCGCCGTTTGGAAAGTGAGACCATTTCTTTGTTTGCCCGCACGCCAGTGATGAAACGTTGGCATCACTTTGTAATACTTAAGATCACGGTTGATGACACAGCTTAGAATTACCTTTAAGTCGAGAACGAAAGGTGATTTAGTTAGTGAGACAAAGAATAATTCAAATATATACATATTGTGTATGTATATATATTTCAAATCATTTAGGATGTAGTTAAAAAGAAAATTTGCAAAGCATTTACCTTTTGATATGCATTTTCTGGTGATTCCAACTATTTGAAAAAAATTAAATTTTGAATTAATAAAATTTTGAGAACAAAGGATCGTTAAACATGCGTGTAGCATTATTTTTTTAAAGCTTTAGTAACTTTTATAATAAATTAAAAAAAAAAAAAAAAACAGAAAATTGCTGCAAATTTTTTTTATAGCTACGCGTCTTCGCAAACTGTTGAGATAGACTTACACTTTGATCGGAGATTCTTTGGCCATAGATAATGTATTCGTGACCAGCAGCGCCAGGGGATAGTCTAGCACGTTTGCGTATTGAAACATTTGCCAAACCACCCCCGGCGAGTGGTAACCAACCTTCGGTACTTTCGTCTCTGGTCATAACCTGTGCGCGTACTGTAACTAAGAAGTCGCTGAAATTGGAAAACAAAGTAAAGTGTAATACTTTTTTTCAAGATATCAAAATAGTTTATTTTTCTAACTGGAAGAGAGAGTAATTTTTAAATCTAAACTATCATGATGAGACTTTTTTCTAGATAACGAGTTCTGTTTAAATTGTGCTTAAAGCTGGATAATATAAAATTCAAAAGTTTAAATGCTCTTAATTGTCAATATATTTTCAATTACGAAAATCATTCATTTCCAATATTAATAAATTCAAAAGTATTTACATAAAAAATAAGAGAAAAGCTGCTGCAGCATTTTAGACTTCAGTCATGGTAACATAAAAAGATTAAAGAAAGAACACCTGAATCCGGGAATAATTATTAAATAAGCATCATCATAAGAAATAATAAAATCAAACCAAAAGACCCGATTAAAAATAGCATCGACCGAAAAAACCTTCAACTGGCAGATTAAACTAAAACTGGATTGGAAGAATGGAGCAAAACAAAACCGAACGCTGGTGGCTGACGGCTAGCTGCTGACTTCTGTCCTTCGGTATTAAAAATAGTTACCTGCCCTGGGGGTAGTTGTACCAGCTAAGGACTGTCCCGATTATTATAAGAACATTTTCAACTATTTGTGGGGATATCCTGAATTAAACAATAGCACAACAAACTTCTTCGATATCTACTGTGCAGACGAACGAGTTTTACTCGGATACAAGAATTGTCATTTCATAAATAAAACATAATTTTATGATATTGGTTAAAAAAAACCTTTTGGTGATATTAGGTTTAATTTAAAAATAGAAGAGAAGAAAAAAACTTTTGTATATGAACCGATTTAGGTATACGTAATATACAATAATAGAGACAATCCTTATAGTCTTCTGTTGACATTTAGAGCTAAGGGTGTGTTTGTATGTGCTTTGACAATGTACAAGTGTGTCTGCGTGTGTAGTTATTTGTAAATGTTCTTCAACTTCCTGTCTTGCATAAACTCGAAATAAAGTAACCCAATACAGCGATGTGATATCGAAAACAACGGAGCGACAAGTGGCAAGCAGGACATACGGTTGGCCGAGGGACAGACCGAAAGCAGACGAATGGAAGATGCACAAAGCAAGTAAGTAATACCAACAAACGAAGAATGGATAAAAGGATAAAAGACTGACTGTGTCGTTTCTATGAATGGATTTGAATGTTGCGCATGTTTCGAAATGTTTGCGTTTCTCTCTCCGCGCAGAGCACCAGACTTGCTTTCTTAAATTCAGTTAGATACTTCACAAATGGAGTTTTTTGCGTGCGGAGTTTTGTTCGATTCATTCAATAAAACAACTTCGCTAATGTTCGTATATACATATTAAGTATACAAAACGTACTTCTATTAAAAGAGTCTGAAGCTAAAGGAACCAAGAATGGGGAGCTGGAAAAAACGCCCAAATTTGTAATAAAACCAAAAACCTATAAATCGATTGATTATTCGAGTTTTCATGTTTAACTTTAAATTATGGATTTAAAAGCTTTTTTACAAGCTTTCTTTAGGACACAATAAAATAATATTTATATTTTAAATGGTTTTGGAAGTGTTCGATTTCAAACACCTCATTACGAATTGAGCATGATATGTTTGTCCTAGTTTCACAGTTTTCAGTTATAGCTGCATGTAAATGGACTTTTTTCGAAAGAGATACACTGCCACTTCCATCCACCATTCACAAACGATGACGATGAACGGACGACGGAAGAAGCGCACACTGAGCGAGCGGATACAACATGTCAAGGATTCCACATAGAGGAGCTAGCGAAACAATGAATTGAGTTGTATAACCGAACGAGTCATACACATACTAACTTATACCGACCGCTTTCAAAGCGGTAAACCCGTGCGCTGTTGACAAGCAGTTCTCTTTATTTATTTATTTTTTTTATTTTTTCCTGTAGTTGGATTTTTCATTCATTTTTCTTCTATGCGGCTCTTGGCACTGTTTGCGTGTCCCTGAGCACGGAGGACGAACTATATCTGGCGTAGGTACTTTTCTCAATGGACGAATGACGTGTGTGGGTAAGCGCCAACCGCCATTAATGAAAATATACAACTTTGTCGATGTCGATTATCAATGAAAAACGTTTTAAACTGAAACTATTTCAGTTAGTGAGCTTATTTTATTTTCTTATTAACTTATAAAGTCATATTATAATTTCCTTGTCAAACTTACAGAAAGTTGTTTAAAAATGAGAATGACTGTGTGACTGAAAGCATTAAATAAATAATAATAAAAATATAAAAGTTTGTTTCAGGCAAAAATCTTTAAAAATGTTTCGAATTTGATAAACCAATCGCTTATGGTTTAGTTTCAGATCAAATGAAACTATTTAAAAGGGAATAAGCTTAAAATACAATTACTGTCAGTTTGACGAAAGTTTTAACTTATATTAAATCATTTTCGTTCCTCTAATTATTAGAGATTATAAGTTTAGTATATCACAATTCGCGAGGTTACTCTAAAAACAATTGGAATTTGTGTTATATCTTAAAAACCTCGTAAAATCGAATTAGATTAAGTCTTTTTAGTGAATATTTTCCAGTCAAAATATGATTCTATATATCTTCGAAAAAACTTTCCTTATTTTCGATAATTTTTAACCATGAATCGGGAAAGATTTAATTTTAAATAAGCATATTTTGTGGCATATTTTCGGTCTTAAGTGCAAGTAATATAAGCATATATATATATACATATATAACATCTTTACATAATACCATATGCAGTTATCAATGAATAACATTCGACAAGCGCATGCAGAATTTGTTGAATGAATTCAAAGAGCGGCCATTAAGGAAACAAATCATACAAAGTTTTTAACACACCTAGTTATAAGCGAAACACAGACAGACAGACGGACAGACGGACAGACTTTTATATTGAATGAAAGCAAGGTGTGGAACTCGTACCTAAACTCAATTCAACTTGTATGGTAGTTAATTTTGAAAAATTTTAGTATATAATTTAGCAAGCAGCCCTACCTAATAGTAGGTAGTCGGTCGGTCGGTCGGTCGTATATTTCATTAAAAAATATTTACATTACATACTATGGAAAAGTGAGCGAGTCAGCGTGTTAGCCAGCGAGCAGGAAGAGTAAGGGAAAGGACCGAACCAGGCGTCGGAGCACATTGCTCATACTTTATGAATTGACCTAGTTTTTATTGCAACGCGACATGCAATGCCAAGATTTAACTTGTATATAAACGCTCTTTGGCAGGTACACAAACAAACATACAAACACAAATACACATGCAGTGAAATGCCAGTGGGTGGGGGATGATGGGTGAAATTTATACTTATATTTTTTGAGACACCTAAAAAGAGGCAAGCCAACCTTTTTCCATTTCGCAACCCATCATGTGAGGAGTACGAAAGTAAAAGTTACTACATAACACGATGTAAAACTAAATAAACAATGATGAAAATCCGATTTCATAAATAATAAACGATCTTAAAAAAAAATTTGGTTTACGAGAATTCGTTGATATCAAACGGTATATATTGTATATGGCAGACGTACATATGTACATAGTCTACATTCACTCTGGTATTTACATAGAAAAACTGTATATAAAACATATTTACCATTTGCGAAAGTCATTAAACACGAAACGATATTAACAACAACAACACGAACACCAATATTGTCGTCGTCGTTGGTCTTCTGTGTCAAAAAGCTTAATGAATAAACGACGTGAAGTTACACGCACGAAAAGAAATCGTCCTGAAACTCCATATGAACCTAAAACCTTCGTTTGGTCTGTCTCCACCACCCATTATCACATTCGGGTTTGTTTGGTTCGTTTGTTCGTCGTGTCTGAGTCGTTTCGTTGTTCTGCGTGAAAATCGAAACAACAACATTTTCTGAAGCCTGCCTCAAGCCAAAATCAACACAAACCGAAAAAAATGAAGAAAAATAAAAACATGGCTAACACGTCTGGGAAAGCTTTTTAAAAGAAAGTAACAAAGTAAAGCTTTTTGCGCCTTGTAAAAAGTTGCAAAAAGCAGAGAAAGTATTTAATTCATAGGTTATGTAGAATGTTGTTGTGTGATAAATCATGTTGAATAGGTTAACGACTAACCCCCACCACCTCCCATCCATTGGAACTTTCGAATGTTGCTAAAGAATTAAAACAGCATTTGTTGAACTTAACGATGTCTCGTTGGTCAATGAATTTAAACCACAATACTTCGTTATTAATATATATACATATATATATATTAAAAATACAATTAGATTTTATTTTTAAGAAAAAATAAAAAAATAGTATAAGTAGCTTAGATGATTAGATCTGAATTTAAATACAATTGCTTTGTATAAATTTGCTTAAAGTGTTTGTAGATCTAATTTGATTTTGTACGAAATTATTTATTAAGAATTCATAAATGACGTTTAAATTAACGTATTTAAAACAATAATTGGAAATTTCATAAAATGGTCAAGTTTTAAATTTCGATACAGATATTAAATAAATACTTCTGAAAGTATGCAAGTATCCCTTTGCGACACTACGATTATATCAACTTTTTTCTCTTAATTTTTTGCCCTTATTTAGGGTTTAAAATAAAAACTTATAAAATCGCGGAAACGACTCGCATGTTAAGGTTATAATTCGATACACACACATTGCCTGTGTGTGTTTGACTGTATGGGCCATTTTACACGATGTCTTTTTGTCAAATTGCTGAAGAAAACTTAAATTTTTGAGATAATAAAAGAAAGGACTTGGTCTGCGAAGTTGAGTTAGCATCTTCACCAACTCAGACATATTTTAACACAAACACTCACACACACACACATTCGAACCCATAGAGAAAAAAATACACAATTTAGCGTATGTGTGTATTAGTGGTTTAGCGGAGCCCACAGTGCCAAACACTCAAACTTCGACAACAATAAACATGAATGAACACCTCAAACGCTTAAATGTGTACACTAACAACAATAGAGTAGCAATAAGAAAAAGAAAAAACAAAACAAAGAGAAAGAAAAAGAAAAAAATGATAAACCCATCATCACATCAACTGAAATGATTTTAATGTAAATAGTTTTCAAACAAAAACGGGTAAAAAGAGACACACAAACAGACAGACCACCACCCACGGAAAAGACAAGTTTCTTAGATCACAAAAACAAAAGTTTGTTACTTTTCTTTTTTAAATACAAACTTTACTCGTTTTTTAAAAGTTCCATTTCAATTCTGTTAAAAATTTAAAAACTGTAAGCTTCTTCCAAAATTTTAGAAAAGATGAAAGTCCACAATTTTAAGATAGATTTCGATTTCTTCAGTGATAAGAATATTTAGATTAAAAAATTACTAAATACTGATAAATTACAGACAAATTATTAAATTCTAATCACATTTGCACATTTGCACATTTATTCCGCAATTCTATTCAAAATAAATTAAAAATCCAAATCTCGATTATTTTAAAATGAAAGAGTTGCAATAATAATTTATTGTTGTTACAAGGTTTTCTGCTGCTGTGCCATGTTGTTATCTTTCTTCGTGTCGACTCGAGTGTGTTTGAATTTAATTCATAATGGCAATTTTAAAATAGAATTCATTCAGTTTTTTTTATTTTCCAATATACGACTTCAACGGCGACACTCCTCTAGTAAACAAAAACATATTGAATGAATAAAACAAGTTTTAAAAACTACAGAAAAAGAAGAGTTTAATAATGAATTATGAAACGAATGAATGAATGAATGAATGAATGAATGAATGAATGGACGACCGATTGAACGAACGTATTTTTATTTTATTGAATGAATTATGTGAATGCGGCACTATGAATCTGATACCAGGCGGCCAGAGGCAGGCACAAAGCAAATATTGATGTGTGTAAATGATGTCACTTGCCTCGATACAAAAAAACAAAAAAAAAACAAAAAACAAAACAGATATGTGGGTGTGTGCTACAACAAATTGAATAACTCAACTTTGCCATGATTAAAAAACGGTTCGTTAAGTGTTGAATTATAAATACACGTGCAGCAATCCAACCGACTTCTATTATAAAGCAATTTTATTTGATAAAAAAAAGAGGTAATTGTCAATTTTAAAATGGAAAATGCTTATAGAAAGAATTGCGCTGCTAGAACTATTTCTATAAAAGTACCAGACAACGATTTGGTGTCTTGTGTAAAAGTCGTTGATGCGCAAGCGCCCGCTGGTGTAACAGAAACACTTTCTTTCAATGCTAAAAAAGGAGCTCGGCTGCTTTGAGTTTCGTCAAAAGTTCTTAAAGTAAATTGGCCACAATTTAGCAGTTTTTGTGGTGTTCGTTTGCAAACTCAAATAAAAGTGCAGCGAATAAATTTTAAAGTTTATCAAAAAAGTATTTTTTCCGGTATAATTTTTTACATTTGAAAAATTAAAAGTGCAAAACAAACTATAAAATATTTCAATTTCGAATTTCAAAAACATTACAGAACTTTCATAACTCTAACGGTGAGACGACGAACCTACAAAATAGGCCTATGAATGTAATTTGAATAGAAAACACTTTCTGCATTCTAAAACGAACACAAACCATAAACAATCAAATGACACCTAATGCGCACTTTCATCAACAATCGAATTCATGAATCGAATTATAATTTAAAAAATGGTTCTTTACGAGAAACGGAAGGAACGCTCGCTTCGAGCTATTGCATTTCAATGACACACTGACTCATTTTTGAAAAACCATTTTCATAATAACGCAGCGACCTCACGTTCAGTTCTTGTTATATTTTATAATGCAAACGACAACACGTGATGTTAGAGGCAGAGTATTAAACTGAATTAAACAAATTGAATTGAATGTTAAACTGAGTTTTGCAAATTAATACACAACTTTGAATTTTATTCAAAGAAATTAATAATTCTGCAATTTTTAACTTGTTCTTGAGTTTGAGGGCTTAAAAGAATGACTTCAAATCGCTATTTCCAAACGATTATATTGTTACAATGCAATTTGACAACAACAATTTTAAAGTTTAATATGCAAAACAAATCATAAATAATTTTACAAGAATGTTGTGTAGATTTTATATAAATAAGCTTTAAGAATCAATAATCTAAAAAATGTTTCTGTCAATAACTTCTCGGGTATTGCGGCACGATTTTGCATTACAAATTCTTTTCATTTTGATGTTACCTTTAAAAAAAAATAAAAATAAAACGAAAGTCCAATCTTGAAAATTTATATTTTGGGAAAAAAGAAATAAATAACAAAATCCTCCCGCTAACCTTAACTTTTACGAAATTCTCGGAAATTGTTGTTGTTGTTTGAGATAATTTGGATAAATTAGTGTAATTTTGAGTAAGCGGGAACGGGCCAATAAAAATGAACCAAAAATTTAAAATATTCTCAAGTTTGACCACAATTTTTGTGTATTAAAATCTCCATTTTTTACTATTTATAACATAGAATTATATCTTTCAACCATTTATTTGTTGTGCCTAAGAACTTTCCTACTAAAAACCTAAAAATGCTATTATAATATATATACTTATAACAACAATGTTTCTTACCTTTCATGTCCTTCTGTCATGATTTGTAATCAGAAAGATTCTAATGTAGTAGCGTATTGTGTCGGTGGTCAGTTTCACCATGGTTAAAGCATAAAGACATTCAGAGCTTCAGAAACTTCCTTCCGACCGGACGACACGGATATCAGCTGCCGATGAGGATGGCGGGAACGAGGAATAGGAATAGGCGACGAAGGATGGGTAGGCGTGGTAGTTGTAGGCTGCTGATGCGGCTAAGTTGTGGTTGAAGAGTGAGTGAAGTGAGGTGAGGTGAGGCGGGGCGAATCGAATCGAAAGGAACAACTTTTAAAACGACAAAAAACGATTTCGGCACGCTAGCAGAAAGTCGTTGTCGTCGGTGTCGTCCGTCGACTAAACACCGCCGTCGTAGATTTTTAAGCAGAAAAGTACGTTTCGGTTTTTATGATTCTCGATAGCAACGAAGGAGACACAGACGCGCACTTTATTTTATTTATTTTTCATTTGTGACTTTTTAATGGATTCGCATGGATTTTGCTACAAAAATGAAGAAATGTAAAATTTTAATTAACTTATGCAAAAATCATCAAACAAATACAAAATCAAAACCCACAAAAACTGTTTAACAGGTTTTGAGATTTTGATAGCGTTTTTTGAACCAAATAAATATTCTATATCGAAATTAAGAAACAAATTATGGAATTTTTTTTATTAATGAAAAATATCCACTTAAGGTAGAAATGGATTAACTAAAATAAAACAAATGCAATTATTTAATATAACAATTTGGTTAATATCAAATTCTTCTTTCAATTAATTGCGAAATAAAGAATATTTGTTTCGATTTAAATATAATTTTTTTTGTTACGAAATGTTTGGAAAAAAATAAATTTTACAGAAACATTTTTTTTTTTAAATGTGGGCGAGATGAATGAAGAGAGAGATAGTCGAGTGCAGGACAAATTTAGAAGAGTAGCTTTAAAAGTGGTCGAGATAGATAAGCCATAATTAAAGCCCGCAAAGAAGAAACAGTAGAGCAGCAGCAGAAGAAAAAAAAAACGCTGTTAAAGGTGCAGCAAAACAAGATTTTTGGGCGATTTCTTCTTTTCTTCTTCTTTTTTTTTCTGCCTCAGCCAGCGCTCTTTCTTCTCTCTACATTTTGACGACCAACACATTTTTTTTTCGACTGCAACCAATTCATTTTTTCACTTCCTCAAACTCTTACATTTCTTTTTTTTTGATGGAATTTGAACATCCAGGTTTTAGATTTATAAAAAAATTATTTTGATTCACATTTTTTTGCAAAATTCCGACTTTTGCATTTTTTCACAAATTTAATTTTTCCTGCCTTTTCCTTTTTACGCGAGACACGACAACGACGACGACGACGGTTGGTTGTGTATCGGAATTTTTCTCTATCGGGTTTTGTGTTTTTTTAACGCTTTTTATTTTGTTGTGCAACGAGTACGGCACGATTCACGAATGTTGTGCGAAGAGCATAGCACGTACTACAAAATCATGCAAAGAGGACGTTGCGCAAACTTACTATCCAACGAAAATCATATGCAAGGCAGACGGTAAAAATGCAAACTTCAATTCAAAAGAAGGCTAGTGATGACGCTATTTATTGGTCATTTTGGAACCTGGCTAACAAATAAAAATTTAAATCAACCAACAATTTGCTCCAGTGGTGTTTCTTTTAACACAATTATTTCTTAAATTTGTTTGCTCATTGAAGAGAAAGAAAAAGTATTACCCCATTTCTCCTTTAAGTAACAACCATTTCTAATATACATATGAAAACAATTCTATTTAGTTTTAATTTTTTTATGTTTATACATCATACATAGATTGTTGTATATAAATGAACAGTTCATTTAGAGAAGTAAATAACAACATGTACAAAATAATAAATAATTTCTTCATTGTTCATTATTAAATATTATAGAACTATACTGAATAATGTTTAATAATAATTGACACAACTCAAAAATGACCCTAAAAACTTATATGAACATTTCATCAAAAAACGCAAAACTTAACAAGTAAAATTTTCAATATATTTAATATATATAAGTTTTTTAATAGAAGAAGCAGCAAACAAACAAAATTATTGCCACATTGATTAAATTTGAGTGTCTTATTTGAAACGTTTGCTTCAAGTTAAGGCCGCTGCTGAACCGATTTGATTTTTTATGGGTGGTGGCAACTCATGTTCGGTTAACTCACCCTAAAACAACGCTACCAACCTGCCGGCGCTGAAACTTGGAAAAAAAATTTCTTTTCGATTTGATGCGCGACTTTGATGACTCTGAAAAAGCAAGATTTGTGAAAACTTTTAACTAAAAACTAGCGAAAAAATGGCTAAAAAGAAAAGTGAGGAGTACGGCGCGGATGGCGAAGACGGTGACTATAACGAGGAGCCGAATTTTAATGATCCCGAAGGATTTGTGGACGATATTGGCGACGATGGTGAGTGTTGAACAGCGGCGAAGGAGAGAGTGCCAGCGCAGCATGCCTCGCGAATAGTGCGACGTAACCTCAAAATGGAGTTTTGAAAACTTATAATTGTAATATTTGATGCATTTGAAAACTTTTAAATGTGTTTTTCTTGTTGTAGAGTTGCTCGAGGATATGTTGGCGCAGCGTCCGTGCGAAACGGATGGCGTCGAGAGTGTTGTCGTTGTGGACAATATTCCCAAGGTAGAGCCATCGCGTCTGGAAAAATTAAAATCGGTCACTCAGAAACTGTTCTCCACTTGTGGCGAAATTGTTAATACTGTCTATCCGACAGATGAGGAGGGCAAGACCAAGGGCTATGTCTTCATGGAGTACAAGAACGCCAGCATGGCCGAAGAGGCTGTGAAGACGCTTAACAACCATCGCCTGGACAAGAATCATACATTCGCTGTGAATTTGTTTACCGATTTTCAGAAGTAAGTTTGTTGTTTTTTTTTTGTATTAATGTTTATTAAACTAATAACATCTAAACTAATAAACGTTCTGAAAAATTTCAATTAATTAAAAAGAACTTGTTTGTAAAATGATTATTTTTACTTTAATATTTCTGAAAAATGGTTTTGTTTATCATGATCAATCAAGCATATGTAGCTTTTAAATATGTTTTAATATGTAAACAAATTTTTGAGTTTGTTCTTTTAAAAATTACATTTTAATTTAAATCAATGCCGTAAAATAATATAATTGCATGCGATTTTTTTAACTTGGCAAAATTGTTTCTAACATTAAAACTTGTTTGGTTTTAATTCATTTCGTAAAGTTTTTTTTAGACAAAAAAAAAAAAATTAAAACCAAAATTGATATTTTAGATATGAAAACATCCCCGAAAAATGGGAGCCTCCCACCCCGCAGCCTTTCAAGGTTCAGCACGACCTTTACAACTTCATCAATGACGCCGACGCTTACGATCAGTACTGCGTCGCTGCAGAGACTGCACAGAATAGCGTTCAAGTCGCTTTCTGGCAGAATACTTTGCCCGAACCCAGCGAATTGGAGACGCGCGAACGCTTTACCGACACCTTTGTCAAGTGGTCGCCACTCGGCACTTATGTTGTGACGTTCCACAAACCGGGTGTCGCCATTTGGGGTGGCAGCAGCTTCCAAAAAATCCAAAAATTCCCGCATTCTGGCACACAATTCGTTGAGTTTTCGCCATGCGAAAATTACTTGGTGACATACGGTCCAACGCCCACTGGACAAAAGGTCATTATTTGGGATATACGCACCGGTACAGAGAAGCGCTCCTTTGTCGCCGACGGAATGTCGGTGCTTTCGATGTTCCGTTGGTCGCACGATGACAAATATGTTGCGCGTATGGGCGACAATATGATTCATATCTATGAGACGCCTTCGTTCTACCTGCTCGATTTGAAGTCAATCAAGATTGCCGGCATTCGCGGTTTCTCCTGGTCGCCTACCGATAATGTTATCGCCTATTGGGTAGAGGAACAAAACCAGATTCCAGCGCGTGTCACACTTATGGAGATTCCGAAGAAGCGTGAAATTCGCAACAAGAATCTGTTCCATGTCGCCGATTGTAAGCTGCATTGGCAGAAGTCTGGTGATTATCTTTGCGTCAAGGTAAATACTTGCTTCAATATTTATGCTATCATTGCTATCATAAAATTTAAGGAATAGTTAGTTTTGTTTTAAACAAATGAATACCTCTTATTATTATTATTTTGTATTTTTTATTTAGTCAATAAAATAAAAATCTTTATGATTTAATTTCAGGTTGATCGTTATTCTAAGTTGAAGAAGGATAAAAAAGAGTTAGACGTCAAGTTCCTCGGCATGTTCTACAACTTTGAGATTTTCCATATGCGCGAAAAAGAGATTCCCGTCGATTCTGTGGAAATCCGCGAACTTATTCTTGCCTTCGCATGGGAGCCCGTGGGCAATAAGTTCTCAATCATACACGGCGAACCAAACAACTCGAATGTGAGCTTCTACGAAGTGAACAAGGGTGTCAAGCCATCGCTGGTCAAGCGTCTTGAGAAAAAGTCCTGCACACATCTTTTCTGGTCGCCACGCGGTCAATTCATTGTCATGGCTAATCTGACTATGGGCACTTTTGAGTTTGTTGATAGTAATAACGATTTTATTATTACCGCATCGCCGGATCATTTCCGCGCCTCCGAAGTCGAGTGGGATCCTACCGGACGTTATGTCGTTACTGGCGTCTCATCGTGGAAGGTCAAAGAGGACACTGGTTTCAATATGTATACCTTCCAGGGACGCATTATTAAGCGCACGATTCTGAAGAACTTCGTTCAGTACCTCTGGCGTCCACGGCCGCCAACTCTGCTCACAGACACCCAACAGAAGGACATCAAGAAGAACTTGAAGAAGTACTACGCTGTGTTCGAGCAGAAGGATCGTTTGCGATTGACACGCGCCTCCAAGGAACTGCTCGAGAAGCGCTCTCAGCTGCGCGAACAGTTTTCGGAGTACCGCAGCAAGCGCATTATCGAATGGAAGGAACAGAAAGCGCGCCGTATGCAGCTTAGAAATCGTAAGTTTAAACTACGTTCGTAGTTTAATAATTTTTTTTAAGTTTTGTTTTTTAAACTAATTTCTTTTAAAAATGCATTTCAGATATCGATACTGATAGTTTGGAGACAGAAGAAGTGGATGAGGAGATTGTTGAATTTTTAGTCAAGGAAGAAATCACCGTCCACGAGTAGACGCTTTAACGCTGGCACGTTCACTTTCGCTGCTCGTTGGCAACTGACACAAACACATAGACAAACCAACAATCGTCAACGGCGCGAAAACCTCTTCACACGAACAACAATAACATCAGTTAGGATCGTTTATCGAAATCCCCTTCAAAAATATATTTAATTGGCATACAATTTAGGAAAAAGAAAACATTTTTGTAATAGGGTTTAAAATAGCATGTGCAACAAAATATACACACTTTAAACGAGCTAATTTAACAACAACAAAAAGAAGAACTTTTTTATACCAATACGAAAGCGCAATTTTTTTCAAATTAAATTGTAAATTTTTTAGTTTAATATTTTTGTTTACTTTTAATAATTTTGGTTGTTTGTTTTTACATATGCTATTTAAACAACATATTTACTAACCGCACTTATCAGTCTTAACTTCACATATTCTTATATAATCTCTAATTTAATATATATAAATATTGCTAACAAATACTAACAAAAATTCTTATAGTAAACAAAGAGTGCATACAACTTCGTGAAACATGTTTACAAGCTTAGAAAGTGTTGGAAGCAATGCTGTATTATGCATTAAGCAGATTTTTAACAAAATTAAATATAAATATGCAAATTACATGTATGCCATAAGCAAAAGAAAATCCAATGTTTTATTTAAATCGATTTTGAATTTTTTGTTATTGGATTTGAATAAACGCGCAGTCCACACAGCAGTTGTCAAAAAAAATCGGTTGATTAAAAATTGTTTTTAAAAATGCTTGGGATATTTTTCATACAGAAATTGAATAATGCCGATTGACAGATCTATTGATTTTAATTTTGACTATTGTTTGGACAGGTGCGGTTTCTTGTTTAATAGTTTTTTTTTTAATGTTTTAGTTGTTTTTAGCTTTAAATTATTTTGTTAAATATCAAATTTTATTTTTTGCATATATATTAAAAAATATATTAGGGGAGTCGGGTTTATTAAATTAAAGCTTTATCTTTTAAGATTTAACAAAATTTTACAGAAAAACATTTTAAAACAATTTCAAGGATAAATTTGACAAAAAGGTAAAAACACCAAAACAAAAAAGGATCGGTTGGTATTTCTCTTCGCAGCGTTACGCTTTAAGCCGGAACCAATAGGATCACAATTTTAATAATGATGTTCTGGTGTTTTGGAGATTTTAATATTAATACAGGACAATACGGTGGGTATTGTAAACCAAAATTTGTATGCCAATATACAAAGTCGAAGGAATTTGGTGAGTTAATTTTTGTTTGTTTAGTAGTGCAGTTATGTTTTTACATATTAACCTGTAAAAATCAATCTTTATGGAGTGTTAAGAATTGTAACCCTAAAAAAATGGTTAACTTAAAAAGCTTTTTATTATATGGTCACAAGTCATAACCGCTTAAGACTGTTTTTAGGGGAGCAGTTTGAAGTTTCGAATCATCTACAAATCAGGGTTTTTATGCACCACTTAGTGGTGTATATTGGGTTTGGTCAAATGCTTGTAACGTAGAAAAAACTCAGATAGATATAGACATATATTCTTTATCAGAATCAAGAATTGAATCGTTCTAGCTGAAATATTGAGCTGAATTGTTGTAAATTGATTGCGAACTGATCCACGCTCACAATTATAAAAAATACTGATTTCTTGTTATAACAACAAGGAAACTTAGTACTAGCCCAATTTAAGCACTTTTAAAATTAATTCAAGTTAAGCAATTTTAATAAAATATTTTCTTTATTTTGCGGGATACCGAATGAAATTGAGTTAGGCAATAGTGAAAGAACAATCTTTCTAATTATTGTAAACTTAAATTTAGCTAGGCGGTTATTCCAAAGCAAAAAAGTTGAATAAGAAAACACTTGAGTTGGGACGGATTAACGACGAAAAATTATCAGTCAGGCTGTCATTTAAAACCATAATAATATTTAGATATTAGGTTTTCAATGTCTAATTGTCGTTCTAAGAAGATAAAAAAACATGACATGGCACTAAAAACTATTGTGTAGGAACTAACTACTAAACTAAAAATGTTTTCCAAAGTCGTAAAACAGAAGATTTTTATACATTTCTAATCTATAGGACATTCACCAGAGGGCAGTGTGAACTTTGTAGAATTCCCAAAAAATAATAACTTTCGCTTGTGACCACATTTTATAATAAGTGATTATGTTAAAAATATCTTTTTTTACAACAAATTCAATTCAATGTGTGACAAAAGCAATAAAAAAACCTTTTATCAATTCTTTAAAATCACACTAACAACAAGCCAAAAAACTAGAAGTATACGCCCCGCAGGTGTGCATTTATTATAGTGCAAAATTTGAGATAATGCGTCAGCAAACTCCTCAATTTCTTTTTTTTGTTTCAGCCAGACCCATGAGTATTTCTTTTTTGTGGGTTGCCTTTATCTGCAGCCGTCAACGAAACGAAACGAATCGTATTAATCACAAATGTGGTAAAACTGATAAAATGAAAACATAATTCGGTTTACATGTCCTAACAATGCGTGGAAAAGTCTCAGTTTAAATTTAACGTTACTCCATTGCAGACCGACCGACAAGTGTGTACTCGTACTTGTACTTATTTGCGTACTAACCAGTCGGGTGGGAACACAACGAAACTTCGATCACAATTGACCATTAACACCGGATCATGTGTTTCGAATTGTAAAAATAAAGAAACTTATCTCAACGTAGTGACGGCAGCTATTAATAAATAATTTCTTATTGTTTAATTAAAATTTTGCTCTTTTTTATTGCAAATACATAAACCGTAAAAAGTATAAAAATCCACAATGGGAACAACAATTTCGGAAAACAAGAAATCCATGAACGAGACAAAAATTGTATCGAGAGTAATAATCGAAATCACGAAATTTGTACGCTACATCAAATGGTTGTATATGCTGTACGAGTTGAACACCCAAATTTCGATTTGTGAACCGTGGGAAAAGGTCTTTTGCAGTGAGTCTTCAATTTACTATTTATGCATTATTTTTGCCAACATTAAAACTTTTATTATTTTTTTTTTATAATCAAATTAATATTATTTTTTCATTATAATGTGAATACCCAAAAACCAAAACTTTTAAGCGTTAAAAAATAGTTTGCATAAATTAAGTTTGGATTCATACTCGTATTGAGGACCTTTTAAGATTTAACAATATCCCGATCGACATTTTGCATAGAAGGATTTTTAAGAATTTTGAGTATGGGGTCAGTTGGAGACTACGAGACTACCCCAGACTTAATTAACACACCATAAACTTTACTTTATACAAAATTTTAATTAACCGGCTTTGGACTGAAAGCACGGTAAATTTATGATTTCTTAATATCCCGAAGACATTAAGTTGATGTTAGTGTGGTAGAAAATTAAAATGACAAGAGGAACAGGAAAAAGCGAAATATGACGTATATTAACCACCTAGGGAGTGGGAATCTAGTTTCAAATCAACAAGTTAAAATTAAGCCTACAACAGTTACGCGATTTATAAAAAGTCTTTCTATGTCAACTAGTAAGTTAGCGAGGTAGCACAACAGACCTTCCATAGCTCTTCTGAATAATAATAGTAATAAGTTTAAATTTCGGTAGATGAAACTTCAACATGATATAAAAATTCAGCTAACTTTCGGATAGATCCAAAATTAGAACCAAAGTAAAATTTATTATTTGACAGAAATTTAGTAATTCTGAATGACACAAGGACCACATTTTGTTAGATTCATTAGAAAGACTAAATTAGCTGTTGTTCGAATGATTCATTTGAGTCAAATGTGCTTCCCTTATAATATTAGGGAGGCATAATGACTCATTTGTAAATGTTGTTTATTTGTTATTTAATTTAAACACAATATAACAATAAAAAGAACATTTAATTTTGTGTAAAATAATTTAACTAACATTTCGAAAAAAAATTTGCATAGTGTTGCAAAAAAGTTTACAAATATCTAAATAATATTTATTCAAACATGTTGAATACTACCGAGATTTTTTACAAATGCTTAAATTGTCCAGCAGATGGAAATGGTGCGGTGTAATTTTGGTTTTTTGTTTTGGCCTTTTTCAAAAAGTAAATAACAATTATTCTCATATCATACTACTATATACAATACTAGCGAATACCCGGCATGCGTTGCAATGCCACTTAAAAAAATGGTAGCAGAACTTCCCGGTACTTCCGTTAGTAACGGAACTTCCCGGTACTCATCGTTGTAGCGATTCTGAGTTATGGCTGTGAAATTATCGGCATACAAACTCAGAAAGAAAATCCCAAATTTTTAGGAGAAATATTAGCAATGTCATCGTATATTTTCACTTAATTAAACAAATTGAGGGCGTAATAAGTGGGCGTGGCAAATTTTGTATTTCCTGTTATTCTTCCCGGTGCATCCCGTTACATGTTTTCTATATTGCACATCAAGTTTCTGAGCAATAGTGTTAGGCGTGAAATTGATCCACTCTTTTTTTGAAAAAAGGCGTTAAATTGATCCAACCACGCCCATTTTCGGGGAAATTATCGACAGTGCCAATACAAACTCAGATACCAAATTTCAGCTTCTTAGAAGCAATATTAGCGAAATAATCGAATATTTTAACTTAGTTATACAAATTATGGGCGTAATAGGTGGGCGTGGCAAAATTTTCTTTGCCCTAAACCTAAGTTGGCGAGAGCACAGCAACTCCCTAAAATTTCATCAAAATCGGATGAATGGTTTAGACGCCCATTTGGTACAAAGATAGAAAGAATGATAGAAAGACAAAAAGAAAGAAAGATAGAAGAATTCATTTTTATATATATAGATTTAAGAAATCCTAAAAGTTTCCCATTGGTTCAGTTTACCAAATGATTGCAATCAATGCGGCTATTACACAATTTTGGTATATTTTTAATATCTCCAGAAATGTCAAAGAAGTGTTACGTCAGTTTGTGATATCGGTGCGCTACCCATTTTATACAATTAAACAATTTCGTCACTATAGTCCCAAGTTGACAGGCCATTATAAAAACGAAAGAAAGAAGCAAGTCACGTACGGGCGAAATTCCAACAATGCATTCAAAAGTTTTATTAATAATTTATTGCTGCAGCGATCGACCACGGGCTGTCAACCTCAAAATCAATGATATCTAATCAATGTTTTGTAACACGATTTACCATTCTTTATATTTGATTTAGATAAACAAGAAAAATAAATTAATTAAAAATACTATGATATGATATGCCGGCTAGCCATGGCCAGAGAATTAGTATGTGGTCAATGGGTATTAAATTATATTTGTTTGGGTAAGACTTTTTTAACCTTTAGATGCCAAAAATATTGCAAAATTCGAAAGGAATTTGTTTTTGAAATTATTGTCATATCAATATTAAAACACAATTACTGTTTTATTATTTGCCCCATAAAAAAGAGGTGTTATCTTAGCCTTGTAACGTTCCACTGCGCTATTCATATGAGTCATATTTGCAGACGAGATATCGCGGCTCACATATAATCGTGTGATATTGATCTAAATGTTAGAATATACATACATAAATATAAACGAATGTACTGTGATAAGTGTTAAACGTCGTCACGTTACCACGAATAGATAGCAAAGTGATGTTTAACATTGCGAAATTGTTGTTTACTAAAATCGGCTTACATTGGCTAGTTTTTTACAACAGATAATTAACAAATTTATTAGGTCATATTTTTGCTTTGGTAATTGAAATTGTTCTAAAATTAGTATGTAACATTGTTTAGAAATTACAAGTAAAGCTAGACATGATATTTATAAATAATAAATTGACTTGGTTCCTTCTTCATTTCAGATACGCTGCTTGGCACCTGTTTGCTTATCCTGCTCTATGCCAGCGTTGTTTATGTTCCTGCCTCTTTGATGCTATTTGTCAAATACATGCGACCAATCGACGCAATGAACGAGACAATTTCAATAGACCTTCTATCGACGCGAATAGATGAATTTTAAAATTGTATTTTATTAAACTATGAGAATGCCTAATTTACAGTATTTATATTTATATAATAGCATTAAGTTTTTATTAAAGTAAACATTTATTTTAAAATATTTTTTAATGTGTCTTAGTTTAATGTTAATACAAAATAAATTGTTGTGTTTTATAAGATGATTTTTACTTTATATGTAGACGAATTTAAATTAACGAGTGCAGGGCTTACTTAGCAAATATCTTTAAGTAAAGAAAATAACTTATGGTTTTGTTGTTTGTCGAGGTAAACCAAACTTCGAGTTAGCATACTTGTGCGATATTAATCGATATTAAAGACTTATACGAGGGTGGTCCGATAAGTACTTCGCCTCACCACACCATGAATGTCTACTTTGCAAACCTAGAGAAAACGTGATTTTGAGATGGGTAAAGAAGTTGGAGCATCGCATCGTCAAGTGTATCAAGCTAAAAGGAAACTATGTTGTGAAATAAAAATCCAGTTTTTCATAATTTTCGATTATCTTTTGTAGGCTAAAAACTTATTGAACCATTCTCGTATATTAACGGTTTTATTTATTTCACTCGAACCTTTAAATAACAGTGGAACTTATCTATCGCAGCCACTCTTGCCAAACTGAAATTCTGAAATGTTTCTTTTTTCAAAGTAGTTGGCAACAAAATCCGTTGTTAAAAGAAAACAAAAGTAAACACATTCCAATAAATAAATTTCGTAGTTGGAAAACAAAAAAGAATCATACTTCAAATATCAAAGATGGAAAAGTTAGAAGCACTTAAAATTTCATCGATGCGTCCGCGCACTAACATACTTGACCGTCCGCTGTCCAAAGGCAAAGGCGAGGTGTCGCAAAGTATTTTGGCCTTGCTCTTCAGCGAAATCGTACAGTACTCGCAAAGTCGAGTCTACACCGTGCCGGAGTTGCAAAATCGGTAAGTGGACAAACGTTCAAATATTACTATAAATATATCTAAGTACATTTTAATATAACTCCCGAAGCTTGCACGAGCTTGGACAGGATATCGGTACGCGCATCATCGATTTATATTTTATGCGTGAACGCAACAGTAAACGCGAAACGAAGCTAACGCAAATGTTACTCTTCGTAAAGACAACTGTGTGGAAAAATCTATTTGGTAAGGAGGCAGAGAAATTGGAACACGCCAACGACGATGAGCGCACTTACTATATAATAGAAAAGGAGCCACTGGTCAACACGTTTATTAGTGTGCCTAAGGACAAGGGTTCACTGAATTGTGCTAATTTTACGGCGGGCATTGTGGAGTCGGTACTAACACATTGTGGATTTGTGAGTAAACGCTAAGCTGCATGTTTTTATCTATTTGACTGACTGCCATAAGACTTTTTAAAAGAACTGACCGACAAACAACACAAATTAATAGAAGCTTCCTTTTTATATATACTTCATCGAAAGTTGTTTTATGTAGCTTTTTATTATAAAAATATTTTTATTTTTTCAAGCGACAGTCAAAAAAACTTTTTTGTTTAATTTTTAAATCTATTTCGAATTGAATTTTGATATCGTTTACTTTCAATTGCAGCCCTGTAAGGTAACTGCGCACTGGCACAAGGGCACCACGTACATGGTTAAATTCGAAGATTTCGTTATAGCGCGCGATAAGCAGCTGGAGGAAAAGTAAATTGAATGCGTCGTTCAAAAGAAACATTAAAAAAGCATTGTTTAATTTAAAAAATTTTTGTAATTAAATCAATTAAACTAATTTAGAGAAAGTCAATGCGTTGAATTCACATTTATATTTTTATCTCGATTTGTTTTCTTTTGGAAATTCGTCTAGTTCGACAACAGTTTAAATAAACTTGAAGTTGCGATCCTTGTAGGCCACCTGACCGGTGCGATATTTTTCCTCGCGTCCGTCGCGTTCCGCCTTCAGTGCCCAAGCGTACAAAACAATCGGAATGACCACGGTGAATGCGCCGATTTTGAAGGAGCGTCCGGTAGGCTTGAAATGTTCATAGTTGGAGACACGCATGGCTTGGAAGCGCGACAAACCAGCATCGAACTAGAATTTATAATTTTAAAATAGTAAATAAAAAAATAAACACTATTCGCTATGATGACATAACTAAGTGGCAACCGAGGATAGCTCCGCGTAGTCATACTTACCACTGTACCGCCCTCGTTGGTGGCATGACGATGCGGATTGGTACTCTGTTTGATGAATTCCGCGCGAAGTTTCAACGTCTGCTCATGTTTCCTGAGCAGAAATTCTTTTTCCGCTTGCGATGCCATTTCCTCCGATTCGTTTTATTTTCCCAATTGCTGCTAATTGTTCAACACGAGCACAGCTGTTTTTGTTCGTTGTGTTGCCAACTATGTTTCAGTTTTCTTTTTATGTTGACAACGTCGTCGCCATCACAACTAAACTGCATAGATAGATTTTTCTGACGGTGAGGCTAAGCTGTATACGGCTTTATTTTCTTGGATTTGTATCAGTTTCTAAGGATACGGAAAATGATTATAATTGGTTGTTTTAATTAACAATATTTAATCATAACAGTTATTTAAAAACAAAATTATTGATTAATTTTACATTCTGCAAATGCGAAAACTTTTCTGATATTTTTTAACTACATATATACATATTTAAAAGGAGATCTTTTTGTTTTGAAATTTTTGTAAAAAATTTAAATTTACTTTTCGACCTCTCTGATCAAGTTCTAAAGTTTAATTGGTTCTTCGCAGGAATACTTAAATTTTTTAAATATCGAAAAATGTATTTCTTTTTACATATGTATGTATGTACATATACAACCACTTCCAACAACAACCAAATATCTCATGTATCAAGCGTAATTGACTTACAACAAAAAAATGCTACAAAAAACAAAACAAAATAAACTCAATTAGACATGCCACATACATGCTTCGTGCCACCCACCCAACAACCCACTCAGACTTAACTTCAACAAGGGGTAGATTGACAGTCGCCGCTCACTCACGCTCATGGCGCATTTGCTCTCACTGCGTCCGAACGAAAATGTTATTTAAACCGAAGTCCGAAGTCTTCTGTCGCAACTGAAGCGACTCACGACAAAAAACTGCGCATGTGCAGCAAAGCGTTATGCGCAGATCAGAATTTTGTTGGCAGACATTGCACTGAAATGTACTTGGCACGTGCTGCTGCTGCTGCTGATATTGTTGTTGTTGTTGTGAAACCAACCCCTTACTTAATTTCATATATGTATATTAAGAAAATGGATATGCAAAAAAGGCTACTAAGGAAATTATACCAGTATTTAAACAATTTTTTACGCTTCGTAGCTCTTAATATATGTTTTGTTGTTTTTATTTTAGGTTATTTACACAAGTAACTGCTGCCTACAACTGAAGCGATATGTATTAGGTCGAAATGTTGGAATATATAGTTTTTGCGTCAATAGCTCAGGATGATGCGTTAATGGAGTGGATCGGATAAAAACCACCAAAAGATCAATCAACTCAATGTTGATTTTTTTAAAATTAGCTTAGCAATAAAAATCATCTCAGTACAAAAAAAATGTATGTATGTATTTGTATTTATTTAATTTTTGTTTTGTTTTGAACAAATCGATAACATGCAAGTGGAAGTAAGTAAACTGCAACAGAGTGGGTTACTGGAACAGTGCGCATGTCACGCCGCTGCGCATCACGTAAATACAAAATAGACTTAAACACAATGAGCAAATGTTCGTTTACTCCGTCACTTAAGCGCGCCTCAATGACAGAACACACAAGGGTAGTTAAAGCAGTCGCACGAGAGACAGCGTCGCGAACGGAACCGGAACCAGAGCCAGCGCAACAGACCAAAAACACAACACAAGCACACAGTAGCAGGAACAACAACAGCAGCAGGAGCAGAGTAAAGTGGGTGCAAAATAAACCACCTTGTCAGACGACGGCGAGACGCAGCGGTAAGTGACGTCTGCGGATGGGGTGGGGTGCTATGTGCATATGTGGTATGGTGATACATTTCCCTCATTGCATTGACTTAAGGGTGCATTTAGTTTTAGCCGCAATGAGCGTTATGAGTTGTACGCCACCGAGTTGCGCTGTTTTTCACTTTAGTGAATTGAGCGACTCGAAGGCGTAAAGGTTGAAAATTAAAAATATCTCCGTGGAAGTAATTGGCGCTTACTGAAAATCGGTGTAATTATAAGTAAAGCATTTGCTGTATTGATTTTTCAAACCGGCCGACTGTGACGCGCTACTTCATTTATGATTTACAAGATTTAAACGCGTGACCATCAGTTACGGATTTTAATGTTATTTAAATTTTATTTGAACAACGAAGTTACTCTAAATGTTTCACATTGAACTAAAAGTGTAAGTCCTTAAAGCGTGCAACGGGGTAGTTGCTTGTGTTGGTTTTGTAAGCTGTTTACAGGACGAGTACATTGAAAACGTTGCAATTACCTATCAGAAGTTTGAAGCTGAAACCAATCGTAAAAGATGCATTAAAGGGAAAACCTAAGTTATTAATGGGGAGACGAATTTAAGCTGAAGAAAGGAGAATATTAATTAAAAAAGAAGGCGAATTACGGAATAACTAAAAACGGATTTACTTACTTTGCACTGGTCTTTCAAAAATAATAAACTGTTAGAGTCAACATAGAAATCTAATAATAGATTCCATCAATAAGAAAAATGTGCGTTGTTAAATGTAAAAAAAATCTGCGAACAACTTTTCGAAAGCGCCGGCAAAAAATCAGAAAACTATCGCTAAAAAAAGAGCAAGTTTACCGGTTTTTGTTATTCTATGGTCCACGCTCCACATGACAGTGTCCATAGTGTTTGAATACTTAACTTGTTTCTATGTTTGACCGCAGAGTTTGTGAAATATAATCCTGTTGTTTTCAAAAGTTGTTTTCATTTGTAAACGTTGCTTTGCGAGTATGGCTGATAATTGGCTTTATAAAAGGACACTTTCGTTTTCCAAAGCTAAAATAAAGTTTGAGTCAAACTGGTTCTATTATTTCTTTCGAGCGCTCTACTTAAACTTCCTGAGGCTAAAGCGTTTAATTTCTTTTGCTTTTAGTTAAATTGGTTGGAGATAAAAACAAACGACATAAAGATGAGTAAATCAAGTGCACGTATCAAGCAGAAACGTCGCTCCGGGGAGCCGTGGGTTTCAAACAATCGTGTGCTCAACTCGAATGCGACGTCTAAATCAGGCCACTTTGGACGTAATCCCAATTTCGATACCGATGAAACGAAATTACTTATTCAACTGTGGGGTGATCCTAAGATTCAACGTACTCTCATAACGACACACAAGAAGCATGCGGTAATTTGCCAACTGGCCACAAAAATGCAGGAATATGGCTATTATCGTTCACCGGAGGAAATCACGACGCGCATCAAGAATCTTAAATGTTTTTACAATCGCTTGAAAAAGGATATGGAATCGGGTCAAACTTCATCGGCCGAACCGTCTTGGAAGCATTATACTGAAATGGATGCCATAATGACACGACCGATATTCAGCGTGCGACCAAATGAAGTTCCAGCACCGTCGTTGAAATATCAATTGGAGAAAGCGCGCGAGGAACGCGATGAGAGGCGCAAAAAGATTCTGGAAGAAGGTAAGTTAACGGCTAGAAATCGAAATTGAATAAAATAGAATACAGTAGCAGGAATAAAGCTTCTCTAAATAGCTTTAAAAATAATTTATTTATTTATTTATGATTCGAATTTGTTGCTTTTACTAGGAGGTATTTTGTCCGACAGTGACGATGGTATCGATGATCTTGTCGCACTTAGTAAGGCAAGCAAACATGAAATCGATGACGGTATTATACCTGATGTGGAAGTCGACATTGATATCAGTGACGAGGCATTCGTAGCCATAACCAGTGCCGCTGAAAAATCCGCTACGGCAGCTAAAAAACGTAAGGTATCAAAAAACAGCGATGGAAGTTTGGGAGAAGCTAGCGACTATGAGGGAGAGCCGGATGGGCTTGATGGAATCAACAACGATGTGGTTGATAGGGAAGAAGATGACAACGATGACGAGGTCAATAATGATTTACAAATAAAGGAGGAGTACGAGAGCAACGATGGCGATGATAAGGAGAAAAAGAGAGCCGATAAAAAGAAGCATAAAGTGGAGACGAACTTAAATACAACTACAAAAACGAAAAAGACAAATAGTAATGATAAAACTGGAGCGGCGCTGATAATACCAAAAGAAGAGCCCATCGACGTGGATGCAGATGATGACTCCTGCGATACGGAAGCGTGAGTACATAAGAAGTGCATTTTTCTTCTAGGAAGGTTCAACATATTTTTAATATTCTAGGCCCACTAATCCAACCAATGTTAAAGCGCTGATGCCAACTTTGGCGGACATTTTGCAAATGTCCAAGAATCAAGAGTTCATGCAAGTCTCGGGCATGAACACAATCGCGACATCGTCTGCCGCTGTCACAACCGTAGTCGGAGGCAGCAGTGGCGGAGGTACACATGGCAAAATCTCGCTGGTACCAACGAATTTTCTCATGCAACCGAAACCGTCGCCGGTTAACACATCAACAATATCGGCGGCAACTGCAACTGCAACGGGACTACCAATACAACAACAACAACTTCGTTTCATTGCTCCCAAAGGTGTGGTCGATGGAACCCAAATGCAACAACGCATCTTACTAAGTGGCACCGCAGGTGGGCAAGCTACTGCAACAAACGCAGGCATTATGACAACTGGACCCGGCGGCATGAAGGTGCTGCTGGTAAATGCCGAACAAGCAGGCACCGCTGGGAATATGTCTGCTGCTGTGGCGCAACAACTGAATGCGTTGAACAGCAAACGCTTCGGCGTTGCTAATTCCTTTGCGACCACTTTCCGCAGTGATAGTACGGTGGGACAGGCGGCAACAGTTGCGGTTACAGATACGGCAACAGCGTTGTTGCAACAGCAGCAGCAGCAGCAGCTTCAACAACAACAACAGCAGCAGCAATTACAGCAAAAGCAGGCACATCAGGCCTTGCAACAGCAGCAGAAAGAGCAGCAACAACAAAAAGAACAACAGCAACAGAAAAAGAAGCAACAGGAGCGCGAAAAGAACAAGCGTGAGGAGTTTATGAGCAAGAAAGATGCCACAGGTAAGACGATGTTAAATGAATTTATAATGGTTATAATTCATAGAAATATTTTTAAAAAAAATTTACTAGTATGTCAATATTTCGCACACATCTAAATTTTGTATTTTTCTTTTTCAATTTACTAACTAGGAATGCGCATTCTGCTCCGTCAGTTGCTCAACGCACAAACCGAAAACAATGAAATCCAGCATCAACGCTTAACGCTCGAACGAGAGCGTCTCGATTTTGAGAAATCTATTGCGGAACGCTTTCTTACCGCGTTGCCAACGTTTTTCGCACAACAGCAACAACATCAGCAACCACAACAATTGGCCATGCCCATGCAAATGCCCATGATGTCTGTACAAAGTCATCCGCAATTGCGACTGAATCCGCCCAAATTAGTTTTTACAACAGCAACAATGCCGAATACAGTGGCACAACATGCAACGACGACGATACTTGCAACGGCGCAACCGCCGCCCACAACGCTGACAACGTCGCTGCCAAAAGTGGTGAAGCCGGTCGAGATATGTACACAAATCAATGACATTCAACTGTTGACGCCTAAATTGGAAAATGAGGATTAGGCATTGCGGACATGGGACAGCAGCTAACTGTAAATAATTTTAAATACTCGAAAAATAGGATATTTAACACAAGTGAAGCACTTCTAAGAAGTTTGGTTACTCACAAAAACTGTAAACAAAGAATCTTTATATTCAAGCTTTAAAACTTTAGGCTTCAAGAGTTTAAGCTTTAGTAAGCTGAGGGTTTTAAGTTATTAAAATCTGGTTTAGGCTTCGAACATCAGAATGGCCTGAAGCTTCGAATTTTTGCCAGTATGATACAAAATGTTTTATTAAGTATTTGTAAATTGTAAAAGTTTAGATTTGAAACCTTCGAGAGCTTTAAGTTTAGAAAACATGAAATGTGTTAAACTTTCATTTTAAATTTGAATCTTTTTAAAATTTTTTTAATTATCTGTAATAAAAAATTTATTTTAGTAAAATTTATAAGAAAGTGCATTTTAAAGCTTTGAAATCAAGAAACAAAACTTTAAGCTCTTAAAGTAGTAACAAAAAAATATGTAATATTAATATTTTATGACATTACCAGAATTTAGTTCTTTTATCAACTAGAAACAGAATTTTGAAATGCATTACCGCGTTTTTTTTATAAAAATTTCATTCGTCAAAGGAATGTTTAGGTAACGGAAACACTTAAAACATAAAAGACAGGCTCAAAACTTTGAAAGCGAACCACTGTAAATAGTGAATTTTAAAGTCATTTTTAAGTTAGTATAAAAAAAAATGTACTCATATATACAATATATTATATGTATATATTAGAAATGTGATAGAAATACTCAAAACAGATTGTGTACTAATTTTACTTTATTTTTTGTAATATTTTCTTAACAATTGCATTTATATAACTTTTGTATTTGCACTCTTAATTCAAAAATAAGAACTGTAATTAAATTTAATTACATATAATATAATTTCAAAATGCTATTCTAACTATGAAAAATTTAGTTTAAGTATATAAAAGTTGTAATACCGCTGCGATTATTGCTGTACCATATTTGCGTTACATATAATTCTCAAATTTTCAACAAAACTAAACTAATCTTTTTTTTTTTTGTAAGTCAAACTTAAATATGTTTTTTGTTTGTTTTGTAATTTTGCATTTAATCTAATAATATTAATAAACTAAGCAGATATTATTTTCCTAAAAATTAGTTGGTGTGCGTTCTTGCTCTTTTATACTGAAGTTTCGATTTTTACCTTTTTTACATTATTTAACATTTCCCTAATAAGTGTTGATAGTGCGTTCCATATCACGTATTTCCATAATATCGGTTTTGAGCCGTTGTTTCACAATTTCGCGCCAAATTGCCTCACGATCGCGATTATTGCTTATGCCCATGCGTTGCAGCGAATAATCGGTTATGCGGAGCAGCGCACGGCCGGTGATTTCATGCTGGAAAGGAAAACAAATAAAAATGTCAACAAACGATTTTATTAATTTTTATATTTCTTCGGTTATATGATAAAATAAAAATCGATCGAATACGGATTATAATTAATATTGAAACTATTTAAAGAGAAACAAAAAATTTTTTTTTCATGTCAAGAAAATATGATATGTTGTATGGGAGGTGTATAGAGTTTTCGTCCTATTTTGTTTATCTTAGAACTTAACCTCCGCTAAAGGAATATCAATAACTCCCCACGACTTTAATCGCTCCGACAGTAAGACATGCATACAAATCCTTTCATATTGGCTTGCCTCCTAATGAATATTCATTATGGAAGGCCAAAATCAATATACCCAAAGGTCCGTGCGTACCCGTGATGTAGTATACACAAACAAGAAAACTTATTTGAACAACAATTTAATAACTTCTTTTTTAATACTGTCGTCGCAATTGATAAATTTTTTTTTCGAAAGTTGAAAAAAATAAATTTTTTGTTTTGGAATTTTATATAGTAAATTTTCAAATACCAAGCCGAAGAAGTTTCAGTAACGTAAATTGCAACTTTAATTCAAATAATTAGATTCCTTACTGATAACGCTCGCGGCAAAAAACACTTCATGGACTTATTGTGCTGTTTGCACGGGGAGGAGTTTAAGTAAGTGATGGCATAGTCATTAAATTTAGTAATGAATATATTAAAAATTTGCATAAGAAGGCTTAGGTTGGTATCTTTAGTACATATCATAAGAATACTAAAGTATTTGCGAAAGCAGAGGCGCCTGGTTGTGAGCTGTTATGGGTCGTTCATATTTCGAGAATCGGATACTTTGTACACATGTACAAAGAAGTTGGTTTTTAAATATATGTTAAACATAGGCCGCGCGGGCATTGCACGTGATACCTTTGAGAACAGCTCCAGGTACTCCAAGTATTCGGAGCAGTGTCGCCGGTACCATTTGAGAACGTCCGTTACCGCCCACAAATACACCGGTTTGGGGCGTGTTGTTGAGCGCCGCGGCTTTCCCTGTGCAGAGCTGTCCTCGACCATTTCTCTTAATTATTTTGTAGTTCTCGTTGTAGTTGTGTTATTATTTTTCACCACAAATTCGTTAAAATTATTAGAGAATTAATATTTTTTTATTTCATTTTGTGTACATTTACGTGAAGAATATTGCCACACTTTCTTGTAAAGATTGTAGAGGAAAAGCGCCACTGACGCAAATTTGTTGCCATTGCGCAAAAGTGGAACCTGACACAAAACTAAAATAAATTTTGTAGTCAGTTTCGAAATGTCATCACTTCTTCTCTTTTGAATTGAAAGTCACAAAAAGCGACGAAGCGACGAACAAAAGAAAATAATTTTGACAAGTCGAAAAGAAAATTTCACGAATCATCGCGAATATTTTCTTATAAGCAGACGTAGAAATTGCTTTAAAAAATAAATCTGAACGCAATATTAAATCAAATTCAAATACAAATTTAGAACTATTGTTTGGTTCCAAAATAATAACCAAGCAAATTGCATTGAATTAATTTCTTGCAGTAAACGTCGAAAAGATAAAATGGCCGGAGCAACTTTGTTCGAACGGGCACAGGCCCTCTCAAACGTCAATCGTGAGGAGGGCATTTCGCTACTCAACAAAATTGTGCGCGAACAGGAAATTGCCGAAAACGATGAGGAGCTGATTAGGATCAAGGAGCAGGGCATCCTGCAGTTGGGCGAGCTCTACAAGCAAGAGGGCAAGGCTAAAGAGCTGGCCGATCTGATCAAGGTAACGCGCCCCTTCTTGAGCCTCATCAGCAAGGCGAAGGCAGCCAAATTGGTGCGTTCGTTGGTCGATATGTTTTTGGACATGGATGCTGGCACTGGCATTGAGGTAATTTGATTTTTTTATTTAAAGCTGAAAAATAATTTCCTGCGACTAATTAATATGTTATAATAATTAATAAACTTAATTATTTTAAATATAGGTGCAATTGTGTAAAGACTGCATCGAATGGTCCAAGCAGGAAAAACGAACTTTTCTACGTCAGTCGCTTGAGGCGCGTCTCATAGCTCTCTACTTCGATACGGGCATGTACACCGAGGCACTGCACCTGGGTTCGCAATTGCTCAAAGAGCTGAAGAAGTTGGACGACAAAAATCTGCTTGTTGAAGTTCAATTGCTCGAAAGCAAGACGTACCACGCGCTTAGCAATTTGCCGAAAGCACGCGCTGCACTAACATCCGCCCGCACTACCGCAAACGCTATTTACTGTCCGCCCAAGGTCCAGGGCGCTTTGGATTTGCAGTCGGGCATTTTGCATGCGGCCGATGAGCGTGATTTTAAGACCGCTTTCTCTTATTTCTATGAGGCATTTGAGGGTTTCGATAGCGTCGACAATGGCAAAGCTCTGACGGCACTCAAGTACATGTTGCTGTGCAAGATCATGCTCGGCCAATCTGACGATGTCAATCAGATTGTTAGTGGCAAATTGGTAAGAGCGGAATATTAAATTTAGCTTTTAGTAAAACTCTGATTATACAATTATATAATTCAATAAGTTAATTTAAATCTATTTAATTGATTTATTTAAATTTACCGGTTTATTTAAATGTTTAAATTAAAATAGTTAATTTAGTAGTTGACTGAACTAATTTATTTATTTGATACGATACACTTTGTTACTAGTTTAATCGTTATTAAATGTTTAAGTAATTGACTAGGTAATATGTAATTAAACCATACACGTTTTATTTTTTTAAGGCCATCACTTATTCGGGCCGCGATGTCGACGCCATGAAATCGGTGGCGGAAGCCTCACACAAACGATCTCTTGCCGATTTCCAACAGACTCTGAAGGACTACAAAAAGGAACTCGCCGAAGATGTCATCGTTCAGGCACATTTGGGTACTTTGTACGACACAATGATGGAGCAGAATTTATGTCGCATCATCGAACCATACTCACGAGTCCAGGTGAGTGGAAATTGAAATAAGTATTTTTAAATACACCCGAAAGTGCTTTAAACAATTTAAAATTTTTATTTAATAATTATTTTTAAGTTTTACTTTACTTGGGTATAATTAAGATATTTTATGTTTTAATATTATTATTTGCCAACAGTTAAATTTAATACATTAAATATAATATAGAGTAATAAAAAATGGACATTTTTTTTCCGCCAGGTTGCCCATGTCGCCGATCAAATTAAATTGCCGATGCCGCAAGTCGAAAAAAAATTGTCACAAATGATTCTGGACAAGAAATTCAGCGGTATTTTGGATCAGGGTGAGGGCGTACTTATCGTTTTCGAAGAGACACCTGTCGACAAGACTTACGAGCGGGTTCTGGAAACTATACACAATATGGGCAAAGTAGTGGATACGCTCTATCAAAAGGCCAAGAAGTTGTCATAGATACATTACTTTTTTCATTTAAATATTCTTAAATATAAAATTTTTTAAATCGATTATTTTGTTAAATTTATATCAAATCAAAATGCTGCAGTAAAAAAAAAATACAAAAACAAACATAACCATAACAAACAATATAAAACAACAAAACAGTAACATTTCAAATTATTTTCACAATTCGTCTACTTAAAAGAAAAGAAAAAAACAAATAATACAAAAATTTGCAGGCATTATTGCATAACTAATAAATTGATTTAATAAAAAAGTAAACAAAATTAAAAGTTTTAAAATTGTATAACAAACATTTCAATACTTGTTAAATTAGACTCTTTAAATGTTTTAGTTCCGCAATTTTTTTTATACGTTTTTCTTAAGTTTATCTGCGGCATCCAATTTAAGATTTTCTTTTGCAAATAATCTTGCAAATTTAAAAAAATATTTTGAAAAAAATATAACCGAAATCAAGAATATAAGAATAAAATGTAATTAAAAAGGTGAAACAGTTTGGGGAAATACAAAACAATTGTCTTCTTTCAACTTCCATCTTTAACTGTCGTTCTACTCCGAGCGATTAAGGTTTTGTATTGGATGTTTGGCGATCAGTTTTTGTCGGATAATCTAGACCATTCAAAAGAGTTTTGGTCGCATTACTTATAAAATTTCTAGCTAATAGGAATAGGTATTGGTCGGTACTTTTCGTTGTAATAGACTTGAGCGTATTCTGTGCGTCTTTTGAACTATTGATATCGATACATTTTTTTTAACGATTTAATGTGAATTGAGGATGAGGTAATCTCTTAGAACCTGATCTTGATTTAAAAAACTTCTTTATTTTTGAAGTACATACTACCTATAAATACTTATGTCGGTTTTGAAAACAATTATTTCTGACCAGTTCATGTTTGTGTTATCATATTAACCTTCCTTACTTATTCGAAATATGTTAAATACAATCAAATTTGGTTTTAATAATTTCGTTTATTAAATTTTTAAATTAATTTTAAGGAATTTATTTACTCCCTACCAATATATTTCCCCTTTTAAATTCGTCGCGTACACCGGGAATATGCTCCTTGGCAATGGCAAGTCCATGTCCGTGGCTATAAGTAAAATAATGAAATAAATATTCTTTTTAGTTTATTTTTAATTTCCTAAGTTGCAAAAACTTGTTGTAGGCTAAGCTGTCACCAATTGCGACAGGACCGTTTTGTGTATTACCAGCGGCAAAGGCGGTTCCGATGACATTGTGATCGGGATTACCAATGCCCTTGGACAGATCGAGCCGTGCATCAGCACCGCCATTAGGATTACTGGAAATTTGTTCGCCCAAGACCTGACGACGGAAACGCCATCTTGGTGGTGGAGTTGGTGGTGGCGTATAAGGAACGTTGATGAAATCCGCTTCGACGAGCACGAGTGCAGTGGCAGCGATGAAGAATAGGGCGTATTTCATTTTTGTAAAACGGTTTTTAAATAAAATTTGAATCAATTTTAAGTCGCAACTTGTCTTGCTTTGATAGAAGCTGAACGGTTTTTGATGCTGATCTAAGCTGCGCGTTGTGCTTTTATATGCTCGAGTACTCTCAATGGCTGTTGTCTAGCTCTTATCAGTGAGCTATTCAGCATGTAGTGCGGGATTTCCCGAATCTTGTGTACTTCAGGTTTATAGATTCTAAGCAAACGTTGTTGGAACGTTTTTCTGTTTTGCAAAGTTTTTTGTCTGCTGGCTATAAAAATTTGATAAGTTCATGTTTTTTCTTTTCATTTATATGGTTGATGGTTCGGGTGGATGACTTATCTCCACAGTAAAATTGTAAGTTTTCCTTCGAATTGAAAAAAAGCCCCGAAATTTGAGATGTCTGCAAACAAGATTCTTGAAATTTTATTTAATTTGGTATAAGAAATTTAATGCGAAATATTTTTTGAATTTTAAGAAAACATTTTCCAACAAACACAAAAAAAGTTTATTGAAAGAATAAATCAAATTTAAAAATAATGTTAAAACCACTTATTTAAACTGGCATAACTCGAGATAAGTGATAAATTAATAATAATAATAAAAAAGATCTATGAGACGCCCTCTGCTAATATAGGAGATCGCTAAAAACCTTGTCCAGTTTAAGGATGTTACCTTGGTCTAACCTTGTAAGTTCATTTCCTGCTACTTATACATGATTCCAGGTATTTATATCTTATGTGCATCAGAGCTCTACATTAACCTATACTGTGCTCTGGCGATTAGGTGGTAGATGACTCCTTTGTTAATTTTAATTAGCTATAATGGGATACATAAAAACTCACACACAAACCATGTTTAATGAACACTTTTCACTGAACAATGTAAAATGTTGAACCGTTCCATTGGTTCAACTAATGTTATTTAAACACTTTTTAATGTGTTGGTCTTTGCAAAGTCTTTATCAAATTTCTAAATTTAAAGAGTGTTAATTTAACACAACATCATGTGAAAATATATGATAATTATTAACCGTTAGATTAACATTGCATCATATTAAATTAACACCGCATCATTTAAATTAACATAAATCTTGTCACTTGGGATCGAAGTCATTTACAAGCAAATATTTCAATACCTGAATAAATACAATATTTTTTTTTTATTTACATTATATTCAGGCACGATCTCCTCTTGATCACTATTTGCAAATATTGTATATACTCGTATGTCAAATGAGTTTTTGACCCGAGTCTTGTTGGCTATGAAGATATTCTTGCTACTAAAAGAGGTGATGCGTATTTCTACAATGATCAATGATTTTTGGAATACCAGTGATGATATAACTTTTGTTAATATTCGGTAGAAGCGAAGATAATTTCGTACTCGTCTCTTAATTTTATATTTTAATAATTTATATTACTAAAAATAGTTGAAAATTAAAAAAAAAAAATAAAAAAACTTATTTTTAACTATAGTAAACAGTAGCGGGGATCTTTTATTTCCACTTGATTAAATTTGGTGACTTAGGTCAATATTCAATTTCACTGATAATCCTTTAATGCCTAAACGAACAAATAGACACACTACCTTAAGCGCGAAGCATCTGTTTGGCAAAAATCCCCTCAGTTGCTCTGAAAACGTGCCAACCAAGAAGTAAAATTTACTGATAAGAAACCAGATCAATGAAATCTCTATAAAAACACGAGCTGATATTCCAATCGGCATCAAAACATTCTCAGCCTCCAGTCGAGCAACTGAAAATTCTCACAACTAATTCAAAACTTATTAAAAATCATTCCCAATATGAAATTTGCCGTGTTTCTTATCGTTTCCGTTGCGCTTTTCGGTTCCATCATTGAGGCGCATCCCAGATATGGCAGCATGACACCGCCACCACCAACAGCCCGACCACGCCCCATACGTTTCCGACGACAGGTTTTGGGTGGCAAAGTATCGAGTAATCCTAATGGCGGCGCTGATGCACGACTCGATCTGTCCAAGGGTATTGGTAACCCCGATCACAATGTCATCGGAACGGTCTTCGCGGCAGGAAACACTCAACACGGTCCTGTGTCCACTGGCGGTAGCTTGGCCTACAATAAGTAAGTTTTTGCAATTTTGGAAATTTAATAAAATGAAACTAATTATTTTTTAATTTTCGTATTAGCCATGGTCATGGAGTTGCCATTGCCAAGGAGCATATTCCCGGTGTACGCGACACATTCTCACAGAGCGCTCATGCCAATCTCTTCAACGATGGCACACACAATGTCAATGCAAATGCCTTTAGGTCGCAGAACGAACTCGCCAACGGATTCAAGTTTGAGCGCAACGGCGCTGGTTTGGACTATGCTCATATCAATGGACATGGCGCCAGTCTGACTCACAGCAATATTCCCAACTTTGGCAGTCAATTGGGTCTGGATGCTAAGGCTAATTTGTGGTCATCGCAGGATCGCAATACCCGCTTGGATGCTTTCGGTAGCGCTTCAAAGTGGACCAGTGGTCCCTTGAGTGGTCAGTCAAATTTCGGTGGCGGAGTAGGTCTGACGCACATGTTCGGTTAGGTAATTTGGTTAACAACTTAGTTTAATAAATAGTTAAGTTAAATTCTAAAATGTCTTATAACGTTTAAATTATAATAAAAACAATTTATGAAAATCTAAAATAAATGCTGTTTGGTATGAACGATTTAATTAAGTTTGATTAGGTTTGAGTTTGTTCGTTACAAGAGAATTCGTTTTTGCGGATTATGTAACGCTTTCATTTCTGTGTTAAAAATCGGTAAACGTTTAAGTCGAGCTGATTGGTTGCTCCTAAAGATCGTTTGCTCACTACTGCATTTTACATACATTTGTTGTTCTTATATTCAGCTCAAAAAGCGTTTAGGCTTCATACTAACGATTTCTGCTCTCTGCCTCATACTTTTAATTCAAAAAGAGTGCACGCAGTTGTCGAAGGACATTTAAGAGCCATCGATCGATCAGCTCGACAGTAGCGAACGGCAAAAGCTTTTATTTATTCAAAGTAATTCTTTGTTAAAATTTTAAGCTTCTTTAAAAAAATATTACAAATAAGTTAAACTCGAAATTGGTGAGAAATACGAGTATGCACAAAATTCAGTTTCGTAATAGATTCTTTCTATTCTCTTTTACTTGTATATAAACTGCAAAGAACTTCAATCAAATAAAAGAATCGGTTTCAATATAAAATTATCGGTTATTTGTATTTGGACGGACATGATGTTTGAAATTTGTTCATGTTCAAACAACATTAATGTTGCCTTTACTTGAATTTTCCAAATGAATTATGTGAATAGTCAAAATTCTCATTATTAAACCTAACTGTCTTAAAGTTGATAAGGCAATAATTTTTTTTAAATCAAACTCAAAATTAGCCCCTAATCCTGCTATAAATATTGTTAAACCAGAAAATAAAAGTAAAAATTGCCCAATTCAAGTGCCGTCTAATAAAATATTAAATCGAATTAATAAATAAACCCCAGCTGTTACCAAAGTAGACGAATGAACAAGAGCAGAAACAATCGAGAGACGGTCAAAGTCCATTGCTCCTTTAATACTAAAGTCCAAATCGGTTTATACGAATGAATCTGATTTGTGTGTTCTTATCGATTTTGTGGCATTATTGATTGGGTTTTGTCAACTCAAGTTTTTAGGTCTATACTTTTTTAAATAAATGCAAATTTAAAATTGAATTTTTGAGATTTTTTTATTTTTCTATTAAGAAATAATATTGGTGCTTAATTATACTAATTGTTATAAATAATTGCAGTAGATTTCTACGAGTAAAATTATCATTTATCCGAACAAGTGTGTCAGACCCAGACCACCGCCAAAATTGTTCTGTCCGCTCAAGGGACCACTGGTCCATCTCGATGCACTGCCGGTCGCATCAAAGCGTGTATTGCGATCTTGCGACGTCCACAGATTCGCCTTAGCATCCAGACCCAATTGACTGCCAAAGTTGGGAATATTGCTGTGCGTCAGACTGGCGCCGTGTCCATTTTTGTGCGCATAGTCCAAACCGAAGCCGTTGCGTTCGAACTTGAATCCGTTGGCGAGTTTATTCTGCGACAAGAAGGCATTCGCATTGACGTTGTTTGTGCCATCATTGAAAAGGTTGGCATGAGCGCTCTGCGAGAAGGTATCGCGTACGCCGGGAATATGCTGCTTGGCAATTTCAAGTCCATGACCATGGCTAAACGTTTACTCAAATTTTTAATTAGTTTCTTGGTTATAAATAATTTCGATTCCAAAAACTTACTTGTTGTAAGCCAAGCTGCCGCCAGTTGTGACTGGACCTTGTTGTGTGTTGCCAGCAGCAAAGACACTGCCGATGACATTGTGATCGGGGTTGCCAATGCCCTTGGATAGTTGCAGTCGTGCATCAGCACCGCCATTGGGATTACTCGCTACTTGGCCGTTCAAGACCTGACGACGGAAACGCCATCTTGGTGGTGGAGTTGGTGGTGGCGTATAAGGAACGTTCATGAAATCCGCTTCGACGAGCGCACCGAATAGCGCACAGGCAGCAAAGAGAAACACGCCGTATTTCATTTTAAATTTTAAATATTGAGTTTGTGAAAAGTTGGAGATTGTCTTGCTCTGAGCGTAGCTTTGAGTTGTTTGATGCTGATCTCAGCGGCGCATCGTGCTTTTATACGCTAGCATCTGTTGGCTGCTTTTGTCTTTGCTTATCAGTGAGTTGTTCTGCGTGTAGTCGCGGTACTTCCCTTGTGACCTGTGCTTTGGGGATTCATTGCTTGATCATTTTTTCTAAGCAGACGCGGCTTGCTGTCTGCCGCTTCCGTTGCGGATGACTACTCTTCTCTGTTGAGAGCGCTGTTTTTGTTTGAATTGATTAATTATGCTGTTGAAATTTTTGGCAAATTCTTTAACAATTCCAGTTTCTACGTATTTACATTTTTGTGCTGACTGAAAAGATTCCCACATTTTTTAATTAATAATTTCACTAAAACAAAACCACATAAAAATAATTTGTTTGCCACAACTAAAATCTATTATTTGAGTATATTTAATTTGAATCAAATAAAACTTTAATTATAAAGCAAATATTATGTTATTGTTTTAAGGATTGCTAAGTACACAAATAAATTTATTAAACAAACAATTGTTTAAGTCAAACATATAAATTCAATATACTTGTACGAAACAAGTATTTATAAAACATTTGTTTACTTGTCGAGAATAAATCTTGTTTGGACGCAAAGTTCTAAATATGATTGCATCAAACATATTCTTAAAAAAAAACACACTCGTATGTTTGTACAAAACAATATTTCATTTAAACGAATATGCACACTTTAAGGTAATTCAATTTGTTTGAGGGCAACATCATTAATATATATACATATTATGTATACATATAAATATCATATATGAAATTATTTTCAGAGTTTGCGTTATTTTTAAATAAGCCTTAAACTTTAATTTTTTATAATTTAAAAGTTTGCGCCGAAATCAAAAACAACAAACACAAAGTAAGAGAAGAAAATTAGGTAACACCAATCAACGGAAATAAATTGAAGAGTTTTAAATCTAGTGAAATTCGAACTTTAACGAATTCTTATACTGAATAATTTTACGACTGTTTTTTTTTGGGTTTTCTGATTGATAAAATATTTCTTTATTTGTTAAATACACATTATATACAAGTATACATATGTACCTGCGAGTATACTCGTATGTATCTACACAATCAATGACCTACACAATCAATGAATGAATTGCAAAATTATTGATTTTAAGTTTTCATTTTATTATTAAAAAAGTCGCTGCTTGATTTTTTTGCAACTTTTCCATTTGTTTACAAACATGAGGGGATTTTTTAATTCCCATTTCGATGAATTTTTTCGACTCAGACACAAAAATTTACAATATTTTTAAACTGATAAGAAAATAGATTCACCTGAAGCTGTACGTTTCAAATGCTAAGCGCACTGATAAGCGCTTTAACTGACCGGTTGGGTATAAAAGCGTTTGTTCGCACTCAGCACAGCATCAAACGATTAACAGTCCACAATTGAGCAACAGCTGAATCTAGCGACTAGTTCTAACTTTAATTCTAAACTCAAACGAAACTCATTTCAAAAATCTAAAATGAAATTTGCCATGTTTCTTATCGTTTCCGTTGCGCTTTTCGGTTCCATCATTGAGGCGCATCCCAGATATGGCAGCATGACACCGCCACCACCAACAGCCCGACCACGCCCCATACGTTTCCGACGACAGGTCTTGGGTGGCAAAGTATCGAGTAATCCTAATGGCGGCGCTGATGCACGACTCGATTTGTCGAAGGGCATTGGTAACCCTGATGACAATGTCATCGGAACGGTCTTCGCCGCAGGCAACACACAACAAGGTCCTGTGTCCACTGGCGGTAGCTTGGCCTACAATAAGTAAGTTTTTGCCATTTTGGAAATTTAATAAAATGAAACTAATAATTTTTTAATTTTCGTATTAGCCATGGTCATGGAGTTGCCATTGCCAAGGAGCATATTCCCGGTGTACGCGACACATTCTCACAGAGCGCTCATGCCAATCTCTTCAACGATGGCACACACAATGTCAATGCAAATGCCTTTAGGTCGCAGAACGAACTCGCCAACGGATTCAAGTTTGAGCGCAACGGCGCTGGTTTGGACTATGCGCATATCAATGGACATGGCGCCAGTTTGACCCACAGCAATATTCCCAACTTTGGCAGTCAATTGGGTCTGGATGCTAAGGCTAATTTGTGGTCATCGCAGGATCGCAATACCCGCTTGGATGCTTTCGGTAGCGCTTCGAAGTGGACCAGTGGTCCCTTGAGTGGTCAGTCAAATTTCGGTGGTGGAGTAGGTCTGACGCACTTGTTCGGTTAAGGCATGGGATTAAATAAATTTAGTTTAATAATTTGTTAAGCTTTATTAAAAAATAAATATAGTATTTAAATTTAGTTTGAAAAATATATTTTTTTTATTAACATTTTATTGAAGGATGCCCTGGAAAAATTCCGAGTTTTTTCAAGCATATGGTCAAAAGCAAAATAACGACTTAATAACGCTAAACATTAGTTATGACATTACGATATACAATTTGCCATTAAGTCAGTGAGTTAAAAAGTTCTCAGAAATGATAGGTACGAAAAAAATACATATTTTCTCAAGGAAGAATCCAGTCCTCGGAGGACAATTAAAAAATAAGTTTGCTGATAAAGAAAAGAAGAAATTAGTGGAGTTATCTTAACACCTGCAATTTTAAGCATAATATGAAAACTTTTCTTTTGTACTTAAAAGAAAGCCTAGACGACTGTTTCAAGAAAAATATGATCAATGGACGATGTTATTAAATGATTTATATATATATAAAAAAACATAAGTTGCAGTGTATATAAACAGTTTAAAGATCCTTTCTGGGTTGTAATACAACATAATCGGTAAAAATATTCCACGGACTTAAATGATTTGGGAAAATTTAGTTTCATAACTGAAGATAATTTTCTTTATATTTATTGTTATATAATATTTAATTTGTTTGGAAATAAATATGATAAAAAATATTTTTCATTTTGATTATTATTTATGAATGATTTTATGATTCCGGCAAAAGTCTAAAATAGGAATCATTTAGGATCTGGCGGATCTAAAATCAGTGTTAAAAAATTGTTTCTATTGGTAATCAGTGCCATGTAAGCGGTAGTACGCTCTAAAGTTCAATTTTATTTGTAGTCATAAGTTCATCTATTTTATGTATGATTCAAATTGTTTGTATTGTCTAATATGATATGTATTATTTAAATTTGTCTCAGTGTATAATTAATTTATTCATAGTGCTAACTGCTGCTATTCGACCATTCCCGGCAGCAAAGCACATTGGTTTAGTTTTAAGTTCCCAATACCTATCTTTATTTTTTAAATCAAACATTTCAAACTTAAACTTAACACAGTCCTTTAGATTATCTGATTTTGATAACACGGCAATTGTAATAGGAAGTTAAATTTATCCACAGGAACTTGTTTTGCAATGTTGCAAGGCGCTATTAAAAAATTGCCAAGTTTATTAATTCATTCAAAACAAAATCAATTATTTCGATTTTTAAAATTGTATATTTTTTGTATTATTCTTTAAACATTATAAATTATTTTAGAATTTAGCTAAACTAACTCTTAAACTAAATTTATATTATCCCATGACTTAACCGAACATGTGCGTCAGACCTACTCCGCCACCGAAATTTGACTGACCACTCAAGGGACCACTGGTCCACTTTGAAGCGCTACCGAAAGCATCCAAGCGGGTATTGCGATCCTGCGATGACCACAAATTAGCCTTAGCATCCAGACCCAATTGACTGCCAAAGTTGGGAATATTGCTGTGGGTCAGACTGGCGCCATGTCCATTGATATGCGCATAGTCCAAACCAGCGCCGTTGCGCTCAAACTTGAATCCATTGGCGAGTTCGTTCTGCGACCTAAAGGCATTTGCATTGACATTATGTGTGCCATCGTTGAAGAGATTGGCATGAGCGCTCTGTGAGAATGTGTCGCGTACACCGGGAATATGCTCCTTGGCAATGGCAACTCCATGACCATGGCTAATACGAAAATTAAAAAATTATTAGTTTCATTTCATTAAATTTCCAAAATTGCAAAAACTTACTTATTGTAGGCCAAGCTACCGCCAGTGGACACAGGACCATGTTGTGTGTTTCCTGCGGCGAAGACCGTTCCGATGACATTGTGATCAGGGTTACCAATACCCTTGGACAGATCGAGTCGTGCATCAGCGCCGCCATTAGGATTACTCGATACTTTGCCACCCAAGACCTGTCGTCGGAAACGTATGGGGCGTGGTCGGGCTGTTGGTGGTGGCGGTGTCATGCTGCCATATCTGGGATGCGCCTCAATGATGGAACCGAAAAGCGCAACGGAAACGATAAGAAACACGGCAAATTTCATATTGGAAATGATTTTTAATAAGTTTTGAATTAGTTGTGAGAATTTTCAGTTGCTCGACTGGAGGCTGAGAATGTTTTGATGCCGATTGGAATATCAGCTCGTGTTTTTATAGAGATTTCATTGGTCTGGTTTCATATCAGTAAATTTTACTTTTTTTTGGTCAGCACGTTTTCAGAGCTACTGAGGGGATTTTTGCCAAACAGATGCTTCGCGCTTAAGGTGGCGAGTTTATTTGCTCAAGTGTGAATGCTCTTAGGTAGGAATTTGTGATTTCCATCTTATCAGCTAAATTTTGTTTTTGTTGCTTTGAAATATTGACTTGATGTTGTAAAAATGCAATAGATCGGGAATGAAAGATCCCCGACTTTTATTAAAAGGTTAAGCTATTTTAGGTCTGAATTAATTGTTACCCTTAGGTATATGTATGTACATAAAATATCTTATATATTGTATATATTTTTGTTGATTTTTTATTTTTTGTTAAAATTCTTCATGAAACAAAATAAAAAATCGTTTTATAACATGGCGATTGGTATTTAAATGTTTGCAATGACATTCTATTTCTTACCACAAACTTTTATCTTCCTAAAACTGAGGAATCCCTTCTGTAATGTTCTATACTTTATTTTCAATATATTTACATACATATTTATATATCTTATGGGATACACTAAAAAGTTGTCAACTATTTTTCAAATACGGGGATTTTATTTCAATAATTCATAGGAAAACTAAAAATTTGATTGCAGAGAATTTACCAAAACACAAAAGAGGTAAGAAATATAAAAGTACCAGCAGACCATCAATCAAGCGGAGCCACGAACAGAGAAGAGAATCGCTTTTAACAACAAAGGCGAGAGGAAACAGAAACAGAAGCAACAGACAACAGCCAGCGTCCGCTTTAAAGTACGATCAAGAATTCCAAAGCACAAACACGAGGGAAATCCCACACTACACGCTCGGCAGCTCACTGATAAGCGCAAGACAACAATCGGCAAGATACGCGAGCGTATAAAAGCACATAACGCCGCTTAGATCAGCATCAAAAACGTAAAAGCTTCCATCAAAGCAAGACTTCCAAAAGATTCGAATTTCGCATAAACAACTGTTTTACAAAAATGAAATACGCCCTGTTCTTCATGGCTGCCACAGCACTTGTGCTCGTCGAAGCGGATTTCATCAACGTTCCTTATACGCCACCACCAACTCCACCACCAAGATGGCGTTTCCGTCGCCAGGTCTTGAATGGCCAAGTTTCGACAAATGCCAATGGCGGATCTGATGCACAAGTCCAGCTTTCCAAAGGCATCGGAACTCCCGATCACAATGTCATCGGAAGTGTCTTTGCTGCTGGCAACACAAAAGCAGGCCCTGTGACAACTGGCGGTAGCTTGGCCTACAACAAGTAAGTTTTCGGAATTGAAATTATTTATAACCAAGAAACTAATTAAAAATTTGTATAAACGTTTAGCCATGGTCATGGACTTGAAATTGCCAAGCAGCATATTCCCGGCGTACGCGATACCTTCTCGCAGAGCGCTCATGCCAACCTTTTCAACGATGGCACAAACAACGTCAATGCCAATGCCTTCTTATCGCAGAATAAACTCGCCAACGGATTGAAATTCGAACGCAACGGCTTCGGCTTGGACTATGCGCACAAAAATGGACACGGCGCCAGTCTGACGCACAGCAATATTCCCAACTTTGGCAGTCAATTGGGTCTGGATGCTAAGGCGAATCTGTGGACATCGCAAGATCGCAATACACGCTTTGATGCGACCGGCAGTGCATCGAGATGGACCAGTGGTCCCTTAAGTGGACAGAACAATTTTGGCGCTGGTCTGGGTCTGACACACTTCTTTAGGGGTTAGATTTTAGAGTATTTTAAAGTGGTTACATGTACATATAAATGAAAGGGGGCATTATTATAATTGTTGGCTTAACTAATTGAATAGAAATAAATTTAAAATTATATTAAATCAAAGTTGGTTTCTTCTTAATTTTAACTGGTTGAGTTTCTTACCTAATATTATTGTTTTTATATATATTTTTTGTGTTTACCAAAATCCTCTAATTGCCTCCAATCTCCTCGATTACTAATGACGTATCAACTGAAATGAAAACCATTTAGCAATGATTTACAATTGATGGATTTAAAATTGACGTGTAAATTTAATTTTGTATTCCTTTGCTTTTTCGAAGGCATTTCCGAAGTACTTCTCAAGTCGCGCACTCAAAATGTCCTTCCGGTTTCACAAAAGAAAAAAAACGTTACGCACTCGAGTGTCATTTAGAGAAGTTTTGCCATTTATCGCCGTCATTCGCATGAATCCAAGAATGTCTGCCCCAGTTTTAACGACGAGGACATTGAGGCGACTAATCGGTGATAATGAACAAATGATGAAGTGCGTGTGTGAATGAGAGGAATGCATAAATTATGAAAATGACAAGTGATAATAATAAAACAACAGCAAATTTAAGTTTGGGTTAGTTCTGTTTGGTACTAAGAATAAATGAAAATTTAAATTTGTTGTTGGTTTTATTATTTATGTGAAAAAGTTTGGTTTCGCTTTGGTTTCTTTGTAAGGACAAAAGCTGAAATACAATTTCTGTTTTTTTAATTACAAAAAGTAAATAGAATATTTAACAGTTACGTTCCGTATTTTCGCAATTTACTTGAGAGTTATCGCTTCATATCCGCTTGAGTGATTTTTCGCCATTTAAGATTCCATCTGTGAGGCAATTCTCTCACAGGATGTTTTAATTTCGTTTCATTTCATTTCTTGTCATGTTTTCTGGCTAATTCAATTTGTGCGCATGACACTTGCGAGTCGAGGAAAGCTTTTGCGGCATTGCTTCATACATATTCTGTCACAATTGTTTCTATTTTATTTAACTGAGCGAATACACTAAAAACAAACTAATGAAGTCATTTTGAATAAGCCTTAAGTTAACAATTCAAAAGAGGTATTAAAACATTAAAAAATATTTATATAATATTTGTTTTTTTACGAAGATTGTGTGATGAATTTAATTCGTTAACTTTTTATATCATAAATGAAAACAGCTGATTTCCGAGATCTAAATGTATAAGTTTCATGAAGTATACGAGGAAAAATTGAGCTTAAGTGAGTACGGCGATTATATTTTCAGAGGACTAAAATCTTGATCTTGTTTAGATCAATTGGAATCTATCAGGAATAGTAAGCCTTGCCAAGTGTCAACCTTTAATAGGTAATCTATAATTTGTAATCCTTCAATACAATATAAGGAAAGTAGAAACGATCAATCGAATTTTGAGCTACACCATGTCAGGACATTATTTAAGGGTTTTGTGAAGACTTAAAACAATTTTCTTTTACTTGAGAGGCCTTATTAAAAAAATAACGTCATAAATCGCAGCTTAAAAGTAGAAAAGTAGAAGAATTTAGAGCAACACAAAATTAAATTTTTTAAGTACAAAAGTTGACAGAGCAACACACGCGCACACACCCACATGCACATATACTCGTACAAATGAATCTTAGAAAATGAGCGACGAAGCAAGCTTTCTTTCTTTATTTCTGTTCAAATTAAAATTGAAAAGACAAAAGACGGAAGACGGAACAAAGCGAGAAAACGAAGAACACAACGGAATAGAATCGGAATCGGATTGAAAGCGAGAAACAAGCATGGCCGCACTTCCGCTCTCGCAAATCGTTCGTCGGCCGTTGACAAATAACGGTAATTGAGCGCGAGCACACAGGGGGTGTCAATGCGAGAAACGAAACACAACGGGAATCGCATTAAATTAGTGAACACACGCGGAAAATGAGAATCGAGTGAAAAGCAAAGAGCGCGCGCGTTAAGCTTTGAGTTCAGTTCAGTTGAGTTGAGTGTTTTATAGCTTAGGATGATATTTCAGCGGAACACCAACCAAATGAGGAAAAAGCATTTGGAGCGAGTCTAGCTTGTTACGCCGTGAAAATTGAAACGTCTTATCGATTACGGAAAGGAAAAATTAAATTTTTCACATATATTTAACATATTTCTAAGGTGCAAACATCCCTTCTCTTATTTATAAAACATTTTCATTGATTGTCTACATTAAAAATATTAATAAACGCTTGTGAAGAAACGCTTGTCGTAGTGAGCAATTTAAAAGAAGTATTTGTGAATGCTGGAAAAATCGAATTTTGTGAGTGGCCTTCAAAAAAGCGAAAAAGTAGAAAGGAACGTGCTCTGTGTGTGTACATGCTGGCTGTAGCTAAATCAAGAAAATTCAAATTTAATTTATATTAAATAGTAATCTGCGTTAAGTGTGAACAAAAAAGTTGCGTAGATATAAGAAAAAGATACTCCAGCCGTGCTAAGATACAAGTAGAACAGGGTCAAAACACTGGAAGCACAAGTACAACAACAAAAAAAACATACAATATTTGCCAAAAATAGCAAAAGTTGAAATATTTTCTATATACCTTAGCGTACGGTGTTTACACCTAGCCACAGCTTTATGTACATTAGGCTGGCCTTTAATTCAAAGCTGAATCAAAGAAATGTTACACATCAAAATACAAATTTTGAATAAAACATATCTTAAGAATTTCCTTTAAATATAAAAGAGTTATGTATTTAAACAATCAATAGCCGTACTCTTTTAAGCTCGTTTTTAGCCCGATTATCTCGTTCACTTCACAAATGTATACCCTGTAAATCAGCTGTTTTCATTTTATTCACAAAAAAAAAAGTTTGTTTTTAATTTTCCACCTTGATTATTATTTAAATTTGATATTTTGACTTGTTTCACAAAAACTCACTTAAAAACAGAAATGTCCGGTGTTTACATATAATATTATAAAGACTACAAAAGTACGACGGTTCCTATATACTCGTAACGGTCGTATTTTTGCAGGCTTACATATTTTCAATTCGGTGGCTAATATTTGTTTAATTAATTATTGATTTAGTACCTAAACAATTTTCATCTGTGAATATTTCATAAGATCCTGAAGATAAAGAAAGAAATGCTTTATAGAAAACGCCAACTAAGGCCCACCCTAAAACCTCAGCTACACGCAAACTTCTACGCAATTTTTTGACAGTTGGTGCTCATTTCTTCTAATTTTTTTGTATTACTGCTGCTCAATTTCACAATTTCGCATGGGCATAGATTTTCATTAGCGTTTAAGTGTTCTTCTAGGGTTTAGGGGTTCTCTTTTTCATTTTCATTTTCATTTTCATTTACTTTTACATTACTTTTTATTGTTTTGACATTTATTTTTCTTCTGCCTTATGTTTCTGTTTCTTATCGCATTTCTTTTTATTTTATATTTTATTTTGTTTTTGCAATTTCAATGTTAGGCAATGAACCGTGGCAAATGTCATTTGCGAAACTGTGTCGTCGCCCTGTCGCCCGCTTTCGAACACCATTAGTGGGCGCCTTGTGTAGGTGTGTATGTGTGCGTGTGTGTGTGCGAGCGAGCGTTTGTGTGAGTGTGACAACACAATAAAATTGCATTCTTTTCACAAGTCCTGCTTTGCAATTGCTTTTAACTTATTTCTTTTGTCCATTTGAAGTGTCCATGAAATATTCATACTCAAATTTAGAGTCCTTAAGGCGTCATCAGTGAGCAAGTTTCTTGGTCATTTGGATTTGTTTATCATCATCCGAAGCACTTTTTTGTGCCAATAGACTGTAAATTGATCTGCAATATTTTGTGTTCTTTGTTTATCTTTTCTAGGTCAAGCATTGCATTATTTCCACTTGCGCTTCTGACATTTCCTTTGGGGATTATTTTTGTATTTTGTTTTGCTCAATTCTTTGACGTGGAAGTGTTCCAATCCCCCGTTCGGACATGGTTTAACATTGTCTGCTTTTTATATTTTGCATTAGTTTTGATGTATCAAATAGTTCTAGGTCAGTTCTAGGTTAGGGTAGTGCTCAAATACTCGTACTTGGCTGCTTATCATTAAAATGTATTTTTAATTGCATTTTAGAGAAATACATTTTTGAATAAATAAATCCTTGGAGAACTAACGTTTATACTTGACAAATTTCCCTGGAGCACTAACTCGTATATTTGGAATTTATTTTGCCATTAATGTTAATGACGAACAACTTAAACACCCGTTTTAAAATTCGACAAAGAATCCATCACAACAATAATCTGTAATCTTACAAATGTTTTACCCAAGTGCACCCAATCACTTCCCTTCACGGCTGCAGAAAAATGCTGATGAAAACTTTTAACCGTTGCTTCTGTGTTCGGTTTTTTCATTATCTTTACAGCAAGCAGAAACAACCAGCCGGAAATGGTAACCAGTAAAACACCTTGAGAAGAACAAAAGAACCATCAACGTCGCCAACAACGTCAACGACTCGAAAACAACAACAACAACAACAACAACAACAACAACAACAACAACAACAACAACAACAACAACAACAACAACAACAAGTAGTTAAAGCCCATTTAATAAACGAGTCCTACATACCACCATACCACAGGTTTCCTTTAGATTACCACAGGCGAACTGCCTAACAAAGAGGACAGACAGAATTTACGCGTAGCAGGGAGGAACACTAATTGTCTCAGGCATCGCCCATTGTCTGCTTTCAGAATAACAACAGTTAGAACAACAATAATCGCGCGGATAAACGCCTATTGTTGTTGAAATTTGAGTAGAAGATTCAGCGGAGTCTAACGAGACTTGTGTCTGAACTAAAGCGTTAAGGGGTCATCGTCTGACAATGGATCATCAATACGGTGGCGGTCCGAATCCCTTTGGCGCTCCTGGCGGCGGCGGTGGCGGTGGAGGAGGAGGCGGTGGTGGTGGCTACGAACAACAATCGGGCTATGGCGGTTATGGGCAACAGACCGGCGGTTATGATCAAGGTGGAGGCTATGGTGCACAAGATGCTGGTTATGGTCAAGCAGATGGAGGATATGGTGGCGGTGCTGCACCACAGCAACCCTATGGCATGGCAGCGCGTCCACGTGTCGATGTTGAGGCGTCCGGTGAAGTGGATCCAAACTTGTGAGTTATATATTTACATTGAGTTAAAGTTCGGCCATAAAAAAGAAAAATTAAAAACTAAACTCTGAAGAAGCTTGTGATTATCTAATAAAATTTTTTGTTTTAAATATCGGTAGATATCCTGAGGCTAAGGAATCAACGCACAAAATACGCGGCCATGCTGATATCATCGAACGATTCTTTGGACCAACCGAACACGAACTGATACCCGTTAAGGCTTTTTATTTTTTCTTCTATGCCGCATTCGGTTCGCTCTTTCCACTTATGGGTGTCTATTTTAAACAGATGGGCATGAATCCGGGTCAGTGTGGTATACTGATTGGCATGCGTCCATTTGTGGAGTTTCTGTCAGCACCTTTCTGGGGCTCTTATGCGGATAGGTTTGTATAACACTGATTGATTTCTGTGACCATCTTTAACTGACTTTTAAATTGTCGAATTTTTAGATGCAAACAGGGCAAGAAACTGCTATTGGCTTCGCTAGCCTGTTGGGTGCTCTTCACCATACCGTTGAGTTTTATTAAGCCGGAGGCGATCAAGTGCATAGAACGTCGCAATGACACCGACTTTGTTCTGACTTACACGCGGACCAAACGTGATCTGTCAGCATTTGACATGGCCGATTTCAGTGGCGAAAGTGTTGAGAGTCTGGATTCGCAAATAGATTATAATGGTGCTGTCACAATGCCAGCTGACGAGGCAGTCGAGGAGTCACACAGTAGGTGAGTTACTTGACTTCTTATCGATAAAGGTGTAGTTATAAAATCTCCAACGTCTCCATTTAATTTTATTAAAATTTTTTTAATATTTCTTGAAGGCGAAAACGTTCATTAATACCGCATATCGATGCTGGCATATCACCAATTCACATTAACTTTGTCAGCAACTACGACCACAAGCAGCATAAGGACTATGTTAGTCCAATCTTTTCATCGATGGTTTATCGTACACCGGTAAGATATTTGGCATTAACAAAAAACTACCGTGTCCATTTATTTAAACTGTTCACTTCTAGGATATACAAAAAGCGTTCTTCCTATTGCTGCTCGTCATTCTGATCGGTGAATTTTTCAGCGCACCCGCTATCACACTCGCCGACTCGGCGGTAATAACTTTGCTCGGCGAAGATGCGGATAAGTATGGACATCAGCGTATGTTCGGTTCGTTGGGTTGGGGTATTTCGATGTTCTTCGTCGGCATTGCGCTGGATCATTCGACTTCGTTTTCGAATCATCCTTGCGGCGCCGGGCACAAGGAGAAGAACTATGATATATGTTTTGCCATCTTCTCTGTGCTCATGACATGCGCTATTGTATCGGCGGCGAAGATCACCTTCAAATACGATCCCATCGATTTAGAAGAACGTCCCGCTGAGAACGTTGTCGATCCCAATAAGAAGGCCGAGGATGAGTCCATGAATCAATTGGCTGCACAACTGAATCTGCCCTCGCTGGCTGTGGGCGGTGCTGGCACTGGCTCTGCTCCAACTACGGGTGCTGGGGGTTTTTTAAATCCAGGCGCTGCAGCACAGACCCATGTGGGCGCACAATCGAAATTGTTTGCGCAAACGAACAAACAGATGCCCGAATGGATGACTGTGCTGACGTATTTCAAGGATTTAAAGACCGCCTCATTTCTGTTTGTTGCCTGGTTTATGGGTTTCGGTATTGGCTTGATCTTCACGTTTCTCTTTTGGCATCTGCAAGACTATGGCGGAACTCCGACGCTGTTCGGTGTCGCCTCGGTCATCAATCACGTTTCGGAGATATTCGCCTACTTCTTTAGCTTCCGTTTGATCAACCAGATTGGACACGTCAAGGTGCTGTGCTTGGGACTGATTGGCAATGTGTTACGTTTCATGTACATCTCTTATTTGACCAATCCGTGGATGGTGCTGCCGTTCGAATTGATGCAGGGCATTACACATGCTGCCGTCTGGGCTGCGTCCTGTTCGTACATTTCGCACAATACTCCAAAGCATTTGCGTGCCTCGGCTCAGGGTGTACTACAGGGCATTCATCATGGTTTGGGTCGTGGCTGCGGCGCAATTATTGGCGGCATGTTTGTCACAGCCTACGGTACTACGACCACGTTCCGTTGGTATGGCATTTGCAGTTTGTTTGTGCTCGGATTCTTTGTCTTTGTGAATTTCTATCGCAAAGAGCAAGGTTTCATTTCGGAGCTGCCGGCCACTGAGGATCCTCATCAGGTAAGTTCAAAAATTATTCTGGAAATAAATTAAAAGTTCCTTAAATTTAATATTTTACAAACGTATTAGTGAGTTGACTGACCGCATTTTCCTTAATTTAGGTCGCCGAGGAAACGTCGCACTTGGCTCCGCATGGTGTGCCCAGCAATCCGATACCGCGTGCTCTATCCAATGCACGTTTGAACGAGATGAATCCGAATGGCGGCACTGGCAACAGTTATGGCACCTATCAGTCATCGGGTGGAAATCTGGATATACCCGGCGGCAATCCACACAATCCATTTGCGCAATAAATCTCTAGGTAAGATGCGAAAAAGAAGTTATATATTTATTTTATGCCAAAAAGCTTGGCATTTTGTTTAAATTTCTGGACTAAGGTTTTATAGTATCTAGAAGGGTTGAATCTATGTTTTTTTCTTATTAGATAAATTATTATACTTATAGATATAGTCGGGAGAGTAATTCGTTAGGGAGGCCAGTTTCAATAAGAGATTTTGTGCACTAATTTATTGAAAAAGATTTCAATTTTAAATAAAAAGTTTAGACAAATGAAGAAATGTGCTTAAAGTATAGATCCGCACAACCCAACGAGACCCGAACTGTTTGCCACTTTGTGCCATATATTATTAACTATTATTAAATGAAATGTTTTTTAGATTCAAAATTTTACAGTTGAATTTTAACGCAAATATTAACAATAGAAAATATTAAACAGCAATTTTAAAATAAAATAAAAGAATAAAAAGTTCATAAAACATCAAATTAAAAATTTAAATTCATATGATAAACTGATCAGAATTGATCAGAACTGATTAGATCTGATCAAAACTGATCAGGTCAACTCTTTTCTACTTGAGAAATCAATTTTTAATTATTATTAAACTTATTTTTCATAGAGAAGATACAAGTTGGAAATTTGTTTTGGAATTTGTGTGCAGATTAGTTGGTTGAGTTTTTGATTCAAACTAAAGTATCAAGAACTCAAAGTCGAGAGAATATTTGTATCCACTGAGAGAGAACCAGAAAACGTATTAGAGAAAAAAGTGAAAAAATGGATTGATAATTAAATTTCGCTCTAATTTTCCTATTTTTATCATTAAGAAAAAAATCTTAAATCAATGTTAAAATACAAATTATTAAATTCATATTTAGGAGTTCAAAGCGAATTACACTCCCGATTATATAGATTCAAATTGATCGTTTGTTGCGTTTTATAATAAATTTAACATCATGCTAAGTCAACATTTAATATAACTTTCTAGATGTTTAAACCGAACAACAAAAATTTGAAATTTGAAAAAGTTGTTAAAATTAAATTTCAAAAATAAATATTCAATAACAACAAAAAACAAAAACAAAACAAAACGCATTAAATAAAACATGGTAAATAGAAAACAATCACAAACAAAAATACAATGAATGAATACAAACAAAACATGGTAAAATTGTAACAAACGTAAAACTATTTATAAACAACAAAAACAAAAACAAAATACATTAGCTTCATACAAAAAAAAAAAAAAATCATAACTTTAACCGAAAAATAAAACTACAAATAAAAGTAAAATAACTCAACACATATCTTGGATATTGGCCTATAAAGTAACGCTTCTTCGTTTGCGCTTTTGATTGCATCAAATAAAGAGTTTAGTTGAATTTTTACCAAAGCAAAAACAAAACAAAAGTATTTATACATAAAAAAGTAGGCGTGGAAGGGAAACTTCCAAAGTAATACATACTAAAACGATTTTATTTAGTTCCAAAGAATATTTAGGTAAATATATACTACAGCAATATTTACATATGTATATTTTTAATAGTCAAGCATATACCATATTTACATACGAGTACAACAAAATACATAACTAATATACATATACACACACACTCACTCACCGTGTTTAAACTATTGTAGTCCATGCTCACATAGTTAATACACACATTGATAAAGAAAAGTAACGTACATACATACATACATATACAAAATTTGTAAAGGAAATATTGCTAGCAATAATATGTATAAAACTAATACAGCTAAATGAATACTTAAGCAATTGTTTGGTTTATCCTCAAATACTTAAAAAAGTAAATTTTTAGTTTTAAATGTTATCAAATATTTGCAATATTTCAAGTATTTTTATTTTGAAGCATGCAAATCGGTCGCACGAAATATAATTTTTGAGATTTTGAGAATTCGCTTCTCTACGCTAAAGTAATGTTTGATTTTCGAAGATATCGAGTAATCGAATATCGTTTGGATACGAAAGTAATTGTCTGCCTCCGGATGAATTCATAAAAAAACACAGAAATGAACAGTTCAGTGGAAGAATCTAAAATACAGAATTGAAATGGTTAAAGTTTTCGATTTCATGTTAGTTTTTTGCATCTTCCAGAGTTGTGTCCAGAAGCATTATCATTATTTCTTCATTGCCAATGTATAAAGTAATGATAATGATATTGACATTTCGTTATAATTGAAAAAGCAGTGTTAGCGAAATGCATTGTAATTGAAAAAAGTAATGAAAAATAAAAATTGTTTAATTAAGTGTTAAAGTAATGCTAACGAAATTAAGTTTTCAATAAAAAATATCAATGCTAACTAAAAAATGTTCAATTCTACTTAATATATGAACCATTTCATTACATGTGAATTTTTCAATTACAATTTCACTAGCATTACTTTTGTTCATGCTAATAAAATAACCAATGCATTTAAAATTGAATTAATCGTTCCCAACTCTGAAATATCCATCCATCAAAACTTATGGAGTTATCCGACTGAATAGCAAAGATCGTTTCAATATATATTTTTTTTGCGATACTTTATTCATGCGATACTTTAGCATCGAAAACCGAATCCTAACTGAATTTTTTTTCCACACAAAAGATTTTATTTGCATGACATTATCGGATTATGTCGTCGGTTCAAGAGATCTCGAATTAGTAGTTCCGTAGCTTAAACGAATTTCGAAATGTCTTATACGAGAGTTTTAATATTTTTTGTGATAATAGCAAAATAAAGTTATACCAAATATTAATGAAAATATACTAAAGCAAATGTTGAAAGCTTTTTAATTGTGTTTTTAATCATAATCATATCATTTTACACTCAAAAGAAAAAATAAAAAAGAAAACATATTTTAAAGCTTAGAAACAAAACTAATTTTGCGATAGTTAAAACAAATTTTAAACGATAATTTGCATAGAATTATGTTAGCAGAGTAAATACTTAAAGGCATAAACAAAAAATTCATAAAATAATAAAGAATATAAAACAAACAAAAAAAGAACAAATACCAAAATATTAAAATTGGATCAGCATATACCTAAATATTGTACCTTTAAAAACGCGAACCAGTTCTAGAATTTGTGGTTGCAAATGAAAACCGAAAATGAAAATCAGAAACGTCATAAACTAAAATGAAAGGGACACTCAAGACAAATGTTGAAGAGAAAAATGAAAATGTACACATGAATATACAAACGAGTACTCCTTAGCTCTATATACTAATTGTAAGTATATATAAAGACACACAGACATAAACCAAAGACACGAACTAATGATATTATGAAAGTCCGCCTCATTGCAATCAACTGTTAAATATATACTGACACAAATTGATTAAAAAAAATATTAACAAATCCATAAAATAACAAAAACTTAGTATTTAGGTTAGCAAACTAATATTTGCAAACATAAAGGAGTACTCCTTAAAAAACCAGAAAGAGAAATAAAAAAAACAAAAATTCATATTTTACCAAGGGAAAATTGAACAAAACCTTTACAAAGGACAACAACTTAGCTTAATGTAAACAACAAATAAAGTTGATAAATGTTCAACATTTATTAAATCACAAAACATTAAA